>OZ010793.1:313516877-315008608 GCA_963932465.1 Maratus speciosus
GGAAAAATCGCTAATTTCGTTGGTCGGACAGCGAAAAATCGTTAATTTGTTGATGGTGCGCGGAAAATATGAAAATTTTATTGATCGCCTGCGAAAAAATCGTGAGTTTTGTCAGTCGCGAGAAAAAACAGTAAATTTCGTCAATTTGCCGCAGGAAAAAATTGCAAATTTCGTCAGTCAGCTAAGAATCGGAAATTTCGTCGACCGGGTGCGGAAAAATGGCAAATATTGTCGATTAGGAAAGGAATAATCTAAAATTTCGTTGATCGGCTGCGGAACAAATCGCGCGTTTGTCTGCTAAACGAGAGAAAAAATCGCGAATTTCGTCAATTTGGCGCGGAAAAAATTGCAAATTTCGTCAGAGCCAGTTAAGAATCGCGAATTTCGCTGAGCGGGCACGGAAAAATCGCAAATTTCGTCGATCATGCGCAGAAAAAATCACGAGTCTTGTCGATCGGGCTCGGAAATTTCGTCGACCGGGTGCGGAAAAATGGCAAATATTGTCGATTAGGAAAGGAATAATCTAAAATTTCGTTGATCGGCTGCGGAACAAATCGCGCGTTTGTCTGCTAAACGAGAGAAAAAATCGCGAATTTCGTCAATTTGGCGCGGAAAAAATTGCAAATTTCGTCAGAGCCAGTTAAGAATCGCGAATTTCGCTGAGCGGGCACGGAAAAATCGCAAATTTCGTCGATCATGCGCAGAAAAAATCACGAGTCTTGTCGATCGGGCTCGGAAAAATCGCGAATTTTGTCGACTGGGCTCGGAAAAATAGCAAATTTTGTCGATTGTGTTCGAAAAAATCGCAAGTTTTGTCGATAGGGATAAGGAGAATCGCAGATTTCGTTGGTGTGGCACGAAAAAATCGCGAATTTTGTCGATGTGGTGCGGAATAATAGCGTAATTTGTCAATTGGGTGCGGAAAAATAGCGAATTTTGTCGATCGGGCTCAGAAAAATCACGAATTTCGTAGGTCGGGTTCGAAAAAATCGCTAATTTTGTCAATCAGGCGTTTAAAAATCGAAAATTTGCATCGGGCGCGAAAAATAGCGAAAATCGTCGATTAGGCGCGGAAAAAGAGAATTTTGTTCATGATTTTGTTGCCCCCCCACTGAAACCATATTTTCTATCTGATTATAGACGACAGATCACTTCCCCAAAATAGAATAATCTCCGTGTTTCTGATGTGGCCCTCGACAACCCAGGTATTTTTGTAAGTGGCCCTTCTTTAAAAAAGGTTGTGCACCCCTACTGTAAATGAACGACAAATGCTATGAACGCCCTATTCTATAGTAATCATCTTGTAGTGAAATTCAGTGATTTATATCAATTTCTATACATTTGTGATAACTTAATGGCATTAAAATACATTGCAAACGATTTTTCCCCATTGTCCATAATGTAACGGAATTCTTTTGAGAGCTCCTGTAAATGAGATATTAATGCTACACACTTCATATTGAATATCAAACATTCCATTGTAAATATCATAAACATATAACATTTGCATGAAAAACCGTGTATATTTATGGGAGTTAGAGCGTGGACAAACCGAATTCATAAATACTTTTCAACTTTGTTGGAAAGTGTATGTGTGTTCAAAAGGGTTTATGAAACAAAGGTTAGTTTTGCTGCTCTTAATTTCAGAAAACGCTCCGATGTAGTTTTTACTGTGTAGTAGTCATTTTCCTCGTTTCAGTATCAACATCAAATATCGGTTTTTCGCATGGTACCGATTTTAAAACGAACATATTCAGATGCGTAACAGAATTTATACAAGCGAGAATAGCAAAATTATGTTCATTTTACGCTGTTATTTTACCATGTTTGTCACTTGAACATATTTGTTGAACATGAAAATGTTTGCTTAAGAATTGGCAGCATAAAAAGTAAACGAGATTTTGTGTTGATATCTGGTGGATAAAGCTGACTAACCTTTTCTAATGCAAAATAATTCCGTTGACAGAAGGTTGAAATGAGTGAACGTCGCCAGAATTTAAGAACAAATTGATTTAAAAGTATGCTTTTCTCTTTAAAAGCCAAATTTTATTCAAAAACTCTGGTAAAAGTTTGGTATTTGGAAATTAAAATAGAGTAGGAAGTACACTTTCCACTGTCTTAAAAATTTATTGTATACTGTAACAAGTACTTTTTAAGGTTTTAAATATCACGGGCAGCAAATGAGACTTTTATTTCAGAAATAATTCTTAAAATTTCGATATTTTGTTTGTTTTCTTAGATGTCTGAAGATAGAGAAATCTTTTTTGAAATCGTTAGTAACTGGGAAGAGGTTATGGTATGTTTTCGTAAACTTTCATGCTAGATGAAGAATTATTTCTCTTTTTTAACAGCGTAATAATATTGCTCTGTATTTTTAAAATGTATTTCGTATTGACACATGAAAAATATCAGTTAAAAGCGCATTTAAAATCATATATTTAATAAAAGTAAAAAGTAACGCATTAATATCACAGAATAAAATAATAAAATAGTAGACGTTTCTAGCTTTATACAAGCTCTTCATCAGTATAAATTTTGATAGATACCGAAACTGTTTTCACATGTTAACGTTGGTATGCTTTTAAAAATGCTTCGTTTAGGTGAATTCATTTTTAAAAAAAACACTAAATTTCAGATTACATTAAGAAGTTTATTTGCATCTAGACTCTTTTTCAGAACATTAAGTGCAAAAGGTAACTAGATATGTAGTGACTGCAATTCATATTAGGGTCAGTTTTACAAGTAATTTGTCAGTTTAAAAGTGAATTCATTGATTGCAAAACTTTTTGCTTCTACATTCCATCATTAATGTTTTTTAAAACAATTACGTCTAGACTCTTTTAAAGAACATTAAGTCCAAAAGTTAATTAGAGATGTAGTTAGTGCAATCCATATTATGGTCAGTTTTACACGTAATTTGTCAGTTTAAAAGTGACCAATGCGTGATCAAGTGATCATTGATTTAAAATATTTCTGCTTCTACATTCCATCATTAAAGTAATTCCATTTTTAAAAGAATGTACATCTAGACTCTTTTTCAGAACATTAAGTCCAAAAGTTAATTAGATGTGTAGTTAGTGCAATCCATATTACGGTCAGTTTTACATGTAATTGGTGAGTTTAAAAGTGACCAATGCGTGATCAAGTGATCATTGATTTAAAATATTTCTGCTTCTACATTCCATCATTAAAGTAATTCCATTTTTAAAAGAATGTGGATCTAGACTCTTTTTCAGAACATTCAGTCCAAAAGTTAATTAGGTATGTGGGTACTGCAGTCCGTATTACGGTCAGTTTTACATGCAATTGATCAGCTTAAAAAGGAATTCATTAATTAAAAATATTTCTGCTTCTTCATTCCATCATTAAAGTAATTATTTAAGGAAAATTGCATCTAGAATCTTTTCAGAACATTAAGTCCGAAAGTTAATAAGGAGTGGAGATACAGCAATCCATATTAGGGTCGATTTTACATCTAATTTGTCAGTTTAAAAGTAATTTAATTCATTAAAAAAGCTTTAAATTTCAAATTACCTTAAAAACTTTATTTGCATCTAGACACTTTTTAAAGGCCAAAAGTTAATTAGAAGTGGATATACTGTAATCCATATTAGGATCAGTTTTACATGTAATTTGTCAGTTTAAAAGCGAATTAATTTATTAAAAAGTCATTAAATTTCGAATTACATTAAAAACCTTTACTTGCATCAGAGACTCTTTTTCAAAGTCCAAAATTAATAAGATATGGAGATACTACAATCCATATTAGAATCAGTTTTACATGTAATTTGTCAGTTTAAAAGTGAATTAATTTATTAAAAAGCATTAAATTTCAAATTACATTAAAATCCTTATTTGCATCTAGAGTCTTTTTCAAAGTCCAAAAATTAATAAGTTATGGGATACTACAATCCATATTAGAACCAGTTTTACATGTAATTTGTCAGTTTAAAAGCGAATTAATTCATTAAAAGGTCATTAAATTTCAAATTGCATTAAAAAACTTTATTTGCATCTAGAGTCTTTTTCAAAGTCCAAAAGTTAATTAGACGTGGAGATACCACAATCCACATTAGGGTTAGTTTTACAGGTAATTTGTCAGTTTAAAAAAGAATTATTTATTAAAAAAGTCATTGAATTTCAAATTACATTTAAAAACTTCCTTTGCATCCAGACTCTTTTTCAGAACATTAAGTTCAAAAGTTAATTAAATGTGAAGTTACTGCAATCCATATTATGGTCAGTTTTATACGTAGTTTGTAGTTTCAAAAGTACCTAAAACCTTAAACAGATCCCATACGGATTTACAGTTGCTAGAATTAGAGATAATTTTGAAACAAATGAAATTGTTCAAAATTTTCCCAAACCGAATGGAATACTTAATGGATTCGGCAATACCTTGGTCATCCCCAAACCCCGAAAATGAAGAAAGGTGAAATGATTTCGTTGCTGCGCGATAAAAGCAGGGATTGCACTAGAACGATTAACAGCTACAAGCGTTTAATTTTATAAAATGTTCAATATTGTTGTTCCATTTCACATTTCGAAATACAATATGTGTTAATAAAAAAAAAAAACAAGAAAAAACAAAACAAAACATTATAATCATTTAAATTGTGCGTATATTTTTGGGGGCCGTTTATGTTTCGAATCTGTTGTAAATATTTTCATTGTATTTCTGTAATTATAGTTATTACACACAATTTCAACCTAAAGCGAATAAATACAGTAATAATTTAATTTAATTATGCATAAGTGAGTATTAGGTAATACATTCTACTAATTATTTCCAAGCGGCGTAACAAAAATAAAGAAAATCTTATTAAATTTCCAAGAGGATGAAATATTAACAAAGTGAAAGTAATATTTATTTGATTAATTGGATGAAGTTTTACTTTGAAAACTTTCCAGCAGCTGCTTCACTAAGAGAAATGCATTTAATCTTTTAGATTAATACAAGGAAGTAACTTATCAATTAAGTGTTGAACGTAATCTATTTATATAAAATCCAAGTCTCTGTGTGTCCCTCACGATTCCGGTAGGACCGCCTCATTGAAATGAGCAATTGTTGAAAAATACTAATGCAGGTTTACCACAGTAGCGCCCAATGTTAGCCAACTTGGCGATAGCTGGCTAATTTGGCGAAATTCCCATTTAAAACCATTATTCTTTCATAAAAGAGGTCACTGAAATTTAATTTAAACTCCTCTCTTTTAAAATATTTTTTTCAAAATCTATAGGTGAGAATTTAAAGTACATCTTTACATCTTCCTCCCGATGCTACTAATAAAATAACCGCCAATAGACGACGCTGTACTGTGTGACCTCCTAACTGCGCGATTTTAAAGTGCTTTAGGTACTTTTCCAGTATAGCTGCCTTGGCGAAAAAGTAAATTTGGCAACATATTTTCCGGGAACCTATCCATTGTTTCATTTTATATACATACGCATTTTTTTTCGATATTAATACGATTTATTTAACATTAAAAAGCCGTTTCTCTAATTTTTTACAGAAACAGATGCAATTTGTACATAAAAAACATCAATAATATACATATAAAATAAATATATAACACAAACAAAAACGCTCATCAAGTTTGTTTTCATAGCTGTTTATATGATTTGACAAAAAGTCTCGATACTTTTCCGTTATACGGACACGATGCCAAAATGTATGCTAATGTGCCAATTATTTCAAAATGCTAAAAGATATTTGTAATTTTATGCCAGCAGTTTAATATGAGTTTTATTTTATTACTTTATTTTATAACAGTTATTTGTTCACTTATTTTAAGTATATATTTGTGATTTAATGAAATAGTTCGTAAAAGTCTGTAATTTTCAAATGTTATATTTTTCAAATGCTCACTTTACTATCGACAATGTTTTTTCTTTTATTTTTCAAATGTTTCAATTCCCGTGATTTTCATTTTGCGCCAACTATTACGCTTGGCGACAATGGTGTCAGTATAACGGAAAAGTACCCAAATCTCACTTTCTGATGCCCGAATTACACTAAGCTTTTTTTAAAAAACGCCAAAGCCCTTACAGTGGAAAAGTACCAAACTGTCTATTATTTAGCGCTATCTGTGTCATAGTTTGTATTATATGCAAAGGGGGCGGGGCGAAGTGTTTAAACATTAAATATTAACGTTTCGGCACAGATGTCATATTGGCGCGATTTTTTTCTTACGCCAATGTCATATACACAACGGGTACTTAACTGGCGCCAAAGTGTCGTTATTTTGCTTGATATGGTAACCCGGATGTTGTTGTTTATGCTGTTGATGTTTTCGCCAAATTGGCGTCGGAAAAAAATCGCGCCAATATGGGTCGTATATGACATCTGTGCAAAAATGTATATAAAGCAGTATAAGACTAAAAAATTAAGAATAAAATAAATGCAAAATAAGACTAAACAAGAAAGAAAAATCATGCGTTAAGCGTAAAATATGAAACACTTTCCAACACATCCTGAATGCTTTAACAAAACTTCGTTATTTAAGGAAATAAGGTAAATAAGATAACTAAGTAAACATTTTAGAAAACACATAAAAAATTTTAAAAATTGATTTCAGCAGTTACCGTCCTTAACCAATAGTGCCGTTATTACATGCTACTATTTAGCTAAAATTTAATTTAAAGAACTCTTAAAACTACTGAAATCACATTTCCAGATATTATCATCCATAGACGGTTATGTATCCAATTCTTTGCGTGACCATGTATATCATTTTATCTATTTTATACAAACATTTCTTAGTAAACTAAATGCAGTTCAGCGTAAAAATGCATAACTACTTTAAAAACCACCTATAAGCAATTTACTCTCATATTCAGTAACCCTTACGAATTCTTTTGTGTAGCCCTGCATATGAACCTGCATTTAACACACAGTATAGTATGCATAAATGTAGTGAAACATAAAAGCACATATCATAATTAAAAATGCATTTCCAGCAATCATCGCTTATGTACAATTTTTCGGAGAAAAGTTTCTTGGAGAGAAAGAAGTTTGCCAACGTATTTTCTGACAGCCTACTTACTGCTTCATACTCACAAGCAAATTTTTATATATGTATACAATTTATTTAGGTACAGATGTCATATTCGCCCCATATTGGCGCGATTTTTTTCGGTTGCCAATTTGGCGAAAACATCAACAGCATAAACAACATAATCCGGGTTACCACATCAAGCAAAATAACGACACTTTGGCGCAAGTTAAGTACGTGTTGCCTATATGATATTGGCGACAGAAAAAAATCGCGCCAATATGGGGCGAATATGACATCTGTTCCTTTATTTAATATATAAAAAGCTATTTACCCATTTTTATAAAGAAACGGAAGTAATTTTAGCAGAGATGTCATATACGCATCGGCGTTGGCGTGATTTTTCTCTGACGCCAATTTGGGTTCCAGTTCTTTCGAATACCAGTTATATATTTTTTAATTAATTGCTATCATTTTGAAAAGGAAATAACTATACATAAATAAAAGTTTGATTAATAACTGTAGAACAAAACAGTTTATATAATAATTAAAAAAAAGTAAATAAACAATTTATTAATAAATAAAAAACAATAGCCGGGTTACCATAGCAGGCAAAATAACACCATTTTAACGCCAATTAGGGATCCCGGTGCATATCTGAAATCTGTGCCGTAATTTGTATATAAAAAAATATTATATATATTTAAAAACGATTTTTCTATGTATATAAGTGCATATATAAACAAAAACAAAAGTTCATTAGATTTGTTTTCACAGCTGTTTATATATTTTGGCAACACATCTCATTTTCTAATGCCCGAATTGCGCCAAGCTTTTTTTTTTAAATGCGCTATAACAGAAAAGTACCTAAATAAATAATGATACTTTTCGGTTAGCCGGGCGCCAGTGTTATATTTACATACATATATACATATATATGCACATATATGTACATATATATATGTACACACACACACATAAATATAGGCATACATATGTATATATGTGTGTACATATATGTGTATATATATGTATATATGTATGTAAATATAACACTGGCTCCCGGCTAACCGAAAAGTACCTAAATAATTAATAGAAATAACCACTTATACAAACTAAAACTTTTTATGGCACAGATGTCATATTCGCCCCATATTGGCGCGATTTTTTTGGATTGCCAATTTGGCGAAAACATCAACAGCATAAACAACATAATCCGGTTACCACATCAAACAAAATAACGACACTTTGGCGCCAGTTAAGTATCCGTTGCGCAGTGGTGTAGTCGTAAAAAAAAAGAGGGTATACGTTCTAAGCAGAGGGTATACGCTCAAGGCAGAGAGTATACCCTAATGTATATATATAATATAGCTTTCTTGAGAAACAGAGGGTATACGGTGTTCCTTAAAAAAATCCAGAGGGTATACGGCGTATACCCCCGTATACCCTCCACTACATCCCTGCCGTTGCGTATATGACATTGGCGTCAGAAAAAAATCGCGCCAATATGGGGCGAATATGACGTCTGTGTCCTTTTTATTTCGAGATCAAAGCATTGTTTTTAATTTCGATTAAAAATACATATATCCTTGGATAACTTCAGTTGAAATATCTCATTCCATAAAACTAAACAAAAACAAGTGATTCATTCATCGTGAAATGTAAAAAATATTAAATCATTGAGGTAATCATTCACAAAGTAAGTTCTCCAACAATCAATGGACAATATTCTTATGACGTCATAGTAGGTAAAATGGTGGCGGTATCGTTTGTTTATGGTTTGAATTCACAAAGATTTAATTTTGCAATGTCTCTTAGTTACATTATTTTATTGTCATATTTATGAGCTCAGAACAAAAGCATATTTTTTCAATATTTAGTTATTAAAGACGGAAAAAAATTATAAATGCATGATTTGAAAAATTTAAATAATTTTCTTTCTTAATATTAAAAAATAACATCGGGAAGTAACAGCGGGTTTAAATTAAATAAGTTTAACTGTTTAATTCTGTTGTAACATTCAAAATAACTTTATTTATTAGATTTCGGTAAATAACATGAGGGCCCGATTAAAATTTGAAGTTAGGGGAATTACAATGTCATTTCAGGACTTTTATTTTGGAGAAGCTTTTCTAAATTCCACATATACATGGAAACTCTTCAGTGTTACAAATATTAGCCCTAGGACTGACATGACATGAGAACAGCCTGCAATTTTACACAAGTTTTTGAAAACTACTTTTTATCAGAAATTTTATTAAAAACTGGTTACTTTTTTGGGTACTTTTCGGTTAGCCGGGCGCCAGTGTTTTATATACATATTTATATACATACATATATGTAAATATACATATATTTGCATATACAAATATTGTATATATACACATATATATATATGTAAATATATATGTATATTTACATATATGTATGTATATAAATATGTATATAAAACACTGGTGCCCGGCTAACGGAAAAGTACACTTTTTTGTTATAGTGGCCCACACTATTAGGATTATGACAAGTTGCAGCTAATTTCGCCAACGTCGTAACAAAGATCGTGAAGCACACACATATAATACCATATAATACCATTTCATGAAATCGTATACGATAATTTAATTGTTTTTACCTTACTTCAAGCGTGTAATTTATTTATTTTTAAGGCTTAACAATCCAAATTGTCCAATACATGAATTTAAAAAAAATGTAAACAAAGATTGAATAGACATGACCGCAAAAAGCCTCAAATGTGCGCAAAACTGGGAACCAAACTGTGCAGATTAGAGGTCTTCTACTGCACACAGTTTTTCATAAATGTGTTTCGTTCTTAAAATGTGTTATTTTCATCTATCACTACGGAACAAGCGAGGAAACTCATATTCTTGCATATGAGTTGTATATATCTTTATATCTAAATTTCCGTCATTTTTGACGGGCTACCTTTCTAGTGCGCTAATAAAATGGAAATTATGTTATTGTCTCATATGTTGGCAGGTAATTTTTAATAAAGTAAATATGGATTGATATTTTAATTTTTGAAATTTTTTGGAAACGAAAAACATTAATTAAATATTTATTTTATTTACTTAATAATTCAAATTTACTTAGATGAATTTAAAGAAAAATTCACCCTTCTCTGTCGCAACTCTGGGACTCTGAGTTCGGGCGCAATCTACCTGACAGGCGCCTGTTAGAAAATCGTCATTAGCAATTAATTGACGCAATTCTAACGCTTTTAAAGTGATCAATGACATTTATTAGGATGTAAAAAGAGAGAATATTTCAAATTTGAACGAAAAAATCTCGTTTATTAAACTAAAAGTAAGTAATACAAAATTGCCTTCAATTTTCTTTACAGAAAAAAAAATGCAATTATGAACAAAACTCAAAATACAGGTAGAATACAGTCAACCTTAATCGAATTCACTGTCAGGATATTGAACAATGGATGTTCGTTGACCCGTTGAAATGCAGCCTGGGCAGATCATAATTGTGGAACAGACAGATCGCATTATGACATTTATAGCATTCCTTGTGCTACATCCTTCTGTGGCCTGCTTCTGCAGCACAGGTGATGCGACTACATCTTTTTGGATGGTTGGGGGGGGGGGGGAGAGGTTTTTTCCCGATCATCGATGGGAGGATAACTTTCCAAGCGGACTTGCAGGCTGCTTGGAAATTTTAGTTATCCTCAAACTTCTTGATGTAGCTTTCCAATTATCAGTTCATGGATCAATCTTTTAGGTACACTCTTCTGCGCAGTTGTTCGAGTTGATTGTCAAGGTAAATGATTTGAGTGTTGACGCCACCCAGTAAGCATTGCAAAGAAAATTACCATTGGCCAATGCTTGATAATTCGGCTTACGTTGCATCACGGCCAAATTGAGTTTGGCCGTGGTTGTACGTAGCGCACATTTGATCTGTAGTATCAACCACACTTTTGATTGTGTTATAGAAAGTAATCACTTGTGGTTTCATTTCCTCTCCAGAAGCAGGATCAGTTGTGTTGTCATCATTAAAAGAGGATACAAGAATGACGTTATCTTTTCGCGGATAAAGTATAAAACCAGAAATTTCTTTAATTGGAAGTTAAAATTCTAGTTCTCAATTCACCCTGAGTTAAATAATTAAATTCATATAAACAGTACAAATACCTGTACAATAATTACTTCCAGGTGCATATATATAATTTATAAGTATTTAAAATACATCAAAATATCTTAAAATACATTAGAAAAGAATAAAGAAAAATAATAACGTTTAAATCTCTCTGACGACGGCCTTGTGAAGGTTAAAAACGTTCTGTTTTTTTTTTTTTTTTTTTTTTTTTTTTTTTTTCCCTAATGCCTTTTAAGTACTTATAATAAATCTCTATAATAATAGTCTAAGTCATGTGACTGTCATCAATAGTTCCGGGTTGACCGCTTCACTTTTTATATGCTAAACAGCCAATTTGGTAATTTAATGTTAGCCGGGCGCAGGTGATAAATCGCCAAATATTGTTCCATCGCCATCATATCATCAGTATTTTAATAGTCCAACTCATGCGACTGTCTTAAACAATTTTTCGCGAGGTAAATTACAACAAAACTTTGATGTTGAAATTAAATGTCATAGTTTATGGTATTATTTATTCCTTTTTTTTTTTTTTTAAGAAATAAGGGAAAATTGAGAATCATAAATTTTAAGTATTTCCGTTTAAATTAAAGTTAAGTATTTTAAATAAAATGAATGAAAGTATTATATTTTAAATGAAATTAATGAAATAAGAAAAAATACGACGGGTATAAGGTTTGGCGATTTATCACCTGCACTCGGCTAACATAAAAATACCGAGTTCATGATTTCTGTATCAGAATGTTCCGATTTGGCGAAGGATTGAGCAAGTAAATTAAATTATGAATAAAAATAACACGATGCAATGCTTAGCATAGATTTAAAGGCGACCAAACTGGTCGCCAAGGGCGGCTAGTTATATATATGCACCTGAAAGTAATTCTTGTACAGGTATTTGTACTGTTTATATGAATTTAATCAGAAATTTCCCGTTATTGAACACGAAAATGAATTCAAACCTTACATATTTCCACAAAATAGCCACAACTTTTATAATTTTTATTCATGAAATGAGCAAAGTGATGATAAATAATACAAAATAAGAACCTTCAAAAAAAAAAAAAAAAAAAAAAAAAAAAAAACGGACGAGTTCGGGCGTAATTGGCCTGAGAGGCTACTAGGTTTAGATCTCTACTCTGAGCGAATGATGGTAAAACTGGCTCTTCATGGTGTCACAAACACAGCTGAAAAAGACGGGAATATATAGAGGGGCGGAGCACTCTAGTGGCGGAAAGGAGTTTGGAAATAATTATCCTGTGCCTGTCAGGCTTGTTGCGACCGACGGAGGTTTAACTTTAAATTCTAGATATTTTTATTTAAAATGTTGTTATTTTAAATCATTACAAAAACTCAAATATCTGAAATTTTAATATTAAATTTAATTGCACATGCCTTGTTTGAAACGTTCTTGTAGACTTGTGTACCTCTTTCTTAAAATATTATACATCTCTGATTATTATAATTAGATTTATTTAATGTAATATTCTCAAACTCTGGTAGGTGGTCAGTTTCTGTTACGTCATTACCAAGTTATGAACGTTCTAAATGAAATTCATAAATATGTCCAGTTATGAATGCTTTTAAATCACTTGATTTAAAAGCAGGTTCCTATTTCTGAGCATGCGCAGTTTCGCCCGAGTATTCAATCATGATCTGATGCACAGCCTGCTAAAAAAGGTAGAATACCTTGTACCTTTTAATCACCAGATTGTTGCAATAAGAAACGAAAATAACCATTCGACTAAAAATTACGACTTCTTCCCATTTATGTTTAAAAACAAAATATTAGAGAATCGATTCCATACTAAAATTGTAATAAACTTTGAAATTTTCAGTACGGGCGTCTAATTTTGACATCATATATTTATTTTTCGATCAACTTTAAATTAGGATACAAAATGCGAAGTTATTCAGTGAGGAAGTTTTGGAATTATGCATATTTAAAGTTTTGATATCCTATTTCCACGGTCGGCAACAGGTGGACCGCGGTTCCCATCCGGACAGCTGAAGGTCGAAGCTTGGACCGCCAAAAATTTTGAATTTGAATAAATAATTTATTAATATTTACATATAATATGTATGTTTAAACGATAGCCTTATCAATGTTTCTCGTATTTTACAAGTAAAAGCGCGATTAATTTGATTTTTTAATAGTGATGCATAGTTCCTATGATGTGAAACACAAAATACTGCTTTGGAGCACAGACTGGCAGTGAACTGACCGGCTGCGTTGGTGCGCAAGCGTGTCGGGCGGGACTGGCAGGCTGCGATGGAGGCATTCTAATGCAGCCTCGTTAAAGAGACTTCGCATTAGCTGTTCCCCCCGTCAACCAAACTATAAAAAACTGGTTCAAGACCGTAAGTGTAATTTTTCGCATTAATTTTTCAACGAATACCTGTTTTTTTTATTTTATTACGTGTATGTAAAAATTTTCAGAACGTATACCTGTGTATATTATATGTATGTATATCTAAAAATAAAAATTTTAAATTTAAAAGTAATAAGTACGTGTATTACTTATGCGGTTTTTTTTCTTCCCTGGACCTCGGTAAAATTTTTCAAAACTATTCGGATCCCACTTAAAATTACTTGCCGACTTCTGTCCTAAATTCATTATAATTAGCTACAAACCAAATTTTCGAAAATTACTTCTTACTTTTAAATCTTTTTGAAACCAGTTATTGTTGAAATCTTTATACATAACAATAGATATTTTTTTCGAAGAATTGTTAAAAATATATAAATTATGAAATTAATATTGGAAAAAAAAATTATTCTAACCTATAAAAATTTCAAAAATCAATTCCTATAAGATTCAAATATGTGAATCTAAACTATTACATAGTTTCCCAAAGTAGTTTTTTGACTATGTTTAGTAAACTACATATGCACTACAGTTCGTTTTGTAACGATTAATGATGACTGAGTAAATAAATGAGATGCAAATAAATTGCAAATCCTTGCTGCCGAGTGTCCTAAAAAGGACTGACTGATTTTAAAATTCAATAACTTTAAAACAGTGACAGACATTTAAAAAATTCTTGCAGGAGCGTCATGTATGATATCAGGAGATTTTTTACTGTGATTCTCGAATTTGGTTTTAATTACAAACAATAGATGGCGCTGAGAGCAATATGTGCTAAATCCAGGACCGATTTTTAGTACTTCGGGACCCACTCAATACATTTTAATCTCTTTTTTTGGCATTGGAGAAGAGAAAAGACAAAAATCCAGCTTGAACTTAGCGCCTATTGCTTGCAGCGGCATCTATTGTTTGTAATTAGAACTAAATTCGAGAATCACGGTAAAAAAACTCCACACATCATAAATAACTCCTTTGCAAGAATTTTTTAAATATCTGTCGACGTTTGCAAGTTATTGAATTTTAAAATCAGTCAGTGTTTTTTAGGACACCCGGTATATTGATGTAAATGTAAAACATTTAATACGGATATAAACAAGAAAGAGAGACGAATTATTTTTAAAAACACATAACATATTTGAAAACCAGATTTCATTAATTACCGTCGACAACCAATAAAGTATTCCAATTCTTTTGTGAAGCCTGTATTTAATCTACTGATTTGTACATATTCTACATAGTATGCTAAAATTTATTTTAGTTAGAAAATCTATAACAGGTTGAAAATTCACCTTCATTTTATTCTGGCAATAGACGGAAACATACTTTAATTCTTTTGTTGAGCCCTGTATATTACCTAAACATTTTTATACTCGCCACATATTAAACTAAATTTTCATTCAGGCTTAAAACATGGTTAAAACCAGGGTTGGGTATGAACGCGTTCATTGAACGAAAACTCACGAACTTAGTTCCTATCTGTGAACGTTGAGTTGAACTTGATTCACTTTTTGATAAACGAACGTGAGCTGAACGAAAGCTCAAAAAATCTGTGAGTTTGAACGAAATTTACAACTCAAACCCAATTTTTTTTTTCACAATTTATTTAAAAATTTTCCAGCCATTAAGAACACGTTTTTCCCATTCAAATGCCATTAAGAGGCCTACACGGACTCGGGACGGGTCGAGTCTGTTCATCAGTTTTTCTGGGTTGTGCCTGGTTCTTGGAGGCTCGGGCTGGGCCGAACCGGCCTTATTTCTGGGCCTGTGCTTTATTCTTCCTAGAAATCTGCACCGACCGGAATTTTTGGGCATGGTCACTACCCTGCTTGTATGAAAATCATTGACCCGTTCCTGTCTAATTCGTGCAAAAATCTGTTTAAGGAACAACCTTTTTGGGCCAGCAATTTTTGCCGAAAATACATATATTTTTAAATTATCATTATTCTACAATTAAAATTCCCTTTAAAGAGTAATACATATACATTTCTGGGGGGAGGGGGAAATAAAATACTGTAAAACCTGTTTTAAGAATCTGCGTATGACGAAATCCTGTTTTAAACGGAAAAATTTCTTGATCGATGCAAAATGGATATAACAATCAATTTGAAAATAAATAGTACTTTGCAAGAGACGACAGACCTGCTAAGAAAGGAATTAATATATACGGGCTTTTTTCTCTCCTTTGTGATTTCGTCTTAGAAGGTTTTTTGATACAGAATTTTTCCGATTTTTAAGTCTCCAAGCCGTGTAAATGGATTAATGGTAATAATAATTCAGATATTTACACACAACTAGAGATAGATCCATTAGAGATCCTTTACTGTGCAGTGTATGGTAGAGGTCTGCACGGGCCTAAATTTCAAGGCCCGAGCTTGGCCCGATCCATACAAGAAAAATTCGACCCGGCCCGGTATAAAAATTAAAATTTCGGCCCGAGCCCGGCCCATACAAAAAAAAAACTACTGGCTCTGTCCGGTATAAAAGTTAAAACTTCGGCCCGAGCCTAGCCCGGAAAAAAGTTAAGATCTCGGCCCGAGTCTGGCCCTGCCTGAATGAATTTCTACAAAACATTGATTTTTACGTCGTTTTGATTAAAAAATTGTCACGTACGAGGATTTCTGACCAAAAATACTTACCTTTGCTTTTTATTGTAGAGTTTATAGTTTTCATATTTGTAGAAGTATTTGCGATATTTATTTTTTTAATGAATCGCTATTTGTTATATGCAAATGTTTCAGTTATCATTAATATAGTTAATCCATATTCCATGTATCGGAGATTAAAAAATCTGAAAAATGCCGTACCGTAAAATCTTCTAAGGCGGAATTGCATAGGAAAGAAAAAAAATGCTTTATAGACAAGTTCACTTCTTATAGCAGGTGTAAATGTATTATATATTGTTTTTTTTTTACATATTAGTACATTCATTTTGCATGGATCAACATATTTTTCAGATTAAGAGAGGATTCCGTCATAGCCAGGCTCTTTTTCACACGTTTTACTATATTTTAATTTAGCTACATTTTAATAAGCCGAGAAATGTACTATTCTTTACAAAGAATAAAATTTAATGTTTAATTGTAGAATAATGGCGATTTTAAAATGTATACTTTTTTTGTAAAAGATTTTTGGGCCAGGCCAAATTTTACTGATCTTTGAATGGTCCAGGCCACGTCTAGACAATGATTTTCATACGGGCTGGGTCAAAAGCGGGACTGGAAATTTAGGCCCGTGAAGACTAGAAAGAATGATATCAGTCCCGGTTCGGTTACGGAAAAAATAAGTTAGTCCCTGCCCGGTTCTTCCGGAAAGAGGCTCGAACCCGACTCGGAAAGAGTAGTGACTAGGCCCGGCCCGAAAACAATCCAGACCAGGCCTGTGCCAGGCCCGATTGCCGTGAATGAAAAAGAGCCCAAAGCCCGCGCAGATCTCTGGTCTATGGCACTTTTATTTAAAATGAACAAAATAAATATGAAAAAGAGACGGTAATATATATATATATTCTGCCAGAACTCCTCGCACAAGACAAAATTTTAAACATATGGACGTAAAAGTAAATATCTCTACAGAACAATTAACACTAATGATGATGAATTTTATGCGTCATTTATAAAAACTGCCATTAAGAAATTCCAAATCCTCCTCAGAAAGTTTTAATAGTTATTTTTAATTATTATAAATATAAATATTTCGTGAATACAATAAAGGGAAATTAGTATTTAAATTCTTATGGTTCGAACTCAAAATTTCTGAGTAAAAAATCCGCCAATATTAGCAACACTGTTAGTGATATGTATAGTGGTTAAAAAGGGTCTGACTTGACCTTTAGAGGTTGACTTCTGTTTCGGATTCGGATCGGTTTTGGATTGGGTTTTGACGCTTGCGGGTCGAGTGATCCAATTTTTTTAAAAGAATGTCGAAAATAAAAAGGTTAAAAATCTATATGCCGTAAGAAATCCATAGCAGACATAAAAGGAAAGCGGTTACTTCTATTTAGCAGGCACTTTTGAATTTTTAAGACAGTTACATATTTGTATTGTACGCTTTTACTGATGAATACTGGACATCTTACAATCTATACACACGTAATATGTCTACTGGTGCATAAACTATCACAAACACTATATATGCGTTTTGAGAGTGTCAAAAACGAATTATAGATAAAAATGTCCATATTACAAGAGAAGAAGAAATGGTTCTTAAAAGTACCAATAAAAAAAAGAATAATCTATTATTACATTTCTTACATGCATTTTACTTCTCAAGTTGTAAATTGAATATATACTCATTCATATTAAAATACGCATGTGGTTTTTTTTTTTTTTTTTTTTCTGGAACATAATTCTACTCAAACTTTGTGAAACTCCCAAATAAACTTATAAGCAAAAAATCTAAATCTGGCCTTTAAGGATTATTCTAGAGTGAACCTAACCGAACTTACAGAAAGAAAATCAGAGCGACACCCCTCTCCACTTAAAAAAAAAAAAAAAAAGGTACATCCCGATCCGATGCAGGACTCTATTCAGCGATCCCGAGGTGTCTGCTATTCAAAGCTTTTATTATATTTGAATATTAAGCAATATAAATATATAATTATTCAATATAGATTTATATCAATATAGATATGTTTTTTTATGTAAAAGATAAAATTGGTTTTAAAGATATAAGACTGTTTTTAGTATGAAAAAAAACATCCATTCACGTGCTTTACGAAGTAAATGGGGTCACTTAAAAAATCAAAACTAGCATGATTTCATTTAATAACTTAGAAATGAATTTTAATTGCCTCAATTTAAAATTTAATATAATCTACATGATTTTAATCAAGAAAAACATACTTTTGTTTAAGAAAACCAGTGCAGCCAGGCATACACTACAATATTTCGTTTTGATAACGACTGTATTATAATCTGAAGTGTCTACCTGAGATGTTTTGAATAGAAGGTGCAACAGAAATGCAGGCACTCTTTTCAGAAATTGGGAAATCGAGTAGCCTTTTTCAGAAAACGCTTTCAAAGTTGTCGTTTTAAACCGAATTTTCTGACGCGATAGCCCTACAAACTTCGTCATAAAACAGCAATCCCTTATTATAATCTAAAATGTAATATATTTATCGAACATCAAAAAATGTATTCCATTCCAAAAATTTTCTTAAGTCATGGCTGTTGATTTCAAGCTTTGAAGGTTTAAAAATGCACCTGTAAGTGTATCGAAGATTCGCGTTGTTGTTACTATTGGAATACTATTTTTTACCCGACTACGGCAAAGCCAAAGGAGGGTTATGATTTTGACAGGCTATGTATGTATGTATGTATGTATGTATGTATGTATGTATGTATGTATGTTCATCTGTTCCCTCGTAACTTCTAAACCACTAATCAGAATTCGACAAATGACATATCATTAGAAGCGTCTTAATTGTCCGCTGGTTATAGGCTATATAGATTTTCACCAAATTCAATGTGGCGCCTTCTAGCGGACAAAATATACAGAGTAAAAAAATAAAGTTAAGCTAGATATGCCGTGTTTGGTATCATTTTAAAGCGCTTCACTTGTACATTTCGAATATATATATATTACTAGCATTTGCTTGTGACTTTACTTGCATTTATGGGCTAATTGCATATAATTCACATCTTTTCGTTCTTAATTTCTTTGGTACTTAGTAATCAGAATAAGACCACTGCAGTGCCATTAGAAGGGTCTTGATCTTGATATTCTGTTGGTTGTGAGCTATAAAGTTTGTCACCAAATTTACTATTATGCCCTCTAGCGGACAAAAAGTATAAAATAAAAATATATGTAATGTGTTTGGTATTACTTGAAAGAGCTTCACCAGTATTTATATGCTTATACATAATTACAAGACTGCTTTGAAGATGTTTAAAAAAAATGAGCGATAAGAGTAAAGCGCGGATCACGGGAACTGTAATGTAGAGCAGCGTGAACGTTAATAGAATAATTTAATGCACTAATGTAAACGACATAAGCTGGGAGTACCTCCACGCGGTGAAGGCGGAAACAGTTTGATAACTGGCTAAAACTCCCATAAAAATGTCCTCTGCATTATATGCCTTCGGGCTTATGTTGTTATATGTGCGTGTGTATCTATTTGCCTATTCGTTGTCACGTTGTGTACCCGGTAACGCAGGGAAGCAACCACAGCCATCCTACTTCGATACACTGTTTAAATTTTGTCGGATTAAATAAATAAAAATAATTTTGCTGGTATTGCACCAAAAGTACCAGGTTTATATAGTCTACGAAATAGCAGTAAAAGTTAGTAGTATAGTATAGTTAGTAAGTATAGAAATAAGAAGTAGTATAATAAGTATAGGTCTATAAACAAAAACAATTTAGTTTGAGTTAGGTTAGTAAATCTAGTGTAAATAAATAGAGCTATAAATATTAACATTTAGTTTCATTATTTTAGGTATAAAATAAAAGCTTTTAAAAAATGGCTTTATCAAGGAAAACAAAAAAAGCTTCACGCATTTCTGAGACAAGAAAAAATGAATCCCCAGATATTACTGAATTTAGAAGAATAAAAGACAAAGATTATCAGAAAAATCGTAGGAAAACGCAGTCCGAACATTCTAAAGTGGAAAATCGTTGGAATGCTAAAAAACGGGCTGATAATCTTCGTGAGAAAGAAACTTCTCAAAAAAAAATCATACGTTTACATAAAGCAAAAAACTACATTGCTCAGATAAGATCGCAAGAATCTCAAAATTCTCGATCACAGCGACTTTATTCGTTAAAGACACATGCTTCCGAAACCCGAAGCTTAGAAACTCCCACTTCAAAAATACTTCGACTCAAGTCAATGAAAGATCATGCTTCTCAAGTACGTAATCTAGAATCTCCGTCGACTCGACAAACACGTTTGGAAAATATGTGTAATCATGCCTCTCAAATGCGTGATCAAGAGTCTCCGTCGACTAGACAATCACGTTTGGAAAATATGTGTAATCATGCCTCTCAAATGCGTGCTCAAGAGTCTCCGTCGACTAGACAAACACGTTTGGAAAATATGTGTAATCATGCCTCTCAAATGCGTGATCAAGAGTCTCCGTCGACTAGACAATCACGTTTGGAAAATATGTGTAATCATGCCTCTCAAATGCGTGCTCAAGAGTCTCCGTCGACTAGACAATCACGATTGGAAAATATGTGTAATCATGCCTCTCAAATGCGTGCTCAAGAGTCTCCGTCGACTAGACAATCACGTTTGGAAAATATGTGTAATCATGCCTCTCAAATGCGTGATCAAGAGTCTCCGTCGACTAGACAATCACGTTTGGAAAACATGCGTAATCATGCCTCTGAAACCATTTCATCACATTAATATTCAAGAAGATGATTTTGAAGACAATATGGTAGTAAACATTATGTCTGATGAGGATTTTTTGAGGGGAGTCAATTCCTTAAACTACGATCAAAAACAGTTGTTCACCAAAGTATGTGACAAATTACGAACAAATACTGATGACCAACAAAGATCACTCCTAATGTTCATTACTGGCGGAGCTGGAAGCGGCAAAAGTTTCACTCTAAAACTGCTGGTTGAACAAATTCGAAGACTATCCTCAAATACAAGTGTCATAGTCACGGCACCAACTGGTGTTGCTGCCCGACTAGTCGGAGGATGCACTTTACACAGTACTTTTGTATTGCCTATTGAAAAGGGCCGAACAGTTACCTTGAGGCCGCTGACCGGAGATCGTCTGCAAAGGGAAAGAAATAAATGGAGAAATATCAAGTGGGTTATAATAGACGAGGTCTCAATGGTGCCCTATTCTACACTAAGAAATATTCACCTGAGGCTACAAGAGCTTAAACAGAACGACCGAGTCTTCGGAGGTGTCAACGTTCTAGCTTTTGGCGATCTCATGCAGCTACCCCCGGTTGCTGCTACACTTGGGGGCGCGTATTGCTTCAAGCAGCCGGAACATCATGTACATGAACCACACTTGTGGAGGATGTTTGATTTCTGTGAATTGAGCCAAAATATGCGCCAAGCCAACGATAACACTTTCGTTGATCTTTTGAACAATATCAGAGTAGGCAAACTGACCTTAGAACAACTGGCCACGTTAGACACAAGAAAAATAACTAATGAAACAAACGATTATGATGAAATAGTACATATATATCCCACTTTGAAACAGGTAGAGGCATATAACACCAAGATGTCGGAACGTTTAACATTACTTACTAAAATGTACACCATCACAGCAATAGATACATCTACTGAATCGAAGACATACGGACAGACCCCGAAACCTGAGCATTTACCTAGTGACCCCAATAAGACTGGGGGTATAATAAACAGTATCGAACTGGGAATCGGCTCCAGAGTAATGCTTCGTAGAAATTTGAATGTAAACCAGGGTTTAGTAAACGGAGCGATGGGAGTGGTGAAGGCCTTTGAATGGCCTGCTCTTCGGCGCGATCAGTTGGAACAGGGAGAACAGCCAAGCGCTGTTCTCATACAATTTGACGACGCATCCATAAAAGCCGATATTAACGGACTTGTCAGAATCGAGCCTTGCCTCACTGAATTTGACGGCTTGAGGGGGTCTGGGAAAATTCAGCGTAAAATGCTCCCGCTGATTCTTTCTTGGGGTTGTACTGTACATAAATTACAAGGTTGTACTCTGGATAAAGCAGTTATCGATCTAGGAAAGTCATTGTTTGCTAAAGGACAGGCCTATGTCGCTCTCAGTAGAGTCAAAACCATAGAGGGTTTGTTTATAAGTGCCTTGGATCATAATAAGTTGCTTAAAAATCCACATGACAGTCAATCGTTAGCAGAATTAGATAGATTAAGAAATCTTCCTAGGTCATCTTAATACATGAAACCTTCAATCTACATTACACATTTACACATTACACTAACGACCTCATCCACTAATCGGTCCATTACCCATTTGCTGCCATCGACGGATATGTGCGTCACTACTACCAAATACTGGAAGCGTCATACGTCAAAAAATAAAGTTAAGATAAATATGCCGTGTTTGGTATCATTCAAAAGCGCTTTACTTGTACATTTTGAATATATCTATATATTACTAGCATTTGCTTGTGACTTTACCTGTATTCATGGGGTACTTTTATACTTTTTCAGCGTAGTTTTTTGTCGTAGTTGGGTTTTAGTTTTTTTACTTTATCTTGTATTTATTGGAGAACAGTCTTAAATGACTCTTTTTAATGGTTTATTTTATTTCTCTCACTATAAGTCAATATGTGTGTTTAAAGAAAGATGCGGTGAGATTTTTTCTTTTCGTTTTTATTGGACACAATGCATATATATATATATATATTAACACGGAAACATTTATTATATATTTAAATAGTACTACATTAAATTTGTCACTTTTATCTTCCATCGAAAAAGATTAATATTTAAAAATATCTAAAGTATTTAAAATTCGTAGTACAACATTTATTTTTTATACACTTGACTACTTCTGTCTCAAATATACAAATTTTACAAAGAAGAATAATCATGCAATTTAAAATTATAAAGCACTGATTCAATAATACTAATTTTGAAAGAGCCAGAAAAGCATCGACATTCAGAGACCCACATTAGAGCTTTTTTTTTTTCGAAATAATAATTTAGTCAACAAAAACATCTATAAAAGTATTGTTCAAAAAATTTTACTACAGGACAAGAACAGTGACAATATGAATTCACAGACTTCTTGACTCCAACTTTTATTGCTCAATTGTCGACAAGCTAATAAAACTATTCCTATTTCAACACTCTTTATCAGCCGAAGCTTTGTTGAGTGGTCACGGGTGGTCACCTATAAGCTCCCAACTCTCGGGTGAAAATCGAAATCATTTTTCAAATCAAAAGGGGCCGATAAGCTAGGGTGGTAGGGAAATTCATGGGTGGCTTTCTGGCGTTTTTGAGAAGGTTGGTTGTTTATGTTTTCAAAATTACTGCGTGAGAGGTTACAAATCAGCCTATTCTATAGCAGTAAATGTTGTCGTAACTGAATAATGATCACAAACAATACCAGACCAATCAAAGGCCGATTGCCCAGCTATTTTCTAATCTTACATTTAATCAACCCTTATGAATAGCACTTCGAAGTTATTTAATTTTCAAATTTACTTAATAATATTAAAAAACAAAACATATATAAAGCTTTTTTATGATTTTGCGTACTTAATATAATTTAAATATGATTAAATTAAAATATTTATAGCATATTTTAAAGGTTATTTCAGAACTTGATTAATGCAATCTAAGTGTCATTTTAAACCAAATTTTACAGTGTTTATATCCAGCTTCGGAGGCATAAATGTAGGAGACAGTAGGATTGCCAGATATCATCTCTAAAATTGTTGCTAGCTAGTGCAGTAGTTCTCGCTTGTTAGAATAACGGATCGTCGAACCAATCTTTTAAATAAATTAAATCATAATACTACATTTTTCGTATATTGGAACCAGCAACTAATATTAATATGATTTATTTAAATAGAGTTTACTATCTTAGAGCTTCAAAACCTCAAATGCACCAATAAAATAACATAAAACTAATGTTACATTTATAGAAAAATGTCTTTCGAAACCAGCTCCAATAGTGAAAGTCGATTGTGGAGATTATCTTAGCTATCTAATGCCACCCCCCCCCCCACCCCCCACCCTTCCACTCCTAAAAAGAGGCGTTTAAAGATTTCAAATGCAAACGCGATATTTTGAAAGAACTGCCTTATAGGATTAACATTAGCAAGTGGGCAGGGGCGGATTTAAGGGGTCGCGATGGTCGCAATCGCGAGGGGCCCCACATCCCAAGGGGTCCCCAAATCTTCTTTTGAGTTCAAAGAGAAATGTGATGTTTTGATAAAAGGATTTTCTTAGTGTACTTTTTTATTTTTTCAGTTATTAATACAATATCATTTTCATGTAATAAATATAATTTTTTCTATCATTTACTACTACCAGAAATGTTTTAGTTTGCCCTCATTTTTTTTTCCTTTATGAATTATCAGGACTATGATCGTTTGTGGAGGGATAGGGTGAGATTCAAAGGAAACTTGGGTCTGAGCCGAAAGGAGCACAGTTAGAAACATCCTATGACGATTTAATTATACAGATTGAGGGACTAATTAAATCATGGGCCGTCAACCTGAGGCCCCTGATTTTGGGGGCCCTACATTTGGTATTCATTTTCATAAAGCTGATATTTTAAGTGAACTTTCACTTTGTTACTGAATACTAATAAAGCAAAGTTTCGCTCTGTCTGTCTATGTGCGAATGGCTAGCAAAATCTACCGTACATAGAAGTCTGAAAATTTAGGTGAAGATAGTCCAAGATAGGTCCTAATGCACCTGTGGCTCTGATTTTTAATTTTTAAGGGCCCGGGCCCCTGGGCCCTTTTAAGTTTTTATGCACTAAATTGTTAATAACTTGCCCCCTTTTTATCCAATCTTCTTCGTTTTGGGGGACCTTTCTCCATTTAGTTGTTCTCGCATTTCTACTCTTCAGATAAGATACTGACACCTTGTGGCTCGATACAGGGCCCCTTCAAGTTTTTGTGCAAATAAAAGGTTAATAAATTGTTTCCTTTTAATCCGATCTTCATTTTTGATATCCTTTTTCCATTTAGTTAGTCTCACATTTCTACATTCCAGTTTAGAGCCTGGGGCCCCTAGGGTGCCGTAGAATCCCGTCCAGGGCCCCTTGAACTTTTTAAGCGCCAAGAATTTTTCACCTCCTGATTTTCTCACCTTCTCAGTACATAATTTTAAAGTTGAGTCTTGGACTCTTCTTCCTAGATCAACACCCTCATATTTTTATTGGGGCCCTAGGGCCCTTTTAAAAACATTTACCCAGTTTTTTGTGCATTTCCGTAAAATATTATTCTATGCTTAATTGTGACTAATTGAAGATCTAAAGTGCTAAGAACTTAGATCTTTTAACAAGTTTTCATGTTAGGACTCTTTACAATCAGTTGGCCCTTTTTGGACCCTTTGTTATAGGTTCCTTAAAAACGGTCCGATTCACTAGCTACTTTTCTTAAACAACTTCTTAAGTCCTCCCGCTACTACATGGATGACAAAAGCATTTCCCCGACTTCATCTACCACCAATTTTGAATATTAATCTGCTTCTTGGGGCCTTTGTTGCAGCTTACTTAAAAACTATCTAATTCTATTACAATTTTCTTTAACATAGTTTTAGCCAGTTTTAACCTCCAGCTACTTTAAAACTACTAAAATAATTTCGTATACCCAACTACATTCCAGTTAAGACACTGGTCCCCAGGGCCCGGTCTTTCTTTATACCTCAGCTACCACTTTTTTCAAACATTAGTCTCCATTTTCAGCATCAACTTACGTTTACAAACTACAACCGTATATTAAAAATCGCGTTACTTTAAAGGTAACTTTAGATAACGGATTTCACCCGTTTATTAAATATCGTGTTAATGTTAAAAGTAATTCGTGAAATTTACAAGGGGAGGGGGCATTTTCCACAGCTTGGGGGCGCATTCTTTCCTCGGATTCTAAGGACCCGATTTCAACGTTATTTGGTTCATTCAACTTAGATTATAATTCAGCTACTTTCTGTATTATGAAATTTTACCTTAGATTTCAGGTACCAACATCTTCTAACATTAATGATGCATTCTCTTTTTGAATTCTTTGGGCTTGATTACTACGAGGTTTGGTTCAATCAACTTGGTTTTTGATTGTCTCCGGCACATGCGGAGCACTTCCGGTACATGTTGCCTTGGATAACGGGGACCCAGGTTATAGGTTCGTTCGGAAAGAAGTTTGTTGGGAACACTCTAGACGCTGCGGAAGGCAATGGGTGCCTCCGAAATTAGGTTCATTTAAAAGAATTTCAAAAGATATAAAATCATACAAACTTGAGTTTTGTTTAAGGTTATTATTTACGGATCCCGGCAACGCCGGGGAGGTTTGCTAGTCTATACTAATAAAAGAAAGTTTCGCTCTGTGTGTCTGTGTGCGATGACTCTCAAAATCTACCGCACATGGAAGTCTGAACATTTAGGTGAGGATAGTCTAAGCCAGTTCCTGATGTACCTGCGGGTCAGATTTTTAATATTTTAAGACCCGGGTCCCCTGAGCCCTTCAAGTTTTTATGCCCTAAATTTTTAATAGCTTACCTCTTTTTTATCCGATTTTCTTCGTTTTTGGGGGCCTTTCGACATTTATTTATCCCACTTTCTACGTTTCAGTTAAGATCCTGGCTCCCTGGGAACCGATACAGAGTCCTAGAAGTTTCTGTGCCCTAAATTGTTAATAACTCTCCCTTTTTAATCCAATATTCGTTTTTGGTGCCCTTTTTCAATTTAGTTATTCCCCAGATTCTACATTCCAGTTAAGCCCTAGCCCCCTAGGAACCGGTCCAGAGGCCCTTGAACTTTTTGTCTGCCACGCATTTTTCACTCCCTAATTCTGTCGCCCTCTGAATGCATAACTTTAAAGTTGATTCTTGGATTCCTGTCCCCGGGCCAACACTCTCATATTTTTATTGGGGCCCTAAGCAGAGCTTAATTTGCGCCAGAGCCCACCGGAGCCCGGCTCCGGTACTTCTCAGTTTTCGATAAATATTTAAACATTGGTCGGAATTCACCGGAGCTCATAAATACAGGGCTCCGGAGCCCAGTGCAATAGTGCTTCCGAAAAACTCAAGCCTAAATTACCATTTCCTTTCCTTCCCATCTCCAAGCTTTTTGTATTCTTTTTTACCAACTAGGGGGCTCGGCCCCCTACGAGCTACGCTCGCCAACCCCCGTCCAGACACCGTAGACTCTAAATGCACGCTAATTTGATCGGCTTTAAAAAGATTTCGAAAGATTGAATTATAATTTAAAAAACAGTGGCGATCTCTCTATAAACGGATTTCTATTCATTTCTCTTTGATTGGGGAAATTTAACGCCAAATCCGTTGCGGTACTACTTGATTATCCCGTAGACCAATATCGCCAAACCACTCGCCAAATTATACAAATTGACATAATTTTTATTTTAAATAACGAAAAAACAAACAAATTAGTACAACATTAATAAAAATACAAATAAAACGTCGAAATAAAAATAACTTGATGACGTAGACACGTGTAACAACATTTCAAAATAAGCTAATATAAAAGGAATTAAGTAAACAGAGTCTTTGTCTCCTGGTATTTTTTAACAAAGTGAAAAGAAAGTACTTTTAAATGAGACATTTTAAATTAATCGTTTTTAATCTGACGTAATTTTGACCAAACTATTCTTTCTCTTTTTAATATTCACGTGAAAATACTTGTGTTAGAAATTAAATATTATTTGCGCTTTCCTAACAAAAATAGTTGAAAAGTATCCTCTTAAAATATCAAATAAATGCCTAGCGCAATTTCTAAATTTAAACCGTTTTGCAATATTATTTTGTGTTCATTTTATGTAATAACTGTAATGTGACGTAAATATGACGTAATTTCTCCTATTTAAGACTTCTAACGCATGTTAATAAATTTATTGCTTTACAAATTCCTTTCTCTCTTAAAATTCACGTGTAATTATAGTTTTTATAACATATTTTTTAATAAGTTCCTGCTTTTTTTACATAATTATTTAATTCTAAATCCAAATGTTTTTTTCTGTTTATAATAGTCACGTGTATAAATTTTTAATTTATTTACACGTATAAATATATTTTTTTTGAAGCAAACATTATTGCTTCCGCTGTTTGTACAGTTGGCAACAGTTTAAATTAATATCACTTTCTAAAATCTGCTAAAAATATCTATAGAAATGCTGAAAATCTGAATTTAAAATAGAAATAAAACCTCAAAAAATTAGTCAAAATAAAAAAAATAATGCAATCTGCACTCCGGCAAATTCTAACGCATAAAATGATCTAAAAATGATTAAATTCTTATGAACAGTCTTTGCTCCTATAAAACTTTTTTAGTGGAACGATTTTGTCCAACTTTAGCATTAAATATCTCTTAAAATAATTCTTCGATCTGAAAACTGTCTGCATCAGCGTGTTTATCAAACATTTCTGTATAATACTACCGATTTTCATATTTTTGTATGCATTATTTTTCTTAATATTAACGAAGAAAGACCTCCGGGCACAAAAAATTCAAAACCGGCGGCGGCGGCGGTGACAGCGGTAGTTACTTTTTTTTAGAATAGAGAGAAACACTTACTATATGTGATGTAATGTGTCGCACACGTAGGAGATAGAGATAAAACGAACTCCATTTTTACATCAGTTTTTGGGCTTGGACTGACTCGAGCTCAATCTGTATTATATTTAAAATTTTATTTATTTATGTATAGAAAAAAAACTTTTCCTCCTTTAAAATTACGTATTATATTCTCTTTCAAATCATTTTAGTGCTATTTTGATCAGAATGAAGGGAAAACAGAAATCGTGTTTTTCTATTTCAAACTTATGTCGGCGACGTGTTGATGCTGCGCCCCTCAAGATACTGAACAATGAATTTGCTATCAGTGCGATTTTCTTTTGTTACAGTAAGATAATTTTTTATTGGCTGTTTTTTTAGACATCTAACCTGAAAAGAATATTTTCTGTTTTAGCCAACGAGCATCAGAGTTTTGTTTGTTTAAGGTTTTTTTTCTTCTTTGCGTACGAGTATAAAAATCACATTAGTGATTTTTATATTTATTTTGTATCATGAACGGTACCCATGTTAAGGCTCTGCTCTGCACATTTACGAAGTCACTTTCATTTGTAAGTAGATATAATTGCCATGTATTGTTATTCTGATAGAAATAAATCGATCAGTGTTTTCCCTTTTTCTATAAAAGCATGGATTCTTTCCGATAATGGTGTCAAATTTTTAATTTAATCTGATTTTCAAGGTTCACCACAAAAGATTTTTATACGAACGGAATCGATTATAGTTTAAGATAGTCACCCTTCATAGGATATTTTTCCGTTCTTCAGCATATAAATATTAATTTCTGTAAATTTCATTCATTTTTTCTTAAAAATGCATAGCTGCGAACTATCCCTTTTTTGTGCTAACACTATTTCCCAATCATAATCCTTACCATATTTAATCGCAGAATACTGCAATTAATTAACATTAAAATTAGGCAAAGATTACTATTCAGAAGGAGTGATAACTAAAAAGTGGAATAATTGACAGCTAAGTATATGCTGATAGGTAGATTTAAAATTTTTATTTTGCCAAAGAAAAAGATGTTTTAAATTTTGCAAATAATGTACGAAACATAAATATGCAGATTGGAAAGACAGTGGGGGGGGGGGGGGGAAGGGAGCGGTATTGTTGTTGTACCAGTGTAGCAGAATATTAGGGCTCCGGTACTTTTTTGTTAGAAATTAAGCCCTGCCTAAGACCCTTTTTAATGCATCTCCACCCATTTTTTTGCATATTTCTTTAAAATTTTATTCTAATAATTCATACCCTATGCTTAATTTCGTCTAACTGAAGATCTAAAGCGCAAAGTAGCCAATTAACATGTTTTCATTTAAGAGACCTTGCTTTGAACTATCAGTTGACCTCTTTTTACCGACTTCAAAAAGGAGGAGGTTATCAATTCGACGCGTATGTATGTTTTTTTTTTTTTTATGTATGTTCACCGATTGCTCCGGAACTTTTTGTCCGATTTATGTGATTTTTGTTTTAATTGAAAGAGGATACTCTCGAATTGGTACCACTTCAGTTTCATCGAAATTGGTTGAGTAGTTTTTTAGTAATTCAACAAAAACCAATAAAATAAAGGATTTCACCCAAATTATCTTTCATTGTTGTAACCGGTTTCTCAATCATAAGCATAAAACTATGTATTCATATACATTAGCGCCAAGTTATTGCAAAACTTGGCACAGTTACGTTGATTATCGCCAAATTTGGCAACCAAAATAAGTCGCCATAAATGAAGCTAATTTGGCTGTAACTGACTAATTTGGCGATATTCCCATTCAAATTCAGTAATGGATCTTCCCCAATCTGTTTCTTCACATTTTCTAATCGACAGTCATATTTAAAATTCTCAATTGGCAATCGCATTCAAAATAATAATTGGAACAGATGTCATATTCGCCCCATATTGGCGCGATTTTTTTCGGTTGCCAATTTGGTGAAAACATCAACAGCATAAACAACATAATCCGGGTTACCACATCAATCAAAATAACGACACTTTGGCGCAAGTTAAGTACCTATTGCCTATATGATATTGGCGACAGAAACAAATCGCGCCAATATGGGGCGAATATGACATCTGTACCTAATAATTTAATATACATTAATTAAATACACACCATTATTTCAAATGCTAAATAACACAGAAGCAAACTAACTTAATACAAAACAATAATTTAGTATACAATAGTTTAGTTTAATTAAACACATAACATCAGACTGGCGGCACATATTATATATATATATATATATATATATATATATATATATAATATTGGTACTTCTTAATTATCCTGTCGACCAAATTACTATCGCCATATTGTAAGATTAAATACCAATAATGGTTTGCCATTAATTAATTAATTGTAAGATTAAATGCCAATAAAACCACTAATTCGACGTTTTATTTGTATTTTTATTAATGTTTTACTAATTTATTTGTTCTTTCGTTATTTAAAATAAAAATTATGTCAATTTGTATAATTTAGCAAGTGGTTTGGCGATTTATATAATTTGGCGAAATTGATCGACGGGATAACTAAGAATTACCATAATATTATATACATACCTATATTATATTATATTAAACAGTTATATGTATGAATGCTTTTTGATTGCCGTTAATATTTCCACTAGATAACATTAAAAATAACTTTCCTGTATAGGGGCCTTGGAGAGAAAATGGAAATTTCACGCTTATTTTCTGACAACCTATTAACTGTCTCGGTACTACTTAGTTATCCCGTCGACCAATTTCGCCAGATTATATAAATCGCCAAACCACTCGCCAAATTATACAAATTGACATAATTTTTATTTTAAATAACGAAAGAACAAATAAATTAGTATAACATTAATAAAAATACAAATAAAATGTCGAAATAAAAATCCCTTGATGACGTAAACACATGTATCTTGCTTAAAGTCAAGTGAATGTGACATTTACGATCAACCATTATTGGCATTTAATCTTATAGTTTGGCGATAGATTTTTGGTCGACGGGATAACTAAGTAGTACCACAGTCTCATATACACAAGCAAATTTTTCAATATTTATAAATTTATTTATTGTAAACAATCATTTGTCTACTTTTATATGCAAACAGAGGTTGAGCCAAGATCCCTATGCTGTTAAAGTACAAGATAAACAACATAGAAAGAAATAAAAGAAGTTACTCTAATTAGTATTACAGACGGCATTGTTATGGTGCGGTGTATATACCGGGTGTCCCAAAAAGGACTGACTGATTTTAAAATTCAATAACTTGCAAATGGTGACAGATATTAAAAAAATTCTTGCAGGAGGGTTATGCATAAGGTCAAAAGTTTTATTACAGTGATTTTCAATTTTAGTTCAATTTACAAACAATAGATGGCGCTGTAAGCAATAGTCGCTAAATACAGGCTCGATTTCTGGTCCTTTATCTTGTTCCATGCAGAAAAAGGAGATGGAAATGTATTATCCGGGCCACGAAGTACCAAAAATCGAGCCTGAATTTAGCGACTATTGCTTACAGCGCCATCTATTGTTTGTAAATCGAACTAAAATTGAAAATCACTGTAATAAAACTTTTGACCTTATGCATAACCCTCCTGCAAGAATTTTTTTAATATCTGTCACCATTTGCAAGTTATTGAATTTTAAAATCAGTCAGTCCTTTTTGGGACACCCGGTACATGGCACAGAACTTAAACATCAGTAGGCATAAGCATAATGGCGAAAGCAAGTCAGTGAGTTACGCAGTCATGAAAACATTTGAATTGTATCAAGAAATGAGAGCAAGTAAATTTGAATCAGATTGCCCGATAAAAGCAAAAAGTGTGCGATACTAACAGCAAACATGGCTTAAAGAAAATGCGAATATCATGAATTGCTTCCGAAAGTTCTGTATGTTTTGCAGTACTATACTCACTAAAATACGTCAGTTACTATGTAGACCAATGACACTTTAATCAAGACTATTAAATGAGCATGACGATGAATTTCTAATCTTCCGTAATCGAGCCCACAGTTAAGGCTAGCGTAAAACATAAAAGGGTAATTTTTGGTTAGCCGGGCGCCAGTGTTATGTATACTTGTATATGTCTATATACATGTATATATACACATGTATACATATACATATATGTGGGTGTATATGTGTGTATATATACAATATATGTATACATATATGTATATATACGTATGTATATATGACACTGGCGCCCGGCTAACCGAAAAGTACCCCCCAAAAAAATATCAGCAGCAATTGGTTTAATGTAAATGTGGGTATCATAAAATATTTAATTCGCAAAACGCTTCAATGCACCAAATCATATTAGCTCAGAAACAATAATTGGCAGTAGACGCAATAAAGGTAGATTACTTAATAGTTTTAAAATCTCCACTGCCCAACGTATTGCAAATGATGGTGCAATAAGAAGCATAAATGCCTAAGTGACTTAAGCTGATTTTGTCAAGAAAGATTACAAACAAAAATAAGCAAAATGCCGTCATGATGCAATGAGTTCTCAATTTCTCTATCGGAATCTTTAGATTTAGCGAAAGATTAAGCAAATAATTTAAATTATGAATAAAAGTACCGTGCTGAAATGCTTAGCATACATTTAAGCACATTGGCATTACGTATACATTATACATTACATATTGGCACTTGCATAATATCTCCATATAAGAAAACATTAATGCTACCAAAAAATAAATTGTTTTTAAATTCTTGAAACCTCAAGTGAATTATATATAAATTCTCTTTTGACACCATAGAAATTTCATCAATGATCAGCCATTTGAGGGAACGCCATTTAAGACTTTCCCCCGGTAGCCTTTTCAGGATCATTTTTTGCTAAGTTATTCGGTTGTCATGTACTCTAATGGCTCCTGGTGCATGTAAACTCCGTTGATAGGTGCGAAGACCTCGAATTTACCTATGGATTATACGTCTGAGGTGCCTTGCCAGATAAAGGTCTCGTCATCTGATTAAGCTTCTAAATTACAAGATGAACATGAGTAGCAATGCGCAGGTGCTAAACAACAAGATATAAATGTTAAGTAACTGGCATAAAAAAGTTCATAATTAAGAAATAGGCACTGCCGATAGTAAAACGATCTAGGCGTTCATCAGATTTATTGCTGCTACGTGGCGATTAGGTGGTCTCCTACGCTGATGCCAGGTATCAAACCCGTTCATCTAGGACAACCCGGAAGATAAGGGCCTGGTCATTGGTTAGAAAGTATGAAAAATAAGTCATTGGGTCTCTCTTCTCTATTTCATAGAGCATTTTTAGTAAGCCGAAGAACTTTTTATTGTCAGTTTCCAAAGTTCGATATTTTTTTCATGCGAGCAGCATCTCTTGTCGTTCTACCCATGTCCAAATAGAGAAACAAAAATATTTAATTAAAAAATAAAGCTATTAAATCTGAAGAAGAATAAATGTAATATATATATAAAGAATTTTCACAAAAAAACATGTGTTATTAATGTACACACAAATCTGGACAAAAGTATTTACTTATCAAAATAACATCTTTAAAAGTTTCTTTAAAAGCCCGTAATTTCCTCCAAAAGAATCATGCAAAAATTGTAACTCAAAAAAAAAAAAAAAAAAAAAAAAAAAAACTAAAAAGTGAAAAATAAACTTTTTTACCAAAAATAAAACCGACTTCAAAGACTACTACAAAGTAAAAAATAATTTTTTTACATAATAGCTAATAAGAAATTAAATTAAGAGCATTGTATTTACCATGCGTATTATTATATTTATGTACATTAATTTGATTTTTTGGAGTCGGTGCTAGCCAAACCAAGTTCAAAATTAAAATTGTTTATCCAATACAAATCATAACAAGATTCAGCAAAACCGTTTAGGAAAAAAAATCCATTCTCAATCAACTCTGACACCATCCTGCATTTGAAAATCTGTGTTTGACTACGATTTTTTTTACACAATAGCCTGTATAAACGCATTAATTTTACAATAACACTTAATTTAGCACACATAATTACAACTAATCTCAGTTGAAAATACACGTATATAAAATCAGATGAAATGTTTCAAAAATGGTAAAATTCAAATTTTTTAACTAAATAACAAATCGTAAAGAAACTCGTAGATATTTGGATGTGTGTCTGTTGGATAATTATACTTAACTTCGTTTGGCTGGCACCGACTCCAAAAAATCAAATTAATGTACATAAATATAATAATACGCATGGTAAATACAATGCTCTTAATTTAATTTCTTATTAACTATTATGTAAAAAAATTATTTTTTACTTTGTAGTAGTCTTTGAAGTCGGTTTTATTTTTGGTAAAAAAGTTTATGCATCTCCTATTAGAGCTTCCTTAAAAATGGTCCTATTCAGTAGCTTTTTTTCTAACAACTTCTTAGGTCTTCCAACTACTACATGAACTAGAAAAAAATTTTCTCAGGCTTCAGCTACCACCAATTTTGAATATTAATGGATTTCTTGGGGTCCTTCTTTAAAAATAATCCAATTCTCTTGCAATTCTCTTTTGCATAGTTCTTGGCTCCTCTGGCTACTTTAAACTACTAAAAAATTTCCTTATACCCAACTACATTCTAATTAAGATAGTGGTCCCCTGGGACATGGTACAGGGTCCCTTGAAGTTTTTATGCCCTCAATTGTTAATAATTGCCCCCTTTTAATTCGATCTTTGTTAAAGGAACTTTTCCATTTAGCTATTCCCCTATTTATATATTCCAGTTAAGGCCATGGCTCCCTGAGGTCCGGTCCGGAGTTCCTTGAACTTTTTGTGCGCCACGCATTTTTACTCCCAATTCTGTAACTCTCAATGCATAAATTTAAAATTGAATCTTGGACTCCTGTGCCCGGGTCAACACCCTCATATTTTTATTGGAGCACAAGGGGTTCTTTTTAAGTATCCCGCTCCCCCCCCCCCCATTTTTGCGCATTTCTTTAAATCTTTATTCAAATGATTAATTTATACCCTATGCGTAATTTCGATTAATTAAAGATCTAAAGTGACTACTAGAACCTTTTAACATGTTTTTATTTCAGAGCCCTGCTCTCAGCTATCAGTTGACCCATATTTTTGCTTCGTCGGTATTTCTAAAATTGCGCCCTGGAGGGACAAAACACTAAAGTTTCTACAGATTTCGCCAAAATTTTCACACCATTTTATTTTGTAAAAAATATTTCTATCCGTCCGAACGTTTCATAATTTTTGTAGGTGATCTAAATCTAGTCTATTGAGATTCTCTAAAAAGACTGTGTTAAAATACATACGGATGTTTAGTTACTTTTAGCATACAAAAAATATCGTCTCCGTGATGGGCAAAGTGACCCGAGTTCGCCGGTTATTTGAAAGAGTTAAAATTCATATTTTTAAAAACCGATTGCACCATCGATTAGAAGAAGATTTTATCTTTAAGAACATATTTTTGGTTTGTCGGTACCTCTAAAATTGCACCCTGGAAGGGCGTTGCCATAAAGGAGAAAAGCTTTTTTTTTTGTAAAAAACGACCGTCTTTGATTTTCTTTTTCAAAGAGTTAACCGCGATATATATTTTTTAATTGATTACGAGATTTGAGACATAAGGGTACGATCTTTTAGAATATGTCTTCCGTTTTTAACTTTAGTAAGCGGTTTGGCCGATGTAAGTTAATATGACAAAATATATACCCCCTACCCCGGAATTCCTTCCTTTCGATGTTCATTTTCTCATGATGCATAAATAAGGCTTGCTTTTTCCCTCTCGTTGAACAAGATGAGGTTTTAATGAGAGTGCGTTGCGATTGTTATTGAATAACTCAGCTTATAAGTAGATATTTTAGAATTCTGAGTCTCAGATGTATCAGGAGAGCCCTTGGACTACCCTCACAAAAATTTTCCATTTTGTACGTGCGGTAGATTTTGCTTGCCATCGCGAATACACAAACATAGAGCGAAATTGTTCTTTATTAGTATATATTATAAATATACCATATTTTTCAAGATGGAAGGGCCCCCAAAAAGTTCCAGTGAGAGGCGGGCCCCTCACTTAATAAATCCGCCCCAGTGGGTATTTCTGCGTGAGTGAAATAGCTATGTTAATCAGTGAGATCTCAAAACTGCATGCTAATGTTAAACCTATGGGGGTGAGAGGCATTCTTATTTTTAAAATATCGCACCAGAAAATTAACAATTATAACTTCTTTTTGCAGAATGTTCTTCTTAATGAATGCCTCTTTTAAAACTTTCCAACATAGCCGTAAAGTGTTCATGAATTTGGTTTGTTTATCTGCATACCGCCGGCCTGTGTCCTAACTCTTGTAATTGTTCTCGTATTGTATGCAATTGATATGTGTAATTAAGGTTTCTATGGCATCTTTGCGACTGAAAAAGGAGTGTGCAGAATTTTTTGATTCGTTTACGGGAACACTCAAAAGAATCCCGTTACATTATGTTAATGGACGAAAATGATTTGTGATGTAATTTAATGAAATAAAATTTCAAACATAATAAAATTGATATGGACTTCTGGGTAGGCGGAAAAAATGCATACTACGTGATGTACATAAAAGCTGTAGGCCATATAGAAGATTACACAAAAGAATTCGAATGCATGAGCTTGAATTGCTTAAGGCTGTTCTGAAATCCAAAAGGGCAACTTCCTGACATAAGTTTTAATTTATTTTTGTTCGAAAATGCATGAAACTAGCTGGTGTTGTTGTTCAGAAACTATGCCATCGAGCTGTTTTTTCCATTTTTTTGCAAACGCAATAGATCTTTCAGAAAAAAGTGTCTAAGTGGACCTTTTGAACTGAATTTGCCCGCGAAAGTAGAAAAATCACTCAAGAGCAGGCAAAAAACGGGTTTGTCATGTGATCGATATCGCTTATAACTCAATGGGTAATGGATGGATAAAAAAAAAATGGAAAAAACAGGTCAATTCCAAATCGCTTCCATGGCCAGGATTTACAATTTTATATCTTTCCGTTAAAAAATGAATTTGTAAATGTGTCAGAACGTTTTACGCTTATTCAGCGGAGCAGTTAAGAACAGCCTTAAGGGTGTTTTTTAATTGAGTTACGTATTTTCCAACTGAACTATATTTAATATAATAAGATATGTATGTAGATTATAAATAAACACATATATTGGGCTACGGAAAGAAATGGATGTACTGCAGAGCATGGAATATTATTTCTGAAAGCACAAAAATACAATGAATTAGCGTTATGCACGGGAAGACATTTTCAGGCCAAGCGCGCCCCGTAGACAGTTTTTCCTTTGGCCCAGTATAAAAGATAAAAGTTTGGCCAGAACTGCTCCGAGCACAACTCGGCCAGTTCAAAAAAATTATTGACCAAGTCCGGTATAAAAAATAAAACTTCGGTTCTACCTACACAAAACATTAATTGGCGAAGCCTAGGCCCGACGAAAATCGACCTGGCTGAACATAGATTTTTACGCCTATAAGGTTAAAAGTGTCTTGAACGAGAACTAAAAATACGTATTTTACCTTTTTATATCATGGTGATATTCTTCATTTAAAAAAAAGTGTTCTGAAATGTGTTTTTTTTTTTTTTTTTTTTTTTTTTTTTTTTTTTTTTTAATGCATCTGATTATATGTAAATATCACAGTTACCATTAATATCGTTAATCCATATTCTATAATATTTCAAATGAAAATCAAATTTCAAATTATTTTTGCTTAAAAGGCGCAAAGACCAACTTAGTGAAAAATATTCCATGCCGGGAATCGAACCCGGGTCATCAGTATAGCGCACTGACGTTCTACCGCTAAACCACATGGAACGATACCCAGCCTGGAACTTCTCACTATTACAAGTTGGCAAGGCTACAAACGCAGCACAAGATGGAATATTTTCCGTGAGCCACCAACATGGGGCAAACACAGACACTTAATTAAATCCAGCATCGATGAATCTATATTAATATTTGGAAATTTTTCCAGAGAGAAACATTCGCCTTGAATACAATATTTCAAATGAAAATCAAATTTCAAATTATTTTTGCTTAAAAGGCGCAAAGACCAACATGTTGGTGGCTCACGGAAAATATTCCATCTTGTGCTGCGTTTGTAGCCTTGCCAACTTGTAATAGTGAGAAGTTCCAGGCTGGGTATCGTTCCATGTGGTTTAGCGGTAGAACGTCAGTGCGCTATACTGATGACCCGGGTTCGATTCCCGGCATGGAATATTTTTCACTAAGTTGGTCTTTGCGCCTTTTAAGCAAAAATAATTTGAAATTTGATTTTCATTTGAAATATTGTATTCAAGGCGAATGTTTCTCTCTGGAAAAATTTCCAAATATTAATATAGATTCATCGATGCTGGATTTAATTAAGTGTCTGTGTTTGCCCCATGTTGGTGGCTCACGGAAAATATTCCATCTTGTGCTGCGTTTGTAGCCTTGCCAACTTGTAATAGTGAGAAGTTCCAGGCTGGGTATCGTTCCATGTGGTTTAGCGGTAGAACGTCAGTGCGCTATACTGATGACCCGGGTTCGATTCCCGGCATGGAATATTTTTCACTAAGTTGGTCTTTGCGCCTTTTAAGCAAAAATAATTTGAAATTTGATTTTCATTTGAAATATTGTATTCAAGGCGAATGTTTCTCTCTGGAAAAATTTCCAAATATTAACCATATTCTATAGCTTTGAGATTTAAAAAATTTTTAAATTCTATACAATAAAATCTTCTAAGACGGAATTGCATAGGAAATAAGAAAAATCCATCATGGGCTATGAGCAAATTCATCGTTTTTAGGTTCCATACTTAAAAAGTAAAAATGGAACCATTATAAGACCAGTCCTGTGTCTGTCTGTCTATCACAGCCATTTTATTCGTAAACTATGACACGTGGAAAATTCAAATTGGGGAAGTAATAAAGACTATTGACCCACATATTTACAGATTATTAAACATTTACAAATATTTTTAGGAAAAATGTATAGTGGTTAATTATTTAAAAAAAAACTTTCTTTGTGTACTGTGTGGGGTATCGTGTGAAAGCTTTCGTAACGCTGAACTCAAAAATGCATTTCTTTTAATTTTAGGCATTATATTTTCTGAGATATCGTTGAAAATGTAGTGCAAAAATATATTCGCCCATCTATTTTCGAATATGCTGAAACTAAAATTATGAAAAAATTAGAGATATCAGACGTTAATTTAAACCTTGCAGGAAAATTATAGCGGTTACCCTAGGTCACATAGTTTTTGAGAAAAGCGCATTTTTCCGTTTCACACAAATTTCGATTTGCGGGGCATTCAGTAAATGTATTGAGGAGCGCTGGAGGTAGCTATCGTAGCAGAAATATAAAAGCATTGTTGATAATGATTTTTGAAAAAAATCTTATGTAATTAGCTGAGATATTAACCCTTAAAGACATAGACGGTTTGGACATATATAATGACAGGCGCTGTGTACTCTATGTACCATCGGCTTTTAAAGCCTAGATAACAACTTTTAATGATACATTTATGTAATACAATGTCTAGTAGCAGTATAAAAGCAATAAACATGAAATTGCTACAAACAGACTAATGTAATTAGAATTAATCACATAAATACTTTGGGATTCGTGACTAGTTTGCATTGAGTAGATCTCTCAATATGCCTCCCATGCCTTTAAAAGTTAATTGAAAACCTATCTGGAAAAACGCGGCACAGACCAAGGTGGCGTTGCTACTTTGCGACCTCTTTTCGAAGCGTACTTAGAAAAATGCCAAGTTTAAACTTTGAACAAGAGTTTTCTTTCAGCTATACTACGTAAAAAGAAACTATTATTACGATGCTGAATGTAGTTTTATGAAATGCCAAATGAAGTTTAAATATGCGCTACTTTTATTGTCAGCGCTGAATTAAGTTCATCATAAACATGTTAGAATAAGGTTTAAATAACAGTTATACAAAACAGCAATATTTAATATTATTTAGGTTTCATATCTCTTTGAACTTTTACGGTGTACTCATTCATACTTTTCTAGTATATATACAGCTATACCAAACCCTATTTTTTATAGTTTTTTACACTTATTTTTCTTTTAGTAACGATTTTTTAATAACGCAGTTAATAATTCATACATTTATTGTACGGAACACTCTGAGCGCGAGTAATACTCGCACATGACCGTCTATTTGTAAATGCATTACATTCTTTTCACAATACTGTTATCATAATTTCACATAGATCAACATTTTGTTTTGTTGAACACGTGATTCCTTCATAGGCTGATTCTTTTTCTCAGGTTTTACCCTACTTTAATTTTATTGCCTAGAAGTAGGTACATCAACCCATCTTAAAATAAAAAAGAAAGAAAAAAACACAATCAATTTTAATTGTGAAATGATAGCAATTTAGAAATACGCGCTTTAAAAAAAAAAAAAAAAAAAAAAAAAAAAAAAAAAAAAAAAAAAAGCCAAATTTTACTGTTATTTTTATTGGACAGGTCAGAGCCGTGCCGGTCTAACGATTTCCATATGAGCTGGGACTGAAAATTTCTGCCTGTTCAGATCTCAAGAAGAATGCAGTACAGCCCCGACGTGGTCCGGAAAATAAATCCAGTCCCGGCCCATCTAGGTCCGATCCTCTAGAAAAAAGTAATTCCAATCCAAACTCGGGCCGAGTATCAGGAAGGAAAATTGGACCGGGCCGATGAAGACCCTTACATCGAATAACCAAAAGATTAGTTCACAAATTCTTGTAAATTTGGACGCTAAACTTCTAATATATTTAAAAATAAAAAAAAATAAAAAAAAAAGTTTTTTAGTGAACTTCGTTCACTTTTATAGATGAGTTTGAGTTGAACGAGTTCGTTTGAAAAATTTCGAACTTGAACGTGAACTTGACTCATTTTTGAGAAATTGAACTTGAGTTTGAATTAGTTCGTTTTTTTTTGTTTTTTTTTTTTTTGTTGTTTTTTTGTGAGCGTGCCCAACACTGGTTAAAACAATTAAAAATACCTGCCGGCCTGGCCTATAGGCGGAGGTAGATTTCGAAGTTAAGTATATTAATTTCACCAACAAAAACTAAATCATGATTAGAGATAAACCCACTTTAACAATTTTATCTGACCGCTTTGACGAGTTTTATTTCATTTTTATATAATAGCTGGTTTTATCCGAATCATGTTAAGGCGGTATTCAAAAGAATACTTTTCCATGCCCAACAACTCGAAATTTTCTGGCACATTTTCAGATTCATTTTTAATAGAAAAAATATGAAACTTGCTGACGTGATTTTTGAAGAGATTTATAAGCGACCTGTGTTTTTATTTTTCGTTCAATTAATTAAAACTTGAATCATAAACAAATATTTTCACAGTAGGACAATATTTTTGGTTTCTAACACAATCGCTTCGGGAAATTCTGTTCACAATGTCAACTTTGACATCACTTTTTGAAATATATTCTACCTCTATCAAAAAATCGACCATTATGGTACATTATATAGTTTCTGAATAAAAGAATTTACCAATTGGATGTGTTTGAGAGCAAAAATGAATTTAAAAATGAGTAAGAAAATAAGCAATTTGAATTTGAATACACCCTTAATAAGATGATTTTTTTCTTCAACCGCTATGTATTTTTAATTTGTTTTTGCTGTAAGAATTGGTCCTATCAAAAACTTGTCTATGTAAAGGTTGTGGACAATATTAAGAAGATGTATGATAAATTCATGGGGATTTTATATCTTGTGAATTAACAGAATTATGGATTTTTTTCTATTTCAACCCCCCTTTTTGCTTTCGATTTTAATTTTTTTGCGCTACGAATTGGTCCCATAAAAAACTTGTTAATGTAAAAGTTGTAGATAATATTAAGAAGATGTAATAATAAAATTAATTGGATTGGATATCTTGAGAATTGACGAAGTTATAATTTTTTTCCTTCCAAAAACCCTATTTTTTGTGCCCCTTGACCCCATTTTTAATTTTATCAAAAATTTGTGATACATAAATTTTTTACCCTATTTTTACAAGTAATAAAAATTTTAAACTGATTTGATATGTACAAAAATTACGAAGTTAATGGGTTTTTTCGATTTTCACAAAATCCCTCCCTATTTCCATCCCCTTGTTCCGATTTTGCCCATTAACGAACTTGACTGAGATTTTATGCCCCTTGATTTTATGCATCAGTTTGGAAGAGATTTGTGCAGAATTGTGGAAGTTATCGCGTCCAGAAGAAAGTGATATAGATAGATAGATAGATAGATCGATAGATAGATAGATAGATAAATTTTTTTGCTGAGGGCAGTTTTGGGTTCTAGGGGTCATGATCGGTGTAGATCTCCAAAACTTTTTCAGAAATTCCAACATAGGGGAGAATGTAATAGGTAGTATTTCATACGAAATCTACCTAAAAACAAAATACCAGCCATCATGGCCTAGGAAGTGATGTATCCATTTCCTTGCGTGGAGCTGTATATGATTTTATTTATATTCTACAAGCATCTCACTTCAATTAAAAACCACCTTTAAACCAATCGCGCTCATATTCCACAATGCATACTAATTCTCTTGTGTTGGTTGCTCTGTAAATGGTCTATAGCATTTATACTAACCACGTAGTAAGCAGTAATTTAGTTAAACTTAATACACGCATACATAAATGAAATTGCACTTCCAGCAATCATCACTAATAGACAGTACTTCAGATACAGTACTACATCCGAATCTTTTGTGTGTCCTTATAATTGAACAATATATTCTGCGCACTTCATATTAGGCTACAAGTATCTTGAAATAAGCCTCAGTAATGATTATCAATTTCATTATATTTGAAATAGTGTAACATAATTACAATACACTGCAAACTGTTTTCCCCCGAAGATCATTATGAAACGGATTTCTTTCGCGTGACCCTGTAAATGAATACTAAACACTTTGCACCTCGAATTCTAGAGAATGCATGTTTTAGTGCCCTTCATAAATGCATATCAATTTGATCATGTTTGAAATGATCTAACATCATTAAATGAACATGAAAATATTTTTTCCCATTGACCTTAATGCAACGGAAGATTTTTAACTGTCCCTGTAAATGAAATATAGCTGCGAAATGCTTGATTTCCTATAGCGATTGTGCTATTTCTATATGTTTGTGCTATTTCAATAACATACAAAAAAAGATAAGGCAATCCGAGTATACTTACGAGAGTTAGGGCTCGAACAGTTGGACAGAGAAACCGAAGTCATAAACAATTTTCAACTATGTTGGAAAGTGTTAAAAATGTATAAACACTAAAATCTTCGACAGTTTTGGCACACATCCGTGTCCATCATCAGCAAAATAAATGAATAGCTGAATCACAATATCAAAATCTCGCCTGACAGAAAAATCGTACATATCGGCAAAAAAAAAAAAAAAAAAAAAAAAAAAAAAAAAAACCAATGAGCGCGAACACGGGAAAAAACACAGGATTCCTCTGGTGCATAGAATTTGTGATTTATTCACATCTCATTTATTTACTTATTTATTATCTACAGTGTAATACTCCCAGATTATTCGCAATTAATGATGAATTTAGCATTTGGAGTTCGATAGTTTAAATGCGCTTAATTTCTAAACGCCCATACCAAATTACTTCCCTTTTGGTATCTTAATAAGGTAAAAGTTATCGAAGAATCTTAATATTGACATGAAAATAAGGTTTTCGTATTGAAAATTTCACCGTTTGTTAGAATTTCTTCATGTAAGCGGCCTCCTAAGCTTTTTTTTTTTTACATAAATTGGAAGATTTTGTAGTCGAATAGCTATTTCCATTTTATCCGAGACAGTTTAGAGATAAAATGTTCTAAAATGTAAATGATGATGTGTTATCGCTATTTTTGAAAGGCGGTACATTCGAAAATGTTAAAACTACTCTTCGACCTTAGTCGATAGTTGTACTGTATTAGCTAAAGTTCTGTTTGTCTGTCCTATGATTTTATTTTGGACTGTCCTTTATGTGTGTATTTTATTAAATGTATCATTTTAAAACATCATACTAATTTTAACCATTGACTCAGTCGAACTTATGCTTAAATTTTTGCAATATTTTACTCATCAAAAAAAATAAATTTCAACTAAGAACGTTTTTTCGTTTGTAAGTTGAGATTTCGAAATCATTAAGCACAAATAACTTTGATGGGAAAAATCGTCTCTGCAATAGAGCTGTCTGATTACAGTTATTGAACAGTTCCTTCACATAATAGTAAAATTAGAAAAAAAACTATCAGCAATTAAACGTAATGATAAATAGTTATTTTTTATATATTTGGAAATAATTCTAATTAAAATTTTCTACTTTGAAGATTTACTTAGAAAAATTATCGTATTGATTAATATTTTTCTTTTACTTAAATTTTTAAAAATATTGATGATTGTTAGCTTTAGAAATAGTTTTCTTAATTTTCATAAAAAGAAAAGCGTGCTTAATTTTTAAAATATCTTTATTTTTAAAGAAAATTAATTAAATTCTAATTTTCATTTTAAAATTTTATACGCACTTTAAAAGAAATGAGCTACCCAGATTTTTTTCTCATCGGAGTTGATTTTTTTTCATTAATTTGGTAATTAACAATAAATTTAGGTAATTAAGCATTAAATTTTCTCCTTGCAATTAATTAAACATTTAGATTGCAAGATACACAAAATGAACTTTAAAAAGCTCACCGTTGTTCTGCAAAAGCGGCAAAGGTAATAATATAGATGTTACAAGTTAAAAACATACATTTTATTTCAATTTCCTAGTACTTTCGGCCTGAAATCCCGCGGCCATCGTCAGGGAAATTTTTTATTAATTATGGTTCCATTCATTCGAATACATCATTTTGTTTAAAATGGGAAAGCCAAGGCCTGCAATCGTCAGGGAATATTCCCTGACGATAGCCGCTGGATTGCAGACCGAAACTACTAGGAAATTTAAATAAAATGTAAATTTTTAACTTGTAAGATCTATATTATGATCTTTGTCGCCTTTTAAGTAAAATGGTGAGCTTTTAAAAGTTCATATTGTGCCTCTTGTGATTGAATCAAGGTGGAATATTGTTTTAAAATGGAAAAGATGTTTGTTAATGTTTGTGCAATTTTAAAACGATTATTTCCTTATTCGATTTTTAAAATTCTAATTATCGCTACTCATATAAAGTTGAAAAAATATATGAATAAAAACTTGTGATTTAAAATCGCATATGGTTTTTAATTGATACCTTTTCTTTATTGCATATGGTTTTAAATTATCCCCTTTTATTTTACTAAAATTGTACTTTTTTATTCATTGATTAGTTTATTTTAAATTCTTGAACTCCATTTATTCCCATTTTACATAAATGAAAGAAATATTTAAGCTATTTATATAGTTAAATGCTCACCACGCAAATTATAATCTCGTCATCACGCGAAATCAACATTAGTCCAGTCATTTGGTAGAAAATATGGGAAAGTTTTGGTGTAGTTTTGATATTTGGTGCCTTTATGTTTTTTGGGTCGCTGAACACGAATCTGAAGTTTGCCAACAAAATTTATCCCGGGAAACACGTTTTTTTTGGCAAAAAACTGAAAAAAAAAAAACGGGAATTTCTTTGTTTTTACAAAATAACTTCAAAATTATGCATTTTACGCAAAAGTCCTCCATACATAAATTAAAGAGGGTAAAATTTTCTACATTTTACGCACTAAAAGTTTTTTTCTTTGATCAATAGTTTAGCCGTGACAACGCCGCAAAAATGGGTGTGAAAATCAAAAAATTCTGAAAAAGCGGGAATTACGGCAGTGCACGGTGGGTGATTTACCGATTCTAGACGGCCAAAATTATTTTTGGCGTCAATATAATCGCATCGCCATGAAATTGAAAAATGTTATTGATATTCACTATAGAATGTTAAGTATTGTAAAATGTTGCGTGTAGCAGTCATAATTTCGTCACAGGGACATTCAAAAGTATTTCATTATATTACTGCCTATGGGGAAAAATCGTTTATGGTGGTTTTTAATAATGTTTCATAATTTCAAACACTTTGAAATTTATATATATATCTATGAAGTGCACTATAAGATGATTTCTTATAGAATATGGTATGGGTAGTATTTATCGATCATTTACAGGGACACTAAAAAGAATTATGTTACATTACGGTCTATGGAGAAAAATAGTTTGTGGTGTATTTTGTTCATGTTGCACCTTTTCAAAAGTATTTAAATTGATATATATCTCCGAGGTGCTCTATAAGATGCTTACTATTGAATATGATGTGCCATTGATCTTTCATATACAGGGGTACACAAAATAAATCAGTTATATTTTTCTCTGTATGAACAATAATTGATGGAAGCGATTTTCAGTTGTGGAACACTTTTTTAAATTTTAAAAATTGCATACTATTTAGCGTGTATAAATTCTATAAATCATATATAGGGCTGCACAAGGCATCTATATACCCGCTTATTGCCGGAAATTGCTAACGAGGAATTTTCAACTGTGCTATGCGTTCACTAACAGTTCTAAATTTTAGCATATTGTGAAGTATATGATAAATCTATAGTTCATATACAGGGATGTACAAAATTTTCAGCTATTTTTTCGATTTTGGTTGAAATTGTGCTTTTAAACGTGTTATATATTTTACAAATTATTACTTAGATATCGTTTTTCACGTTATTAAACTATGAAGTTTTATTAGCCCGAATGCGTTCAAAAATGTTCCATAATCTGATTGACGCATGATTTTACGTTCTTCTTGATAATTTTAATGATACTTTCTTAACGGTATGAAAGCTAAAGTGATAAAACTATTTTTGTATTATTATAGCAAATTCTAAAATTTCTTTTTATAAAATTTAAGGTACGGGACAAACATTCGACAGCATTAATGAAAATTGCTGTGTTGCATATTCTGTTGTATAATCGTATTTATTTCTGCACAAACCTTACAGGAAACCTAACAGGAACCTTATGTAAAGATAGGGAATCATAAGATATCATGATTAATATATCATGAGAAAATGCCTACTTATGTTTTGCATTGTATCAAATCTGAATTTGGAGAATTTGTCTGGATCAATTTTGGAACCACTCAGAATTTGCAGCCATGTAATATAGTTTAAATGATTTTGTCCCGATATATCTACATACAACTGGCATTTTTTGTGCAAATTTGGTCATAAATTTAAACATTTCGCTCTTGCAAAACTTCATGTGCTCTTCATTGTAATTTTCCTCTGTAAACAAAATATTTTCAACCAAATTAACATTTTCGTTACGTTTTAAATCTTGTTGCCGTTGCATAATGGTGCAAAAGTTTATTTATGTGACTAACTTAAATTCTGTTGTCTTTGATAAAAGAAGAAAAAAAAATGGTACTTGAACTAAAATGTCAAGAAAAAGTCATGCCAGAAGGTATCAAATATTTTTTATTAAAAAAACATTTATTTTATACTGTTGATAGTAATAAAAACACTTACTAATGTATATGTTTATTTATAATTAAATAATGATTCATAATGAGTCGTCTTATTTATTATCAGCAAGTTCATTATAAAATGTAGTCATTCATATAATCTTTAGTATAATTTATAGTCAATGCTCGTGTAAAATGGTCAGTTTTCATGTTAAATCTACGTACAGCGGCGTAATTCCCGTTTTCTCTGAATTTTTTGATTTTCATTCCCATTTTTGTGGCGTTGTCACGGCTAAACCATTGATCAGAGTAAAAAACTTTTAATACATAAAATGTAGGAAATTTTAACCTCTTTAATTTATGCACTGAGGACTTTTACGTAAAATGTATAATTTTGAAGTTATTTGGAAAAAAACAAAGAAAATCCCGTTTTTTGCCAAAAAACACGTGTTTCCCTGGATAAATTTTGTTGGCAAACTTCAGATTCGTGTTCAGCGACCCACAAAACATAAAGGCACCAAATATCAAAACTACACCAAAACTTTCCCCTATTTGTCCTTTTTGAGCACCTAATGCCTGGACTACATCGTTTTCATCTAAAAATATATATATACATATATATATGTATATCCAGACTACATCTGCTCCTCTTTTAGATTTCGTTATAATATTGAATTTCTACATTTGTTTATTTGTGAGTTACGTAATGGCTAAGCAAAAGCCTCTCCTTTTTTTTACTGTCTTTGTGCTAACGTTCTGTTGGCAGGCTTTTAGTCTTTTTAACTTATCCAATTTATCCTCATAAATTCGGAAGTCTTCATATGTTAATATCTAACAGATATAATCTATAATCCGTGTACTCGCACAAAATTAAATATGCCAGTAAGTCATAGTATCAATTTCTGGCGTTTGAGTTTGAACACTCCTTCTCTGATCAGCCTCCTGCAAACATATAGGATTTATGCTTTTTGACGCTTCCTACCTACTGATTTTCATCTTTATATCGACTTCATATCGCGGTCTTTTAGTTAAAGTTTGCAAAACTCTAGTAACCTGTCTGACTCAATTTTCCAACAAGTGATTCTTCAAGACTTTTATAAGCATGTGCCTGCAGTAACGCATAACTGCCACTGTTTTAAAATTATTTTTCCTAAAAAAATCTTTCTTAAAAAATTGTCTAACAAACAGTATATACTCAATCGAAATTCATCCTGGAAAACTTTTAAAAAGGCTAATATTTCATAATTCGCTTGATTACAGAACATTCACCCATAGTTCTATAACTGAGAAATCTCAGAACGATAAGTTATATACTAAAAACTTATCTGAAATATTATCTGACTAACAATGCAAGTCCCGGCATTTAACTCTATTGCTATCGCTCTTGCTGGCAATTTTCTTTTGCGCCTCGCCGGTCCCTTAATACCACAAATCGGTCTTCTAGTGGTGGTTTTATACGCGGACGACCTTCTGCAGGAGTTTTATTAGCGTTTACCGTTGAAATGTAGCATTGACACAGTCTCGAAACCCTAGGTTGGTTGATACCAACAGCTTCGGAAACATCGGTTTGACACGGGTCAGAATCCATCTTAACAAGAGGACTACGCGTAAAATTCATCCATACGGTACGTAATTAACTTTTCATCAACAAAAATGATTGAAATCGCTACTAGAAACAACAACAAATTAAAATAGTCATCCATTTTCAAAATCCAAATACTTTGCAACCACGCTTTTGTCGTCCAATCCTCTGAAACGGTTGATTTGATTTACATTGGGTGGGGCCATCACAGACAATCAACTCATCGAGATCAGGGTGGAAATTCCAGAATTAGTTAAAACTCGATTCTCATATTAAAACGCAATTGATATGCTAAGTCACATCTTGGTAGAAAACACCTGAAAACCCGATTTTAGCGGTTGACTCGTAGGTTTACCATTATGTTTTCTTGCACTCAAACGTATGAAAACTTGGGGGGCTGGGAGCAGGAAAACACAATGGTAAACCTATGAGTCAACCGCTAAAATCGGGTTTTCAGGTGTTTTCCACCAACAAGTGACTTGGCAGATCAATAGCGTTTTAGTATGCGAATCGAGTTTTAACCGTGAACTCGATGAGGTGATTGTCTGGGCTGCCACCTCCCGGTCTCAGTGCTTTTTTAAAAAATTATAATCACCCATAATCTGCATACATTTTCTTGTTATGTGTATGAATTTACAATGTTTTCCCACAATTTTTTATTAAACAAGGATTTATTGAAATATGTAATACTTTTAGATATCAATGTATAACCTTTCCTGGAAAATTATCGAATTACCAATGCAAGTCCAATGAGCAGAACTCAAGTTATAAGCAGCCGGACCGAAATTCTTATTTGTATTTCATGTATATGGTAGATTATTATAGATTTTTTTTTAAATATTGTGCTATTACTCACATTTATTTCTAAACAGAAAAGTTTTCAGTCTTCAATAGCAAACAATTTTCATCTTTAAACGGAGGGAATACATAAACAGACATTTTGTAAAAAAAAAAAAAAATTAACAGTAGACGGCATCTTTGCTGCCAGTACATTTTTCGCATTTTTTTTACAGTGTATAAGGTAAATTGCCAAGGATATGGGACAGAGAATAAGAGATAAATATCACGACGATGCAATCAAGCATTATTAGCGCAGAGGTAACTTCTCCAGATTGAAAATTGAAGGTCCAGCGTTAGAATCGAGCAGATTCCGTTCTGTAAAAAAGAAATTCTTTCTGGACGCGGTCACCCCTGTTCGGAAATTCGAGTGATATCACTCATATTACTTTTAATTATAACAATATACAAAACATTTAAAAAAATTTGTTGCGTAATATTTAAACACAAAACTTCGCTTCCATATGAAATCAATCACTGAATTAAAAGTTTATTAGAAAGTTTATTTTGCTATAAGATAAAAGAAACTAGTCGGAGGCGCATATCCCAAAACTTTCTTCTGTCTCATAGATGTTAATTCTTCAAAATTCGCTATCCCAGTGCCAAAATTAAATAACAATCAATTTCCATCATGAGGATTCTAATGTTGTAGGATCTTTGAATAGTGTGCTTTTAAAAGTGAGATAAAAGCCTCGTACTTTTCAAACAAATCATTGAATTTCGGCACCCACCTCTTAGATGTCTGTAATCAAAATTACTAACCCAAAGACCATAAAAGCGACAGTTCTTATGCAGTACACCGAATCCTAATAAGAATTTATGTTATGTGAACGTGTATGTATGAAGTTTTATTAAATTAGTTTTTCAAATATAACTATCTGGAAAATCGTGAAAAATCAGCAACAACAGCAACACATGTTATATGATTTACACGAAAACCTAATCAGCACCAACTTAAGTCAAGGTTTAACAGAATATGAAATTTGATGATGTTACTTACATTACTTCTTGAGATATGATTATCGTTAAAATCGTGTAAACCCTCAAAATTGCAGCATAGTAGCGCCGTCTGTTACGCAATTTACAACAAAACCTAATCAGCAGCAACTTATATCAACGTCTAACTCAATATGAAGTTTGATAAAAGTCCATGCATTAGTTCTTAACATAGAGATATTGCGAAAATCGTGAAAAATGCAGCATAGCAGTACCACCTGGTGTGAAATTTACGCCAAAACCTAATTAGCAACAACTTTTGTCACCGTCTAATAGAATCTGAAGTTTGGCCTCACCAGTAGCCGATAGGTTCTGATCTCAAAGCTGGTAGATTGGAAGTGCTGGGTTCGAACCCGATCGTGCCCGTCGGCTTTGACGTTCTGAATTTTCCGTAGTCTTCTTCGGACTTTGGATTTTCCTTGCGTAAATACAGGTTAGCTTCCTTAGAAAGCACCCCATGGAGGACACACCCGTCCCTTCGGGACCACATCCCTCGTGTAGATAATTGGCCGTTATAAACAACACTAACACCGAATCTGAAGTTTGATGAAAATCCGTGCATTAGTTCGTGAGCATGAGCTATTAAGGAAATCATGAAAAATCCAGCTTAGCAGTACCAATTTTTGGGAGATTTATACCAAACCTAATAAGCGCCAATTTCTTAATCAGTTCCAATGCTTTCTTCTATCTACAATAAAAGAAATTATTGTATTCGAAAATTTTTTTCGACTACCGGTTTTCGACAGATTTACACGTTTTAGTGATTTGAGATCCCAGAAAACATGTTTATAGAAAATGTCTGTATGTCCGTGTACACGTGTGTATCTTTTTATCATCGAATACATATAAAGTTATGCATAGAACTGGACTAAATCTCATATGTATATTTTTGGTTATGACCAGCAGGTCCCGGTTGAATTTAGGATATTCCACAGGTAGGGGGCGCTGTAATAGGGATTTTTGTGTCATTTTCATTATTTTATCACCGGAAAGTGTACGAAGTTATGCAAAGAACTGAACCAAAGTAAATATATATATATATATATATATATATATATATATATAATGCTTTTAAAAGGTGTAAAAACACCTATATCTTGCGAAACCTGTGAGGATCCAATTTCTATTTTTGGGACCTGTTTTTTTTCACTACTCCCACTTTCCGAAGAGCAAGGAGTGGTTTGTTTATTGTTTTTTAGTTATACTAGGGGGCTCGGCCCCCTACGAGCTACGCTCGCCAACCCCCGTCCAGACACCGCAGACTCTAAATGCACGCTAATTTGATCTGTTTTAAAGATATTTCGAAAGATTGAATTATAATTTAAAAAACAGTGGCGATCTCCCTATAAACGAATTTCTATTCATTTCTCTTTGATTGGGGAATTTTAACGCCAAATCCGCTGCGGTACTACTTGATTATCCTGTCGACCCATTTCGCCAAATTTATAAATCGCCAAACCACTCGCCAAATTATACAAATTGATATAATTTTTATTTTAAATAACGAAAGAACAAATAAATTCGTACAACATTAATAAAAACACAAATAAAACGTCGAAATAAAAATAACTTGATGACGTATACACCTGTAACAACATTTCAAAATAAGCTAATATAAAAGGAATTAAGTAAAGAGAGTCTTTGTCTCCTGGTATTTTTTAACAAAGCGAAAAGAAAGTTCTTTTAAATGAGACATTTTAAATTAATTTTCAAAATATCAAATAAATGTCTAGCGCAATTTCTAAATTTAAACTTTTTTGCAATATTATTTTGTGTTCATTTTATGTAATAACTATAATGTGACGTAAATATGACGTAATTTCTCCTAAGACTTCTAACGCATGTTAATGAATTTATTATTTTACAATATCCTTTCTCCTATAAAATTCACGTGTATACTTTTTATGACGTAATTTTTAATAAGTTCCTGCTTTTTATACGTAATTATTTAATACTAATTTGAAAGTTTTTTTTCTGTTTATAATAGTCACGTGTAAATAAATTTTTAATTTGAAGCAAACATTATTGCTTGCGCTTTTTATACAGATGGCAACATTTTAAATTAGTACAATTTTCTGAAATCTGTAAAAAATATCTCTAGAAATGCTGAAAATTTGAATTTAAAATAGAAATAAAACCTGAAAAAATGAGTCAAAATAAAAAAAATAATGCAATCTGCACTCCGGCAAATTCTAACGCATAAAATGATCTAAAAATGATTACACTGCCCTGTATAGTTTTGCTGCTATAAAACTTTTTTAGTGGAACGATTTTGTCCAACTTTTGCATTAAATAACTCTTAAAATAATTCTTCGATTTGAAAACTGTCTGCATCAGCGTGTTTATCAAACATTTCTGTATAAAACTACCGATTTTCATGTTTTTGTATGCATTATTTTTGTTAATATTAACGAAGAAAGGCCTCCGGTCACAAAAAAATCAAAACCGGCGGCGGCGGCGGTGACAGCGGGAGTTACTTTTTTTTAGAATAGAGAGAAATTTTCATTGATTTTTATTGTTGTTTTGCACCCTCTTTTTCATAATTTTCATAAATCATTTACTTTTGATAGAGCTATATATATATATATATATATATATATATATATATATACCAGGTGTTTCAAAAGTTCGATGCGAAAGTAAAACGCGATAGAAAAGGTTCTGTGGGTCGGAGAGACATGCGGTTTGCAGATAATTATTCAGCGTGGTACGGGATTTTTTATAACACCAACAAAAAATTAGTTAAAAATCTCGACAATAGAGGGCACTACTGTAGATAATTTCATGGAATAATTCCATATTGCTGACACAATGCAAGATTTGGATGCAAAAATGTATAAATGCAGTATTCTCTAATGTTATTGTATCAAAATCTTGCGTTGTGTGAACAATATGGAATTATTCTATGCAATTATCTGCATTAGCGCCCTCTAACTAATCTCTGAACTAATTTTTTGTTGGTGTCATACGGAATTCCATACCACGCTGAATAATTATCTGCAAACCGCATGTCTCTCAGATTCATAGATTTCTTTTTCATCGCGCTTTACTTTCGCACCAAACTTATGAAACACCCAGTATATATATATATATATATATATATACTGGAAAGATAGCCCGTCAGATATGACGGAAAATGAAATATAAAAATATATATAACACATGTGCAAGAATATGAGTAGTTTTTTTCGCTTCTTCCGCAGAGATAGGTGAAAATAGCACATTTTAAAATGTGGAAATGTGTTGCCAGAAGATATGTTGCCAAATTTTCTTCTTCGTCAAGGCAGTTTTCTCTATTTCGCCAATGCCCCTTATACGGGGAAAATACCAGTAATTTAATTTCTGTATCTGGTTATGTAAAGCACATTAAAATTGGGCAGTTAGGAGCTGAGATAGCACAGCGCCGTCTACTGGCGGTTAATTTATTAGTAGCATCGGGATGAAGACATAAAGACGTACATTTTCGAATATTACACTTTAAATTGTGTTTCACAGATTTTGAAAAACACCTTCATTGAGCGGAGTTTAAAGTGAATAGCGGTGAGCTCGATTGTGAAAGATTAATGGGTTTCAATGGGAATTTCGCCAAATTAGCAAACTATCACCAAGTTGGCTTCATATATGGCAACTTATTTTTGTTGCCAAGTTTAGCGTTGTTTTCCCAAGTTGGTCAAAACTTGGTACGATTGTGGTAACCCTGGCACGTTTCAACAATTACTCATTGTTGAAGCTTGTACCGATTTCTCCGTTGGGAGCCAAACCCTGGCATGGCCGCGATCAATGAGGCGGTTTAACCGGAATTGTGAGGGACACACAGAGACTTAGATTTTATATAAATAGATATTGACTACGGCATATTGAAGCGAAAGGTACTTCGCATCCAGCTAACCAGTCGATTCGCAGGCAGCTGACATACAACATAATAACGATATTCTTGATTTTATTAAATATTATGTTCGACATTAACTCACTTTTACTGTGATTAATAAATGAAGCAGAAATTTATGATGAAAATCTCTGTGGGTATAATGTTGAAGTAAGAACATTGAACTATTGACAAGTGTAACAACCTTCTGAAATATTAATATGTATGAGATAGAAGAAAGTTTGGGGATTGGAACATCCGATTAGTTATTTACAGTTTCTACTTTTTAAAGTTTCAAATATTTTGCTGTTGTGTTTTGCAGTCAGTTGCCTTTTTCTGGCGAGAATGATTTGGCGCATAATTTACTCAATTATTTTTGTAACTCGCAAGCAGTTGAACCCATAAAAAAAGTGGTTAACGGAAACAATAAAAGCCCGGCTAACGAAAAAATACTTTAAAATTAATTTATTAATTTAAAATTTGTTTCTAAAAATATTAAAATGCTGTAGAGTCATCTGAAACAAATATGTGTATATAATGTTGATCATTTTAATATGTCAGAAAACTCGCAGAAAATTGATTACAAAGTTCCCTTTTTACGTACAAAAACCAAGTTAAGTTAAATGCACAAAATAAAATAAATCGTTATCTTCACTTCCTTATTACCTTTTTATAGTAATGCTCAAAGCTAACGAGAAAGACAGGCTACCGCGGTGCATTCCACGTATCCTTTTTTACAGACCACTGGAGTCACGTGATGCTTGAATGCACCAATGAAGGTGTGCGAAAAGAGCATAACGTCACTCTAGCGGTCTGTAAAAGAAGACATTTGGGATTCACCGCGGAAGCCTGTCTTTTTCGTTAGCCTCGAGTAATGCACATGTGACGTCACGAAGTTGCATCACCCAAGTCCAGATCGAGGCTAACGAGAAAGACAGGGTATTGCGGTGCATTCCACGTATCTTTTTTTACAGACCACTGGAATCATGTGATGCTCGAATGCACCAATCAAGATGTGCGAAAAGAGCATCACGTCACTCTAGCGGTCTCTAAAAAAAAGACACGTGGGATGCACCGCGTAGCCAGTCTTTTTCGTTAACCTCGAGTCCGGATGTTGTTTTGAACTCGGCGTAGGCCACAGATTAACATACAAGATGGGACATTTCCATAGAGCGTAATGGTAATGCGATTGCGATCGTAGCGCCTTTAGTGACAATGGGGAAGAAACTCCCCATCCTTGTAAAATTTTTATCATTAAACATCAACCTTATTGTGATCTTTCATTTTTTAATGTTTCATGTTTACGTTTTCAATAGAATCTTACAACGATACATGAACATAGAATAGATATTCCATTTTATATATCTAATATCTATTCTATATTCATGCACGGATATAAGTTTTTTTTTTTTTTTTTTTTTTTTTTTTTTTTTTACATTATGAGTGAACGATATAAGTGCAACGAAAAACAGGGTAAAAATTTCGTCTTGAATGCTATATATGAAGTAAATATGATATAATTGGATTTAAAGCTACATAAAGTAATGGTGTAATATAAAAATATACGAAGTATTCCGCTCTACAAATCCCAGAAAATTTCATAAATATTCCCATTCGGTAGGAAATTTTTTATAGCCGATATTTTATTAATTTATGAAGTTTAATGTATTAAACAATCATTACAATAATCTTTTAAAATTTACGCATATTCATTTTCTTACAGATAAAATAAAAATATCGTTTTTAATGTAAATAACTTACAATCAATTCAATAATATTTATAATATTAACACATAAGAAATAATAATAAAATTACAGATGGGGAAAAATTCATTTCGACAAATTTTTAGAATTATATAAATCTAAGAGTTAAAAATAAATAGAGGTACTGACACTACACTCAATAAAGTTTTATTCGATATGAATAAATTAACACAATACCTGAATTTGATTTTTTACAATTTAATCTCATAAACTTACATATTTACGTTATTAACAGAATTTTCTAGGGTTTTATTTTATATTATTACTCTAATTATCATTTTGTAAGTTAAAGGCGACCACTACAAGTACTGTAAAAAAAAAGCAGCTAAATAAATAAAGCAAGCATGAATAGAATATCGTCTCACACCTGCTTCGTTTTAGGAAAGAATAGATATTCAAAGTACAGAGAAACACATTTCTTCAAAATAGGTAAATTCCGGGGGCTTGTTAATTCTCCCCCCTTGTCGGTAGTGACGCTAGTACTGTTGCCATTACAGATTTTGCCGTAAATGTCCCATCTTGGTCCTTAATCTATGGCGTACGCAGAAAAAAAGTTCTTGCAGCGGCAATAATTCATTATGTTTTCTAGGAGATCGAACCCGGGCTTCCCGGGTTACAGAGTATAGGGGAAAATCATTTTTTTAAATAGAAAACTCTAATAACTTTTTTGCATGTAATATATTTTTTAGATTGCACACTAACTCCAAAAAGCATTTTTACATGAAAAATATCAATTATGGAATGAAATAAAGTTTTGAAATTTATCAAAAGCGATACTTTCGTATTAGCCGAAAATTTTGCGACTTACGGCAGCCCTTTTTTATCCAGATCATTCCAGTGCTTTAAGCGTGTAGTTCTATTACATATCTGTGAAATTGGTACTTTATTTATATTATTTTATTTATTTATTTATAGAGGAAGTTTTAATTTTGTTCTGAACTATTAACAGGAAACAAATGCTAAACTCTTTAGATTGCTTTAAGGACAAACTTCAGTAATCGAGCTGCACGTGATAGAGTTAAATTGAAAAATAATTCATGCTTGAAAATTATTTTTTAAACTACAGACAATCAGTTAACTGAGATACAGTTTTCAAATAAATTATATTTGAAAGATTTTTTTCCCTATATGGCAAATTTAAATTGTTCGATTACATATAGTATATTAATTTTGTGGGGCTCTTTAATATTATTCTTTTATTTATTTATCGACGTACGCTTTACTTCGCTAATTCAAGCATAACCGGAGACATAAGCTGAACATTTTTTTATTGTTTTACGTAAAAAATGTTTATTATTATTTAGTAATGGAACCGGCACGCAATAGAGATAAATTTTAAAGAATCATGCGTGAAAATTATTTTTAAAGCCGTAATAAATCAGTCAATTAAGATACAGTTTTCAAACAAATTGCATTTGAAAGCAGATTTCTTTTCCTATTCGGTGGTGTAAAATTAAAAATGTGGGATGTTTAGAAAATTAAAATATTGTAGTAGCGAAAGTTGCAAAACTGAAATTTCATCGTGAATTGTTGACATTCGCAAAATGACTTCAGCGTTAGGTAGAGATATGTTTGTCCTTTTTAATATAGATATATAGATATCATATAGATAGATAAATACTATGAATTGCATATAATATGAAGTAGCCATAACTACGTAAAAATTATGATCAATTTAGCTTGAAGTTGATGAGAAATTTAGCTCGAAGCTCTTATGTTGAGTTGAGTAAACGTGGAAACAAGTCAATTTTTTCACAAACATGCAAGTTACGTATTGCACGTTAAAAAATTTTTTTCCTCTTATTCTATGTAGCTATTATTTATCATTTCTAAACCGCATACTGGCATTGACCTTATTTTCTTTAAAAAGTCATCTGTTGAAAAAAAACTTCATTTAACTTTGTTCCATTTGAAAATATTATGCGTTTGACAAAATCAACTATTTTTAAATTCCTCTATTGATCTTCAAAATAAAGCTGTATTTAAACTTTAGATTGTGGATTAAAATCGACAAACTTGATAATAGTTAAAATATGAATGAAGAACAAGAAGAAAAATTGTGCGATTTGCTGCTTCCGTATCTACAGAAAGCTCTTGTTGACAATCCTCAAAATTATATCAATCATGCTGCAGATTATTTTACGCGTCTTCGCGACGAACAGGATCACACAGAGGAAATAGAGGAAGGGTCGAAGGAACAAATAGAAAAAACTCTTGGTAGCAGAAGTTATAAAAGGGTCTCAATTGTGGGGGAATCATTCAATCCGGAGGAGGCTCCTGAAGACGAGGATGATGCGGTAATTGTGCCCAAAACTGATGAAGAGAGAAACAGGATTGTAAGCCGATGCGAGCAAATTTTCATATTTCGTACGTTGGATAAAAAGGATTTATATGCCGTTATCGACGTAATGGAGCGGAGACCTGTTGAAGAAGGGGATGTCATCATAAAACAGGGAGATGATGGCGACTACTTTTATTTAATTGATAGAGGAAAGTTCAATGCGTATATTGAGGACCCACAAGGAAATGAAGTGTTGGTTATGGAATATGAAGATGACGGATTTTTTGGCGAGTTGGCATTACTTCATAATCAGCCAAGAGCTGCAACTGTCAAAGCAGCATCTGAAGGTTTTTTATGGGCTGTTTGTAGAAAAACCTTTAACAGGCTTATAGTTAGAAGAGCATTTCAAAAAAGAAAAATGTATATGGAGTTGCTTGATGGAGTTCCTGAGTTACGTCCTTTGTCGGAATATGAGAAAATGCAAGTCACTGATGCTTTATTTGGAAAATTTTACTCCACAGACGAGGTTATAGTTAAAGAAGGTGACGAAGGTGATGGTATGTATTTCATCGTTGAAGGAAAAGTCAGTGTGAGACAGAAAAAAGAGACAGATAATGGTGAAGAAGACGTAGAAATCGCACAATTAGGAGAAGGCGAATATTTTGGAGGTAAGATTTATATCCGTTCATTGATCCTCCAATATGCAATAAAGTAAAATTCGGTACAGATGTCATATACGCCCCACATTGGCGTGATTTTTTTCTGACGCCAATATCATATACGTAACGGGTACTTAACTGGCGCCAAAGTGTAGTGATTTTGTTTGATGTGGTAACCCAGATTATGTTGTTTATGCTGTTGATGTTTTTGCCAAATTGGCAACCGAAAAAAAATCGCGCCAATATGGGGGCGATATGACGGGCGTATATGACATCTGCGCCTAAAATTCTACGTTTAAAGGCATGCAGTATCTCAAATTACAAAAAAATATCAACCTTTTAAAGTTGGGTACAGATGTCGCAGACGTAGCGGGGTTTCTTTTTGGCGTCAAAATGGCAAATTTTAGTCGGCTTAGTAACCGAAAATGGAACAGATGTCATATTCGCCCCATATTGGCGCGATTTTTTTCTGTCGCCAATATCATATAGGCAACAGGTACTTAACTTGCGCCAAATTGTGGTTATTTTGCTTGATGTGGTAACCCGGATTATGTTGTTTATGCTGTTGATGTTTTCGCCAAATTGGCAACCGAAAAAAATCGCGCCAATATGGGGCTAATATGACATCTGTACCCCGAAAATTTTTTAGGAACATATGCTAATATTCCCGCGGCCGCCATCTTGGATTTTTTCTTGGCGTGAAAACCCTTTTTCCGCCAAGTAAATGTCGCCAAGCAGATTTATGCGCATGTTATGCGGCACAGATGTCATATTCGCCACATATTGGCGCGATTTCTTTCTGAGGCCAATGTCATATACGTAACGGGTACTTAACTGGCGCCAAAGTCTCGTTATTTTGCTTGATGTGGTAACCCGGATTATGTTGTTTATGCTGTTGATGTTTTCGCCAAATTGGCAACCGAAAAAAATCGCGCCAATATGGGGCGAATATGACATCTGTGCCTGTTATGCGTAACGATGTGGCCAGAACACGTCACTCGTCGGGGTTGTCTTATCGATAAACGCCAACAAAATATCGCCAAGAAATCCAAAATGGCAGCCGCGGGAATATATGACATCGTAGCCATTTTTTACTTCGTATGGCAACCTGGTATTTTATAATAAAATCAAATGTGTGTGCAAAGAAATAAAATAAAATGATATGAAATAAGTAATAAATAACATCGGTACTTTTCCAGTATAGGGGCGTTGACGCTTTTTTAGAAAGTTTGGCGCATTCCGAATTTCAGAAAGTCAGATTTGTTGCCAAATGATATAAACAGCTATGAAAACAAACCTCATCAGCTATTATGTTTGTTTATATGCGTATTTTTATATATACAAACATTTTATATATACATATATTATGGTACTTTTCGGTTAGCCGGGCGCCAGTGTTATATATACATATATATACACACACACACACACACATATATATATATATATATGTACTCACATATATATACATACATATGTATATATATATATATGTAAATATATGTGTATATATATGAACATATATATGTATATATAACACTGGCGCCCGGCTAACCGAAAAGTACCTATATTATTATTGTATTTTATGCACAGTTTACTTCTGATTGCATATAAAAATAAATAAACCGTTTCTTTAAATAAAAAAATTGCATAAATATTGAAAAAATTGCCTTTATATATGAATCAGTATATAGGTTGCCAGAAAATATGTTGTCAAATATCCTTCTTTCGCCAAGGCCATTTCCAAATATTTTGCCAACGGCCCCTATACTGGAAAAATACCATTACATTAAATGTGTGTGTAAATAAATAAATAAAATGGTTTTATTTGGTTATCCCGCCGACCAAAAATCTATCGCCAAATTATAAGATTAAATGCCAATAATGGTTGATCGTAAATATCAAATTCACTTGACTTTAAGCAAATTACACGTGTCTACGTCATCAAGTGATTTTTATTTCGACGTTTTATTTGTATTTTTAGTAATGTTATACTAATTTCTTTGTTCTTTCGTTATTTAAAATAAAAATTATGTCAATTTGTATAATTTGGCGAAATTGGTCGATGGGATAACTAAGTAGTACCAATAAGATATAAAATAATTAATTAATTTAAACAAAATAAAAAATCCCTGCCGGCTCGGGCCTACAGGCGGAGGTAGATTTCGAAGTTAAGTACTAAATTCTCCAACAAAACTTAAATCAAGATTAGAGATAAACCCAGTTTCTTCACAAAGAGTGAGCTGTAGGGAGCTAAACTTTTTGTGAAAATTATAATATACACGAATACACACACACATGTATATGGAATAGGTTTAAAAAATGGCTACAAAAAATTCAGAGAACCTTAAAGTGTTAAAATATGTTAATATTTCCATAGTCGGGTTTTTATCATGTTTTAATACGTTTCTTCAAACTTACATGGCGTTACATATTCACCTGCTGAGGTCCATTATATTTCCAATATGACGCAATATACATATTTTTTTAATTCGTCAAACTATTTATTTTATTTTGAGTTTTCATGCTGAAATCTTGCTCTAGAAAACTTATGACGTAATATTCAATTTGTTTTTAATTTGTCAAACTATTTAATTTTACACGTGAAAATTTTGCATTAGAAAAGTAATTGTTGTGGTGAGAATTTTATTGTTTTTTCTTTTTTTAATTGTTGGCAACTGCTATAACGAAAAACTTTTATTTTTTTCCTGCCATTGTTGTGTAAGAGCTGGTTTTATCAGAATCATGTTAAGACAGTATTCAAAATTTTGAACCCTCCCCATTTCCACCCTCTTGGGCCGATTTTGCCCATTTTCAATCCCCGCCGAGATATTAGCCATATCAAAGTTGTTGGCGAGTTTGAGGACAATCCGTGCATAATTGCGACTTTTATCGTGCGGACAAAATTTAGTACATACATACATACATATATATATATATATAAACTTTTTAGGTGGGGGCGGTTTTGGGTTCCTGGGGTCCTATAATGAAAAGTTATGAAGGAATTTTTCAAAAGTCGCACCATGGTAACGACTGCAATAGGTAGTATTTCTTACGAAATCTACCTAAAATGATGTGTGTGTTAAGTTTTGCACGTTAGACCTAACCACTAATCAGAAAGAGAAGTTTCTCGCCAAAATAGAGTCGAAACAAAGGCGTCAACCCCTGGTACGTCTGCGACATCAGTTCCATTGTTTTTAATTAGTAATAAGGGACCACTAAAAGTATTAACTTAAACTAAAAAAATCTTTTTTCAAGAAAATGTTTTTCGACATGACTTGAAAGGGTAATTACTCATATTTAATTTGTTGTCAATTGTAATCAATTGTCAATTGTAATACATCATTTTTATATCAAGAAAAGACCAAAAACTAGCCTTGGCTAAAGGGGAGGAATTTTACAAACACTTTCTGGGATTATTAGCTGTTTGGAGAAAATTCCGTAATCTGGATTCCAGCCAAGATTGGCATCATACATGAGCAATGTTGGTAACAATGTGGCAACAACAAGTATCATAATAATATATATTTCAAACGGAAATGTCAAAATATATATTAAAATACTTATTTGCATAAAAGACGTTACTATGTAATTAAAGTAGAAGACGTTGTTTATATACTTTATATGTTACGTCTATATGTTTTTCTTCGAAAGTACATTATAGAAACATGGTTTCTATAATTTTTATATAGATAAGTCGTTGTATAAACATGGACGCAAAAACTTAAATAGAGAGTCGATATTTGCCTGCTCTAACCCCCCCCCCCCCTTCACACACGCACACACAAAAGTTTTTAACAATAAAGTTAAACGATTATTTAATTTTCACCAAACTTAGTTGTCTAAAAGTAGCCAGATGGCGACAAACTCGATTACAGAACATAAGAAATTTTCTTATGCAATTCAGGATTGCAATCAAGGGGAGGCGAGTAAGCGATTTAAACCCCACACTCCCTGAAATTTTACATACCCATGTTGGCACACACATTGTTACATTTGTAAAATTAATCACAATTCTGAAATGTTCGTTTGTTTATATTAGCAATCTGCTGTTGATAGCTGGTTATTTTTATTTAGAACATAAAACATTATAATTGTATAGTTTCTGAAGAAGAATAGATGTGATACAACGTAGATTATTTCCAGAAGTCGAACTATTACCCTATTTACGGCATCAGAGTGATGGTCGCGATATATTTTTTTCCGAGGATGAGCGCGACCCGGTATCGTCACCTTAGCGTATTATATAAATAGATTTATAGGATATATTATTTAATCATTAGTTCCTTTGAAGAAAGATTTGTTTTTGAATCTGTAGTGATTTTTCACCAAATTTATTACTGCTTGTTTTTACATTTTTGTTGGGAACTAACGAAATAAAATACAAAGAAGCAGGAAGCAGGAATTCTGCTTTTTCAGAATTTAGTGTCTCCTCCGATAAGAGAAAAAAATATCTATGTATATATTACTCTGTCGTACGTGGCACAGAAATCGCGATTATTTGTTAATTGTTCAATGGCAACGCTCGAATGAAACGCATCTCATTGGTTATTGTGTAAAAGTCCTTTAGCAGTTATGTACGCTTCGCTCATTCGTTGCAATTTATTTATTTATTTATTGAACTACAAACATACGACTTGTGTGCTTGACATGAGAGCCCGCTTATAAGTCGGAGACAAGATAGCACAAAGAAATATTACAACACAAGAGAAATACACCCTGGGAGTTCCACACAAAGAGTGTGTGCAATGGAACCAGCGGCAATCGAACCCACAATCTCTTACGCTCGCAAGCGATTAGCAGAGTGGTGCTTTGACCATTCAGCTACAGAGACCCTAAATTCGCTGCAACTATGGAGCTTCAAAATATCATTAGAAATGCCCGTAAAAGATGTCGGCGAATTCTTTAAAGTGAAGAAGAAGCCGGATTAAGAAGAGGAACGCCGTCAAACACAGAGCTTAAGCAATCGCCCAAATAAGCTTAATAACCGTTTTAAAAAATGCATCATATTAGCATGTCACAAATCTTAATTTGCCATATATCAAGTCTCGATCTTATACCGATGTGCCATTTAGGTTCAACAGTAAGAACTTCCTGACCTTTTCATTGAGTTCATTTTTACCAACCAAAGCATTCCACCTTCACGAAATTGTGGTTTTGTTCTTAGATGTTACTTAATGAAAAGTATACGTATGGAATTGATTGCAAGTGAAAAATGCATGATTTTGATTCAAGCAAATAATAATTTTTTAAAAATGTAATTTTCCAAATAAAAAAAGGTACATTTCTACGGCAAATGATTTCACTTTTTACTGATAATTTTATTTTCTGCTTATTGCTTCTTTTATTAAAAAATGCACGTGATCTAATTAACAAGATTGAGATCTGCAAATTAAAGGCAAATACTCATTAGCGCAAAATATACACTAATATTTATAAAACTTGTACACACTTATTTACCTCCATGTTGATTAAAATTAATGTTAGTGCGTGATATAATTTTGTAAGTTTTGTTACGTGTCGTGGCATTCATCATTTCTAAAATTCCATTTTATTCGACGGTTTAAAAAAATTAAGTGCTGGTTTCAAACGAATTTATTAAATTAAAAATATTTTATCTGAGACAAAGTTTATTACATATTTGGAATAAAATGCGTGAATGTATTAGTATACATATTGGTCAAGCTGGAGTACAAGTTGGTAATGCTTGCTGGGAACTCTACTGCTTGGAACACGGTATACAGCCTGATGGACAAATGCCAAGTGACAAAACTGTCGGTGGAGGTGATGATTCTTACAATACTTTCTTCAGCGAAACAGGAGCGGGTAAGCATGTTCCCAGAGCTATTTATGTTGATTTGGAACCTACAGTAGTAGATGAAGTCCGAACAGGAACATATCGTCAGCTTTTCCATCCTGAACAACTTATAACCGGTAAAGAAGATGCTGCTAACAACTACGCAAGAGGCCATTATACGATTGGAAAAGAGATCATCGATTTAGTTCTGGATAGAAGCCGTAAACTAGCAGATCAGTGCACCGGCTTGCAAGGATTTTTCATCTTTCACAGTTTTGGAGGAGGAACGGGATCAGGATTCACTTCTCTTTTGATGGAAAGATTATCTGTAGATTATGGTAAGAAATCAAAACTGGAGTTTGCAGTTTACCCTGCACCACAAGTTTCGACTGCCGTAGTGGAGCCTTATAATTCTATTTTGACAACTCATACTACACTAGAGCACTCTGATTGCGCTTTTATGGTTGATAATGAAGCTATATATGATATTAGCCGAAGAAATCTTGATATTGAAAGACCAACGTACACAAATTTAAACAGAATCATTGGTCAGATTGTATCTTCTATTACGGCTTCACTCCGATTCGATGGCGCTTTGAATGTAGATTTAACAGAATTTCAAACAAACTTGGTACCATATCCTCGAATCCACTTTCCTTTGGTCACTTACGCTCCTGTGATTTCCGCCGAGAAAGCTTACCATGAACAGATGACTGTAGCCGAAATTACCAATGCCTGCTTCGAACCAGCTAACCAGATGGTAAAGTGTGATCCGCGACATGGAAAATATATGGCCTGTTGTTTGCTATACAGGGGAGATGTAGTGCCTAAAGATGTCAATGCTGCTATAGCTGCAATTAAAAGCAGAAGATCAATCCAGTTTGTTGATTGGTGTCCCACAGGATTTAAAGTAGGCATCAATTACCAGCCTCCCACAGTTGTTCCAGGAGGAGATCTTGCTAAAGTGCAGAGGGCTGTTTGCATGCTTGCTAATACTACAGCTATTGCAGAAGCTTGGGCAAGATTGGATCACAAGTTTGACTTGATGTATGCTAAACGCGCTTTCGTGCACTGGTACGTTGGCGAAGGTATGGAAGAGGGTGAGTTTTCAGAGGCAAGAGAAGATTTGGCAGCACTTGAAAAGGATTATGAGGAAGTTGGATTAGATTCAACTGAAGGTGGTGAAGAAGAAGGAGAGGAGGAATATTAGTTAGGCATGTGTTCATTTAATTCAAATTTCATTCTTTCTATATTTATTTTACTAATTAGACGTATGTCCATTTAGTCTAAATTTCATCTGCTCTGAATTTATTTTGAGAATGTAACTATAATAAGTAATCACAAGTACGGCTCAAGTGTTTAAGGGATTGTGTTTATTTATTTATTTGCTTATTTTTGTGATTGAGTCTGATCATGTAAAATTCATACTTAAAAATGTTTTGTATTTTGTATGAATATAAATGCTTTAAATTATACAGAATAAAGTGAAGCAAACTAATCCTTTTGTTATTTTAGCACAAAGATGTCTCACAAAACTGTAACTGTTTTCATATATCATGCGACGAGCTTTGATTACTTCCATTATTCAGACTGATCGTTTATATATAGGGTGACCGAGCCAGTTGTTGATCGAATAAGGTCGGTGCTACGGGTTTTTATTCGATTTTCTTTCTTTTAAGTTTTAGAAGTAAACTAACATAATTGCTACAAGCCTTAATGAATGTCCTACAATGGGCAAAAATGAAATCTGCTGAAAATAAATAGCAACAAAATTATAAAGTAAATAGTATCCCTATAGTAACCCATTATAAGTAAATAGCTTCTTTAATTGCCATTTTCGCAGTAGGGCACAGATGTCATATACGCCCCATATTGGCGCGATTTTTTTTCTGACACCAATGTCATATACGCACCGGGTTGTTAACTGGCGCAAAGTGCCGTTATTTTGCTTGATATGGTAACCCGGATGTTGTTGTTTATTTATTAACAATTACTAAGTTTTCGCCAAATTGGCGTCAGAATAAAAATTGCGCCAATATCCGTATATGACATCTGTGGCATTTTTTTTATTAGAAAATGTAAAAATTTAGTTTTTGATTAGTTGGAGACAATTACGGTATTTTACACCTTAATAACAATCAAATAACTGCTTTACATTTCCCATGTGCAGTCATTCAACAAAAGACTCCAAGCTGGCAACTCCATCCTTCCTTTCCCCATTTACAAGTAAATCCCTTCCTCAATTCTTTCAAACCTTCTAATTTACTTACGGTGTTCACTGATGGTTCATGTACTGAAACCGGTGTTGGTGCAGCTTTCTGCGCAACGGAAGTAGGAGTCGTGACCCATGAATGGTCCTGTAGACTGGATGACAACAACTCAGTTTTTCAAGCAGAACTATTTGCCATTCACAAAGCTTTGGAATGGACCTCTAAAGTTTCTTCCAAAAATCTGATTAAAATTTATAGTGATAGCCTTTCCAGTTTACAGGCCATTAGCGCGTCTAAATCAACAAACCCGCAAGTTTTGGAAATTAAAATCCAGCCGAAACATCTTTTACATAAATCCTCATTTGGTCACGTCTCAGCACACAAGGGGATCTTTGGTAACGAATATGCGGATACACTTGCTGAAAACGCAACCAGCTTCCCCGTAGTAGACTCTCTGCCAGCTCCGCACTCGCATGTTAAGAGAATTTTGCACGCAAAACTGTTGGAGCAGTGGCAGGATCATTGGGACTATTCGGAGAAGGGTAGATTCACATATAGCCTGGTTCCAAAGGTCTCCTAAGAGCTTCCTCCCCTTTCTCCTGCCGTTACCGCATTCCTTACAGGACATGGCCCATTTAGAGAGTACCTGTATAAATTCCATTGCTCAAGCTCCTCTTTATGCGAATGTTGCGATTTAGAAAGTGCCTCACACTACTACTACACATGTCCACTTACCTCACGCTGGCATATTCGGCGCCCCTTATCAGCACCTAAAAATTGGCTAAGTAATATTTTATCCCGTCCAGCACTACGTTTAAAACTAAAACAAATATTTAGCTTTTTAATGGATCTATCAAACAATTAATTCTATTTTCTCTTACCTTAAACAGTTGTCGCGTTGGACATACTATCGCCCCTTGTCGCGTTTTTGGTGATCTGGTCCACCTCAATGTATCTTACTTTTTGTTATCCTTCTATAAGTCGCCCATTGCTCGAGTTTTATTTTCCGGCGACTTGAGTCTACAGACCCATTGATGTAACCCTTTTTTTTGAAGACCTTAATAAAGGTGTCCGGGGGAACATCTATGCTCTACAGACGTGGTCCCCACGTCTGAGCAGTTCCCCTTAGGCAGTCAAAGTTAAAATGATCCACTTCCATCTTGCTTATTTCAAATAATAGTTTTATATGAATTATTGTTAATCACAGCTTAAGCATGATATTTTAAATATAATTTTTTGAATTTTCGACTGATTTCTTCGATTACTTAACTACTGCGGGCACAGATGTCATATGCGCCACATATTGGCGCGATTTTTTTCTGACACAAACGTCATATACGCACCGGGTACTTAACTGGCACCAAAGTGTCGTTATTTTGCTTGATATGGTAACCGGATGCAGTTGTTTATTCTGTTGATGTTTTCGCCAAATTGGCGTCTGAAAGAAATCGCGCCAATATGCTCCGAAATTATTATACTATAACGAAAACAGTCTATTATAATTAACGGTATATTTACTATAATGAATGCTGTATATTAAAATGGAAAAATTAATCCTCCAACCAAAATACTTTTTTAGCAACGATACTGATAAAATTTATTTGTACTAATTGATTTCGCCAAATTATACAAATGGAAGAAAGTTGCCATTCTAAAACTTTAAAACAGGAAAATTAATGAATTTAAATTTTAAAAAATCACTAAAGAATACGGTCCCTTTAATCATGATGTTCACGTATGGCGTAGCGACATATCAAATAAAAAAATTTGATTTATTTAAGATGATTTCGGACAAAAAGATACTAATAGTTTACATATTTAAATGGAGAATTATTAAATTAAACGTAAACAAATAGATATTTTTAAGATATCGTATTTGTGAATGAAATGTAAGTATTTTAAATGTAATAATCGTTATTAAGGGGCACAATATATATAAATGATAATGGAAAATTGTAAAGAACCTAATGTTCATTATTTAAATTTTTAAAAAAACTTAGACGGATATAACTTTAAAATGTATGTAAGCATTAGATATAGGCTTGAATAAAAAAAAATCAATTTGCAGTAATTTTAAATAACGAAAGAGCAAATAAATTAGTAAAACATTAATAAAAATACGGTACTACTTAGTTATCCCGTCGATCAATTTTGCCAAATAATATAAATTGCCAAATTACACAAATTGGCATAATTTTTATTTTAAATAACGAAAGAAAAATAAATTAGTATAACATTAATAAAAATACAAATAAAACGTCGAAATAAAAATCACTTGATCATGTAAACACGTGTAACTTGCTTAAAGTCAAGTGAATGTGACATTTACGATCAACCATTATTGGCATTTAATCTTATAGTTTGGCGATAGATTTTTGGTCGACGGGATAACAAATTAGTATCAAAAATACAAATAAAATGTCGAATTAAAAACACTTGGGTACAAATGTCATATACGCATTGGAGCGATTTTCTTCTGACTCCAAAGTCATGTACACACTGGGGTACTTAACTGGCGCAAAGTGTAGTTATTTTGCTTGATATGGTAACCCGGATGTTGTTGTTTATTTATTTATAAATTGTTTATTTACGTTTATTTCCTTTTTTAAAATTTTATAAATTGTTTTGTTCTATAGTTATTAATTAACTTTTTTTTATTTATTGTTATTCCCTTTTTAAAAATATATATGTAACTGGTATGCGAAAACGAGATTTTCGCCAAATTGGCGTTAGAAAAAAATCGTGCTAACGTGTTATGACATCTGTATGATGACATCTGTCATCTGTGCCAAGACTTGATTCCGTGATTATCTAGTTCACAAGCAAAAGTATGGAACAGATGTCGCAGACCCACCGAGGTTGGCGCCATCGTTAATTAGCGCCAGAAACGTGCATTAATGGACATGGTAAAAGACGGCATCTGCAGATAAATAGTGGTATCTAACGTAAACTAATTTTGCCAGCTAATTTCAAGACTTTTTCGAAATTTCCAATACTATGGGCGTTTATTTACATCCCTCGAGATGTTTTACTATAAGAGCAGTATACAAAATCATAAACAAAGAATTTGATTCATATAGCTTCATCCCACAACTTTTATGACGGTATTCATGTATTATTATGTCATGTATCATAGTATTTATTAAATTTTGGTGAGATACTTTCCCGACAATCGTATTTTGAGAACACCGACTTTGGCAGAAAAATGGGAACGTGTAACGAATCTGACATCAAGTGAATGTAACGTCACAATCATGTATTTTTGACATAAAATCCTATAGTTTGACGATAGATTTTTTGGTACTTCTCAATTATCCCGTCGATCACTTTCCATAACATAAAAGTATCGCAAAATTGTAACGCCCAATAAAGGAATGGAAGAATGTTGTAATTGGGATCTAAAAGAAATACAAGAACTCGAAAAGTCCAGTGAATAAAGTACAAACTATCACTAACTTTAAACAATAAAATTTATAAATTACTAGGGGGCTCTGCTCCCTGAGAGCTACGCCCGTCAACACCCGTTCAGGCTTCACAGGCTCGAAAAACATAGTAATATGCCCTGTTTAAAAAAAAAAAATACCAGGTTACGGAAGATCGAATGATATTATCACTATAACGGCCGCTATCTTCTGTAATCGGATTGCCATGCTTTTCCGTTAAAATGAGATATTTTTCTGTTTGTATGGCCTCTCCATCGATGTCGTAACAACTGATGGCTGTTTTCGGAATTGATAAGTAAGATCAATTGCACATTTGAAAATTAGCTTGTATAAAATGGCGTTAAAAATGTCGTTATCTTTCTGATTTTTATATCGACGCTATGGACAATATCCTTCCTTTACTTTTGAGATTAAAAACTTCGTCTGCTTGGGAATAGCTTTCAGAACCACGGTATTGAAAAGCATTGTGTTTTGAAATTTTTAAGCTTATATTTTATGTTTTGATCGAATTTTAGATTTTTTCAGCAACAGGTATAGCTTATTCATGCATTCTTTTCTTTATTTTAGTACACCATCATGCATATTTCACAATGTATATTGTTTATATTAATTAAAAAGAATATCCGAAATTTCTAAAATGTATTTATCGAATAGTAATTCCTACAAAATAAAACTAAAGTTCTTTGCGCATACATTTATCTGTAATTACGCTGCATTAAGTGATGTAAAAGCAAATTTGCTAGTCGCACTACTTTTATACCATGTGAAGCCACATTAAAACTCTCCGGAATAAAAATAGGTTTTAATATATATCATTTTAATATATGACGTAATTTTCACTATTAAATGCATTTCTCATGTATTAATCTATTTATTTTAGCCTTTTTCCTCTTTTAAGACTCTCAAGTAAAAATTATTTAATTTTAAAATATTTCGAAATTTATTATTTGAGCTTTTTAAACATGACCTAATATTGATCATTAAGTTTTTCACACGCAATAATTTAACTATTTTTGACACTTTAAATATGACGATATTTAATATTTGGGAATTTTCTCATATGACACCATTATCGCCTTTAAATGCGTTTCGCATGTAATAATTTTATTATTTTAAAGTTTTCTTACTTTTTTAATATTTACGTGTAAATATTTTGGCGTAATTTTCCCTATTTTCTGCTTTTAATACGTGATCATTTAATTTTTATTTAAAAGAAAAATCTGATTTCACTTTTCAATTTCAAGTTGAAAATGACGACAAAAAACAAATCTAACTTTTATTTTTTCGCATTTTCCTAAAAAACATAATTTAATCACAGTATTGTTTTACTATCGATTGAAATAAAAGATCATTTCAATTTCAATTTAAAGATGACGGAAAAGGAGAAATCTAATAACCCGTATAGTTTTTCCCTGTTTTCCCCTTTTTTCACAAAAATGAAGTAATTTAATTGCCATCATTATGGAAATTTCATTAATATTAAAAAAATAATAATATCTTGAAAACTAATTCAAATTTTAAAATTGTAATACCAGTTTTGACACCTGTGGATGAATACGGATAATTGGCATTAATTTCACCGCCAAATCTTCCATATTTTGGGAGAAATAGCCGTGAAACATAATCAGTCGTTTCATTAGGATTTTGTATATATAGGATAGATTAATGAAATCAGAAAAATATAATTTTGGATATTTATTTATTTACATTATTTTCCTTAATTATCCCTCTTGCCTGGTGCATAAATGTTGATGAGGTCAGTTAAAGCTGGTCAATTATATGTAACTATGCATCGCAACCTTTTTCTAATGCTTTTTCTCATAATATCATGGCAATGCCTTTTAAAGACGTAATTGTTATTTTAATTAACGCAATATAACTAATAAATCAGTAAAACATTATTAAAATACAGATAAACGTCTAATAAAAAATCACTTGATGACGTAACCAACACGTGTACCGCCTCTGACGTCAAGTGCATGTAATGGCACGGTCATGCATTTTTAGAGAAAAATCCTATAGTTTGGCGAAAGTTTTTTTTATTTTTGTTGTTGTTGTTGTTATGGAAAGTATTCGACAGGTCGTATTTTTGTAACCTTGAACTCAAAGGAACACTTTTGTCCATAGCTTCGTTATAAAGCGATTTTCAAATATGTAACTGATCTTACTTTTCAATCCCAAAATAACAGTCAGCTGTCGTGACAGCTGTGGATGAGGCCATGCGAACCGAAAATTGTTCCTTTCAAACGAGATAGCCTGACAACACAATTACAGAGGATCGTCGCTGTTCGTAATAATATCATTCAATCTTCCGTAACCGGGTAATATTTTTAAAACAGGACACACTAGCATGTTTTTTGTGGCTACGGAGTCACAACGGGGATTTAAACTCCTAAAACTCCCATTTGGAAATTCCAGAATAAAAGCCCAATTTTTAGAATTTCTATATAATATTTCATTGCTGCGTTATTTTTGTTGCGAAACATTTTTAAGTCTATAAAATTTTTCTCCGCTTATATTTTTTTCTCGCGAGATTTTTATCCACGCGAAATTTGTACGGTAAGATTTTGTCCTACAACACCCATTATTTTCCTTACTGCCTGTTCCCTTACCTCTTCTCGAGAATTTGATCACCCCATTTCACATTTATATAGAAATACTTGAGTAATCGGTACTTTTCGGTTAGCCGGGCGCCAGTGTTACAAATTCGATCACCCCATTTCACATTTATACAGAAATACTTGAGTAATCGGTACTTTTCGGTTAGCCGGGCGCCAGTGTTACATATACATATGTATGTATATCTATATCTATATATATATATATATATATATATATATATATATACACATATATATATGTATACATATAGCTTCTATATATGTATAAATATACATATATATGCATATATAGGTATACATACATATGTATATATAACACTGGCGCCCGGCTAACCGAAAAGTACCGAGTAATCGTTCATAATCGTTGCTACTGTCAATTGTTGTATTTTAGCTAACTTGCCGCCCTTGGTGACCACTTTGGTCTCCCTTAAGATTTGTTTGGGAAAGCATTCTAAGCATTGTATCATGTTACTTTTATTCAAAATTTAATTAACTTGGGTTCCCTTAAATGTAATTAATATAATCCCTTAAGCTAATATTAGTTTTTGTTGCATTAAAATGTCTCAATTTGTTGATTTTCTGTAAGGAAGTAAACCTTATTGGTTTACAGTGGAAGTCTATGAGAATTTGGCAAAATATTAGAGATATCGCCAAGTTGGCGTCACTTTTGGCGACTAATTTTGCGCGCCAAATTTGGCGATATATCGCGAAGTTGGCGACAAAACGGGTACCCCGCTGGTAACCTCCCTTATAGGTATGGAGATGCATTAAATGCTACCATTAAACAATTAACAAATAATCGAGATTTCTGTGCCACGTATGATACGTAATATATATCTGGATGTTATTTGAACAGAATATTGATTGCGGAAGTTCGTCGATTTCAAACTAAGCATAAAAGAACTCTTCGTATTGTACTTTTCTTTCAGATTTCGCCAAGTAAATTCACATGTTTCTAACAATTTGGCGATAAAAGCTTGCTGTCCGCTTTATCGCGCTTTTTGGCATGAATGCAATATTTGTTACACTGCGATTAAGCAACAAACGCTTTTAAAGTAACACAAAGCTGAAGCTTAAATATGTTAAAAACTAAAATAAAGTAAATTAACCTTTTCTAACACGAGCATTAAGGGGACCTTCTACATTAGGAGAAAAAAAAAAAAGCACTTTTTATGATCTTTTTGTAAGAAAACTGCATGATGGATCTTTTTGAAATTTTAACAGTTTATTATGCATATCTTAACGTATACACAAGAACTTTTTTATTAGATTTTGTTGCTTCTACTCTAAGTTATAAACAAATATGTTCAACCACATTTTTTGACACGGTGGGCAAGATTAAAAAAAACTACTCAATGGATCATCTTGATTTTTTTTTTAATTAAAGCTTATTTAATTGCCTTCGATATGAATTAAAGTTTTTACTAAAATTATTTAAAAAATAAGTTGTTAACAAATAAGAACAATTTTTTTTTTAACTTTTTTTTTTTTTTTTTTAATCAGCCATTATATAACTTTTTAAAAATAAATTGATGGGTCCCTTTAATTTCACTAGAAGCTATATAGACCATGGGACGAGTGGCAAAATTGTTCAAGTCCATTTACCAACTCCGGAAACTAAGAAATTTTGCATGCAATACAATTATACAATACTTATTAACTAAAAAACGCAAAGTTCACCAAAAAATATTTGCACATTAATTTTTTATACCAATTTAAAGTGGTACCCTAAAGCTGACATTATAAAGGTAATGTTCAGTGTTTTGGTTAGTATTTTCACTTTTAAATAAGAATGAAGATAAAATTATTGAACTGTCATCATTTACTAATAAATATTAAATACTGACAATAAAATATTATCTTTAATATTAGTATTGTATTTAATATTTGCTGTTTAAGAAGTTGAATATTTTTTAATATATTTTACACGAATGTAGCTTAAATAATAGATTAAATGAAACTTGAAAGTTAAAATAATAGAATTAAAATACTCTACATTCAGAATGTATATTTTAACCCTAATGAAGTAATAAATATAAAATTTAAGGATTTGCCCTCATATGTCGACACCTATATCAATTGCTGAAAAGAGCAATTTTGACTCTTAAACTCGACATTCCCTTTAACTATTAAATTTTTGAGGTAAAAACATTTCTAATAAAACTAACAATTTTTTTTAGTACTTCTAATAAAACGATAAAAGGTTTAAGTAACACAAGGCTCTTTTTAACGTAAAATTAAATATTCAAAAATTGCTCAACTAAAGCTGCCACCTTTTCTGATACTAAAAGGCAGTTTTCCAAAAACTAAATTGGAAACTGGGATCTTGAAAGATACAAGCAACATTCTTGCTCACATAATTGTAATGGGGCAAACATCATAACCTGATATAAAAAATGTCATGACATATAATTTAACTGCCTATCCCCCACCTATAGCAAACCCTGATTGTTCTATCGTAAAAAAAAATAACCCAGCATTGACTCATTCTGTGCTGAAATCAGTGGATCAGTATCAAATTCCGAGTGAGATCCCTGAAAATAATGCCTTAATTTTGGACGGTATGGGAGTTTTGCAACAAATACAGAATATTCCAAATACTTTTGGAGATCTTGCTTTACAAGTATTGGAATATATTATTGGTATGGGTGTTAGCTACAAATCTAAAGCAGTTCATTTTGTAACTGACACATATCCTATTTTCAACATTTAGTGCAGCGAGTGACAAAGGATGGCTACAGGAGGTGAAACTGTTATTAAAATATGAAGTTCAGCGCAAAAAAAACAAAAAACCTCATCAGTTAAAATTTCTAGCAAATGGGTCAAATAAGGCAGCTTTGGTTGAATTTCTTTTTAAAAAATGGTCCTCAGTAGATCCCCCAATTCTGAAAAGTGTATTGTTGATTGTTGCACATGGGGGAAAAGTGTCATATCATAAGCGGTGAAAACAGTCATCTGATAGTAAGGGATATGCCCGAACTGCATTCTGATCACGAGGAAGCAGATACAAGAATGCTGTTGCATGTAGAAAATGCTTCGATATGTTTCATACATGTTGTTATTAAAAGTTCGGACACATGTTTTCATCCTCTCACTTTGTATGTGTAGATTTTTAACAACAGAATTATATTTGCTTCTGGGTACTGCGAGTAATTTAGAATTTCATAATGTTTTATCTATCGCTACTATTTTAGGTCCAGACATTTGTGATAGTTTAATAGGCCTTCGCAGTTTTACAGGTTGCCGCAGTTGTAGTGCCTTTAAAGACAAGGGCAAAATTAAAGCATTGACTATAATGAATAGTAAAATTGACTATAATGAAAAGTAAAATTGACTATAATGAAAAGCAAAATTGTTCATATTGATGCATTTAAAGGGCTTGGAACTTCTTGGGCTTTATCAAGTGCTCTTATTCAAACCCTTGAACTATTTGTTTGCGAACTTTATGGCCAACCTACTAAAACCTCAGTAAATGATTCAAGATACACATTGTTCAAATTGAAGTTTAAAATCGATGTTGCTTTACCACCAAATTATGATGCTTTAGTATGCCATATTAAAAGGGCAAACTATCAAGCATATATTTATCGTCGGTGTTTCCAAAACATAATGAGTGTCCCTAATCCTGCTGAACATGGATGGATCATTAATGGGATAAATAAAAGGATTTGTTGGAACACAATTCTTTCTATTCATATAGTTTACTAAAAAACATTTTGTGCAAGTGCTAGAAGACCGTTTGTTTATCAAGTAAATGCTCATGCAAATCAAATGGAATTTCTTGCTACGAATTATGTTCATGTACTAATTGGAAAATTCCAATGAACAAAATGAATTTTTCAGTGATACTTTTGAAGTTGATTCAGACATATGAAGATATTGATAGTTTGCATAATGTAGATGATATTTTCTAAAAAATGTACCAAAATAAATAATATTATACATAAAACATGCCTAAAGTAAAGTTTTTATTTAAGACAAGTATTTAAGCATGAAACAATGTGATCTTGTTGATGGACTTCCTAGTTGCGTGGCAACTTAACATCCAGTTGAAGAGGTGATAGTGTTGCAAGGGCATTAGGGAGCCTTAAAAAAATTAATGTTTAAACGTGGCTGGTAGCCACAATGAGAGAAATCACTAGAAAAGTTAAGAAAAGAATAACTTAAAGCGAGAACTTGAAGTACTAAAAGTTTAACAATGTAAGAGAAAAAAGAAAATTTAGATAAAAAAAAAGAGAAAGAAATTCCATTAGTTCCAAAAAGGACAGGCGAAAAAGCTACCAAGGGATATCCCATCTAAAAAAAGGGGACTCTTTTCAGTGACCATACATTAAGTTTAAGTTGGTTAAAAATGCTATTTATATAGCAGATAAGCAGTATTATATTTAAGCATTACCAATTTTCTAAAATCATTTAGATATTGTTTGTCTAATTTTTCCTGTAACTTCTTAAGCATTTTATTAAGAGGTAAGTGCATTATATCAAAGTCTCTTTACTGTTATTATGTTGCTTAAAGAGCCTTGTGTTACTTAAACCTTTTATTTATTAATTAGAAGTATTCGAAAAAAATTGTTAGTTGTATTAGAAATGTTTTTACCTCAAAAGTTTAATAGTTAAAGGGAATGTCAAGTTTAAGATTCAAAATTGCTCTTTTCAACAGATGATATAGGTGTCGACATATCAGGGCAAATCCTTAAATTTTATATTTATTACTTCATTAGGTGTTAAAACATACGTTCTGAAAGTATAGAGTATTTTTATTTTATTATTTTAACTTTCAAGTTTCATCCCTCATAGCATGCATGGTCACGGTGACGTCGTTGTGACGTCACTGTAAGTCACTGTGGTCACGTCACATCTGTGACCAAAATGCCACCCCTCAGTGATGTCACATTGTGACTGAGATGTGAACTTCTTAGAAAACTTTAAAAAATTACGAAAATTCTTTAAAACATGTTATTTACTGTAAAATTATGTTTTCCTGGCAATTAAAAAAAAATTGTGAGGTCACTGTTATATCACTGCTATGTAACGTACGTCACGTCACATATGTGACAAAAAAACCACCATATTGTAAGTCACAGTGTGACAAAAATATGAACTTCAAAAATCTTTGAAAATGAAGAGAAATATTTTAAACAGTCACGAGTTACATGGCATAAGGAATAAAATATATTAGTGGATAGCAAATGGTAAATTCTCTCACTAAAGGGGAGAGGGGGGGGGCATAATAAATAAAGTGCACGATACAATCATTAATAAACTAAATTTTCAGGCTATATTTTATCAATTTGATATCTAAGATAGTGAATGTATACTTTTCCATGATTTAAATTTTATCTAGCATTTGGATAATATAATTAGAATTAGGAATATTAAATTTATACACTTTACATATTTAGTTTGCTGGGAGGAAATTTATTTATTTATTTCTTTTTTTACCGACCAGGATTATTCGAAACACTTCTGTGGTTTCAAAATAAAAATTTTCTATTACAGTTAAATCTGCACCTTTTAATGAGCACGTAGAAAGAGTCTTCAGAGTTTAGTCATCTATGCATTTATTGCTTTAGAATATTTTTATAATTTGTATTCAAGTCATAAATTCTACTTCTTTCAGACTTTTTAAATAAAATTAGCATTTTCCGAAAATAAAAGAAATATACAAAATTTGTGCAAAACAAACTTTACTTAGAAAAAAAAAAAAAAAAAAAAAGAAAAAAAAAAGAAAAAAAAAGGGGGGGGGCTTGTTATTACCATTAAATTTATTTTTACACCTTTTGAAAATTTAAACAATGGTATATCTAATAAACTCTAATTATGAATATTATTATTGTAATTATTTAGAAAAAATGAACTTTACAATACATTTTAACTTGTATTATTTGGTACGGATAAAAAGAAAAGGTTAAATACATTGGACATTTCTTCAAATACAAAATTTTAATTAACCATACTTTCAGAAAATTACTGCGCATTCAAGTTTCATATCTCTTGCATGCAAAAACAAATAATCTGTACCAGACCATCTGCTTGAAAATCGTCTGCCCACAAAAAAAAATAAACATGAGAAGACGCGGGAAATAAATAGTTCACTGTTTTTAGAACATCACCTTCACCACGTCTACAACACTTTAAGATAAGGAAATGACCATTTTTGGATACACGGATATTAATAGAACGTATATGTAAGTTTTATTTAATTTAAATATTTTATTCCTGATTTGTACATATGAGTTAAATAGTTTTATGTTATATTTGTAAGAGACTGATCTTTAAACTGTTAGAAGCGATATTTTAAAATTCGATAACTGTAAAGAAAAATATCTTAATCTGCCATCGCTTGAAAAAAAAAACTGCGCAGAGACTGTGCATGCCTACATTTATACTGGAATTAATATAAACATTAATTTACTCTTACTTGAGATTGAAAATGTATGGAACGACAATGATTTGGAATTATTTTATCGGCTTCTTACTATTTTTTGATTACTAACACTTATAGTTATTATTATTTTGGGGTTAAATATGATGTTCGATTATCATAAGATTACGAAACTGTTTCAGATTAGAAATTAACATTATACTGGGAAAATGTATCTTTACATATTACAGTAGTGAAACATTTGAAAGAATTTTCTTTTAGTGCTAATAATATTTTAAATTATCTTTCAAAATCCTAAATCTTCAAACCAATGTTTTCAGATTTAACATTTGCCGAAATTATAAAATAATAGGAATTCCTTATACCATATCGAAATATTTTTGAGATATTGTTAAATCTAATAAGGCATTTAATTTATCTATTGAGTTTGCTGTTGTTTAATAGTACAATTATAAATCCTAATTATTATTTTTAGTATTTTTCAAATTGGTATATTTATTTTTTTAAATTGTATGTAAGCATTTTTTCTTTTCTGTTTGTGATTTTAATCAAACATTTAATTATAGACATTCTGAATCGGTTATTAAATTTTCTTCTATTGTAAATTCATTTTCTACGTTTATGATACGCGTAATTATTGGCACTAAAAAGTAAAATATGATACTTAAGCATTGAAACAAAGTGTTTTTCATGCCTGATGGGAAGTTATAGATTAAACTGCTTTAGTATATATTTTTAAAAGTTCATATAATACAGGATACATATTATAGGACACAAGTTGAAAAGTGCTTATGGCTTCGGTTTGTCTGTCCGTCTAGCAGTCTGTCCGCACTCTAACTCTCGAAAATATACTCGGATTGCCCTGAAATTTTTGGATGTTATTGACGTTTACCATAGCACGGTACCTATTTGTAATGAAGTTTGTAGCATGCTTTGTTCATTTACAGGGACAGCCAAAAGTTTTCCGTTACATTACAGCCTATGGAAAAAAATCGTTTCAAATGATTTTTTATGATTTTACGCACGCTTTCAAACAGAATAAAATTTATATGCATTTATGAAGTGCACTAAAATATGCATTCTGATGACTATGCGATGCAAAGAATAGTTATTGTTCATTTACAGGGCTAAAAAAGGAATTCAAATACATAATGATATAGGGGTGGAGGGAATTGTTTGCGGCATACTTTAATTATGTTAATCTATTTCATATATAATGAAATTGATATATGTCGCTGAGGTTTACATACTATAAATTATTTCATGTATAATACGAATAATACGTATATAGCATTTACAGGGACACACAAAATATTTCAGATACTATATTGTATCCGAAGTACTGTTCATTAGCGATGATTGCTGGAAGTGTATTTTTAATTATGATATGCGCTTTTATGATTCACTATATTTATGCATAGTATATGGTGTATATAAATGCTATAATTCCTATACAAGGCTACACAAAAGTATTCGTAAGGATTACTGGGTATGGGCGCAAGTTGCTTAAAGGTGTTTTTTAAATGAGTTATGCTCTTTTTTGCTGAACTGCATTTAATTTACCAAGAAATGTTTGTAGAATATAGATAAAACGATATACAGGATCACGTAAAGAATTGGATACATGACCGTCTATAAATTATAATTTCTGGAAATGTGATTTCAGCAGTTTTAAGAGTGTCTTAGTTTGAATTAAATTTTAACTAAATAGTGGCGTGTAATAAAGATTCTAGGTAAACTACAGGGTTGTACAAAAGTATTCAAGTATGTTTCCATACATTAGTATAAATTGCTGAAAAAGAATTTCAACCTGTTAGGCGTTTTCTTGCTAAACTAAATTTTCCCATTATATAGTATATATGCACTTAAAAAAATGGGAAGTCAAAATTGAGTAAAAAGTACTCAAATTTAAATGCGTCACATACTCAAAATAGCTCCGATCCAAATGTACTCAAAGTTGAGAAACACATGTACTCATTTTTTATTCATTGGTTGTGATCAAATATGAATCATTATGTACTGCCCCCCTCCCCCCCCAAAAAAAGAAAAACCTAAAATTTAAAGTAAAAATGTACTGACATTTATTTCCCGTTCAAAGTTCTTAACAAGAAATGTTTAATTGATTATTTATTAAGAAAAATAGCAAAATTCTTAACAAGATACTCAAATCGAATATTTTTATGACAAGAGCATTATTTCCAAGCACTTTTAAATTATTTTTAAAATGCTGTGCATAATTTAATATTTACATTAATAAACATCATTTATGCCGCCATAAATGAAATGAACCATTACAGGGTACAAAACTATTCGTTTGTTTGGGTTTGATAACATGTGATGTTTCAAAATAGAGAAAGCATGGGTTCATTTTTGATCCAAAAATATTCAATTCGATATGAGTACGTCGGTTTACTTATTTTTGAGTACTTCATTTTTCTCAGTGTATCAACCTACAGATCAAATACAGGGTTGTTCAAAAGAATTGGAAAACATATTTGGCTATGGACGGTAACTGCTGAAATCAATTTTTCAAATGTTTACTTAGTTATCTTATTTACGTCATTTCCCTAAATTACGATGTCTTGTTAAAGCATTCAGAAAGTGTTGGAAAGTATTTTATAATCTATGATTAACGCATGATTTTTCTTACTCGTTTTTTTTTCTATTTCCCAGATCAGTCTTTTCCTATAAAACATACCAAATCTATTTAGCTCATATTCACAAAATACAATATACACGGGAATAAAAAATTTAAATAAATATCGCTTATCATGCCGCTCTATAAATAATAGTTTTATTAATATCCGTGAGTCTCCATGTTCGTATTAATAAAGCAATGACAAATCACAACAAATTAAAAAATTTACACATTCTAAATATCAAGCTTGAACTCAATATCAAGCATAGAACTTAATATCAAGCATAGAACTGAATAAAAAAATATGTCAGTTGATAAGCATTGTTTTTTAAGTGGAAAAATTTAAAATGATTTAGAAGAATAGGACTCCAAAATAGGGATATTTTGCTAAAAAGTACGGTAAAAAGATAAGATTTTATATTTACAGCAAAAGGTTATTTCAAAATTCATCGCTGTATTAATACTTAGAAATTTTTCCAGAGAGAATCCTTCGCCTTATATACAATATTTCAAATGAAAATCAAATATCAAATTAATTGCTTAAAAGGCGCAAATAGTGAAAAAGATTCCAAGCCGGGACTCGAACCCGGGCCATCAGTATAGCACACTGATATTCTACCGACTAAACCACATGGAACGACGCCCAGTCTGTAAAATTTCTCACTATTACAGGTTGGCAAGGCTACAAACGCAGCACAAGATGGAATATTTATCGTGAGCCACCGACATGCGGTAAATACGAAACTTAATGAAATCCAGCATCGAAACTATATTAATAATTGGAAATTTTTCCAGGGAGAAACATTCGCCTTCCATACAACATTTCAAATTAAAATTGCCTTTTAAGCAATCAATTTGAAATTTGATTTTCATTTGAAATATTGAATGCAAGGCGAATGGTTCTCTCTGGAAAAATTTCCAAGTATTAATATAATTCCAATCAATACTGGATTTAATTAAGTTTCGTGTTTGCATCATGTTGGTGGCTCACGCTAAATATTCCATCTTGTGCTGAGTTTGTAGCCTCGCCATCATGTAATAGTGAGAAATTTTCCAGCCTGGGTATCGTTCCATGTGATTTAGTCGGTAGAATGTCAGTGCGCTGTACTAATGGCCCGGGTTCGAGTCCCAGCATGGAATCTTTTTCACTATTTGCGTCTTTTAAGCAATTAATTTGAAATTTGATTTTCATTTGAAATCACAGTGTTTATGACAAGTTCGTCACAAATGACCCATATTTCACAAATTGGTCACAGTGTGACGTCAAAGCATTGTCGCTTTCGTCACAGGTTCGTCACAAAGTTAATGCCAAAATAGTCACAAATGACACACTTTTCACAAATTTGTCACACCGTGACTTCACAGAGTGGTCACAATGTGACGTCACAAACGATCTCTAAAACGGCCATAACGACCTCGCATTCTAGTCACTGTGACGTCACATCGACGGTCACAAAATCACAGTGTGACTTCACAACGACGTCGCCGTGACGTCACCATGCCTTACGGGATTTAATCTATTATTTAAGCTACATTCGTGTAAAATATATTAAAAAATATTCAACTTCTTAAACAGCAAATATTAAATACAATACTAATATTAAAGAAAATATTTTATTGTCAGTATTTAATATTATTAGTAAATGATGACAGTTCAATAAATTTTATCTTCATTCTTATTTAAAAGTGAAAATACTAACCAAAACACTGAACATTACCTTTATAATGTCAGCTTTAGGGTACCACTTTAAATTGGTATAAAAAATTAATGTGCAAATATTTTTTGGTGAACTTTGCGTTTTTTAGTTAATAAGTATTGTATAATTGTATTGCATGCAAAATTTCTTAGTTCCCGGAGTTGGTAAACGAAAACTGGTTTTTAGCCACTTTTGATGCTTCGTCCCATGGCCTAATACTCACGAAGTTTACGAAAAAATTTATTTTTATGCTTCCAGATAATTCTACAAGGCACTATCATGCCCACCGTCCAGACGAAATTTTCCAAAGCAGTTGAACATATTTGTTTATAACTTACAAGGAGAGGGCCAACCTTGGTAATCACAGATTTTGATTATTTTAATATATGTTGTAGGGTAGAGACCCCTTACTCTCAGGTTCAACGGATTTTATACAAAGCTCCATAGTTCTTGAGAAACCGGGCGGTCTAATATTAGTACACAACTTAAATACTTACTTTGTGACAAAAATGAAAAACGCTACGTTTGTTTTTCACATTTTTTGTTTTATAAATATACCTGTAATTATAATTTAATAATCGTAATTAAAAATTTTAATATCGTACATTAATTATAATGTTAACAAATTTAAATTTATATATATTTTTTTTAACTTTTATTTCTTATCCTTTAAAGAGATTTAAAAAGAAATTGGATCTATTATTGAATAATAAAAATTCCAAAATTGTTACAAAATCTGTTACGGCGCCATCTAGTTTTGATAAAATAAAACATTCAAATAAAATAAAAATGAAAGCAGAAAGAAGATAACGGGGAAAGCAAAATAATTGAAAGCGCAAGCATACGTATTACAAATTAAAAAATCTTTAATATGCAAAAAATCGGTTGTAATTTAATTCTGATGCTAATATTTAATATAATTATGCTTGTTACTTTAAAAACAGAGTAATACTATCATCTTATTGACTTCCCTTGTTTAAACAATGCATAAATGATGTTTCTTTAAAATCACGAATTGACACAATTGATCAATCTCATTGCATCAATAAAGAATATATGAAATACATTTTAAAAGTAATTTTTAAAAAAATGAGTTTTATGATGTTTTATACAACTATTTAGTTAAAAGTAAGAACTTAAATAGGTTAAAATTATAATTGATGTACAATATTATAAATTTTAATTGACAATGAGATTAGTAATTTATAATGACAAGTATATTTATAAAACAAAAAATGGGAAAAGCAAATGCAGCGCGTTCGGGTATCGACCCGAGCCCGCGGATTAGTCAGCAAACGCCGTACCAACTGAGCTACGACCAACCTGTCCTTCTTGTTACAAAGTAAGTATTTCAGTTGTGTACTAATATTAGACCCCCCCCCCCCCCAGTTTCTCAAGAGCTAAGGAGCGCTGTATAAAATCCGTTGAACCTGAGACTAAGGGGTCTCTACTCTACAACATATATTAAAATAATCAAAATCTGTGATTACCAAGGCTGACCCTCTCCTTGTTAGAGTAGAAGCAACAAAATCTAATAAAAAAAATTCTTGTGTATACTTTAAGATTGTACATTAAACTGTTAAAATTTGAAAAAGATCCATCTTGCAGTTTTCTTACACAAAAATCGTAAAAAAGTCCTTTTTGGTCTCATAATGTAGAAGGTCCCCTTAACGTTTAGGAAAGAAATAACTTTTTTTATCAGAGAAAAATTGTATCACGAAGCGCTGATACGTGAGGTCTTTTTAAGATGCATACTAATGAAACTTTTAGAAATAATTACAGTACTTAACTTCTACCATCCTTATTCACAGAACAAACGGAATCCCTGTATTTCGAAATCTGTCGGGAAGGTAACACGATTACATAAGGTTTCACATGAAACATTTTCAAAACAATTTTCTTTGAGTTAGAAACCTCGAAGTGCGAGTCTGGGAGTGCTGGGGTGTTTAATACATCGAAGACCGAAAGGTTTTTGTGATTATTCTTTTTTTTTTTTTTTTTTTTTTTTTCAATATTTCCGAATAATAATATTTGTCTTATTTAACCCCTTCGGGACGAGTTACTTTTACAGAATTTTTAATCTTTTATCACAGGTTTTTCAAAACAGAAATCTTTGCCTTATTGAATTGGGAAAATGCTCGGATTAAATGAGGCAAAATTTACTGGTAAGAATAATCACGGATTCTGAGCACATTATATGAGCACCGGTATACACGGCACGTATACCGGTTGCTCGTCCCCAAGGGGTTAATGAAAGAAGTCTACTATTAAATAAGATTTGGAAACAATGGTATTCAAAATTACGTAAATAACACAATCACCCTTCACGAGGAGCTACAAAAATAGAAAGTACAGAACAAATTTATTGGTAAATGAGAAACCACATTCGAAAAATCGTTTTGTAGTCGCTACTTTCGAAGTACAGTTGTAATTAACTACACTTTCGATAAAGTAGATATAGTTGTAGTTCGCTACAATAAAAAGTAGTTTTTTTGAACCCTGCTACAGCACCTGGAATAAATAGTGTGGAAATCTGCAATCCAAACAGCGCTAAAAATTTGTATCCCTTAAATGCGCAATGAAGTTGAAATCCAAAGAGCCGATCGCAGAGGCATCTGCGGTATATTTCAAATTTCAATGTAAACATCATATTATTAACAGCGCATAGACCAAATCGTCTTTGAAATTTAAAAAATATCCCATAGATGTCGTTGCGATCGACTCTTTGGATTTCAGCATCGTTTGACATTTAATGGTTTCCAATATTTTAGCACTTTTTCAAGTATTACTAGGATAGCCGATTTCCAAACTATATATTCTAGGCGCTATATCTGCCAATGACTAAAAATTTTAATACGAATAATGCAAATGACAAATATATCAAATTATCGTCTAAAAAATAATTTATCCATATTTGTTTACACATACAAAATGTGAGAACAGGTGGGGTCCTACATCCTGTCGGGTAAACCGGTTTTAACTGTTCGCTAATTTGATCGCTCCTTGTCGGGTTTGTCATTAAATGCTTCGGGTTGGGTTTTGACTTTTTCGGATCAGCTTCGGGTACACCGATTTTTTTGAAAAAATGTCTTGCATATTTTCAAATCAAAAAGACTATATATTTTAATAAAAAGGAGCTTATGTGTGTTCATTTTTATACAAAAATGATCAAATTTATGTTAAAGATATAATTGTAGGCTATATTTCCGCAATTGCATTAAAATGTGGATTAATATTCTTTCACTTACGTTTTGCATTTGAATATTTCGTCCGATTACAGAAGTTATATTAAAACTTATATATAATAAAACAAAGCTATTCCTGCAAGATCAGATCAGAACGAATTGGACACAATTGCGCATGCGTCAACTGTTTTTCGAACCTACTCAATTTAGAAGACAGTAGGTCAAGTTCCTGCTAGCGTTGCGAGTTAAAGCAGCAGTTTAAAGCTCTGATTTTTTTTAAAGGAACCAGGTTCGAGCTCAAGCCCGGCAAAATCCTTTCTATATTTTTTATCGATAATTCCTTTTAATAATGACATATATTATTAGAAAGAGAAGTCATATGATATTTATTTATTTATTATTATTATTATTATTATTATTTGAATTCTTTATAATTAAATGAAATTTAAGACACAACAATATTTAAAAAAAAATGATTTTATATTTAAAATATTTAAGCTAAAACATTTTGCATGTAATTATCAATTATATAAATTTAGATGATCAACAATTTTTGTTACATTTTCTGACCATTATCAAGAATATATATAATTGTGTCAGAAAGAAAAGTTTGTCATTCTTTTCCGAAAATTATAAAAGGGAAATAAAGTAAAATAATCGTATAAGAGCTATAAAAGAAATTACCTTGATATCCATGGTTTAATATTTCAAAAATGTATAAATGCATAAAAATGTAAAATAAAATTCAAGTAATAAAAAATATATATTATAAATCGTTAGCTGTACAAAGTTTCAAATTTCGCTTTTACAGAATGGGAGTGGTAAAAATTAAATTCATGGCAGCTTTTAATGGTCGTGTAGTTTTAAAAAATTAAGAAATGAATAAAAATATTGTTACTTTTTCAAAAAAAAAAAAAAAAAAAAACCTAGTAAATAAAAATAAATGCTTTGCTCAGTATTTTTAGATAATTTTCTGATAAAAAGCAGACATAATTGGCTGTAAATTATAAACTTAAAATTCTTCCACTTCATTGAATAGGGTTAGACTGACAGCACCCTCTATCGCCAAAGAAATAGGAATTACTTATGCAATATATAGAAATTTGTCCCGATTTCAATAATTAATTTAAAAGTAAGTAATTAAAAATTCAAGAATTTTCTTAATGAAACATTCAAGTTATGTACCGTCAAATCTTGATGGACACTATTTCTGTTCTCAATATCTTTTTTTTTTTTTTTTTTCAACTAATATGTAGCTTACAATGATGAATGAGATATCACTGGATAGGAATTTTTTCCAACATCTAATATCGCATACTGAATTGAACCCATATGTTATGTAGTGTACAGCGATGAATGACGTATCATTAGATAGGTGTTTGCTCACATCTGGCACTGCATACCGATTTTTTGTTAAAATACTTTGTTTTAAATTTTACTTGGGGGGGGGGGGATTTGTTTTGTTTTTCGGTTGAAAAATATTGAACTTTTTTTTTCTTTTTAAAATTTTCACTCGTTTATAGTCTGTATATTATCCTTGTAAAATGATCTGGCTGAATTTGAAGTCCTTTCGTAATTATTTAGTGCTTTACCGTAGATCGTCCGTAGGTTTATACTGTTTTGGAGTTCTAAAAACGCATTTACGCAGAATGACTTTTTCACTTACCCATCATACGTAGTACAGGGTAAGTCTTGTAATCATTTTAGAAATCGAAAAAAAAAAATTGACGGATTTACATGCTTCAGACACCGGAGATTCCGAAAGACATATTTTTAGAAAAAAAAAAATTGCTGTCCGTCTGGGTGTGTATCGGTGTGTGTGTCTGTAATCGCTCTATCTCCCGAACAAATTGAGATAGAGACTTGAAATTTGGTGTGTACTTACGAAGTAATAATGGAAAGAAGCTTATTGAATATCAGTAACCTTGATTATCCGGAACTATTTTTTTTCAGACTCTCGAAGTATTCGTTCTGATAGAAGGTATACAAAATTTTTCGAAATTGTTTATTTGAAGGAGTGAATATAAAAGACCATAAAAAAACATAAATTTTGCATTATGAATGAACTCGATCGGATAATTAGTTGCCGAGATATTTGTAATCCTATTTTTCACACTCTTCGATTTTTCATGACCTTGTATTTCATTCAAATTTCAATTCAAAGATATATTTTAATTGGAAATGAGATGCTTAATCCGACGCAGTGAACTGTTATTTAATATGATTATAATTTTTCGAGTTATAAGGATGTTTCTTTTACGCATTTCGGTACTACTCGATTATTCCGCCGACCAAAAAACTATCGCCAAACTATAAGATTAAATGCCAGTAACGGCTTATCGTAAATGTCAAGCATTTAATGCATCTCCATACCTATAATAGGGTTACCATAGGAGAGACCCTGTTCTGATGCCAAACGCCGCCAAGTTTGTCGCCAACTTGGCGGTATAACGACAAATTTGGCGACCAAAATTAGTCGCCAAAAGTGACGGGAAATTGGCGGTATCTCTAACATTTCGCCAAATTCCCATACACTTCCATTGTAAACCAATAGTGTTTACTTGCTTATAGAAAATCAACAAATTGAGATATTTTAATGCAACAAAAAGTAATATTAGCTTAACCCTTTCAGGGGCAAAGCACTTCCATTGATAAAATGTTGAAATGAATGATTGGCACCGGAATTTACGTACAAATCTAATGGCAAATAAGAAAAAGTTATTTTTCACGTATATAAAAGACAGAAAAAAATATATAATAAAATTCTTGTGCCATTATCGCGTTTGGGAATTAAATTTAAGTGGTATATCTATGAAACCACCGCCCGAGAAAGGGTTAAGGGATTATATTAATTATATTTAAGGGAGTCCAAGTAAATTAAATTATGAACAAAAGTAACATGATACAATGCTTAGCATGTATCACATGTTTAATTTTCATATTTTATATTATGCATATCCATGATGGGTAAGTATTACGGTGGCCCCCAACGACTAGTTTAAACTGGGCGATATAAGAACTCAAAAACTATTAAACAAGTTTTGCTATTTTTGTTGTTGTTGTTAAAGGTAATACAATTTATTGAAGCTTGGACCACTTTCAACCATTTTTATTAAAAATAAATATTTTTAGAAACACGTCACAGTGTGAATAAAAGAGGCCAGAAATAAACCTTTTTTCAATGGCTGACACTTTATTAATTTTCATTTTTTTTACCTCAAAGTGTTTGAAGCTCCAGACAAGGTTATCTACTTTCATAATACTTAAGGGGATTCGGTACCCTTCATTCGGCGAAAAATGTCACAAATATCGATTTTCTAATTTTTTGCTTAAATTATATACTTTATTATCCCTAGTATACTCTGATGAAGTTTCGTAAAGGTCCGAGTATTGTAACTGTCGTGTATTCAAAATTAACATTATGCACTTTTATGGCAACACGTGAATAACAACTTTTAGTTACAGATATTGGCAATGGTTAAAATAACAGAACTGCGATAAGAAATATTGAATATGTTGTTTTATGTTTTATGTTAGTGTTTGTTCCTGTAATTTTGTAATAAATAGTGAATGTTTACAAATGAATATTTACTTAGTAAATATAATACACTTAAGAGCACACCACTAGCGAGAAACTTTCACACTGGCGACGAGGATGGGATTGATTCATCAAGTTTATAAAATTGATACGTTAGAATACTTCTACGATTTCGCAAGATTGCCAAGGTAAGAAATTTCTTATTATTCTGTAAAAATGGAAAAGTTAGTAGAAGAATTAATTAAACAAAATAAAGCGTTAATGGATGCGTTAAAAGGGGAAAGTACCCAAAAGAATAATAAGGTTTCTGGTGTGCAATTTGAGAAATATGATGAATCATTAGAAAGTTTCGATACGTTCATGGATAGGTTTGAAGCATTTTTAGACATACAAAATGTACCTAGGGAAAAACGCGCAAAAACACTAATATCAAGTTTATCAGCTAAACTGTATAACTTGCTCAAAAATCTTCTTGCTCCAAAGAATCCCAGTGATCAGGAATATGAAGTGCTTAAAAATATTTTACAAGAGCATTTGAACCCTAAACCATTAATAATACCCAGTAGACATACGTTTTTGAACAGGAAACAAAATGAAGGGGAAAGCATTAGTTCTTATCTTGCTGAACTTCGCTCTTTAGCAATTCCTTGCAAGTACAATCAAATTATGTTGAATACTATGTTGAGAGATGTCTTCGTTAGTGGGTTGCGAGATAGGTCAATCTTAGATAGACTGTTTGAAGAAGACGATATCGATCTCGATAGAACCGTTCAGATCGCTTTAGCAATGGAACGAGCCACTAAAGGCGTTAATGATATAATGAGTAAGCCTCAAGAAATTAAAGCTGTTGGTGTATATAATGGGAAAAATAAAACAACACAACCTAGGAACACACAAAAGAAAAATAACGTAGTATATTGTTCAAGATGTAACGGATCAAATCATAATAAATATAACTGTAAGTTTAAAACTAGTAAATGCAGAGCGTGCCAACGCATTGGTCACATTGAACGAGCTTGTTACTTCGCTAAACAGGCTAAACCAACTAGATTTGTGAAACAAAAACAGTTTCATGTAAGCGAAACAGAAGTTCAAAATTTAGTTCCACTTCATAGTTTAGAAGTTGAGAACGTTTCTATCAAAGAAGAATTTCCTAAGAGACCCCCTATAATAGTAATTGTGGAAATTGAAGGTAAATCTGTTGAAATGGAAGTTGATACGGGCGGTACGGTATCGGTAATGAGTTTGAAGAAATTTAAAGAGATTTCGAGAAAGAAAATCTGTCCTACGGACTTGACATTTAAGACCTACAACGGGGAAATCCTTAAACCCCTAGGTTACTCAACGGTTAAAGTAAAATATAAGAATCAAATAGAGTATTTAAATTTGTATATAGTTCAAGAAAACTTAGACACCATCTTGGGTCGAGAATGGCTGTATAAAATCAATTTAGATTGGGCGAGAATAAAAGCTCTTACAGTTATAGAACAGGGAAATCTTACAAAACTATTAGAAGAATACATAGAGTTATTTGATGAAAAATTGGGCGAAATAAAAAATTATGAATGTAGTCTTGAGTTGAAACCGGATGCCTTTCCAGTTTTTTGCAGACCGAGACCATTACCTTTTGCAATGAAAAAGCGTGTTGAAGAGGAATTGGAAAGACTTGAGGAAGACGGAGTTATTAAAAAATGTAATATTTCAGATTGGGCGACTCCAATAGTACCGGTAGTTAAAGCAAATGGGAAAATTCGATTATGTGCTGATTATTCCGTCACTCTTAACAAAAATCTAAAAATTCAAAGACATCCTCTTCCAAAAACAGAAGAAATTTTTGCTTCGCTCAGTGATGGTAAGATATTTTCAAAGATTGACTTTAGTCAAGCTTATTTACAAATGAAGGTTCACCCTGACAGTCAAAAGTTATTAACGATTAATACCCATAAGGGGCTTTACGAATGCACAAGATTAATGTATGGAGTTAATTCAGCACCTGCTATCTGGCAGAAATATATTGAAAGTGTATTTCATGATTTAGAAGGAGTACAAGTATTTTATGATGATGCGCGGATAGCAGCACCAGATTTCCAGACACATTTGTCAAGATTACGGAAATTTTTCGACAGATGTCGTCAATATGGATTGAGAACAAATAAAGCTAAAAGCAAATTTTTCCAAAATGAAATTGAATTTTTGGGATTTAAGATAAATGCCCGAGGATTATGTAAAACAGATGAAAAGATTGCTGCAATTAAGAATGCTAAAATTCCTAAGAATGTTCAGGAAATTCAATCTTTTATGGGATTAGTTAACTTTTACACCAGATTCTCAAACAAAATTTCTACTTTAGCATATCCATTGCATAACTTAACTAAAAAAGGTGTTCCTTGGAAATGGGATAAAAAGTGTCAAGAAGCAGTCCAAAATATAAAAGATGAAATCTGTTCTGATAGAGTATTAGCACACTACGACCCCAAACTTCCTATTTTTCTTGCAGCTGATGCATCTCCAGTCGGTTTGGGTGCAGTGCTCTCCCACCGATTTCCAGATGGTTCTGAGAGGCCTATTGCATTTGCTTCAAGAACACTTTCGTCAACCGAACAGCGCTACTCACAAATTGATAAAGAAGCTTTAGCTCTAGTTTGGGCTGTAAAAAAATTTTATCTTTACCTTAAAGGAAATAGATTTACGCTCATTACGGATCACAAACCCCTCGTAGCAATTTTTGCTTCCAAAAAGGGCCTTCCAGTTTTGTCTGCTACAAGACTTTTGCATTATGCTCTAGTATTGCAGGCTTACCAGCTCGACATAATTTATCGGAATACTAAGGACCATGGTAATGCAGATTGTCTTTCACGATTACCCTTAAGATCTGAAGACTTAGAATTAAAAGATGAAGTTTCAGTTTTTCAACTTTCCCAAATCGAAACACTTCCAATAACAGCAAGAGATTTAGCTAAAGCAACTGCAAATGACAAAGATTTGGCGCCTTTGCTAAATGCTTTAAAAAAGGGGACTTCTTTAAAAGGGAAGGAAGTCGAATATACTCTCCAGGATGGTTGCATTATGTATGGCCAAAGAGTTTGTGTACCTAAAAAATATCATGACAAGGTTTTGGAAGAACTTCATCAGGGACATTTGGGAGTCGTAAAAATGAAGGCAATAGATAGATCATATGTCACTTGGAAGAACATAGATAAAGACATCGAAGATGTTGTTAAAAACTGTACTGATTGTTCAAGGATTAAGGATGATCCTCCAAGGTCAAAAACACACCATTGGGAGTATCCAAGCTCTCCATGGGAAAGGATTCATGTTGATTTTGCCGGGCCAATCTTTGAGCATATGTTTTTATTAATTGTAGATGCATATTCAAAATGGCTCGAAGTCTACCCTATGAAATCGACAACTGCCTTGAAAACAACAGAATGTTTAAGAGATTGTTTTGCTCGTTTTGGATTGCCAGTCGTGTTAGTCAGTGACAATGGACCGCAGTTTTCATCATACGAGTTCCAGAAATTTATGCAAAATAATGGAGTTATACATAAAACGTGTGCACCTTTCAAGCCCTCCAGCAATGGTCAAGCAGAAAGATATGTACATACTTTGAAGCAATCTCTTCGAGCAATGCAAAAATACCCTGGTAGTATCAATCAAAAGATTAACTGTTTCTTGTTACAATATAGGAAATCACCCAATATGACTACAATGCAGTCTCCAGAAAGTATGTTCTTAAAAAGAGAAATTCGTACGAGAATTGACCTCTTAATTCCTAACCCTAAAGAAAGAATTCAAAACAAGATTAGGAAGGATATATATTTTAATGATCGGTATTTTGAAGTGGGTGATAAAGTAGCCGTTCGAGATTATACTGCAGCCAATGCCAAATGGAAATTCGGTCGTATCATCAGCCGAGATAGTGAATTATACTATACCATAAATGCGCAAGGTAATTTGGTTAGGCGATATGTCGATCAAATTCGATCAGCAGGCGAAGACGTAGACAATGATGTTGAATATAGAAAAAGAATAGTAAATGTGAATGAACCATCTGATACAACAATACCATCAATGGAGAGAGACGCAGCGACTGAGCCACCTAGTGCCTCCGAGGATACCACCAAAGAGTTGCCTTCAGTCGTATCTCCTACAGTTGCCACACCCCAAGTTGTTCACAATCCAATGCTGCTAAGAAGATCTAAAAGGATCCGTAATCCACCAAAAAGATTGTGCTGTTGATTGAAAGGGGAGGAAACTGTCGTGTATTCAAAATTAACATTATGCACTTTTATGGCAACACGTGAATAACAACTTTTAGTTACAGATATTGGCAATGGTTAAAATAACAGAACTGCGATAAGAAATATTGAATATGTTGTTTTATGTTTTATGTTAGTGTTTGTTCCTGTAATTTTGTAATAAATAGTGAATGTTTACAAATGAATATTTACTTAGTAAATATAATACACTTAAGAGCACACCACTAGCGAGAAACTTTCACAGTAAACACAGATAAAAGCGATTTTATTACATCGCTGTCCCTTTAAATGCCACACCCACTTCACTTAAAACAGATTTTTCTCAGTTTGTGTGTTTTCGAAGAATTAGCATGTTTAAGTGATAAAAGTTTTATGTATATTTTTCAATTGACTTGATTTTTTGGGGGTTGTTGTTCCTTATGGTCTATTTGATAAAACTAAGTATAGGATTTACAATAATGTAAAAAGTTTTTTTTTTCTTTTACACATAAAAATGTAAAATAAATTCAGTTTTTACTATAATTTTACGCGTATTTCCACATTTTTTTAAAATTATTTATCCCAAACTAATTAACTTATGGTAAATCTCATACTTAACATTGTACAGCACACTTCTAAGAATAGTTTTAAAAAAATAGCTCAAAATGTTCAAAATTTCACAAGAAGACATATTTTATAATTTACTTAATTTTTTTTATTTAATTTTTTCAAATTTTGCCAGCGGAATTGAACAGTTTCTTGATAGAATCATTTTTCTTCATTGAGTTTTTTATTATTATGCCAAAAATGTACCTTTAAATCCTTAAATTAAAAAAAAATGTTCAAAGGATACCGAGTCCCTTTAACGAAAATGGATTGCAAACGACTCTAGCGATCTATCGGATTCCTAACGATTGGAAGTAAACGGCGCCCACGCTAGGGCATTTACTCACGCATCCCCCATGCTAAATTCACTCTTTTTTCGGCTCTCTAGAGGCACCCCCCCCCCCCCTTAAGACTGTTCTCAAATCCAAAAGGACAACTTTATGACGTAAGTTTTAATTTATTTTTGTTCGGAAATGCATCAAACTAGCAGGTGTTTTTGTTCAGAAACTATGTAATCAAATTGTTTTTTCTTTCGTTTTTTTGAAAACACAATAGATTTTTCAGGAAATAGTGTCAAAGTGGGCGTTTTGAACTGAATTTCCGCGTGAAACAAGAATAACCACTCGAGGAAGAGTGAAAAACATCTTTGTCAGGTGATCAGAATCGCTTACAATTCAGTAGGTAATTTATTGATCAAAAAATGGAAAACACAGTTCTGTTCCAAATCGCTTCCATGGTCAGACTTTCCAACTTTATATCTTTCCGTTAAAAAATGAATTTGTAAGTGTGTCAAAACGTTTTGCGCACTTGTTTAGCATAGCAGTTGAGAACAACAGCCTTAATTTAAAATTAGGGATATGCGGTAATAACCGAGGGGATAACTGAGGGGGCGCGGCAGCAACGTGCGGGTTCGCTGCTTAAACAATAATTAAGATTAATGTAACAGATTTTCAGTTTCTCCTTTGTATGTATGGACTTAATTTTTCTTTCATTCTTTTTTTTTTTTTTGTTTTAGAACTTGCTTTAGTTGAACACCAGCCTCGAGCCGCCACTGTGATTGCAACAGAAGACACTAAACTTGCTTTCCTTGAAGTAAAAGCTTTCGAAAGGCTTTTGGGACCCTGCTTGGATATCATGAAGCGACACGCGGAAGCGTACAACAATGAAGTTGAAGTTGAAACATAATGCAAATGTAACTGATGTTGAAAATTATACTTTGTAAATTACAGAAGAAAAGATGTAAATAAAGCATGAAAAGTATATGTAGATATTTTTGTTCAAAAGTTTACAATACATTCCTAATAAAATACATGCATCCAGTGTGTTCGAAAACTGCTTCGACAAAATAATATACCTACTATTAATATTTTTATTTCAATGTAGGACCTTTTTATGAAGTAAACTAATTAAAAGAACCAAAATGTATACTAATACATATTATAAAGAAATAACGTTTGTTTGTAGAGGTAATCTCTTGAACTACCGAACCGATTTCAAAATGATAGTGATGGTCTCTTCTCTAACATAGACTGTATTTTATGTTGGTACCACTACCTTCAATAGGTGAGAAAGCAATAAACTTTCTAAAATTGTGACTTTTGTGATACTAAAGTGGCTAGAAACTTGAAATATGCCATGTTTAAAAGATGTTTAAAAGAATTAAATGTTCTCTAAAAACGATTTCTAAAAAAAAAAATGGGAAGTTAAAAGGATGAAATGCACGAAAAACTTTCTAAATTACGATTTATTTATTGGGAATTGTTAGGGATAGCAATTTGAAATTTGATATGACTGTTACTTTTTAAACATAAATGCTTGCACAGAAAAGTTTTTTTTTATTCGTCATATAAAGAGTTGGAGGAGGAAAAGAGTTCTAAAATTGTAATTCCTTTGATACTGTTGAGGCTAGAAACTTTAAATATGGCATGGTGGTTACTAATAAGATATAAATGCTCCCTAACAGCGGTTTCTAAAATATTCGAAAATTAAAAGGCTAAAATGAGTGGAAATATTAATATTAGTAGTAATATTTAAAAAATTATCTGTAGCAGTATGATTTCATCAAACGTAAAAAGTCATGCAAATACCATTTGGTATATGTCAATAACTACGCATGTAAAGCCGTGGTTGTTGCTAGTAGTTTGCTATAATTTTGAATACTGACTTGTAACTTGCTTTAAAACAAATTTTATTTACTCTATTGTGCAGTTAGTTATTGCTGTAATTAAAGTTTGTTGTTATAGTAATTAACACAGAAAGAGCGATATAGGTAAGAAAAATTCTCCTATCTTGATTTATCCGATCGAAGGCGTCATAGTATAACCATATAATTCACATTTTTATTCTTTTATTAGGGTTTCGTACTTAAAAAGTAAAAACGGAACCATTTTAAGATCACTACTGTGTCTGTCTGTCACAGTCATTTTACTCGTAAACGATGGGACATGGAAAATTCAAATTGGGAGAAGTAATAAAAACTATTGACCCACATATTTCCAGATTATTAAACATTCATAAATATATTTAGGGAAAATGTAGACGGGCTAATTAAGTTACTTGAAAAAAAATTCTTTGTGTATAGTGTGGGGTATCGTGTAAAAGCTTTCGTAACGCTGAACTCAAAAGTATATTCCTTTAATTTTTAGGTATTATATTTTCAGAGATACCGTCGAAAATGTAGTGCAAAACTATATTCCCCTTCCCCTCTAATTTCAAATCTCCTTAAACTAAAATTATAAAAAGATTAGAAGTAGTAGGCATTAAATTGAACTTTGCAGAAAACTATAGCGATTACCCTGCACTGTTAAAAATTTGCAGCATTCTGGCAGGTCATTTGACCGTTTTTTTCCGAAAACGGTTACACAACCGTAATTTTAACTCTATTCTGACCATATTATTGGCCATTTTATGGTCAGAATATAGTTAAATTATGGTTATGAAACCGTTTTTTCAAAAAACGGTTGAATGACCTGCCAGAATGCTGCAAAATTTTTAACAGTGTAGGTCATATAGTTTGTGAGATAAGCACATTTTTCCATTACACACAAATTTCGATTTGCGTTCATTAAGCAAAAGTATTGAGAAGAACTGGAGCTACCTGCCGTAGCAGAAGTATAAAAGCATTGTTGATAATTATTTTCGAAAAAAATCGTCGGTAATTAGCAGAGATATTAACCTTTAAATATACGGACGGTTTGGACATGCATAATGATAGGGGTTGTGCATTCTATGTACCATCGGCTTTTAAAGCCTAGATAACAACTTTTAATGATATATTTGTATAATACAATGCCCAGTAGCAGTATAAAAGCAATAAACGTCAAATTGGTAAAAACAGACTAATTTAATTAGAATCAATCACAAATACTATGGGATTCGCGACTAGTTTGCATTGATTGGATCTCTCCATACGCCTCCCGTGTCTTTAAAAGTTAATGAAAAACCTATCTGGAAAATATGGCACGGACCAAGGCGGCGTTGCACTTTTGCGACCTCCTTTCGAAACGTGATTAGCACAATGCCAAGTTTAAACTTTGAACAAGGATTTTGTTTTAGTTACACTGTAAAAAGAAAAGATTATTCGTACGCTGAATTTAGTTTTGTGAAATTCCAAATGAAGTTTAAATATGCGCTATTTTTATTGTCAGTACCGAATTAAGTTCATCATAAACAGATTAGGATAAGATTAAAAAAAGAGTTATACAGAACATCAATATTTGATTTTATTTAGCCTTCATATCTCTTTGAACTTCTATGGTATACCCATTCATACTTTTCTAGTATATACAGCTATACCCAACCCTACGTTGTATGGTTTTTTACAAAAATGTATTATTCTTTTAGTAACGATTTTTTAATTGTACACTTAATAATTCATATATTTAACACCTTCACGCCAGCGAGGTGGGTCACATTCGACTGTCTCTGGCTTTTTCCACACCACTGCTATTTTAGAGAAAATGTTGTTCCTTTAAATCGCCAAATTGTTCTAATTAAATAAAACAACATTTTCTGTATTAAAATACTGGTATCGAAAAAGCCGGAGACTTGGCAGCTCTGAGACAGTCGAGTGTGACCCACCGCGCCGGCGTGAACGTGTTAAAGTGCGGAATCCTCTGAGCGCGAGTAATACTCGCACTTGACCGTTTATTTAAGTATTGCGCGGCAGCGCAATACTTATTTATTTCCAGTGTCACTTCTCAATGTTAATTAAAAATGGAAAAGCCTACGGAGATTGTAACTTTTTCATTTTTTTCTTCCCACCTTTTTGTCCCTGATGAAACTCATTTTTTATTCTTTACTAATTCTAATTATAATATAAATTTAAAGTGTAAAAACGTTTGCCTGACGCCAGGGTCAAAACGAATGGTAAAATGCCTTTGCATATGGGTTAATTATAACCCAGAGAGAAACATGGGCCAATTTTTTTTTTACATTATTCAAATATTTTACTTAATAATTCCAATTTTAGCTTTTTTCATTGAAAATCAACGGACATTTTTCATAGAAAATGTAACATTTTTACTCCATTGTTGCAAAAATTTCAAAAGCCGTAATAATAATGTATTTCTTTTTAGTTGAAAGATTTTCACGTGAAATATTAAACTGAGCTAGACTTTTTTTTTTCAAAAATTAAAAGGGTGAATATGGCGTCATAGTGGAAATAAAAAGGATATTTTTAGAATAAGTTTTTGCTTTGGTCAAGTTTATATTTTAGTAAAAAATTTCTAATGGATAGCTATTTTTACGCAGGTAACGAACTTTGTGGGGAATTACATAACTTAAATTTTAAAATGTATTTATTTTTCCGAGATGATTTTTCCTATTTATACCCCAAGTTAAACTTAGGTAATAATTTTCTGATGTGTTTACATCAGCCCTTGGGAGAGAATAAGGTAACAAAATTTAAGTAAAACTTTTATTTTTTATTTTTTACTGTATCACAGCTATAATATTGTTAAATATTAGCAGTAAGGATTCAACACAATTTACATTTACATTCATAGCGTTCCTGTGTGGGGAATAGGGTATCTAAATTTAAGTGAAGTGAATTTTTTATGTTTTGATTATAGATTGTTTACGTTCAGATTGGAAGTTTTTTGTCCAAACTACCTCAACCTGCATTACTACAGTGGTGAAACATTTTGAATTACACATTGGTAAACTGTATCCCACATTGTGTTGCAATACCGCATACATCAAAGCCTGATGATGATACTCTCTATTAGTTTTAAAATGCGTTCGTCTGAGTGCAGTAGTTATTAAAAAACTTGACATATTAAACAAAAACATAATTTGAAGAACAAATTAAAAAAACAAAATTTATATCTTACATTGTTTAAGCCCGAGAAGGGACAGATATTAAGTTATTTCATTCAATTAGTTCTACATTTAATGTTAAATTTTTGTAACAAATTAGTTAAGCCAATTGAAGATTAAAAAATAAAATTAAAATTCATGCAATATATACTTAAAACACCCTAAAAAGATTCCGATCAAATGAAATCGAAATAAATCTTAGATATATTTTTTAAGTTTTGTATTTTGCATGCATCTTATCATTTTATGCACAATTGTCATAAACATAATACAAAATATGCAATTCAAATATTTTCAATTAAAAATGGAAGAAGTCTAAGATTTATTTCGATTTCATTTGAACGGAATCTAATTTTTAGGGTGTTTTAAGTATCATATTGTATGAATTTTATTTTTATTTTTTAATCTTCAATTGGCTTAACTAATTTGTTACAAACATTTAACATTAAATGTAGAACTAATTGAATGAAATAACTTAATATCTGTCCCTTCTCGGGCTTAAACAATGTAAGAAATAAATTTTGTTTTTTTAATTTGTTCTTCAAATTATGTTTTTGTTTAATTTAGTTTGAGGCGTGCATATTGGAGAATTAATCAAAATACCTAGATTCCTTCAATGATATTTAATAAATAATAAATTAATCTTCACAGTAAAGGGATACAATTTTAAGATAAGTTTATTATTAGAAGATGCAGAAAGATATTCCGCGAATTATTGCTTTAAAAGCATTTTAGAGACTGAAAGAGAACAAGTAATATAAAAATTTTGTTTTTAAAGTCAATTTCTATTTAGGTCATCAAAGAAAAATTTAATATAATCCCTTAAGCTAATATTAGGTTTTGTTGCATTAAAATATTTCAATTTGTTGATTTTCTATAAGCCAGTAAATTCTACTGGTTTACAATGGAAGTCTATGGGAATTTGGCGAAATATTAGAGATATCGCCAAGATGGCTTCAGTTTTGGCGACAGAACAGGGTTCCCTATGGTAACACCCCTTTTAGATATGAAGATGCATTAAATGCTGTTCAATAACCAATGGCTACCATTTTGTCTCCCATATAAAACTAAAATTAATTAATTAAAATTTAATTAATGAATTAATATTTGAAAAAACTGTATTAACATCAATTGTCATTCAGTACAAGTTTTAAAAAATTTATTTCGATAGGATGGATAATAAGTATTTTATTAACGATTGAAAATTTGAACAATATACACACACATATATATATATATATATATATATATATAGGGAGAGTGTGAACTAATAGTAGGAATTGAAAAAGTAGACAGTTAATATAGTAGAATAGTTTCTGCATTTAATTGTGTTTCTTTAAAATTATTTTTTTTTTAATTCTTTATTCTAATTATATGTAAAAGAAAAGCAGGATTGTAGTGTTCAAATCTCTTACATCGTAAATAACTTTAAAGACTGACTTTAAACTTGCTTTTGCTTTAAAACAAATTTTATTTACTCTACTGCGAAGTTTCTTATTCTTCTAATTAAAGTTTATTCTTATTGTAATTAATATAGAAAGAGAGTTATTGGTAAAGAAAATTCTCCTACCTTGATTAATACGGTCCAGGACGTCATAGTGTGTTCATATAACTCGCTTTTTTTCTTTTACTGAGTTTGTGACTAGCATGTTGGTGAATTAACCAAGGTATATAAATTTCGTAAATGATATTTAATAAATGATTAATTAATTTACACTGTAAATGGATATAATTTTAAAATAAAATTATTATTAGAAGACGCGGAAAGGTATTCCGCGAATTATCGTTTTAAGAGCATTTTACACACTGAAAGAGAAAAAGTAGAAAGTTATTATAGTATAATAGCTAATGTATTTAACTGTATTTATTTAAAATGCAGTTTATTTATTTTTATTTCTAATGGTATGCAAAAGAAAAGTAGTACTGCAGTGTTCAAATCTCTTCGATCTCATAATCTGATACAATTTTACACCGAATTTTAATTTCCTTTAACCCGTTGGGGACGAGCGTCTTTTACAGATTTTTTTATATTTTAAACACTGGTTTTTTAAAACAGAAATTTTTGCCTAATTGAATCGGGAAAATGCTCGGATTAAATGAGGCGCAAAGTTTACAATAAAAATTTACTGGTGAGAATAATCCCCGATTCTGAGCACCTAACGCGGCACAAATAACGGTCACTCGTCCCCAAGGAGTTAAAAGAAATTTTATTTATTCTATTAAGAAGTTTTATTGTTCTTGTAGCAATCTCATCTCACTTGATCAGTATAAAACCAGTTACTAGCTTATAGTAACTGGCTTGGCCTTTTGCTCGACGCTAACGTTCTCGCCTCCTGATCATGAGATCACTGGTTTAACTCCCATCGGCGGAGCCAATCCATCTCTCTCCTCATTTGTGACTCGAACAAACACGCAACAATAACCTTCAGCAACAATCATCTCCTCATATAACCAACAAATGGCTGCACCAAATACAGGGCTATTAAAAATGATGAACCCGATTTAAAAATATCATATTTTCGAAACTACTGCACTTATTACAATAAGTGATACATGAATTTAAAGAGAAATATACCAAGTTTTTTTTCAGTTACAAATGTTCGATGTGTGACCCTCTTGTTACATGGCATACGTCCAGTCTGTAATCCAGTTCGTCCTAAACATTTTGTAGCATCCACTCTGTCAATGGTTCTGAATTCTGCGTTCTTTAAGTTGAATGAATAATGAATTAAAAATGCGTTCTTTAAGTTCTGATAGTGTCAAAGACATTGTTTATGTACCACCAATGCCGAAAACAAAGTGTTCAGAACTTAAAGAACGCATTTGTGAAGCTTTCAGAACCATTGACTACAAAATGGTTGGAACGAGCTCGATTACAGATTGGACGTATGCCGTGTAAAAAAAGGGTCACATATAGAACATTTGTAACTGAAAAAACTTAGTATATTTCTCTTTAAATTCATGTGTAACTTATTGTAATATGTGCAGTAGTTTCGAAAATGTGATTTTTTTAAATCGGGTGCATCATTTGTAATAGCTCTGTAAATCATCTCCAGCAAGCAAAGCCTGTGAGACGCTCACAGCACAAAGCCAGTCATAGTGCGCATCACACATGAGTACGACAGCATCGCGAACAGACGTCAACAAGATGTCTTTCTCACTTCAGATGGAGTGTGTAGAAATCTCATCTCACTTGATCAGTATAAAGCGAGTTACTAGCTTAGAGTAACTAGCTTGGCCTTTTGGTCGACGCTAACGTTCTTGCCTCCTGATCATGAGATCTCTGGTTCAACTCACATCGACGCTAATCCACTCACGCATCATTCTAATTAAAGTTTATTCTTATTGTAATTAAGAAAGAAAGAGAGGTATTGGTAAAGAAAATTTTCCTACTTTGATTAATCCGGTCCAGAACGTCATAATGTATGCATATAATTCACAATTTTTTCCCCTTACTGAGTTTGTGGAGTGCATGTTCGTGAATTAATCAAAATACATAGATGATTAATAAATCTACACTGTAAATTAATACTATTTTAAGATAAAATTATTATTAGAAGATGAGGAAAGATATGTCTGAAAAGACTTTGCTTGACAGCTATATCTCAATATCTGTAGGATTGAATTGGAACAAGACCCTTGGTGGCTCGTGACTGGATTTTTTGGACTCTACATATTATTTTATTTCACCGATTAAACGATCTGAAGGTGATTCAAAACACTGGTAGTGAAGTACACACAAAAGTTAAGTTCGTGAAAACTTCTGAAAATAATATGTATCATCCAAAAAACCCAGTCATGAGCTGCTATTGACCAAAATTTACGTATTATAAAAATAAATGTGTATTACATTTTAACTTTCATTACTCAACAGGGGATGATGCTACACTACGACTTTTGCGATGAACATTGTATGTAGTTGAATTTCAATTTTCATTGTGTAGAAGGGGGAGGGACAATTGCACTGACGCTTTGTTAAAAGTGATCCAGTCGTCCTGACTTCGAAATAGGTCAACTATCCAGGCAGAAGAAATTCCGAATTTAATTAAGAGCTTTTGCAGTGAAAAGTTTAAGAACAACCTCGTTGTAAAAGAATTACAAACATGCATAGCATTATGTAATGCGCTGCCCACGCGTATATAAAAGCTTCGCGTCCATGTCTCCCCCCCCCCTCCAAAAATAAATAAATAAATAAATAAAAATAAATAAGCATTACTGGATGCAGCAATCTCGATGTATTGGAATCAGCCAAAAAAACACAAGAAATTTGGTAATAAAGAAATTACCGCAGAACATATATTTGCGCAAAGCGCACATAAAACAAAACGAAACAAAACACATCATTGGATACATCAACGTCGCTATATAGGAATCTCAAAAGCACTTGAAATTCCGCAATGCTGCATTCACTATAACGTTAGATATAACCAATTTTAAACGTTTATTAATGAAAAATGCTCGTTTTTACGTATGATTTCGAGATACCATTCATGCTGGGTAGTGGAAAATCAAGAAGGGTTACTAGGCAGTTTCATTCTGAGGTTTCACAGGGGAATTATACCATTTTCTTTATGTGTACATACTTAAATTTCACCAACTAAGATCTGACTGTAGTCGGAATTATTTATCAGAATAGTATGAAATTTGAAATGATTGTAAATGAAGGGATATGAAAGACATTTAGCAGAAAAAAAAAACAAAAATGGCCACCAGAAGGAATTTTTTGATAAAATTTCACATATATGCAAATTATAGCAAACCATGTGATATATCTGCTCGCGCAAAGTGAAAATTTTAAAGAAAAAGTCACAATGAATCTCTTGTCAGTCTCATGCTTTTTTCAACGGAAAATCTCGTACAATTTACAAGACCGTGCTTTAGTGGTAAAACTTTTATTTATGAAAATGGGGATTCTGCACCAAAAACTTTACGGAGGTTTCGAACTTTGAAAAACATTCGCAGATGGACTGTAAACGGAATCAGTTGCCAGTCCTGTGCATTACCAGAATCAAGAGCAGTATTTCCGGTCACCAGAGTTGGGCAAAATACATCGAAAAGTCATTTTCGATACAAAATACAAAATAAATTAGTTTTAGAACCTAAAATACAAAATACTTTTCGAATTTATAAAAATCCAAATACAAAATACATGTATTTTCAAAATACATTGAAAATACAAAATACATTTAAAATTTATAAAGTTTAGGCATAAGGTTACGGGGTTGCACGGGCCGTGCCTGGCGGGCCAATTTTCATTCACGACACTCTGACCGAGTTGGGCCTGGATTTAACTCTTTCCGTGTCAGGCACGGGTTTCATGTTTTTCTGAAGGCTTGGGTCGGGCAGGACCTCGACATCACTCTTTCCGGTCCGGGCCTGACTTCTTTTTTCCGGGCTGAATCGGAGTTTAGTCCCTTGGGGACGAGCGTGTTTTACAGAATTTTTAATCTTTTATCATCGGTTTTTCATAACAGAAATTTTGGCCTAATTGGATCAAGGAAATGCCCTGATTAAATAAGGCAAAATTTACAATAAAAATAACTGGTGGGAATAATCAAGATTCTGAGCACCTTATTCGTCACGCATACCATTCGCTCATCTCGAAGGGGTTAACTTCATTCTTCATAGAGGTCTGCACTGTCCAAAATTTTCAAGCTTGGTCCCGACCCAACCCGTATGAAAATGTTTGACCCGCTCCGGCCCGGTCTGGCCTATGCAAAAATCAGTAAAATCTGCCACGGCCCAACAGTTTTTGCACAAAATGTATAATTTTAAAAATCGTCATTATTCTGCAATTAAATTGTTAAATTTATTATTTTTAAAGAATAGTACATATCCCAACAAAAAGTTTTCGGTAAAAAAAAAAAAATAGCGCCAAGTTCTCATAAATGTTTCGGCCAGAAAAAGTAGTGATATCTGAAGTTCGCACAAGTTAAAAGCCAAACATCCCAAATCTTTCATTGAAAATGGCTTCCTGCGACTTGGCCGTTAATGCCTTCTACAGCATTTCGAAATTAATGATTGGAAAATACGCATTTATGATTATTTAAATATTAAAAGTAATATTAGAATGCAAAGAGGCAAATTCACATAAAGACATTATAAGTAAAAGATTTCTGATAACTACCATTCACTTTCAACAAACACTACTTTTTGTATGTTTTTTCAAGTTTGTTATTCTAAACTATATTAATATGAAAAACTTAAATTTCGGTACTTTTATGTTAGCCGGGACAAATCTCCTCATTAGCCTTTTGTTTTTTCGCCAATAGCAGTTTTCATTTTTCACATGTGTAAATTAGAAACAATGCTTTGATTTTCAAATAAAATATTTTGGTTTATGTTATTATTTCTTATTTATTTATTTATTTATTTCTATGTTAAATATTCTATTAAATAAAATGAGGGAAATGCATCTATTTTAAATTAGATGACGTATTTGGCGATTTGCCACTTGCGCCCGGCTAACATAAAAATACCTAAATTTATTTTATTGAACTTTACAAATTTATACTTTATTTCTTTTTATATTAAAGTACTAGCCGCCTCTAGCAAGCAGTATTTACCGCATTAATTCAATGTTAAACGTTGCATCACGATACTGTTATTCATAATTTAATTTACTTGCCCATTCTTTCGCCAAGTCGGAAGCTTTTGATGGAGAAATCAAGAACTCTTTACGATCATGGAAGCACATCATATATTTTGTGTTGTTATGTATTTCATCTTTCGTGACAAATATCTCTTAACTCACTTATGCATGTTTCCTTAGCAGTTACGATTCGTTCTCTAATGCGGAAATTTTTAATCCTATTAAGTAATCTTTTCTAATTGGGCTCACTGCCAATTGTTTTATTTTAACTGATACAACTGGGTACAAGTGAAATGGTTCTTATGAAATCTTTTGACAATATCTGCATTTGCATTAAACCATATTGATGCTAATATCTTTTTGTTTCACGTTAACCTTTTTAACAGACTCAATTACAGAAGAATAGAAGGTCTACCGGCTCACTGCCATGATCCATTTGAAAATCTATTATTCTTGTCATCTGATCGTGTTGAAGAATTAGTCAATGTAACATGGTTTTAAGATTTTAGCTAATTTTATTCGAAACCTGAAAACTAAAATGCGAGGAACCGGATTATATAAGATTCATTCTAACGTACATATCGATTAACAGGTTACATATTATAGAATTATAGTAATCATAAGGAGAACTGGCAGTTTCAATGCTTTAATAGTTTCCGTAAATTATCTTTATATAATACAGAAGTTTTAGCCGTGTAAAGATTAACAACATAGTCACAGTAAGCATAATAACAGTACAATATAATAACAATAGTAGAGGTTTTGGGCAGTGACGAAACTATTAGCACTTTGGAAATATTAGTACGTTATATCATTTAACTATTCAGATGATATGCGGAAAAATAAAAATAGATGGCTCGCATTAATAATAAACTTATTGAAAAATAGCCATTAGCGTCAAATATTCGCCAAGCTTGGCTACATTTAGCAAAGTTTCGCCAAATTTGGTAATATATCATGTCAATTCTCAAATTTGGCGACAAAAAGTGTTTTGTTTATTCTGACGTCATAATGATGCATATGTATTATTATTACACACATACCTATAATAATATGTATGATGCAAATGTATTACGTATTATATGCATATGTATAATATCTATGATGCATATGCATAAGTTCATTAACATCACTAAAACGCACTTAGAGGAATAGTGTTCCATAAATAGTAGGGATAATTGCCAGATTGACCAGAGTGCTATTGAGATTAGAATTCCGACATTTATAATAGATCGGGAGGCGTCTGCACACACCTCATCGAGTTTACAGCTGAAATTTTAGGATTAGTTAAAACTAGATTAGCATATTTAAATGCAACTAGTCTGTGAAGTCATATCTTGGTAGAAACCACCTGAAGACCCAATTTTAGTGGTTAACTGATAGGTTTACTATTGTATTTTCCTGCATCGAAAAGTTTGGAAACATGGAGGAATGGGTGCAATAAAACACAATGGAAAATCCACCAATTAACCCGTAAAATTGGGTCTGTAGGTGGTTTCCACAAAGATTTGACTTGGCAGACCAGTTACATTTCAATACGCTAATCGATATTTAACTAATCCTAAAATTTCAGCCGTCAACTCGATGAGGTGATGATCTGTGCAGACGCCTCCCAGTCTTTAATAAAATTTGTTTTAAGGAAGTAAAAGATAGAAATATGGACAGATAAACTGAAAAATTTGCCTTATTAAGATTTTTGTAAAAGCATATAAAAATTCATTCAGCTTGAAATCATGTAACACCTTTATAACTCAGGCTAATTTTCTGTAATCGGGCTTTGGCGACCAACATATCTTATCTATAACTATAATCTTTCTTTTACAGATTTAAAATTAACAATAAATTAACAGTAAGTAGGCTAATAATACAATATAATAACATTAGCAGCGGACTTCGGACGCCGCAAATGTCGCACATCGTTAAAGACAGTTTATTAGTTACACATTTCATTTAATTAAAAGGAGATTTTTAAACACTCATATGGAATTAGGATATTTTTCCACTATAGGGACCTTGGCATTTTTTTTTTAATCTTGGCGCAATTCGGACTTCAGAAACTGAGATATGTTGCCAAATGATATAAACAACTATGAAAACAAACCTGATGAACTTTTATGTTATTTATATATGGATTTATATACATATAAACATTTTATTTATACATGTATAAAATATTATTTTTTTATATACAAATTATTTATGTTGGTATATAAAAATAAATAAACGGGTTCCTTACATTAAATAAATTTTATACATTTGGAAAAAATTTGCTTGTGTATATGACACAGTAAATAGGTTGCCAGAAAATACGTTATTATCAAATTTCTTTTCTCGTCAAGGCTATTTTCTGTATTTCGCCAAGGCTATTTTCTGTATTTCGCCAAGGCTACTATATCGGAAACGTACCGAATTGCGGTTATATTTTGTTAAATGTTTTATGGTTTTAATATGGTAAATGTATCATAACCTATACTGATTAAAAGTTTTAGGTATATTCATTTTTTCTATTTAACAAACATCTTTGGAAAAGCATATATATAAAATGTTATTCTGCTTGAAATCACGTGACTCCCTTCAAAACTCTGTAATCGAGTTTTGGCGACCAACATTGGCACAATTGAATGTGTTAAGGAACTGTTTACGGCCAAATGAACACCCCCTGTTTGAAGGGTTTAGAGGCGGAAATTCTGTGTTTTCAGATTTTTCTGGTTAATTGTGCTATAAACCCGACTTACTTGTGAAATTTCATGATTCTACGGCTTTTAGAAGTACCTTAGTTATTTGATGATGCGAAGTGAGTCAGTGACAAAAAAGCGCTTTTTCGGAATTTAATATTTCGAAAACTACTAAATATAGAAACATGAAATCGTGGAACCTTAGTTCAGTTTGACCATACGAACATGTGTATAAAAGAAAATTTTCTATATCTCTCCCTAAAACGACGTTATGAGGGGGTGAAAAGTATGCCAAAATGGTTCAGGAAAAGGTAGCTTACGGCTTGTGCGAACTTGGCGGACGCACTGCCGTGCTCCCAGATAGTATCTCTAGGCAATGAAGTTAAAGCACAAAAAAAAAAACTGTGAAAAAGAACCTGCCTATGACGAATCCCGCCTAAAACTGAAAAATGGGTTGATCCATGCAAAATGAATATAATAACACGCGCGAAAAGAATATAATTCATTTACAACGAACTATGTACCTGTTAAGAACGAAACCTGTCGATAACGGATTTTTATCCTTCCCTGTCGATTCCGTCTTAGAAGATTTTATGCTATAGCGTTTTTCATGTATTTAAGTCTCCACGCCATAGAATGTGGATTAGCGATATAAATGATAACTAAGATTTTTCATACAAATACAGATTCATTTTAAAAATAAATATAGCAGTCCAGCATTAAAAATGAAAAGTATAAACATGAAAAAAAGCTAAAATAAGTATTGTTTGTCACAATTCCTCATAGAAGACGGTTTTTAACCATACTGGCGTAAAAATCAATATTTTGTTGAAATTCAGTTGGGCCGGCTTAATCAAGGTTTTGTACGAGCTGGGATCGGACCGAACTTTTAACTTTTATATAGGGCAGCAGAGCTTGTTCCAAGTTTTTAGCTTTTATACCGGACCGAACCTTTAGCTTTTATACCAGGCTGCGCCAATATTTTTTTTTTTTTTTTTTTGTACAGGACGGGACGGGTTAAAAAGATTATTCTACTGATTGGGCTCGGGCCGAGACCTGTTAATTCGAGCCGTTTATGTTTGCATAGTAATAAGTAGAAAAATAATAGTTTTTTTTTTCATTTTAAACAATGTAGTGAAGTTTCTTTTTAAAATAGGTTACCAAACCAGCGGTGTAGTGGAGGATATACGGAGATATACGCCGTATACCGTCTGGATTATTTTTAAGAAGCTCTGTATACTATCTGTTTAATAAATAAAGTTATAGCGTCTACGTCTGGTTTCACAGCCTAAGAGAGACTGCTCAGATGATGATATTAAGAACATACATACTCCTTCCCCCCGACAGCTTTTGTTATGGTTTTTAAAAGTACAATTTTCAGCTGGAACTGGATCCGCCGTAAACCGTGACTTTTCTTACGATTTCAGCACTGTTTCAAACCCGTCCCGCAAGTGTCAACCAGAACAGACTAAACTCGAATTACGGCCAAACCAACTCGAACCCGACCCAGAACGAAGAAATGATCTTCCACCCGACCCAAACGTCACCGCTGGTGGATAAAATCTGGTTACTTGCCTGGTGCAGAACAGTAATTTACATTAATTTTAATTCCCTTAGTTATTTAATATCGCTCATTTGGAAGTGCAGAACATGATGATATATTAAAATTTCGGGATGATAGCTTAATTTTTATGAAAATTAATGCTTATAATACCAAACTAGTTGGATGTGCCAATTCCAAAACTTTCTTCTATCTTATACATCTTAATATTTCAAAAAAAACTTACATATGTTAATACTTCAATATTATTAGTTCATTACTATGCCAACTTTGATTTTCATCTTAAATTCCAGTTTCAGTCAATTAAACGAACTAAAAACGAGTTAATCTATATCATGATGTTCGTTAAAATTAATACTTTTTCCTTATTCTATTGTTATCAGATGTTTGCGAATAGCCGGCTTAGCAGGAAGTGAGTTTCCGCCTTTGCGAGAGCCGCCGATGGACAATAGAACTACGAAAAATCAAGAAAAGTATACAAAAATCGCTATTACAGAGCGCGATATTTCCAAATTCAAGGAGGACCTGTTAACCGAAGCCAAAAACATGCACAAAAAATTTGGTTCAATTGTATGCATAATTTTATACACTTTTCGATTGTACAATAAAGAAAATGGTACACACATCGTAATTATAGCGCCCCCTTCCAGCGGAATTTTTCCAAATTCAGGGAGGACCTTCATGCCATGACTAAAAAGAAACACAAAAAATTTGGCTATATTCTAAGCATAACTTCATACACTTTTCGATGGTACAATATTCAAAATGGCACAAAGATCGCTATTAAAGCACCCCCTACCGGCGAATTTTTTCCAAATTAAGGAAGGACCTGCTTGCTATAGCCATAAACTTAAAATAAAAATTTGGTTCAATTCTATGCATAATTTCATACACTTTTGGATGGTACAATATTCAAAATCGCACAAAAAACGCTGTTACAGCGCCCCCTACCGGCTAGTTTTTCCAAATTCAGGGAGGATCTACCTGCCATATCCAAAAACTTCAAATAAAAATTTGGTTCAATTCTATGCATAACTTCATATACTTTTTGATGGTACAATGGCGACAGACAGACGAACACACGGACAGACAGACATTTTCTATAAACATGTTTTTTGGGATCTCTGACCCCTAAAACATGTAAATCCGTCGAAAACCGGAAGTCGATAAAAATTTTGATTACAATACTTTCTTCTATTGAAGATAGAAGAAAGTAAAAAAGGTTTATAGTATTGTCCTGGTGAAATCGAAACGTTGCCACCTACAAACAGAAAAACCCTTTCTTAAAAAAAAAATTAGTTCGGTTTGCCAATCCCAAAACTTTCTTCTATCTCATGTCAATATTTCATTTTAATTAGTTTTATTAGTGTTTTTATTAGAATTATGCATAACTTCATACACTTTTCGATGGTACAATATTGAAAATTGCAAAAAAATTGCTGTTACAGCGCTCCCTTCCGGCGGAATTTTTCCAAATTCAGGGAGAACCTTCTTGGCATGGCCAAGAACACACAAAAATTTGGTTCAATTCTATGCATAACTTCATACACTTTTCGATGATACAATATTAAAAAATCGCGCAAAAATCGCTATTACAGCGCCCCCTACCGGCAGACTTTTTCCAAATTCTGGGAGGACCTTCTTGCCATGGCCAAAAACATACACAAAAAATTTGTTCAATTCGATGCATAACTTCATACACTTTTCGATGGTACAATATTCAAAATGCACAAAAAACGCACAAAAATCACTATTACAGCGCCCCCTACCGGCGAAGTTTTTCCAAATTCAGGAAGGAACTTCTTGCTATAGCCAAAAACGTACACAAAAAATTTGGTTCAGTTCTATGCATAACTTCATATACTTTTCGATGGTAAAATATTCAAAATGCACAAAAATCGCTATTACAGCGCCACGTAACAGCGGATTTTTTTTCAAATTAATGGAGGACCTGCTTGCCATAACCAAAAACTTAAAAAAAATTTTTTTGTTCAATTCTATGCATAACGTCATACAATTTTCGATGATACAATATTAAAAAATCGCGCAAAAATCGCTATTACAGCGCCCCCTACCGGCAGACTTTTTCCAAATTCTCGGAGGACCTTCTTGCCATGGCCAAAAACGTACACAAAAAATTTGGTTCAATTCGATGCATAACTTCATACACTTTTCGATGGTACAATATTCAAAATGCACAAAAAACGCACAAAAATCACTATTACAGCGCCCCCTACCGGCGAAGTTTTTCCAAATTCAGGAAGGAACTTCTTGCCATAGCCAAAAACGTACACAAAAAATTTGGTTCAGTTCTATGCATAACTTCATATACTTTTCGATGGTACAATATTCAAAATGCACAAAAATCGCTATTACAGCGCCCCGTAAAAGCGGATTTTTTTTTCAAATTAATGGAGGACCTGCTTGCCATAACCAAAAACTTAAAAAAAAATTTTTTTGTTCAATTCTATGCATAACTTCATACAATTTTTGAAGGTGCAATGGCGACACTCGGACATAGGGACACACGGACAGACAGACATTTTGTATAAACATGTTTTTTGTGATCTCTGACCCCTAAAACGTGTAACTTTAAATTTTCTTAACGTATTGAATATCTCATTCATTTACATTGTAAAACAGTATTTAAACTTTTTCATACTGTATTTGAAATAATAAATACATCAATAAATAGAACTATATTCATGTAATAAAATTCACTCTCCATTTAATAAATATCACGAGTGGGGTAAATTATACCTGAACATTAACTTTTATGTTACATACTTTTATTATGTATTATACATGTGTACTTATACATGTGTACATATTTATACATTTGTATTATACATAAGTACATACTTATGTATTATACATGTTACATACATGTTACATACTTTTATGTATTATATACAATGAATACAAAGGAGCTATAAAAAAAAAAATTGTTTCAATCAATGCATAACGGTATAAAACCAAAAATCTTACCTTTAAATGAGTTTTAAAGTTAGTTGTGGCTTCAAAATTTCCACTTATAAAAGTAGACCTTGTTTTACACATGTATGTTGCCTTAACTTTTTAACACCATTATCAACAGAAATTATTTAAAAAAAATTCCCGCCTAATATAGCGCAACTGTATTATCCCAAATAATTAATTCACTTGCTACATTACCAGCGGGAGCTGAGTCATTCTTTCACGAGTCTTCTAAATAACTAACTGCAGTATATTTCTATCGTATTAAAAAAATAGAATACACAACAAAACTCTAAATGATTCTTGCTGTTTATCACACAGTAGTTTTTCATTCTCATAGCAACGTTAGAACTATTAAAACTAGAACGTTTATTAACCATTCAGCAAAAATGCTTCAGTAGAGCAGATGCATTCATTATAATCCTAAGACGAAACAAAACAGTCAGGCGCGTATTTTGCTTTTGAGGATCTTACAAGGAGAGGACACACCTTGTTAATCACAGATCTTGATTATTTTAATACATGTTGTAGGGTAGAGACTCCTTAGTGTCAGGTTCAACGGATTTTATCCAACGCTCCCTAGTTCTTCAGAAACAGGGGGTCTAATAATAGTACGCAACTTAAATACTTACATTGCAACAGTAATGATCGGTTGGTCGTAGCTCAGTTTGTAAAGCGTTCGCTGGATGATCTGCGGGCCCGGGTTCGATACCCGAACGCGCTACATTTGTTTTTCTCATTTTTTGTTTTATAAATATATTGTAATTATAATTTAATAATTTCAATTACAAATTTTAATATCATACGTTTAATTATAATGTTAACAAACTTAAATTTATCATTTTTTTATTTTTAAACTATTATTTCTCATCCTTTAAAGAGGTTTAAAAAGAAAATGGATCTATTATTGGATGATAAAAATTTCAAAATCGTGACAAAATCTGTTGTGGTGCCCTAGTTATGATAAAATAAAAGAATATTCAAATAAAATAAAAATGAAAGCAGAAAGAAGATAAAGGTGAAAGCAAAATAATTGAAAGCGCAAGCATACGTATTACAAATTTAAAAATCTTTAATAAGCAAAAAATCGGTTGTAATTTAATTCTGATACTAATTTTTAATATAATTACGCTTGTTACTTTAAAAACAGAATAATAGTACTATCGCATTGACTTCCTTTGTTAAAGCAATGCGTAAATGATGTTTCTTTAAAATCACGAATTGACACAATTGCTCAATATCATTGCATCGATAAAGAATACATTAAATACATTTTAAAAGTGATTAAAAAAAATTAAGAGTTTTATGATGTTTTATACAACTATTTAGTTAAAAGTGAAAAATTAAATAGGTGAAAATTATAATTGATACTACAATATATAAATTATACTTACAAGTATATATATAAAACAAAAAATGAGAAAAACAAATAAAGCGGATTCATGTATCGAACCCGCGGATCAGCCCGCAAACGCCATACTAACTGAGCTACGACCAACATATCACTGCGGTTGCAAAGTAAGTATTTAAGTTGTGTACTATTATTAGACCCCCTGGTTTCTCAAGAACTAAGGAGCGTTGGATAAAATCCGTTGAACCTGTCACTAAGGGGTCTCTACCCTACAACATATATTAAAATAATCAAAATTTGTGATTAACAAGGTTGGCCCTCTACTTGTAAGAATTTGCTTCGCGTCGCTGTTGAACATGCTGATTTTAAATAGCACTTGACAATTGTGGTCAATACATGGAAGACTACTTGTCTTGATAAACTAATTCTGCAGTGTGTAAGCTTGTATTTTATTCAATCATTGCATAAATAAATAATACAACCTCTGGTAGCCATTTTTGATTTTTTTTCTGCTAAATGTTTTTTGCATCCCGGCGTTCCCAAATTTCATACTTTTTTAGTGAATAGTTTCGACTAAGGATAACTCAGGGTAGGTTAATTTTAATTATATACCTCCTGTACTATGGCAATTGACCTGTGTGAGTATGACCTATATCCGTGTAGAATTGAACGATTTTTTTTTTTTTTTTTTGAGGTTACAAATGTTTGTTTGATTTTACTCACTGATCCCTGTAACTCCATGTTAAATTTTAAGAAATTGACTTACTTCAAGTTCATAATTATTCGTGGCTATCTGCGTAGTTTAATTTATTAGATTTGCACAATAAAAAAATAGTTTTGACAGCCACAGCACACGTAATTTTTAGGCCCCGGTATGCTATTTCTTTCTCCCCGCTTATTTTGTGTCGTCTCCAAAAAATAACGTTGCGTTGTATAAGCCAGCCGTAAAACAAAGCAGATGTATCATTGTACGATTAAATACTCGACAGCAATTCTTTAAACTTCTCAATATCGCACATTTTCAATTTTTAGGGTTCCGTACTTAAAAAGTAAAAACGGAACCATTATAAGATAATCCCTGTGTCTGTCTGTCACAGCCATTTTACTCGTAAACTATGGAACGTGGAAAGTTCAAATTCGGGGAAGTAATAAAGACCATTGACCCACATATTTTCAGATTAATAAACATTCATAGATATATTTAGTAAAAAAGTAGAGGGGCTAATTATGCTACTTGAAAAAAGCAATCTTTTCTTTGCATATGATGTGGGGTATCCTGTGAAAGCTTTTGTAACGCTGAATTCAAAAATACATTCCTTTTAATTTTAGGTATTATATTTTCAAAGATACTGTTGAAAATGTAGCGCAAAAGTATGCCCCCCCCCCCCTCAATCTAATTCCGAATTTACTGAAACTAAACTTATGAAAAAATTAGAGGGAGGGTAGACCGGGGCTAGTTGGCCATAGGGGCATGTTGGCCCAATCGCGATATATTTTAAACTTTGCGTTAGATGACATTGTCAGTCCAGCCAAGTATGCGTTGCTTCGCTTTCATCCTCCAACATAAGCACCATTGAAATCGGAGCGTCCGTTAAAGAATTATTGAGAATTTTCAAAATTTTGCAAAGGTGAGTAAATTTCCTCTCTTATAAATAATCGTTTTTTACTTAATATTAACAGAATTTATGATAAATTTAAGTGAATTTAATATCTTGTGAATTGACGAAGTTATGATTTTTTTTTCTTCTGAAACCCTATTTTTGCACTCCTTGAAGCCATTTTTAATTACATCAAAAATCTGTCATGCATAATTTTTTTGGTCCTTTTCCTAGAAGTTTTGAAAACTTTAAACTGATTGGATATGTTATCGTGTCCTTTGAAAAGTAAAATATATAGCTAGATCGATAGATAAAATTTTGAGCTGGGGGTGGTTCTGGCCTCCAGGGGTCATGATCGGTGTAGATCTGCAAAAGTTTTCCAAAAATTCCAACATATGGGAGATTGCAATAGATAGTATTTCTTACGAAATCTACCTAAAAGTTCGGCTTCCTAGTGTTATGTAATACCGCTAAAAGTAACAAATCTAAGAATCAAATCTACCCGACTCCGATATTTCTCAATTATTAATAAAATCCCTTTGTTCCCCCGTCCAGAGAGGAGTTTGCCACAAATAATGCTTTAATAACATCACATTTTATGAGGTGAAAAGCTCTTACCTGTGTAGTTATTTGTTGAAACATAATAATCCTTTCTGTCTTCATAATCCATAAAAAGGGTAGTTTCAGGAAACAATTTTTTAATAATCAAAAAATATTTTTTCCTTTAAGAGACATGTTGTCCCTTCCACAGACAGAATAGGGTAGGATAGAATAGACACAACACTTCCTGAACCGTTAATAAAGATCAGCAGTTCAAACAAAAAATATAAGAAAATGATATCATCCAACATAATTATATCAAGCACATTGCTTTATCCTAACTTATTAGATTATCTAAATCTCATTATACCAATAATAAATCATGAATGCAATCAATAATATATATATTTCATTATAAACAAACTGTGTTTTTTTTTAATACTTGATTAGGAATTAAAGTTTTATATAAACGAAAATTATCATTATTTCAAAGACGATGGCATTACCCCAAAGCATCATGAAGCAAAATTACATTTTCTGACAGAAATTTGAAGGGAATGATGCGTTAGAAAAACACAATAAACGAAATAAAAGAATTATTGCACTTAACAGATCTGCATAGGCCTTGAAAAAATTTATTTATCATCTGTTGCTTATAATAAATCACCTAATTAAGAATAAATGATTTCTTAAATCACTGTACTCTAAGATTTACGGTGTTTTCACACCTAGCATGCCTTTATTAAAATTTATTACTGTTCCGTAATGTATTCCGCAAAGACATTTTTTTTTTGAGAAAATATAAAATAAATTTTTGTTCGAAGTTAATGATTTGAATAACTCACACTTTAAATATTTAAAATTGTTATTTTAATTTAGGAGGCTATATTGTATTTTCGTTCGCAAGAAATAAAAATTAAGATTCGGTAAAACTTTGATCATTTTTTTAACTTCTACACTATCAGAACATTAAAAAGTGACGTGAGCCAACTTGGATCAGGTTGGCCCAAGCGACTTGGTGTCAATTTGAGCTTCTAAACTAATACTTATAGTTAATATTTTCAAGTTTTACTATTGTGACTTCTTCCTGAAAATACACTAATAGTGGTAACATAAAAAGAAATTTAAAATATTGAATTATAATTTTTTAAAAATTATTAGAAAAAAAGCTGGCCAACTAGCCCCGGTCTACCCTAGTAGGCGTTAATGTAAACCTTGCCGGAAAATTATAGCGATTACCCTAGGTCACATAGTTTTAGAGTAATTAGTACTTTTCTGTTATAAACAAATTTCGATTTACGGGCATTCAGAAAAATTGTTGAGCATCGCTGAATATACCTATCGGTGCTGAAGAATAAAAGCATTGTTGATAATGATTTTCGAAAAAAAAACATCGGTAATTAGCCGAGATATTAACCCTTAAAGGTACGGTCAGTTTGAACATACACAAGGACAGGGGCGGCGTACTCCATGCCTAATTAACAACTTTTAATGATATATATGTAATGTAATGTCTAGTAACAGTATAAAAGCAATAAACGTCAAATTGTTAAAAACATACTAATTTAAGAGGTCTCGGGACTCTAAAAAGTGGAAAAAATGAAAAAAAGACCATTTTCAACATTTAATGTCTTAAAATGTATATGATTTTAAAACACAATTTTAATTGGGATAAAAAATTGCAAGATACAGAATTAGTATTTATAGGGGGATCGAAACTGTTAGACATTTGTCGAACAAAAAATTGGCATAACAGTTTACGCGCAGGATTACAAAATAAATATTGCAACTAGAATGAAAATTTTAGTGCTTACTTATACTTCAGATTGTAATATTTTCCCTGAACTTAAATAAATTTGTATTTAAAGCATTTTTATATTTTTAATGCAATGTTGCATTTAGCTAATGCAAAATTTTGAAAATTTCAACAGTAAAATCACCTAAAAAAATATTTTTTTGAACAATAAAAAGGAAATTTTAGGTTCAGTTTATACAGACTAACATGAAATATATGCTTTGACAATTTCATGAAAAAATATTCAGAAGTTTTTGAGGTATCCTGCGCATTATGCCCAAAAAAACGCCATTTGGAAAATAATGACTTTAAAGTTTCGGAAACTCCGCTTCAACTATTGAGCGGATATAATTCTAAAAGACAAAACTTCTGTTCTAACGGGAATTTCAAGGAAACAATTATATCAAAATATTCAGAAAAGATAAGAGTTTAACATCTAAAAAAATTCAAATTTCTTAAATTTTGAAGCTTTAAGAGTCCTGCGACCACTTAATCCCTTCCGACACGGAGTAATTCTATTTATAAACTTATGAAATAAGGAACTGACACCAGAATTTATAAACGAATTTATTAGAAAATGCGAACATGCTTATTTTCAGGTACATGATAAAAGGAAAATTTTAATTAAATATTCTTGGTTTTGTCTGTTTTGGAATTAAAATTAGGTGTCCGTTTTTTAAGGGCATCGCCCTCGAAAGATTTAATTAGAATGAATCGCATAAATACTGTGGGATTCGCGATAGTTTGCATTGATTGTATCTCTCAATACGCCTCGAGTGACTTTAAAAGTTAATTAAACACCTATCTGGAAAAACGCGGCACCGACCAAGGCGGCGTTGCAACTTTGAGACCTCAATTCGAAGCGCGCTTAGCACAATGCCAAATTTAAACTTTGAACAAAGGTTCTGTTTTAGCTACACTGTAGAAATAAAGGTTATTACTACGCTGAATTTAGTTTCATGAAATGCCAAATGAAGTTTAACTATGCACTGCTTTTATTGTCAGTACCGAATTAAGTTCATCATAAACAGATTAGGATAATATTAAAAAAAGAGTTATACGAATAGCTATATTTGATATTATTTAGGTCCATATCTCTTTGAACCTTCATGGTATACCCATTTACACTTTTCTAATATATACAGTTATACCCAACCCTACGTTGTATAGTTTTTTACAAAGTCTTAGTATTCTTTTAGTAACTTTTTTTTTTTAATACAATTACAAATTCATATATTTATTCTACGGAACCCTCTGTACGCGAGTAGTTCTCGCACTTGACCGTTTATTATACTGTCATATTGGGGAAAAAAAACATACTTTTTAATGCAATTTGTTTGAAAACTGCATGTCTACTTGTTTTTGAGATATCAATTTTTTTGTAGTTTTTAGTGAAATTTGTTTAATTTTGGTAACTCAAGTACTCCATTTCTGTAGAAGGTAAAGAAAAAATAGTTAGAAAATAGTAATTATATCTTTTTGTTGCCATTTTTCCATAACTACTGAAAAAAATCCCGTAATTAAAATACGTGCTATTATGAAAAAAAAATACAAATGAATGATTTCTGATAATACATCATGGAGCTATAAACCAAATTTAATTTTAAGTATGTATATTAATATTACAAACAAATGAAGGCATATGAATAATTAAACAGCCGATTTTTTGGATGCGTTGCTTGAATGACGATATCTCTTTTTTTGGATTTGTGTATTATTCAGCGATAGTAACGTCCTATGCGTACTTTACTGTAGATGTTGTTTAATACTGGATCGCCAATGAGGAATTCTTCAGAGGATGCGATTGACGTCATTTTATATCAATAAAAGCGTGTGTTTTAAGTCTTACAGCTGAAATATGTTTTGTAATTCTAGTACAGTCCCGATTATCCGAGTCCCGCTTAACCGAGTTATTTTCTTCTGATGGACTGATGGTTTCCATTATTATGAAACAGCTATTATAAATTTAGTGTTAGGTGGAGATAAAAGAGCAGCCGTAAAAAGTTAGAACTCTGATTTTGTGGTCAGAATGGGGGAAAAATGGCCATTTTTTTTTCCATTCTGACCAGAAAATCAGAGGTCAAACTTTTTACGACTGCTCTTTCATCTTCACCTAACACTTCATTTATAATAGCTGTTTCATAATAATGGAAAACATCAGTCCATCAGAAGAAAATGATCCATTCCAAAGGTATAAGTTCGATTGAAAAAAACTATGAACTAATTAATGAATTAAGTGAAAATTTATATTTCCTCTCCTTAGTTGGTGACGATTTGTGTAAATCCGGTTTATCCAAGTTTTTTGCTTATCCGAGATGTGCTTGGTCCATATTAACTCGGATAATCTGGACTATACTGTATCTATATTTATATACATATTTTTTTTTTTTTTTTTCTTCATCGGGGCGACACTAAATTCTGAAAAAGCAGAATTCCTGTTTTCTAGTCTTCAATCTTATTATTATATTTCTTTTGTAGGAACATATAAAAGGTAGTAAATGTCATTAAAACGTAAAACTGAGAGGAAAATTTATAAATTTAAATCTTTAAAGTAGTTAATGTGAAATATGTTACTTAAGCTTTTGAAATAATTCAAGAAAAAAAAAATTCTCGCCATTTAAAAAATAGAAAAAAGAATATTTTTTTTACTTTTTCTTAGACAATCCAAATCTAGATCCGTTGAAAAACGATGAAATAATTTTAATAGGACTTTTGCATTCTCCACCTCTTGAATACGTTCTTATCTGTGTTTCTTTTCTTATTTTTTTTAAGGTTATTTCGGACTGTTCAGTCCGGAAATCGATATAGAGTACTGGATCATAACGTTACCATTTTTTGAGTGCAGTGGTACTAGACGCTATCAAAATTTAACCTTTATCCCCAAATTATAAATTAAAAAATATCTCCCGAAACATTTCTAAATTAGTTACAAAAGAAAATTAGAAGACTTGTGCAATTTTAATGTAAAATGTAAAAAAAAAAAAAAATCGTTAATTAGCCTTAATAAACTGAAGCGGTATGGTCAATATAGTTGAAAATATTTCTCAATCTCAAAAAAAAAGTACAATATCTCAATTCACCTTGTTAGCATTTATAGCAAAATTAAATGGATACATTCTTTATAAAAATCATGAAAACAAAATGTGTGTTCATTCAAACATAAAATAGCATTGCACACCAACAAAATTATTTAAGTAATCAACATTTGCACAGACCTGAAAAAAAAAACTTTAAAAGTTTTTTATGCACTGTTTTAGGTGTTTCTAATATTTTTTTTTCAATTCGCTGAGTTACAAAATGCTGAAATGCACGTATTTAATGCTTTCCAATTTAATTTCCTCTTTTTTGGTTCCTTTTTCTCTCCTTCTCCGGTAGATGTCGCTACTTGCCCACCCAGTCGTTTCCACTGCTTCTCTTTCATTGGTTGTTTCTGACGCTTTCGCTACCCGCATAGGGTATATAAGGCAGCGCGTTTCTGTCTATCATTTTGCTCAGCCTTGCTTTTTCTAGAACGCTGTTCTTTTTTTTCCCTATCTTGCACTGAAGAAGAATCTCGCTGTAGATTCGAAACAGCTGTTTGCTGCTTTTCACGCATTATTTGTGCATTTTAAACGTTGGTTTACTGTTTTTTAATATTCTTGCAGAAAGGCTTTAATTGCTATTTTATGCTTATTGGAGTCTGGTGTCTTTATGACAATTGCTTACCATTAGAAAATTCTGATATTTCTATGATTAAATTTATAATTTATCACACAGACGGAAATTCTCGATTTTTGTAAAACTACAGATAACTGAAATATTTGAGTATATTCCCAAAATGAATAATAATAAAAAAAAAAATATACATAAGAAACTCCGTTCCTTTTGAAAAAAGATACATTTCAGGTCTGTATTATTCTAATATTGTAAAACTAAAAGCAAATATTTTTTTGTAGTCCCGACGGTATTTGCATGTACCACTTTTAAAAACATTTAAAAAAAAAAGAGCGATAACTTTATATTTTATTTTAAGGAATAATATCCTTTATTCAGAATGTAAACAATAAGAAAAAAAATTATACAATATATTTATCTGCAAATTTTGAGATGTTTTACATTAAAAATCTAATATCTGAAACCTAACCATCAACCGACAAAATAGAAACTAGAATGAAATACATATGCGGCAAAAGCTATACTTTACTGTTACTAATGCTGTCTATCGATGATAGAATGATTAACCACTAATCTTGCAGCGTACTGGTGAAATTGAATAATGAATAATTTAATTAATAAGATTATACAGGTACTTTAAAGTAGCGTCGGAGAATCTATATATTTAAAAGACAAGGCTGTTTTTTTAGTCATCTGGTCTGAGTTTTCTACTAACCGATTTTGATAAATCTACCCTATATTTATAAAATCCTAATGAAACGGATATTATGAAACGACTGAATTGAAACGAATTTATGTAATGATTCTATGAAACGACTGATTAAACAACTGATTATGTTTCACGGCGATTTCTCCTAAAATATGGAATACTTTGCGATGAAATTAACACCAAAAATTCGTATTGATCCACAGATCTCGAAACTGGTATTAGAATTTTTAAATTCGAATTAGTTTTCGAAATATTAATTTTTTTCTAATTTTAAATACTTTTTTCTAATGATCGCAACTCAAATTTCCATCATAAGAGATATTTTTTTTCATATTTCAGAAAAGGTTATTTTAAATTAATTTGGCGATCAGTTTGGCCTCCCATAAATCTATGCTAAGAACAATGCTTTTTTTGTATTTCGTTATCATTTTATTTAATACAAAACTTCATTTAAAATTGAAACATTTAAATTAATGGCTTTCATTTCTTTCTTTTTTTTTAAACGAAACGAAAAGAAAAATATTAGGCACAGATGTCATATACGCTCCGGGGTGCCTAATTGGCGCCAAAAGGGCATTATTTTGATTGACATGGTAACCCGGCTATTGTTATTTATTTAATAATAAATGTTTATTTACTTTTATTTCTTTTTTAAATTTATATAAATTATTTTGTTCTATAGTTATTATTTATTTTTTTGCTATTTCCTTTTGAAAATAACAGAAAACAATTAAAAAATACGGTACAACGTAGTTATTCCGTCAACCAATTTCGCAAATTATATAAATTGCCAAATTATACAGAGTGACAAAATTTTTATTTTAAATAACGAAAGAACAAATAAATTAGTATATCATTAATAAATACACAAATAAAACGTCGAAATAAAAATCACTTGATGACGTAAACACGTGTAACTTGCTAAAAGTCAAGTGAATGGGACATTTACGATCCACCATTACTGGCATTTAATCTTATAGTTCGGCGATAGATTTTTGGTCGAAGGGATAACTAAGCAGTACCAAAAGTACATATGTAACGGGCATTCGAAAACGAGGTTTTCGCCAAATTTTCGTAAAAAAAAATCATGCTAAACCTGCGGTACGTATATGACAACTGGCGAAATATTAAATTATGTAACAAACCATGACATTTAATTTCAACTTCAAATCAATATTTTAATTTACTACTCGAAAAATAAAAAAAATGCTAACTGGCAAGTTGAAAAAAAAGATATTGGTGAGATTTTCACCCGGCTAGCGTAACAGTACCAAGAATTATTTGTGACCATGGCAACTTTTATGTAGTTTTATTCGAAAAAAAACTTAATTTTTTAATCAAAATGGAAAACTTTCGGCACAGATGTCATATACAGCCCCATATTGGCGCAATTTTATTTCTGACGCCAATGTCATATACGTAACGGGTACTTAACTGGCGCGAAAGTATCGTTATTTTGCTTGATATGGTAAGCAGGATGTTGTTGTTTATGCTGTTGATGCTTTCCCTAAATTGGCGTCGGAAAAAAATCGCGTTCCAAACCTTCATATGAAAGGGATCAGACCGTATTTGTGCATGGCATTTGATGACTTTAACTATTATAATATAGATGAAATAATGGGGATAGAATAACATTTCGCGACTTATCACCTGTGCCTGGCTAACATTAAAGTATCAAAAATGGCACCTAGAGTATAAAAAGTGAAGTGTTCCGCCCGGAACTCTTGATGATAGTCACATGATTTAGGCTATTGTTATAGATATTGTTTTAAAATAACAAACAAAGACTCTGTATACTTAATTCATTTTATTTTAGCTTCTTTTCAAATGTTTAACTGATCCTCTTTAATCAAAAACGAAAACTACCATTGGATGTCTTAACAGCAACTGATTCGCCTTTAAATTTTTGCAATCAAAAGGAATTGAATGGAAACCCGTTTACAGGGAGATCTGCACAGCTTTTTTCAGTATAATTCAATCTTCTCTAATATTTTTAAAACCCATCAGATTAGCGTGTTTTTAGATTTTTAGATTCTGCGGTGTCTGAACGGAGGTTGGCGAGCGTAGCTTGCAGGGGGCAGAGCCCTATAGTATATATATATTAAACAAAAACGCATTTTGAAAACACGATTTTAAAACCCTGTTTTTAGGTGTGTTCGCAATTATATAAATACATAGCACCTATAATCGTCGTCTGGTCCGTCTGTGTGCATATAATAGCACAAAAACTACCCAACCGAATGGTTTGAAATTTAATATACATATATATAATCGTTGCAAAATGTTGTCGAGTCATTTCAAATTTTATGAAAATCAAATCAAAACTTAAAAAAGATATTAATAAATATTATCTTCAATATATTAAACATATCATACGTAATTAATTCAATGATATCCCATGATAGGTAATGATTCTAGATTTCCATAATGATTACGTCCTATTTAAGATGAAGTCCTATTATTTCCGTATTACGGAATTTAATATTTATAATCGTAATAAATTTTGTATTCATGCATTTTTGCATAAGAATCCAACAGCTATTGCACCAAGATCTGAATATTTATGAAACTAGCTATTGCACGAATGCACCTCATTTGGCACGTTTGACGTACATTTTCCGACTTGTTTCCATTTATGTTATTAGCTTCGTATGAGCTTCAAGGATGCAAGAGGATTAGAGAGTTTATGAAATAAGGAAAGATTTACTTGGCCTCATGTGTCCGTTAAATTTCATCCCATACCAGACGACGAGGGTCTTGCCTGGTTGGGCACCAAGTAAGTTGGCAATTTACGCTGGAAAAACTTTTCATTTAATTAAAAGTATTTTACCCACACGGCGATGTATTGACTTCGACGATTCTCTAACCCGCAATCCCCCTATCACGGTACCGATGTTCTGATAACTGGGTCAACGAGCGCTTCAGTTACTTATATAAGCAATATTATTTAATAAAAATCTTCTGCAATACACTAGAAATATTTTAAGCATATGCTTTGGATTTGAACTACATTATATGCGCAGACGGACCTCGCCAAATCTGATTTTTTTATTCTTTTAAAGCATAAAATGGCAATGACTAAAAAATAATTAAAAGAAAACTATAGTATACTTATGATTTTAAAGGCAAAAAGTCATAGTCATGACAAAGTTATAAAAAACTTTGAATGTTTAAAAAATGTCGAATATAACATTTTATGAAAAATGGAATAAACAGTAGGGTTGCTCTTTAATTCTGTAAACTGTTCATAGATAGTAGAAGAAAAGTAAATTGCCGTACGTGATCAAAGTTTCTGTCCCTATCAATCGGACGTTTAAAAAAATAATAAAGATAAGATTCAACAATAAATTCATAGAGTTATAATACTTTCTATTATCTGAGTACTTAAACATTTCATTTTCGTGTGTTTGTGTAAGAATTACTCTTTAATAAGAATACCTCTTTGAAAATCACTACTGCAATACAGATAACTTTTACTGTCTGAGTCAGTAAATGCAATTTTGAAATTAAAAAATTTCAAGCTTTTTAAGATTAAATAGACAAAATTATCAAATCTTTACTTGCCGCCCTCAAATATTTTCCGCCTTGGTTAAGGCTGTGTTGTCCACTCCGAGACAACATGGCTACATTGCCTACTAGTCTCTTGTTCAAAACAACCCATACGGAACGATTGTTAAAAAGAGAACTAATTTCATACTGATAATTTCTACACTACAAAAGAAATCCCCTATGGTCTCATTAATTAAACAATATTTGCAGCTTTCATATGCCACTAAACATAGTTAATTTTTCTTGTTTATTTAGTAATATGCGGAAACGTCATTTCATCCGATTCGACGCCACACTACAAACGTAGCATGACTTATTATTTAGTGATTATGAAGCTGGTTACAAGTCAAGAGCTGTCAGGCTCAAATCCTGGTTCATTACGCTGTCCCCGGAGAAAAAGTGTTAGGAGTGAATTTGTGATCTCGTAAACTGGAGGCTTTTTCCCAAGCTTTGTTGACTTCTCATGTAAACGATTTTGTGCAAAGAAATCCATTTTGATCCAAAACAGGATCTAGTTCGTGACGTAGCAAAATCAGCGCTTGTTCTCCTCCGAGGGCAACGTCCAGTTTTCGATGTTCGTAGTGAATCATATTCAACTAAACTGACACGCGAATAATCTCCGAAGAGTAAGTTATGTATAGCATTCATTAGGAAACAATATTTGCATTTGATTGATACCTATATATTTTTTCATACGGGTGTTTGACACAGAATTAGTAGAGGATGATAACGTTTTTTTCCAGGATTATAAGTATATATTTTGGCATGTAAGTATGCAAATGGCAATTAAATTGCAATCAAGCTGCATATTTGATTTGCATTCCTTTTGTCGTCTTTTATAATATGTCTCTCTAACTTAGAGAGAGTATAAGACAAGTATTTAAGCAATAGAATTAGGTAGATCCTGTTATATTAAAACATCGCGTAAAAAATATTTTTGGATTAAAAAAAAAATAAGAAATTGTGTTAATTAAATTTTGTGTAAAAAAAAAAAAAAAGAAAAAAAAAAATCGTTAAAAATATAGTAGGGTGTACTCCTAATTCACGAGTCATAACTGACAATTACTTAGATATTTCTTATTTTGCGGATAGTTCTGCAAAACAATTTTATTTTATAACTCAAATTTTCACAGTTAAGCATAAATATTAATGAATATTTCGGAGTATTAAAATATTTCTCCAATTAAATTTACAAAAGTGGACGCATTATTAATCTTCAAAAATTTTAATGAAAAGAAATTGTTTGAAAGTTAAAAAAGAGAAGAATAAAAGATTCTCCCTTCTTCCGAGAAATATATTCCAATCATGTCTGCACATTTACGCTGTTCACCTCATAAATAATTGAAATAAAATATTTAAATGATCTAACATGCCTGGCATTTGCCTTGAGCGGCGTCAGTGGATTAAATTTTTCTTTTTATTCTTTTTCTTGTGATAAGAAAGAGATCAATCTTTCGTATTATTTTTTCAATATATTCAGTGCTTTTTAATAATGTGCAAATTGTGATATCTGCATAAAATAGTAATATGCGTCTCGGAGAAAGTTAAACCAGGCGAAAATCCTTAATTGTGTTGAGTGTAAATCTCTGAAGATTTACACAGTGTCTTTTTTAACACTTTTCAACATAGTTGAAAAGTGTTTATGACTTCCGTTTATGACTTCCGTTATGAAGTGGTTATGACTTCCGTCTGTCTGTCAGAGCTTTATAACTCTCGTAAATATACCCGAATTGCCTTGATTTTTATTTGCGTTATTGATGTTTGCTATAGCACGATCGGTACAGAAAATGAAGTGTGTAGCATTTTCAGTTCATTTACAGGAACAGTCGAAAGTTTTCCGTTGCATTTCGGTCTATGGGAAAAAATCGTTTCAATTTCATTTTAATGATGTTTATCAATTTCAGACATAATGAAACTGATAAGAATTTGTGTAGTGCACTAAATCATGCATTCTGAAGAATATGGGGTGTAAAGAATTTACTACTCATCTACAGGGCTACACAAATGAATTCCGTTACATAATAGTCTACGGGGAAAACTGTTTGCAGCGTATTTTAGTTCTGTTACACTATTTAAAATATAATGAAATTGATCTTCATTACTGAGGTTTGCTACAAGACACTTTATGTATGATGTGCATAGCATTTATCGTTCATTTACATGGACACGCAAAAGATTCGGATTGAGTACTGTATCTTAGTGTGCTATAAGTGCTGGAAATGCAATTTCATTTATGGTACGGTATGCGCGTTTAAGTTTAACTATATTTTTGTTTAGTATGGGGTGTGTGTAAATGCTATAGGTTATTATACAGGGCTATACGAAGAATTCGCAAGCATTACGGATTGACAGCGTGAATAGCTTAAAGGCTGTTTTTAATTGAGTTATGCACTTTCAAGTTCAATTATATTTAATATACTAAGAAATGTTTCTTTAATATAAATAAAATCTTACACAAAGTCACACAAAGAACTGGATACATGACTTACTAAGCATGATAAAGTTTGGAAGTGTCATCTGAGTAGTTTCAATTACGTTTTAGCCTGAATTAAATTTTAGCTTAATATATGAAGCTTATAAACATCTGTTGGCAATATGCAGGGTTATACAAAGGAGTTAAAGTACGTTTCCGTATTTTGATAGAAATTGCTGAAGATGAATTTTCATCCTATTATGCATTTTTTCTTACTAAACTAAGTTTTAGCAAATTATGTAGAATATGTTCAAATTATAGATTAAATACAGGGCTGTACAAAATAATTGGACTACTTTTCCGCTATGGGCAGTAATTGCTGAAATCTGGTTTTCAAATGTTTTATGAGTTTTCTAAAATGTTTACTTAGACTTCTTTTTTACCTCAATAAACAGCGACGTTTTGGTAAAGAATCCAGGAAGTGTTGCAAAGTGTTTCATAGTCTATGCTTGAAGTATGGTTTTTCTTTCTTGTTTAGATTTAAACTGTGAATGATAAGCATAATTTCTACTTTCTTTTATATATATAAGAATATATTATTAGCTTCGTGAAAATTTTAGACTTAAATTTTCTGTTTATTTTGCATGTTTGGGGATATCCTGAACACAATTTGTGGACTTTAGGAAAATAACCATATATATGGCACAAATTTTGTAGCTGCTCTAATTGCGCACAGAATAACTAATGCACGGAATTTCAGAAAACAACATATTCTGTTATACCTTGACATAGATTAGTAATTACATCCTGGTATATATTTCCCAAAGATGCCTCTGATGTACTATATTTTGACGGTTCGCTGATAGTTATATCGCTTCATCTATTGGGTGGAATTGTACCAAAATTAATATCTAAGATTTTTTTGTAAGAGGGTATGCTGCTCAACCTCTTCGGTCCCTGGGTCCCCAAATGTGGACAACTGTTCTTTTCCTTATAAAAACTAAAGTGACCGATTTTGTTTACATTTTCACATCACTTCTTAATAGTTGAAAGTTTTTTTGCGTTCAAAGCAAACGAATAAATGGCAGGATCTAAGCTGATTCCCACATAAAATAAATTTTATTTTCATCTGAGTTTGCAAAATGCCTAAAAATGCCCAAAAGACAGTATGACTTAAGAAAGTGAGGAATTTTCTTAAGTATTTCACTTAAATCTTTTTCAATAAAAAATTTTAGGATTTGTAAATTATTTATTTGTTTAAATCTCTTAAATTTGTGATTGCGTTAATTTAGGTTAATGGTTATTAAATTGATGTTTTAAGGGGTTTGTAGTTTTAGATCCATATTTTTTAACCTAAATTACTAAGCGCCTAAAGGATCAATTTCAGAAAATATATTTTTTCTATCATTTACGATGTCATTTTGTTTGGAAAAAACCAGTGAATAAGCATTTGTAGTATTATTTTAGCATCGGAACTGAAGAGGTTAAAGGCTAGTTTCGATCACTCAGACGAATATGCTATCCTATGCGTGGTGAAAGTTTCATAATCAATCGTAACCAGAATCAATTGATGCAATTTAGCGAGAGTAGTTTGAATTACAATCGACTCCATTGTTTTGACTGTTAAACAAGTAAACACGTGCAACCTCATTTTTGCCAGAATAGCTCATTTTTTGCGACAACCTTGGTTGATGTGGACACGACTAACGGAATATTAGCCCTATGTTTTTTGAGATGAACATAATAGCTGTATCTCATTTTGTACGTTGTAAAAGTACACTGAAATATATATTTCAGATTATTAATTCAATATATACAGGATCAGATGTAAATTTCCAACTGGGAGAAAAATGTCCGGACCAGGATTCGAACCAGGGATATCTTGGCTGAAGCCAGTAATGCTCTACCATCTGAGATATCCCGGACGAATCTGGCGGAACTTTTTAATCCAGCTAACCCTATTGATTATAGCATCTGGTGTGAAATCTGGTTCAGCTCAACAGAATAAATGACAGGTAATGGAACTCCAAAAATCGCTGGATACATAATTACACTAGATTAATTTTAACACAATTATTCTAATTGACATATAAACCAGATTCGTCCGGGATAGCTCAAATGGTAGAGCATTGGCGGCTTGAGCCAAGATATCCCTGTTTCGAATCCGGACATTTTTCGCTCAGTTGGTAATTTATATCTGATATGATTTATTTACCAATTAGAATAATTGTGTTAAAATTAATCTAGTATATACAGGGTGTCCAATAGCTAAATACTAAACCGCTAGGAATAGATATATAATTTCAGTTGTAAAAAAGTTTAAATGAGGTAAAGAAGTATTTTAAAAGCGATCTGGGCCAATAAAAACATTTCTTACAAAATTACGAAATTTAAATTTTTATACAGGCCCCCGGTTCTATAAGTTATGTTTAGTACCAATATCCTATTCACTAAGAAGTAAGACAAAAAAAGCCCGATTCTTCTACGATTAAAACTGACCGAGTAATAGCTGTTTAAAGTTGAAGCATCTTTTTTTTTTTTTTTTTTGTTTTTTTTTGTTTTTTTTTTTGCTGTGAAATAGGAGTCATTCACATGTTTACTAGAAATATTAGTAATCGTCAGATAAAAATAAATAATAATAATAGTTGAGAGTAAAATTAACATTACAATATGAATTTGAAATCGTTTTTTTTATTTTGACATAAAAAAATATAGACAATTGTACAAAAAAAAAAATAAGTAAAAAAATAACAGATTTTTTTTTTTTTTTTTTTTTTTTTTTTAATGAAATGATCAAAAACAGCAGTTGTAATTCTTTACAAAATGATACATATTTCAAAATGCTATTAGATTATTCTAAAACTTAATTAATCCAAATTGAAATTATCGTAAAACTTGCTCGATATGACTCCTTTCGGCAGCAATAAAGAAATGTACGGCGCGAAATAAATCCTTCTAATACTTTGAGGTTTAAGCAGTTAGTGTACGATCCCTAGAAGCGTAGCCCAACTCATATGTGTTTAGATTCAGAAAATTAGTGTAAGTATTTAAAAGTTTCATAACTCGGTCAATTTTAGGGCCAGATGAGTTTTTTGTCTTACTCGTTAGTGTAATAGGAAATTTTTATTAAATATCATTTATAAGACCGGGGATTCGTATAACCATTTAAATTTTGTAACTTTTTAACAAAGTATTTTTATTGATCAAAGCAACTTTTAAAATATCTTTTTTAACTTATTTTAACCATTTTTGTAATTGGAACTATACGTCTATCAGTTACAGTTTAGAAATTAGCCATTAGACACATTTGAGAGTGGACACCCTGTATATGTTGACTTACTTTTGAGTTTCAATATTCCACAGGGGACAACATTGTGCGATGCTTTCTTTTGTATTCATTTATTACTTCAACCCTATGTTAAATTTAAAAGAATGCACTATACTCCCAATTCATATTTACTAGTGTATAACTGTGCTTTTAAATTAATAAAGTATAAATATAGCAGAAATTTGACAACACACTGGTTTGTATATGTAGTTGAAACATATGGAACATTACTAACTAAAAGTCCTTAAGAAAAAGAGACAATAAAAAGTATTTTTATTTTTTATTTTTAGGTATTATTTTTGTTTATTAAAAAGCATTGTAGCAAAATATTATGAGACATTCCAACTATGAAAGGTCCTTTAATTTAAATGTATATTTATTAAATATTAGTTGCACAGAAACTTTTTCTAAGTCAAACTAATCTACTAGCAATTAATAAAGAATTTTGAAAAAATAATACCCTGTTATACTTTCTTTGGGATTTGTTCGCTTATGTAGTTAATTTCTCACCCCCTACAAATAAATGTGTGTATTTCAATACGTTCGATCTTTTTACCCCACTGCCAAGAAGGGTTATGTGTTTCACGCGTATCTGAGTATGTGGATTTCTTTATACACTCGAAACATACCAACGGCTGGATGGATTTTAAAGAATGAGGTCTCTATCGATTCGTCTTAGTCGTCCAATGGTTATAGGCTAGATTTTGTTTTTATAAATTCAAAATGGCGGTAGACACGAAAACTTTTTTTACGCACCCTATTGAGTGGCATATCATTGGATAGGTCTTCCAAAATGAAGACGATGTTTCATTGACTATTTTGCAGTCAGAAGCTCCGTTTAAATATTACACAACCTGGAAGTTGTGTAGGTAGGATCTCTAGCTTTACTGCAACTCTAACCATCATAGACATCTATAGGCCTCATCAAAACAGTGTTTATAGATAAGAACTAACAATTAAACACAACTTAAACGTCATCAATACAAGTAAATAAAAAAATAGGAAAGTAGTATAAAAATAGTTTAACATAGATGAAAAATATTAATTAGTTTGCTTTTTACGCAGTCGAGTTTTTGATTTTTTAAGTTTAATTTTTACTTGTTAACTGCGCTGTCTGTTTTGTTTTATCTTATATTTTAAATTGTGGTAGTGTCCAGTACCAGTATCGTCAAAAAGTGGCAAAGTTATGACACATTGATCTCATTATGATCACATTACGATGTACTCTATCGATTTATGGGTATGATGTAACAGCCTGAAAATGTGTTATAAAAAATATCAAAAAAGAGACAGAGAGAAAAGAACATTTTTAAGGAGAAAAGGAAATCCAAAAACTCAAATCTATAGAAATATTTCATCGGTTTTCAATTGATTTAGATTTGGACTGCCTCAGATAATGTTCCTTGAAGAATTTTTCTTATTTCTATTGTGCGGGTTCCTAAGAAGGCGGTAGCGGGAGCGGTTTACTTCAGAGGCTTAATGACCAATAATAATTAGATTTGAAGAAAAGTAAAATTTTATTTACATAAAAACAAACACTGTTTTTTCTGGGCTAAAATATTGGTGATTATAACACACAACAAAAATAATATTGTTGAAGTTGAGAAATGATGCAAAGTCAAAAGTCTTTGAGAGGTGGCAGCTAAATGCATAAGTCCATTCAATATAATTGAGAGTTCCATCAAGGTAACTAAGAGTTCTGATGGTCGAAGTCACTTTCGATTATAAGTAATCGAATTTAGGATAGTTCCTTTTATAGTTAAGATACCTCCGTACTGCTAGGATAGCCTTTTGCTATGCCAACACCGCAGTTTCCTTTCCTTCAGTACCGGCCTAGTCCGCCATCGGAGTGCCGCAAGTCTGCCCCACTACTCGGGTCGTCTGCCCGCGAAACCTTGAGTAAACACCGGACAGATATTTCTCTCCTACAAGTCCAACCAGTATGTTATTCACTTGAGTTTAGAAATTAACTAACACCTTGAAGATCATCATCCTCTCCTATATATTCACAATTATTTTTCTGTAAAACAATGTGGAGTCTATTGGCCCCTCGCCATGTTTTCCTGTCAAAATCTTTGACAGCTGGTCTCTGAATGGCTGGGCAGGGACCACTTCTATTTTTGCACACGGCACTTACGCGTGGAAATGTCTCCTGGGAAAATATTTCTGTTACTTTCGCTCTCGGTACATCAAAGCCAAGTCCGGTTGGTCTAGTGCATTAGTGACTGTCATACGTCACAGATCGATTGGGATCGACTGCTTATTTTCCTCTTACAGACCGGATTTGGGAACTTAACCGTATTTTCTCTCTGATTTAGAAATATATTAGTTTTTCCTATCTAGTGAATCTATGTCACTAAGGGGTTTTCTATAGGGAATATTGGAAGACAATCTAAGTCTTTACACTATTTTTATGACAATGGGTATTCTTTTCACGACTTCTTTTACAGCACAACAACTTCCTCGTGATATTTTAAAGAATATGTAGTATTTTGTCATTTCTTTTTACCAAATTTATTTACTTGAATCCGTTTTATTTTTTAATTGTGCTTTATTTTTACTTTGAGCATTGAATCAAGATTTTTTACTCAATTTTATTTCTAATTTTAAATTCTGTTACTTTCTAGTAACAGTGCGATCGAAAAATGCCAAAGTACTGACCCATAACTCCCTATGGATTTCTGGATATAATGTAACAATCTGAAATTCCCTTTGAGAGAAAAAAAAAGTTCAGAACATTTTATAGAGGGGAAGAGAAATACAAAAAATCAAACCTATAATATAGTTTCATCTTTTTCAATGGACCCAGATTTAGATTGCTTCAAAAAAGCATTTCACAAAGAATTTTCTTTGCCTTTAAAATGACGATATTTGAAAATTATTTTAAAAGCATGATAATTTTTTTCGTGTATTTATAGGGAAATGTAGATTATGCATTTCTTTTTCCAGGCTTATTTACTTGAATTTGTTGCAATTCAGTTTGTTGTAATTAATTGTAAACTTTGCTTTATGTTTTATTTATCCTTGAATTTTAAATTCAGGCATCATCTAGTATCAGTGTAGTCGAACAACGGCAAAGTCATGATGCATAATTCTCGATCAGTTTCTGGTCTGAAAGGTTTGGAGTTATCTTATAAAAGATCATTTTTAAAATGGTAAAAGAAATACGAGGGCTGTTTTTTTTTTAACCTCCGATGGGCTAAAAAAAGAGACAACTTTACATAACATAATAATTTTTTTACTAAAAATAAACCAGGGTCTTACTTATTTTTCTACATAATCGCCAAAACAGTTGAGACATTTGTCGCCGCGGTACTGAAAACTGAACATGGCCTTAAAAGGCCCAAACTGCCCAACGGAAGAACAACCCTCATATAAAATTCTATAAAACTGTTTCACAGTTCACTTCAGATAAAGTTTCATAAAGAAATTTTTTCTGGTCTTAAAATAATGTAAATAATATTTTTAAGAATTGTTTTAAAAGCATGATAATTTGCCAATTTTTTTTTAATGGATAATTAGATTGCTTATTTTTTTCTTCCAATCTTAGTTACTTGAATCTGTTCTATTTTGGTAAACTATATTTAGTTTTTTTTCATTTTTGAATTTAAAATTATTATGACATTTAGTACAGGTTCAGTTAAGTGACAAAGTTTTGAAAAATAGCTTTTTATCGATTTCAGGTCTGAATGGCCTGAAATTACCTTGCAAAAGAAAATAGGAAAAAAAAAGAACATTTTAAAGCGACGAATAGAAATTAAAAAGATCAAACCTATAAAATTATGTAATCGTTTTCCAATGGGTGTATAGATTTAAAAGGCCTTAAAAAAAAAAAAAAAAAAAAAAAAAAAAAAAAAAAAAAAAGTCTTTGTTTTTAAAATGATGATGGATATATATTTTTTAAGAATTCTTTTAAAAGCATAATAAAAAGCATAAATTTATGAATATAATCATTTTTTTCAATTTTTTAAGGATATGTTGATTATTTGTTTACAGATGGTGTAGTAAAGATATGTAGACTATTTCGTTTTTTATATGTTTAGTTACTTAATGTGTTATATTTTCGCAAACTGTGCATTTTGTGATATTTTATCTTTGAATTTTAACACTTTACGAGTCGAAACCGCCGAATTTGACGAATGGAAATGTTTAAAACAACTGATAGATTGAATTTATAAAAATATTTACAAAAACAATAAAAATGAATAATCAATCTTATATTGGCTGGCCTAACTCTAAAAAACAAATATTATTTTTAACTAAAGTTCAATTTCAGCTCTTCAAACTATTGAAAAATTAAATTTTATTCCTGTACGTAATCAAAATTAGATAGACGTAGATACCAAATTATGAAGTTATTAACTGAGGCTTTGATCTTTGGTATTACATAACAAAAAATCAATGAAAATTACGCAAACTATGGCACAATCATATACATTTTGTAACAAAATCTAAACCGTCGTTTTCACCTTCGCAAAATTTACATGCATATTTTGCATCTTCATATTTACTATTTTAAAAATATTTTCGCGTTCCATAGATTATTAATTAATAGATATAGTTCCAAACTTCATGTCACGTTTGCCAGTTACAATGTTGCACCTGAACATTAGCACTTTTGATTTGGGGTTCTAATCTGAATGTCGACGAAATCCGGAAATGTATGCCTCTTTAGAGGCATTCGTAATAAAAATTTAGTTTTACCAAAGTACATACTCATTTCATTTTTACTATGACGCCATTTTCACTCATTGCTGAAGCCCTTTGAGATAAGCGTCTCAATCTCAGTATCACCTGAATGAAAATAATATTGAAATGTAACAGCTTTATCAGTAAAATGCGTCCCCCCCCCCCATGATGTTATTTTCTGTTCAATATTTTTTGAAAAGTTAATTTTAATTGTACTGCAAAAATGGCATCCGTAATGATATGGTAATTTTCATTGTTTTCCTTTCCTCTCTCTTCAACAATCGAAGTAACCCGATTGCCACCAATGTGAAGAAATTTCATAAAGAAGTTTTAAAATTAAAATTAAAATATAAAAATGGGATTATTTTGTTAAAATAGCGAGTGCGGACACATCTCCAAATAAACTGCTTTCATAAATATTTATGAATATATATATATATATATATATATATATATATATTTAAGTATTTCGCTGCCGCGCAATACTTATTTATTTCCAATGTCACTTCTCAATGTTAATTTAACATGGAAAAGCCTAAGGAGATCAAAACTTTTTCATTTTTTCTTCCCACCGTTTTGTCCCTGATGCCACTCATTTTTTATTCTTTACTAATTCTAATGATATTATAAATTTAAAGTGTAAAAACGTTTGCTTGACACCAGGGTCAAAACGAATGGTAAAATGCCTTTGCATATGGGTGAATTATAATCCACAGAGAAACATGGGTCAATTTTTGTTTACATTATTCAATTATTTTTCTTAATAATTCCAATTTTCGCTTTTTTCATTGAAAATCAACGGACATTTTTTCATAGAAAATATAACATTTTTATTTCATTGTTGCAAAATTTTCAAAAGCCGTATTAATAATTTATTTCTTTTTAGGTGAAAAATTTTCACGTGAACAATTAAATCGAGCTAGTTTTTTTTTTTTTTTTTTTTCAAAAATTAAAAAGGTGAATAGGTGAATAGTGGAAATAAAAAGGAGATTTTCAGAATAAGTTTTTGCTTTGGTCAAGTTTATATTTTAGTAAAAAGTTTCTAATGAATAGCTATTTTTACGCAGGTAGCGAACTTAGTGGGGAATTACACAACTTAAATTTTAAAATATATTTTTTTTCCGAGATGAGAACTATTTATACCCCAAGTTAAGCTTAGGTAATAATTTTCTGATGTGTTTACATCACCCCTTGGGAGAGATTAAGGTTTAAAAATTTAAGTAAAATTTTTATTTTTTATTTTTTACTGCATCACAGCTATAATATTGTTAAATATTAACAGTAAGGATTCAACACAATTTAAATTTACATTCATAGCGTTTCTGAGTGGGAAATAAGCTATCTAAATTTAAGTGAAGTTAATTTTTTATGATTTGATTATAGATTTTTTATGTTCAGATTGAAAGTTTTTGTCCAAACTACCGCAACCTGCTTTACTACAGTGGTGAAACATTTTGAATTACACATTGGTAAACTGCATCCCACATTGTGATGCAATACCGCATACATCAAAGCCTGATGATGATACTTTCGATTAATTTTCAAATGCGTTCGTCTGAGTGCAGTAGTTATTGAAAAACTTGTCCATATTAAACAAAAACATAATTTGAAGAACAAATTTAAAAAAAAACGAAATTTATTTCCGACATTGTTTAAGCCCGAAGAGGTACAGATATTAAGTTATTTCATTTAATTAGTTCTACATTTAATGTTAAATTTTTGTAACAAATTAGTTAAGCAAATTGAAGATTAAAAAATAAAAATAAAATTCATACAATATGATACTTAAAACACCCTAAAAAAATAGATCCCGTTCAAATGAAATTGAAATAAATCTTAGACTTCTCCCATTTTTAATTGAAAATATTTGTATTGCAGATTTTGTATTATGTTTATGACAATTGTGCATAAAATGATAAGATGCATGCAAAATACAAAACTTTAAAAAATGTCTAAGATTTATTTCGATTTCATTTGAACGGAATCTAATTTTTTAGGGTATTTTAAGTATCATATTGTATGAATTTTATTTTTATTTTCTAATCTTCAATTGGCTTAACTAATTTGTTACAAAAATTTAACATTAAATGTAGAACTAATTGAATGAAATAACTTAATATCTGTCCCTTCTCGGGCTTAAACAATGTAGGAAATAAATTTTGTTTTTTTAATTTGTTCTTCAAATTATGACCTTATATACTCCACACTGTAAAAAAAAATCTGTAAAGTTACTAAAGTTTTTCTAGGAAACTGGGATTCCTAGAATATTCCTTTTTATGCAACGGTAACAACAAAAATTCATGTAAAAGACACAATTTTGCGCCAAAAATAAAAAAAATCGGTAAGGTTACTAAAAATGTTTTAGGAAACTGGGATGCCTAGGACTTTTCATGTAACTGCAACCAGGGTTATAGATAAACTTTTAGCAAGATTACTGTAATTTTAGCAGATTCATTTGTAAAGTTACAGATTTCTGTAGCCTTACAAAAACTACTTTTATAGATTTGCAGCATTTTTTGCACAGTTACAGATGAAAGTTTACTAAGCATGTAACTTTACATCTGTAGAACTACAGATTTTTTTTTTTTTTACAGTGTACGGTCAAGCAGAAAGATTTACGAAAAAAGTTTAAATAATTATTGAATAGAAAATTAACAATTACACCGTATGACAATTAGGATTTTCTCCTGCATCCAAATATATCTCAAATAGACATCAACAGAAAATTCAAGTACGACTGATATATTTTCCACATTAGAAAAGACGAACTGAACATTTATTTCATTACCCAGAAGGCAAAAACTGCGTTCACATATTTTTCATTTTGAAGCAATAGAACTTATTTTAATATAAAATCGATTTCTCTCATTTCTCCATCAAAAACTTCACAAGCAGCAAATTTTTACATACTGATGTTACTCTAATCGCGGAAAGTCATCAGATCAGAATCTATGTAAATATTTCTTTCATCTGTCCTTGAAAATTTCAATGGATCAATAATTTAATACTTTTATCCCATGGTGTATCTTATCTAATACATATCGGTAAATTTCGTATATTTATCCATGTTGCACAACATCACGTAATACCATTTGCACAAAATGAGCTTTGTGTGTCACGTCAGAAGGAATTTATCTTAGTGCTCCATTTCAAACTTCACAAGCAGCAAATTATCACTTTTTGGTGTTTCTCTAATCGCGAAAATTCCCCAGAATCTTTATAAATATTTTCTTCATCTGCACTTAGAAACTACAATGACTCAATAATTTAATACTTTTAAAACGCATGATGTACCATATCTCAAACCTTCTCTGTAAATTCAGATTATTACCATCTTAAACCATATGGCACAAAATGAGCTTTGTTTCACGTCAGAAGTAATGTGTCTTAGTGATCCACTTCAAACTCCACAATAAACAATTTATCACATTCTGATGTTACTCTAATCGCAGAAAGTCATCAGAATCTATGTAAATATTTTTTTCGCCTGCACTTGGAAACTTCAATGACTCAATAATTTAATACTTTTAAAACGCATGATGTACCATATCTGAAACATGTCTGTAAATTCTGATTATTACCATCTTAAATCATATTTGCACAAAATGAGCTTTGTTTCACGTCAGAAGTAATGTGTCTTAGTGATCCACTTCAAACTCCACAATAAACAATTTATCACATTCTGATGTTACTCTAATCGCAGAAAGTCATCATAATCTATGTAAATATTTTTTTCGCCTGCACTTGGAAACTTCAATGACTCAATAATTTAATACTTTTAAAACGCATGATGTACCATATCTGAAACATGTCTGTAAATTCTGATTATTACCATCTTAAATCATATTTGCACAAAATGAGCTTTGTTTCACGTCAGAAGTAATGTGTCTTAGTGATCCACTTCAAACTCCACAATAAACAATTTATCACATTCTGATGTTACTCTAATCGCAGAAAGTCATCAGAATCTATATGAATATTTTCTTCATCTTCCCTTGAAAACTTGTTTGACTTAATCATATAATACGTTTAAAACGCATGGTGTATCATATCTGGTATACACCAGTAAATTCTACGTATTTAACTATGTGCCATACATTTGCCCAAAATGAGCTTTGTTTCAGCTCTGAAGTAATTAAAAGCATACAATGACACAAATTATGTCTGCTTGCAAGCATTGATATGCTAATTAATGTGTTTCATTTCGCAATAACTTAATTAGTGGAACTTCAAAGTTGGCGACATAATTTATATTCTATTCTTATTTATAGATAATCAAAAATTAAAACTTATAAAACGTTCGTTTTTTTTTGTTTGTTTGTTGTCATAATTTAGTATTTATTAATTTGAGTGTGTTTTGCACCCTTTCTGTCAAGCTGATTTGAATAAAGTGAATTTTATCTCATTTAATTCACAAACGAGAAAACATAAAATTTTAACTAAAAGATTGAATTTACATTTTTTAAAGTTTTTTTTTCATTTTTATTTTACTCAAAAAGAATCGAGATTTTTTTCTTTTTTCGTTGCAAAAAAAATTGTGAAATTATAGCAATTATAGGCTAACAATTGCTGCTTCTTTTTTCAGACTTTTCAAACGTTCTTATATTATATATATACAACTTCCGACTTTATTTAACATTTTGATAACTCTTATAACCAGAAGATGTTTTGGTTAAAATATTGTTTTTTCTCAGACGATTATGGAAAAATATTAGTGACAATTTTGTTACTAAAAGTAGAAACAGCTAATTCAATGAGGAAAAAATTACTTGGAGTTTATCAAACGTGCTTCAATAAATTCTGTTTCGTTAATCATTTGCAAATTATTTTTTGAGTAATTGATTTCTCACTACTTTTTTGGATATGGTCAGTTTTCACTAAAGTGCAAATTTTGTGTTTTTCAATTATATTTTACAAAAATTTTACGATTTCATAATCCTAAACTGTTCTATATACCTTATTTAAAGCATGTAAGTGTAACAGTCATATACGAGGGTAACTCTGAAATTTTGGAGACTGGGGCAGACGACATACGACAAATATATATATATATACTGCTGGACAATTGCTAAGGACGGATAACACTATTACCCATAGCAACCACAAAATGAAAGGAAGCAAAATGTGGAAAATTTGAATAAGTGCGGGATATAGTAAGATGTGTGCGTATGCGAATTTTCTTTTCCACGTCTGTTCATCACGTGATAGCGCTGATAAGAGCTTTAAACGTTTTGATGTGTGTGGACAGTTGTTGTTCCAAGTCCAAGTTTTACAAGAAAGATTTAATTGACGAACTTGAAAATTTCGGCATGTTTTACGATATCACTTAGATGATTTTATGCGTGGCCGAATTATTGGAAAGATAGAAGAAGGGCGAAAAATAACACATGTTACCAGGGAGTAAGACATCGCCCACAGCGTTGTTTCACGGCTGTGGAAATTATTTAAAACTACTGGAATGTGTAGCAGGCGTCACGGTGAGGTCGTGTTGGAAGTATGACGCCTGCAGGAGATAGATACATTGTCCTATCGGCAAAAAGGAACCGAAGCACCACATCTCAGCAGGTGGCAAATCAGTTTCTTGCTGCCACAGGACAGCAGATCTCTCGAAAAACTGTAGCCAGACGTTTGAGGGACGGAAGATTATACGCTCGCACACCTCTTGTGTGTGTCCCATTGACCAGAAAGCAGCGTACTGCCCATTTGCAATGGTGTCGTGAGCATCGCAACTGGACTGAACAGGACTGGGTATGCGTACTATTCTCAGATGAGCGTAGATTCAGTCTGTCATCGGATTGTAGACGCCAACTAATCTGGTATGTGAGTGGTACTGTTTATCGTCCAGAAAATATCCAGGAAAGGGACCGATAACCGACATGCAGTGTCATGGTATGAGCCGGCATCATGATCAATGGCCGCACGCACCTACATGTGGTTATAACTGGGACTATGACGGGCCAACGATACATTGATGAAGTTCTACTTCCTAATGTTCGCCTTTCTGCGGTGCTGTCTGTGATAAATTTGTTTTTATGGGCGATAACGCACCATGCCATCGAACAGTCGCTATTTATGATTGTCTAAACAGCGAGGGTATTCAACGCCTCGTATGGCCAGCGCGTTCTCCAGTTGTAAACCCCATTGAAAATGTTTGGGATGCTTTGCGGAGGCAACCTGCTAGTCTAAACTACCCTCCAACAAACAAGAACACCCTCATCCGTGCATAGACAGAGGAATGGGATAAATTGCCTCAACAGCTGCTGAATAATGTTGTGCAAATTATGATATGACGTGTACAATTTTGCATCATACTCCACGGTGGACATGTCCCGTATTGACACCTTTCTCCAAAGAGCATGCTGACTTTCATATGCATTGTTCCATTTCTCCGCATGCAGCATCAAATGAACATTTTTTTCTTTCAGATGTTTCATAGCCTTTTGTATTTTCCAGAACAATAAATTTCCTTTATTCTAATGTCTGAACAGTGTGGCAACAATATTTTATTCTACGAGGCCTCATATCTCGCTTAATGTTATTCTACATTACAATTTGTGATCCGTTCTTAGCAATTGTCCAGCAGTGTATATATATATATATATATATATATATATATATGTATATTGGTTGGATATGTAAATTTGAATCCTTTTTATGACCAAGGATGATAATTTATGGCAACAATTGCAATTTATCTATCGTAGAATAAATTTTGAAAAAAGATAAAATATAGTTGACGCGGGAGCATTATTGAGTTATGATTTTCCATGATTTTAAAGTGTGGTTAAATCAAGAAGAATACCTACAACGTCTGCAATTAACATAAGGAAATTGAGCTCCATCTCGTGCTATTGTATTCAGATGGTTTAGAGAATTTAGAAGAGGTCAAAATTCTAAAAAACCAGACTAAAAATCGGAAACCCTAAAATTATTTAATGATCGTGGTCACCACATTCTTTCGAAAATCGTAACAGATGATAAAACACTCATACCTTTATCTATGTTCCAACACGTCAAGAAAGTAAAGTATTGTTCTTTGAATATAATCCCAAACCAACAATAGTGAAAAGACAACGAAAAATGAAAAAGTACTTTTTGTCGTGTTCGTCGTACAGTTCTGGCCAAAGCCATTGAGCTAGAGCGGCAGAAGATAGGTACAGCTAACTGGTACACCATTAAGTGCCTTCCAGAAATTCTTCAAGAGTGAATGTTAAGGGGTTAATGCTTCACCATGACAATGCATCTTCTCATTCAGCAAGGATTGTAGTCGAATTTCTTGAACAAAAAAACATCAAATGATAGAACATCTACTCTATTCTCCTGACCTTGCTATGTGTGACTTTTGGCTATGTTTTAGTCTAAAAAAATTTACGTGGCTGACCTTGCTAAGTGTGATTTCTGGCTATTTTTTTGGTCCAAAAAAATTTACGTGGGAATTGTTTTCATTCCGAAAATGAAATTGATGAGGCTATAAAAAAAATGTTTTTCATCTATTCCAAGAAATAGATGGCCTTTAATCTTTGAGCACTCGTAAGAGTTGGACAGTTTAACTTTTATCATTTAGCCGTATCTCAAAATTATCAGTGTGACCCTCGAAACAAGAGGGTAAGTGCAACAGGCTATATACTGTGTAAATTACTAATTTTGTATTGTAAATATGTATATTAGTATCTGCATTAAATGGTACCATATTGGATTGTATTTATAATTCTGGGTTCGTATAGGGGTCATTTTCAAAATCTGTCCATGTTTTGGAACAGTCAAATCAAATCTTTAGAAATAATCAGAAAGTTTTAATTTTTTATAAATAATTACCTTATCTCATAAACATTAATGTACAAGCATCATCAGATACCAAATTACTAATTTAAAATTTTAAAACTGATTTTTAAATTTTAATGAACTTGGTAATGACGGAAGTATCACGGTAATGACATCTATGGTAAGGACAAATTAAGCAAAATATTTTTATTTTTCTACAGGCATAAATGGCAGCCATTATATCTTCTATCCCATACAATGATTTTCTATTTCTTATATAATAAAAGTTGATTAAGAAATAATACTTCATTTAATTATCAATTAGAAGTGTGTACGGTAATGACGTACGAAAAAAATACTCACCAAAACATTCAAAGTCTTTGTTTGTTTTATTGAAACTATAAAACTATTTACTTTATTCACCTAAATCTGATAACAAATTGACTTTTAATGATTATTTTTGCCTTGATAAAAAGGCATGTGCTGCCCTCTAAAAAATTCCAGATAAACTTTTTGTCAGAAGCATGGTAATGACACACTTTCTTAGGACACGGCTTAAAAAAAATTATTAAGAATTATAGATAAATTTAATTTATGAAAATAAATAATTTTTTAATCAGTAGTACCTTAATAAATAAAAATGTATTTAAAAAATTATAAGCATCTGTTTTAAATAAAACTTAGTCAGATCTTTAGCTGATAAATTGCTTGTTGGGACAAGCTATGGTAATGACATTTTGACTACAAATGAATATATTTCTTATTTTTATTTTTTTTATAAATAATAATATATCTGTAAATTATCATTAAAAAACATGTTAGTTAAAATGCAATAATTAAAATTATGATATTTAGCTATTTTTCTGTGCAAATGTGAAAAGACAGTTAAACACGACACTTTTTGAAAATCACCCATGGATGCTAGGTGCTAATCTGTACTAGAAAAAATTCGTCCTTGACTTTTGTTGCTCTGCTTGGCTATAATCCTTCTGTTATTGCATACGTGTAACTGGTATGTTCTCTGTTTATTTAGGTTCTTTTTTATCCTAAGAAAAAGTTTCACAACACAATTGAAGAGCTAAGTGGAAGAACATGTTAAGTAACAAAAATTACATTTGAAGAAATTTGATGTGAAAGTTTTTGTTCTCAATTTTAATGATTTATTTTCTGTTTGATACTATGTGTTTAAAATATTAACAGGTGTGGTACTAAACTCTATCAAAAAAACTTATTCATATTTAATTTTTAAATATTAAAAAATATTAATATTATTTTTATTTGCATTATTACATATTAAATTATTAAATATTAATGAATAATATCTTAAATCTTCAAGGCTAAATAGAACTTTGGTATTTTACCATGGGATAACACCTATGTGGTTACCTGATAACACCTTCGTCTAAAAGATAAAATAATTTTTAAGAAAATGTAGCATAACATGTTCTTCCACTCAGCTCTTCAATTCTGATTGTATAAGAAAGTGTTTCATAGTCTAATGGTGATGCACGATTTTCATTTTTTGTTTATTATTGTTTTCAAAATGAACAAAAATATGGATCTTTAACCATATTATTGCAATAGCATTTAAAAATTTTCTAAAATATTTTGCATAGTATTTATTTAATCATAAACATCAAAGCCATATTTTTTTCTGAAAGATAGTTTTTCTTTTGTATCATATCTGCATCTTTATTCCATCATTTTGCATCTTGGAAAGTTAATCCCACACTTTTATACTTTTGTCAAAGAGCTACCGCAAAGTCAGTATCTTATTTTATTTTTTTAGACATATTAGCATAAAAAGTAAATATGAGATTTTAAAGTTAAGAAAGTGTTAGCATGTATTACTTTATAACAAAAACGTTGATTCTGAATGAAAATACTGAGATTATGTAAAAAGTTCAGTTTATAAAGTAGGTGTTAAAAGAAGATAATTTATTTTATATTTTAATTATTTTATATACACATTATTTTTTTTATATTTAATTTTATATTTTATATTTTTATTTTTATTTTAAAATTTCAGCCAGTTCCTCAATAAATTGTAATACCTTATAATGTTTTTTAATTTTTAATTATATGTACTAACCAATCATAGACAATATCAGATATTTCTTCAAAAGTAGCTACTAGGTATTTCCGCTAATTGTAGCGCGCTACTTCCGACCATTGATTCCTAGTCACTATTTCATTTTACCATCATTCAGAGCAACTTTCTACGTTATGTCTTTACCAGAACTAATACTAAATCGTCATTGAGTTTTGAAGAAGATGAGTTTAGATGTTTACTTTTTAAGCGATTCTGCTGCCTCAACTGCAGCGATGTTAACTGGAACCAGAATGTTAGAAGGCCCAGTGAGAGATTTCCGTTTACCACTGAATCAGTTTGTCAGAAATTACTTAGACGCAACAATATTCTTTCGTTGTCGTTCCTGTTTTGAACTTTCCATTTCCGGCCTATACCTATGCCGAAAACACAGAGAAATTGCTGTTTTCAACAACCTCCAAATCACTGTTCTTGAAATAAATGTCCAACGCAAACGCTCTATATTCGTTATTCTACATCTTAAGCTACGATCACACGTACTATCATATCATAGCCAATACGAGATATTTCTTCCTAAACAGGTTTTTCAGGAGGAAAACGGTCGAAAATTCACCGCGTGATAGCTTACCTTTCGTAAATTCGTCATGACGGACTTATCGCTATTTGTATCTCCTTACGGTAGATATCAGCTCGAATTCGACCAATTTGAGCACTCTAAACACAGCTGTTCTCTGTTCTTGTACTTTACACAACCATTTAAAATACTTAGAAGCGAATACGTGCCAAATGTTCCCCGTAATCCTTGCATTAACCCGTTCCGCTCAATCTTCAAAATACATATAATTATACTTGAAGCGAATAATCAAGAATCCTTGAGGAAAGCGAAAGACAACAGCACATATTTAAGATTCTATGATAAGACGTGTGATAGGAACTTTACAATTATTTTTCGGATTTTATTCGCTTTTTTACTGTGCAGGTGCAAATCATGCAATGAAAGAATTACATAAAAGAAAAAAAAAACCTATTACACAGAAAAAAAAACAAGACCTAAAACGGATAGAAAAATACCCGAACTGGGTAGAAAGATTCTTGGGTATGAGGTTACCCAATTTGGGACCATATTCTTGTTTTGGTTACCACTGTGTACCCATTTTGGGCACTGTTAAATGATAAAAAAAAATAATACAAGGCTTTTTTTTATGAGTATTCCTGTTTCCGAATTCTATAATTTTCTTTCTGCATTAGAGTTAAGGAGACAGAAATTATGTGTTCGGTATATGAGGGGTTGTATGTGTTACACCTTCAAAATATTCTTTTTTTCTTTAAAAAATTGCATATAATAGACGTAATTTCTCGGCATAAAAAATGCATAAAATACTCTTGTAACTTAGCTAGAACACTAGTTTTAAAAAAAGTTCTAAGTATTATCTGTAAATAATTATTAAAAAAGTACTTTAAAACATCTAATCTCTAACTGCAGTTTTTTAAATTGCCCGAAAAGTTTTTTCTGAGTTACACTGGCTATATTGGTGAAGTTTTTGCAGATTATGGATTATAATAGTTTTAAAGGCCACTTAAATTTACTTAAAGTTTCGCCGCTACAAAAAATAAAGTATTTTTTTTTAAATGCATAAAATACTTTCAAGTTTATTTCAAAATATACACTGTTAAAACTGGATACTTAAAAATAAGTAAAATGTACTCATTTTTGAGTACTTTCCGATCTTATAATAGCTCCGAGTACTTAACCCTTAAATTTGAGAAACGCATGTACTCATTTTTTTGAGTACATACAGGGACTCGAAAATAAGTATGTATAGGAACACACATACACTATAAGGGAAAAAAAAGCGAAATTACAGAGAACCGACAAATCACTATTTTTAATTGCGAAGAACTACAATTTTTGGAGTAAAGAACAACGAAATTTACTATTTTAAATCTTGAAATTTTGTGTATGAGCCGCCCCGTGATTTGAACCCGAGTCCTCTATGTGGGAGATCAGTATTGAACTGACTGTGCTATAAGAGCAGTTACCAGCTGCATCTAAATGACACCTTTTATGAATCAGCAACGGAAGATTGCTAACAGCAGAGATGAATTTTCCCTTTCTTAAATATTTTAATTTCTAATAAAACAATTTTAAAACTAAATTTTCTTCTTTAACATTTCTAATGAAATTGTAAATAAATTTGAAAAGTGTGTATTATAAATTAAAAATTATAACAAAGATAGACATATCTTTAAATAAAAGCTTGGGAATCCCTACTGTCAATTCGGTATAAGAAAAGGGTTTATCAGAAAACTCATATTTTTGAGCACATAGGATTTAAACATGAATATTAAGAGTTAAAAAACAAAATATATGTATTCACTTCTGCATACATTTATAAATCAAGTATAAGTATACACAACTTCAAAATATCATGTACTCGTTTCTGAATTAATTGTACTTAAAAAAAATCGAGTACAAAGAAATTTTCATTTTTAAGTAGATTAATGCTCCTTTTTGAAGCAATTGTACTTAAAAAATATGAGTACATAGAAATGCTCATTTTTAAGTAGATTATTTTTAACAATGTACTTCTTTTTGAAACAACTGTACTTAAAAAAATACGAGTACATGGAAGTTCTCATTTTTAAGTAAATTATTTTTGACAGTGTAAAAATTTATCTAATTATGCTGTAACAAAATCTATGGTTTTTCCATGTGATAAAAATAGAGTTGGAATTAGAAAGGCAGGTTCTGAGTCGATGTTTGCAATTTATTAGGCGAATATTCTAAGAACAGGAGATTTAGAGAATTTTCGTAGAATTTACTGCATTTACATTGCAAATGCAGTGAATTCGCTGAATGATGGTCATGACTAGGACCGTGAAAACCTTCTTTTCTAGTACCAAAACGAAGTTCTTCCCAAATTTTGGTGAATGGCTATCAGTTGTCTCTGAAAAACACTATTTTAACTGTACTATTGGCACATTAGGAAAACAGCAAGGACTTTGAAAAGGTTATTTAAGGTTATTTAAAGGTTTACTTATGGCTATTTGGACACTGTCGGTGACAATTTGGATCCAAATATAAAAAATGTTAAGGGTCTTCTGTATTACTAGTTAATTATTTTGCTTGTTGAAGTACTGGTGAATGATGTCAATACTCTCAGAAAGTAGACCCGAGACCGGTTTCAAACATGTTTTTTGCTTTGGATCCTAGTAGCACCATAGAGCCGAAGTTACGAAACGTTTTCTATTGTTATGTAATACGACATCCTGTCATATGTAATTTTCTTATTTCTTATTCCAGATGAATATTTCTCTCGGTCACAGGACTGAAGATGTGATCTTTACATGTAAAACATCTTCCTTTATTAAAAAAATAATCTATACTAATAAATGAGGTTTCGCCCTGTCTCTCTGTGTGTGTGTGTGTCTGTCTTCGATGACTAGCGAAATCTACCATACGCACAAAGCTGAAAATTTTTGTGAGGGTAGTCGAAGACCTCTCCTGGTGTACCTGAGACTCAGGATTTTAAACTTCTAATAATTAGCCGTGTTATTAATTAAAAATTACAAAGAACTCTGATTAAGAACTCCTCTCTGAGCTTCCGAGAGGGAAAAAGCGCCCAGAACCCTTATTTTCACATCAGGTGGAAATGAAGATCGAAAAGAAGGAATGTGGGGGGTGGGGGTATTTTGTCATTATTTATTGACTTTCATCGGTCAAACCGCTTGGTAAAGTTAAAAAGGAAGGACATATTCTGAAAGGATGAACTATTACGTCTTAAATGCCGTAATCAATTTCAAAAAACACCGATGTTAATCCTTTAAAAAAAATCAAAATGGTTTGTTTTCGCAGTTTTTTAATCCCATATGTCACCGCTTCTCCAGGGTGCATTTTCTGAGGTACCAATTAACAAAAAATACGAATGTAAAACTCAGAGCTTGTCTTTGGTGATGGAATCGGTTGTTAAAAATACGAAATTTAACTCTTTATAAAAAAAATTGCGGCCGTAGGTCATTTTGCGACATACGAAGACTATCTTTTTTCTACGATAAAAATGCCTAAAAGTTCGTATTTTCAGTCAAATCTTTGCAAACCAGATTTAGATCACTGAAAAGCCAGGGATTTCGGCGGAGTTTCGACTTCTGCTCAAGTTTCCACTACTAAATACGTATGGATATTTTTTTCATGAAATTTTAAATTTAGGCTTTGTTACAGTTATATTTCTTGAAGAGTTCAGATAACAAGGACTACTATTTTGAACTGCTGAAATAGACCAAATGAAATAAAAATTCTTTTACGAACCACTTTACCACTAAATATCAAAATAGCGTGTATAAGACGGTAGTATGTAAAATACAGGGCTCTACAAAAGTATTCATGTATGTTTCATTTATTGGTATAAATTGCTGAAAGTGAATTTTCTACCTATTACGCAGTTTCTTACTAAACTAAATTTTCATATTTTGTATATAATATATAAAAACTTTCTGTACTATTAAACCAGAAACAAAGGATATTGACAAATATTATGAAATCACTATACTAAAAAGCAGATTAAAAATGCTACATAAATTATGTAGTCCAATAGAATGAATTAGAAAAAAATCAATTTAAAAAACAAGAGTATAGACACACATGATAGCTTATATTGTAAATCACGTCTTCAAGAGCAGAAGATTTACAAATATAAGCAAAGAACGGCCGCTTTCTATAGAGACACAAACTTTGAGCTAAAAATTGTATATATTTATAGATCAAATACAGGACTTCTCAAAATAACAGGAATACATATTCGGCTATAGAGAGTAATTTCTGAAATCTGGTTTTCTAATGTGTAATGCGTTTTCTAAAATGTTTACTAGAGTATCTTCTTTATCTTATTAAACAACAGAGTTTTATTAAAGTATTCAGGAATTGTTGCAAAGTGTTTCATAATCTATGCCTCACGCATGATTTTTTTTGAAATGGAATATTTCCAAATAGATTTTTTATGGAAATCTAGATAAATTTTAAGTGATCATTTAGATCAGTGTGGTCCAACCTTTAGTAACCCGGGGACAATCAAACTTTAGGATAGGAATGTCAGGGCCAGAGACATTCCAGAATAAAAACGAATTACATATTTTATTCAAAAACTTTTATTAAGACTTATATTAAAAGAAGTTTAATATACCACTTCCTTTTACAGTCGAGAAATCAATCTGATGATTGGCACTGCTTTCCTGATACTAGTTTATCAATGTCAACTGTTAAGTTTAATAAGGCAAAGTCTCTGAATTTATTCCAGTGAAGCACTTTCAATTCGATTTCTTGTTTTTTAAATTTGTTTGAGAGCAGAAAAAGCGCTTTCGCACGCATATGTACTGCTAAACAGCGATTATATTTGCAGAGAGAATTTAAGCAGTTTAGGAAAACGTTCTATAGAAATCAGTTTCCTGAAATTTATCAGGTACATGGCCCTTTTTAGTCTGATAGAAAGGGTCTGCTGAAGATCACAAATTTCCATTTGAAGGTCGCAAGGCACCTAGTTCACTTCAATACACATGGGGTTGTTGAACAGTGCAAGTTTTGGTTTTAGAGAGTCAAAATCCTGGAATCCGTACTGAAACTCTTTCTTGATATCTATTATTATTTCATGAAACATTTTAAATTTGTGTCACCTTTTTCTTCTTTTAACTGCTAACAAAAGGGGAAGTGTGCCGTATTATTTGCCTTCAGTGTAATTTGCATTACGTCAAGTTTTTTGCGGAAGCCCTCCATATATCCATAAAGCTGGGAGATTTTTTGTTTTCTGCCTTGTAGTTTCAGGTTTAAATCATTTCGATGGGATGTTAAATCTATCAGAAAAAAAAGATTATTTAAAAACTGGATTCCTTCCAGTTTTTCTTGATACTCATGCACAATATTTTCATTTCAGAGAAAAGCAAGGATTTCATTCCTCAACCCAAAAAACTGTGCAGGCATCTTCCAGCACTCAGCGGGCGCACTTCACAGTACAATGAAATGTCATTATACTCAGCTTCCAAATTGTCGATGAATTGTCGAAATGCTCTGTGTCTATGGGCTTTATTGCTTTCCTTATTTACAACAGTTTTCACTGTCTCACTGAACCTTATAATATTTTCATAAAGAGCCACCAAGTGGATCATGCAGTGGAGAAACAAACAATTCATGCCTTTTTCTTAACATAGTCATACTAACCCAGTTTTATGACCAACCATTACTTTAGGTCCATCTGTTGCAATGCCAGAGCACTTTACAAAACCTCACGAGATCATCCAGTGCGTTGTATATGTTAATACCGTTTTTACTGGTTTCTAATGATGTCGATTTTAATAGTTCTTTATGAATTTTAAATTCTTCATTTATTGTTCTGACAAAGGTAAGAAGCTGGCTGATGTCAGCTATATCTGTGCTCTCATCTAGAGCTAGAGATTAAAATTCACATCTTTCCAAAATGCCCTTGAGAGAACATGAAACTTCACCACCCATATAATTAATTTCTCTACTTACTGTCTGATGAGACAAGGAAACTGTTTCACAATTTTTAGCCATCTTATTATCTTCAAATGAAGACGTCATTTTTACAGCACATCTCTTAATGAGCTCACCATCCCGAAAAGAATTTTTTACTTTTAGCCAGCTCTAAACATACTTCATAAGATGTCTTTAAACCAGCAGTGTTTGATGATTGCAAGATATTCTTCTGTCTTGTTAGTTTCAGCTTAAAATAATTAAGAACACAACTTTTGGCAATTCCCTGGTATTAATCGTATTTTTATTTATGCAAGCTGGCATAGTATCTACTCATGCTATACTCCTTCGAAACACCTGAGACTTGGGAACAGGTAACACACTGTGGTTTTCCATTATGTTCAACAAAAAAGCAACTTTCCTGCCACTTTGACTGAAATTGTCAGTTCCCATCTTCAAAACGCCGTTTCTTAAGTTCCGCCATTTTAGGTACCGCTCTCGCAACAACGATGACAACAATATTTCGTCGTACTATATCTCTCGAACAACCTCTCTCGTTTAAAAACAACCACTTAGAACTGCCCTGCGCTCCAAAACCTTCCAGAAAATCCTCGGCAGCAGACGAACGATCACGAAACTATTGCAGTCAGCGATTACCCGTTGCCTGGCAGCGAAATTCTAAAATGGAGGGCCAAAATCACAGTCATGTGAAATCCAAGCACCTCATTGGTCAGTGAGTCGCGTCCTTTTCAGAGAGCAATCTCTAGCACTAGGGGAAACGTCGAATACTCCCTTTTCTGAGAAAAAATTATGTTGGCAATTTTGAAGCGAATTTTTTCTGTTTCATTTAAAATAAGCCATCGAAATTAACTCAAGATATTTTGATGACTTTTTATAAAATGTGAAAGAAAGATTTCGATTTTAAGTTGTAAAAAATTTTAAACAGTATGGGCAAGTACTTTTTTAGTTAATGAAAATTAAAAATGAAACTTGCATAATTTTTCCTTATGTTACTTTTAAAATCCAAAATAAAACAAATATTCGAACTTTTCTATAGAAAAATTTAATAACTAACTTAGAATACTAAAAACTTTCAAAACTTTTTGCTTAATGGAAAATAATTGAAAAAAAATGTCAGTTTTAAAACCGATTTTAATCATTTAGAATAAACAGAACAAAAAATATTACATGAAGAATTTTGTAATAGTATGTATAATAAGTTATTTTGTTTCCTGGTTCATGTATTTAAATCTGGAATTTTTAAATCGATTTTTCACTCACTTACTGGTAAGCTAAGGTTATAAAAATTCTGAAAACAGGTGTGTTTTCGATGACAATATAACATTTTAAAATTTTGAGAATTTAATTACAAATTAACAATATGTTTCCCTGAAGAGGGTCGAAGTGATAAATTGCTAAATATTGTTTATGGTTATAATTGTATAAGAGTTACAAGAAGAATGGAATTATGTGCCTAATCATGCACTCTAAAATATGCCAATCAGCTGTGAAACTGCAACAATGAAATATTTTAAATATTAAAATGTAAAAAATAAAATATAAAGATATAATATATAAACTATTATTTTAACACAATCAAACTGACTGGTAAAGTTATCATACGAACGCTCAGTTTTCTTTTTCGCTCAGTTGGAAACATTCATTTCGTATGATAAGTTTACCAGTCAGTTTGATTGTGTTAAAATAATAGTTCATCTACGTATCCATCGTTTATATGGAGGTCCTTTACCTGCGGTTTATTCTGTTGAGCTGTCTACATGACAGACCAGATGTTCCAACCAATAAGGTTTTCTGAGCGAAATATGCTGGCTGGTTGTCGGCCCAGTTAGCTTAAATGGAAAAGCATTGGCCTTGTAAGCCAAGGATAAGGGTTCGATTCCCAGCCTGAGCATTTTTTCGCTCAGTTGGAAATATTCATTTCGTATGATAACTTTACCAGTCAGTTTGATTGTGTTAAAATAATAGTTCATCTACGTATCCATTGTTTATATGGAGGTCCTTTACCTGCGATTTATTCTGTTGAGCTGTCTACATGACAGACCAGATGTTCCAACCAATAAGGTTTTCTGAGCGAAATATGCTGGCTGGTTGTCGGCCCAGTTAGCTTAAATGGAAAAGCATTGGCCTTGTAAGCCAAGGATCTGGGTTCGATTCCCAGCCTGGGCATTTTTTCGCTCAGTTGGAAATATTCATTTCGTATAATATAATATATATTTGTAAATGCACTTTTATCATTAATTAATTTATTTATTTATGATTTTATGTTTCAAAAAACAATTTAGAAATCTCGAAACGTTGTTTAAACTATGCTTTTTTCCCCTTTTGCATATGTTAAGACGGTGGGTGCCCCCCAAAAAAGGGGACCGTCCTCCGGCCCCAGGCTCTTTTCAAGCCCATTTGACCACGCAGGGAACCGCCCGCGAGACAAGCCCCGCGGCGCGTCCCGAAGGTCGCCGCCAGACAAGCCCCAGCAAGACGCAGTCCCCACGCAACTCCGGCCAGGCCGACGCGCTGCCCAGTGCACGCAACGACGGCTGCTCCCAAGCAAGAGACGAATGGCCGCATGCGACAATCCTCACCACCCAGCTAGAAAACCAAGTGGTCCCTAAACTTGGTTACCCGATCCGATAAACCCCAAAAGCCCGCAGGAACCAGACGCCTATAAAGACGCTGGGCCCACGAAGCTGAACCGAGGCTTGCCGAACCGGAGTTGCTTTACGGAAGACCCACAAGATCAAATACCATTTTCCGGCAAAGACATTTATGCGGGCCACATGTTAAATGTTAAAAATTAATTGCATATGTCAAAAAAAAAAAAAAAAAAAACAGAAAGACAATTGTGATTTTTAAAATAAATCCACAAGTTCATGCTTTTCTAATCGTAAATTAAACGAAGGAAATTTCCATAATCGGGGTCCACGCCAAATTAACATATTGTAGCGCCCTTGAATAGCAGTCATGAAACTAGGCTTGATTTTTAAGATAAACGTTGAATGTCTATAAAAGAATGTTTACTTTTTATGTCCCAAATTATGAATTTATGAAAATTTCATCTTCTAAATCATATTTTGGGAATTTTTGAACACTACATTAGAAGATTTATACAATCATTTAATAAATTTGAGAAGGATTTTTTCCAAAATTAATTAATTAAATTGAATTTATATGGGTTTTGTGCAACATTTGTAACTCCCCACAAATCTTTTATTTAAAACTTTTTTTTTTAGTATTTTGTAGAATTACAAAATATACAAATATAATATCTTACAATAGAAATATTTCTGAACAGAAACTTTCGCCTCCCCCCCCCCCCTTCCCAATCTATCAACGTCTGAAAGCTGAAAAAGATGCAAAGGCAAAATAAATTATTGTTTTTTTTATTTTCTTTTGTGCAACCAATAATTTTTTTGGAACAAGATAAAGTAAAATATCTATAATTCATTCTAAACAGTAAAACTACTAATCGATATATTAAATTAGTTTTATAACAAGTTATTTTAATGGCACTTTAATGTACCGTCGGGCATAAAGGGTTAAAAACAGAAAACTTTTTTACTTTCATATTTATTTTATGGGCAGAGAGCCTGGAGCGACTTAAAAAAAGTTTTTGGATTTATTTTTAAGTTTTTTTTTCATTTAATGCTAAAATATTAAATTCTGTATTTTTAAAATTATTTGTGTAATTTTTTTTATAAAATTTCTTATTTTTAAGTTTCCAATATAAAGTCTAGAAAAATGTCTTTTTTTTTAATAATTGTTGACTTTTTCTAAAATAATATTAATTATTTGTGATTTTATGGATTTAAATGGTGGGGGGAGAGTGGGGGAGGGGAGAAAATTTATTGAGATTTTTACCATACGGAATTTATAGATAATTTTTAAATGGTATTACAAGTATTTTTCAATGAAAACTAATTTTTTATTAAAGAATATTTGTCATGTCATATCATTTAACAATTGTTACAACTTATAATCTAAATTATTCACTTTCGTTGTATAAAATATTATCAAAATATCTGAGTTAATTTCGATTGTTTATTATAAATAAAAGCGAACAAAATAATAAGGTAAATAATGCATAAATGTAAATAAGGTAACAATCCCTTCAAAATTACTTTTCCCCTCATTCCTTTCAAAATTCAAATGGAGAAACAAGTTGGTGATCCCCACCCTTATCTCTCTTAAAACCACACGACCAATGAGGTGGCTGTATTTCACCTGACTGTGATTTTAGCCCTCCATTTTAGAATTTCGCTGCCTGGCAGCGGGGCCACTTCTCGCCTTTCCCACCTGCCTCCTTCTTAACAAATACAGAATTAAAGTGAAAATCGAAGTAAGCACGCCACGGATTACAAGGGCCGAAGAGAATGTAAAATGAAGATTGGAAAATGAAGATGTACGGTGCTGCTGACGCAAACATAAAAAAACCTAAAGTAGTAGGGGAGACCGGGGCTAGTTGGCTACAGGTGTAAGTAGGCGCAGTCCCCATACATCGCCTGTTTGTGGATAGATTGTGCAACCAGTCACAGAGTAACTTCTTCTTGCGTTTTACAATTCTCATTGTAGTTTTGCAGCATTACCTACGTGCAGTGGACATTTATTACGGTTTTTCTGTTTTTGCGCTCATAAGTAATTTTTTGTTGATTAATTCTTTTTCTAATTTCTGATACTTATCTTAATAATTGCGGTTTAAGTTGTGCAATTTTTCTTAGTGTATGATTAACTGTACCTATCCCATATGTGATTTAATGTGATTTACTTGGATTATTTATGCTTAGATGGTTACGTGTCCCTTTTGTGAAGAAATTTATTATGGGGCTAGTAGGCGCATTGAACACGGGGCAAGTTGTCTCGGTGTCTGGTGTATGCTGGTAGTTTGAAAAACGGCAAACACCGAAAAAAGTGGTTGCAATGCAAGATTTTGGGCACACGGGTCTTGCCCAAACGGAGACACTCGATTTTTTATTTGTGACAACTGTAACTCTGATGATGGTATCGAGTAAGATAGAAGTTACTCAATGTTAATGTTTTATTCATTATTTTTATGTCTGTATAATTTAGAATTTACATTGTACGGCGATAACACCTTTGATTAAACCTACTGGTAATAAGGAAATTGATTTCTCTTAACTGCGTGACTTATTTAAATTTTTATAAAGCGTGTGCCAACTTACCCCATAGGTATAGGCAACTTGCCCCGTGACGGGATAAGTTGGCGCACAATTTTCTTTTTACTTTAGGCTTCCGCTAAACATAAACTACAAAAGCCATAAACTCAAAACTCCGGGTATTTATAGCCCAATGCCTGTTCTTTAGATAGGCTTTAGAGGTTCTTTAGAGGTTCTTGCGTCATAGTTTTAGCTGGGCTCTCTTTTGTTTTCTTGTGTTCTGACCTGAGTTAGTCTGGGTCACGTGTCGTGGGAGTGCTTTAGTTTGTTTGTTTATGAGTTGACTTGGTATTGTTTTTGATTCAGGAGTTTATCAGCTGTCTATGTCGTATTTCTTTACTGACACGTTTGTCCGGCGTTGGTATTGATCCATTTAAGCGGCGGTTGCCTAGTTACTTTTTTACTCTCTTTCTCTAGTTGCTTTCTGCTGTGTTTTTTTTTAATTATTTATCAGTTTTTGTTGCTATTTGGGTTAGAGACTAGCTCTACATATATAGTGAAAGTTAGTGCTGTTTGTAATCGGCTTCATATTCATCGACGGTGGGTTTTTTCTTTATGTGATTTTTTTGATAGAGGGTCTCTGGCTCGGGTTTATCTGATTAATTTTTAGTTATTTTTGTAAAATTTTGGTGGTCTTTTGGGGTCTATTCTGGCGGTTAAGTTGATTTTGATCATGGCGAAAGTGGATAAGTTTCTGGAGGGTTTAGCGGATGATGAGTTCCCGGAAGCTGTGCAAAAGGTTAACTCATATATGTATGAATTATTGGAGGGTCAGCAGGCCAAGAGTAGCGGTGGTAAAGTAACCCGTGAAATTTTAAATACTGTAAAGAAATGCTTGGATTATGTTAATCTAAGACTGGTAAAGGCACACACGGATTATGTATCTAGTGAGACGAAATTACGGACGATGATTACGGATAGCAAGGCTTACGAGGCGTTGTTGATGAGAAGATCAGGTACTTTGGACTCGACTCCGGTTTATAGACTGGCGGATCGTGCTGTTAAATCTAAGCCGTCAAGAGTGGATACAGGATTCTCGGTTTTGATAACACCCAGTGAAGGCACGGTGGATGATATCAGGGGAGAGCTGAGAAGTTTTTCCAAGCGGGATATGGAGTTTCCAAAGCTCTCGGATGTGGTAACAACAAAGAGTGGCCAGTTGGTGCTAAAGGTGAAATCAAAGCAAGAGTCAGACAAGTTGATTAAGAAAATTGAGCCACTGGGAAATAAAGTGAAAATATCAGCGCCACAGAGACGAAGATCAAGATTGCTATTACTGAGTCTGGATCAGAAAATTGACGAGAGTATGGTTCTTGATTCTGTTAAGGAGGCATTGGTTTGTGAGGGGTTGGATCAGGACAGAGACATTGATGTGGTAAGAAAGATTGGTACTAGAATGGGTAAAGTGAACTGGGTACTGGATGTCGATAATGATGTGTTTAGATGTCTGATTGGAAGAAGACGTATTTGCATAGATTTTAATCGTTATAGAATCGTGGAATTTTTACAGATAATAAGATGTTTTAAATGTCAAGGATATGGTCATTTGGCATCCAAATGTCAGGGCGATCAGAAATGCTCGAAGTGTGCGGGTGACCATCGATTGAGTGATTGCACAGTTGAAACAGAGTCTTGTGTAAATTGTCAAAAAGAAGAGGATGTGGACACGGACACTGGACATCGTGCGGACAGTTCTGACTGTCCGACTTTTAAAGCCTACCGTGATGGTTTGATGGCGAAGAGATTATAACATAGGTCATGTCAAATGATTCACTATCTAGTGGTGTTGGAATCGTTCAGATTAATCTTAACCATTGTACCGATGCTTGTGAAGCTTTGTTTGACTATGCGGAGAGGGAGGGCGTTTTATTTTTTCTTTGTCAGGATCCACATGCTTACGGTGTTTCTGGGATTTCACCAGATTGGTTAATATTTTCTTCTTTAAATAACACCTCCTCCATTCTGTGTACTAATAAAACCATGAATTGCACTATAAGCTTAATCACACCAAACAGTGTTTTTATTACGGTGACTTTTGAACAGACTTCACTGACTCTTGGCTCAGTCTACTCAGCCCCTTCGAGTAATATTGATTCTGACATGTCGTGTTGGATCAATTATTTTGAAGATTGCTCATCACATATTGTTGGTGGTGATTTCAATGTTTCTCTGATGACATTTGGTTATACCAGAGAAGACGACAGATCGGAAACATTTCAGGATTACTTGATGATGGGTAATCTCAGGATTCTGAATGATCCTAATGCTCCTCACACTTTTGTTCGTGGTGAATGTAAAGGCCGCCCGGATCTCACCTTGGCTGGTACTGACGTGGTGCAATACCTGAATTCTTGGCAAGTTGACGATAAAAATTTTTCTTTCTCGGACCATAGGTACATAAAGTTTGATATGAAATTGGTACCGTTAAATGTTACAAATCTGAGGTATAAAACTAAAAATAAGTCTATGAGGAAGTTCAACAAGTATTTTGGAAGAATGAACGACAGATTGCAGAGCACGCTTGAAAGAGTACAGGGAGCAGATGGATTGGAAGATTGGCTGGCCAACTTCGATGACTTTTTGCATTACGTTTTAGATAACTGTTTTAGAAAGGGTTCACTTAATCATAAGCCAACGGCTACATGGTACACAGATGCTCTTCGCATAGAGAGAAATAAAGTTAAAGCATTGTATAAAAGGTATCATAAAAATTTGTCTAATATAGCATATAGGGATAGTTATATCTCTGCTCGTCGATCATATAAACGTCATCTTCGTCAGGCAAAACGCGCTGGGTGGATCAGCTTTTGTCAACGTACGGACAACGCTTACGGTAATCTGTACAAATATCTCTCAGGCAAGAAGACTTCACGGTCAGACATGGTTTTCATGACTCTAGATTATTCTTCGGTATTTGCGAGTTACGATGAAGTGGCTTCCCAACTTATGAACGAGCATTTTGGCATCACGAATACTCCAGCACAGATTCATAATTTTGTTAGTGATAAGGATTTTCTGGATCACCCTGATTATAAGCCTTTTACCCGACGTGAATTACGCTTTGCTCTACAGTGCCAGAACAACAATAAAGCTCCGGGAGCTGATGACGTTGATGCTCTGGTAGTAAAAAATATGTGCACAAAATATAGATCTCTTATGTTAATGTTATTTAATACTTGTCTGAGGTTTGGCCATTTCCCGGCGAATTGGAAGAAGGGCGTTATTATTTTTTTCAGGAAGAGAAACCGTCCACCGAATCTTCCGAAGTCGTATAGGCCTATTACTCTTCTGCCCATTTTGGGTAAAGTTTTCGAGCGTCTTTTGAAGATGCGAGTTCTAACTATGTTAGAATCTCTGAATTTTCTTGATAACAATCAACATGGCTTTCGTGAGACTAGGTCAACGCTCACAGCTTTAAGTTCTCTCAAGACTTTGGTTGCAGAAAAGCTTACGAAATTCAAGTACTGTTCTGCCATTTCATTTGATATTGCGGGGGCCTTCGATGTCCTGGACTGGTTGGTTGTTTCTCGGATTATTGATGACCTACCCATTTACAGCTATCTAAAGTATACTTTTAAGAGTTACATTTCTAATCGACAAATCGGTTTTCGTTTTCTGAGGGGCATCCGATGGTTCTGGATATTTGTGGGCTGCCCGCAAGGATCATGCCTCGGCCCTTTGATTTGGACGATTGTGGCTGACGAGATTTTGAAGAACGCACGTAAGGTGCATATGGATTTGATTTCATATGCAGATGACTCTGTTGTTGTTGATGGTGCAGATACAAGACAGTCGCTTGAAGACAAAATGAATAATCATGTGGAAAATTTTAATAATATTTGTAATAATTTGAATCTCACCATTAATCCATCAAAGACTGTTGCTATGATGTTTGGTACAAAAACGTTGAAAAAAAGAAGACCAATCTTTAAAATTTTACATAACAGCATTCCTGTAAAAGATACAATGTTATACTTAGGTTTTACTTTGGATAACCTGTTTAACTGGCTCCCTCATTTGGAAGCTGTCAGATCTAAAGTAACAGATTTTTCCTGTAACATCAAGAAGTCGAGGATTCGTGACCGGGGTACTCCTCTTCAATATCTTAAATTGTGGTATCAAACAGTTCTTCGGAAACAAATAAGTTATGGCCATGAGATTTGGCTGGGGGACTTGAAGTATCACGGTATTAAGCGTTTATCCTCTTGTCAGCGAGTGGCTTTGTTCTCATTTATTCATGGCTATCGTACAACTTCTACAGATGCGCTTTGTGTATTAGCTGGTGTTCCTCCAATTTTTCTTCAGCTTTCGATCTCAGCCTTAAAATACAATGTGCTGAGTGGCAGAACGTCTATTGAATTGAGTGGTTGTCGCATGGATTCGGATAAACTAGTAAGAAGGATACCAACTTTTGATTATCCGTATTTTTATTCTCCTCATAATGTTAATTTTATTCGTCCAATGATGAAATATAATGCATTTGCTGGTCACCCAGTTCTGTTTACTGACGGATCGAAGATGGATCAAGGGGTTGCAGCAGCTTATGTTGTGTTCAGGGGCCCTGACTCTATATTTGAAAAAAGAATAAAACTTAAAAATTATAATTCGATCTATCAGGCAGAGCTGGTTGCAACTGCTGATGCAATAGATTGGTGCAGGTCATCACAGTTTTCAGTTTTCTATTTGTTTACGGATAGCTTTTCATCGTATTGCTCTCTCCAGTGTCTTTTTCCTAACGATGATCTTTTAATGAGAATTTACGATAATCTGAGATTAATGAGTGATAAAATTATTAACATAGGATGGGTTAAGGCCCATATTGGCATTTATGGAAATGAAAGAGCGGATTTCCTTGCTAAATCAGTGATTCTTAACGATGAGTATGATATTGAAGAAAACATTCCTATGCCGATCTGCATGTTAAAAGCCGGTCTGTCTAAGAAACTTATTTGTGATTGGCAAACTGATTGGAATAATAGTAAAAAAGGTCGTTTTACATATGACTTATTAAGTAAAGTTAATTTGGATTATGTATGTTATTCTCAGATATGTGTTTATTTTTACACAGAGCATGGTGCCTTTCCGGCATATCTTAAAAAAATGGGAAAAGCAGAGAGTGATAAGTGCAGTTGTGGTACTAAGGGCGATGTTCGACATTTTTTATTTGACTCATGCCAAGTGTCTGCTGAGAAATTTGATTTTATTAGGAACCGTCCAGTGGCATGGAATATCAGAAGAGTTCTCGCCTGTCGTGGGAACTATAATAAGTTACGAAATACCTATAACAAGCTAAATAAGAATTTTTCATTTATTAAATATGTATTTTGAACGTCCACTTCTTGTGGTTTTTACTGCAAGCTGGTGAAAGTACTATAAAGCTGTGCCCTTATTGTGACATTGAAATACTTGGTCTGCTGGTCGGAACTATCTTTTTATCTTCGGTGCTAACAGTGATTGGCATGTTGTGCGGCTACATATGATGGTCTTTTAAAAAAATTTTAATAACATTATTATGTCTTTTTACGAACATTTCGGACTACTTTCTACAGACTTTGTGTTTCAGAGTATATGTGGTGTCCTTCTTAGGAACTATGATACGAACAATTATTTTGTAGGACTTTGGCGATGGACTCGTTTATTTTAGTCTATTGCAATTTGTATATTTGCAGGTCAATTTAATTTATAATTTAGTTCAATGTGTGATTCCAGTTTTGTATAAGTTTTCAAGTCAGTGACTTGAACATTTGTGATATTTTTGTTTTGGTACGTTGGTGTTTAACGAGAGGTGTTCTCGTTCTTTGTTTAAATTTTATTTTGGTTTACAAATTATGTAACCTTATGTATGTAGATTTTATTTCTAGCGAGAATCTCACTACTGAACGTTAGTCTATGTTTAATTATTTGCCGTCTGGTTTTTCTGGGCCTTTTTTATTAGCGGTGGTTTTGCTTGGTGGTGCATAGGGTTTACCGCCGGAGCAATAGAACCTATGCCAAATTTGGTGGGTGCTCCGGTTGGGTGATTCTGCCTGTTCTTTAGAAGTACAGTTAAAGTTTCATAAAAAACTTAAACAAAAAATTAATAAAAATCAATAACTAAAAACTGCGCCTACTAGCCCCGGTCTCCCCTATTATTTAAAAAGCAGTAAGAAGGGTAAACGAGTTTTTTCCAAATGTTAAATCAAAATATTTTTTTCCAGTTAAGAAGGGCAAGGGCCAACAAAAACGTATAGGTGGGTGATATAAGACTCGTGGACCGCGGATTGGACCGCACTCATTCAGATTATTCAATTAACAAATTATAGAAGAAAATTTTAATACATTTTTACTTTCTTCTATCTTCAATAGAAGAAAGTATTGTAATCGAATTTTTTTTCGACTTCCGGTTTTCGACGGATTTACATGTTTTAGGGGTCAGAGATTCCAAAAAACATGTTTATAGAAACTGTCTGTCTGTCTGTGTGTCCGTCTGTCCGTCTGTCCGTCTGTCTGTCGCCATTGTACCATCAAAAAGTGTATGAAGTTATGCATAAAATTAAACCAAAATTTTATTTTAAGTTTTTGGCTATGGCAAGCAGGTCCTCCTGGAATTTGGAAAAAATTCGCCGGTAGGGGGCTCTGCTATAGCAATTTTTGTGCGATTTTGAATATTGTACCATCCAAAAGTGTATGGAGTTATGCATGGAATTGAACCAAATTTTTATTTTAAGTTTTTGGATATGGCAAGCAGGTCCTCCCTGAATTTGGAAAAAATTCGCCGGTAGGGGGCGCTGATATAGCAATTTTTGTGCGATTTTGAATATTGTACCATCCAAAAGTGTATGGAGTTATGCATGGAATTGAACCAAATTTTTATTTTAAGTTTTTGGATATGCACAAGCAGGTGCTCCCTGAATTTGGAAAAAATTCGCCGGTAGGGGGCGCTGTAAATGCGATGTTTGTACGATTTTGAATATTGTACCATATAAAAGTGTATGAAGTTATGCATAGAATTGAACCAAATTTTTATTTTAAGTTTTTGGATATGGCAAGCTGGTCCTACCTGAATTTGAAAAAAATTCACCGGTAGGGGGCGATGTAATAGCGATTTTTGTGCGATTTTGAATGTTGTACCGTCCAAAAGTGTATGAAGTTATGCATAGAATTAAACCAAATTTTTATTTTAAGTTTTTGGAGATGGCAAGCAGGTCCTCCCTGAATTTGCAAAAAAATTCGCCGTTAGGGGGCGCTGTAATAGCGATTTTTGTGTGATTTTGAATATTGTACCATCGAAAAGTGTATGAAGTTATGCATAGAATTGAACCAAAAAAAATTTTTAAGTTCTTGGCTATGGAAAGGACGTCCTCCCTTAATTTGTAAAAAAATCGCCCGCAGAGGGCGCTGTAATAGCGATTTTTGTGAAATTTTTGTGCCCTTTTGAATATTGTACCGTCGAAAAGTGTATGAAGTTATGCATAGAATTGAACCAAATTTTATGTATTTGTTTTTGGTCATGTCACGAAGGTCCTCTCTGAATTTGGAAAAATTCTGCCGGTAGGGGGCACTATAATTGCGATGTCTGTACCATTTTAATTATTGTGCCATCGAAAAGTGTATGAAGTTATCCATATAATTGAACCAAATTTTGTGTGCATGTTTCTGGCTATGGCAAACAAGTCCTTCCTGAACTTGAAAAAATTCCGCCAGAAGGGGGCGCTATAATTCCGATCTCTGTGCCATTTTCATTATTGTACCATCGAACAACGTAAAAAATTATGCATACAATTGAACCAAAATTTTTGTGCTTGTTTTTGGCTTTGGCTAACAGGTCCTCCTAGAATTTGGAAATATTGCGCGGTAAAGGGGCTCTGTGCTAGCGATTTTTGTATACTTTTCTTGATTTTTAGGTAGCTTTCTTTACAAAAAAGCTACCTATTGCAGCCGTTCGGAGGAAAGCGATTTCAAAAAATTTTGGTATATTTTCATCGATCATGACCCCCAGACCCCGAAACCACCCTCCGTTCAAAATTGATATATATATATATATATATATATATATATCTGACCTATGTCACACTGTAACTTCCGTAATTATGAACCGATTTCGATGTAATTCGGTGTGTACATAGTTCATACCAATGTCTCGACCGAGTTCGTTGGCCAGCTTCATCCGCCGTTTTGTTTCAAAATGGCGGCCATTTAAAATTTTGTAAAAAAATTAAAACTTGAAATGTGGTATCAAAAATTTAAAAATGGAAAAATATTTTTTTCTTATGTATTTGACCTTTATACAAAGATTCCGGAGCAGTTTTTGTTTCGTCTATATCTTAAAAAATGGCTGAGTTATAGCATTTTGAATTTCTAGCTTGGCTGACATTTTGAAACGTCCTGAATTTTGTCACGCGATAAAAGGCGTATTTATGAACCGATTTGGATGTAATTCGGTGTGTACATAGTACATACCAATCTCTCGACCGAGTTCGTTGGCCAGCTTCATCCGCCATTTTGTTTCAAAATGGCGGCCATTTAAATTTTTTTTTTAATTTAAAATTTGAAATGTGGTACCAAAAATTGAAAATGGAAAAATATTTTTTTCTTATGTATTTGACCTTTATACAAAGATTTCGGAGCAGTTTTTGTTTCGTCTATATCTTAAACAAGTTGGAAATTGCTCGTCAAACGTGGCAAATGAGGTGCGTTCGTACTATAACTAGTTTTATCATTATTTTTTGCACCCCATATTGTATTGAATGTATACTTTTTTGCACTTCATAAAGTGCATAGTCTGATACATCATTAAAATGCACTTCCAATAATTTTTTCCCATTCCCCGTAATGTAACGGAACACTTTTGACTGTCCCTGTAATTAAACTATACATCCGATTTTCCTAAAATTTGAAATAGCTCAACAAAACTTTGCAACAATTATATCTTTAAAATTTCAGACCATTCGGAAGGCTGTAATATCATTAAAATGCACTTGCAATAATTTTTCCCATTGGCCGTAATGTAAAGAAAAACTTTTGACTGTCCCTGTAATTAAACTATACATCCGATTTTCCTAAAATTTGAAATGGTTCAACAAAATTTTGCAACAGTTATATCTTTAAAATTTCAGATCATTCGGAAGGCTCTAATATCATAAAAATGCACTTGCAATATTTTTTCCCATTGGCCGTAATGTAAAGAAAAACTTTTGACTGTCCCTGTAATTAAACTATACATCCGATTTACATAAAATTTGAAATGGCTCGACAAAATTTTGCAACAATCATATATTTGAAATTTCAGACCATTCGGTTGGGTAGTTTTTGCTCTGTTACATGCGGACAGACGGACGGACAGACGGACAGACGGACGGACTGAACGACGACTATAGGTGCTACGTATTTATATAATTACGAACGCACCTAAAAATGGCTGAGTTATAGCATTTTGAATTTCTAGCGTGGCTGACATTTTGAAACGTCCTGAATTTTGTCACGCGATAAAAGGCGTATTTATGAACCGATTTGGATGTAACTTCGTTTATACATAGTACATACCAATGTCTCCACCGGGTTCGTTGGCCAGCTTCACCCGCCATATTGTTTAAAAATGGCGGCCATTTAAATTTTTAAGAAAAATTTAAATTTAAATGTGGTACCAAAAATTGAAAATTGAAAAAATATTTTCTTCTTATGTGTTTGACCTTGATAAAAAGATTCGGGAGCAGTTTTTGTTTTGTCTATATCTTAAGAAATGGCTGAGTTATAGCATTTTGAATTTCTAGCGTGGCTGACATTTTGAAACGTCCTGATTTTTCTCACGTAATAACTTGCGTATTTATGAACCGACTTGGATGTACCTTGGTGTGTACTTAGTACATACAAATATCTCGACCGAGTACGTTGGCCAGCTTCATCCGTCATCTTGTTTCAAAATGGCGGTCATTTAAAACAATTAAAATATAAAAAAAATTAAATGAGATACCAAAAAATTGGAAAATGAAAAAGATTTTTTTTGTATGTTTTTGAACTTAATACAAAGATTCCGGAACAGTTTTTCTTCCGTCTATATCTAAAAACTAGTTGGATGTGCCAATCCCAAAACTTTCTTCTATCTTATACATCTTAATATTTCAAAACCTAGTTACACATGTTAATACTTCAATATTATTAGTTCAATACCATACCAACTTTGATTTTCATCTTAAATTTCTGCTCAAGTCAATTAAACGGACTAAAAACGAGTTAATCTATATCATGATATTTGTTAAAATTATTAATTTTTCCTTATTCTGTCGTTATCAGCTGTTTGCGAATAGCCGGCATTGCAGGAAGCGAGTTCCCGCCGCTGCATGAGCCGCCGATGCACAATAGAACTACGAAAAATCAAGAAAAGTATACAAAAATCGCTAGCACGGAGCCCCTTTACCGCGCAATATTTCCAAATTCAAGGAGAACCTGTTGGCCAAAGCCAAAAACAAGCACAAACATTTTGGTTAGATTGTATGCATAATTTTATACGCTGTTCGATGGTACAATAATGAAAATGGCACAGAGATCGGAATTATAGCGCCCCCTTCTTTCGGAATTTTTTCAAGTTCAGGGAGGACTTGTTTGCCATAGCCAGAAACATGCACCAAAAATTTGGTTCAATTATATGGATAACTTCATACACTTTTCGATGGTACAATAATGAAAATGGTACAGGCATCGCAATTATAGTGCCCCCTTCCGGCAGAATTTTTCCAAATTCAGGGAGGACCTTCGTGACATGACCAAAAATAAACACATAAAATTTGGTTCAATTCTATGCATAACTTCATACATTTTTCGGCAGTACAATATTGAAAATGGCACAAAAATCGCTATTACATTTATATTATTATCGCCCCCTAACGGCGAATTTTTTGCAAATTCATGGAGGAGCTGCTTGCCATATCCAAAAACATAAAATAAAAATTTGGTTTAATTCTATGTATAACTTCATACACTTTTGGACGGTATAATATTCAAAATCGCACAAAAATCGCTATTACAGCGCCCCCTACCGGCGAATTTTTTCCAAATTCAGGGAGGACCTGCTTGCCATAGCCAAAAACTTAAAATAAAAATTTTGTTCAATTCTATGCATAACTTCATACACTTTTCGATGGTACAATATTCAAAATCGCACAAAAAACGCATTTACAGCGCTCCCTACCGGCGAATTTTTTCCAAATTCAGGGAGGACCTGCTTGTCATATCCAAAAACTTAAACTAAAAATTTGGTTCAATTCTATGCATAACTCCATACACTTTTGGATGGTACAATATTCAAAATCGCACAAAAATTGTTATATCAGCGCCCCCTACCGGCGAATTTTTTCCAAATTCCGGGAGGACCTGCTTGCCATAGCCAAAAACTTATAATAAAATTTTGGTTTAATTCTATACATAACTTCATACATTTTTTGATGGTACAATGGCGACAGACAGACGGACAGACGGACAGACGGACGGACGGACAGACGGACAGACGGACGGACGGACAGACGGACAGACGGACACACAGACAGACAGACATTTTCTATAAACATGTTTTTTGGAATCTCTGACCCCTAAAACATGCAAATCCGTCGAAAACCGGAAGTCGAAAAAAATTTCGATTACAATACTTTCTTCTATTGAAGATAGAAGAAAGTAATAAAAAATAGCTGAGTAATAGCATTTTGAATTTCTCTTGTGGCTGACATTTTAAAACGACCTGATTTTTGTCACGCGATAACAGGCGTATTTATGAACCTATTTGGATGTAACTTGGTCTGTACATAGTACATGCCAATGTCTCGACCGAGTTCGTTGGCCAGCTTCATTCGCCATCTTGTTTCAAAAGGGTTGCCATTTAAAAAAAATTAAATTTAAAATTCAAAATGAGGTATTAAAAAATTGGAAAATGAAAAAGATTTTTTTTATGTGTTTGGCCTTGATACAAAGATTCCGGAGCAGTTTTTGTTTCTGAAAATTTGTTCTTTTGTTGATATCTTAAAACATGGTTGATTTATAGCACTTTGAATTTCTAGCATGGCTAACATTTTGAAACGATCTTGTATTTGTCACCCGATAACACACGTATTCGCCTATTTCGATGTAAGAAGGCATGAGGATAGTATACATCAACACCTCGACCAAGTTCGCTGGCCAGATTCATCAGCCATCTTGTTTCAAAATGGCGGCCATTAAATTAAAAAATATATATATATTTAAAGTGAGGTGCAAAAAAATTAGAAATTGAAAAAGGTTTCTTTCTTAAGTATTTGATCTTGATATAAGGATTCAGGAGCATTTTTTGTTTGTCTTTACCTTAAAAAATGGCTCAGATATAGCAGTTTCAATTACTATTGTGGGTGACATTTTGAAAAATCTGATTTTCTGCATGCGACAGCACTCCTACATATTAACCGATTCCGATGTGAGTGAGCATGTGCACAGCAATTACTAAGGTCTCGACCAAGTTCACTGCTTAGCCTCATCCACCGTGTTGTCTTAAAATGACAAGCACTTTAAGAAATTGCCGAATTTGGCAGCCAAATATATGTTACTTTAAAGAAAAGCAGCTTGGATAAAACTGACTAATTTCGCGAAATTCTCATTCATTATATTGATAAAAATTAGTATTGAATCTCCTATATTCGGTATCCACTAAATTGAGCTTCGTGTGTTTGCATGATATAAGTTGGCTTTTTTTAAATAAGGATTATGAAAGCTACCTCTTTCTCCCGGCACTGGCCGGAAGGACTTTTCGTAGTTCTATTGTGCAGCGGCGGGAACTCGCTTCCAGCTAAGCCGGCTATTCGCAAACAGCTGATAACAACAAAATAAGGAAAAATTAATAATTTTAACAAATATTTTGAGTTCAGCATTACGAAAGCGTACACACGATACCCCACCACGATATACAATAAAACGATTTTTTTTTTTTTTTTTTTTTTTTTTTAAGTAACTTAATTAGTCTCTCTACATTTTTACTTTCTTCTATCTTCAATAGAAAAAAGTATTGTAATCGAAATTTTTTTCGACTTCCGGTTTTCGACGGATTTGCATGTTTTAGGGGTCAGAGATTCCAAAAAACATGTTTATAGAAAATGTCTGTCTGTCTGTCCGTCTGTCCGTCTGTCTGTCGCCATTATACCATCAAAAAGTGTATGAAGTTATGTATATAATTAAACCAAAATTTTATTATAAGTTTTTGGCTATGGCAAGCAGGTCCTCCCGGAATTTGGAAAAAATTCGCCGGTAGGGGGCGCTGATATAACAATTTTTGTGCGATTTTGAATATTGTACCATTCAAAAGTGTATGGAGTTATGCATAGAATTGAACCAAATTTTTAGTTTAAGTTTTTGGATATGACAAGCAGGTCCTCCCTGAATTTGGAAAAAATTCGCCGGTAGGGGGCGCTGTAAATGCGTTTTTTGTCCGATTTTGAATATTGTACCATCGAAAAGTGTATGAAGTTATGAATAGAATTGAACCAAATTTTTATTTTAAGTTTTTGGCTATGGCAAGCAGGTCCTCCCTGAATTTGGAAAAATTCGCCGGTAGGGGGCGCTGTAATAGCGATTTTTGTGCGATTTTGAATATTGTACCGTCCAAAAGTGTATGAAGTTATGCATAGAATTAAACCAAATTTTTATTTTAAGTTTTTGGCTATGGCAAGCAGGTCCTCCCTGAATTTGGAAAAAATTCGCCGGTAGGGGGCGCTGTAATATCGATTTTTGTGCGATTTTGAATATTGTACCGTCCAAAAGTGTATGAAGTTATGCATAGAATCAAACCAAATTTTTATTTTAAGTTTTTGGATATGGCAAGCAGGTCCTCCATGAATTTGCAAAAAATTCGCCGTTAGGGGGCGCTGTAATAGCGATTTTTGTGCGATTTTGAATATTGCACCATCGAAAAGTGTATGAAGTTATGCATGGAATTGAACCAAAAAAAATTTTTAAGTTCTTGGCTATGGAAAGGAGGTCCTCCCTTAATTTGTAAAAAAATCGCCCGCAGAGGGCGCTGTAATAGCGATTTTTGTGAAATTTTTGTGCCCTTTTGAATATTGTACCGTCGAAAAGTGTATGAAGTTATGCATAGAATTGAACCAAATTTTATGTATTTGTTTTTGGTCATGTCACGAAGGTCCTCTCTGAATTTGGAAAAATTCTGCCGGTAGGGGGCACTATAATTGCGATGTTTGTACCATTTTCATTATTGTACCATTGAAAAGTGTATGAAGTTATCCATATAATTGAACCAAATTTTTTGTGCATATTTCTGGCTATGGCAAACAAGTCCTCCCTGAACTTGAAAAAATTCCGAAAGAAGGGGGCGCTATAATTCCGATCTCTGTGCCATTTTCATTATTGTACCATCGAACAGCGTATAAAATAATGCATACAATTGAACCAAAATGTTTGTGCTTGTTTTTGGCTTTGGCCAACAGGTTCTCCTTGAATTTGGAAATATTGCGCGGTAAAGGGGCTCCGTGCTAGCGATTTTTGTATACTTTTCTTGATTTTTCGTAGTTCTATTGTGCATCGGCGGCTCATGCAGCGGCGGGAACTCGCTTCCTGCTATGCCAGCTATTCGCAAACAGCTGATAACGACAGAATAAGGAAAAATTAATAATTTTAACAAATATCATGATGTAGATTAACTCGTTTTTAGTCCGTTTAATTGACTTGAGCAGAAATTTAAGAGGAAAATCAAAGTTGGTATAGTATTGAACTAATAATATTGAAGTATTAACATGTGTAACTAGGTTTTGAAATATTAAGATGTATAAGATAGAAGAAAGTTTTGGGATTGGCACATCCAACTAGTTGCAATATGTATACGCACAATATTCTATATCTGTTGTGTGATTTTTATTTACCCTACATGTTTTGATTAAACTCGTAAGTAATATGTAGAGCAGTATCGACGCAATAAATTTAATAATGTGTAATTATTGGTTAAAAAAGCTGATAAAAAATAAGCAACGTTTTTAGCAAAGAAATTTTTTTAATGACACATTTTAAAATTTTAATAATCTCTCTATTCTAAAAAAAAGTAACTACCGCTGTCACCGCCGCCGCCGCCGGTTTTGAATTTTTTGTGAACGGAGGTCTTTCTTCGTTAATATTAAGAAAAATAATGCATACAAAAATATGAAAATCGGTAGTATTATACAAAAATGTTTGATAAACACGCTGATGCAGACAGTTTTCAGATCGAAGAATTATTTTGAGAGATATTTAATGCTAAAGTTGGACAAAATCGTTCCACTAAAAAAGTTTTATAGGAGCAAAAACTGTTCATAGGAATTTAATCATTTTTAGATCATTTTATGCGTTGGAATTTGCCGGAGTGCAGATTGCATTAATTTTTTTATTTTGACTAATTTTTTGAGGGTTTATTTCTATTTTAAATTCAGATTTTCAGCATTTCTAAAGATATTTTTAACAGATTTTAGAAAGTGATATTAATTTAAACTGTTGCCAGCTGTATAAACAGCGGAAACAATAATGTTTGCGTCAAAAAAAATATATATGTTTATACGCGTAAATAAATTAAAAATTTATTTACACGTGACTATTATAAACAGAAAAAAACATTTGGAATTAGAATTAAATAATTATGTACAAAAAGCAGGAACTTGTTAAAAATTACGTCATAAAAACTATAATTACACGTGAATTTTAAGAGAGAAAGGAATTTGTAAAACAATAAATTTATTAACATGCGTTAGAAGTCTTAAATAGGAGAAATTACGTCATATTTACATCACATTACAGTTATTACATAAAATGAACACAAAATAATATTGCAAAACGGTTTAAATTTAGAAATTGCGCTAGACATTTATTTGATATTTTAAGAGGATATTTTTCAACTATTTTTGTTAGGAAAGCGCAAATAATATTTCATTTCTAACAAAAGTATATTAAAAAGAGAAAGAATAGTTTGGTCAAAATTACGTCAGATTAAAAACGATTAATTTAAAATGTCTCATTTAAAAGAACTTTCTTTTCACTTTGTTAAAAAATACCAGGAGACAAAGACTCTGTTTACTTAATTCCTTTTATATTAGCTTATTTTGAAATTTTGTTACACGTGTCTACGTCATCACGTCATTTTTATTTCGATGTTTTATTTGTATTTTAATTAATGTTGTACTAATTTATGTGTTTTTTCATTATTTAAAATAAAAATTATGTCAATTTGTATAATTTGGCGAGTGGTTTGGCGATTTATATAATTTGGCAAAATTGGTCGACGGGATAATCAAGTAGTACCGCAACGGATTTGGCGTTAAAATTCCCCAATCAAAGAGAAATGAATAGAAATCCGGTTATAGAGAGATCGCCACTGTTTTTTAAATTATACTTCAATCTTTCGAAATCTTTTTAAAGCCGATCAAATTAGCGTGCATTTAGAGTCTGCGGTGTCTGGACGGGGGTTGGCGAGCGTAGCTCGTAGGGGGCCGAGCCCCCTAGTTTTGTTATAAGAAAAAGAAGAAACACACAAACTCCAAAAAAGATACATAAATTATATCGTTTTTTAAATACACCAAAGCGAGTTTTGAAAAATCTGTATTACTTAATTTTTTATTGAGAAAAAGAATTTTCCTGTCGCTTGAGAGCAAACACAAAATAAGTTATCCATTTTCAAGCTTATCTTTGCATATTCTCAGCAGGGAAAAAAAAATCAATGTCTTCACTAGACAGTAATGGTAATTAAACAGAAGTTCGGGTCTTTAAAAAATATATTTAAAAAAAAGAACTTAAATTATTTGAAGATGTCATTTTAAAATTTGGTTCTATAAAAAAATGGAAATTTTGCTATGTAATTTCAATAAATTGATGTTAATAAAACATTTATTAAATATTCAAAGATTCTGTAAAATTTTGATTTTGTTTAGAAGAGAAATATTAAGAAAAATATTTCTCTAGTTAATCTCAATGAATTTGTTTTTAGATGTTTAGCAAATCAGAGGACAAAATTTTAGTACATTTATATATACAGCGGGTCCCAAAAAATTAAAACGCACTTTCATTTTTAACACTTTCCAACATACTTAAAAAGTGTTTATGAATTGGGTCTGTCTGTCCATGTGTCCGAGCTCTAACTCATGTAAATATATTCGGATTGCCATGCAATAGATATACGTTATTTAGGTTTTATCCCTGGCATGTTTGCTTTTGAAAATGAAATTCTAGCTGTAATAGACCATTTACAGGAGTACTCAAAAGTATTTCATTACATTATGGCCTATGGGGAATAATCATTTGCCGTGTATTTTAATGATGTTGCACTATTTTAAACATAATGAATTTTGTATGCATTATTGAGGTACACTAGAATATGATTACTATAGAATGTGTTATTTTTAGAATTTACACCATGTATACAGAAGAACACAAATGTATTCCATTATATTATGGTATATGAAAAAAAATTGTGTGTGGCGTATTTTAATGATGTTACTCTATTACAGATATAATGAAAATGATATAAATTTCTGAGAGGCACTAAAACATGCTTTTAGCAGAATATGGGGGGAAAGCATTTATCTTTCATTTACAAGGTCACACAAAAGAGTTCGTTTATGTACTGATCTTCGGGGGAAAAACAGTTCACATTTAATTATGTTGCACTATTTTAAACTTTGTGAAATTAATATTTATGACTGCGGCTTGCTAAAAGATGCTTTCAGTAGAATATGATGTGCATCAAATTTATCGTTCATTTACAGGGACACGTAAAGGATTTCAGATACAATGTTGTATCCGAAGTATTGTCAGAGATGTTTGCTGAAAGTGCGTTTTCAGCTATGGTATGCGATGTTAACTTTAACTAAATTTTTACATGCTAAGTAGTAGGATGCAGAAATTTTAGAGACCATATACAGGGCTGCACAAAAGATTTCGTAAGCAATGCTGAGAATGAGCATAAATCACTTAAAGGTGTTTTTTAATTTGCGATATGCATTTTCAAGCTAAACTACATTTAGTATTTAAATAGATATTTATAGAATATAAATAAAATCATATACATGGCAATGTAAAGAACTGTATACATGGCCGCCTATGGTTGATAACTTTTGGTTTTAGGATTTCAGTAGTTTTAAGCGCGTTTTTGACTGAACTTAATGTGTGACGTGTATAAAAATCTACTGGTTAATATACAGAACTGTACAAAAGAATTCAAGTACGTTTCCGCATATTGGTAGATATTGCTGAAGTGAATTTTTAACTGTGTGCTGCGTTTTCCTACTGTACTAAATTTTATCATACTATGTTTAATATATAAAAATCTATCAATCATATGCAGAGCTGCACAAAAAAATTAAAGTACTTTTTTGGCTGTAGACGATAATCATTGAAATCTGAATTCCAAATGTGCTATGTGGTTTCTGAAATGTTTTCTTGGACATCTTATTTAAATTATTCAACGGCGAAGTTTTGTCAAAATATTTTGGAAGTGTTGGAAAGGGTTTCATAACCTATGCTTGACGCATGATTTTGCTTTCTTTTTTTACTTATTGGTGACACGTAAGCAACGTAAATTGCAAAAGCTATCAAAATAAGGTAGGAATTAAGATTATGTTAATGAATAGTCCCATCATTTTGTTTTTGAAAAATTTGCATTTTAAAAATATTTATATGTTCTTGGTGGTTTTAAGTTATATTTAGAAAAACTTCTTCATTCCCTGACAAGCAAAAAAGTAAAAATTCATTTTACTACTACCAATACACACGGGTTGGGTTGGGTTGATTGTTGACGGCCGATTATCTACTCGAGGGATATAGGCCCGAGGGGGAGTGCCCTTCGTGGGGGTCTTTCTAAGGGAACCTAACCCGTATTTACGCATGGAAAATCCAAGGCTTCGAAGAAAACCACGAAAACTCCGAAACGGTTAGGCCGACGGGCGCGATTGGATTCGAACCCAGCACCTCCCGTCTACCAGCTTCGAGAGCAGAACCTCTCAGCCACTGGTGGGGCACCAATACACACGGAGTTACGATGTTTTGAATTTAATGAAACTTCGGAGCCTTCCGACGTTAAAAGACTCGTTTGTCTGTTTTTATTCGAGTGCCAAGAAGGGTTATGTGTTTCAGGCGTATCTGGGTATGTAGGTTTCTTTATACCCTCGAAACATCCCAACGGCTGGATGGATTTTAATGAATGAGATCTCCATCGATTCGTCTTAACAGTCCGATGGTTATAGGCTAGGTTTTGTTTTTATAAATTCAAAATGGCGGTACAGACGAAAAACTTTTTTTAAGCACCATATTGAGTGGCATATCATTGGATAGGCCTTTCAAAATGAAGACGATGTTTCATTGACTGTTTTACAGTCAGAAGCTCCGTTTAAATATTACACAACCTGGAAGTTGTGTAGGTAGGATCTCTAGCTTTACTGCAACTCTAACCTGCATAGACATCTATAGACTTCATCAAAACAGTGTTTATAGATAGTAGCTAACAATTAAGCACAACTTAAATGTCATCACAAGTAAATAAAAAAATAGGTAAGTAATGTAAAAACTAGTTTCACTTTGATGAAAAATAATTAACTAGTTCGCTTTTTACGCAGTAGAGCTGTTTTATTTTTTTAAATTTAATTTTTACTTGTTAATGTCGGAAATGCCCGAAATTTTATAAACTTTAAACTGTCATCAGTGCTGATTAATCTTTGAATGCAGGTGAAGCACAGTATCGTTTTGGGGCCTCTTTCCACCCAAGAAAACTTTTCTAAAATCTACATTAATTTTAAACTTTTCAACGCGACAAATATTATTGCCAGGAGGGGCTTAGCTGAGTTCAGAAAACATTCTCATCAAATCATATTTTTTTTATTCATTATTTTTTCATCAAACAGACCTTTTTATGCTCCCTGTATATAATGTCGATAGAATATATTTGTAGTATATGTAGTTTTTGTATATTAAGATACAAGAATATTTCTAACCAGAATACATGAGATGATTATGGTACGATTGGCAAACAGCCTACTGATCACATGCAAATTTCCCTATTAGACACATTTTCTGAAGTAGTGTGGATTGTCCCCTGCATTATAGACAAACATTCTCCTCCAAAAAAAATTTAAAAGTCTGTATAATAAGAAAGAAAAACTTTTCTTTCTTATTATACAGACGTGTGCCCAGTTAAATTGATGGTATTGAGCTCTCAAGCTATTCGCAGTAATTGTGTATTATACTCTTATTTATGTATATTATTCATAAAATAGAACTTACTCATTTTAAGCAAAACGGTAAATAATCAGGGAAGCGCCTTATCATAATAAACCGCTAACCAAACTTCTGATAATTCTGCATGAAAAAACCATTTATCTAAACTGAGAGGGGGATTAACCCACCGTTACCCCCACCTTTATACTTAACTAATGAACCTCCAAATATAATCAGGGAAGCGCCTTATCAGAATAAACCGGTATGCCAAATTTGAAGGAAATCGGATAATTCAGCATGAAAAACCATTTCTCTAAATTAAAGGGGGATTACCCCCCCCCCCCCCGTTACCTCTTTATACTCAATCAATGAACCTCCAAATTTAATCAGGGAAGCGCCTTATCAGAATAAACCGTATACCAAGTTGAAGCAAATCAGATAATTCTGCATTATATACACATTTGTCTAAATTAAGGTCGGGGGATTAGTCCCCCATCCCCCCTTTATACTGAACCAAAGAACACCCAAAACTAATCAGGGCAGCGCCTTATTAGAATTAATCTAGAGTTGGCTCTCTGTTTAACAACATTCAAGAAATCTCGAAAAATCGCCCTTAAATAGAGATCGTCCTTAAACAGAATTTGTGGAAAAATAATATTTGAAAAACATTTCCCTTCACAGTTCTCAGGCTTAGGATTATCAATACATTTCTCAATATATTGGCATGTTTAAAAATGTTTTATTTATTTATTTAATGTTTTCTTTTTTTCTTTTGTTTTTATTGATACAGATATACTACATATTTTTATTGCACAAATACAAATTGCATTAATTATACTCATACAAGAACAACATTACAGCATACAATGTTACTTAAAGTAGAATAAAAATATTTATAATACATTTAATTAAACAAATTAAGTTTTTAAAAAATCAAAAAGTGTAGATTGCTTCAATGGTGGTCTAGTTTTAAGTACCCTTGCTTCAAGCTTTTCAAGAAGGTTGAATGAGCCATCTTCCATATTTGATGAAACAATGTACTGGCGAAGAATATCCAGGGCAGAATTCGCATGTGAGTAAGAAGGAGGCGGTGTCTCGCTTTCTGTATCATCAGCTTCATCACCATCTTCTGCATCTGAAGTTGTATTTTCATTTGCGATGTCTTCATAAATTTGATCTAAACATCTGAAGTTGGTTGTTAAAACGTCTTCGTCACATGGGTAAAGTTCATTACACCCTTCTCCTTTATCTGTACCCATCTGAATTGCAAGAAAACTTGTTTTTCTATCAGAGGAAGTTTCCTCGTTTAATATGTACGTATGTAAGTAATATACCCATTTTATAGTAATTTTGGGGGCCCTCTTAAATTTTATAGGGGAAGCTTGTGCTTTGTGCGCTTTTCGGATAATCAGCCCTGATAATCATAACCCGATGGGTTTTGGTCGTAGGAGAATGGTTTTTTTTTACTGCTGTAGTTGTCAGAGCATGGGGGAAATATTTCCAAATATTAGTTATATGTAGTGTTCCCAGGTGTCCCGCGTAATTCGGGGCTCCTTATGCTCTCGACACCACTAATTTCTCACAGTTTATTCCACCATCTTTCATCGCAGAGAATTCTGCCATTGGAAAAGACGAAGAAAATTACTTTAAAACATTGGTGTCCAGAGGATTTGGAGCCCCGATTTACGCGGAATACTTGGAAAGACTAGTTATAGGGCCCAAGGACCGTATAAATATTTAAAAAGTGTCCCTTTTTGAAAGTTGATGTCAGAACAGTTTTATTAACATAATCTTAATTTCCAAACTATTTTGAAGTTTTTACAACTTATATTGTCGAAATAGCTCCAATAGGTAAACAATTAAAGCGCTTTTCAATCTTTTTGGAACATTCTGTATAGTTCTTAAATATTTTGAAAAAGAGAAGAATAATTTTATAGAAATGCGTGCGTAGGCACGCATTAAATTAATTATATCGTTAAAAGTTTCTATAAATCATTTTAAATTAAAATTTTAAATTCATTTATATTTCGAAATTTGATTAAACAAATTCTTATTTTAATAAGTAGTTCTTATTCTAATCATATTTATATGATCACCATTGGGTATTTATTAAATTATTTTTTTTTTACACTTCTTCTTTACGCCCATAATTAACATAAATAAATGTAAAAGTTGATTTAAGTGACATAACATTTCCCCTAAAACTTGTAAAAAAAAAAAAAAAAAAAAAAAAAAAAAGGAGAAGAAAATAAAAAAGGAAGAAAATAAAAAGGGAAGAAAAAGAAGAAGCCTTCAAGCCCTCAAAGACACTGACATGAACAAACTATTTCGCTTTTTCTAGAACAAAGCAAACTTATAAAAAACCTTGTATGAAATCTTGAATGATGAATTGATTTAACAATCTTCTTTAAAATTTATTTATTTAAAAAGCTTTGAATATTTTCAACGCGATTTATAAATTCACTTTTAATGTTGAATATTGAATAAGCTAATAGAATTTTGATTTTATGCAGCAACGGATTACTTTGGAATAATGCCTCTTATAAAATATCAATAAAATTATTTTTAAATGATTAATAAAACAGAAAACAGAACTTAAAAATATTTATGAGCATAATCCTTTTAAATAATTTGAAATAAAGAGAAAAATATGAGAAATATGTTTTTATGCTTGTTTGTTTGTTTGTTTGTATTTATGACGGCCAATTATCTGCACGAGGGATATGGGCCCAGGGGAGTGCCCTTCGTGGGGGTCTTTCTAAGGGAACCTAACCCGTATTAACGCTTGGAAATCCAAGGTTCGAAGAAAACCACGAAAACTCCGAACGATTAGTCCGATGGGCGCGATTGGGTTATGTTTTTATGCACACAGCAACTTAATAATATACACTGTGTCCATACAAGAGGGACCCAGTTATAAATTTTAATAGTACCAACTGTAGGCGTTGTAGAGTGTATGTTCACAAATAAAGAGTAACTCAACCAGTTTTTGATAAGCGCAATCGCGAGAATTGCTTTGTTATTTACTTGCTTGCAGTGCCACATACGCAAAATGGCGACTCCTGAGCATAAAGCGTTACTGCTGGGCTGAATATTTAAAAGCCGTTAGAGCCATTATATTTTTTTCCTTTGGGGCTTTATAAAAGATCGTGTCTACTTTACGCCGCTACCTAAAGATTTTTCAGAGTTGAGACGCAAAATTGAAGAGGCTATTGCTTACATAACTCCGGACTTGTTAACCGAAGTGTGGGAAAGAATTGGACTTTAGGTTGGGATTTGTGCCGTATATTGAACATTTGTAAGAAAATCTAGGTCAGTTTACCTTCAATTTGATGTATGATTTGTTGCAAATAGTCTAAATTAAACTGTTATATATCATTGAACCTGCGGCATTCTTTTATGAATACACTGTATTATACCCTTAAAACTTCAGATAATGAATTTTAAATGCAAATTTAAATTCTACTTATAGTTTGAAATTGTGTAGATCAAGCTCTAAAAAATTAATTACTTCACTTTATATCGTTAATAGGGGGCTCTGCCCCCTGCAAGCTACGCTCGCCAACCCCCGTTCAGACACCGCAGAATCTAAAAACACGCTAATCTGATCGGTTTAAAAAATATTATAGAAGATTGAATTATACTGAAAAAAAGCTGTGCAAATCTCACTGTAAACGGGTTTCCATTCAATTTCCTTTGATTTCAAAATTTTTAGGCCGAATCAGTTGCTGTTAAGACATCAAATGGTTGTTTTTGTGTTTGATTAAAGAGGATCGGTTAAACGTTTGAAAAGAAGCTAAAAATAAAAGGAATTAAGTGTACAGAGTCTTTGTCTCCCGAATTCTAAAACAATTTCTATAACAATAGCCTAAGTCATGTGACTATCATCAAGAGTTGCGGGCGAACCACTTCGCTTTTTATATTCCTGGTGCCATTTTGGTACTTTAATATGAGCCAGGTACAGGTGATAAGTCGCCAAATATTATTCTACCGCCATCATTTCATCTATATCATAATAGTCCAAGTCATGTAACTGCCATAAATAAATACGCTCTGATCCCTTCGCTTTTCATATGAAAGTTTGGCCCAGATATCATATATGGCCCCATATTGGCGCGATTTTTATCGTACGCTAATTTGGGGAACAGATCAACAGCATAAACAACAACATCCAGCTTATCAAATCAAGCAAAATAACGATACTATGGCGCCAGTTAAGTACCCGTTGCGTATATGGCATTGGCGTCAGAAAAAAATAGCGCCGATATGGGACCGTATGTGGCATCTGTGCCGTAAGTTTTCCATTTCGATTAAAAAAATCAATTTTTTTTTTCGAATAATACTACATAAAAGCATTGTCGTAAAGAATTCTTGGTACTGTTATCCTGTAGCCGGGTGAAAATCTCGCCAATAGCTTTTTTTCAACTCGCCAGTTAGCATTTTTTATTTTTCGAGTGGTAAATTAAAACATTGCTTTGAAGTTGAAATTAAATGTCATCGTTTGTTACATCATTTAATATTCGGCCAGATGCCATATACGCACCCGGTTTGGCGTGATTTTTTTACGAAAATTTGGCGAAATCCTCTTTTTCGAATACCAGTTACATATGTATTTTTGGTACTACTTAGTTATCCCGTCGAACAAAAATCTGTCAACAAACTATAAGATTAAATGCCAATAATAGTTGATAAATGTCACATTCACTTGACTTTAAGCACGTTACACGTCTTCACGTCATCAAGTGATTTTTATTTCGACGTTTTATTTGTATATTTATTAATGTTATACTATTTTCTTTGTTCTTTCGTTATTTAAAATAAAAATTATGTCAATTTGTATAATTTGACGATTTATATAATTTGGCGAAATGGGTCGATAGAATAACTAAGTAGTACCATATTTTTTAATTATGTTCTATTATTTTTTATTTTTAAAGGAAAATAACCAAAAAAAATAATTAACTATAGAACAAAACAATTTATGTAATTTAAAAAAAGAAAATAAAGTAAAAAAAAAACACTTATTATTAAATAAACAACAATAGCTGGGTTACCATGTCAACCAAAATAATGCCAGTTTGGCACCAATTAGGTACCCCGGTGCGTATATGACATCTGTGCCTAATATTTTTCTTTTCATTTCGTTCAAAAAAAAAAGTGAAAGCCATTTATTTTAAATGTTTCTGTTTGTATTAAATAAAATGATAATGAAATACAAATTGAATTATGAATAAAAGTAACATGATACATTTCGTAGCATATAGTTAAGGGCGGCCAAACTTCTCGCCAAATTAGTTTAAAACAGTAACCTTTTCTAAAATCTGAAAAAAAATATCTGTTTGATTAAAATTTCAGTTGCCATCATTAGAAAAATGTATATAAAATTAGAAAAAAATTAATATTTCAAAAACTAATTCGAATTTAAAAATTCTAATACCAGTTTTGAAATCTGCGGATCAATATTGATTTTTGGTGTTAATTTCATCGCAAAGTATTCCATATTTTAGGAGAAATCGCCATGAAACATAATAAGTTGTTTAATCAGTCGATTCAAAGAATCGTTACATTTCAGCCGTTTCATATATTCGTTTCATAAATTCGTTTCATTAGGATTTTATATATATAGGGTAGATTTACATGCACAATATTCATTATCTATTGTATAATTTTTTATTCAATCTGAAAGTAGTATATTTATCGAGATTTAATCAATGAAATCTATTTCAAAATAGTCCTTGTCGGTACAAAGGGAAAGTTTTACAAGAGTATTTCAAAAAAATTCAAGCTTTTTAAATAAGTAAAATAAAAATAACATTTTTGACAAATTTTAGTAATTTTTGCATCACATTTTCTTTTTTTTTTAGCTCCCGGTAGGCTGTTTCTTTCTCCCAGTTAATGAAGTGTCGTCTCCAAAAAAATAACGTTCCGTTGTATAAGCCAGCCGTAAAACAAAGCAGAAGTACCATTGTACGGAATAATCTCTACTTCAATTTTTTTAACTTCTAAGCATCGCACATTTTCAATTTTTATACCGTCGTATTGGAAAAAAAACCTTTAAAATGCAATTTGTTTGAAAACTGCATCTCCATTTATTTTTGAGATATTAATTTTTTGTAGTTTGTAACGCCATTTGTTTAATTTTTGCAACTCAAGTACTTCATTTCTGTAGAAAGTAAAGGATAAGTAATTGGAAAATAGTAATTATATCCTTTTGTTGGCATTTTCCCGTAACTACTGAAAAAAAATGTAACGAAAATACGTGCTATTTTGAAAAAATATTTAAATGAATGATTTCTGATAAAACATGGAGCTTTTATAAACTGAACTTAATTTTAAGTATCTATATTAATACTACAAATAAATGAAGGCATATGAATCATGAGATAGCCGATTTTTTTTTTTTTTTTTTTTTTGTTAAATTTCTTAAACGACGAAAGGAATTCTTCAGCGGATGCAGTTGACGTCATTTTATATAAAATAATAGGGTGTGTTTTAAGTTTTAAAACTGAACTATCTATATTTATATACATTTTTTTTTTTTCATCGGAGTGGACACTAAATTCTGAAAAAGCAGAATTCCTATTCTCTAGTAATGTCTTTATTTTTTTTTTTTTTATGTCCCAATTTTTGTTCAATTGCCCTTTTTGTCTAGAGCAGATAATGATTTGTTCCGGTGAGAATATGCATCGATAAGTTTAAAAAATAACTGTGTTTTTCTTTCCTCAAGTATAACAGTCAGCATTTTTCTTTCGATAAAAGTTTATGTGTTACACATTTTTTTTTTTTTTAAACTAGCTTTAGTGTATTCAAAAAGCAAAATAGGTTATCCATTTCTATGTTTATTAATGCTTGAATGCTGCATCTTCCTTTCTTCTTTTTTAACACTTTCCAACAAAGTTGAAAAGTCTTTATGAATTCAGCTTTTCTGCCTGTCTGTCCACGCTTTAGCTCACATAAATATACTCGGATTTTCATTCAATTGAAATACGTTAATGATGCTTACCATGGCATGTTCGGTACTGTACATGAAGTGTGTAGCTTTGATAGTTCATTTACAGGGCACTCAAAAGAATTCCAGTACATTATGGTAGAGGGAGAAAAATCGTTTGCAGAATGTTCCAGTGACATTAAGCTATTTCAAATGCATTGAAACTGATATAAATCAAAGAATTTTACACAAGATGATTACGACAGAATAGGGCAGTCACAGCACTTGTTGTTCATTTACAGGTACACACAAAAGAAATTGGTTACAGTACTGTCTTTGAGCAATAATTGATGGAAGTGCGCTTTTAAATGTAACTAATTTTTTGCATGTTTCTCGTTGTATGTATATAAATTACATACCTTGTATACAGGGCTGCACAAAAGAATTCACGCACCATTCTCCTTATTAGTGGAAATTGCTGAAGGGAAATTTTCAACTGAGGTATATGTATTTTTTAACTGAACTACATCTTTGCATGCATGTAGTTAATAGGTTCAAACCGATACATCGTATAGTGTTGCTCGAAGAATTCGGATAATTTTCTGATTGTTAATGGCAACAGCTGAAATTGGGTTTTCAAATGGGTTATGCGTTTCCTTATGGTTCAGTTAGACATAATAGTCTAACTTAATAAACGGTACAGTTTTGTTACATTATTCTGAATGTGTTGGAAAGTGTTTCATAATCTATGCTTGACGCATGATTTACCTTTCTTATTTAAATGTCACTTAGATATATTTTTTACTACTTTTTCTTAGCGCTCTTTACTTCAAAAGGAAAAAAAACGGAACCCTTTTAGTCTCGCTTTGGAAAAACACGTAATAAATCGACATAGAAATATAAATTAATGATTTTCGGAGTTTTTCCTTTACATGTACTATAAAGACTTTCCTTAGGGCCAAATTTCAAGGTTCTAGTTTAACCGGATATGCCCTATAGATTTAACTCTCAAAATCTATAGGATACTCCCTGTTGACCTAGAAACTTGAAATTTGACACGAAGGAAAGTCTTATATCACATGAAAAAAAAGAGATCCTAAAATCATTAATTTATAATTCTATGTCGATTTATTAAGCGTTTTTCCATAACCGGAATTTCCAAAGCGAAACTTTAAGGCCTACGTACATACATACATACATATATATATATATATATATATATATATCGCATCTTCACTATGAATTAAACTTGCAAGTTCCTCTGATGATTCTGTAGGTTACTCATAGTTTCTTATTTTACATACTGGTTTCCAATGTTCATATCTTGTTCATCTTTAGAATTTTACCAATTTGTTCATATATTTGTGATTTCATCTTGTGCTAAAATAGAAATATAATTTCCGTTTTAGACAGGTTACCGTATTAGCAGGTATACCTGCATGTTCTTCGTTTCGAGAGCCAAAAATATTTCCGTTTACATCAGTATTCCGCCTTAACAGGTTTTGATGAGCTTTTGCAAGTATATAGAAAGCATTTTAAATTTAAATTTGAAGTCTCTTTATACCTTGGATTTTATTTCATCAAGGTCTTAGTTTTTCCAATTATATCATTTTTCATTGATTTATTTATTTGTATAATTCTCAGGGTATACCTTCTGTAAGCCACACTCGCCAACTCGCATTAACACCATTGACTCTAAAAATACACCGATTTCTTCTGTTTTAAAAATATTATGGGGAATTGAATTACATATTATGGGGATATTATGGGGAATTGTGTTAGTTGTAATAGGGTTGAAATTCATTTCCATTTGACTGGGAGTCGGTTTTAAGTCTGAATCAACTGTTTTCGCGACAGCTAAGGGCGTTTTCGTGATTAATTAAATAAGAGCAATTAAACATCTTAAAATCAGCTTGTATAGAATCTTAATTAACCAATACTGCGGCCTCCCGGAATTTTATAATGACGTTATAAGAAAATTGTTTTAAATGTATCGTTTTAAATATGGCGTCATTTTCACCAAAGTTTAATTTCTTTTTTTTAATATTCATGTGTAAAAACATATTTTACTTGAAACTAAATATTATTATTTGCAATTAAAAAAAAAAAAAATGGTAACAATAGGTAAAAAAAATGCATCTTTCGAAATATAAAGAAAATATTTATTCGGATAATGAAATTTTGAATAAAATATTGAAAGCAAAAACCTAAAAATAGTCGGTGATTGCACACGGCACAACGCAAGCTTGTTAAATATCTGTTTGCGAAAGACGGTTAATTTGATATGCGTAGTTTGTGGTCCTATAAACTTCTTTTAACGGAACTATTTTGACTAATTTCAACATGAAATATTTCTTAAAATCATTCTTTTATTTCAAACTGTTTCCTTCAACGCATTTATCGAACATTTATCTATAAAACTACATATTTTCATATGCGATATTTTCTTAATATAAGCCAAGAAAGACCTCCGGTCACAAAAAATACGTAGCTACAGCAGCGTTAGCCTCTTCTTTTTACCGACTTCAAAAAGGAGGAGGTTATCAATTCGACGCGTATGTATGTTTTTTTTTTTTTTTTTTTTTTTTATGTATGTTCACCGATTTCTCCGGAACTTTTTGTCCGATTTATGTGATTTTTGTTTTAATTGAAAGAGGATACTCTCAAATTGGTACCACTTCCGTTTCATCGAAATTGGTTGAGTAGTTTTTTAGTAATTCAACAAAAACCAATAAAATGAAGGATTTCACCCAAATTATCTTTCATTGTTGTAACCGGTTTCTCAATCAAAAGCATAAAACTATGTATTCATATATGTTAGCGCCAAGTTGTCGCAAAACTTGGCGCAGTTACGTGAATTATCGCCAGACTTGGTGACCAAAATAAGCCGCCATAAATGAAGCCAACTTGACTCTAACTGACAAATTTGGCGATATTCCCATTCAAATTCAGTAATGGATCTTCCCGAATATGTTTCTTCGCATTTTCTAATCGACAGTCATATTTAAAATTCTCAATTGGCAATCGCATTCAAAATAGTAATTTAATATACATTAATTAAAGATACACCATTATTTCAAATGCTAAATAATACAGAATCAAACTAACTTAATACAAAACAATAATTTAGTATACAATAGTTTAGTTTAATTAAACACATAACATCAGACTGGCGGCACATAATATATATATATATTATATATTTATATAATAGGTACTTCTTAGTTATCCCGTTGACCAAATTACTGTCGCCATATTGTAAGATTAAATGCCAATAATGGCCAATAAAACCATTAATTCGACGTTTTGTTTGTATTTTTATTAATGTTTTGCTAATTTATTTGTTCTTTCGTTATTTAAAATAAAAATTGTGTCAATTTGTATAATTTGGCGAGTGGTATAGCGATTTATGTAATTTGGCGAAATTGGTCGACGGGATAAATAAGAAGTACCACAATATTATATACATACCTATATTATATTATATTAAACAGTTACATCTATGAATGCTTTTTGATTGCCTTTAATATTTCTACTAAACAACATTAATGATAACTTTCCTGTATAGGGGCCTTGGACAGAAAATGAAAATTTCACGCATGTTTTCTGATAACCTATTATCTGTCTCGGTACTACTTAGTTATCCCGTCGACCATTTTCGCCAGAGTATATAAAACGCCAAACCACTCGCCAAATTATACAAATTGACATAATTTTTATTTTAAATAACGAAAGAACAAATAAATTAGTATAAAATTAATAAAAATACAAATAAAACGTCGAAATAAAAATCACTTGATGACGTAAACACATGTATCTTGCTTAAGTCAAGTGAATGTAACATTTACGATCAACCATTATTGGCATTTAATCTTATAGTTTGGCGATAGATTTTTGGTCGACGGGATAACTAAGTATTACCACTGTCTCATATACACAAGCAAGTTTTTCAGTATTTATAAATTTATTTATTGTAAACAACCATTTTTCTACTTTTATATGCAAACAGAAGTTGAGCCAAGATCCCTATGCTGTTAAAGTACAAGATAAACAACATAGAAAAAAATAAAAGGAGTTACTCTAATTAGTATTACAGGCAGCATTGTTATGGTGCGGTGTATTTACATGGCACAGAACTTAAACACCAGTAGGCATAAGCATAATGGCGAAAGCAAGTCAGTGAGTTACGCAGTCATGAAAACATTTGAATTGTATCAAAAAATGAGAGCAAGTAAATTTGAATCAGATTGCCCAATAAAAGCAAAAAGTGTGCGATACTAACAGCAAACATAGTTTAAAGGAAATGCGAATATCATAAAATGCTTCCGAAAGTTCTATATGTTCTATATGTTTTGCAGTACTGTACTCACTAAAATACGTCAGTTACTATGCAGAGCAATGGCACTTTAACCAAGACTATTAAATGAGCATGACGATGAATTTCTAATCTTCCGTAATCGAGCCCGCAGTTAAGGCTAGCGTGAAACAAAAAAAAAATATCAGCAGCAATTGGATTAATGTAAATGTACCAAATCATATTAGCTCAGAAACTACAATTGGCAGTGGACGCAATAACGGTAGATTACTTCATAGTTTTAAAATCTCCACTGCCCAACGTATTGCAAATGATGATGCAATAAGAAGCATAAATGCCTAAGTGAGTTAAGCTGATTTTGTCGAGAAAGATTACAAACAAAAATAAACAAAATGCCGTCATGATGCAATGAGTTCTCAATTTCTCTATCAAAATCTTTAGATTTGGCGAAAGATTAAACAAATAATTTAAATTATGAATAAAAGTACCATGCTGAAATGCTTAGCATACATTTAAGCACATTGGCATTACGTATGCATTATACATTACATATTGGCACTTGCATAATATCTCCATGTAAGAAAACATTAATACCACCAACAAATAAATTGTTTTTAAAATCTTGAAACCTCACTAATCACTAATCACTAATCACCCATTCGTGGACAGCCAACCTTGCGGTATAGGAGCTGATTAGGCCACGAGGGGAAAACACATATCCCCATTTCCCCTGAAACCCCAGTACCCGCGAACGAGCCCAGAAGTCCCAGCAGGTTGGAAGACACTGTTTAATGAAAATTATTAAAATGACAAAACAAACAGAATGACTAATAAACAGTATAACAAAATGTCAGGGCGAGCCCAAGAGAACAGTATATTAAAAGTAAATATTTAAGATAAAAGGTAATTGCAGCATAGCACTATTTTTATATTAAAAAAAAAAAAAAAAAAAAAAAAAAAAAAAAAAAAATTAGTGCTATGCTGCAATTACCTTTTATCTTAAATATTTACTTTTAAACCTTGAAACCTCAAATGAATTATATATAAATTCTCTTTTGACACCATAGAAATTTCATCTATAACCAGCCATTTGAGGGAACGCCATTTAAGACTTTTGCCCTGTAGTCTGTTCACGGTCATTTTTTGATAAGTTATTCGGTTTTCATGCACCCTAATGGCTTCTGGTGCATGTATAAACTCCGTCGATAAGTGCGAAGACCTCGAATTTACCTATGAATTATACCTCTGAGGTGCCTTGACAGATGAAGGTCTCGTCATCTGATTAAGCTTCTAAATTACGAGATCAACATGAGTAGTAATGCGCAGGTGCTAAACAACAAGATATAAATGTTAAGTAACTGGCATAAAAGAGTTCATAATGAAGTTTCTTTAAAAGGCGTTCATCAGGTTTATTGCCGCAACGTGGAGATTAGGTGGTCTCCTACGCCGATGCCAGGTATCAAATCCGTTCATCTAGGGCAACCCGGAAGATAAGGGCCTGGTCATCGGTTAGAAAGTATGAAAAATAAGTCATTGGGTCTCTCTTCTCTATTTCATAGAGCATTTTTAGGAAGCCGAAGATCTTTTTATTGTCAGTTTCCAAAGTTCGATTTCATGCAAGCAGCATCTCTTGTCGTTCTACCCATGTCCAAATAGAGAAACAAAAATATTTAATTAAAAAATAAAGCTATTAAATCTGAAGAAGAATAAATGTAATATATATATAAAGAATTTTCACAAAAAAACCTGTGTTATTAATGTACACACAAATCTGGACAAAAGTATTTACTTATCAAAATAACATCTTTAAAAGTTTCTTTAAAAGTCCGTAATTTCCTCCAAAAGAACCATGCAAAAATTGTAAACTCAAAAAAAAAAACTAAAAAGTGAAAAATAAACTTTTTTACCAAAAATAAAACCGACTTCAAAAACTACTACAAAGTAAAAAATAATTTTTTTACATAATATAGTTAATAAAAAATTAAATTAAGAGCATTGTATTTACCATGCCTATTATTATATTTATGTACATTAATTTGATTTTTTGGAGTCGGTGCCAGCCAAGCTAAGTTCAAAATTGCTTATCCAATACAAATCGTAACAAGATTCAGCAAAACCGTTTAGAAAAAAAATTCCATTCTCAATCAACTCTGGCACCATCCTTCATTTGAAAATCTGTGTTTGGCTACGATTTTTTTACATAATAGCCTGTATAAACGCATTAATTTTACAATAACCCTTAATTTAGCACACATAATTACAACTAATATCACTTGAAAATACATGTTTATAAAATCAGATGAAATGTTTCAAAAAATGGTAAAATTCAAATTTTTTAACTAAATAACAAACCGTAAAAAAACTCGTAGATATTTGGATGTGTGTCTGTTGGATATTTATACTTAATTTCGTTTGGCTGGCACCGACTCCAAAAAATCAAATTAATGTACATAAATATAATAATACGCATGGTAAATACAATGCTCTTAATCTAATTTCTTATTAACTATATTATGTAAAAAAATTATTTTTTACTTTGTAGTAGTTTTTGAAGTCGGTTTTATTTTTGGTAAAAAAGTTTATTAGAATAGAGAGATTCACTTAACTGTTTAAGTATCATTTGTTTTTACCTTACATTAATAATTAAGATATATAAACATCAAAGGACTAAATTAAAGAGCATATTAGTAAACAAGTCGGAAATTGTGAGTCAAACGTGGCAAATGAGGTGCGTTCGTACGATAACTCGTTTTTATAAATATTCAGATTTTGATGCAACAGCTGTTGCACTCTTATGCTAAAATGCAGGAATACAAAATTTAGCACAATTATATATATTAAATTAATACGAAAATAATATGACTCCATCTTAAATAGGACATAATCATCATGGCAGCCCAGAATCTTATGGGATATCATTGAATTAATTACGTATCATAGGATTTAATAGATTGAAGAAAACTTTTATTAATACCTTTAAGTTTTGATTCGATTTTCATAAAATTTGAAATGACTCGAAAACATTCTGCAACGATTTTATTATTAAATTTTGAACCATTCGGTTGGGCAGTTTTTGCGCTGTTATATGCGGACAGATGGGCGAACCAGACGACGACTATACAGGGTGTGTTCACAAAGTTTCAAGACTGGTCTGAGAATACAAAATTTATTAAACATTTTTGTAGAGTGAACTAAAATTCTTCGAAATATGACCCTTGGGTATCAACACACCGCTGCCAGCGTGTTTTCCATTGTTCATAAGCTCCCTAGAAGTCTTCATGAGCAAGGCTGTTGATTGACCTCGTCGAAGCTGCCTGGATCGCTGGAATCGTGTCGAATTGCTTCCCTTTCATGTTTTTATTGATTCGGGGGATCAAAAAAGTCGCTAGGAGTAAGGTCTGCGCTGTAGGGGGGCTTGCGATAGTATTGTCACGTTAAATTTAGCCAAAACTTCGGCGGCGGCGAGCGGCGTGGGAGAGGGCGCATTGTCGTAGTGAACAATCCAATCGTTTCTGATATCTGGGCGGACGCGCCGATTACGATTCTTCAAATTGTGGTGCATTGCAGCGTAAAATTTCGCCCAGACATCAGAGACGATTGGATTATTCACCACGACAATGCGCCCTCTGGCACGTCGCGTCGCTTGCAGCTGCCAAAGTTTTGGCTAAGTTTAACGTGGCAAACCTGCCACAAGCTCTCTATAGCCCTGACTACGCTTCCAGTGACTTTATTTTTTGTTCCTGCGGATCAAGAAAGACCTGAATGGGAAGCGATTCGACATGTTTCCATCGATCCACGATTCCAGCTTCGACGAGGTACCTTACAGCTTTGCGTGTGAAGACTTCCAGGGAGCCTATGAACAATGGAAAAAACGCTGGCAGCGGTGTGTTGACGCCCAAGAGTCATATTTCGAAGAATTTTAGTTCGTTGTACAAAAGTGTTTAATAAATTTTGTATTCTCAGATCAGTCTTGAAACTTTGTGAACACATGCTACGTATTTATTTATTTACGAACGCGCCTAAAAAATAAATTACTTTGATTAAAATAATAATGCTAAAATCTAAGCTAAAGCAATTGATTGCAGTGATAGAACGTTTACGTTTTCCAACTGGACAATGAAAAATAAGAACCACTCAAGCACAATAAAGCTCTCATGTGAACAAACTATTTTTTTTTCTAAATACGCCATTTAAAAAAATGTATCACGTTAGATTTACGAAAAGAAAGGATTTCGACTGTGACTTAAATGAAAAATAATTGAATCGTTTTCGTAAATTTATCGACCTATATTCTCCGCTGGAAAGAAAATCGATATTTTTTATAGACAATAAATTAATCTATCAGAAGTTGAAGACTTTTAAAACTTATTAAAAAGATATGGCTTAGACTGGTTGAAAATGTTACTAAAAAATTAATAGCTTTTAGAATATCTGAATTTTTTCAATACAATTTTAATACATTAATTTTAATAAACCATTTGTTCAATATTCGATTATCTTGTAAGATTTTGATTTTGTATAGAAGAAAGTACTTTTGGAATAAACTTATCGCAATAAATCTTGATATATATTTAATTTTAGCTACGGAGAAACCTCCAGTTATTGACACTTAACCAATAACGACACTTCAGCAAAAATCTAACTCAAATAAATATTTTCTAGCAAAATGTTGTCATCTAGTGGTAATTTAGACACTACTTAATTTTTGGAGTCAGTTTATTCACCACTAATAGGCCGAGAACATATTCAATGAAGATGAAAATTTTTAGAACACAAAAAGTATAGACATTCAGGGTAACTTTGAACCATGGGGTTCACCACCTTTGCACCACCTCCTAATCTGGGAGCACGGCAGTGCGTCCGCCAAGTTCCCACAAGCCGTAAGCTACCTTTTCCTGAACCATTTCGGCATACTTTTCACCCCCTCATAACGTCATTTTAGGGAGAGGTATAGAATTTTTTCTTTTATACACATGTTCGTATGATCAAACTGAACTAAGATTAGACGATTTCATGTTTCTGTATTTAGTAGTTTTCGAAATATTAAATTCCGAAAAAGCGCTTTTTTGTCACTGACTCACTTCGCATCATCAAATAACTAAGGTACTTCTAAAAGTCGTAGAATCATGAAATTTCACAAGTAAGTCGGGTCTGTAGCACAATTAACCAGAAAAATCTGAAAACACAGAATTTTCGCCTCTAAACCCTTAAAACAGGGGGTGTTGATTTGGCCGTAAACAGTTCCTTCACATTTAATTGCGCCAATGTTGGTCGCCAATACTCGATTACAGAGTTTTCAAGGGGTCACGTAATTTCAAACAGAATAAAACTTTATATATATGCTTTTCCAAAGATGTTTGTTAAATAGAAAAAAAATGAATATACCTAAAAATTTTAATCAGTATAGGTTATGATATATTCACGATATTAAAACAATAAAACATTTAACAAAATATAACCGCAATTCGATATGTTTCCGATATAGTAGCCTTGGCGAAATAGAGAAAATAGCCTTGACGAGAAAAGAAATTTGATAATAACGTATTTTCTGGCAACCTATCTACTGTGTCATATACACAAGAAATTTTTTCCATATGTATACAATTTATTTAATGTAAGGAACCCGTTTATTTATTTTTGTATATCAACATAAATAATTTGTATATAAAAAACTATATTTTATACGTGTATAAATAAAATGTTTATATGTATATACATATATATATAACATATATAAATTACATAGAAGCTCATCAGGTTTGTTTTCATAGTTGTTTATATCCTTTGGCAACATATCTCAGTTTCTGAAGTCCGAATTGCGCCAAGATTTTTAAATAACGCCAAGGTCCCTATAGTGGAAAAATATCCTAATTTTCATATGAAATTTTAAAAATCTACTTTTAATTAAATGAAATGTGTAACTAACAAAGCTGTCTTTAACGATGTGCGACAGATGCGGTGTTCGAACTCCGCTGCTAATGTTATTATATTGTATTATTAGCCTACTTACTGTTAATTTATTGTTAATTTTAAATCTGTAAAAGAAAGATTATAGTTATAGATCAGATATGTTGGTTGCCAAAACTCGATTACAGAAAATTAGCCTGAGTTATAAAGGTGTTACATGATTTCAAGCTGAATAAAATTTTATATGCTTTTACAAAAATCTTAATAAGGCAAATCTTTCAGTTTATCTGTCCATATTTCTATCTTTTACTTCCTTAAAACAAATTTTATTAAAGACCGGGAGGCGTCTGCACAGATCATCAATTCATCGAGTTGACGGCTGAAATTTTAGGATTAGTTAAATATCGAATAGTGTATTGAGATGTAACTGGTCTGCCAAGTCATATCTTTCTGGAAACCACCTACATACCCGATTTTACCGGTTAATTGAAGGATTTTCCATTGTGTTTTCCTGCACACTTTCCTCCATGTTTCCATACTTTTGGATGCAGGAAAATACAATAGTAAACCTATCAGTCACCCACTAAAATTAGGTCTTCAGGTTGTTTCTACCAAGATATGACTTAACAGACCAGTTGCATTTTAATGTACTAATCTAGTTTTAACTAATCCTAATATTTCAGCTGTAGACTCCATGAGGTGATGGTGTGTGCAGACGCCTCCCGGTCTATTATAAATGTCGGAATTCTAATCTCAATAGCACTCTGGTCAATCTGGCAATTATCCCTACTATTTATGGAACACTACTCCTTTAAGTGCGTTTTAGTGATGTTAAAGAACTTTATACATATGCATATAATACGTAATACATTTCCATCATACATATTATAGGCATGTGTATAATAAATAATACATATGCATCATTATGACGTTAGAACAAACAAAACATTTTTGTCGCCAAATTTGGGAATTGAAATGATATATTACCAGATTTGGTGACACTTCGCTAAATGTCGCCAAGCTTGGCGAGTATTTGACGTTTGTGGTTATTTTTCAACGAGTTAATTATTAATGCGAGCTATCTATTTATATTTTTCTGCATACCATCTGAATAGTTAAATAATATAACGTACGAATATTTCCAAAGTGCCAGTAGTTTCGTCACTGCTATTGTTAATATATTGTACTGTTATTATACTTACTGTGACTATGTTGTTAATCTTTACTCTGCTGAAACTTCTGTATTATATAAATAGAATTTACGGTAACTATTAAAGCACCGAAACTGACAATTCTCCTTATGATTATTATAATTTTATAATATGTAACCTGTTAATCGATATGTACCGTTAGAAGGAATCTTCTATAATCCGGTTCCTCACATTTTAGTTTTCAGGTTTCGAATAAAATTAGCTAAAAACTTAAAACCATGGCAAATTGGCAAGTTCTTCAACACGATTAGATGAGAAGAATGATAGATTTTCAAATGCATCATAGCAGTGAGCCCGTATACCTTCTATTCTTCCGTAATCGAGTCTATTGAAAAAGTTAGCATGAAACAAAAAGATATTAGCATCAATGTGGTTTAATGAAAATGCAGATATTATCAAAGGATTTAATAAGAATCATTTCACTTGTACCCAATCGTATCAGTTAAAATACAATAATTGGCAGTAAGCCCAATTAGAAAAGATTACTTAATACGATTAAAAATTTCCGCATTAGAGAACGAATCGTAACGAATCGATGAGGAAACATGCATAAGTGAGTTAAGAGATATTTGTCATGAAAGATTGAAATACATAACAACACAAAATATATGATGTGCTTCCATGATCGTAAAGAGTTCTTGATTTCTCTATCAAAAGCTTCCGACTTGGCGAAAGAATGGGCAAGTAAATTAAATTATGAATAACAGTAACATGATGCAACGTTTAACATACATGCAATTAATAGAGTATAAACTGCTTGCTAGAGGCGGCTAGTACTTTAATATAAAAAGAATTAAAGTATGAATTTGTAAAGCTCAGTAAAATAAATTTAGGTATTTTTATGCTAGCCGGGCGCAAGTGACAAATCGCCAAATACTGTCCCCAACTCTATTGTTCATATTGCATTCATTTCATTTAAAAATATAAACTTTTCAGTCATCTCATTTAAAATAGATGCATTTCTCTCATTTTATTTAATAGAATATTTAACATAGAAATAAATAAATAAATAAATAAATAAATAACAAATAATAATATAAACCAGAATATTTTATTTGAAAATCAAAGCATTGTTTCTAATTTACACATGTGAAAAATGAAAACTACTATTGGCAAAAAAAACAAAATGCTAATTAGGAGATTTGCTCCCGTCTAACATAAAAGTACTGAAATTTAAGTTTTTTTATATTAATATAGGTTAGAAAAAAACTAGAAAAAACATACAAAAAGTAGTGATATCCCAACAAAAAGTTTTCGGTAAAAAAAAAAGCGCCAAGTTCTTCTTAATGTTTCTGCCAGAAAAAGTAGTGATATCTGAAGTTCGCACAAGGGCACAAGTTAAAAGCCCAAACATCCCAAATCTTTCATTGAAAATGGCTTCCTGCGACTTGGCCGTTAATGCCTTGGAGAGGGGTTTTCAAATTTTAAAGTATGTACAAATAAGCCACATGACAACTACATTTTTTGATAATTTTAGGCATTTTGTGGTACAAAGTACAGAAATAAAATACACATTTAAAAAAAGCATTTAAACCACTTCAGTCTATTTAAATGCTTAGAAGTTAAATATAACAAAATACTTGTATTCAGAAGGTAATATCCCTAATTGCTAAAACATAATTAGTATCAGCTTTTAACAGTTTATAAATCGAATACATCTTAATGTATGCAAACAAACTATAATAAATGTTCAAACGAAAAAGATCTCTTTCGTCAATGCACAGGATTTCAATATTATACAATATAATATAATGTAACATATTGTGAGATTTGAAGAAAGTAAATTTTGTTTTATTTCTTAGGTTTTACGTTAATGACTTTAGCTTTAGACCGTACGAAATGTCAATTAAACCACATGTGGACTAAATGATTTGTAATCAAAACTATTGTTTGTTGAAATTGAATGGTATTTATCAGAAATCTTTTACTTATAATGTCTTTATGGGAATTTGCCTCTTTGCATACTAATATTAATTTTAATATTTAAATAATTCATAAATGCGAAATTTCCAATCATTAATTTTGAAACGCTGTAGGAGGCATTAACGGCCAAGTCGCAGGAAGCCATTTTCAATGAAAGATTTGGGATGTTTGGGCTTTTAACTTGTGCCCTTGTGCGAACTTCAGGTATCACTACTTTTTCTGGCAGAAACATTAAGGAGAACTTGGCGCTTTTTTTTTTTACCGAAAACTTTTTGTTGGGATTTTCAATATTTTTTACTCCAAAAGACTAAATAAACTCCAGAACTGTGCTCTGTTGGCAAGGTACTAAACTGGATTTTCTACTCTTTATTTTAGAAAATAAATTAGCAACATTATGCGCAATTAATTGCATCGTCTAACTATTTTTGTGAAGTACTGTTTTCAAGTTAATTGTGAATGTTGCTTTGAAGTTGTTGTAATCCAATTAAATTTTCATCGTAAGTAACAATATACTTATTTATCAGACATATTATTATCTAAATGTTGTAAATGTGTTAATATTTTGTGATTATTTATTTATTAATAGTTAATAAAATGTAAAATAAGAAGGCACTAACATTTTACCACATTTTCAGGGTAACTTTGAGCCGGCTCAAACTTATACTGATGTTTATAATTTACTGATTATAGGTGCTACTGTCAAAAATTTCTCATATTTGCACATATATTTTATATAAATGCCGAAAGTGTGCATTAGATATAACATGTAAATATTTTTACAAATATGTGTAAAATACATAAAATTCATTTAAAGGCGTTTTTCGGGGCGGAGCTACTCAAATTTGGCATTTCATACATTCGACAATTTTTATTCTTATTTGATTAATACTAGTACTAGTATGTATTACTGAAACTATGGACATATTATTGAGTTAAAACATTGCATTTTTATGTTTTATATAAACAATAAAGTTTTTTTTTTTTTTTAAATAATGCATGGTTCTCTTCTTCCACTTTTCTTTGCCTAATATTTGTTGTAATTTCATAAATTATACAAATCTTGTGATGTTGGGAAATGTAAATTCGGAGTCTTTACATATCTGAAAAAATACTTTTTTCGCTTTTAAGTTGTCCTAACGATAATACTTTTTTATAATGTCTTATTTTATATGATATTTGTAATATGGTGCAAAGTTACCCTACATGTCTGGATAATTTGGAACCAGGACAAAAATACATTTTTTATTGTTTATATCACTATTATTCCTTAATGTCTGATACTCATACAATAATTTAGGATCATTTCTTCTCTTGTATGCCACTAGTTGCAACAATATTCTTAAAATAAGAGTGGGGCCACTGAAAATAGAGAAAATGCGGATTAAAGTTACCCTGAATGACTGTACCATTTTGAGGTACCAAGTTTTAAAAATCTATTTGTAATGCCAACGTCCTAAACTTTTTCTTAATGTTGTACAGGCATCCCTCGACTTATGCGACTTACGTAAATTCGCAGTTACGTAATAAATCTCGAAATTAGATTTATGAATACACTAGCGCGTTTGATATGCGTTTGCATACTTTTGGTAATTATTTTATAACTAAAATATGCAGATAAAAGTCTCAATCATAATATATTTTTATATATTAGTGAGAATTATATTTTTATTGAGATATACAATCAAATCTTTAACAAAACAAACTCAAATCTAATTAAAATGAGACAAAAAATCTAGGGTTCAACCGTAACAATTATGTTAGCTGAATTCGAGCCAGAACGAAAGACAATTTTACAGTTTCGATGAAGAGCAACGAGCGTATTTTTTCTTCTAGCTGCACCTGCTCGTTTGATGTAGATTGAAAATTGTGAAAAACAATTCATTAATGTTAGATTTATAAATCCCGCATTCCATAAGAGGTTTTTTATTTGAAAAGAGTTCTTCCAGTTTGTTTTTATGTTTTTTGATGCTTTTATATTTTAATCCTAGTAAATATTGCTGCATGATTCTTAATTTATAAAATAATACTATGTAAGTAATATATTTATATTACATTCATAAATATGATATTGTACTAAATTTTAAGTCGTTAACAGTTATTCTCATTCTTATCGTTAATATTTATTTATATATAACAAATATTGTAGTTTCTTACGTAATTTTACCTAATCAATTTACGAATTCGACTTACGTAAAATTCAAGTTACGTAAAAGTTTGCGGAACTCATTACTTACGTAAATCGGGGTATGTCTGTACTTGTAGAAATTGGTTAAAAGAAACATCTGACCCATTAGCATCATAGTTTCTAGTTTCTAGTACTTTTTTTTAGCTTAATGGGGAGATGCCAGTTATTGGTTCCAGTAATTTAATTCCACCAGTCTCCAACAGAGGTGTTAATTATTGGTAATATTAAAGAATGTTAAACTCTATTATTTGAACTGTTAAAAAAATACATAATAATAAGATAAATTTATCTTGTAGTCAACACCATTAAAATTTAAGTTGTTCTACCGGGGTATAGACACTACTTGTCAGTTGTTGGTTCATAAATGTCAGTTATTGGATATCTATAACACTAATAATTTAAAACATGAAAAAAGGGACACATGCTTCTGTTGTATTATATCTAACAAAAACATAACTGTGAAAAAAGGGAGCCAAGTTCTGTAAAGACAATGGCAAGAAAAGAAGTGATATCTAAGTGCGTGCCAAGTTCAAATAAAATTCACTCAAACTTACCTACAGAAGTATTATAGCATTTTTTAAATTGTTTAGAAATAAAAATTATTGATAGCATATTAATAATAAATCTAGAACTTGGCAAGTTTTTACCTACGAGTCATTTATTTTTATTAATGACATTATTATATCAAAACTTGTTATTTTATGTTTGGAAGCCTTCATTTGAGTGATCTCATTTCCCTTGAAGGGTGGTGGGATAAAATATATCCCACCTAATTTTAACTGCAAAATGCCACATTGACACTAGAATTCAGGACTAAAAAGTTTAATTTTATTAAATACGTGAAAAGAAGCTTTTACCCATTTTGAAATAAATTTGTTTTTAAATTCTGGTGTGATTCAATCATTTCAGCATGTCACGAATAAAAGCTCTTTGCCCCTGAAGGGTTAAAGGGGTGCAGTCTCTAGAGGGATGACCAAGAACAAGTGTCTCTTTCTCAGGCCTTTTAGTCTGTCTGCATTGAGGTTTCTGGAGGGTGGGTGCTAGAGTGATAACCAAAGACGAGCGGGAGTGTATCTGTGTATTTATTGGTTTATCAAATCTTTATCATAAGTTATTTGCTTATAATAATAACTATATTAATTTTTTTATAATGACGTTGTTAATATTAACATCATCATTTTATTAAGACATGAAATTGATAGGCATAACATTTATCAAAAACTTGCCAAGTTCTAGATTTATTATTAATATGCTATCAATAATTTTTATTTCTAAACAATTTAAAAAATGCTATAATACTTCTGTAGGTAAGTTTGAGTGAATTTTATTTGAACTTGGCACGCACTTAGATATCACTTCTTTTCTTGCCATTGTCTTTACAGAACTTGGCTCCCTTTTTTCACAGTTATGTTTTTGTTAGATATCATTACTTTTTGTAAAGTTACAATATACTTAGACGCTTTACTTAATGCTTTTAAATGTGTTTACATGTGACTATTCACCAAGCAACATTCAATTTTAATTTAAATTTCCTACAACAAACTATTTGGCTGTCAATTTGCGGCTGAAATCTATATTTTAACACTGCTACATTGAATGCATGTTTTGAAACGAAATGCATTGATTCGAAATTTTTATTGTTTCTGAAACAACAATTCCTATTAAATTCCTATATTAAAATTTCCAATTAAATATCCTATAGCTGGGCCTGCTTTTTTGTACTGAAAGTGAAAAATAAAGTTATGTGCTTATGACACACTACGTATCATTCATCCATGGGTGCCGGCAAAGAGGCAGTGCAGAGGAAAAACATTGCTTCTCCGTGGAGTTTCAAATTTAACTAATTAAATATCCTTTTCTCTGATGATTTTGAAAATAACAAGTGGGTAAGTGTGATCACAGATCGCGCAGAGGGTTTCGTTTAATATTCCTTTCAAAACACTTTATCCTTTTGAAAAATCTGTTAGTTCCACATTTCGCAACCAGGGGCGCACTCTATTCTAAATAAACCTCTATCCGAACGAAACTCCGTTTTACATACTATCCGTAGATATATTAGTCGAGGTTATTGAGCCCATAGCACTAGAGATAAGTAGGCTCCCCTGGCGGTAAAAAGTGGAACTAAAATATGTAAGACTATGGTGCATAATATGAAAGAATGGTCAAAGAGGTGTCGGCAAAAGTTGGAAAAGTGCTACCCGGGTGAGAAGGGCGGAGGTTAGAAAAATTGTTTAAAATACACAAGTTAGAGCCCGGAGGAGTAAATAATATAAGACTTTTTGAAATTTTTATGATTTGTCGTGTGGTCTGGGGTATTCAGCAATACCTATGCAAAAAGTCATGTCTCCAACTTAATTAGGGGCTCCCTTAGAAAGAATTGCTTAAAATACATATGTGGAAGCTCAAAGGGTTAAGCGTAAGACTTTTTCAAGATTTTATGATTTGTCACCTAGCCTCAGGTGTTCTGCTATAAGTATGCAAAATTTCAAATCTGCAATTTAATAAGGGGCTCAGTTAGAAGGAATTGCTTAAAATATGCATGTGGAAGCCCAAAGGGTTAAATGTACGACTTTTTCAAATTTATGATTTCTCGTTTGATACGAGGTGTTCAGCTATAAGTATGCAAAATTCCACGCCTCCAACCTAATTAGGGGCTCACTTAGAAATTATCTTTTTAAAATGCACATGTGGGAGCCCAAAGGGTTAAATGTACGACTTTTTCAAAACTTTATGATTTCTCGTTTGATGTGAGGTGTTCAGCTATAAGTATGCGAAATTTCAAGCCTCCAACCTAATTAGGGCTCACTTAGAAAGAATTGTTTAAAATACACATGTGGGAGCGCAAAGGGTTAAATGCACGACTTTTTCAAAATTGTATGATTTGTCGTTTGATGTGAGGTGTTCAGCTATAAATATGCAAAATTTCACTCCTCCAACCTAATTAGGCGCTCACTTAGAAAGAATTGTTTAAAATACACATGGGGGAGCCCAAAGGGTTAAATTTACGACTTTTTTAAAATTTTATAGATTTTCGTTTGATGCGAGTTGTTCAGCTATAAGTATGTACAATTTTACGCCTCCAACCTAATTAGGGGCTCACTTAGAAAGGATTATTTAAAATACACATGTGAGACCCAAAAGGGTTAAATTTACAACTTTTTCAAAATTTTATGATTTGTCATTTGATGTGAGGTGTTCAGCTATAAGTATGCAAAATTTCACGCCTCCAACCTTGTTAGAGGCTCACATAGAAAGAATTGTTTAAAATACACATGTGGGAGCCCAAAGGGTTAAATGTACGACTTTTTCAAACTGTTATGGTTTGCCATCTGATGTGAGGTGTTCAGCTATAAGTATGCAAAATTTCATGCCTCCAACCTAATTAGGGCTCACTTAGAAATTATCTTTTTAAAATACACATGTGGGAGCCCAAAGGGTTAAATGTACGACTCTTTCAAAATTTTATGATTTGTCGTTCGATGTGAGGTGTTCAGCTATATGTCTGTAAAATTTCACGCCTCCAATCTAATTAGAGGCTCACTTAGAAAGAATTGTTTAAAATACACATGTAGGAGCCAAAGGGTTAAATGTACGACTTTATAAAATTTTTATGATTTGTCGTATGAAGTGTGGTGTTCAGCTATAAGTATGCAAAATTTCAAGTATCCAACATGTATAGTTTCTGAGAACGGGCTCTGTGACGGACAGAATATATCAATTTGTTGATTTTCTGTAAGCAAGTAAACCCAGATAAACCCCCAGTAAGTAGATAGGTTTACAATAGAAGTCTATGGGAATTTGGCGAAATATTAGAGATATCGCCAAGGTGGCGTCACTTTTGGCGACTAATTTTGGTCGCCAAATTTGGCGATATATCGCCATGTTGGCGAGAAACTTGGCGGTATTTGGCGACGGAACAGTGTACCCTCCTACGGCAAATTAAAATTCCGCCTAATAGACGTAATGTTAAAATAAAAATGGGCACCCCCAGGTGGGTAATTCATCGATTTTCACAATTTTTTTATTTTTTTCCTTAGTTTTATGGTGTAATCAAACTTCGCACCAAATTTGAAGTCTGTAGCTGCAGTAGATATACGAGATCTTTTTGATGAGTGAGTCAGTCAGTCAGTGGTAAAATTATCGATTATCAGACATTTTCAAATGTCATTATCTCGGAAACTAATTATGCGTTATTTATAAAATTTTGGATTTTAGATAATTAGGGTGGCCTTACTACAGATTTCGTATAACAAGTGCGTAGATCTCATAGATTTTCAGTAGTAGAGCATTGAAATTTGACGAAAACAGCTCGTAATGGTTCGTGTAAATAACACACGGCTATGTCAGGCGAACTTGGCTGACACACTGCCGTGTGTCTAGATCATATTTAAAGTATTTAATTATCATATTTCAGTTTTTTGTTTTCATATTAAAGTATTTTTAAAGCATAAATTTCCTGAAATAAAAAATAACTCTTTTTTTTTTTATCCCTGCAAGGAAAGTATCAGACAATGGTTCACTTTGCGTCAGTTATTGGTTTTTCAAAATAGGGTGCTGTCAGTTACTGGAGCTATTGAACATATTTATAAAAAAAAATAATTTTAAATAATACAATGTATAATTTTTGAGAATTTTGCCAACAGTCTTTTTTTAATGTAGGGTAAAGCTAGGAGAGAAGGCGCGGTTGGAGAGATTGCGCACACAGAGGTTGGGGACGGGGGGGGGGAAGAGTAGAGTGCGTGAGTGTAGTTGTAAAACGGCAGTAGGGGAGTGTCTACTTAAATGTGCACGCTGTTTGTTTCGAGAGTCTAGGATAAAACATTGCTATTTTGTTTTCTTTTGCCAATGTACGTGCTTGAATTTTCATAACCATTCGTCAGAAATTCTACAGAATGTAAATAGTACAAAATACTTTTAACTTAAAATATTTAACGGTGTGAACACCAACGGTTCGTTTTAAAAGCGGCCATATTTAAATAAAAGGTCGCATAATCTCGCCTATCGAAATTAGATATTTTGCGCGTCTGTTACTTAGGAAAGATAGCACATTGTTCCCATTAGTTTCAATGCCAGGAGAAATTACGCAGCTGATTGGTAAATTTGCATGAATAGCAAATTACATGTAAAACACAGGATTGAATCAATTTCGAAATAATTTTTGAAAACACATAATTGTAGAAACTAATTTTGGCACTAAACTAATTTCCTAAAAAAAAAACTTTCGCAGATAAAAGAAAGAAAAAAGAAAAAAAAATGGTTACTAAATTATTACTACAGCTATTATTAAATTAATTCCGTATAAATATTTTCGTTATTAAATTAATACTACATTTGTTAATAAATTAATTATATATATATTGTTAATCTGTGAACAATTAATTTTCTAATAAATTAATTTTGTTAACTAAGGATAAATTTTCCAATAAATGTATTTCTTATTTTTGCTAATATTTTAGCAGGAAAACTTTGGTTTTCCTCGTTTTTGCAAACACATCCTGAGTTAAGTCTCAGGAAAGTTTAAGGTATTAGCAGAATTAGAGCAGAATGAAAAAAAAAAACTGAAAGAAAGAAAACGAAGGGTAATGAGAATGAGTACACTGAATGTCTGAAACTGTACCAGAAGACAAGTTTGACCAATGACTGGATTCAATGTATTACTTGTAGCTGATAATTGTACAAAAGCTGCACCATTTACAACTATTACAAAACACGACCTCCACGGACATTTTCTCCCGACCTCCATGGACATTTACCCTTCGAATGAGGACTATTTATTTTTGTCGTTTGGCAACAGAAACTTTTTGTTTTGTAGAACGAAAGAAGAACGATTTTGAGATGTGGGTTTTTTCCCCATCAAACCGAATTCGAGATTAATTCATCTTATGTATATAATGTAAATATTCTTTTGTATAAGTTAGCCATATAAATAATCTAAAATGAAAGAGATGTTTACTTCATTTACGACTATTCGAGTAAATTATTTTAATTGCCGAATCTATCCTGGAATGAATAAGTTCTGATTCTAAAGAAGGCGGCCTACCTTGGATCGGTAAGTATTTTTTACTTACCTTTATAGATTTGAATCACATGTTTTATTGTGTATCTGATAACAACAACAAGTTCATAGATTGTGGACAACGACAACTTCGGTCAGCAAACAAGAAAACAATGAAACTTTGAAAATGAAAATGAACTAATTTTATGTTAAACGTGTTATCAAGTAACATAATGTTATTTTGCAAGCTTATCTGGTCTTGCTTTTCTGATTCTTTAATTTTTTTTCTTTAATTAAAAATTATTTAATTGTTTCTAAAAGTCTTTCTTTTTTCTGATTTTTTAATCATTAGGTTGAAATATTCACGTCTAATGCAATAATATCTGATCACAAAAACCTTAAAACAATATATTTAAGTGTAATTATTATTGTTAACAATTCATTTGTAGTTATTAATAACTATCTCTCCTACTCATGTGCGCAATCACACGAACACTATAAGGACAGATTGCGCAAAATAGCTTTTTTGGTTTTATTACAGCTGTTCCATAAAATTACAGTTAACAACAAAATAGTAATGGAAATTCATACAAAGCAAATTAAGGCAAAATTATTCATGCATAGTTTAGCCAAAAAATAACATTTAAAATTTTTAGTGCCATTCTGTTGAATTGTGCGCAGACTCTCCTAACTTTACCTTATCTCTACTATCCTTTCAAAAATAAAAATATGCTTAAAATTAATTTAAAAATTTGTAATTGTTGATTTGAATAAGAAAGAATCCTTAAGGCATCAGTTACTGGGAGTTCCACTCTACTTCATAAATAAGAGAAAATAAAAAACACAATTATATCTGTATAACTTACATATTTCAAAACAAAAATTGAATTATATAGGAATGGATCTTTATACATGAAGCAACATAAGAATGAAGTTAAGAAATTTATTTTTATAGCTTAATAGGAGGCTCTGTTCCCTGCAAGCTACGCTCGCCAACCCCCGTTCAGACACCGCATAATCTAAAAACACGCTAATCTGATCGGTTTTTAAAAATAGAGAAGATTCAATTATACTGAAAAAAGCTGTGCAAATCTCCCTGTAAACGGGTTTCTATTCAATTACCTTTGATCGCAAAAATGTAAGGCCGAATCAGCTGCTGTTAAGACATCCAGTGGTTGCTTTCGTGCTTGATTAAAGAGGATCAGTTAAACATTTGAAAACAAGCTAAAATAAGATCAATTAAGTATACAGAGTCTTTGTCTTCCGGTATTTTAAAACCACCTCTATAACAATACCCTAAGTCATGTGACTATCATCAAGAGTTCCAGGCGGACCACTTCGCTTTTTATATTCCAGGTGCCATTTTGGTACCTTAATGTTAGCCAGGCACAGGTGATAAGTCGCCAAATATTATTCTATCGCCATCATTTCATCTATATTATAATAGTCCAAGTCATGAACAGCCACAAACAAATACGGTCTGATCCCTTCGCTTTTCATATGAAAGTTTGGCACAGATGTCATATGCGGCCCCATATTACTCGCGATTTTTTTCCGACGCCAATTTGGGGAAAACATCAACAGCATAAACAGCAACATCCGGCTTACAATATGAAGCAAAATAACGATACTTTGGCGCCAGTTAAGTACCCGTTGTATATATGTCATTGGCGTCAGAAAGAAATCGCGCCAATATGGGGCCGTATATGACATATGTGCCGAAAGTTTTCCATTTTGATTAAAAAATTAATTTTTTTTTCGAATAAAACTACATAAAAGTTGCTATGATCGCAAAGAATTCTTGGTACTGTTACGCTAGCCGGGTGAAAATCTCGCCAATAGCTTTTTTTCAACCCGCCAGTTAGCATTTTTTTTTTCGAGTGGTAAATTAAAGCATTGCTTTGAAGTTGAAATTAAATGTCATGGTTTGTTGCATTATTTAATATTTGGCCAGATTCCATATATGCACCGGGTTTAGTGTCATTTTTTTTAACGAAAATTTAGCGAAAATCTCGTTTTCGAATACCAGTTACATATGCATTTTTGGTATTACTTAGTTATCCCGTCGACCATAAATCTATCGCCAAACTATGAGATTAAATGCCAATAATGGTTGATCGTAAATGTCACATTCACTTGACTTTATGCATGTTACATGTGCTTACGTCATCAAGTGATTTTTATTTCGACGTTTTATTTCTATATTTAATAATGTTATTACAATTATTGAAGTTAATTCATTTGTTCTTTCGTTATTTAAAATAAAAATTACGTCAATTTGTATAATTTGGCGAGTGGTTTGGCGATTTATATAACTTGGCGAAATTGGTCGACGGAATAACTAAGTAGTACCGTATTTGTTAATTATTTTCTATTATTTTGAAAAGAAAATAATCAAAAAAAGTAATGAATAACTATAGAACAAAACAATTTATATAATTTTAAAAAAGAAAATAAAAGTAAATAAACATTTATTATTATATAAACAACAATAGCCGGGTTACCATGTCAATCAAAATAATGCCATTTTGGCGCCAATTAGGTACCTCGGTGTGTATATGACATCTGTGCCTAATATTTTTCTTTTCGTTTTGTTTAAAAAAAAAAAAGAAAGAAAGAAGTAAAAGTCATCAATTTTAATTGTTTCAGTTATAAATGAAAGTTTTGTATTTTAAATAAAATTAATGAAAGCATTATATTTTAAATAAAATTAATGAAATACAAAAAAAAAAAAAAAAAATGCGACGGTAAAAATTTATGGCGATTTCTCACCTGCGTCCAGCTAACACAAAAATGCCGAGTTTTTGATTTCTCTATCAGAATCTTTCGATTTGACGAAAGATTGTTCAAGTAAATTGAATTATGAATAAAAGTATCATGGTACATTTCTTCATACATTTAAGGGAGGCCAAACTGGTCGCCAAATTAGTCTAAAATAATAACCTTTTGTAAAATATGAAAAAAAAATATCTATTATGATTAAAATTTGAGTTGCCATCATTAGAGAAACGTATTTAAAATTAGAAAAAAAAATAATATCTCGAAAACTAAATCGAATTTAAAAATTCTAATACCAGTTTTGAGATCTGCGGATCAATACGAATTTTTGGTGTTAATTTCATCGCAAAATATTCCATATTTTAGGAGAAATCACCGTGAAACTTAGTCAGTTGTTTAATTAGTCGTTTCATAAAATCGTTTCATTTCAGTCGTTTCATAAATTCGTTTCATTAGGATTTTATATACTTAGGGTAGGTATTATCATTTTTTAGCAGTTTATATAAGACATTTTTTATATTTTCAAAATTTTCGATCACGTCCTTCATTTTAACAGTTTTACGTCCCTTTTCTCCTATTTATTTAAAAAATATTTAAAAAATATTGAATATTTTTATTAATTTTTAAAATTCTTTACTCTCATAATTAAGATAGATTAAGTATCAAAGCATTAAATTTATCAGTGCGTAGGTACTGCTTTAAGGAAAGAGAAAGAAAAAATGTTTGTATTGATTCCATTGACATAGCGTTCACATTATTAAACTTAAAAAGAAGTGCTCAAGAACTAAAACAGGATTGACATGTACAAAATACGCAGTACACAAAAGCAAGTTATATATATATATATATATATAAAAATCTGTATCACATTATTTTTTATCGAAAGAAAGAATTTTGAGTGTCACTTGGGAAAAAGAAATTTAGTTATCATTTCTCAAGTTTATCAATGAATATTCTCAATGGGAGAAAAATCAATATCTTCTCTAGACAATAATGGCATTCGAACAGAAGTTGGGACATTTAAAAAATCTTATTATAAAAAATGGCTCAAATGGATTGAAAATGCCATTTTTAAGTTTATTTCTTTTTAAAAAATAGTTTTTTTTTTCAATGCAATTTCGATAAATTGATTTTACTAAGACATCGATAAAACTTTCATATAGCTTTTTATTTCGGTAATGAGATGTGTTTCAAAATGTATTTATTTTTTAATAAAATCTTAATAATGATTATTCTTAATATAAGTGAATTTTTATTAGTTGCTGAAACAGAAGCTACTATACATTCTTTCAAAAAACAATCTATTGGATTTTTAATCTTTTATCAAAATTTTGATTATTTATCAAAATTCTTATCACACATCTTATGCTATGTTATAAGATTTTTTAAAGAAAATTAGTTATATGACGATAAAATATGTCTAAATGGATAACTTAAAATTCATTCTTCTTTTACAGCTCTAAAAACAAAAAAATTACATATATATTATAAAAACAAAATAAAAATTTAAGATACATTATTACTTCTTGTAACTATTCTTATTTTATATATATATATTCTAGATTGTGTCTTTCTCAATTATTTATATTACTTTTTTCATCATATTCATTACATGTTTAATATTATGTCTCCTTATTCCTCATGGCAATTCTTAGTAAATTTTTAGCGACTGGCAAATTGGGCTTTGATAACTCTCAGCGTAATGCCCGGTACATGGTTAATTATAGGCTTGACCATGGATCGTCATCCAGCTACCTATTTTCTTCTCCCTCACCACATTTACAATTTAGCAAATGCTCATCTCCTCGCTGCTTGACCTGCCCTCATGCAGATCTATCACAAATTGTTCATAACACTTCCCATATTAATTTTTGTAAAGCTTTTAATGTTATTTATCGTATTAAATGTAATTCATGTAACATGCAATATATTGGTCAAACTGGTTACCTAATTCATAAACGTATCAACGGACATCGATCTGCAATCAGTAATTATAAATGCTCTCGCAATCCTTTAAACTGCAATGTTGAGTATAGGCACTTTAAAAAGCACAAATTTAGTAATATCACTATTGATATCCTTAATATACAAAATAAATTCCATTAACGTCTTTTTCTGGAATCTGTTTATATCAAACATTATAACACACTTTATCCATATGGACTAAATCAACTCTCAAATAATAAACCTCGTGTCGTATATTCTACGTCATCACATACAATTAACTATCAATCTCTATCTTTCTCTTAATCATAAATTATATAAGCAAACCACACGCACACAAAGAGGGAAACCTACTACTAAACATTCATCATCTAAATTAACTAATACTCATATTAAAAAATCATTAATACGCCTACAATCTTCTTTCAGTAGTAATTGCAACTGGATGTCTCTTCGTAAATTTATATTTGCAATTCCTAAATATCATATTAATCAATATCACAAAGTTTTTACATCAAATACATTCAATTCTCATTTTAGTGATACATTTTTTGATTTACTCCATTGCAGGCTAACTGCTCTTAATGTCAATATTAAAAAAAAACCCCACAAAAATTAAATAAAAGTAAATCACATTTAATCGTTACCTTTACCAATCCTGTTTTTAATAAAATTAAACTTAATCAATTATTTCACAACGAGCAATATAAATTCCCACTTCAAAGTGTTATTCTAAAAAGCTCTTTTAAATATCCTATTAGTTTAGGTCGTAAAATTTTCAATTATAATAAGTTTTCTAAAAATTTCACTCACACTGGTACTTTTACATGTAAGTGCAATAATCCCCATCTAAATGCATATATTAATGCCCATCATGGACATGTTATAACTGGTAATTTAGACATTGTCAATAATATTCATTTAAGATCTTTGATGCGTCATGGCACTAAATATCGTATTCCTTCACAGTGTAATATATAGTCTATCATTAAACAATTCACATATGATTTAGATTTCTTCATTTACAAAATTGCTATCAACTATAATAAACCTACAGAATATTTTGTAGATTGGAAGTATCATGTCATCTTTCTTTTGAAACAACAATTATTAAAACCGCATATTGCCAAAAATTCAGTTTCTTTCTCCACCCTTAAACCACATATTGCAGAACTTCAAAATAATTTCATCATTACATATGTAGATAAGGCTGCTAACAACTATGCTATAATATACAAATATTACTATCATCACCTCCTAACTAAAGCAGTCACTTCTAATAATATTTTCAAACTTCATCATGTTACTTTAAAGGAAAATAATAATCATATATTAAGCTATCACAAATTATTAGGTATTAAAAATAACAACCTCAATTATCCTTATGTAGTCATGATTCCAAAATTTCACAAAAATCCTCTTAAATTCCGCACTGTCACTGTAGGATGTAATACATATAATATTCGCGCAAATACACTGTTTTTAAATAATCTTACACAAATTTATGAGTTATCAGTTAAAAAAGACAACACTCACTGCATTAAAAACAGTTTTGAATTGGTGGATAAAATAAAGCCATTAACAAATGTCAATAATATTATTACTTTAGATTTCAAAGACCTATTTAATAATATCATTCTAAAAGACTTACATTCTATTATCAATTCATTATTTATAGAATATCTTCCTTTATTAAATTTACCTGATAACATTGATACTGACTACTTCACATCTTTGACTAACTTTCTACTATTTCATAATTTTATTTTCAAAGACAATGCTTTTTTTATTGAAATACAGGGCATGCCTCAAGGAGCTGCTTCATCAAGGATGTTATCTGATTTATATCTTTACTTTTATGAACGTAAATTTATTAATAATAATTTATTGCTCTACAGATACATAGATGATATAATTATTCTTTCTGTTACAAATAATAATTCTATATCTCTCCCTGTAAAGTACCCTTCTAATCTAGAACTTAGTACTAACTTTTCAAATAATTCTAGTATCAATTTTATGGATGTTAAAATTAATATTCTCCCTAATAACACCCTAACATTCAACATTTATGATAAACGCAATGAATTTTCATTTAATGTAATTAATTTTACGAACTTTAATTCCTGCTTGCATATTTCAGTATATAGAAATATTCTGCTTAATCATAGTCTTCATATCAAACGTTTATGTTCCTCCCAATTCTTACAGCCTAACATTTTTTAAATTAAAGCAATTAGCATTGTCTTATAATTATCCCATCTCTTTTATATCTGCATGGCTCAAATCTTAATATTAATTTTTTTCTACTTCTTACCAGGCATTTAATATGTTTAAAAAAACTAAAAAATCGAAAACACTATTATGGAGGGTGGGATGTGGATTGCTGAAAAAATTATAAAAATCATACGCACAAAAAATTATATGTATGTGTATATATAATATATATATAGTCTTATAAAAGGAAAAAGAAAGTTTTGGTTTATGTGTATGTTTTTCCATAAATTATACACTAAAAACATAAAAAACATAAAAAATAAAAATACCATTATGGAGGATTGAGGTCGGGAATGCTAAAAAAAGTTTAAAACCTTATATGTTTTTATATGTGTGAGCGTGTATAAGTGTATATATGCTTATATATTGTATGGACATATAATAATATATATAATTATGTATGTATATATATATATATATATATATATATATATATATATATGGGGTATCATGCATTTAACATAATAAAATTTCACATATTGCATCATCATTTAAGGATATATTTTACTATCTCAATATTCCTCATTGCTTTTTAAATTTTCACATTTATTTACATAATACAAGGCTAAATTTTACTATCTCAAATATTCCTCATCTTTTTAAATGTTATTTATATTCTCATTTTTTTATATTATAATTTTTTGTCTTTAAAACATTAATTTAATCAATTGCCCTTTTATTTATTTTTATATAATTCTTTATTTTTTTATTTCTTTATTTGTATTAATTTATTCCTTTTCTTTATTTTATTTTGTATTCACTCAGTACTTATTAAGTTTATTCCTATTTTTTCATTCTAGTTTAACTAAAAGTTAATCTAAGTATTTTCTTGATTTCTTCAATCATTTTCATTCCTTTTATTATTTTTTTTTGGGGGGGGGGCGGGGGGACTTAAGATGGCAACTCTAAACATTATAGTTATTAATCCAGTTCCAATTTATTAATCCAGATCCAATCTATTTTCTGTAATGTTTGCGTTACAAGGAGCTAAATTTTGTCATTTTAGGCTTAATGCCGACAAAATTGGATGAAATAACGCATCTTCTATGAATCAACTCACAAGCTCCTCTGATGTTTCTGTAAGTCATTCATAGTTTCTTATTTTACATACTGGTTTCATATGTTCATTTCTAAATCATCTTTAGAACTTTATCAATTTCTTCATATATTTGTCATTTCAAATTAATTATATATATATATATATATACACACTGCACTCCAAAAGTTAAGGTACAACATGTTTAGCGAAGCTCACCATTAAAATAAAGGCAGTTCTAATAAAATGCATGGTGTATATTAATGATAGCATGCAAGTTTAAAAATCTTTATGTAAAAAAACATTGGTCACCACTTTTATTTTAAAGAAATTGTCAGTTATATAGAAATAAGAGAAAATGCGGAAAATCAAACTTTACTGACTTTGTGTGTAAGTATTGTACATGATTGTTTATCTTCAATTGTTGTTGGCAGTTTCTTTGAAGTTACCCAGGCGAGTTTAGCAATGTCCCGGAGAAGTCGTTTATCCGATTCATTAAAGTGAAGGGCGCACAGTGGAGTATTTGGCCTGAAATCCTGGTCAAAAATATTTTTCGTTGTAAATATAGTCCGATTGGCTTGAAATTCTTAGATGTTATTGGGTATCACTATGGCATGTTTGGTATTGTAAATGAAGTCTATGGCCTTTACGGTTCATTTACAGAGACACCCGAAAGAATTCCAATACATTATGGTCTATGGGGAAAAATCGTTTGCTCTGTACTTTAATGATACCACACGTTTAAACGTGCTGAAATTTATATACATCACTAAGGTGTACTAAGGCACTTATTGCAGAATATGGTGTGCATAGAATATATCGTTCATTTACAGGGACACACAAAAGAATATGGCTGAAGAATAAATTTAACTATTGAAGTCTATGACCAATAATTGCTGGAAGTGCGTTTGTAGTTGTGATAGGCGTTTTAAAATAGAACAATTTTTTTAAAAGTATTACTTGGTGTGAATACATTCTATAGATCATATACAGGGCTGCATAAAAGTTCTCATGTACATTTCAAAGCTGACGAAGTGTAAGTAAGATTTTAACACTTCACATAATAATAAATATACTTTTTATAAATATTTTGACAGTTAAGAAAAGAAAGAGTCACCATTTAAGAAGAGCACAAAGAAAAAAAAAGTTAAAATATTAATTTACTAAGTAGATATTTTAAAAATACGAATAAATCACATGTTCATTGTCTTAACATCACCGAAGGGAGTTTGGAAGTTGAGAGAATTGTAACCTTAACTATTTACTATTTTTAAGAGGAAAGTAATTGTTGATAGGTTTGTCTTATTCACTATTAATGTTTAATTAAATGTATTTAATTTTACTATATATAAAACTTATTATTTACATTTAATAATGCTTATTACATTTAAATTACATTTAATCATTGCATTTAATTTATGTTTAATAGTGTTATATTTTATAGTAGGTTCAGTAAATTGGAGTCTATATAGTATAGATTGCTAGTTTTTGAATGTATTTAATATATTACCAGTTTCAAAATGACTCTTCAGAACTCTTCATCTTCTTCATCACTCCCTTCTTGGTTTTTATCGGGACTACATCAGACCTTGCTGGAAAAAGAAGTTGTAGGGTCTCGCTACTGTATGGCTTGCTCTTTTTTGTTGATAAATGGAGTTATTAGAAAATATGAAGTTGTTTATTTTGATGTACATTATAAAAGGAATTTTTTAATTCAATTTTCTTGGTGCCGCTTTTCAGTTTTGGAATTAAAATTATGTGTCCCTTTTTAAGGACACCGCCCTCGAAAGGGTTAATTCCCTCCCTTCTCTCCTTATGTTAGACACATGTGCCCCAAGAACTAATTATGGAGCCATTTTAAGTAAATAAGTATATACAATTTGAAGGCGATCGGATAGTTCTATCAAAAGATATTAAGTTGCGTGCGTATGTACAGACATAAAGACAGAATATGTAGGTGCAAAAGCTCTCTGGTAATATCCTGTGAACTAAAAACCTGCAATACGACAGCAAATATATAGTTCTTATCTCTTCAATTCGGTGGCCGCAAAACAGAATATTTAAATAGTCATCCCGAAAAAAAAATTATAAAAAAATGGCAACAATATGCGGAGATTTTTTTGAAGAAATTGACACTCCAGACTATAACTAATACGATAATAATTCAAACATGGCTGGGCAAAGCGCGGCACATATTTAAAAAGCTTTCGTTAGGTATAAATCAGAGCCAAAAACGCTTTAAAAATAACCCTTTTTCACATTTAATGATTTTTTATTACATTAAAAATGAAACTATTTAAATTAACACATAGTTTAACACTAAGCTCTGACCTTTGTTAAACACGTAACCCCTGTTTAGTTTCAATTCAACAATTCATTGAGCCACAAAAAAATTATATTTAAATTTTAAACATAACAACAATGCCAAAAAACAACAAAAAACCACGTTTTCTCAGAAAGAAACTTCCTCTTCAGCTGAGACCAGGAGCCACCGGATATAACTCAGGCTCCTAAAATAGGCATAGATCGATGCACCAATTAGTTAGCTATTAAAAAATATGATTTTTACAATTGTTGGCGAAATTTTAATTTTTGCATTTTTGGCTAGGTTTTTGGGTCAAACACTCCACTGTGGGGCGGTCAGATGGATGGAAATCAGATTGTCACAAGCAGATTCTGTCATACTTCTTAATATATCTCGCAGTGCGGCCCAACGACTTTGGAATCAATTTAAATCAGAAGATTCTGTGTCTAGAAGAGCTGTTCCAAGCCGCCCACGAGTTACAACACCTGCGGAAAACCGCTTTTTAGCCGTTTTGGCCCGAAGAAGGAGAACACTGTGCCTCAACTTGTTTCATATCCTTTTATTGCTTTAGGGAGAAGAATATCAGCTACTACGGTGCGAAGACGCCTTCACAATTCTGGCCCCTATTTAAAACGACCAGTTGTCTGTGTCCCACTGAACTGACGACAGAGAAATATCTGTTTATGTTGGGAAAAGAGAGCACGTTTCTTTGACAAGACAGCAATGGGCTTCTATACTGTTCACAGATGAGTCTAGGTTCAAACTAGAGAACGACTCAGGGCGTCTGCTTATCTGGAGAGAACAACGCACCAGATACAATAGTTCAACGCTGCTGAAAGACACAGTTATAGAGGTGATGGAATCATGGTTTGGGCAGGATACTCTCTGGGTGGTTACATTGACTTACATGTATTCCAATGAAGAACTCTGATTGGTGTGAGATATCGGGACGAGATCCTTGATCAATATGTCCACTCGTATGCTACTGCTTTTGGCAGCGATTTCATTCTAATAGATGATAATGCGAGACCTTGCAGACATCTGCTTGTTGAGAATTATCCTGAGAGTCACTGTTTGGAGCGCATGGAAGAGCGAGGTCAATTTTTAAATCTGAACCCGACAGAACATGTTTGAGACTAACTAGGCAGACACGTTGCTGTTTTAAGTTTTCCTCCAAGATCCTTACATAAGCTGGAACAAAATTTACACAGTGTCTAATCTCCGCTTCCCCTTTCGGTGTCCGACAACTTAATTGGTAGCGTGGAACATGCCGACAATCCATTGCAGGTAGGGGTATACATATTCCTTATTAGAAACCATTTTTTATATTTCCATGCCATTTTTCCACATAAAACTGTGATATACTGTTTTCTCCAAGAATGGACTTATCTGCCAAGAGCGCTTTTTACTGTAACTCATGTAAATTATGCAAATTTCTTTGTCACATTTAAAAAGAAATTGTTTAGTACACATTTCCTCCAAATGTCTTCTTTTTCTGTTCATTCAGTTTTAAATTAGACATCAAAACAGGTTGCATATTGGAAGGCAATGTTACCGTAAAAGCCCGAAGTCTTATAAATCTTAGTTTTAATTAGCATTTACCAAAGTGAGTTGGTACTTAATATATATTTTTATTTTTTAATTTGATTTCTGCAAAGAATTTTCTTTCTGAATAGCTACAGTTCTATCCCAATTAATACAGTTTGTAAAAAAAGTTGGAAAATGCTAGATTGGCAATAGTAGTACTGTAGCGCACCGGGCAAGACCGCTGTCTAGAAGTTCAGCCATGACTCAGTTTTTGTAAGTTAAAACTACTATATTTGAACTATGCGGGCAAGGAACGTGATAAAGTCGCTTGAAAAAGTCAGTATATATTATTTAGCGATTAACAAAGATCTATCACTAACTCAATCGACACTGAAAATAAGTAAAAGATTACTAAATGTAAAAGTTCCACTTACATGTAGGTCACTGGCAATTTAATTCACTATCTATTTCCAAGCTCTACTGCATTAGCTGCAACGCAAAAGTTACTCGAAAATCTTGAATACAATCTAAATTCTAGTAAACATAGCAACCAGTGCTTTTCGACGAACTTTATTCTTCAAACTATAATTTAAAGTTCCTTACGCAATCGGCGATTTCTGACCTCAGTAATATTTTATTCCGCCCAACACATGTCGAAATCACGACTTCTATTCTTCGACGAAGGCTTCTATTATCGAAGAGGCTGGACTCGACCAAAGTCCGTAGATACAGACTTTTGCTTCTGCATTTATACTCTGCAGATTGACCGACGAAGTCTAATTTACTTACACTTACAGGGAAAACTAGAAACCGTAGATTCCAAGAACTCAAAATACTCTTCGAAAAAATGGAGTAAAATAAAGTATAGATGTCGTTGTTGTGAACACATGTTAAATGTTGACAGCCCGCTCACATTAAAAAAACTAGAGTCTGTTTATAAAAGAGTTGTTAGACCGCTGCAGGGTTGGAAAATGGTTGGGAAATGGTATGTACAGAAATCCCTCTAATTCAGGGCATATCTGAGTAACATTCAGAGCAGCGAACTGTTGGAGCACTATTATGCTTTTGTTGACAAATAGTTTGTTGATCTATGCTACTGAAAGATGAACATTTCTTACTGTCGATCAACATGGAACGACAATAAGTCAATGTTTTACCCGATCATTTCGTGCTACTTGGGATAGCAAGATTTTCAGAAGAAAAAAATCGAACTGGTAAATTCTCTTTTTAGATGTAATTATATAAATTACGTGTAAATAATTAAATTCGCGTTCGTAATTATATAAATACTTAGCACCTATAATCGTCGTCTGGTTTATCCGTCTGTCTGTCCATCTGATCTGTTCTTTTAAAACAGCGCAAAAACTACCCACCCGACTGGTTTGAAATTTAATATATTACTAGATAGGGCCCGTCAAGATTTGACGTAAATAAATTGAATGTTTCATCAGAAAAATTCTTGAATTTTTAATTAATTATTGAAAGACGAATTTCTATATTGGATAAGTGATTCCTATTTCTTTAAAGCGATGGATGGTGCTGTCAGTCTAACCTATTCAATGAAGTGAAAGAATTTTAAGCTTATAAATTTACAATTAATTATGCTTGCTTTTAATCAGTACCTAAAAATGCCGAGTAGAGAATTTATTTTTACTTACTATGGCCTATTTTTTTTTAATAACAATATTTATTTCCATTGATTTATTTATTTATTAAAACTACACGACGATTAAAAGCTGCCATAAATTTTATTTTTATCTGTCTCATTCTCTAAAAACCTAAATTTGAAACTTTATGCAGCTAACGATTTATAATATACATTTTTTATTATTTTAATTTTATTTTATATTTTTATACATTTTGTAAATATTAAACCTGGATATCAAGGTAATTTCTTTTATGGCTCTTATATGAATATTTTTCTTTCTTTCCGTTTTATTTTTTACGGGAAAGAAAGACAAACTTTTCTTTCTGACACACACATATATGGGGCATTCTCACAATTTTTGACTATCGGGAATAAAAATCTGGTGAAATTAAACTTGCTAAAAGAACATTTTAATCAGATAGACGAATGTCTTAATGATTCGGAATAAAGAAAAAGTGGTCAGCCGCGAATTTTTTTTTTTATTTAACTGACTTTTAAGTTAAACTTGCGAGTTTAATTTTCCTTACCATTTTACCACTATAACTTTCTATTTTCTTCTAAATTTTTACTTATAATGAACTTGCATAGTACCCACAGGACATGCAAATAAGAAATAATAACAACGTAGAATTTTTAGTACAAAATTTTGGTATAACGTAGTCTTAAAGGGATGCTAAAGAAGGAACGGTAAGGTAAAAAAAGGGGACGGTATAGGAAAAAAGGGACGGAAGGATGGAATGGTAAGTAAAATTACCACCTATTTTAGGCAAATCATGTTAAGACTAAGTGGTAGCCACAATGTTCATTGATTTTTAGAAACAGTTATTTACATTGGATTAAATTTTAAAAAAATTAATTTACCTCGAAAAGTGCAGGAATAAACATTGGGGACGGTAAGACTATACCAATAAAGCCACGATGCATGAAATTGATATTTAAATGCTTATTTAAACTCTGCAGTAAATTTCCTGTCAAAGAATTTTAGACATTCTTTCTCTAGCATACTTCTGAATGAGAAAAGAAATTGAAAAAAATCCTGTGGCTGCATTGAATTGATTTTCTGTATTCAGGGACATAAAAGTCAAAAGATTGTGAAAATGCCCCATATATTCCTGATAATGGTCAGAAAATATAATGAAAATTGTAGATCAGCTCAATTTATTTAATTGATAATTACATGCAAAATATTTTAGTTTAAATATTTTAAATATAAAATCATTATTTTTTCAAAATATTATTGAGTGTTAAATTTTATTTAATTATAAAGCATTCATAATAATACTAATAAAATAAAAATCCCATATCTTCCCTTCCTAATAAAATATGTCATTACTGAAATGAATTAACGACAACAATATTACAGGCATTGGGGCAGGCTTGGGTTCGAACCTGCGCCCGCTACAAAAAATCTGAGCTTTAAACTGTTGCGTTAACCCGCTACGATAGCTGGAACTCATTTCCTCCTTTTAAATGGACTATATTCCAAATCTGGGTTCGAGGCTGAAAAAAGTCACGTGGTACCGGGAATTTACTCAAAGAATTTCTAACTGATAAGAAGGGAGGCTACTACTGCTTTCCGCATGAACTGTTTCACTGGTTGGCGGGGATTTACATTACTTCTACTGAGCCTTTCCTTTTCCTTCTTTACACTAGAAGTTTTTACCTTGATCACGTGATCATAACGTATATGGAATATCCTCCATTGAAGAGATTCGAAAAACAGTTGACGCATACGTAATTGTCTCGAATTTGAGTTTTGATCTTACAGAAAAAGTTTGGCTTTTTAATATTTATGATACCTTACTTTTTCAAAAAAGCAGCTACAACTGAACATGCTAGTTTTCCAATTTTCGTGTTCAACTATTGGCAATTCATAAGACGAACATAACTTTTAGCCTCAAAACACTGTGTTTATCTTGTCTGTGTGTAATATGACCAAAACAATATGACCTTCCCGAAATAAACCGTATCTAGCTCACACAGTAAATTTTTGAATTGTTAATAATGCTGAAAGAGCCAAATAATATAAATTTTGAGAAAGAAAGAAAAGCTAGTTTACAGTAAGATCCAATAGCAGACTAACTTAAAACAACTTCTACATTGGACGTGGTAGTTCAACTGAGCGAGCATCTTTGTGCATTTGCAGCGCGTCACTCCAAAGGCAGACTAGTACTTATATACTGCGCATGCGCAACTGTAGAATTTAAATTTAAATTACGGTTAATTGCCGAAACGTCAGTAAAGGCTTACTGTGGAGACCCGAAATTTTTTGGTTTCCATCTGTTTGTTTGTTTGTTTGTTAGTTAGTTAGTTAGTCTGTCTGTCCCGCGATAACTGCCGTAAAAAGCATCCGATTAGCTTGAAATTAAGGATGTATATTGGTGAGCTCCCCGGATTTAGTTGTATAGTTTTGGGTTAAATTTGGTTCATTCGTTCGGAATATATAGAACATTTTATTTTGTGACATAATGCTTTTCTATGGGAAGTCAGACGATTTTCAAATTTTCATTTATTGAAAGAAATCGCTCATATGAATAATAGATTTAAATGGTAAATTTTGGATGCTGAAATTTCCTAATTAGAACCATACATTATTCATATTAGTTTGAAATTTTGTGTATACATTTGTCAGAGCTTTTAAATTAGGTGTATAACTTATGATGGAATTTTATACATGTGTTCGAATAATATAAAACATTTTATTTTATGAATTTACTTATATTTCATTTTTTTCCTTTTAACCGTTGCGTAGCAACTATATCTCATCTAAAAATATCATAAATGTGAAAGTATGTATGGTTTTTTAAGTCAAATCAAAGTTAAAAGGAATGAATTAATGAATGCCTTTGTATAGATATTTGCATATAGATTGTTTTAAACACAGAAATGAAAATAGTATTTATATACTATATAGAATAATATTTTTATTTATGTATTCAACTATTTTGATTATAAATGAAAAAGTTCGTTATTTTCATACAGAATAAACTGACATTATTCTATTAAACTTTATTGTTGAAAAAAAAAAAAAAAATGGAATAACAATTTCTCCCAAAGAGTTAATTTTAATTTGTAAGATTTTCACGTGCAAAAGGAAAATGGAATAAGCAAATTACAAATAATAAAAAAAGATAAATAGGACAAGAATGAATACATATAAACATTTCACACCAAATACCACCTATAATAATTTTTGTAGTGGTATTTTCCCAACACTACGAAGAAAGATTCCTCGATTTACACGATTTTACTTGGCCTTGCTTTTCTCATTGGTTGCGATTTCATTTTTGCAATTGTGTATATTAATTGGCACAAAATTTTACATTTTTATGACTGGGGTATATGTAAGGCCATACAAATAAGAAATTCCGTATTGTCTCCTATAAAATGTGATAAAGTGTTGGTTAACTATATATGTTTCTATTAAGAGGAGCAGAGCTGCCAAGCCTCCGGCGTTCTGGATACCAGTATTTTAATACAAAAAATGTTACTTTATTTAATTGAAACATTTGCGCGATTTAAAAGAACAACATTTTTTGTAAGATAATAGTGTTGTGCAAAAAGCCTGAGACTTGCCATGTCTGGTGGGGAGTGAAATGTTTTATTTAATGCATTTATCTCTATTTTAATGCTACGTGAACAACGTACCGTGTAACAGCTTGTAGAGTGTAAAATAAATTAAATTATTAAAATAATCCCTATTACGAAAAATGAAACAAAATGCCTGGCTAAGGGAAATAAAAGGTTAGTTAACCTTTCGTAATTTGACCTGAACACAGGGGTGCGTCAAATTTCAACGGTGTTTGTAACATCACGATTTTAAATTAAATGTGGATACTATTAACCCCTTGGGGACGAGCGACACGTATACGTGCCGGAAATAGGCCTAGGAATCCTCGTTTATCCTCACCAGTAAAATTTTACTGTAAAATTTGCCTTATTTAATCCGAGCATTTTCCCGATTTGAATAGGCACAAACTTCTGTTTTTTTGAACCGGTAGCAAAGTAATAAACATTTCGTAAAAGGCTCCCGTCGCGAAGGGGTTAAAAGGCTATCACAAAAAATACTTAACGGCGCCAAATCACGTTTATTTAGTCAATTGGAAGTGGACACGATGATGAATTATTAACCGTTAGGTTTAGAAGTCCCCCTACTTTAGGGTGATTTTAATAAGTTAATCCTATCGAGTACATTTTTAGATATTTAGATTAGATCTTAGATATAAATATTGCAGAATGGTAATCAAAATTATTTTTTGGAAACAAAAATTATAAAGGTATTAGATTTCTAAATTAGATGTCTCAGTTTACATTTCCAAAAGTTCTTTATCCATTAGATACAGGTATTTGTGGTTAGCAGGCAAGTAAATACTGCTGTATGGATATTAGGATAACGTAAAATGCTTCACCAAATTGTTGCTTATCCTTATAAATCGCAGTGTAAAAAGGAATCTAAGATATAGGATAATCATTAACTCAATCAATAGAAAATTACAAATGCAAAATAAATTACACAACGGGGAGTTCAGGGGGCGCCCCTTGAAGAAATTTGCTTTATTATATAAAAATTACTAGAATAAGTAGGTCCTGATAATTTCAGAATATCATTACATAACAACGTGTTTAATTTAACGCTTCTAATGTCTGAAACCATCGAAATATTTTCTTTTTTTCCTTTTATAAATGTTTGTGTAATTTAAAAAGTTTAAATTTTGTTTTTGTAGAAAGATTAATATTACGCAAAGTTTGCTAAAAACAATAAGTTGCAGAGATTACGTTGAGGCTCTTGATCTGCAGATTTACTAGTTGATAAAATATTAGGACAAACGAATGTACGATAACAAATCTGTGGCCAAATATCTTTCATCTAAAAAAAGAATGGTGTAATTTGATGCAGTAGTTTCTTCTCACGGGCTGACGAAAGAAATCGCTTAGTGTGTTAAATATATCGATAATCTTTGCAGAATTTTGTCGAGTCATTTCAAATTTTATGAAAATCCAAACTTTGCACTCCTGTACGACAATTACTTGATTTTATAAAATGTGTCAGGGACTTGTAGGACAATAAAAGTTTTCTTCATTCTATTAAATCCTATCATACGTAATTAATTCAATGCTATCCCATGATAGGTAATGATGCTAGGTTGACATGGAGATTTTAAGATGGTGCCATACTATTTTCATATTACTGAATTTAATATGTATAATCGTAATAAATTTTGTATTCATGCATTTTTGCATGTGTGCAACAGCTATTGCACCAAGATCTGAATATTTATGAAACTTGTTATAGTAAGAACGTATCTCATTTGCCACGTTCGACGTACAATTTCCGACTTGTTACTTTTATTTAAAGATTATAAATATAAATCATCTAAGAACAACAACAACAAAAAACTTTATTTTGTCGTAAAATCATACATCCAAGAAATTTAATCACGAATGTTTTTTAACAAAAAGGAAAATCGCGATATAAAAATTATTTTTACCTTAAAATATAATGAAATAAAAAATATTTTAACACTGATTTGAAAATAAAATTGAATCAAGGTAATAAAATATTTTATAACAAGAAAAAAGAAAATCTTTAATTTCCATTTAAATTAGAGAAGAAAAAAAGTGTTATTTTATTATAATTTTTATACTCTTTCTTAAATAATATTTTCCTATTTACGAAAAAAATGAAATTATTTCCCTGCGATAGTTTATTCTTAAATTAAATTTACATACAGTAAATAATTGAAAACCTCAACACTGTATTTCTACCACGTATTTTAAAGGAAAAAATCTTCATCTGCACATTAATAATATGTAAACCAAGCACACAGGTGGTGAAAAATATTTTGGCTTTTTTTTTTATATATTGAAAAAATTAGCAATTATTCAAACATAGATCAAATTGGCCTCTAGCGTAAGTTTTCTATAAAAATAATTTGAAAATATTTAGTTTTTATATTGTTAATGTATTTCATAAAACGAAATTATATTTATACTTCACATAATCTTGAAACAATTTTGTAAAAAATACATTAAGTTTATGTTTGCACAATTTTATGTGTTTTCGAATATTTCGAATTTCATTAGTGAGTGTTATTTTAGATAATAAATTATAAATAATGTGAATTTATGAAAATAATAAAAAATGTGATTTTTATTCAACTATAACACACTAAAAAGTAGAATTTTTGTTTTCAATTAGTGAGAAAACTAGTAAGAATTCTGTATGAATAATAACTTCAGTATATTTAAAATTTATCATAGATCGCTCACACGCAAGAAAAGTAAAACATCTCGGCAAAAGTGAATTTCATAGGAGAATCAAAGGGGGGGGGGGGGGGATTCGCATGTTTTTATTATAACATGAGATTACTAGGAGGCTCTGCCCCCTGCTCACCAACCCCCGTGAATTGCGCACAATTCACCTTGGGACCGCTACGCGCCCCCAGGTCGCTTTTCTTGCTCGACACTTTTTGCAGCAATTCTAGCCACAATAAGTACTATCATAAATCCTTTTAACTTATGAAATTTTCAAAAAAATTTAAGGTAAAAAAACAGCAATTGAAACCTTCATTGAAATCACAATTAAAAATGCATTTAAATGGTGCTACCAATAGGCATAATTCATTTTAACATTATGAAATTTACCAATTTTTGAAATGTAAAATAATTAACTGAAGAAAAAATTACCTTGGAACTAAATTAATTTAAAACGTATTGCGCATAATATTTAAGAGAGCGGCTTAAAATAATTTCTAAAAACTCTTGGAAAAACACTACCTGATACCAAGATAATTCTATATAAATCAATGAACACTAACTAAAGTTCGTTCGACGTGAAAAATATAATATCACTCAGACACTTAGCAAATTAACAAAACGTAAACAACACGTTTTCTGATGTGTCTGAAAGAAACTTTTGATCGAAAATGAATCAATAGACATTGCTATTCTTACATCTGCCAAAAGATCATACTGTGCTTAAAAAGAGCTCCTGCTCTGACTTTTAATTTGCTGAATTAGATGTAAAGGCCAGTGAATATGACGTCATATTGACAATATCGTACTAAAATATTTCCGCTTTATATAGACTTTGGATGCACAACCTGTGGCCCGCGGGCCAAAAGTGGCCCGCGATGGGTTAACGTGTGGCCCGCGAACTTCGTCAATTTATAACTTGAAAAAAAATTGAATTTTTGCCCATAGGTCGCAGGAAAAAATCGTAAATTTCATCAAATTACCGTGGGGAAATTTAAAATTTCACCAGTCAGATAAGAATCGTGAATTTCGTTAATCGGGCGCAGAAAAATCGCTAATTTTGTTGATCGGGTGCGGAAAAATAGCGAATTTTATCGATCAAGAGGGGGAAATCGCAAATTTCGTTGATCGGGTATGGAAAAATCTCAAATTTTGTCGTTCAGGCGTGGAAAAAATAGCTAATTTCCCGATCGGGCACGGAAAAATCCCGAGTTTTATCGGTCGGGTACGAAAAAATCACGAATTTCGTCGATCAGGTGCGGAAAATAGCAAATTTTGTCGATCTGGCGCTAAAAAATCGCAAATTTTGTTCATCGGGCGCTGAAAAATAGCAAATTTTCTTGATCGGCTGCAAAAAAATCGTGAAATTTGTCAGTCACGAGAAAAAAAATAGCGAATTTCGTCAATTTAGCGCGGAAAAATTTTTAATTTCGTCAGTCAATTAAGATTCGTGAATTTCATCGAACGGGTGCGGAAAAATCGCGAATTTCGGAGATTAGGAGCTGAAAAATCTCAAATTTTATTGATTGCCTGCGAAAAAATTGTGCGTTTCGACTGTTTATCGCGAGAAAAAAATCGCGAATTTCGTAAATTTGCCGCGGGAAAAAATTGTAAATTTCTTCAGAGTCAGTTAAGAATCTCAAATTTCGCTGATTAGGTGCGAAAAATAGCAGATTGCGTCGATCGGGCACGGAAAATTCGCGAGTTTTGCCGATCAGGCTCCGAAAAGTCTCGGATTTCGTTCGTGGGGCATAAAAACTCGCTGATTTTATAGATCAGTCGCGGAAAAATCGCAAATTTCGTTGATTGGGCACGAAAAATCACGAATTTTGTCGATGATACGCGAAAGAATTTAAAATTTCGTTGATTGGCTACAGAAAAATCGTGAGTTTAGTCAGTTTATCGCGAGAAAAAATGGTAAACTTCGTCAATTGGCCGCTGCAATATATTGCAGATTTCGTCAGAGTTAATTAAGAACCGCGAATTTCTTTGATCAGGCGCGGGAAAAGCGCAAATTTCGTCGATCAGGGCGGGAAAAGCGCAAACTTCGTTGATCGGGCACGGAAAAATCGCGAATTTTGTCGATCGGCTTCGGAAAAATTACGGTTTTTTTCGATCTGGCTCGGAAAAATCGCGAATTATGTTGATCGGGTGCAGAAAAATCGCAAATTTCGTTGATCATGCGCGGAAAAATCTCAGAGTTTGCTGATTAGCTCCTCCTCTCTCCTTCGTTCATAAAGTTCAAATATTTTTTCGGCACTAGCCACTTCTTTCATACCTATGTTTCTTTTTTAGCACTTTTAATAAAACAAAATTTACTCCCCAAACAAAGTCAAGGAATATTATCACTCTTTGAAAATAATCCTTGCTATATCTCTGTTATATTTACAAACGTAAACTGTTAATATATCCTTGCTAGCTGAATTGCATATATTGACTTGGTAGGGGAAGCTGGAGGTGTAACCCCCCCCCCCCCCCCCCTCTGAAACCATATTTTTCATCTGATTATAGGCTACAGATCACCTCTCCGAAATAGAATTCTCTCCGTGTTACTGATGTGGCCCTCAAAAACACAGACATTTTTGTAAGTGGCCCTTCTCTTATAAAGGTTGTGCACCCCTACTCTAAATCTAATGACGTCATTGGCAGTTCCTAACAAACCGTTCCTGCGCTTTTTTCCGGGACGTAACTCCTTCACATTATGGAAAACGTTCCCAAAAATCGGTTGTTTGTTTGAAACAATTCTACCTTGTGCCATAATACATTTAGAGTCCATATGAGAATGAATTCTTTCTTTCAATCATAACATCATTTTCCCTAACAGAACTATTCATCCTTTCCGAGATTAAAGCGTCATTTAAGCAATTGTTTTAAAATTCCTGAGTTTCATTAAATATTCATTTTAATTAATTGGAAATTATGAAATTTTCAGAAATATTTTATTGTGTGTATACCAAGGATCTTTAAATAACTATCAAGAGTCCACTGTATGTTGTGTGGGAATAACGATCAGGAATATGACATCATCACTGGCACAGTTATAGTAAAATATTTTAATTCATGGATGAAACTGCATCTTTTATTTTCCGAATGACGTCATATCTTCATCGGAAACATTTCGTTTTCCATATTGCCTACTATGAAAGATTATTCACTGTCATTTTGTTTACTCAGACTACTTAATATTATTTCTCAATAAATGATCTGTGTTCTGCTGTCACGCGATTAGGGCATAATTAAACGGAATTGTTTTAATATGTTTACATTTTATGAAAACTATTGAAATTTTTCTTCTAAATATGACGCGAGTTTAAGTGTTGAAATCACTCTTATGTTCGGTGGAATTGTAACAAGGCAAATTAATTGTGTTACTGCGGTTGTTGCCACATGGCAAGCTACAAATTCAGCCCTATTTTAGCGCCACGCAAGAGAAATGTATATAGAGATAGCTCTTAGTTCTGCGTGCAGCAGCAAAAACGTGCATAAAAGTACCGTGTGTCCTAAAATTTCCCGTATTCCAACTTAAAGAAATCATTGTCCGTGATTTTTTTTTTTTTTAATATTAAGTTTTATCGTATGATTATCATTGCATCAATTCTTGAGTTTTTATCGTTTGGTTCTTTTCGCACACAATTGGTGCGAGAATAAAGTTCTAAGTTATTTTTTTCTTCATAGTAAAACTAATTTATCACGCATTCGGAGAATTGCACTACTCGAAACTTATTTTGAATGTAAATCGTATAAAAGGTGCAAAGATTTTTGGCAAAATAAATATCCAAATGATGCAATACCGAGTAAAGATACGTTATATCGGCTCATTGTACGATTTCATAATACATATTTGGTGGACGACAAACACAGTAGAAGACTGAAAGTTGTTACACCAGCCTTTACATTCTCAAAAAAAAAAAAAAAAAAAAAAAAAAAAAACGGCGTAATGTGTGCTGTATGACGCAAAAGGCTCGTTGGACCTCTGTTCTTCGAATTAACTGTTGATCATTTCGTATACAGGGAACTTATCCAGCAATTTGTTGCATTGTTAGAAGTGATTAAACGAGATTATTGGTTCCAACAAGATTATATAACATTCCATACAAGTGATGAAACCATAGACATGCTTGAAGAATTTTTTGGCGATCGACTCATCTCAAAAAATCTTTGGCATCCTCGATACCCTGAACTTAGCATCCCGGACTTTTTTCTGTGGGGATATTTAAAGAAAAAAGTTAATGCAAATAATAATCAAATAACAGATGATTTGAAAATTGTCATTACCAAAAGGATACAAGAGGTCACTACCAGCATGTTAAAACGCGCTTCTGCAAACATGCGCAAACGGGTTCAGCTTTGCTCCCTAGAAAGGGTTGGTAATTTTGAACATTTATTATAAATGTAACTTCAGTATTTTTTGCTAAGTCATATTAAAAGTGCTTTTTATCATTAGCCCAAAAGTAATCGTTTTAAGGGTTTTTTTTTTCTTGTTTCATGTGTATAAATACACATGTCGTCAGTACGGGAACTTTTAGGACACTCTGTATAAAATCCTTAAAAATGAAGACGTAGATGAGGATTGGAGGGTTGAATTTTTTTATCACCCCACACAATTTTGATCCTCTTCTGTGGTCACGAATGGACATATAGAGCAATAAAACTGTTTTCCGGATAACGACACTTATGAAACTTTTCCTGTAGCACAGATACACCCATGTCAGACCTACTGAGCAACCATACTCAACTTGCGGTCCGCGGGCTGCATGTGGCCCGACGACCTTTTATGTATGACCCGAGACTGGTAATTCATTCCTATTTATAAAATTGAGATGCGCATAAAAATCTTTAAGACCTTCAGTGATCTTTGATGTATTTTGGGGGCAAGAAAAAAACCTGCCCTGTTATTTACTACGATTACTAAATTAAAATTTTCCTAAAACATCTTAAATGTCGTTTCTCTAGTCAAAAGTTCTTTTCATAGATAGCTCTATTTGTATTATAGTGGTGTATTCATTTCTTAATTTTCAAAACTAAAACATTATTCCAAATTAATTAAATTTGCACTGTACATTTCTACATTTAAAGAATAAAAATATGCATAGAGAAAACGACCGACTTATTCAAGAAAATTCCTTGATGTGTTTCTTTAGAACTTGAAAAAGCTGCATTGATATATTATTGAGCTTTATACTTATCATATAACTAATAATGCTTATTAGGGTTTAAACTTTTTCTACAGAAAAAGTGGGAGCAAAAAGTTTTATAGCGCTATTTCCAAACAACAATCTTCGCGGAATATTTCTACATCATTTGCAATAGAAATACTATGAAGCATATTATTTGGAAATACTTGTGTTACATTTTTGGGTATCACTTCTTTTGCGAAAAATGTTCAATCTTGATTTATAACTAATTTTTATAGAGCTTTGTCATACTATTTTTTCATTTATTTTAATTATCCTTTTTTTACATATCAGTGTGTGTTTGTATATCAGGGTATTGCGGGCCGCCAAACGTCACAAATATATGTTTGCGGCCAACGAGAAAAAAAGGTTTAGTGTGGCTGTATTAGAGGAATAAAACGCAAAATAAATTTTTGCGAGTGTCTTACTCTTCTTGTGAGTGAGCGATATATATTAAATATCCCTGCCGGCCCGGCCTACAGGCAGAGGTAGATTTCGAAGTTAAGTATACTAATTTCACCAACAAAAACTAAATCATTATTAGATAAAAATCCACTTTAACAGTTTTATCTGTCTGCTTTTGACGAGTTTTTATTTCAGTTTTATAAAATAGCTGGTTTTATCAGAATCATGTTAAGGCGATATTAAAAAAAAACATTTTTCCATGCTCAACAACTCGAAATCTTCTGGCACATTTTCAGATTCATTTTTAATTAAAAAAAAAATGAAACATACTGACGTGATTTTTGAACAGATTTATAAGCGATCTGTGTTTTTATTTTTCTTTCAATTAATTAAAACTTGATTAATAAACAATTATTTTCTCAGTAGGGCAATATTTTTCGTTTCTAACAATATCGCTTCGGGAAATTCTGTTCAAAATGCCCAATTTGACATCCTTTTTTGAAATATATTCTGCCTCTATCAAAAAGTCGATCATTACTGTACATTATATAGTTTCTGAATCAGAGAATCTAGCAATTGGATGCGTTTGAGAGCAAAAATGAATTGAAAAATGATTAAGAAAATAAGCAGTTTGGATTTGAATGCACCCTTAATAAGATGATTTTTTTCTTCAACCGCTATGTATTTTTAATTTGTCTTTGCTGTAAGAATTGGCTCTATCAAAAACTTGTCTATGTAAATGTTGAAGACAATATTATGAAGATATATGATAAATTCATGGGGATTTTATATCTTTTGAATTGACGGAGTTATGGATTTTTTACTTCTTCAAAACCTCTTTTTTCTTTCGTTTTAATTTTTTTTTTTTTTTTTTTTTTTTTTGTGGTACGAATTTATACTATCAAAAACTTGTGAATATAAAAGTTGTAGATAATATTAAGGAGATTTATAATAAAATTAATTGGATTTGATATCTTGAGAATTGAGGAAGTAAGGAATTTTTTCTCCCAAAATCCGTATTTTTTGCGCCCCTTGAGCCTATTTTTAATTTTATCAAAAATCTGTCATGCACGAATTTTTGGCGTTATATTTAGAATTAATAAAAATTTTAAACTGATTTTATATGTACAAAAATTAAGAAGTTATGGGGACTTTTCAGTTTTCACAAGACCCCTCCCTATTTCCATCCCCTTTGTCCGCTTTTGCCCATTAACGAACTTGACTGAGATGTTATGTCCCTTGATTTTATGTATCAGTTTGGAAGAGATTTGTGCAGAATTGCGGAAGTTATCGTGTCCAGAAGAAAGTGATATATATATAATATATATATATATATATATAACCATTAATTAAACATTACCGACCATCATCAAAAACCGCAATATTGTGAATGAATTGACAATAAAAATGGATGCCACAAACCTATAATATAGAACTGTATGTATAAAATAAAGTGCCTTATACTTAATTACAAGAATTAATATGGAAGAAAAAAGGAAGAATATGGATTCCGAAGAAATTGAAAAACTTATATATTGAATTACGTTTTCAAGAGTACAGAATCCAATGATATAAGCAAATCGGTTGTTTTCTGTGAGAAAAAAGGCTAAAAGCTGATTTTTTTTTTCTCCTGTACCCAAACAACCAATATAACCAAAAGAATAGTTTCAAGATGAAAACAGAACATTATCAAATGGCATGAAATGGAAAAAAACACAACAACCCATTAAATATTTAATTTATAGTAATAGAAATCTTACACAACATACCGAATAAATTCCCAGTTGATTTTCAAAATATCTTCCCGCACATGGAATCCAAAAGCATGATAAGATTAAGGTGAATAAAACAGTTAAGTTAACACAGAAATTAAAACCTATGGATTCGGTTAATTCATTTTGAAATACCGTGATAAATTCAATTAATATAATATAAATAGAAAATAATTACATTATTTAAAATACCTAAAAACAATTTTAAATTGTTTAAAATCAATTTTACAATATTGCCAATATTCAGCGTTCAATACCACCTGGCCTAAAAAATTAAAATTATTACTTTAATAGAAGCTTTAAAAAGACTTTTTTTTTGGGGGGGGGGGGGTGCTGCCATCTATTATTTTATTTTAAAACTATTATTCAAATGTCACAAAAAGAAGAACCTAATAAAAGCTAATGAAATTAAAATATATCAGCTGCATTACTACAAAAATACTAATATAAAAATAATACCATACTATATATCATTATTTAAAAAAAAAAATTAATTAAATGTTAATAAAATGCTTTCAATATATTTTATTACCAAACCCATTTAATCTACACTGAGAAATTAAAAAAAAAATTAACATTGATAACATATAGAATATAGCTATATGCTATAAAATAAAATAAATTATATATAATAAAAATATATAAAAAACCTTAATAATTACTATTACATATAAAAAATGAACAGGAAAAAAAAATAAATAATGGATGTTTATAGAAGATTGTCAGATTCTAAAATTCCCAATAGCCTAAAGATCACAAATATAGTGTGTGAATTATCATCATATTAGCCATAAAAAAGCTAAAAAATATGATTGTGACAATCAAACACATTAAACCGATAATTAATCATGGAATACAAAGTTGAAAATAAAACAATATTAAAAAGTATAGAGGAATAATAATAATAAAAACTATTTACCCAATTTTAATACATACAGTGTAACATTAGTTATATCAAATAAACTTATATGCATAATAATCACTAAAAAGATGGTATACTATTATTAATTAATATGATATTGTCCTGAGTAGACTAAAATTTAAAAACAAGTTAATATTGAATTTAATTAAATAAGTTAAATTTAATATGAATTGAAATAAAGAAAGAAATGTCACCAATTACATATAAAACATCAAATCAACATCCATATAAAATATGTATTAGATATGTAGTTATAATACAAAAGCCCCATCATTTTTTTATTAATCATTGCGTATTATCCAGACAACTCCACCCTCCTCCGTACTCTAACATCTACCCACCCAACCATCCTATAGTAATTGTTTATTATTATTTTACAATTTTTAATTTTTTATAAATATATTTTTTTTATTTTATAAATTTTTTTGTAATTTTGTTTACGCATGTGTTATTTTATTTTATTTTATTTATTTATTTATATATTTATTTATTTATTGAGATCATGTAAGTACTAATTGTATATTAATGGATATATGAATTTTTTTGGAAAACCATGATTTAATGCATCATAAATTAGTTTTTTAATATTATTGTTAATTCGATGAGAAGAACATAAACATTTTATTCTATATAAATGATTAAGTAGTATATTTCGATATACAGAATGATGAAGACAAGATTTAAAATTTGTAAAAGTATTAACTTTGAATTTAAATTCTTTACCTTTATCATATAAATCTGTTAATATATATATATATATATATATAAAGTTTTTTACTGGGGGTGGTTTTGGTTTCTAGGGGTCATGATCGGTGTAGATCTGCAAAATTTTTCAGAAATTCCAACATAGGAACGATCCCAATAGGTAGTATTTCACAGGAAATCTACCTAAAAAAAAACATGAAACTTGCTGGCGTGATTTTTGAAGAGATTTATAAGCGACCTGTGTTTTTATTTTTCGTTCAATTAATTAAAACTTGATATATAAACAATTATTTTCTCAGAAGGACAATATTATTCGTTTCTAACAAAATTGCTTCGGGAAACCCCGTTCAAAATGCCCACTTTGACATCATTTTTTGAAATATATTCTGCCTCTATCAAAAAATCGATCATTGCGGTACATTATATAGTTTCTGAATAAGCGAATCTACCAATTAAATGCGTTTGTGAGCAAAAATGAATTTAAAAATGAGTCAGAAAATAAGCAGTTTGGATTTGAGTGCATCCTTAATGCAATGATTTTTCCAACACAATCCGCTTCGGGAAATTCGGTTCAAAATGCCCACTTTAACAGCATTTTTTAAAATATATTCTGCCTCTATCAAAAAGTCGACCATTACGGTACATTATATAGTTTCTGAGTAAGAAAACGTACCAATTGGAAGCCTTTGAGAGCAAAAATGAATTGTAAAATGAGTCAGAAAATACGCAGTTTGGATTTGAATACACCCTTACTTAGATGATTTTTTTCTTCAACCGCTATGTATTTTTAATTTGTTTTTGTTGTAAGAATTGGTCCTATCCAAAACTTGTCTATATAGATGTTGTAGACAATATTAAGAAGATATATGATAAATTCATGGTGATTTTATATCTTTTGAATTGACGGAGTTATGGATATTTTACTTCTTCAAATCCCCCTTTTGTTTTCGTTTTTATTTTTTTATTTTTTTATTTTTTGCGATACAAATTGGTCCTATCAAAAACTTGTGAATATAAAAGTTGTAGATAATATTAAGGAGATTTATAATAAAATTATTTGGAATTGATATCTTGAGAATTGACGAAGTTGTGAATTTTTCTCTCCCAAAAACCCCATTTTTTGCGACCCTTGAGCCCATTTTTAACTTTATCAAAATCTGTGATACATAAAATTTTGACCCTATTTTTAGAAGTAATAAAAACTTTAAACTGATTTGATATGTACAAAAATTAAGAAGTTATGGGGGGTTTTCGGTTTTCACAAAACCCCTCCCTATTTCCATCCCCTTGGTCCGATTTTGCCCATTAACGAACATAACCGAGATTTTATGCCCATTGATTTTATGTATCAGTTTGGAAGAGATTGGTGCAGAATTACGAAAGTTATCGTGTCCAGAAGAAAGTGATATATGGGTAGTTCTGAAATTAAGTGGAAATTTGAGTCCCAATCAATTTTTTTGTACTTTTATGCAAATAATTGTTCAACTAAATAGATAATCTATGAAAGCACATCTAAAACTTGTATTGAAAATACTTTAGAATGAATTTGAAATTTAAAACTATTTTAATAAAATTAAAATCATACTAAATGTAACCTCCATGGTATGTCCCTCCATGCCTGTTTTTACTTTACAACATGAATGCATCCCATAAGATAAACGAAAAGATCCGTATAAAATGTATTAAGTTAAAAAATGGATATACTTTACTCACTTTTTAAAAGAAAATTTTGAAAATTAATGTAAAAAAAAAAAAAAAAAAAAAAAAAAAAAAAAAAAAAAAAAATTACAGACCAAGACACATCGGTCCCCAGAATTAGAGCTACTTCCATGACATATCAGTTATAGTTATATAAAAATCTACTAGATGGCAGCTTAATCTAGAACTTGGAATACAAATTAACTACAGGCAGCTACTTATTGGATAGAATATTTCTGAAGCATGGTAAGTTGTTACTTCATCTAGTTTTAATTTAAAAACTTTTAATTACGGTAGTGTACTTTAATTGGGTGTCAACTCCATGGCCTCATTAATTTTGTCAGTTTTAAAAATAGCAGAATTCTATTGATAAGTAGCGTTAAATTGCTTTATTTAATTTTATATCCAAGTAGCATTATGTTCATATTGTGCATAGTTTAGAAAATATTAGGCCTAATCTCAGAAATGTCACCTCCATGCCATTGTTGTATCATGCAGTTGTTATTGACCCATGGATGTGACATTTATTGATGTAAACAATATTTTAAGGGTACTTAAAGTATATTTTTAATTATTGAACCTATATTTTTATTTTAGGGATAATTTTTAATTAATAAAAATATGTTTTGAAACTGGTAACTTTTAACACTAAAATATTTAATTTTGTATAAATTTGATTTTTTATTGACTTTCAGTATTTCTTTCAATACAAGTTATATTTTAGATTTAATTAAACTATATTTTAACCCCTTCGAGACAAGAGACCGGTATTCGTGCCGGGGAAGGTGCTCAGAATCGGGGATTATTCTCACCAGTAAATTTTTTTGTAAATTTTGCCTTATTTAATCCGAGCATTTTCCCGATTCAATTAGATAAAATTTCTGTTTTAAAAGACCGGTGATTAAAAATTAAAAATTCTGTAAAAGACGCTCGTCTCCAAGCCTCTTATTGAATTTTCTGATCTCCTAAACTTAATAAAAAAAATAATAAAAACAGAACTAAATTTAAATTTTCAGATTTTCTGTGCTAGTGCAAATATATATATATATATATATATATATATATTTGTTTAATATATTTAAAAAATATGGTCACACTAGAGTACTTTGCAATCGTATGTTTAAAGTGCTGTATTTTCTATTTATCTATTAATCTATTCATTTTTATCTAATTGCACGTTAATATTTTTAAATATTTTTTAGATATCATGGCTCGGGAAAAAAAAAAAGAATTCTGTAGAGAAGAAAAGAAAACTCAGACGAGAAACAGAGCAGAAGAGGCGGGATAAAATTAAAGAAAATCCAGAATTGCATGAAGAATGTAAGAAAAAAGAACGTAAAAGGCATTACAAGAAATAAAAAGAAGGAAAAATAAAAACTATTTCTTAATTGAGTGAACGACAGAAGCGTGCACCAAGAAAGAATTAAGTACAAAAGTCGAGAGAAGAAAGCAAATAAAGAAAAATTACAGCATGTTCTTTTAAATTCTACTACATCAGAAATAGATGATGATCCAGAAATTATAAACAATCCTATTGCGAATGTTAAAGATGTGATAGGAAGAACAGGTATCGAAAATTTGTTAACAGAAACAAAACAAAAGCATACTAAAGAATAAAATTGCTTGAAAAAGAGCTTAAAAATGTTTTGAAATTTTGAAATATAAAGGAAAAAAAGATAAATATAAGAAAAGATACCAACACAACACAAGTAAAAGAAAAAAATTAAACACTACAAAAGAGAGGGTACAAAAAATATTGAAAGTCGAAAATGTTTCTTCTAAAGTCAGGAAATGCCTGGAATTCAGTTTAGCATTGACCACTGAAATCGAGTAAAAGTTTGAAAAAAATGAGAAGTTTCAAAAGTCAAAGAAAGCCTTTGGGCTTGTCCTTTCTGAAAAAGTAATAAAGAAGTACCACAGTATGCACAAGATTTCAGTTAGGTCCTGTTAATCTGTGTTTAGCAAATGTGACCTCAGTTGAAAATTACGTAGAAGGTAAATTTATGCAAAGATGATCGGGATCCAAGAAAAAAAAATTTCAGTAAGGAGCAAGAAGCAATCATAAGATATGGAAAATAAATTTGTGTGGTTTCAACAGTGGAAAGTGAACAATCGGTTACAACATATTTTTTATTTAATCCCTCAAAACTGCAATATTATTTAATTAAAATTTAAATTTGAGCTTTGTTCTTTTTTAACATGTTATTTAAGAATAGTGTTCTTTACCTGTATTGCAATCCAGTTTTTGTTTTTATTTGTCATTTGACTTTCTGTATTTCATTGAAATAACATATTATACCTCTTAAATAGTAAAACAAACTAATATCGCAACCATAAATGTTTTCCAATCTAGTAAATGGACAATAAAACTTATATTCATCATTACTATTAAAGGTTGTCACCTCCATGTTTATATGAAAAATGAAATATAATTTTAAATTAAAAAAAAATTAACCTTGACCTCTGATCATGATTTATTTATCTCTAAAACCTTAAGAAAATGTTGGAAACACAACTTAAACACGACAATTTGAACTTTTATTTTTTACAAATTCACACACACATATATATAGATATAGATAGATAGATAGATAAAGTTTTTTACTGAGGGTGGTTTTGGGTTCTAGGGGTCATGATCGGTGTAGATCTGCAAAAATTTTTCAGAAATTCCAACATAGGAACGATCCCAATACGTAGTATTTCATACGAAATCTACCTAATACAAAACTTGCTGACGTGATTTTTGAAAAGATTTAAAGGCGGCATGTGTTCTTGTTTTTCTTTCAATTAATTGAAACTTGATTAATAAACAATTATTTTCTCAGTAGGGCAATATTTTTCCTTGCTAACACAATCGCTTCGGGAATTTCTGTTCAAAATGCCCACTTGGACATGATTTTTCGAAATATATTCTGCCTCTATAAAAAAGAATCGATCATTACGTTACATTATATAGTTTCTGAAGAAGAGAATCTATCAATTGGATGCGTTTGAGAGCAAAAATGAATTTAAAAATGTGTCAGAAAATAAGCAGTTTGGATTTGAATACACCCTTAATAAGATAATTTTTTTCTTCAACCGCTATGTATTTTTAATTTGTTTTTGCTGTAAGAATTGGTCCTATCCAAAACTTGTCTATATAGATGTTGTAGACAATATTAAGAAGACATATGATAAATTCATGGGGATGTTATATCTTGTGAATTGACGGAGTTATGGAAATTTTTCTTCTTAACCCCCTTTTTTTGTTTTCGTTTTTAATTTATTTTGCGGTACGAATTGGTCCTATCAAAAACTTGTGAATATAAAAGTTGTAGATAATATTAAGGAGATGTATAATAAAATTAATTGAATTTGATATCTTGAGAATTGACGAAGTTACGAATTTTTTTCTCCCAGAAACCCTATTTTTTGCGCCCCTTGAGCCCATTTTTATTTTTATCAAAAATCTGTGATGCATAAATTTTTGGACCTATTTTTACGAGTAATAAAAACTTTAAACTGATTTGATATGTACAAAATTGAAGAAATTGTGGGGTTTTTTCTATTTTCACAAAACCCCTCCCTATTTCCAGCCCCTTGGCCCGATTTTGCCCATTAACGAACTTGACCGAGATTTTATGCCCCTTGATTTTATGTATCAGTTTGGAAGAGATTTGCGCAGAATTGTGTAAGTTATCGTGTGCAGAAGAAAGTGATATATATATATATATATATATATAGATAGATAGATAGATAGATAGATAGATAGATAAAGTTTTTTACTGAGGGTGGTTTTGGGTTCTAGGGGTCATGATCGGTGTAGATCTGCAAAATTGTTTCAGAAATTCCAACATAGGAACGACGCCAATAGGTAGTATTTCATACGAAATCTACCTAAAAATAAAGGCATTGAAGCAGGTTTTTATTACACACATATTCTGAGGTATATGTTTTAATAAAAGTCCCTTATTAATATATTGTGAAAGTAAAATTCTAATTATATTTGTTTTGTTAAAAGAGCGTGCTAAAAATTTGCTTTTATTCTTTAATATATTTGTACGATAAAATATAATGTTGCAAAAAATTTGTTATTCTTCCCAGAATTGAAAATAAATGTATATTCTACTTTTTAATGTGTTTAACTTTCGTAAAAACCGGAGTTTAAAATTTTTATTATTTGTATTATTTTCTAGTTTTTAATTTTGAAAGATAATTAAAACCAGATATCGTAAGTATTTTCAATCTGAAAATTTTTATAAATTATTTTGTAAAAGAGAAAATTTTAGATAATTTTGCAGGTTGCAGCATGAAACTAATACATAGAAAAAAATCTATTTTTTTAAGTCTGAAAGGAAATGAAAAAAAGTATGAATTAAAAATATCCTTGAACTTTTTTAAGGCATAACGATACGCTATAAGTTTCCCAAAAAGTAACTTGTATTTCAATCGAAAACAGTTAAAATAAGGACAACTGTTGCGCTGTTGAATTATTTTTAATTCGAGTTCAAATCTTCATATGGAAAATACAAATAATAATAATTGTAATGATAATAATTTTGACCCATTTAATTAAATTGTTTCCCGGCAGGGACCGGTATAAACATAAATAAAAGTTGTGTTAAATCTGTCCAATCAATTTTGTTTGACTACGGCTTTCATACAGTCAAACAAAAAGATCAATTTTAATTAAATTTAGTTTACTATTTTGCTGGGAGGCGTTATCGCCTTTAAAGAAAACCGAGGTGAGTCTGCCCGACCTAATTTTAACTTGGGATGAGATGGAAAGAAAATTATTTTCAAATTTTGCTTATGTTATTTCTCACCCTGGGGCTATAATTCAAGAGCAAAAATCCTATAAAGTGGAATTTTTTATCAAATATAAAATTTTTCTATGACAAAATTCAATTCTAAAAATTGAGCAAAACTCATTCACGGACAGGGAATTTAAATTGTTTAGTTATGCAATTTCCTAACAGCGGCGCAACTAGTATTAAAAAAATCTATCTTGTGAAAATTTTTATTAAAACATAAAATTAGCCACTGCAGAAACTTATTCCGAATATTTCGCGAAATCTGTTTGTGGGAAGTAACTTTAAAGTGCGTAGTTATACAATTTCTCACCACTGACGCACTACTAAGCACAAAAAAACCTATAAAGTGAAGTTTTTTGTCAAAAAAAAAAAAAAAAAAAAAAAAAAAAAGAAAAGAAAAGAAAAGATTGACTGTGGCAGAATCTTATTATGTATATAAGAATGAAATTCGTTCTTGGAAAGTTAGCTTAAACTACATAGCTATATAATTTCTCATCAAAGGGGCTACTAGAATAAATACACCTATCGCGTAAAAACTTTTATAAAAATATAAATTTGACCATGGCAGATGCTTATTCCGAAAAATTAAGCGAAATGCGTCCGTAAGAAGTGTGTTTAATTTACATAGTTATGCAATTTCCCACCAGTAGCATTGCTAGCACGAAAAGCCTATCATCATGTGAGATTTTGTGTCAAAACCTAAAATTGACCAATGGCAGAAACTTATTCTGCATATTAGAGCGCAGTTCGTTCGTGGGATGTAAGTTTAAATAAAAAAACAATTACAAAAATAGGCAATTTAATTAAATAGTTAAAAACACATAAGAATCATTAAAAAAATAACATTAAGCGTTTCGAACTTATTCGAAGTTCCTCTTCAGAACAGTAATGTACATAAACACAAGATCACGAGACTGTTTGTTTTCGGATAGCAAAACCCTCCGCGCTATTGCGCATGCGCCAGGTCTGGTTTGATTTTATCAACATGGGGGTGATCCGAGTTTGTTTAGCTGCATTTTTTAAGAATGCGCTTTTGGGGATATAATATCGATTTATATAAAATCGTTTTTGTAGTTAATATTTATGAAAAACGAAAACGCTTAAAATTTTTAAAAAGTTATACAACATTTTTGCTTTTCGCGAAAAAAAAACTATTATTTTTTAAATTATATTAAAAAAGCTAACTTGTTAAAATATACCTTTAAATGTTATCCTCCTCATCTGCTGAAATTCTCGGCGAACCTTTTTAATCCAGTAGAGTCCCGATTATTCGACTCCCGCTTAACCGAGTTTCCACTTTAACCAAGTTATTTTCTTCTGATGGAATGATGGCTTCCATTATTATGAAACAGTCATTATAAATGAAGTGTTAGGTGAAGATGAAAGAGCGATCGTAAAAAGTTAGAACTTTTCTAGTTGGAATGGGGGGGAAAATGGCCAATTTTTTTTTTTTTTTTTTTTTTTTTTTTTTAAATAAAATTTATGGCCATTTTTTTCACTTAACACCTGCAATTTCCATATCACTAATAGAATCACATAACTGCCAATTTGTACGGTTTTGATAGCTCTAAAATTTAATACAAAATTTTGCTACACTGTTAAAAATTTGCAGCATTCTGTCCAGCCATTCGACCGTTTTTTGAAAAAACGGTTTCATAGCCGTAAGTTAACTATATTCTGACCATAAAATGGCCAATAATATGGTCAGAATAGTGTTAAATTACGGTTGTGTAACCATTTTCGATAAAAAGTGTCAAATGACTGGAAAGAATGCTGCAAATTTTTAACAGTGTATATTCTAATCGTTGACAATTGTTAAATTTCGGCGATTGAATTAGGTAAAATTTACTGGCAAGTTTTAGTGGTAAGAAAAAATCTTAGAAATCTTAGAACTTTTTCAAATATACATTTTCATTCCCCGTTTTTCTTAAAAGTAAAGGAAACGTACATCAAAGAAATGTTACTAGTGCCATAAAATTGAATGAATTTATATTTCATCTCCTTAGTCGTTGACGATTTGTATAAATCCGATTTATCCGAGTTTTTTGCTTATCCGAGGCGGGCTTGGTCCATATTAACTAGGGTAATCGAGACTCTAATGTAGTACTACTAGAAACCCCGGCAATTTGACTGGCTCGTTTTGTAGAATGAGCTATCGGAACAATTAATTCTCCTTTTTCTGCTTCTTGATCACAAAATTGAATGCATTATATATAATACCATTTTGCTACTCTTGAAAGATTTATTTCTACCCGAACTAGCCATTTGAACACTGAATATAGAAGTTTTAATTTGAATTAAAACTTTTAAAATTTAAAAAAATTAAATTTTTTTGAATTTGTACTAGGTAAACTACAGGGCTGTAGAAAAGTATATTCAAGTATGCTTCCATCTATTAGTTAAACCTGTTATGCGTTTCCTTGCTCAACTGAATTTTCCTATTATATAGTATATATATCAACCTGCAGATCAAATACAGGGCTGTTCAAAAGGAATACATAGTTGGCTATGGACGGTAACTGCTGAAATCAGTTTTTGAAATGTTTTATGCGTTTTCTAAATTGTTTACTTAGTTATCTTATTTACGTTATTTCCCTAAATAACGAGGTTTAGTTAAAGCATTCAGGAAGGACTGAAAAGTACTTCATAATCTATGCTTAACGCATGATTTTTATTTCTTGGTTTTTTTTTTTCATTTGGCTCTTTTCATTTTTATTTAATTTAAAATATGGAAAATGAATTTATTAACTGATAATTGGAAATCGTCTCTCGTTCTATCAAATTTAAATTCATACTAAAAGAATGAAAATTTGAAAAATTAGTAAAGGATTTTTTTCTTTTTCCAAAAATCTCACTTATTGATGGTGTTATAGACAAACAGTTAGATAAACAGAATACTCCGTACATTTTTATTTATAAATATTTTATATTTAACTTCTTTTTTTTACATAAGGAATTATAAATGAATTTATTCAACAATAACCTGGAAATCATGAAATCGGTTTGAAATTTTTAAACATGATTTAATTCATTAAAACGATTTTATCTTTCCATACTTTCTCTATTCAACAAAGGTAATTACAATAATTATGTTCCGGATACTGAAACACAAATTGATTTTTTCGATTTATGGAGTAATGTAATAATTAGAAACATTATCTCCATTTCCTTCCAGAGATTATGCAAAAATCGTTCTCTAAAACATAACACGATTAGTTTATCGTAAGAAAATTGTTTTCATTTCGTTTTATTCCATAATTGTGTCACGTTTAAGATACTGTTTAAATTACACAGAGTGTAAACTTAACACACTTAGTAGTAATTAATTTAAACGCAAACTTTAGTATTCATGAGTTACTTCTTTTGTAATAGAGATCTTTCTCTCTTTGTTTTTCACAATTAATGTAATCCTTTTATCAAGTTTTCTGAGAATATATGAAAATGTTTCAGCATATATTTATTATAAGGTAAAGTGCCCATATTTCCTACCCCCAGTCACTGTTAGGCACTAAATGTTGTAATTTTCAGTGAAAACCTACCAAATTTGGATTTTACATAGACTAACTACCCACGCACATAGAAACATAGGCAAATATCGTACAAAAAAATTTTAACAATGCGAAAAATTGTTTTTTCAAAAGTATCTAAAAAATGCAAAAGAAAAAAAATGGTCCCAATTTCGTCCCCCCCCCCCCCCAAAAATCCAATACGCCGAGGCTTAACTTATAACTAAAACACAATTTATCTCTAAATGAGTAAGTAATTTAATTTACATTAAAGTAAAGCACAATGAAGTGTACTAATTATCAGTGGAAGACTAACATAACGAAACATTAGCCATCCAAACATGAGGAAAAATTGAAAAAATTGTCTCAAAAAAGCATTCCTAATTTCGTCCCCGGAACGAAAATAAGAACTGCAGACGAAATTGGGAACACGCTAGATTCCAATATGGCGGAGCTTCAGTTCCCGTAAGATGAACTGAGCGTCCTACAACTCACTGTATGCTACTGTCAGCTGTCTTACCTACGTAAAATATGCAATGAATAAGAAATAAATACTTACAGTACACTAAATAACGTTCTACAAACGACGTAATAAGAACTAAGGTCTTTTAAAAATAGGAAATTCGGCGTCTTTAATTTGTGTATGCGTCTGGGCGAACGAAACTTTCAATACTGATCCCTTTTACCTTCCGTCCCCTGTGTCTTGCGTCATAAATTGCGCCACTTTTGCAGAAGTGGAGAAGTTAAGGGGGACGAAATTATGAAAGGGGACGAAATATGGACACTTTACCCTATGTTATGATTAAGATCTGAAAACTGTAGATGAAGTTCATAGATTGAATAAGATTCATTTTGTTTTCAGTGTACAATATAAAATTGGCAGATAAGAGATATTTTTTAAATATATTTGGAAAAAATATTTTTTTTTAATTTGATTTGATATTCTTCAAGATATACTGAGTTAATGTAAGCGTGAAAACTTAGTATTAGGAAAAAATATTTTCTTATAAAAATAATAATAATCGAAATTCCTTTTTATTGATCATGATCAAACCAAAATGACACAAAAAATTAATTAATTAATTAAAATTCACACACATATACACTGTACGGCCATTAATCTCCGGGCACTTTCAATTTTAGACGTTTTGTCGAATATTAAAGATATATTTGTCGGATTTTTCTAACCTCAGGATTATGAAGAATATTTTTGACTTCATATTTATCAACGGCGATTTGATCAGGAGGACAATCAGGGAGCCAACAAAAAATCAAAGAAAAATAATAATGTTCGGGATCACCCTGTAAAATAAAATGCACGTAATGATCTATCGCTATAGCTTACGAATATATGGATATTGTACAATATATGTATTCATTTGTGGAAGAATAGAAGTTATATTCATGGAGATATATCGATTTTTTTTTTTTAAGTTAAAAAAAAATCTGGCATGTTGTTTGTTTATATCATGCAGGGTTTTTTACTAAATTCCACGCCAGTTTCAGAAAATTTAACAAAATATAGTAGAAATAATATGGTGTAATTGGAATGTAAATATATTAAATATTTGATGAAATATGAGCCGTTGAATGAAATATTTTTTATCTGTACATTCGCGCACGATAAAGAATATCTTTTTACATGAGTTGATAATCAACTCTATGGAGCAACTCATAAAAAAAGCCAGTTAAATATCGTGAAAGCTTAGAAAGATATCGCCAATAGACTGAGCTGATTTTTAGTTGTTCTCTAAAAACAATTAAATGATAAGGGGTTTACCTTAAATTGTCGTTTTAAATTTTTACTTTTTTAGGTTTTCATTTTTTTATTGGTGCTTTAGTTCTTCTTGGAAAATCACCAGAACGAGCCTATTCCAAGAAAAAAAGAAGTATCAAAATCTAAGCATTTCTTCTGAATATACTCGTTGACATTCATTAAGTACAAACTCCTTTGCTGAAAGCCAGACAATAAAAAATGACAATTTGTGGAAAATCCCTTATCATTCAGCAGTTTTTAGGGAGCAACTAAAAATTTGCTCATTATATTGCCGATATCTTTCTGAATTTTCACGATATTTCACTGGATTTTTTATGAGTTGCTCCATAGAATTGACTATCAAATCTTGAAAAAAAAATATTTATCGTGCGCGCATGCGCAGATAAAAAGTATTCCATTCAACGGCTCATATTTCATTAAATATTTAATATATTTACATTCCAATTATACCATATTATTTCTACTACATTTTGTCAAATTTTCTGAAACTGGCGTTAAAATATTTTTCAACAACTTTTGGCCTTAGAATGGCAAAACAAATTACAAAAATTCTATAAAATTGAATCTGTGATATAATGAAATCTCTTCCGTGGAAAGGATTTCAAACTCCGCCGTCTAGCTTTGAACCAGGATCCTTTTGTATAGAAGGCAAACACGCTACCACTGAGCCATCTAGCCAACGAGTAAAAGACGGAAATTAAGATTCTGTTTTAAAATCTAAATTACAGAAGTGGTCGGATGTCATTAAATTAATTCATTTAATTAAAATAATGTAAGACTTGGCTTAGATGTTATATATTCCCGCGGCCGCCATCTTGGATTTCTTGGCGATTTTTGTTGGCGTTTATCGATAAGGCAACCCCGACGAGCGACGTGTGCTGGCAACCCCGTGAATCCTAACATGCGCATAAATCGCTTGGCGACATTTACTACTTGACACAAAAGGGGTTTTCACGCCAAGAAAACATTCAAGATGGCAACCGCGGGAATATATAACATCTGTTTCTAAGACTTTTTCAAAATTTTATGATTTCTTGTGGGATCGGAGATATTGAGCTATAATTATGCAAAAATTCAAGTCTCTAACTTATATGGTTTCCGAGAACGAACTCTGTGACAGACACAAGAGTGAGACGAATAGAGTTTTGAAGCCCGAACTAAGAAACATAATATACAAGAAAATAATTTATGTTTCTCTAACAGGTTACTTTAAGCACATATTACTCGTTATATGTGGACCAGATCAATTCAATAGTACTTTTAATAATAATTCTATAAATAAAGCAATTTCAAAAGAAGTAGCGCGGCATTAAAACATAAAGATCTAATATTGAGCCAGTAGACAAGTGTTTCCAGCAAGAAAATTAATTTCTTTCATTTGGATTTGACAGTCTGAATAGAAAAATTCATAATGTCATACGATGCATTGCTAAAAATTGCTTAAGATGCATTGTTTAAGCTGAGTTGCTAAAGTTCGCAAATTGTTGCGCAAAACACATTTTGCACAAAAAAAGCAAATTATACTATTCACGTGACTGAACGTATGGACATTATATATATTTTTTTGAAATAGCGTTAAAAATTAACGTCACTGTTCGCTACAAACTATTGATTTGTATAGCACTACTCTCTCTATTACATTTTTTTTTTATTTATTTAGCGCGCTACACTAAAAACTAGCGCGAAAAGTAGTACCATTGTAGTTTCCCTGCTTGCAGCGCGATACTTCCGACCACTGGGTGAGGGAAAAAAGTGGACTATATTTAATATTAATCAAAGAAATTCCTGTATTTTTTCCACTTATCATTTTTTCTATTTTTTTATTTTCTTAAATATATAGGAAATTAATTTATTCTATGATATTCTGAAAATCCTTTTATCAGTTTGCAAATTTCAATTTTGTACTGAGATAATGAACATTCCGAAAAGTTAATAATACAAAACATTTATTACTTTTACACTTAATGAAAACTAATCGAATATGCCAATCTCAAAACTTCCTTCTATCTTTCTTAATGCTTCAAAAATCATAATTTTTTAAATTATGTATTATAGAAGTAAAAAATGAGTAGTTAACGGATATATTATTATTATTATTTTATTTATTACACTTCAAGTTTTTGTCAATATATGTTTCAAAACCATGGAGGGGAAGGGGGTGGGGGTTTCGTAATAAAGTCTAATCAACGGTTAATGTACCAAAAAACGTGAAAAAATATGGTTAATTATGATATCCGAATTAAACCTTAGATTGGGCAGGTTGGGTGATTCAATATATTTTTTTCAACAGCTACCACGCCGGTCCTTAAAATCTGACAAAATTCGCTAACACAACACCAACTTCAGATCCACTTTCTACAAAATTTTAGAAAAAAACTGGCCTATGATATAAAATCTAAGTATAGAATTTTCTCGAAAAATATTGATAAATTCTCCAATTAAACTGCAAAAAATCGAAAAAATCGCACAAAAATCACTATCACAACGTCACCTTCAGGTCGATTTTCTTCAATATTTTATACAAAATCGGCCTATGACATTACATCTAAGTATAAAATTTCATCGAAAAATATTTATAAATTCTCCACTTAAACTGTAAATATGGAGAAAAACGTGCAAAAATCGCTATCACAACACCACCTTCAGGTCGATTTTCTCGAAAATTTTATACAAACATCGGTCTATGACATTACATTCAAGTATAAAGTTTCATCTAAAAATATTCATAAATTCTCACTTAAATTGCAAAAATATCGAGAAAATCATGCGAAATTTGCTATTACAGCGACCCCTTCCGGAAGAATATCCCCATTTTCAACTGAAGCCTGATGGCCATAATAAAAAACATAAGTTTGGTTCAATTCTATTCGTAACTTCATACAGTTTTCAATGATACAAAAGAAAAATCGCAAGTAAATTTGCTATTACAGCGCCTCCTTGAGGCCGATTTTCCCTAAAATTTTATACAAACCTTGGCCCATGACATTACATCTGAATATAAAATCTCGGCGAAAAATATTTATAAAACCTCGACTTAAACTTCAAATTATCGAGAAAATCGTACAAAAATCGCTATCACAGCGACCTCTTTTGGAGAAAGATACCTATTTTCAACTTGGACCTGACGTAGTCAAAAACGTATTTAAGAAGATTGCTTAAATTCCATCCATAACTTTATACACTTTCCGACGATACAAAAAAAATCGCACCTACATTCGCTATTACAGCGCCATCTTCAGGTCGATTTTCTCCAAAATTCTATACAAAACCATGTCTATGGCATTACATTAAAGGCTAATTCAATGAAAACTTGTCATGTCTGTCACACAGCTGAAAATCGCTATGCTTGTTGGCTACCGGTATTTTAGAACGGGAAAATGTGACTTGTGTTATCGGAGATATCTTATCAATTGAAAAACTCGAAGCAAACTTTTCGAAAATAACGGTGGCCAACAAGAATAGCGATTTTCAACTGTGTGACAGACAAGGCAAGTTTTCATGGAATTAACCTAAATATTAAATTTCGTCGAAAAATATTCATAAATTTTTCACTCAAAATTCAAAAAATCGAGAAAATCTAAAAAAAATCATTATCACAGCGATTCTTACGGGGATATATCTCCATTTTCAACTGAATCCTGACGTCCACAGCATAGAATTGAAGTTTAATTCAATTCTATACATAAATTCGTCCCTTTTCCAATGATACAATAAGGAAAAATTGCACAAATATCGCTATCACAGCGCTCTTCCGGGGGAATGTAACCAATTACATTTGGGACCTGCTGGCCACAGCCAGAAACATATATATAAAGTTTGGTTCCACTTAGACTGCAAAAAATCGAGAAAATCGCACAAAAATAATCGCTATCACAGTGACCCGTTCCGGGAGAATATTCATTTCCAATTCAATTCCATTTTCAACCAGAACTATACATAACTTCATACACTTTTCGATGATACAAAGAGAATACATGGACACACGGATAGACAAACATTTTTAAAAACGTGTTTTTTAGGGTCTCTAACCCTTAAAACGTGTAAATCCGTCGAAAACCGGATATCAAAAATTATATTTCAATCCCATTTTTATTATAACTAGAAGGAAGTAAAAAATCATATTCACTTTTAAGTCTTTTGTAATTTAATTAATTTAAACCGCTGTTCATCTTTATCAATCTGCACAATTGTAGGGTAATATTAAAATAATTATTCCCTTGGTACTGAAATATGCATATAGATTGCTTTCGGTAGATCGAGTAATTCAATAATTGGAAACATTATATTCATTCTTATTCAGATTTTATGCAAAAATATCTCTCTAGAACGTGTCTTCATTGTTTTCATCACATTTTATTCCATAACTCTATCACGTTTAAGATGCTGTTAATTTACACTAAAGTTAAATTTAATACTCTTGGTGGTAATTAATTTAAACTAGATCTTTTGTATTCATTCATTAGTTCTTTTGTATTTAACTTTCTCTTTAGCCTTCACAGTTAATGTAAAACTTTTATCTTACTTTCTTGGAAAAAAAAATGAAATTGTTTGGGCATATCATTTATTAAAGACTTTCATTAAGTATTTTGCAACTTTCAGATGCGGTTCGCAATTCATTTTGTTTTCACTTTACAAAGTCAAGCGGGCAGATTTGAAGAAAATCTATGTTTAAGAATATATAAAAATCACTGCCGGCTCGACAGTGATTTTTGCTGGGGTAGATTTCGAAGTTAAGTACTATTTTCCCCAATAAAAACTAAATCAAGATTAGAGATAAACCCAGTTTAATTATTTTATCTGATCGCTTTTGAAGAATTTTTAATTTAATTTTTCTTTTAGAGCTGGTTTTTTCAGAATCGTATTAAGGCGGCATTCAAAAAAAATATTTTTCTACGCTCATCAACTCTAAATTTTCCGACATTTTCAGACTCATTTTTAAAAGTAAAAACATAAAACTTGCTGACGTGATGTTTTGAAGAGATTTATAAGCGACATGTGCTTTTATTTTTCGTTCAATTAATTAGAACAAGATTTACAAACAATTATTTTCTCTGTAAGATGATTTTTTCGTTTCCGGGCTATCGCTTCCGGAAATTCTGTTCAAAATGCCCACTTTGACAATTTTTTTGAAATATATTCGGCCTTTATCAAAAAATTGACCAGTACAGCGCATTATTTAGTTTCTGAATAAGAGAACCTGCCAATTGGATGCGTTTGAGTGAAAAAAGGAATTTAAAATGGAGTCCGAAAATAAGCCTTTTGGATTTATGTACATCCTCAATAGGATAATTTTTTCGTCAACCCATATTTGTTCTTGCTGTAAGAGTTGGTCCTAAAAAAACTTGCCAATATGAAAGTTGTGAATAATATTGAGAAGATGTATAATAAATTTAAGCGGATTGGATATCTTGTGAATTGACGAAGTTATGAATTTTTTTTCTTCAACCCCACCATTTTTTTTTCTTTTTAATTTTTTTTTTCGGTAAGAGTTGGTCCTATCAATATCTTGTCAATATAAAAGTTTTTGATAATATTAGGGTCAATCCATTTCAAGTGGTCCAGAAAATCATGTATTCGTTGCTCGACCATTTTTAAAAAATCTGAAATTTTTTGTACAACAACCCTAACATGATGGAAGTTCAAAATGACTATTATTTTAATTTTATTAATTTTTGCTTGTGCATGGCGGCCATCTTAGTTTCATCGTTTGCAGCAATTTTCTCACAAGAAGGGTTTACGGAATTGTAAATAATTCATCGTTTATTTATCCAATTCAACTGCTGATTAAAGCAATTTGTACAGAATACTTTGGGCTAAAAATTTGGTAATGAAGTAGTTTCCGAAACTAACTGCTTATTGGTAAAATTTAAGCATAAAGTTTCAGTTTTTTTCCAAAATTTATCCGTTTACAAGAGGAAATTTTTCTAGCAAGGAATACTGTCAACATTACATTTTTTTTTTTTTTTTTTTTTTTTACAAATAGGCCGAAAGTACTTGTACTCACACGCCGAGTTTCAGATCCGGGACTTGCTTTCTCTTCGCTAAAAAAAAATCCCAATTTTTTCAAAAATGACAAAAATCGCACTTTTCAGGCTTTGATATCTCTGGTGGGGCACGAGATAAAAATCTGAAATTTTTTTTTATAAGAGTATTGTATGGTAGTGTTATGCACAAGAAATTTCAAGATGGAGACTTGACTACAAGCTGGGATATGGCAAGGGCAACATGTCAAAACAATACTGCCAAACTATTGTTTTGTTGTAGTCACAGCTAAGTATTTATCTCAGAGTGTCATTTAAATTTATGTTTTTGATTATCTTTAAAAGATAGTAACATAAAATAAAGCCCTTTTCAAAATTTAGCAATTAATTAAAAAAATAATTATGCCTAAGGCCATACATTTTGTATGGTCTCAGTAATTTTTGTTGTAAGTAATTTTAGTAACTAAAAGTAACCTCAGCACTTTTACATAAAGAAAAAAATATATTTTTATACAATACCTGAGACAAAAACAACATAGGGAAAAAGAAAAGCTGTTAATGTTGACATACTTGTTGAGACATGATCAAACGTGTCAAAACACATTCTTGCTTGTTGGTTCAAAACCACAATTTTTATCTTTCTCAACATTTTATTTGTAGGAACCAAGTCTTGTCATTTCTTGATAAATTGATTGAAGATCTTGGCCCTGCTGGCTCATAGAAATATACTTTGAAATCACTATGTGCAAATCTCAATTCATTAATAATTCCTAGCTTACTTCTTATGCAAAAATGTGATTTTTCTGCAGTATAAATTTTGAAAAGGCTTTGGTTATCTTTACTTTCTGAAAATTACTTGAGGCTGATACATGATAACATCGCATAATGTTTCATTTACAGGAACATACTTATGGTAGGAACAAGTTTCAGGGACTGGCAAGCAGCGTTAAAATTGTGGCTTTTAAACCAACAAGCAGGAATGTGTTTTGACATGTTTGATCATGTCTCAACAAGTATGCCAACATTAACAGCTTTTCTCTTTCACTATTCTGTTTTTGTCTCAGGTCTTGTATATATATCTATTTATATAAAATCCAAGTCTCTGTGTGTCCCTCACAATTCCGGTAGGACCGCCTCATTGAAATGAGCAATTGTTGAAAAATGCTAATGCAGGTTTGTCACAGTTGCGCCAAATGTTAGCTAACTTGGCGATAGCTGGCTAATTTGCCGAAATTCCCATTTAAAACCATTAATCTTTCATGAGGAGGTCACCAAAATTTAATTTAAACTCCGCTGTTTTAAGATATTTTTTCAAAATCTATGGGTGAGAATTTAAAGTACATCTTTACATCTTCTTCCCGATGCTACTAATAAAATAACCGCCAATAGACGACGCTGTACTGTGTGAGCTCCTAACTGCGCGATTTTAATGTGCTTTAGGTACTTTTCCATTATAGGTGCCTTGGCGAAAAAGGAAATTTGGCAACATATTTTCCGGGAACCTATCCACTGTTTCATTTTATATACACACGCATTTTTTTTTTCGATATTTATACGATTTATTTAACATAAAAAAGACGTTTCTCTAATTTTATACAGAAACAGATGTAATTCGTACATAAAAATATGAATAATATACACATAAAATAACATATAAAACAAGCAAAAACGCTCATCAAGTTTGTTTTCATAGCTGTTTATATGATTTGACAACAAATCTCGATATTTTTCCGTTATACGGACACCATGCCAAAATGTATGCTAATGCGCCAATTATTTCAAAATTCTAAAAGATATTTGTAATTTTATGCCAGCAGTTTAATATAAGTTTTATTTTATAACAGTTATTTGTTCAATTATTTTAAGTATATATTTGTGATTTAATGAAATAGTTCGTAAATTTTCAAATGTTATATTTTTTAAATGCTCACTTTAGTATCGACAATGTTTTTTCTTTTATTTTTCAAATGCTTCAATTCACGTGATTTTCATTTTGCGCCAACTATTACGCTTGGCAACAATGGTATCCGTATAACGGAAAAGTACCCAAATCTCACTTTCTGATGCCCAAATTACACCAAGTTTTTTTTTAAAAACGCCAAAGCATCTACAGTGGAAAAGTACCAAACTGCCTATTATTTTGCGCTATCTGTGTTATAGTTCATACTATATGCAAGGTGGGTGGAGCGAAGAGTTTAAACATTAAATATTAAAGTTGGCACAGATGTCATATACGCCCCATACTGGCGCGATTTTTTTTCTGAAGCCAATGTCATATACACAACGGGTACTTAACTGTCGCCAAAGTGTCGTTATTTTGCTTGATATGGTAACCCGGATGTTGTTGTTTATGCTGTTGATGTTTTCACCAAATTGGCGTCGGGAAAAAATCGCGCCAATATGGGGCATATATGACGACTGTGCCAAAGTTTCTATAAAGCAGTATAAGACTAAAAAATTAAGAATAAAATAAATGCAAAATAAGATTAAAGAAGAAAGAAAAATCATGCGTTAAGCATAGAATATGAAACACTTTCCAACACATCCTGAGGGAAATAAGGTAAATAAGATAACTTGAAGAGGGTCCGAGGTTGGTCTCACGGAATCCAACGATCCTTTGTACATTGATAGAGTATAGTTAACAGATAAACATATCAAGAGGATAAAGTGCAATATTCAGGGGGGTCGTAGAAAATGAGCCCCAAAGTTCACCCATTATTGACTCTTTAGTATATAACCGGATAAATTACTCTCACTTGCAAGAGGCTCGGTAGTACAGTTGGCAGCGCGCCAGACTTTTAATTTTCTCCTTCTGGGATTTCTGCGGGTTCGGTACTCCAACAAGCTTTTTTTTTTCCAGACAAAATAATGATCAGTTATTTTCAAACCATAATTAAAAAATATATAATTATTTAAAGTTAGACGACAAATATTCATAAAAATATGCTTCTGCACGCACACACACATTTATATATATTATGTGCTTATTAATTTACAGAGATATTGCCGCTTTATGGATCTAATGGGGGGAAAAAAGAAAAATAACTGAATTATTCAGTCGACAAAATTTAATTTTATTGACATTTATTTATAGACTTGTCTATGAATAGATACCTGTTGTTTTCAGTGAAGTAAATTAAAATACGCTACATAAAATTAGAATATGCTATTTTACTTTTATCTTGTCAATTTAAAATGTTATAATTTAATTTTTTTTTTCTTTTTTTAATTTTTAAAACATAATTATTTTTTATCATGGGATCTCATGTTTGGAATTAGAATAACTGTTTTCGGTTAAAAACCTTGTACGTAGATTTGCAGGTGGTTTTTAAGCAAAACAAGTACGCTATAGAAAATGAACAGGGTGGGTTTAAAATGTTTACATTTCTTTTGTTGAAATTTAAGCACCCATCTGCCGCAGAGCGATTGAGTACGGCATTTTGTTTTTAAAGTTTTGCTGTGATTAGACGTTGTTCTTTATTATAGTGTCATAATTAAAATGAAAAAAGTTATTTTGTAAAAAATGTCTAGTGAAGAAGCTTCTAAATTTACAAATATTGAAAAGCGAATTTCATAATACACAATTCATAGCGAATCATCAAAATTGATATTAAAATATGTAGTCGTGTATTACGCAAAGTTACTCTCTGAAAATAATTTAATTACATCGGAGTCTTCAGACGCTATTTCTTATGAAGCCAAGCTTATCGGGAATGAACTTTTTCACAATACTCTAGAACTACTTTGTGATTAAAAAAAAAAAAAAAAAAAAAACTTATAGTTGAAGCACAGCTTTGGTAAAACCAGGCGACGTTTCTTTTTATAGGCAGGTGAAAAATATGATTAAGCTGTTACAAAATTGTAATTGTTTAATTGAACAGAAAAGAGAAATTAATTCTCGCTAGGATTGTATAAAAATTCATTCAATTGTGCATTATCAACTCTCTTCACCTATATTTTGTAACATGATAAAATACGCCTGGCATGCATCGAAACTTTTACATAAAAGAATAATATTTATGAATGTCAATGAAGTGTGTTTTCCAAATGATCTTTTTAAATCGCCTTGTTCCCGTAAAAACACTTCTTTTATTATTCGTGCACGCTGTCGCAAATGTTTCTGTTTCATATGTTTTTATGATAATTATCATCCCGGTTCCTGCCCGTAATCAGAACCTCAATTTTAATAGAACACATTTATTTTTAAGTACATAGTATAGACATAAATGTAAAATAAATTTAAATAAGTGTAAAATAAGTGTACGTCATTGTGAAATATATGTAACTAATTGTAAAATAAATATAAATGATTGTAAATAAAACTAAATATAAAATTTACAAAAATGTTGAATGCAAAAAAATACGCATATACTGCATAAGATTCTTGCTTTTTTTTTTCATTATATCCATAAGGATGCAATAAAACTGTCTCTCTCTGTAAATAAATAAATATGTGTGAATGCGCCAGTATTTATATTTGTCTTACATTTAAATAATTATATATATTTTTTTTAATTGTGGTTCAAAAATAATTTATCATTATTTTGTCGGGGGGGGAATCCTCGTTGGAGGATCGAACCTGCAGATATCCGCAAAAACGAAAATTAGAAGTCTGGCGCGCTGCCAACTGTGCTATCGAGCCTGTCGCAAGCAAACTTAATTTATCCGGTTATATACTAAAGAGTCAATTGGGCGAACTTTGGGGCTCGATTTTTACGGCCCCCCTGAATATTGCACTTTATCCTATTGATATGTTTATCTATTGACAATACTCTATCAATGTACAAAGGATCGCTGGATTCCGAGAGACCAACCTCGGACCCTCTCCTTGTAAGTAAATATTTTAGAAAACGCATAATAAATTTTAAAAATTGATTTCAGCATTTAACAGTCCATAGCCAATAGTACCGTTATTACATGTCACTATTTAGCTAAAATTTAATTTAATCTACTCTTAAAACTATTGAAATCACATTTCCAGATATTATCATCCATAGATGGTTATGTATCCAATTCTTTGCGTGACCCTGTGTATCATTTTATCTATATTCTACAAACCTTTCTGGCACAGATGTCATATTCGCCCCATATTGGCGCGATTTTTTTCTGACGCCAATGTCATATACGCAACGGGTACTTAACTGGCACCAAAGTGTCGTTATTTTGCTTGATGTGGTAACCCGGATTATGGTAACCCGAAAAAAATCGCCCCAATATGGGGCGAATATGACATCTGTGCCACATTTCTTAGTAAACTAAATGCAGTTCAGCATAAAACTGCATAACTCCTTTAAAAACCACCTTTAAGCTATTTACTCTCATACTCAGTAACCATTACGAATTCTTTTGTGTAGCCCTGCATATGAACTGTAGCATTTATACACACAGTATAGTATGCATAAATGTAGTGAAACATAAAAGCGCATATCATAATTAAAAATGCATTTCTAGCAATCATTGCTTATGTACAATACTTCGGGGAAAAATTTCTTGGCGAGAAAGAAGTTTGCCAACGTATTTTCTGACAACCCAACTGCTTCATACTCACAAGCAATTTTTTCCATATGTATACAATTTATTTAATGTAAAAAAAAAAGCTATTTACCCATTTTTATAAAGAAACAGAAGTAATTTTTGCACAGATGTCATATACGCATCGGGGTTGGCGTGATTTTTCTCTGACGCCAATTCGGCAGAAATCTCGCTTTCGAATATCAGTTACTCATATATTTTTAAATTATTTGCTATCATTTTGAAAAGGAAATAACTATAAATAAATAAAAGTTTGAATAATAACTATAGAACAAAACAGTTTATATAATTAAAAAACAGAAAATAAAAGTAAATAAACAATTTATTAATAAATAAAAAACAATAGCCGGGTTACCATAGCAGGCAAAATAACACCATTTTAGCGCGAGTTAGGTATCCCGGTTCATATCTGAAATCTGTGCCGTAATTTGTATGTAAAAAAATATTGTATATATTTAGAAACGATTTTTTTATGTATATAAGTGCATATATAAACAAAAATAAAAGTTCATTAGATTTGTTTCCATAGCTGTTTATATATTTTGGCAACATATCTCACTTTCTGATGCCCGAATTGCGCCAAGCTTTTTTTTTAAAAATGCGCTATAATAGAAAAGTACCTAAATAAATAATTAACAGAAATAACCAATTATACAAACTAAAACTTTTTATTTTGAGATCAAAGCATTGTTTTTAATTTCGATTAAAATTACATATATTATCCTTGGATAACTTTAGTTGAAATTAGGTTCACTGTTACGTAATGACTAACTTTTTCTTTCATCGATGTATCAGTCACCTGCATAATTATTTAACTGGTTGTAATTGCATTGTTTCAATATCTGGCAACAGTTTTGTTTTGTTTTGTTCTAGAAAAAAGTCTATAAAATAAAGTAATGTGAAATATATGGCTCTTCTGTCATTGAATTTAAGTTAGAAATATATTCGCTTTAACAGTAAGGAATGTTATTGAGGGCAGTTTTAATAACTTATAGATATTTTAATACTTAACTTTTAGGGATTCATTTAGTTAAGAGATTTATTTACATTGGAATCCAACATTCACAGCTTAATATCTCATTCCATAAACCTAGACCAGGTTCGGCGAACCTTTTCACATGCGCGTGCCAAAAATTCACAAACAATATCTATCAACAATGCAACGTGCCAAACGTACACAAAAATAATGTTGAAGCGTACGATGTTTATACGAAACACTGGTTATAAAATTAGTTGCTTTCATGCATCAATTTTTAAAAAATATTAAAAATCAAATTTTGATTTTTCTTTATACAACTGGAATCAGTCATTAAATGAATGAATTTTTAATTCGTAAATATGATTCATTTATACGGTATATACCGTAATAAAGGTAAAAAGTACGAGTTTTTATTTCATTAATTTGTAACTTATTATCAATGTAACATCTCAGATAATTTTTCAAATTGCATTAATGTACTAATATAAGAATGTATTGGTGAGATTATTTCTGCCGTACGTTCAATGGAAAGTGCTTTATATCTAGCTCAGATTTTGTTATTTTTACAAATATACATTGCTAAATTGAATCCTTTCGCCACTTTACTGCAGTGACTGTCAAACGAAATTCACTAATTACAGTTTTTTATAGATATATACAGAATTCATATAGAAAAGCAAAATAAACGTCGAAAACGCTGTATAGCATCACAGGAAAAGAAAATTATTATGATGTGTTAATTCATGCAAAAAATAATTGCATTATTTGTGATAGTCGGTCCGTATGGAACAAAATTTTATTGGTTATAACAGAAATAAAAAATGGATTTTATCTGTATAACAACTACCAAATTTAAATTTTCCCCGTGCCATAAAAATTACCTTACGTGCCAACTCTGGCACGCGTGCCATAGGTTCGCCAACCCTGACCTAGACAAACACAAGTGATTCATTCATCGTGAACCGTAAAAAATATTAAATCATTGAGGTAATCATTCACAAAGTAAGTTCTCCAACAATCAATGGACAATATTCTAATTACGTCATAGTAGGTAAAATGGTGGCGGTATCATTTGTTTATGGTTTGAAATCACAAAGATTTAATTTTGCAATGTCTCTTAGTTACATTATTTTATTGTCATATTTATGAGCTCAGAACAAAAGCATACTTTTTCATTATTTAGTTATTAAAGACGGAAAAAAATTATAAATGCATGATTTGAAAAATTTAAATAATTTTCTTTCTTAATACTAAAAAATAACATCGGGAAGTAACAGCGGGCTTAAGTTAAATAAGATTAACTGTTTAATTCTGTTGTAATATTCAAAATAACTGTATTTATTAGATTTCGGTAAACAACATCAGGGCCCGATTAAACTTTGAAGTTAGAGGAATTACAATATCATTTCAGGACCTTTCTTTTAGAGAAGCTTTTCTAAATTCCACATATACATGGAAACTCTCCAGTGTTAGAAATATTATTCTTAGGACTGACATAACATGAGAACGGCCTGCAATTTTACACAAGTTTTTGAAAACTACTTTATATCAGAAATTTTATTAAAAATTGGTTACTTTTTTGTTATAGCGGCCCACACTAATAGGATTATGACAAGTTGCTGACAATTTTGCCAAAGTCGTAACCAAGATCGTGAGCGCACACATATAATACCATATAATACCATTTCATGAAATCGTATACGATAATTTAATAGTTTTTACCTTACTCCAAGTGTGTAATTTATTCATTTTTAAGACTTAATAATCTAAATTGTCCAATATGTGAATTAAAAAAAATGTAAACAAAGATTGAATAGACATGACCGCAAAGAGCCTCAAATCTGCATAACACTTGGAACCAAACTGTACAGATTAGTGGTCTTCTACTGTACACAGTTTTTCATAAATGTGTTTCGTTCATAAAATGTGTTATTTTCATCTATCACTGCGGAACAAGCGAGAAAACTCATATTCTTGCACATGAGTTTATATCTTTATATCTAAATCTCCGTCATTTTTGACGGGCTACCTTTCTAGTATATATATATTTATGTAAAAGTGCTGAGGTTTTTTTTAGTTACTAAAATTACAACAAAAATTACTGAAACCATACAAAATGCATAGACATAGCCTTAGGCATATTAGGATTAGCATTAGCATTAGGCATATATAGGCTTATGCCTTAGGCATAATTATTTTTTAAATTAATTGCAAAAGGCTTTATTTTCTGTTACTATTATTTAAAGATAATCTAAAAAATAAATTTAAATGATACTCTGACGTAAATACTTAGCTGTGACTACAACAAAACAATAGTTTGGCAGTTTTGTTTTGACATGTTGCCCTTGCCATATCTCAGCTTGTAGTCGAATCTCCATCCTGAAAATTCTTGTGCATAACACTACCATACAATACTCTTATAAAAAAAATTTCAGGTTTTTATCTCGTGGCCCACCAGGAATATCAAAGCTTGAAAAGTGCGATTTTTGTCATTTTTGAAAAATTTGGGATTTTTTTTAGCGAAGAGAAAACAAGTCTCAGATCTGGAACTCGGCGTGTGAGGTCAAGTACTTTCGGCCTATTTGTAAAAAAAATTATGCCATGTTGACAGTTTTCCTTGCTAGAAAAATTTCCTCTTGTAAACGGACAAATTTTAGAAAAAACTGAAACTTTATGGTTAAATTTTACCAATAAGCAGTTAGTTTCGGAAACTACTCCATTACCAAATTTTTAGCCCAATGTATTCTGTACAAATTGCTTTAATACGCACTTGAATTGGATAAATAAACGATGAATTATTTACAATTCCGTAAACCCTTCTTGTGAGAAAATTGCTGCAAACGACAAAACAAAGATGGCCGCCATGCACAAACAAAAATTAATAAAATTAAAATAATAGTCATTTTGAACTTCCATCATGTTAGGGTTGTTGTATAAAAAATTTCAGATTTGTTAAAAATGGTCGAGCAACCAGTGCTGGACCACTTGAAATGGATTGACCCATTAAGAAGATTTATAATAATTTTTCTTTTTTCTTTCAAAATTTCCTCTTATTTATCAGGCTATAAGTAAAATGTTCCGAAATCTATATATTATAAAGAAAAAACACGCCCTTTAGCAACGCTGGCCTCATATTGACGGTGGCAACTCCTGGCCATAAAATTTCGCATTTACAGGAATGTTTTTAATTTCTAAACATCGCACAATTTCAGTTTTTACACCGTCGAATAAGGAAAAAAGCACTTTCAAATGCAATTTGTTTGAAAACGGTATCTCAATTTACTGATTTTTTATAGTTTTTAAAATAATAATTTTCAAGCATAAATTGTCTCTTAACACTAGAACCGCCACAGCGGTTATTTTGACCGGAAAAAATTGAAAATATTTCGATTCGAACCATAATTTCTTTTCTAAAATAAGTTAAATATGTACTACGGAGAAATAAGTTAAATAGATATGTTAAATAATTTTTTAAAAAATTCTGGTGTAAAATAGTTTTATAACACTCCGGCAGAATTTCCGGCAGTTCTAGTGTTAAATCTATCTTTATCACATGCAGCCCGAATACAAAAGATGAGCAAGTTCACACTTAAAACAATATAAGGGCCATTCCATGTCACATGTGGGATAGCTTTTCTGCATATTACACTCTTCATTTTTAACATTTTCCAACAAAGTTGAAAAGTGTTTATGCATTCAGTTTGTCTGTCCGTCTGTCCGTATGGCCGTCTGTCCACGCTCTAACTCCCGTAAATATACTCGGATTTTCATGCAATTAGTAATCGCTATTTAGTGTCACCTAACCATGTATGGTATTGCATATGAAGTATGTGGGATTAATATTTCATTTACAGAGCTACCCAAAAGAATTCCATTACATTATGGTATATGTGGAAAAATCGTTTGCAGAGTATTTTAATGACATTACGCTGTTTCAAATAGATTGAAATTGATATAAATCACTGAATTTCACTACAAGATGTTTACGGCATAATAGAGTATGCATAGCATTTGTCGTTCATTTACAGGGACACACAAAAGAAATCGGTTTTACAATACTGTCTTTGAGTAATAATTGCTGAAGTGCGTTTTCAATTTCGGCTTGCGCTAATAAATTTAACTGTTTTAATCATATACAGTGCTGCTCAAAGTATTCGGATAATTTTCCGATTATAGATAGGAAAAACTGAAATTGTGTTTTCAAATGTGTTATAGGTTTCCATATGGTTGAATTAGACATAATATTTTAACTTATTAAACTATGAAGTTTTGTTACATTATTCTGAATGTGTTGGGAAGTGTTTCATAATCTATGATTGACGCATGATTATTTGTTTATTTAAAATTTATTTTCTACATTTTAGTCTTTAAAATGCTTCATTGTTGCAGTTTCGCAGCGATTTGGCATATTTTGACGAGCATTTATGGGCACATAATTAAATACATTGTCTTTTTCAACTCCCAATACAAATACAGTTACAACGAATATTTTAGCGATGAATTACCTGTGGCGGTCTAATTGAAAAAATGTCTTAAAATTAATGAATTTATAATTAAGTTGTAAAAATGTTAAAATGTCGTATTCTCACCGGAAATACACTTTTGTGCATAATTTGTATAATTCTATCATATATGAAAGTGAATTAGAAATCGATTGAAAAAATCTATCTTTGCGCACAAAAACCTGGTTAAGTTAAATAAAATACTGTAAAAAGTCTCCTTCACACATTTTAAATTATGGGACTATTACGGTATTTAGTGAAAATATACAATGGAAGTCTAAATTCATTTTAAGCAAAAATTTGGGAAATTGATATTTACGCCATTTTTCACAAAATGAAAGGCGCTAAATGTCCTTACGGGCTGTACATGTATAACGTTATCACATTATGGCGTAGAGCCTGCCACTTGATATCGTAAGATATCTCTAGGGGGAGGGGTTTTGTCTTTTTATATCGTTATCTAATCAAAATGTTTGTTTTTTTAATAAATTTTTCTTTGCATAAAAATTAGTCTGTTATCTTTTAATATTTTTTTTATAGTCTTATCTATTTTTATGAAAATACGCCGTTATAAAACCATTAAATTATTATAAAATCATTTTAATCCAAAATATGGAATATCATTACATTCGACATTCCTATTATTCTACCTTATGCACATACAATGAGTTGTTAGAGAAACCAGGCTGGAAAAGATACATGTTATGCCTACTAGAAAAAAAATGCGGACGAATGTTATACATCTGTTTTGTTGAAAAGAATTTCTACTTACCCCTATACTACCCTCTACTTACCCCTCATTTCTACTTACAGGAAGTAAGTACAAGAAGACAATATTATAGTTGAATGCAATTATGTAACAAAAAGATAGTATTAAATACTTTTAAACAGTAAAGGTTTCTTTAAAGTGTTATTCTATTTAACCCCTTGAGGGGCGGTGGGATATATTTTATCCCACCTACGGTTAACCCTTACGAGGGCGGTGTCCTTAAAAAAGGACACCTAATTTTAATTCCAAAAGCGACAAATGACACCAAGAATATTTTATTAAAATTTTCCTATTATAACGTAAGTGAAAATAAGCAAGTTCGTATTTTCTAATAAATTCGTTTATAAATTCCAGTGTCAGTCCACTATTTCATCAGTTTATAAACAGAATTACTCCGCGCCGGTAAGAGTTAATGAAGTTTTGCATCAGAAAATTTTTACTTTTCTAACTTTGGTGGGAAAAAGTAGTGAAATTGCTTTTCCTTATTTTGAAATATTTTTTTTTTCTAAATTTTCGGTGGGAATTCAGCATTACACAAACGCAATTGCTTGCCCCTCAAGGGGATAAAAATATTTCATATACAATGTAGTGATATTTTATTGTATTTTTCTCTTCATTTAAATCATTAACACGTTCACGCCGGCGCCTGTATTCATGTTTTCCGCTGTGAGGCGGCACTTGAATTCATCTTTTGCTTCATCTGGCGGCGCGGTACTTTCGCTTATTCAGACACTGTATGTAATGACACGCCCACCTCATATTTATTACATTGAACTCTAATATAACAAGCAGAGTTGATTGTGAATGTCTGAAAGTTCGTAAGGAGTAAGCAAATTAATTAGAGATATGATTTTATTGACTGCATATGTACGAATTTAATATAAAATGTCTTAAAATCTAAAGAAATATGGACAACATCATATAAAAGCATTTTCTGTAAGGTAGAAGCCACGCCCTTAATTAATGATATCTTTTGAATGAAAACGAGAATTCTCGTTTCCCGTCGTGAATGTATGCGATTTATAATATTGAATTGTTTTTACTACTGAATTTTCGAATATTCAAGTGTGACCCACCTGTAGTGCACGACGTCTATGGCATAGTCGAGTGTGACCTACCTGTAGTACACGCCTTCTATGGAACAGTGGAGTGTGACCCACCGGTGATGCACGCCGCCCGATGCGGCAGTCAACCGTGACCCACCGGTGATGCATGCCGTCGTGAATGTGTTAAAGTATACGAATGATAAATGTATAGCGGTATCTGTGTATCATTTCAAACGAATAAAAAGAAAATAAAAATTGAAAAATAAAAACAATTTTTAGACACTGATAACGATAGCATTAGAAGAAGGGGAGGGAGGGGGTTCTAGGAATGATAACATATGATCGTAATAGGGAACGGGTCCAAAATTGCCATAGAGTTGATAACATTATATATGTGCAGCCCCTTAATGGGAAAAGCATCCATAATTTTAACATCTCTGTGATTGAATTAATTAAAATATTTGTAACTAAGCAAACTTACAGGATTTAACGATGGTAATTCAATTTACTATGCTCTTGATATTGAAATATAAAGATATTGTTTTCGATTTGCGAAGTGATTTAATAATTTGAAACAGTATATCCATTTTTATTCATATTTCATACAAAAGCATCATTCTCAAACATAACATGCTTAATTTTTACTAAGAAATTTTGTTTTCCCCACCCTTTATTTCATGCTTGTGTTTTAATAAGATTTTGCCAAATCACACAAAATTAAATTTAATTCTCTTTGCTGTAATTAAGTTAAGCGTATGCTGTAGTATTCATTCTTTACTAATTTTGAATAAAGTACTTTCTGCCTTTGATTTCCACAGGTTAATGTAATTCTTTTATCTGATTTTCTAAGAAAAGTGTATAATTTATCATAGTCTTTGAGTAAGCGTTCTAAAACTTCCAGATGAGGTTCAAAATGTTAATAAAATTTGTTTTCTTTTCACTATTTAATAAATGGACCATTTTTAAAAGAAATCAATACTTAAGGATTTCGAAAAAGAATTTAAATAATTTTCTTTTCTTTTAATGCATTACTTATTGCTGCGATCCCAATAAATTTTCAACACTCATTGCAGCATAAGATTTCCAAAGAATTTTCTATATACCGATATGTTGATTTGCTACTAATAGATTAGTTACTGTAGATATCCCATTTGCCCCACTTATTACAGCAAAAGATTTCCAAAGAAGTTTCAATAGGCAAATAAGTTGATTTTCTACTAATATATTGCTTATTGCTGAAATTCCAATAAATTCGCCTCACTTACTGCAGCACAAGGTTCCAAAAAAAGTTTCAATATACAAATAAGTTGATTTGCTACTGATAGGTTATTTATTGCTGAGATGCCATTAAATTGCCCCTCCCCCCACTTATTGCAGCACCAAGATTTCCAAAGCTTTTTCAATATACCAATAAGTTGATTTTCTACTAATTGATTAATTATTGCTGAGATCCCAATAAATTCGCCCGACTTACTATTTCAGCACAAGATTTCTAAAGAATTTTCATTATACAAATACGTTTATAATGCAATTTTCTAAAAACCCTTTAGTTATTATTAGGTTGAGCAAAAAAGTTCTGGGAAATTTTTAATCTAATAGTTACCAGAATTTGTATCGTATATATAAGTATTAGTTGTACAGTCGAACCCGGTTAAGACGCGTTTCAAGGGAGTGGACCTAAGTCGCGTATTAAGCGGGATCGCGTATTAAACGTGATTTGTATAATGTTGCAGGAACTGGACTTATTTACACATCTAATCGTCTAAATGAACTTTAGAGTTTTCATTGATATGTTCATGGTCGAAAATTGTGTCTTATACGTATATTTAGATTTAATTTTAGTTGTATTCAATTTTACTCAGTCTATCTTTTTACAGGACAGACTGGAATAATAACTGAAAATAAATAAGGATTCAAACATGGGACTTTATTGTCGATAATACGTTACAACCAAAGATAAAACAACAAAAATAATTTTTCTGCTAGAATAATTTTTTTTTAACAGAAAGAAGAAAAATATTAAATTTTTGAAACATAATCCAGTTGTTAAAATCATATTTAGTACTTGTGATAATGAGTAAGTATTGTTAGCATAGCAAAAAGTAACGAAAACATTGAAAACATAAAAAAATTATACAACAGCAGTCGTATTTGTTTAATCTATGCGAGTTTCTTTTCTTTTTTTTTTTTTTTGTATATAACATGCGTTATAAAACATAGAAGTGATATAACATACATTAAAAAACTCACTAACAACAGGTATAATCATCTTTAATCATAATTTTATGAGATATCTGAGCATCCTGAATTCCTCTATGTATCTCTCTCTACTACAATAAAAAAAAAAAAATACACGAAACGAGAAACAAAGAATGTTAGAACACGGGATCAAAGAAGAATTGCAGTGTTGCTAATTTCGAGTGTTTTTTTTTTTTTTTTTTTTTTTTTTTTATTCAAATATCTATCACTATTTTCTAAATGTTCCTTTAATTGATCTGTTATTAAATAAAGTAAATATTAGTATACAAAAACATTGCTTTTTATATGAATAAAAAAATCCACTAAAATGGGAACACTGGAGAAAAAAAAGGAATTCGCATCTTCACCAATGAATTCCCGTCTTAAACGTGATTTTTTACCACAAAGGACCGAAAAATTTTCGCGTATTAAGCGGGATCGCGTAATAACCGTTCGCGTCTTAAACGTGATATTTTTGCATTAGTCTAAAAGTCAGTTTTAGTTCATATGGTATCTTCTGAGTGAAGTAGCGCACAATTATGATAAAAAAGGTTTTAGTATGATGTTTTTGAATTATTTAAGTATAAATAATGAATTAATGAAGATATATAATATGATAATAAAAAACGGAAAAAGTAGTCGTACATGAATGATTTATCGTGCAATGTACAATAAGATTTAAAAACGTACAAATAAGGGATAAAACGTACAACCTGGCCACCCTACACCGATTAAAAATTCCTCGGATTAAAAGTATACTTATGGAGTTTAAACTGAATCCTGATTTAAAAAAATTAATATAATAAAATAATTAATATACGTTATTAATATGTTAATAATTACATTAATAATAAATGCTTGGATTGAATTACAGCAACTGGAATTCATCTTTAGTTACATATTTTTCACAAAAATATGATAAAATTCACAAAATTGGTCTCAAGAATATATCGAACCCTGTTGATAGCATAGATTAAGATACAAGATGGACACTTCCATAGAGCTTAATGGTAATGCGATTGCAATCGCAGCGCCTTTAGTGACAATGGGGAAGAAACTTCTCATCCTTGGAATATATTTGTTATTGAATGTCTATATTATTGTCATCTTCCTTTTTTTTAATGTTGCATGCTTACGTTTTCAACAGAATCTTAAACGGATTTTTTTCTTTTTTGCATACATGAAGGGTGAACGGTATAAGTGTAACGAAAAACAATCTAAAAAATTCTTCTTGAATGTTATATATCAAGTAAATACGATGTAATTGGATTTAAAGCTACATGAAAAAATTGTATAATATAAAAAAAAATATGAAATGTTGCACTCTACAAGTTCCACAAAATTTCATAAATATTCCCGTTTGATTGGAAAATTTTTATAGCCGATGTTTTATTAATTTATGAAGTTTAATGTATTAAAACGATCGTTACAATAATCTTTTAAAATTTACACATTTTCACTTTATCACAGAAAAAATAAAAAAGATTGTTTTTAATTTAAATAACGTACAATCAGCTCCATAATATTTACAATATTAACATATAAGGAATAATAATAAAATAACTGATGGTGAATAATTCATTTTTACAAATTCTTAGAATTCTATAAATCTAAATGTTAAAGAGAGTTTGATATTACACACGATAAAATTTTATTTGATATGAATAAATTAACACAATACCTACATTTGATTTTCAGTTTCATAAAGTTACATGTTTACGTTTTCAACAGAATCCTCTAGGGGTTTTTCTTTTCTATTATTATTATTTTCTAAGTTACTGGTGACCGAAAAAAAAATAATAAAAAAAAATGAGCTAAATAAATCAAGTAAATACAATATCGTCTGCCTCCTCCTCGTTTAAGAAAGAATAGATACACGAAACATTCGGCGTGAATATATTTCATCAACATAGGCAAATTTCGAAAGCTTGTTAGCTCTTCCCCCTTGTCACTAGTGACGCTAGTACTGTTGTCATTATAGATTTTGCCGTAAGTGTCCTGTCTTGTATGTTTATCTATGGTTGATAGTGACAATTTACTGTTGATAGTGCACATAGTCGCAGATATTGTTATAAAATATTAAAAACTACAGAATTCTGCTTCGACTTCGTAGGCAAGTTTGACGCCAGACACGTATCTGAAAAGTTCGAAATTTGAAGCAGAAGCAGAACATTCGTGAAATAATAATTGGTACTTTTCCAACATAGGATCCTTTTTTTTAAAAGCCTATGGCGATTCGGGCTTCAGAATGTGAGACTTGTTGCCAAATGATACGAACAGCTATGAAAAAAAAAACTGAACTTTTATGCTTGTTTATATATGAGGACGAGAGTTTCAAAACTTGCCTTATACAGAAAACCAAATTTGGAAAAATCACGAAAATCCTCTGATTGCGTCCATTGGTTTTCATTGTAAACCAATATTTTGCAATGCTAGAAATACACTAAAACAAGTTTCTTTTTCAGATTGTAGTGTTTTATTAAAGCAGGTTCACCAATGGAATAGATTTATAGAGAAAACGCGATTTTTTAAATTTTGGATAATGCGAGTTTTGAAACTCACGTCCTCATATGTATATATGTATATGAACATTTTATTTACACTCAAATAAGTAAAAACTGACGGGTTTTTTTTGTTAATACCTGTATTATACTATACATTTATATATTTACCAATTTTCATCCTGTATTATTTCATTAAAAATGGGGGTTTTTTATACAAGTCTGTGTTCTTTGATAACTACTAAAGATAGTTATTAAAAAATTGTTTTAATTCATCATATAAAAAGGCACTTTCAGTTGCTTTGCAAAAAATTTTCATCAACACCTTATCTGCAAAAGCAGTACTTCGTATTGGTATAATAAAAATAAAAATAAAAATTAAGTAATATTTCTAAAAACACATTTTTCATAAAAAAAATTCACGTCAAAAAGTTCTTCATGATTACTCTTGTAGAAATCTAAAGTTCTATTTAAAAAGTCTGAGTCTTTATAAGTACAAAAAATTCAAGAAAATTCACATTCTACCTTGGCTGTCAGTTACATCAGACAGTATTCACTCCCTTTTTTTAATTAGAAAAACGCTTTCACCTCCTCTGAGGCATCTTCAGTTCAAAATGAAACGAATTCTATGATTCTGGCCGAGATTTTCACTTTTCCCTCTTTTTTCCCAGTTGCTCATCTCTAATCTGGCGCCATCTATTGTCAATAATTGCGTGGGTCATTTCATTGCACAGTTTCCTTCATTTTCGTCCTTTAATATTATAATTTCTATGGCTTCTCTGATTAAGGCATTGTGTAAACAGTCGTAGATAGCTTTTTTTTTTTTTTTTTTTTTTTTTTTTTGTATTACTTTTAATGGGGTGTTTCAATAATGGTTCTTGCTAAGGCTGTTGTTTGGTTATAATTCCTTAAGGGGGTCCGAGACACAAATATTTTCAAATTTTGCAAAAACATTTTATTTCATTAAAAATTTCTCTATTTTTTTCCTGCTTAAAATGACATTTAAATCATGTTTCTATCTGAATTAGAACAAAAAAAAATTATTTTTTTCGTTTTGGTTTGTTTTCAAAATCTAGCTTGCAAGCAATGGCTGTCATGGAAACGACTTCTTGTAAAAATGCGTTTTTCTTCATGATAGGTTTTTTCACCATTTCTCGTGTATAAATTCTTATAACTCGAGAACCGTTAAAGATAAAGGGTTCAAACTTGGAACATATCTTTTTCGATTGTTTTACTTTAATTTTGATTCAGCATATTTGAAAAAAATATTTACTTTTGAAAATGTGATTTTTTTTTTTAAATGTTGCACCACTTTAAAAAAAAATTGTTAAATATTTTTAATTTTTTTATAAATTAATATTTTTAAAAATGCCGAAACAAAATTAAAGCTTATATATTTCTGTTTATTTAAATGAAAAAAAAATTACATTCTATAAGTAATATTTCGAGTTATAAGGATTTTAAATTAACTTACTTTTTTTAATAAATTTTAAATATTTTTTTTTTTTAATTATCAGAAGTTTTATCATGTGATTTTGTTTACAAATGATAAGATTAACCATCACAAAAAAAAAATTAAGAATTTTAACTCAATAAATAAAAATTATTTAAAAATATGTCCCGGACCCCCTTAAATCGCGGATATGTTCTTTCAGTCTTTCCTGAAATTTTCTTTTAGTCATTCCCATTTAAAAAATCTCATCGTTTTTGTTATTTTTACAAGTAATTTTATATATTCCGGCTGTTTGTAGATTATTACATTCCTCTGTATCATTTCGCATTAGTTTAAAGAGGGATGGATTCGGTGTTATCGGTACGCATTTCCCCTGGTTTATTTATTTCTCTTTTTACTTTAAGTGACTTAAGTTGTAGAGCGAGTGTGAGTAATTACTTAAAGTAAAAGGAGAAATAAATAAACTAGGGAAACGCGTACCGATAAAACCGAATCCATTCCTTTTAATAAATTTTCAAAATTTTATTTGACTTTATAATTGATATTTTTCATATTTTTGATATTTTTTTGGTATTGTTTGTGAGAAATCTAAAATAATATATTAAATGTAAAAAATCTATTAGCGTTTGCAATTGAAAAAAAAAATGGTTTTCACCTATATTCTGTAACCCTTAATGCCACGTTAGAACCCTATCTTAAATAATGTGAAGCATTTTAATCTATAAAACAATTACCAATTGTTCTCTGCAATAACTGAAAGTAGTTAGTGGCAGGATAATCAAAATTGCCCATTGATTTCCCAAAGCAAATTTAATAAAAAAGAAAAAAGGAAATTTGTTATAAGATCAAAATAACAGAAAGGTACCGCATTTTAAGGACTAAATAAAATATGTTACTGAAATCTTATGTTGGCCATAAAATAAATATAAAATTATTTAAATGATGCATATAATATATATTATTTCTGTTGTCAACGTCCCTTTTTCTCAATTAATATGTAGCGTACAACGATGAATGAGGCATCATTGAATAGGATTTTTTACTCACGTCTGGCATAGCATACTGAATTTAACTAATATGTAGCGTATAACGAGGAATGGTGTATCATTGAACAGGATTTTTTGCAAAATCTGACATCACATACTGAATTTAACTAATATGTAACATACAACGATGAATGAGGTATCATTGGATAGGATTTTTCGCCCAGATCTGACATTGCATTTTTATTACAATTTTCGTTATACTTTTGTATTAAGTATCATCATACATATTATTTCTGGTGTCAACATCCCTTTTTCTATGCGCATACAAAAACGCACAATGATGAATGGAGTATTATGCGAAAGGTTTTTAGACAGATTTTTTACGTAATACACTCATATGTCGTTAAAACAAGCTGTTTGATTAGAATAAAAAACTTTTAATTATAAATTAATGACAAATGTATCAGAAAATAAACCCAAAGGATAAGATCACTCCTGTGTCTGTCTGTCTGTCCGTCTATCACAGTCACTTTACTCGTAAACTATGGAACGTGGAAAGTTCGAATTGGCTGAAGTAATAAAGGCTTTTGACCCACATATTTAGCGATTATTAACCGCACTCTAAATACAGACGTCTTAAATTTAGACTCATATGTGACTGAAAAAGAATTTCAGGCCCTTAAGTGACTGAATCTGAAAATTAAGACATTATAGATGTCTTCATTTAAGACACAGAACTGCCTTATTATGATTATGGTATAAACGAACCGAGAAAAATTACCAAATGTTTTATCTTAAGACATATTATTGCTTCCATTTTCTAGTAGGCTACAGCGGGCGCTCTCAATTGCGCATGCGTTTTAGATTTCTTTTGTTTGAACTTGATTTCTTTATAATTCAAACGGAATGTCTGTTTTTATGTATGGCAGATTTTAATTAATAATTTATTTTGATTTGTTTCATTTTTTCCGGAATGTAAAGTTTTGGGATTTTAATACACATCTACTCAGTTTATGCATTTATTATATGCATACATCTGACTTGTGCGCTTGATGCCAAATAACGGCTATTAAGCCGCCGTCTTTATAAAGACACAAAGAAGTACACAACACTTGATGATTACATCCGGAAACTCCACAAACAGTGTGCACCGGACTTAGTGTTAATTTGTATTAATTTATATCATGTGCTATTCGTCTTTGTCTTGTCAAAACTGGTAAAAAGAAAAAAACTTTTGTCTGGCGGGTTATATTTTGGGGATGAAAAAATTCATTCTTTTAATATAACTATCCGGATATATAAAGAGATTTCCTTTTAAAAAAGATACAAGTCTTTCTCCCTCACTGTGACAATTTTTAAATTTTCAAATCCAGGAATTTTCTTTACCGACTGCGAAGCGTTTCAAGTAAGTTTGATCGTTTTCCTTAAATGTTATATTTTACTTACTTATATATTTGATTTCAAATCAATTCTAACATTGATTTTTAGATTATTTTTAGTGAAAAAGTAATTTGAAATTAAAAATGGATACAAGTAAAACGGTTAAATTTTTATATTTACTTACATAATTAGAATTTGCACTTATAAATGCAGTTTTTATAAATTTATTTAAATGCTCTTCATAAAAATAAATAAATGTGTATGATGTTTCAGTATTAATTCTTCTCTTCAATACAATATGTATATGTTATACATTTCCTTCGCCGATTGTTTATTTCCAAGCAGATAAATTACAAGTGATCAAGATAAATTACTAATGACCTTTAAATTCAATAAACCAGCAATCTTCTTTTTTAGTGGAAAATTTCGTGGCTGCTCTATGTAATAAACATCTGACAACATGTCCGATCATTTGACCTATTTTCGAGCAGAGCAGAAAATGTCTGAAAAAAAAAACTACTTTAAAATGTGTATCACTTATTTTTTTTTTATTTATAAAGAAGGATTTTTTCTCTTAGTGAATCATCATGGAGGATATTAACCCTTTATGTACTGAATTAGGAATTCATGAAAATTTTATCTTCTAAAGCATTTTTCGTGAATTGCTTAAACTACATTAGAAGATTTACATAATCATTTAATAAATTTTAAAAGGAGTTCAGAAGCATTGAAGTATTTAGAAGGATTAATAAATTTGAATTTATAGGGATTTTGTGCAATATTTATAATCCCACACAATTCTTTTATTTTAAATATTTTTCTTAGTATTTTGTAGAATTAGTAACTGTACAAATATAATGTTCTTACAATAGAAATATAGAAATATTTCCGAATTGAGAAATCCCCCATCCCCCCCCCCCCCCCCAACGCCAAGAAAGCAGAAAAGATGAAAAGGCAAAAGAAATCAATCGTTAAAAATATTTTTATTTTATGTAACCAATAATGCTTTTGGAACAAGATAAAGTAATGTATCTATAACTCATTCTAAACTGTATTACACTAATCGATGCATTAAATGAGTTTTATAACAAGTTATTTTAATGGTACTTATAAGTACCGTCAGTAGATAAAGGGTTAAAGACTGAGATTCACAGATAAACATATATGAGCTAATTTACAAATCTTGGATTCATTATTTCTTTTCCAACAATTTTTTACCAAATGCTTGCGTTGTGGATTAAAAATAGTTTTCGCTAAATAGAAGTGTCCCATATAGGGGAATGCCCATTAACCTCCATAACGGACACTCACGAATATCGCATACATCTGTTTAGCTAACCATAATGCAGGGTTAATTTTTTTGCGGAAGGACTAAAGCATGGGCAAACTGGGCAGTGTCCCCTCACCTGCCACTACGATTTTAGTAGCCCTAAATTAGATAAGTAATTTTTGTAAGAATTATATTTTAAATCTGTTTCGACATTGTACTGATTATAAGCAATATTTTGAACTTTTAAAATAGAGTAAAATTAAAAACTAACTAAAAGAAAAAAATCTAAATGCAATAAAACCTCTCACTCTCGGGCGCCTCGGAAACGCTGAATTTGTCTGCTATTCGAAGATGTTCGCTCTTCTGAGATAAAAATATATATTTATGTTGAAAAAGGTGTTGGGTTTGCTAAATAATGTTTTGCTAAATAAACTTTTGCAGTAGAATCTCCATAACGGACACTCCTAAACAGAGGACACCACTATTTAGAAAACACATATTTTTTATTGCACATTTTATGACACATTTTTACACATTATTTTTACATTACAAATTTGTTTACATTACACATTTATTTATTACACATTTTTATTTTACATAATTCATTATTATTACAGAACATGCACATTTTTTATATGCCTTTACCTCAGAAAAGCAGACACCTCCGAATGGCGGACAAATTCCACGGTTCCGAGGTGCCTATTATTGAGAGATTTTACTGTATTAAGGAAATTGTTTTTTGCTTTTAATCTTATTCTACTCTAGAAGTCCAAAATATTGATTATAATTAGTACAATGTCGAAAAGCATTTCAATTATCAGCTTTACGGAATTTGCATACAAAATTTGGAAGCCCATAAATCAGAATTTATGGGGATGGAAGGGCAGAACCATGGACATTTTCCAGGATTCAGCGTGGTCAAACATGGCTACCTACACTGTTTACCAAAAAAGAAAAAAAAATGCCTGCGATTCAAATGTTTGAAATTCAGACGCAAAAAGTGTCTGAAAAAATTAAGACACTTTAAAACGCCTGAAAATTGAATACTCCGTTTCAGACACCTGAGTGTCTGAATTTCAGACATTTCAATTTACAGTGCAATCACAAATATATTTGGGGGAAATGTAGAGAGGCTAAAAAAGTTACTTGAAAAAACAGTCTTTTCTTTGTACATCGCGTGAGAGCTTTCGTAAAGCAGAACTCAAAAATGCATTTATTTTAATTTTAGGTATTATTTTTTCAGAGATATCGTCGAAAATGTAATTCAAAAATATGTCCCCCCCCCCCCCTCTATTTCCGAATCTACTGAAACGAAAATTATGAAAAAATAGGGGTTGTAGAAGTTAGTTTAAACCTTGCAGGAAAACTATAGCGATTATTCTATGTCAATTAGTTTTTGAGAAAATCGCCGTTACACACAAATTTCGATTTGCGGTCGATCAGCAAAGGAGTTCAGGAGCGCTGGAGGTACCTATCGTCGCAGAAGTATAAAATGACAGCTGATAGTGATTTTAGAAAAAACTTGTCGGTAATTAGCCAAAATATTAACCCTTAAAGACGCGTACGGTTTAGACATACGTAAAGACCCTGCCTCCGTACTTTACGCGCCATCGGCTTTTTAAAGCTAGATAACAACTGTTAATGATATATTTGTATAATGCGATGCCCAGAATGTGAATAAAAGCAATTAACGTCAAATTGTTAAAAACTGTCTAAATTCAATTAGAATTAATCCCTTAATTACTATGAGATTCACGTCTAATTTGCATTGAGTGGCTCTCTCAATACGCCACTCGTGTCTTTAAAGGTTAATTAAAACCTATCTGGAAAAACGCGGCACGGGCCAAGGCGGCGTTGCAACTTTGCGGCCTCCTTTCGAAGCCCGCCTAGTACAACGCCAAGTTTAAACTTTGAACAAGGGTTTTCTTTTAAGTACACTGGAAAATCAAAAGATTATTACTGCGCTGAATTTGGGTTTATGAAATGCCAAATGAAGTTTAATCCTCTAAGCGGTTTGGGTGTATTTTTCCGTTTCCCAAAAACAACTTAAATCTGTTGTAGAAAAAAATATTTTAAACAGAATTGTATTTTAAAATGTAATATCAAATAAAGGGGTATGAAGTGCATTTTAGAAACAAACAGGGATAGAAAATTTACATTAAGATTATTTTTATAAGCATTAATATGAAAAAGCAGGAAAGCCCTCAAAACGCTCGGAGAGTTAAATATGCACTACTTTTATTATCAACAACGAAATACGTTCATCATAAAGAGATCTGGGTAAGATTTAAAAAAAAAGTTATGTACAGAATATCAATATTTGATACTAATATTTAGGCTTCATAAATCTCTGAACTTGCATGGTATATTCATTTATACTTTTCTAATATATAAAGTTATACTCAACCCTACGTTGTATAGTTTTTTACAAAGTCGAATAATTATTTTAAGCACCTATTTTTTTTTTTTTTTTTTTTTTTTTTTTTTTTTTTTTAATATTTCATTTACTAATTCATATATTTATTGTACGGAACCCTCTAAAACTCAGTGCGCGAGTAATACTCACACACATGATCGATTATTATAGGAACGTGGATCCCTATCAACCTGGATAGTAGCTTATTCCGACGATATCTATTCATAAGTAACCATTTTCATGTTTACCAAACATACTTTATAGACATAAATGATAAATTAACAGTATTGACGTTAATATTAAAATTGATATTATTTTCATTCTCTTAGATGTATAAATTCCTTTACGCTGCTGAAAACATTTAATTAAGATTAAATAAAATCCTAAAAAACAATATTCCGGGTTCAGAAAAAAGATTAATATACTAAAAAACTACTTGGAAACTTTTCTAAAAATCACTGGCACCAAAATAAACTTTGTTTTTGCGAATTCTTTCTTTAAATCTCGAAAATCTAAAGGTTTTTCAGGTTTGTAATGTTAAAGTACGCTTTACAGAACCATGGGTAAGTCAGTAGAGAATATTTATATTTTCGTTCGCGGTTATATTATATTTTCGCACATTTGTCCTTTTAAACACTTTCCAACATAGTTGTTAAAGTGTTTATAAATTCGGTTCGTTTGTCTGTCTGTCTGTCCGTCTCTTTTATTACTACTATTTTTGTTTTTATAAACCAAAATTTTCTTTTCTTCGTAGTATTCTCAGCATTCGTTTGTGGAAAAGTATTGATCGAAGACCAGTGAAATTGTTCGTATAAAATATAATAGTGTTGTAGTATGTATTCGTATTTCATTTATGTATGTATTTTAACCAGTTTTGTGTTCGTGTAAAATCAAAAGAAATCAGCAATGAAATACATTCATCATAAAGAGATTAGGGTAAGATTTTAAAAAAGAGATGTACAGAACATCAATATTTGATACTAATATTTATGCTTCATAAATCTCTGAACTTGCATGGTATATTCATTTATACTTTTCTAATATATAAAGCTATACTCAACCCTACGTTGTATAGTTTTTTACAAAGTCGAATGATTATTTTAAGCACCGATTTTTTTTTTCTTTTGTAATATTGCATTTACTAATTCATATATTTATTGTACGGAACCCTCTATCACTCTGTGCGCGAGTAATACTCACACATGATCGATTATTATAGGAACGTGGATCCCTATCAACCTGGATAACAGCTTATTCCGATGATATCCATTCTCAAATAACCATTTTCATGTTTACCAAACATACTTTACAGACATAAATGATAAATTAAGAGTACTGATGTTAATATTAAAATTGGTATTATTTTGATTCTCTTAGAGGTATAAATTCCTTTACGCTGCTGAAAACATTTAATTAAGATTAAATAGAATCCTAAAATATATTCCGGGTTCAGAAAAAAGATTAATATATTATTATAGAGTATTTTATGTATAATACAAATTAACACTATCGAATTAATAATCGAAAATGTAGTGCAAAGATATGTCCTCCCCCCCCCCCCCCGTCTAATTCCGAATCTACTGAAACTAAAATTAGAAACAATTAGAGGTAGTAGACGTTAATTTAAACCTTGCAGAAAAATTATAGCGATTACCCTAGGTCACATAGTTTTTGAGAAAATCGCTTTTTTCCGTTACACACAAATTTCGATTTACGGGCATTCAGCATAAATGTTGACCAGCGCTGGTGGTACCTATCGTAGCAGAAGTATAAAAGCATTATTGATAATAATTTTCGAAAAAAATCGTCATTAATTAACCGAGATATACCCCTGAAAGACATGGACGGTTTGGACATACATAATGACAGGTGTGCCGTACTCTATGCTCCATCGGTTTTTAAAGCCTAGATAACAACTTTTAAGGATATATTTGTGTAATGCACTACCCAGTAGCAGTATAAAAGCAATAAACGTCAAATTGTTAAATGACAGACTAATTTAATTAGCAGTAATCGCATAAATACAATGGGATTCGCGACTAATTTGCATTGAGTGGCTCTTTCAATACACCTCCCGTGTCTTTAAAGCTTAACAAAAAACGTATCTAGAAAACGCGGCACGGACCAAAGCGGTGATGCAACTTTGCGACCTTCTTTCGAAATGCGCTTAGTGCAGCGCCAAGTTTAAATTTTGAACAAGTATTTTGCTTTAGGTACACTGTAAAGAGAAAAAATTATTAGTACGCTGAATTTAGCTTTATGAAATGCCAAATGAAATTTTAATATACACTACTTTTATTGTCAGTACCGAATTAAGTTCATCCTAAACAGATTGGGATAATATTAAAAAATAAGTTATACAGGACAGCTATATTTGATATTATTTAGGTTCCATATCTCTTTAAACTTTCATGGTGTATCCATGTATTATTTTGTAGTATATACGCTATACCCAATTCTACGTTGTATAGTTTTTTACAAAGTCTTAGTATTCTTTTAGCAACGGTTTTTTTTTAAATATTACAATTAGTGATTCATATATTTATTGTACGGAACCCTCTGTGCGCGAGTAATACCCGCACTTTACTGTTTATTTCCTTTTAGAGTGCCCTACACACTCTTGCAGTTTGTGCCTTTTTTTTTTTTTTTTTTTTTTTTTTTTTATTTACACTGTACAGCAAATGAAAACACTAGGAAAACATTACTACATCTCTATCACAATAGTTTATTTGTGTCATATTTAGTATACGACGACATATAACAGATGTGTCTCATGATCATTTCGAAACTGTCTGGAGAATCCGAAGCATGTATTATTATACTAATATATACGATATAGAAACACAATGTACAGACTAAACTATTCTGCATACACAGCACAACAAAAGCCGGACAAGGATTGTACGCAAGTATAATGATTTGCATATTTTATTGTATTATTATGTTATTACAACTGAATTATAGACAGAAATTTCGAAATTAGGGCATTCGATGTCACGAAATTAGTATTATGTGCAAGCAACGCTCTCTGGATGGAAACTGGAGATGTATAATATTATTTAACAGTAATGAGGTAGAGCAAAGTGGGTTAATGTACTGACTGTTTTAATCAATTTATGCATGCTTCATTTAGACAGAATCTAACAAAGCAGTGACGCGAAGCACAAATTTATTCTGAAATAATTAAAAGTATTATTTTAGTTTAAAATGTTCTTATTACAAACTTTAAATGAAAATGATTTAAAAATAAAAAGTATTTAATATGTTAATTTACATTTGGGTGGAATGGATACCCCCCTCCCCCCCCACACACACACCCAAATCAAGTTCTACCTCATAGGTGGATCAATTCCAATTAATTATGATTAATAAATACTTAATCATTTTAGACTTTTTTGGAGAACATATAAATAAATTTAATTCTTCGATTTAACATTACTACATTTAATATTATTAGTAATGTCTGTGTGTGAAATATTTTCGTAAAAGTTTATTATTTTATAATTATAATTTTAGCTAGATTAAAAATATAAAAGGGGGATGAATTGATCTAAGGATCAATTGATCTAAAAACTGAAGAAATTGAAATTGAAATCCAACGAAAAAAATGTAAAAATCGTTTTTTCTCAGATCAAAAAAGACATTTTTATACGCTTAATGTGTAAAAAATGTAATGTTATGATTTAATGAAAAAAGATTAATTTATTTCTAAGTTATTGTTTTGTTTTGTTTTTTTTACTTGGTGAATGTAGGTGGCACATATAGTTGGTGGGTGTAGGTGAACACCAATACATTCAAATTATCATATACAAGCAAGTCTGGTTATAGGAATAGCCATCGGGTCAAGAAAATTGCGCTATTAAGTGGCATATCACATCTACCATCATAGCATTATCAGATTTTACACAAGTTAAAGGACAATAATATGTAAAATACCGGATCTATCTTAGAAATATATAATAATTTGAAATCGCTATTGTGCAAGATGTTCCTGTAGACAGCTTTAGACTAGTCTATTTTAAAGTGAATAAAGTTTTAATCACGCATACTACCATACTATCTGGTAAATACGTTTGTGTCTCTCCCTTTTTTTCGAACGGTTTCTTCGCGTGCTGCAAGTAGGGTTATTTTGAAGAATTAATGAGACCCGGTTAATATAAGCAAGAAACAGAAAATTTGGCGACTAATCATTTCTAAGTGTTTTTAAAAGTTGTATTAAGTCCACGAACTGAGAATACCTATTTATAGAGAGCTCTGATTATTGGAATTCGAAATTACGGCTATAATAAGAGTTACAAAATAAACTCGTTTTCGTTCGTCTTTGACGAATCCTAATTGTGTAATCTATTACTTTTTGTATGGTTATAAGACTAAAAAACCCAAACATAAATACATTGAATTTTTCATTTTTATAATTTTATAATATAAATAATGAAATTAATATTCAAAAAATTATGAATTGTAACTTACAATATTTTTTTATTGATTTATATTTATTATGTACTGCTTTATACGAATCCAAAATTTCAAATTTTTCTTTCAAGTAGTTTTTAAATTATGTTTAAAACTAGAGAACAGGAATTCTGCTTTTTCAGAATTTAGTGTCGCCCCCGACATTTCCATTACTTCATTTTCTTCTGATGGACTGATGGCTTATATTATTATGAAACAGCCATTATAAATGAAGTGTTAGGTGAAGATGAATGAACAGTCGTAAAAAGTTAGACCTCTGATTTTCTGAAAAAAATGACCATAATTTTTTTCCCCATTCTGACCAGAAAATCAGAGGTCTAACATTTTACGACTGCTCTTTCATCTTCACCTAACACTTCATTTATAATGGCTGTTTCATAATTATAGAAGCTATCAGTCCATCTGAAGAAAATAATTCGGTTAAAGCGGACACTCGGTTAAACGGAACTCGGATAATCGGGACTCTATTGTAGCTCAGTTTTAAGACTTAAAGCACGAGATTTTATTTATATAAAACGACGTCATCCGAATCCGCTGAAGAATTCCTCATTTACGATCCAATCATAAACATCTACAATAAAGTATGGGTAGGACGTCACTATCTCAGAATAATTCACAAACGCAGCAAAATGAAATCAATTCATTTATATTTTTTCAAAATAGCACGTATTTTACTTACTTTTTTTTCGGTTTTTATGAGAAAGTGGCAACAAAAAGATATAATTGCTATTTTCCAACTACTTACTATTTTCTCTTTACTTTCTACAGAAATGGAGTACTTGAGTTGCCAAAATTAAACAAATGTCGCTAAAAACTAGAAAAAAATTAACATCTCAAAAACAAATGGAGATGCAGTTTTCAAACAAATTGCATTAAAAAGTACTTTTTTTTCCAATACGACGGTATAAAAATTGAAAATGTGCGATGCTTAGAAGTTTAAAAAATTGCTATAGAGTATCTAATTGTACTGCTTTGTTTTACGGCTGACTTCTGTAAGGTAACGTTATTTTTTGAAGACGACACAAAATAAGCTGGGAGAAAAAAATTGCATACCTAAGAAAAATAGAAATAGCATTTTTTAAGAAAGAAATAGCATTTTTTAAGAAAGAAATAGCATTTTTTTCTACAGAACTAATCAATTAGTATTTTTCTTTAGAACGTGAACGATTTTAAGAAGAATGTATTTTTAGAAATAAAAGTAAAACTTTGCTATTTTATTATACCAATGCAGAATACTGTTTTTATAGATAAATTGTAGAAGAAATATTTTTTGTTGAAAAACAACAGTAAATGTATTTACAAATGATGAATAAAAAAACTTTTTATGACTATACTTAGAGATAAGCATATAACACAGACATGTATAAAGGACCCCATTGTTTGAAATACTACCTGAGAAAAATTGGTAATAAATAAAAGCATAATATTTTACTCATTTTATTGAAACATTTGGGCTGGCAATAGTCGAACATAAAGTGAGTGAAATGATGATATTGGCAAGAAATAATACATTAATAGAAGTGGCTTAGTCATTCTGTAGCATTTCAACTATCTAATACAGAACTTCAATTTGGATACAGACCCTAAAACATGTTCATTTTAAATTAATTTCTTTTAAAATAATTGTACGAATTTCATGTAAATTTGTATTTAGGCTAATTCAAGAGTGTAGAATTTATTCATGGGGTCAAACTTGAGTTTTGATATTCAAAACACAAAGTTTGGGTTCGTTTTGATATGTAGATCTTCCCTAAATAAGTTTTATATACATCATTTAAAAATAGAATTTATTTCCCAGCGTTTGGCACTAGTAACTCTCTTCTACGATAATTTGTTGCAGAATTAGTAGGAGTATTTACAGCAGAGTCCCGATTAACCAAGTTTCCGCTTTAAGCGAGTTATTTTCTTCTGATGGACTGATGGCTTCCATTATTATGAAACAGCCATTATAAATGAAGTGTAAGTGTGGTGAAAGAGCAGTCGTAAAAAGTTAAAACTCTGATTTTCTGGTCAGAATGGGCGGAAAAAAAAGGCAAAAAAATTATGGCCATTTTTTCCCTCATTCTAACTAGAAAATCAGAGTTCTAACTTTTTACTGCTGCTCGTTCATCTTCACCTAACACTTCATTTATAATGTCTGTTTCATAATAATGGAACCCATCAGTCCATCAGAAGAAAATGATCCATTGCAAAGGTATAAGTTAGACTGAAAAAAACTATTTAATACTTTGACCAGAAAGAAGAGGCTACACCTGCAATTTTCATGACACTAACAGAATCAAATAGCTGCCAATTTGTACGATTTTGTCACCTCTAAAATTGAATACAAATTTTTGCCATATTTAATCATTGACAATTGTTAGATTTCGGCGATTTAATTAGGCAAACTTTAATGGCAAGTTTTAGTGGTAAGAAAAAATCTTAGAAATTGGTAGCTATGCAGTAGCGTAATACTGCAATAAAAAAAACTGCAGCAAAATTGACATTCAACAAACAAAATATTATAAAGGGCTTTTTCAATAAAACTCATAAAAACTCATAAAAAAATCCAGTCAAATAGCGGAGAATTCAGAGAGTATAATCGAAATTCAAAGAGTATAAATCATCAGTATCAAATAGTATCAAAAGTTGAGAGAGTATAATCGATAGAGTGAGCTGATTTTTAGTTGCTCTCTAAAAGCAGCTGAATGATAAAGGATTTTCCACAAATTGTCAGTTTTCATTACCCGACTTTCAGAAAAAAGTTAGTATTTAATGAATATCAATGAGTAGATTTAGAACAAATGCTTCGATTTTGATACTTCTTTATATCATAAAATAGGCTCATTCTGGTGGTTATCCAAGAAGAACTAAAGCATCAATAAAAATGAAAAAAAAATTAATTTAAATTGACAATTTGTGGAAAATCCCTTATCATTCAGCTGCTTTTAGAGAGCAACTATCACCTCAGTCTATCGACGACATCTTTCTGAATTTTTACGATATTTCACTGGATTTTTTTTATGAGTTGCTCCATAGAGTTGACTATTAAATTATGTAAAAAAATCTTTCTTGTCGTTCGCGCATGCGCAGATAAAAATTATTTCATACAACTGCTCATATTTCAGAAAATATTTAATATATTTATATTCCAATTGCACTATGTTGTTTTTACTACATTTTGTCAATTTTTCTGAAATAGGCGTTAAATTTGGCTGAAAACCCTGCGTGGATATGAGCTACAAACTCGCATGAATTTTTTTAACTTAAAAAAAATCGCTACATCTCCAAGAATATACGTGCTATCCTTACAAAAATCAGTAAACATGTTGTACAGTATCCACAAATTTGTATTCTGTAGCGATAAATCATTTCGTGCATTTTAATTTACAGTGTGATCGCAAGTATTGTTTTTTCCCTTGTTATTTTGTTTGCTTTCTAAGTGTCTCCTTTATTAAATCGACATTAATAAATATGAGATCAAACTTGTTCTTTTTAATCCAGAAATTACAGAAGAATATGACAAGTATCTTTCTAAATATTCGACAAAATGTCTAAAATTGGAAGTGACCGTTCATTAATGACCACATAGTGTATATACAATTTTTAGAAATATAAAATATCTCTGCGAAGACGCGTCAGAATTGAAAAAAATCTTTTCGCATCAGATAAATCTGAACATTTATTTTCATAATTCTCCAAATTAAAAAAAAAAAGCAATTTAACAAATTACAACGACCATTTGGAAAATGATTTTTTCAAAGACTAAAATTTAAGACATAAAAAATCGCATGGAGTTGATCATACATTACGTACGCCATGAATTAAACATTAATAGTGTTATTACACGTAAAAATTGCAAGCGACAAAAATCGCCTGCGACTCGACAGATTTCCTCAAACTTATCCATCTGAAACTTACGTATTATCCATGCATTTCATTGGCTGTTCGGGTAAGGCTTTTCCATCGAACAATTTTAAGTGAAATTTCATTCTTAAACTTCTAAACATCCCGCAATATTATTTTTTACACCGTCGTATAAAGAAATAAAATGCACTTTTAAATGCAATTTGTTTGAAAGCTGTATCTCAATTTGTTTCTGAGTTATTAATTTTTTTTTTTAGTTTTTATTACTTTTTTGTCATAGTGGCAGCAGAAGTATCCATCTCTGTTGAAAGTAAAGGGAAAATACAGATTACTGTATAGACCAATCAGAAAATGAATAAAATACGGATTCCACTAATAAAACGCTTCAGATATGTTTTTGATTGCCTACCCTGACAGAGAACAATAACCATTTTTCCAAATGGTTAAAAAATCGATTTTTTATTTAAATTTCGTGATTTTGAATATGTAATAAATGAGCATGAAGTTTCTAAAAAGCATATCGATAATTTAAAAAAAAAAATCACAACGTGGCTATAATTGGTATGACTATCTAAATTTATTAACATCTATCTTGATGTTTAACAGTAGCTAACAATAATGATTTAGGAATCTGAGAATACATTACAGAAAGGAGGAATGTTTTTTAACCGGTACTACTACAATGAACGAGATCTGCTAAAGTAAATTTTAGATTAATCATTTTAGATTGATTTACTAACATTTAACTAATATGTGATATGTTTTCTTTCTGTTTTGAAAGAGCAGCTTTTCATTTTATTTTGAAATACAGCTACTGTAATAGTTTCGTGTCATTTCATATTACCTGGACTGAAGGAGCAACTGGTGATTCAAAATGAAACATTGATGCTAGTCTGCCGGTTCCTTCATTATTTACAACAGTTTATCATTCGATCCACCATCAATTCACGCTCCTAAAGAGAGGGGATTCCTGTAATTAAAGGTATTGTTTCTTTGTTTCGCAGTCTTTATTTCTATCTCTTTTAATTGCGAAAACAGAAAATTAGCTTTTTATTCTATATTCTTTAATAAATTTAAAAAATCAAAAAACCAGACTGCGTAAAATGCGAACTAATTATTTCTCATCAATGTGAAACTATTTTTTATATTACTTACCTATTTTTTATTTATTTACTTGTATTGATGACTTTTAAGTTGTGTTTAATTGTTAGTTCCCACCTATAAACACTGTTTTGATGAGGACTATAGATGTCTATGAAGGTTAGAGTTGCAGTAAAGCTAGAGATCCTACCTACACAACTTCCAGGTTGCGTAATATTTAAACGGAGCTTCTGACTGTACAATAGTCAATGAAACACCGTCTTCATTTTGAAAGACCTATCCAATGATATGCCACTCAATAGGGTGCGTAAATTTTTTTTTCGTCTCTACCACCATTTTGTATTTTACGGCCGCCATTTTGAATTTATAAAAACAAAACCTAGCCTATAACCATCGGATGGTTAAGACGAATCGATAGAGACCGCATTCATTAAAATCCATCCAGCCGTTGGGATGTCTCGAGGGTATAAAGAAATCCACATACCCAGATACGCGGGAAACACATAACCCTTCTTGGCAGTCGGGTAAAAAGCTTGAAAATTGATAGCATCCGAAAAACCAATTGTTGAGAAAACTGATTATTGTAAAAACTACTTCGAAACACTTATAAAAATTACGGGCAGAAAAAAACCACTTTGTGTCATAAATGCTTCTTTGGCAAATTATTGGTTTCTCAGGATAAAGGAACGCTTTTAATATTCATGAGCGATTCGGAACATGTTAACATACAAGATAGGACACTTCCATAGAGCGTAATGGTAATGCGATTACGATCGCAGCACCTTTAGTGACAATGGAGAAGAAACTTATTATCTTTGGAATATTTTTGTAATTGAGCGTCTACTTTATTGTGATCTTTCTTTTATTAATGTTGCATGTTTACATTTTCAACAGAATCTTAAACAGATTTTTTTTTTTCTTTTTGCGCACATGAAATGTGAACGGTTTAAGTGTAACGAAAAACAGGGTAAAAAATTAGCCTTGACTGTTATATATCAAGTAAATACGATATAATTGGATTTAAAGCTACATAAAGGAATGGTATAATACAAAAAATGCGAAATACTGCATTCTACAATTCCAAGAAAATTTCGTAAATATTCCCATTTGGTAGGAAAATTTTTATAGCCGATGTTTTATTAATTTATGTATTTATTATTTTATATAGTTTAATGCTTTAAAACAACCGTTACAATAATCTTTTAAAATTTACACATTTTCATTTTATCACAGACAAAAAAAAGAAGATTGTTTTTAGTTTAAATAATGTGCAATTAGTTCAATAATATTTACAATGGTAACATATAAGAAATAATATTAAAATTACTGATGGAGAAAATTTCTTTTTTACAAATTTTTAGAATTATATAAATCTAAAAGTTAAAAAGCTAGAGGATATTACACTTGATAAAATTTTGTTATATGTGAATAAGTTAACACAATACATACATTTGATTTTTTTTAAATTCAGTCTCATCACGTTTACGTTTCAACAGAATCTTCTTGGGTTTTTCTTTTATATTATTATTATTTTGTAAGTTACTGGTGAACAATACGAGTACAATAAAAAAATAAGCTTTATAAATCAAGTAAATACAATTTCATCTGCCTCTGGCTTGTTTTGGAAAGAATAGTCATGCGAAACATAGCGCGTAAACAGATTTCATCAACATAGGTAAAATTCGGAAGCTTGTTAGTTCTCCCCCCTTGCAACTAGTGGCGCTAGTACTCTTGCCATTACAGATTTTGCCGTAAGTACCTTGTATGTTTATCTATGATTCGGAAGGGGTAAAGTTAAATCCTCGCAAAACGCATTAATATTTTCGGAAACATTTGTCTTTTTTCACCATGCGGTGGAACTTAAAGAAGTAATTCAACAGTAAATTGCTCTCATCCATCCGGACATGATGCAGTACGTAGTCTCACACGTTGTTACTCTTCAGTTGCGTTGTGATTCATAAATTATAGGAGGGGCTCATATAGTCATTTTCAGATAAATTTAATAATTAGAAATATTAATATTTAATAATATACTTATGATAATAATTAATCTTTAACATTTAATATTAAAGCCATTATCACAGAAAGTATAATCACATTTGTCGTTACAGTTGATAAGTGTTAAGCATCTTTAAATTCATGGCAGTCTCATTTTCAGCTAAACAAATATGAAAGAAGTGAAATTACGAGTTGAAAATTCCACAATATTACATAAAATGAATTCATAATAAAAGTGCAACTTTGAGACTCGTGATCTGAGCTTTTCCTAGTTAGAAATGTAAGTATTATTTACAGTGCTTTTTTATGTATAGAGCTGAATTTTCTGAGATAAATTATCAAACATTAAGAACTAAAAAAACTTCTTAAAGCACCATAAAAACATATAAATGCGCTAGGCCTTTTGAAAGAACTCAGGCGGAAAGAAGACGTGCTTCTACTTTGAAATCATAAGCAAGAATAAAATGAAAGATAAGGGAAAGAAACAGTTGAAGAAATAGTCAACAGGAAAGCAGGAAGCAACATCCAATCACACAAGAGCATTACCCAATAAGAAGAAAATAGAACAAAAGGAGAATTAGGAAGCAAATTGAATAAAATAAAATGAAATGAAATGAAAGGAAAGGAAAACACATCAACATATAAAATATATGGGAAAAACAGATAATAATAATAAAAATAACAGAAAAAAATCCCTTGTTTTCTTTTTTCTTTTTTTTTCTATTACTAGGGGCCTCTGCCCCCTACGAGCTATGCTCGCCAACCCCCGTTCAGGCACACCAAAATCCAAAAAGCACGCTAATTTGATCAGCTTTAAAAATATTGAATTAAAATTAAAAAAAAAAAAAAAAAAACAGTAGCGATCTCTCTGTAAACGGGTTTCTATTCGTTTTCCTTGGATTGGGGATTTTTGAGGCCAAATCTGTTGCTGTTAAGAGATACAATGGCTGTTTTCGTATTTAATTAAAAAAATTAGTTATTTGAAAATAAGCTAATGTAAAATGAATTAAGTAAACAGTGTCATTGTCTCCCGGTACTTTTTAGCAGCGCTATAAGATAGTTCTTTTAAATAATTCATTTTAAATGTATCGTTTCAAATCGGACGTAATTTACACCAAACTTTTATTTCTCTTATTAATATTCACGTGAACATACTTTTGTTGTTAGAAGGAAATATTATTTGCGCTGTCTTCGAATTCACGATAATAGTTGAAAAGATTATCTCAAAATATCTCGCGCAAATATATTTTTCAATTTAAATTGTTTTGCCATATTTTTTGGCCATTTTAAATATGACGTAAAATTCAAGTGTAAATATGGTTCTTATGACGTAATTTTCCTGCTTTTAACATGTAATCATTTAATTCTAATTTTAAAGATTTTTTTTTTCTGTTTGTAATAGTCACGTGTAAATAAATTTTTAATTTGAAGTAAACATTATTGTTTGCGCTGTTTATACAATTGGCATCATTTTAAATTAATGACATTTTCTAAAATTTGTAAAAAATATCTCTCGAAATGCTGAAAATTTGAATTTAAAATAGAAATAAAACCTCAAAAAATGCGTCAAATAAGAAAAATAAATGCAATCTGCGCACCGGGAACTTATAACGTATAAAATGATCTAAAAATGATTAAATTTTCGTGTATAGTTTTGCTCCAATAAAACTTTTTTAATGGAACGACTTTGTCCAACTTTAGCATTAAATATCTCTTAAAATAATTCTTCGATTTGAAAACTGTCTGCATCAGCGTGTTTATCAAACATTTTTCTATAATACCACCGATTTTCATATTTTTGTATGCAACAGTTTTCTTAATATTAACGATGAAAGGCCATGCTTAAGCATTCAAATTGGATGCCGATCTACCCGAATATCTACGCAGATTTTCATTGGTCCATTTCCAAATCAAAACTTTTTTTTATATATAGAAAGATTATTATCTGGGATTTTTTCATATATTTTATATATCCATGTGTTTTCCTGTCATTTTATTTTATTTGATTCAATTTGCTTTCCTAATTCTCCTTCTACTCTTCTTTCGTTTCTTCGGATTAGATAATGCTCTTCTGTGATTGGCTGTTGCTTCCTACTTTCCTATTGGCTGTTTCTTCAACTGGTTCTTTCCCTTATCTTTCATTTCAGTCTTGCTTTTGCTTTCAAAGTAGAGACACGTCTTACTTGCGCCTGATGAAGAAACACTGAGTTCTTTCAAAAGGCCTAGCGCACTCATATATTTTTATTGTGTTTTAAAAAGTTTTTTTTTTTTGTTCTTACTCTTTCACGCCAGCTTTTACTGATATTAATTATGAAATATTAAACACACAAAATAACAGTCTTTAGCTCACGTTACTTTAAAAATATTCGCATCCAATCTGCTTTATTCTGCGGTGAAAGGTACATGGGCAGCTTCCTGTTGTAGCATTAATTTTAATGTATATTATTATTCTTTTACCCTTTATATACCACAAGCGGGGGTGACCGAGCATAACTCGGTCAAAATTAGCTTTGTGTTCAACACTATATTTCTCCTTGTCTCATTTTCTCTGAATTAGTGGAATAAAACATGTTATTTTATAACAGTATTATTCACAAAAACAACCAATAGCAAAACTATGTACGTACATTTTTCTATATTTTACATTATTTACACATTTACAACGAAAGGACATCAATCCAAATTACATTTTTAGCTCATCTCTAATTGGTTTAACCGTGTATCTGGAGTCCTATTAAGAATTTCTAAAAAGCTCCTTCATATTCTGAAAGCCTATTTTTTTTCGCCAAATATAACCACGTTTGGCTATATTCTTTCATTTGCGCCAAGTATGTCTTTCGACATCGTAATCTTGAAAGTCGATTTTTCGTCCAAATATCGCCAACTTATTGGCTTTTGCCAAATTTGCGGCTTCGAGAACCTGAACCGTAGTGACCCAAAATGACCCACTAATGAAATCTGCTGGAACATGTGACTTAGCTCAAAGGTCTTCTGATAATCAAAAACGGTAGGATACTAAATTTAGACAAAATCATTTAAGCCGTTTAATTGATAATGCTAGCTTGACTAAAATCTGCCAATACTCTAATTTTCTCAAACATGTGAGCCCAGCCCAATGGTCTTCTCAAAATCGAAAACGGTAGAATAAATATTTCAATCAAAATCGTTAGAGCCGTTTTTTAAATAAATTTAGCTTGACCCGTAGTCACCCAAAAATGACCCATTAATCCAAATTTCTCGAACGTGTGATTTTGCTCAATTATCTTCTCGTGCCCGAAAATGGTCTAATACAAAATTTTGTCAATCACGTTTAAGCCGTTTTTTAGAAATAATTACCTTGACACGAACTCATGGTGACCCAACATGACACGCTAATCGAATATTCTCAAACATGCAACCTAACCCAATGGTGTTCCTGAGGAAGGAAATGATGGAATACAAAATTTAATCAAAGTCGTTAGCGCTGTTTTCTAGATAAAATTAGCTTGACCCTACTGGCACAAAAAGCACCCACTAATTAAAGTTTTTCGAACATGTGACCTAGCCCAATGATCTTCTTGTGCCCGGAACCGGTCTAATACAAAAATTTTGTCAAAATTGGTTGAGACTTTTTTAGATACAATTAACTTGACCCTGACCCATTGTAACCCTAAATGACGTACTATTCTTAAACATGCGACCTAGCCCAATGGTCTTCTTGAGCGAAAACGGTAGAATACAAAATTTCGTCAAAATCGTTAGAGCCGATTTCTAGATAAGATTAGCTTGACCCACATTGACCCAAAAATGAGCCACTAATCGAATTTTCCCTAACATGTGACTTACCCCGATGGTCTTCTCGTAATCCAAAACGATAGAATACAAAATTTCAAAATCGCTAGACCGTTTTTTAGATAAAATTAGTTGGACCCGCAAAGACCCAAAAATGACCCACTAACCTAATTTTCTCGAGAATGTGACCCAGCCCATTGGTTTTCTCAAGACCGAAAACGGTTGAATACAAAATACAGTTAAAATCGCTAGAGCCGTATTTTAGATAAATTTAGCTTGACACTCAGTGACTCGAAAATGACCCATTGATCGAAATTTCTCAAGCATATGATCCAGCTCAATTATCTTCTCGTGTCCTAATATGGTCTAATACAAAACTTTGTCAATAACGTTTGAGCCTTTTTTAGATATAATTAGCTTGACCCGGATCCATAGTGACCCAAAATGACCTACTAATCGAATTTGCTCGAACATTGAACCTAACCAAATGCTCTTCTCAATCCCGGAAACGATAGAATACACAATTTCGTCAAAATGGTTAGAGCCGTTTTCTAGATAAAATTAGCTTGACTCATAGTGACCCAAAAATGACCCATTAATCGAATTTTCTCTAACATGTGACCTAGTCCAATGATCTTATCGTGCCCCGAAACGGCATAATACAAAATTTTGTCAAAATCGTTTGAGCCGTTTTTTAGATACAAATTAGCTTGACCCTGACCCTGACCCATTGTGGCCCAAAATGACCCACTAATCGAATGTTCTTGAACATGTAACCTAGCCCAATGGTATTCTTGTACCCGAAAACGATAGAATACAAAATTTCGTCAAAATCCGTTTTCTACATAATATTAGCTTGACCCACATTGACCCCAAAATGACCCACTAATTGAATTTTCTCTAACATGTGACTTACCCCAACGGTCTTCTCGTAATCCAAAACGATAGAATACAAAATTTAGACAAAATCGTCCGAGTCGTTTTTTAGATAAAATTAGCTTGACCCGTAGTAACCCAAATATGACCCACTAATCTAAATTTCCCGAACATGTGACCTACCCCAATAGTTTTCTCGTGCCCAAAAACGGTTTGATATACAATTTAGTTAAAATCGATTGAGCCGCTTTTTAGATATAAATTAGCTTGACCCCGACACATTATGACCCAAAATGACCCACTAATCAAATTTTCTCGAACATGTGACCTAGCCCAATGGTCTTCTCGTGCCCGAAAATGGAAAATACAAAATTTATTCAAAATCGTTAGAACCGTTTTTAAGATAAAATGACATGCACACACACAATTTTTGCTTGTATTATAATATAAGATTTATCAGATATTATTGAATATTTTTAAAAACTTTACTAACTGTAAGACATACTGGTTAGTTTTTATAAAAATACATATTAAAGTCTCTTATATATAAAATTAATAGGCGTAGTATTAAAAAACAACTATCCACGAGTTCACATGTAATTATCAGAGCACAGGTCTGGTTTCCCTGCAAAAATTACACTTTTGTTAACACGATAGCGTCCAAAATATTTGTCGCGTCGACACAAAAAATGTGGTGGACGTCGGTAGTGCTAAAATCTCGGCGCGTATTAAAAATCATAAATATTCGTCAACCCTAACAATCTGAAATGTCGTCTCAAAACTTTGCCATAGAGATAACATTGCGAGTTTAATTCTATGTATTTGAAAGATAAGGCTTTCTTTTTTTAGTCATCTACCTTGAGCTTTTCTCTGAATCAATTTTAAGGGGGGCTCAGGACCTTTAAACTTTCAAAAAATCAGTTTTCGGTTTTTGCTTTATTCTGAATGTTTTAAAATTTCTCAACAATATGCAAAAAACCGCATTAAAAAATTTGCATTATTTCTTGAGTTATAATCATTTATAGACGGTGAGTATAATGGAAGGTCTGTAGATATTGAAAATTTAAAAAGCGTTTTCTCAGATTAGTAAATTTGGAGTTTGCGCGTACTGTTACTTTTAAACTATGTAAGCTACAGCTTAAAACAAATTAACCAAATAGGCGTTTATTTATAGTCTACTGGCTAAAACAAAAAAATTCACATATTTTGGTTATTTATTTTTTTGCATTTGAAAAACTTGAAAAAAACTTGATATTTTTTGAACTTTTCTTTATTTTGTGCTAAAATTAAATTTTAAGCAAAACCTTTTGCGTATATTTTGGTTTTTAAGTTAGAAGTAGGTGCGCTATGATTCTGTTTTGTTCAAACATTGCTTTCTATATGCATTATTTATTATCATGCATGCAGCAGTTAATCACGTATTAGGGAGATGAATTTTTAAATTAAAAATTTAAATATTAATTTTATACATACAACATTTATTTTTCTGGATAATGTAGTTAAGGATATATAATTTAGGCAGGAAGAGGAAAAAAAATCTTAATTGCATATTGTTTGTGTTTTGGCACTTTGAAGAAGGTGATATTTTTTATTGTTTCGACCAACTCAAAGGTCCTGTGCCCCCTTAATAATTCTTTTTTTTATGAAAGCAGTTTCTTTATAGATTTGCCCGCACTAGCTATTTTTTTTTTAAATATTCCCATTTTTATACTTAAATTAAAAATTTAATTAAAATTTTTTTATGAATTTGTTTCAAAATGGTAGCAATTGGATTACTTCCATTGTTGTAAAGAAAAGAAAAATAATAAGGTTTGCTTATCTTTATTGATGTCATTTTCTCATAAAATTCAAAATAAACTATCTGAAAAAACTGAACAGAAAATGACGTCGCGCTTTAAAAAAATACTCATGTTTTTCTCAAAAAGCTGTTATAATTCAATTATTTTTCATTCATTGAATTTGAGACGCTTGGTGAAATGCTTCAATGACGCAAAATGACATAATCTCTATAATAATAGCCTAAGTCATGTGACTGTCATCAATAGTTCCGGGCTGACCGCTTCGCTTTTTATATGCCAGGTGACCATTTTTAACATTTTTTATTTTTCGCGTGGTAAATTAAAACAATGCTTTGATATTGAAATTAAAAGTCATGGTTTTTGCTATTATTTATTATTTTTCTTTTCTTTTTCTTAAAAAGGGGAAAGAAAAAGTGAAAGTCATGAATTTAAAATTAAAATTATGTATTTTAAATAAAATGAGTGAAATTATTATATTTTAGATGAATTTAAGGAAATATGAAAAAATGCGATTGGAAAGACAATGTTTGATTATTTATCACTTGCGCCTGGCTAGCGTAAAAAGGTACTAGTTATACCGTACTAGTTATACCGTATATTTACTTAGTTATACCGTCGACCAATTTCGCCAAATTATATAAATTGTCAAAATTATACAAATTGACATAATTTTTATTTTAAATAGTGAAAGAACAAATAAATTAGTATAACATTGATAAAAATACAAATACGTCAAAATAAAAATAACTTGATGACGTAAACACGTGTAACTTGCTTAAAAACAAGCGAATATGACATTTACGATCAACCATTATTGATATTTAATGTTATAGTTTGGCGATATATTTTTGGTCGATGGGATAACCAAGTAGTACCCATAAAAATACGGAATTCTTGATTTCTCTACTAGAAACTTCTGATTTGGCGAAGTATTGAGAAAGTAAATTAAATTTTGGATAAAGGTAACATGGTACAATGCTTAGCACACATCTAACGGAGACCAAACTGGTTGCCAAGGGCGGCTAGTATTTAAAAGAAAACGATTATTTTCTCTGATAAAAGTAAATATTTTACTACGAACGCCTCTAAAAGATATAATTTTTTAGAATTTTACTCGCCAATACGGAGATTAGAATCACAAGTCAAGAGTGAGAAAGTTCCCACGCAAAGTCGTAGTTGACAAACTTGATTTCAAGTTTAGAAATATATGTATTAATCACATACTGCGCATTGCAATATTTTTGAAATGGTGAATGTAAATATGAGAGATGCGTATGCAAATTTTGAGACTGTGAAAATAATGTTAAGTTTAGAAGATTTTACGCCAAAAATATTCCATGATTGACCGAATTGATCGAACGTATCCGAATACCTTCGGAGGGCTTTTTTAAAATTACTTTAAAATATGACTTTTTTTTTTTTGCATTGTATATCATGATGTGATTAAAAAAGTAAAATAAAACAGAAAAAGTTATGCATTTCAAATTATTTTTTTATATTTTGGCGAAAAAATAAGCAAAAAACAGCGAAAATAATCACTTCCGCAAAACATCATAACTCAACTTTAAATCAAGATATTTTTATTTTGTAAGCATTATTATAATTATTAAACCTTTCTCTAGGGAATGAACTACGCTCATATTTGTGAGTCAAATATTTAAAACTATATAGAAAGTTAATCCGTGATGAAGCAAAAATTACTAAAAATTTATTGCAAATTGGGAACTTTATCAATAATAATAAAAAAAAACTAATACACTTACTGTTACGAGTGTAGTTCATTCCTTTTATTGCACTTTGCAAAGCATACACAAAAAATTTGAAAGAGATTCATCCATAATTTTTTCCGTTATGATGTTTTGCGTAAACATAAAATGTTAAAAATTTGATTTTCAGAAAACGCAAAAACAAAATTTAGTATACTGATCAAAATACTGATACTTGGTAATTTTAAAAAGGCAATAACTTGACTTCTAAACAAGATATAAACAAAATTCAAACAGATTTGGAAAGATGAAGAATCCGGCTATTATATTATACTAAAATTTAAAAATCGATATCTTGTATTATATTATACTAAAATTTAAAAATCGGCTTTTAAAGGTATTTCTAAGGTACCTTGGTGAAACCATTTTTTTTTTTCAATCGGTAATTTTAAGCATAACAGCTTCAATTGGTCATTTCATCAAAATTACTTATCTTAATTATGTATAATAATGCAGTTTAATTTTTTAATACTTTGAACAGTCGAAGTGTATGAAATTAATATTTTGGTAACTTTAAGTTAAAAATAATGTTTGTTTTAAGAGACTAAGTAGTAACCTATGTATGAGTTCGTTTTTAAACAATTTTTTTCGTCGAAATTCGACGAGATTCATCCCGTTATTAATTAAAACATTAGCTCCATTGCTGTAAATTATGCATTTTAACCTCATATACGGATCATTATGGAGTCCGGAGTTGAATGTTGAAGTCGATGTTGATACATTGGTGACCTGAGATATAGGCTGACCCCCCCCCCCCCCTTTCAAAAGTTTTACTTTCTATGTACGTAACGACCACTATTTTTTTTTTCGAACTTTTCATTCTCCGTAAGCTTCCAAATCGATGCAATTCATTTTGAATTTTAAATTTTAAATTAAGAGAAACAAAAATAAATTGAATACGGAAAGTATGATTTTGGGAGGTAGCCGAATGGCTACGAGTGATACTCAAAGAAATCGAGAAAAATATAATGTCATGTATGCATTACTTATATGTATGTATGTTTGCATTTAGACGAATGTATGTTTCTGTTGAGAAATTTTCGTAATCGGATTTGTAGACAGTTTTATAATTTACTCAGCGTTGTTTGATGCGCAAATTTAACAATTTGGTAGCGGTCCCAATTACTGAAGATTACTCAATTTTTTTAATTCATCGTAAGTGAATGTATTGCAACTGAAATGCAAGTGAGCATTCTGAAGTGAATGAGGTAAGCAATTTTTATCAAGATGTACACTAGAAAACGGAAATATGTTGATTACAATATAAAAAATTCCTGTACGGGTTGAAAAATATAGCTTCCCTATTTCTTGATTTTAAAATTTTAGCTAATTTTACTGGAGAACGCGAAGCTAAAATGCAAAGAACCCGATTAGAGAAGAATTATCAGTACTGAATTTCAGTGGAAATTTCGCCAAATTATTCAGCTACAGCCAAATTGGCTTAATTTATGGCGACATATTTGTGGTCGCCAAATTCTACGTTAATGTATATGACTATATAGTTTTATGCTTATGATTGGAAAAATGGATACAGCAATGAAACATAAATCGTGAGAAATCATGTTCACTAAAAGTCATAAATCAATTCCTGATTTTTTTTTATTTGTTGCCTAGATTTAGTGCATATTTTAAGAAATATAGATATTTTTATATGTGTAACGTTATACACAGAAGTTTCGGAAATGCCGATTAAAAGAAAGCAATTCAAATGTAAAGAGTTATTCAGCACAATTCCATGTGGAAAAGTTTCATAAGAATAACCCAGATGCCTTTCGAGTATTTGCAGAATAACGGTATAACAACAACTCAGATGAATAAAGGTATCAAGTTTCATAGAGGAGTATAGCAGACTACCTATGTGTGTGTATTACATACGTGTTACCAACCTTTACCTGTTACCATATTAAATAAGTGTGGGCTGTGCCAGACAAGCAAATCTTTGACAGAATTTTGAAGTTTTCTGCCGCTGACTCGATGGATCAAGTTCCAATATTTGATTGTCTCAAAGAAGATCGGAGCTACATTAAACAAATCAAAATCATTCAAATACATCCGGCGGTAATTCTTTATCTTTCCCGTAGATTCTCTTATCTAGTGGTTTCTCTTTACTTTTACCATTTCTGAATTATTCTAAAGAACAACAATTTGCGCTACATGAAAATTTTCATAATTCTGACATCAGATTTACAGATGAGCAGCAGAAGATACTTCAGTTATGAACTGAACCGCTTTCGTCTTTGCAAACAAAAGTTTCAAATTTCCCTAAGTTAACTTTTATTATTGGAAAAGGAAGAGCTGGAAAATGTACGATAATCAAAGAAATTAATAAAACAATCATAGAGCAGTTAGGATCAGAGGCTATCATTCATTTGGCATTAACAGGCACTGCTGCATTTAATGTCGAAGACAAAGAAATTCACCCAGCGCTTAAAGAACGAACGTGTTTTAAATAGTTCGCAAATTTAAAAAGTCAGCAATAAATCTGCAGCTCGCATGGATCCAGTGTTATTTCTCATTATTGACGAATTTTCAATAATAGGATGTCGTCTTCTGGCTGACTTTGAACAAAGGTATTGCGAAGGTAAAATAGATAGCATTGAGCCTTTTCGAGGCTTATTTGTTTAAATCCTTGGACGTATTAGGTAGTTATATTGCGTAAAAGACATCTCCATATGTAAGAGACACTCTATAAAAGTCATTTTGGTTCTTCGCGGACAAAAAATGCTTAGAGCGTTTAAAAAATGTTTCACATTAACAAACTCATTGAGACAAAACGACGACCAGCAGACACAGTTCCAAAAGACTTTTAACTCACTTTGCGTGGATCAAGTTTTAGACTACCTCTCATCCCTTATGCAACGACGCAAAGTTATACTGCTTTCGGCTAATTTGAATGATTTAAAGATGCCATACGTCTTTTTCTCAAAACCAAGCAAGCTAAAGAATATATAACGAAGAAGCATTTCTTAAATCAAAGCGGGGGCCAATGACAAGAATTTTAGCAGATCACAGTGATTAAATAGCAAGATGGAGTGAAGATGATTACGCGTCTGGACTTAAGGCTAGACTTTCTTCAGCAGCTGGATGCAGAGTTATGCATTATGCTACATACCAATGTCTGGACGGAGTGAGGATTGGTAAACAGTTGACTAAGTACGATAAAAGATATTGCCTATGACCCACGATTTCAACCTCGAGGCTTGCCACAGGCTATAATAGGTCATTTTGTTGAGTATCATGGGCCATTTCTAACTGGAAGAATTTTTTTATCAAACCTATTTGTAAATATTGGAAAGAAGAAAAAATCTCATTCTCACGAAATTAGTTACCTTCAACTGTTGCATACCTTGCCACCATACACAAATCACAGAGTTTAACTTTGTCACAAACTGCTGTAGACATTCATCTAAAGGTGTTGTCACATAAAACAACTTATGTCACTTTTACTGTAGTTTGTCATTTAGAGGAAGTTCTAATGGAAGCGATTTTCGCTAAGGACAGACTTTATCAAATTAGAAATATGGGAGTACTTGCTGACAGATTCTCATTTGTGCATTACCCGAGGCAACTAACGGCAGAATTAAACACTTTAAAATGAAGTATCGACGATTGTTATTTCAAACATTCTTTAATACTATTAACCCTTTATCTACTGACGGTACTTATAAATACCGTTAAAATAACTTTTTATAAAATACATTTAATACATCGATTACTTGTAATACAGTTTAGAATAATATACATTACTTTATCTTGTTCTAAAAGCATTATTGGTTAAACAAAAAAAAAAAAAGATATTTTTATTAGGATGATTTATTTTGCCTTTCCGTCTTTTTCAGCTATCTTCGCGTTAGGGGAGGGCGGGGGATTTTTCAATTCGGAAATATTTCTATATATCTATTGTAAGAACATTATTTTTGTACATTTCCTAATTCTACAAAATACTAAGAAAAATATTTAAAATAAAAGATTTGAGTGGCGTTATAAATATTGCACAAAATCCCTATAAATTCAAATTTAATTAATCCTTTTAAATCCTTTAATGCTTCTAAAATCCATCTAAAATTTATTGAATGATTATGTAAACCTTCTAATGTCGTTTAAACAATTCCCGAAAAATGCTTTAGAAGATAAAATTTTCATGAATTCATAAATTCAGTAGATAAAGGTTAAACAGTAACCTAGAAAATAAAACTTTTTTTTTAATATCGTAATTTCACGTGTATCTGCCGCATCTCAGATAACTCGATTTCCTACGAGAATTAATTTTAAATAAAATGTGATTTGTTCCTGCTTAGCACTTATTTGACTTCTCTTTTTCAATAAAATTTCCGGTTTGAGAAAGACTTAACTGAGTCTCAGCGGATACGCGTGAAATTACGGTAATATGTTTTAAATTTACGCATCTCCATGCTCCTACATTTCAGTTTGACGGTTACTAGTATAAAATATACTACAAGAACGTTTTAGCTCCTCCCGGAGCATATACAATAATGTCTGATAAATGATATATAAATGGTAAAATTGTAAAACAGACATTAAAAAACAAACATGTAGTTCTCTACTTTTTTTACTGTATTTTTATTCATTTTCAGTGCATGTTTATTTCTATTCAGCATCTTTGTTTTTGAAAATGACCTTTCCAATAGAACTAGATATGTCATAGGTAATATTCGCGCAGAACTTGTTCGCCACACCAAATTGATGATTTGGTGGGGGGGATAAAGGATCTACCGAGTAGAAAAGTTCTGTATAATCGTCCGAATTTGTACACTTCCAAAAGATGTATTTGGGTTCCCTATCGACGACATTTTGAACTATAACTACAACTGATATACTAACATATACTATACTATATGTATATATACGAAGTCTGTCTGATAACTATCCGAACTTGATTTTTTCCGCGCGCAATAGTGATTCTAAGGCGGCGTCACTGTGCACATTAGAAGGAGACAGCTCAATGCGCATGCTTGAATTTTTTCCTCGGTTCCAGTGAGCCAGTCGTTACCTGTTGGCCACCCACTGAGGTGCTGTCATACGCATTCGTCGAATTTGTATTTTTCTCAAGATGACTGAACGAGTTGAGCAAGGGTACAGCATCAAATTTTGTCAAGGATTGGTGATTCTGAAAACGAAACAATTTGTAAGATTCACAGGGTGTCGTAAGATTCATCAGTGCTCCTGTTCATTCATCCAACCTGATTTAGACTTTCTTGGCGAAATATGGAATTCCAGTCGTTCAACAACCTCTTTACTCTCCAGAAATGGTTCATTGCGACTTCTGGTTGCTTCCGAAATTGAAGGCACCATCAAAATGATTCTGTTTTGAGGGTATACATGACACATGTAGAACGCGACGGCGGAGTTAACACCATTACAAAATAAGCATTCCAGAAGAGTGTTCGGCAGTGGAAGGAGCAGTGGCCTAAGTCTGTGAGGCGCAAGGGGCTGACTTTGAATGGCATTAAGGTCCCAATCCCGTCAGGTAACTTATATATTTTTTTCGGCCAAATGTCAGATAGTTTTCAGGCAGGCCAAGTACAGGGTGGTCATAAGAAAACTTCCCCGATATATGTACCCCTAGCGACCTAACCGCTCAACCAATCGAAAGGAAATTTCAGATATAGTTATTTGAAGGTATGCGCTTGAGATCGTGATGATTTAAAACAATAGATTTTTCACGATTACGGTTACAGTAAAAAAAAATCGAAATTTTCGAAAGGCAAGACGTTATTCTGTCCTGCGCAAATCCATCAGAGCATTGAAAAAAAACATAAATGGCGTTGGAACGATACACGCATGACTAAAATTGCCGGTATAATATCGTGGCACTCAATACTAATCAGTTCCTTATGTAACGTAATATTCAGCACTCTAAAACAAATGATTACATTTTTATTTTCCCTATGTGTACACAAACACAACTCAAAAACACATTTTAAAACAAATCTTACAACATTACTCAGTTCACAATGGGAAAAAAAAATAGGCTACTGAAAAACATATCTTGTAGCCACTTCTTCGTTCCTCGCAATGGTCTATTTTGCAAGTATTTTACGCCGGCAATTTTCATCGTACGTGTATCATTCCAACGGCATTTATGGTTTTTCAACGCGCTGATGAATTTGCGCATGAAAAAATGGGTGTTGCCATACGAAATTTTCGAAATTTTCTCACTGTAACCGTGAGAGTTATATTGTTTTAAATCATCACGATCTCGAACACATACCTTCAAATAGGTACATCTAAAATTTTTTTATCGATTGGTTGAGCGGTTAGGATGCTAGGGGTTCATATATCGGAGACGATTTTCTATGACCACCCTGTATATACTATATTATTTATAATACTTGTTATTTATAACTACTACTGCCGATTATAAAAATTACGCAACCTAACAATGCTTTAACTAGAATCCGAAAATACAAAAAATAGATTATCATTATTTGTTCTCTTTTTATGATTTTTTAAAAGTTTATAAGGAATTTCTGCCCATCCTGTACATTATTATTATTAACCCCCTATACGGTATTCTATGTCTTTCTCCCAGCTTATTTTGTGCCGTCACCAAAAAATAACGTTACTTTACAGAAGCCAGCCGTAAAACAAAGCAGTACATTTAAATACTCTATAGCAATTTTTTAAACTTCTAAGCATCGCACATTTTCAATTCTTATACCGTCGTATTGGGAAAAAATGTACTTTTAAATGCAATTTGTTTGAAAACTGTATCTTCATTTATTTTTGAAATATTAATTTTTTTGTAGTTTTTAGAGCCATTTGCTTAATATTCGCAACGGAAGTACTCCATTTCTGTAGAAAGTAAAGAGAAAATAGTTGTAAAATAGTAATTATATATTTTTGTTGCCATTTTCTCATAACAACCGAAAGAAAATGTAATTAAAATACGTGCTAATTTGAAAAAATATAAACGAATGATTTCTGTAAAAACATGGAGCTATTATAAACTATATTTAATTTTAAGTATCTATATTAATGTTACAAACAAATGAAGGCCTATGAATCATTATATAGCCGTTTTTTGTCGAGTTTATTGAACGACATCTTTTTGCTGCATTCGTGTATGATTTTGCGATAGAGACGTCCTATGCATGCTTTACTGTAAATGTTCAAGAGTGGATCGTATATGTGGAATTCTTAAGCGAATGCGAATGACGTCATTTTACATAAAATAAAAGTGCGTGCTTTAAGTCTTAAAATTGAAAAATGTTTTGTACTATTTATATATACATATATTTTTTTTTCATCGGGGGCGACACTAAATTCTGAAAAAGCAGAATTCCTGTTTTCTAGTTTTTAATGTACCTCTTTCTGAAGTCACTCTAGAGAAGAAATGTATCTTTTCCTCACCGTTTCTTTAACTCACAATCGTGTTATTTGAAGCGTTTTCATATAATATTGTGTCTTTTATATGAACTTTTCAAAATTTGAGATAGCTTTTGAAATAATTTCCTCTTCTTTTGTGAATGATTTTTTGTAGTAACTTTTCAATATCTCTTCAGTGACAGTTTAGTGAAATTTATTTTTCTGATAATATTACTTCGGTTGAAAGAGCGACAGGTTATTAAGCGTAAAACCCTTTTCACTTGTCACATAGATCCTTTATTAATTTTAACAATTTATTGTTCTTTTTAAGATACCTTCTTTTTTTTAAAGAGGGAAATATTGCGAAAAATGAAGGAAATATCAATTTTCTATTTTATTTCTTTATTTAAGAGGACACTTAGGGAAATATCAATTTTCTATTATATATATATATATATATATATATATATATATATATATATATATTATTATTATTAAAAGGGACATTTTTCAAAAAAATGAGCGAAATGAAGCGTGTTAGTCTTCCGTTATCGGGCTGCACTAGAGATGTGTAGATTATTATTATCTTTTCTTTTAATCGTACTAGACAATTTTTTTTTTTTAAACAGTAAACTGAGATACGGTTTTAGACAAATTGAATTTGAAAGAACATTTTCCCCCTATTCGACGGCGTATAAATTGAAAATGTGCCATGTTTAAACTTTAATAAAATTGCGAAAAATGCAAAATGACTTATTCAGATTGTTGCCATCGTCGATATGAAGTCTGCGTTACTCACAGGCATGTTTTTGATTTATAATATAAATGCCAAAAAGGTATTACATAAAACTTAAAAAAATGTGTCATACTTTAACGAATACCCTTCAGAGCATCTAAAGAATGCGCTATTAATGTTCGAAAATGGTGGTAACTTGAAGTCTATATACAGAAAAACATTTTTTTTTTAATTGCAATAAAGAGGAAGAAACACTTATGGACAAACCCTTAACTTATATCAAGGGTCATTTGCCTCAGAATACATTAATAATCTTCGATTAAGTTGATAAAATCCTTTAAAATTATATTTTAGCATTTGGCAGCGCTTAATCTAAATTAATGTTCTTTAGGGGGTGGTCTGGGACGCATTTCCGAATAATTTTTATTTATTGAGTTAAAATTTCGAATTTTTTTGTGATGGTTACCCATGACATTTGTAAATAAGAACACATAATAAAACTTCTCATAATTTTTTCAAAAAATTTTAAAATTTAAATTTTATTAAAAAAGTGGGGTAGTTTAAAATCGTTATAACTCGAAATATTATTTGTAGAATTTCGATTTTTTTGCATTTAAATAAACAAAAATGTATAAGTTCTAATTTAGATTCAGCAGTTTAAAAAGCATTAATTTAAATAAAAATTAAAAATATTTAAAGTAAAAATTTGAAAAAAAATGACGCAACTTTAAAAAAAAATCATATTTTCAAAAGTAAATATTTTTTTCCAATTTGCTGAATCAAAATTAAAGCAAAACACCTGAAAAATACATTTTCCAAATTTGAATCATTTAACTTTAACGGTTCTTGACTTATAACAATTTAAATATAAGAAATGGTGAAAAACCCATCGTGAAGAAAAACGCATTTTCGAAAAAAGTCGTTTTCATGATAACCATTGCTTGAAAGCTAGATTTTGAAAACAAACCAAAACTTAAAAAGGAATATTTCCTGTTCAATTAAGATAGAAATACGATTTAAAGTACATTTTAAGCAGAAAAAAACAGATGAATTTTTAATGTAATAAAAAAATTTAGGAAAATTTAAAATTTTTTGTGTCTCGGACCCCCTTAATATCGCAAATTACATAAGGACTTGGCTTATCTGTTGAAACTGATCTCTCTTTACTTCAGTTTTTAATGAATGCTTGTCCCTGTCTGGTTCTTTCTTCGAATTTTTCTAGGTTGTTTCGTCGGGTTTTTACAAAAATTAAAACAAACCACAGGCCGATTTTTGTTAAAAAATTGAATATTTGGATGTAAGAAAATTTTCTACATTTGCTCTAAAATTTTCAAATCGAAATATTGATTAGTTTTCTTAATTTTAGCCAACCAATTAGTTAAAATCGTCTTTATCTTTTATTTTTAAATGAAAGTTAAGTTCAACAGATGTGCGATCCTTTTGTCGTTTGGGGAAAACTGCTTTTCTTTAGTCGTTTAAAGATTTTTTAATTATTATCTGGATTGATTACGGGCTGATTTTTACGAAATAAACATTGAAAAGAGTGGAAAATTTAATAAATTGGGCTAAAAGATTGATACCTGATTATTTTTATTAATGTAAAAAACGCTAAAAAAGTGCTAAAATTTTGTTTAAAAAATTTAATTAAAAAAAATCTAATCAAAAAATCTAAAACCGTGTTCTGAGGTGCAAAACTACATGCATAAAGGTACATTCCTACCACATTTTGTAGCTCTCCGTGCAGCGGTCTCTTCAAACGCTGTCGACAGACAGACTCACACACATTCTCACACGTAAAATTACTTCCTTATTACTACAGATAAAATCCAAATTATATTAAATGCAGATCCACCCGGCGTTGTCCGGGCCCGTCATGAATGCCTCTTTAAATTAACCTCAAATTTGTATGATATTATATCTTTAATCCCATTTTAGTCGAATTTATATTTTTAAATGAAAAGATATTGAATTGAAAGTATATGCTATTTGGTATTTATTTTATGCTTAATTTGATTTTTGGAGTCTATGCGCAACGAAAGAGAGTGAAAATGCGACAAAACACTCAGTCTTTTACTGATTTCATCGAATTTTTTACACATTTTATTTTGAAAAAATTATTTCTTCCCTTCGGAACGTTTCAAAATTTTTGTAAGTGACGTAAATCTGGTCTATTGAGATGCTCTAAAAAGATTGTGTTAAAATACTTACGTTTAGTTACTTTTAGCGTAGAAAAAATATCGTCTCCGTGAGGCGCGAAGAGACCTGCGTTTGCAGGTGTATTTGAAAGTGTTAAAATTCATATTTTTTAAAACCGATTGCACCATCTATTAAAAGAAGATTTCAGCTTTAAGAAAACATTTTTGGTTTGTCGATATCTCTAAAACTATGCCCTGAAGGGGCGTTTCAATCATAGACTTCTCTAAGGTTTCAATAAGGGAGGAAAACGTTTTTCGGAAAAAACGACCCTTTTTGAGAATTTTTTTGCGATTTTTTTTTTTTTTTTACTTGATTATGGCTTTTAAGACGTTCGAATACGGCCTTTCAGGATGTTTCTTCCACTTTTAACTTTACTACGCGGTTTGGCTGATGTAAGTCAATAAATAATGACAAAATACCCCGGAAGTTCCTTCTTTTCGATGTTCATCTTCAACTGATGCGTAAATAAGCGCTTTTGCACCTGCGACAGCGCTTTTTCCCTGAGTTTTTAATGAGAGTGAGTTGCGATTTTCATTTAGTAACAGAAGTAATTATTAGGATTTTAAAATTGTGAGTCTCATAGGTGCGTCAGAAGACACTTTGGACTATCTTCATAAAAATTTTCAGCCTCGTACGTCCCGTACATTTTGCTAGCCATTATACACACACAGACACTGCGAAACTTTCTTTTATTAGTAGAGATAGTATAAATAATACATTAAAAACTTACAGCAAGAAAAATTCCGAATACTGAAAATCAAATTCAAATCTGATGAAATATTTTAAATAAAAATATAGCCTGTTATTTTTACGCCGATACATGTTAAAACTGTATCAACTTTTATTTCAAAAGAATTTTTTTTTCTGTTTAACATACTGTTTTTAACAACAAAGAATCATTTCTTTAATTAAAATAATTCTCGTTAGTTTACAATAAACACTCTAGTTCCTTTTGGCTTACAAGAAACGTTAATGGATATTATTCTTTTAATTGAATAGTCGTGTTGCAGGTTCAACTACACAACTTTTGTTTTCTCACCCATCTTGTTTTTGTCTTGTTTTTATTCCAGAAGTTTATGTTAAAGACAAAAATTTTCAACGTTTAATATTTCTTTTATGTTTAAAATTCATTTATTTTTTATTTACAAAACGATGAAAGTGTATTTAAATACAATAATGAAGTTCTGTTAAATTTTTAACTAATTTTAATATGAATTTTTAATATGAAATGTAGTTTAAAAAATAAAAATAAAAGTTCTTTTTTTTTCTTTCTGATTTTGAAGAAAATCCAGCCTTTTTATGAAATAAAATAGAAATAAATTTTTATCCCTCAATCATGTTTTTCAACATATTAAGAACTATTTCTTTTATTTTATTGTATCGATAAAGAAAGAATTAGGATAGGAATAAAGAGGATATTATTTTTACATCATAAAAATGCATTTTTATGGCTATTTTAATCCTTTATGTTCCAATGGTTCTTTTAAGTGCTTTTAACAAACATTTAAAATAAAATTTACTTAACCCTCTAAGCGGTTTGGACGTATTTTTTCGTTTCCCCAAAACAACTTCAAAGTGTTGTAGAAAAATATTTTAAAATGTAATATCAAATAAAGGGGTATGAAGTGTATTTTAGAATCAAACAGGGAAAGGAAATTTACATTAAGATTATTTTTATAAGCATTTTTATGAAAATGCAGGAAAGCCCTCAAGACGCTCGGAGGAATCCGTCTACAAAATAAAAGTAGGTTTTGCTTTTCATGCAAAATACTTTCCTCGATCGCATTTAGAAAGCCCAACTAACCAGTCCAAGTTAAAAAGTCCTTCCGGCCAGTGCCGGGAGGAAGAGGTAGCTTTCATAATCCTTATTTTAAAAAAGCCAACTTATATCATGCAAACACACGAAGCTCAATTTAGTGGAAACCGAATATAGGAGATTCAATACTAATTTTTATCAATATAATGAATGAGAATTTCGCGAAATTAGTCAGCTTTAGCCAAGCTGCTTTTCTTTAAAGTAACTTATATTTGGCTGCCAAATTCGGCAATTTCTTAAAGTGCCTGTCATTTTAAGACAACATGGTGGATGAGGCTAAGCAGTGAACTTGGTCGAGACCTTAGTAATTGCTGTGCACATGCTCACTCACATCGGAATCGGTTAATATATAGGAGTGCTGTCGCATGCAAAAAATCAGATTTTTCAAAATGTCACCCACAATAGAAATTGAAACTGCTATATCTGAGCCATTTTTTAAGGTAAAGACAAACAAAAAATGCTCCTGAATCCTTATATCATGATCAAATACTTAAGAAAGAAACCTTTTTCAATTTCTAATTTTTTTGCACCTCACTTTAAATATATATATATTTTTTAATTTAATGGCCGCCATTTTGAAACAAGATGGCTGATGAATTTGGCCAGCGAACTTGGTCGAGGTGTTGATGTATACTATCCACATGCCTTCTTACATCGAAATAGGCGAATACGTGTGTTATCGCGTGACAAATACAAGATCGTTTCAAAATGTTAGCCATGCTAGAAATTCAAAGTGCTATAAATCAACCATTTTTTAAGATATCAACAAAAGAACAAATTTTCAGAAACAAAAACTGCTCCGGAATCTTTGTATCAAGGCCAAACACATAAAAAAAATCTTTTTCATTTTCCAATTTTTTAATACCTCATTTTGAATTTTAAATTTGATTTTTTTAAATGGCAACCCTTTTGAAACAAGATGGCGAATGAAGCGAGCCAACGAACTCGGTCGAGACATTGGTATGTACTATGTACAGACCAAGTTACATCCAAATAGGTTCATAAATACGCCTGTTATAGCGTGACAAAAATCAGGTCGTTTTAAAATGTCAGCCACAAGAGAAATTCAAAATGCTATTACTCAGTCATTTTTTTTTTAGATATAGACGAAAGAAAAACTGTTCCGGAATCTTTGTATTAAGGTCAAACACATACAAAAAAAATCTTTTTCATTTTCCAATTTTTTGGTATCTCATTTAAATTTTTTTATTTTTTAATTTTTTTAAATGGCCGCCATTTTGAAACAAGATGGCGGATGAAGCTGGCCAACGAACTCGGTCGAGATATTTGTATGTACTATGTACACACCAAGGTACATCCAAGTCGGTTCATAAATACGCCTGTTATTACGTGAGAAAAATCAGGACGTTTCAAAATGTCAGCCACGCTAGAAATTCAAAATGCTATAACTCAGCCATTTCTTAAGATATAGACGAAACAAAAACTGATCCCGAATCTTTTTATCAAGGTCAAACACATAAGAAGAAAATATTTTTTCAATTTTCAATTTTTGGTACCACAATTCAAATTTAAATTTTTCTTAAAAATTTAAATGCCCGCCATTTTTAAACAAGATGGCGGGTGAAGTTGGCCAACGAACCCGGTCGAGACATTGGTATGTACTATGCATAAACGAAGTTACATCCAAATCGGTTCATAAATACGCCTTTTATCGCGTGACAAAATTCAGGACGTTTCAAAATGTCAGCCACGCTAGAATTTCAAAATGCTATAACTCAGCCATTTTTTAAGATATAGACGAAACAAAAACTGCTCCGAAATCTTTGTATAAAGGTCAAATATATAAGAAAAAACTATATTTTTCCATTTTCAATTTTTTGGTACCACATTTCAAATTTTAAATTTTTAAAAAAATTTTAAATGGCCGCCATTTTGAAACAAAATGGCGGATGAAGCTGGCCAACAAACTCGGTCGAGAGATTCGTATGTACTATGTACACACCGAATTACATCCAAATCGGTTCATAAATACGCCTTTTATCGCGTGACAAAATTCAGGACGTTTCAAAATGTCAGCCACGCTAGAAATTCAAAATGCTATAACTCAGCCATTTTTTAAGATATAGACGAAACAAAAACTGCTCCGGAATCTTTGTATAAAGGTCAAATACATAAGAAAAAAATATTTTTCCATTTTTAATTTTTTGGTACCAAATTTCAAGTTTTAAATTTTTTTAAAATTTTTAAATGGCCGCCATTTTGAAACAAAACGGCGGATGAAGCTGGCCAACGAACTCGGTCGAGACATTGGTATGTACTATGTACACACCGAATTACATCGAAATCGGTTCATAATTACGGGAGTTACAGTGTGACATAGGTCAGATATATATATATATATATATATATATATATATATATATATATATATATATATATATCAATTTTGAACGGAGGGTGGTTTCGGGGTCTGGGGGTCATGATCGATGAAAATATACCAAAATTTTTTGAAATCGCTTTCCTCCGAACGGCTGCAATAGGTAGCTTTTTTGTAAAGAAAGCTACCTAATATTTTTTAACCCCTTAAGCGTCGTGCCCGATATATGTAGGCTACTTTTTTAAAATTCAGATTGTTTGATTTCCGCCACTTTTTTAAAGTAGAAATATTCATCTTATTTAATGGCAGATAAAAAAGATGCCAGAATAAAGCCCATTGGATAAATTTTAAAAACTAGCAGGAATCATACAATCAGTTTTATTTTTAAAGTAGCCTACGGTGCGCGTGAAAGTCATGGGCGCCAGAATTAAGGAGTTAAAGTGGTAATTTCGCCAATCATTTTCAAAGAAACTACATTTCTTCTTACATTCTTACTTTCTACATAAAAAGTGTATGTTTTAATAAAGTTTGGTCAAAGACATTTTATATCCTATACCATACATAGAGAAATCAATCTGTTGATATCGAATGAATAACTAAATTAAGGGTGTATTCGAAAAAATATTTTTCCACCCTCAACAGCTCGAAATTTTCTGAGACATTTCCAGACTCATTTTTAAAAGTAAAAACATGAAACTTGATGGGGTGTTTTCTGAAGACATGTTTAACATGCCGTGTGATTTCATTTTCAGCTCAATTAATTAGACTTTGATTTTTAAACAATTATTTTCTCAGTATGACCATTTTTTTCATTCCCAGATCGCCCGCTTCGGAAAATTCGGTTCAAAACGCTAACTTTGACAGCTTTTTTTACAGTATTTTCTGCATTTATCAAAACATTAAGAAGCACGGCACATTATATAGTTTCTAAATAAGAGAATTTCCCAGTTTGATGCGTTTGAGAGCAAAAATGAATTTTAAAATGAATCAGAAAATAAGCAGTTTGGATCGGAATACACCCTTAAAAGTTATTATTTTTTAAATGTCACTAACTGAACAGTTGTATTTTTTTCTAACCTTATTAATGAATGAAGTTTAAACTTAAAATTTCTTTAAGATGTCATACCAGAAAAGGTGCTATTGATGCTTCAGCCTCGGGAATTTTCAATTTCAAAGACAAAAGCAATCATTTTCATTATTAAATATTTTTCATGAATAGTCTCCTAAGACAGAAAATCATCTATACTTCATAATCTTTAAAGTGTCGTAGAAAATGGCATCATTTTATTATAAATATTATCTCAATAACTATCGAGAATAAAATAATCTTAGGGTCTGATATTTAAATATTAATAAGCATTAAAATTTCCAGTCGGAGAAATTTAGAAATTTTACACATGCAGAATTTTAACAATAAATTTAAGGGGTTTTTTTCTTTTTTTCTTTTTTCTTTTTTTTTTTTTTTTTGCGTGCAGTGAATCAAGGTGATAAAAGGAATAAAATTTCCTAACTAAATAAATTATAGTCACTAAAGTGTCCCAGAAAATGGTACCATTTGATTGGCAATGGTATCTGCTATAAATATTTACGAATAAGATAAGCTCGGGAATTTTAACAAGCTTCAAATTCTGTTAGACCATTGCAGATTAGGTTTGGGTGCATATCGCTCGGCGGATGGCGCTGCGGTGCTGTGTTTTTCACAATTACTCTCATAGATTTACTTCCATTGATAGATCTATAAGATGGAATTTCATCAAACGTCATTTTCAATTATACTTTGGTACAGGTAAATGCTGATTAAGTTTTAGTATATATAGCCCAACAAGAAAAGCTATTATACTGTGTTTCCCACGTTTTACGTATTAGCCGTATCTGAATGTGTATGGGATGGAATTTAGACCTTGGCGTAAATTGGTACTGATAAGGTTTGGGTGCATCTCGCTCAATAAGTAGCACTGCTATCCTCTGTATTTAACGATTTTCATGATAGCTATATCTCGGCATTAGTTGAATGGAATTTCACCCAATTTAATGTGTAAGATGTTTATTGAAAATTATGTTACATTCAATTTTGTCTTAGTACACTCAAGAGGTCTGCTTATTTTTATTAACATTATAGCTGTATTTCAGTGACTATTGGTTAGAAATGAACTAGAATTTATAATAAATTATTAATATATAATATAATATATAATATTATTAATATATGTTTATTTGCTAATTTTTGTATTTGAATACCCAACAATGGGAGGGAGGCTTTTGAACTGTATACACTATATGGCCAAAGGTGACCGGTCACTTGCGATTTTAGACGTTTTGTTAAATATCTAGAAAAATACATGAGGAATTAACCTGAAACTGCAGGTGTGTAAACAGTATTGTATGGGTCATATATTTCCGCGAAGATTTTTTTCTGGAACCCCATAGGGGGCCGTCATCAATTTGAAAAAGAACGAATATCTTTTGGATAACCCTGTAAAGACTAATGTAGCAAAAGCGTGCAAGCTTGAGATTATTAATAAGGGGCTTATTGTAATATACCGTGCTCATTTTTCTGAGGATAATATGTTTGCTAGTAGATAAATTAAGGTTTTTTTTTAAAAACAGTCCCAAATTTCGCCAAGTTTTTTGCTTATAATTTGCAGAGTTTTTAATATAAAGAAAAGTTTTTTTTTCAAAAAATATGACAAACAACATTGTACACAATACTCTGTAATAAGAATTATAAGAATTAAAAAATAATAAAAAGTGGATGAAAAATGAGTAGGTTTACTAAAACATGTTTTCCTGCTCATGCGCGAATGCAATCAAAATATAATATGCATAATATATTAGCTAAGCATATAGAGCAACTTTTGTGAAAGTCTCAAAATCATAGTTTGAAAATTCTAAAAATTATCGTCGATAGAATAAGCTCGAAATCCGTTGTTCCCAAAAAGGTGAGGGGATGTATGAAATATCTGTTGATTAGTGCCAAGATAGCGTACACAATATTGCACGTATTACTATATTTGGATACAACCCCTCATCTTTTTACTTCCTTTTGGGAACAACGGATTTCGAGCTTATTCTATCGACGATAATTTTTAGAATTTTCAAGCTATAATTTTGATACTTTCACAAAAGATTCTCTGTATAATTAGCTAATACATTATGCACATTATATTTTGATTGCGTTCGCACATGCGCAGTAAAACATTATTTAGTAAACCTGCTCACTTTTCATCCAAATTTTATTATTTTTTAATTCTGATTGCAGAGTATTGTGTACAATGTTGTTTGTCATATTTTCTGAAAAGAGCTTTTTTTTATATTAAGCACTCTGCAAATTATAAACAAAAAACTTGGCGAAATTTGGGACTGTTTTTATAAAAACCTTAATTTTTCTACGGGTATACATGCTATCCTCATAAAAATGAACGCAGTATATTACAATAAACCATTTATTAATAATCTCGAGCTTGAACGCTTTTGCTACATTAGTTTTTACAGGGTTATCCAAAAGATATTCGTTCTTTTTCAATTTGTTGACGGTCCCCTATGCGGTTTCGGAAAAAAATCTTCGCGGAAACGTATGACCTATACCATATTGTTTACACGCCTGCAGTTTTAGGTTAATTCCTCGTGTATTTTTATAGATATTTAACAAAACGCCTAAAATCGCAAGTAACCGGTCACCTTTGGCCATATAGTGTATATATTTTATATTATTCACTGAGTTGTATAAATCGTTAAATTCAAAGAAATGCACTCTACTTCGTAATTGCTGGTGTGTAAGACCGCAAGACGAAAGTAGGAAAACGAAAAAGAACGGAAGAAAAACACTGCTTTCTACAACTAAATATCAATGTCTTAGCAAGAAAATTATAAACAGGCTTTAGACGACAAGAAACAAACGAGTACTTTTTAAAACGTTCAATTGCCTACCCTCTTCTCCCGTTTTAGTTATTTCGAGTCCTTTAACTGCTAAATATTAGTATCTCTTGTCTTTAACGATTTTTCACACAATCAGCGGACACGTATTTTACATAACATATAATTTATAACGATAGGTGAAATCTTATTAGGGATAACGTTATCATATCAGGGGGAAGGGGGGTTCTGGCACATGATATCGTAAGATGCCTCTAGAGCAGTGTTTCTTAAACTTTGGGATTTCACGGACCCCTTTTGATATAATATGAATCTCGGGGACCCCCAACAAAATTTTCCTTAATGTAAGATAAAGTATAATTATTTTAATGGTAGAGACCTTATTTACTTTTTCATTACAGATACTTCGAGTTTAGTTGTTGAAAAAATAAAATATAATACAATAAGAAAAATGGCACACATCTTGGGAAAGTTAAAATGTACATACTGCTATTTCCCATGAGAAGGATGTTGCTGTTTTTTTTTTTTTTTTTTTTTTTGAGATGTGCAATGTCTGGTTCAATGTTTGAAACATGTATTTGCAAGTCTGGTTCGACATTCAATGGATTTCTATATTTCTTTTTCATGTGCACAAGGCTGGTAGAAAGTCTTTTCACACAAATATGTTGTGCAGAAGGAAAATAAATGTTTGGATAGCTCTGTCTGCTAGTTTTGCATACGTATTTTTCACCCATAAGCAGAAATTAGAAAGGAACTTGGAAAGCAATTTTCATGGAACCATTGCATTATAATTCAGTAAATTGTTCCTGCTTTAAGAATGTTAAGGATTCCATTTCACTAATGTCTTGGAAATGAAATATACCCTTCATCCACTCATTTTCTGACTTTGAGGGAGGAAAATAAAGTCGGAAAGCTTCTTTCAACTTCTTCAGGTGTACAATGAAATTTTCATCAATATCAGTGGAAATTGTATTGCCAGATATTTGTAAGGAATCGAATAATGTTGGGAAGGATTCAAAATTATTATTTTAAAGTCGATTTGCCCATTAATCAATTTTTTTTTTATTGTTGCTTCTGCTTTGTCCTGAACTTTGAAAATATGTACCGATGTTTCCTGTAAGCTTAAATTGAGCTCAGTCAGAAGACAAAAAATAGCTGCCAAATATGCCACTTTACAAGCCAGGAGAAATCATTGATTTCTTTTTGTTGTATGAAACCGTCTACACAGGTGAATAGTGCTGTACTTGTTGTGTGAGATGGAATGGATTTGCAAAACAAAAAAAATTCACATACATTATCACCAAATTCGCAATCAAATTCATAAAGAACGAAAGCTAACAAATTCACATTATTGGAAACGTCTGAACTCTCATCCACCTCCAATGCGAAATTAGACTTTTTTGCACATTCTTGTAATTGGTTCTAAATATTTTCACATAAGTCTGTCATTCTGTTTTTAACAGCGTCATTAGATAATGAAATTAAATTTAGATTCTTTTCTGCTTTTTCTCCTATTATTGTTGTGATCATTGCTTTTTCAGAAGGTAGAATTAAAATCTCTCCAATCGTATGAGGTTTGCAGACTTTGCTACCATCAAAGATACCTGATACGCGGCAAAAAAAACCCTTTTCGTTATTGGAACCAATTGCAGTCTTTTCAATTAATATCCGACTTGTTTTCAGTTCTTTTAACTTGCTTTTAAAAAAGCCAGTTTGATTGTTTAATTACTTTTTATGTTTAATTTATAAACGTTTACGGAGTTTTGCTGTTTCATACATTCATTCGACAGTATATCGTGACAAATAACACAAACAGGCTGTCCTTTACTACTAATACAGGTGCTCGTAAATCTCACTGATAATTATTCTTCAAAGTGCTTACGTTTTTTTCTTTTGCGGTAATTTCTTTTCCGTTTTAAATTGTGAGGTATTAAATCATCATCATCTATATCTGACTCCATCTCTTCTTTACGTTTTATTTTACCGATCTTTAACCACTCATTCATATCATGAACAAAAAAAAAAGTAAGTATGTAACAAGAGAGACTAAAATAGTAGCAATGCACTTCAAAATGACAATAGCTGGAATTCACTCACTACTATTTTCATCCTGCTTTTACGTTTCTTGATAAAATGACGTATTGTCAGGTGCTGGCTACTACGACAACGCGAAACGGAATGCATATATTGCACGCTGTCGGGGAAAAAAATATTCGGTAAAAATGTTTGGCTTGCGCAGAGAGGAATTCATAGGGGGGAGCGAAGGAGAGGGTTGGGATTCCCTTCCCCCAGCATTGAAATGTCTCCGTCGAAAGATTTAGATTTAGGTGTTTCTTTTATGCTTATTAATAACCCTAGATTCTAGTTCTAGTTTTGAATTTATCCGCAACTACAGCTACAGAAATTCGTGCTCAAGAAAAAATGTTTGAATTCAACACTGGGCTTTAGGACCCCCATCTGTAAGCTCGCGGACCCCCCAGGGGTCCGCGGACCACAGTTTAAGAAACGCTGCTCTAGAGGAAAGGGGGTGGAGTTGTCTTTTGATATCGCTATCATTTTTTATCCAACCAAAATTTCCCCTTTTTATTTGTAACTTGGTCTTTACTTCAAAATAGTATGTTATCTATTTTTGTGAAAATACAAAGTTATTATTAAAATCATTAAATGATTATAAATATTTTAATTCCAAAATATAGATGTTTGGCGTTCCTATTCTTCTGTCACACATGTATGCATATATAATCCGCTTTTCGACAAACCATATGCGAATTATGTTTGAAATTATACTTGTGTTTACCCGTAAATAAAAGAGAAAGAATGTTGTCTATCTGCTTTGTTGATAAGAAGTTCTGTCTGCCACACCCTGTGGGGAAACAAGTGCAAAAAGACATTATTACTATTGAATGCATTATGTAACAAAAAGCTATTACGAAATACTTTTAAACAGTAACTATTTCTTTTAAGTGTTATTTTATATAAAGTTATTTCATGTATAAACTGTTATTTTATTGACTTCTCTTCATCTGAATCAATCAAGTATGCGAAAACTAAATGTAATCATATTTGTATATCCCTTCAAACAAAAGAAAAAATTCCAAAAATCTAAAGAATTTTTATACATTGATAACGATATCATTACGGGGGGGGGGTCGAGGGATAATAACGTATGATATCGTAAAGGGGGGAGGGGGGGCAAAATTAAAAAAAGTTGATAACATTATATATGAACAGCCCTTTATTCAAATTCGAAAGAAGCATTCATTAATAATAACTTCTTTAAGTCCTTCCGCTACAGTTTTCGATACCTTTTCACGAAAATTTTAAACGGGCTGCAAAACCTATTTTTTCACATTTTTTTCATTTAAAAATATAAATTCAGACAAAAACAGGTTAAACATATAAAATCATACAAATTTGAGGTTCATTTTTGTCCACGGTCCCGGGTAACACCGGGCGGGTCAGCTAGTATATTAGAATAATACAGATGAAAGTTTTGTTATGACTACAGCACATGTATCTGAAACTATCCATAAAAACTTCGTGAAAGTTTACATTTTGACGAATTTGAAGGTCAGGACTACATTATTCCGGCGTCAAGATTATGTAGTAGTATTGAAGTTTTTAATTTGTTAATCTTTTAATGTTTAGCTTTCTTAATGAAATTAATAGAAATTCATACATTCATAAAATTCATAAAAATACTTTAAAATTTACAAAAAACGAAGATATGTACATTCATCGCTAACAACTGAAACTAAAAAAGTGATTCTTCTGAATATTTTTATTAGATGAAGATAGTTACTATATATTGGAAATTATTGTATTAATTTTATTGTAACGGTGTGCATCAAAGGCTTGTAAGAGTATTTAAAACATAATTTCTGAAAAAAAAAATTTATAATAAAGTTTAATTTACAAATAAAGAAAATTTTAGAGAAATACATTATTGAATGAATAATATAATTATCACATTCGCAAAATAAGTGAATATGTTAATAATGAAAATTAAGTGTAACACGTGACAGGGGAATTTAGCAAAAATAAATAAATAAAATTTACAAATCATCAATTTTCATAAGATATATAACTTTAATGTTTTACGATGTATAGTGTAAAACCTCTAAAGTATTTTAAAAACATTTCTCGGTCAAAAATATGTACCATGTACTCGAAAAGAAAGTTTTTCTATAGAATAGCCCTATAACATTATACTTTTCAAATATTTTACCTTAAATTTATTTTTTCAATTATTATAGTAAAGCATATCTTTCTTTTAAATTCTATGCAATCCCAGACTAGTTATGATTTTTACTAGAAAACATAAAACTGTTCTTATTGTTCAAAACTTTAATATAATCAATTTTTTTTTGTACATATTCTTTACATTATTGTACTCTTTTACGTTATTCCGCTTTGCATCTAGTACATAAAAAGGGCCTTTTATAAATATTATTGTTGTTTTTCTTTTACTTCAAATCTTAATAACAACAACCTTATATCAAATTGAAATTTTAACAGTTATTATTTCATAGCTGATATTTTTACAATGGTTCTTTATATTTTAAGCATAAAATATTTCGAATGTACTAATAAAGAATAACATATAATTTAATTATAAAAATAAAAACTCGAAGGTGATACAGTGTAAACAAATAAGTAATGAAATAACGAAATACATTTTTTGTATCAAGAACAAAAGCAGTTTATTCGTAATACGTGTAAAAGTTGTTGCAACTACATAAAAATGTCGTAGTGAAAGAAAATGCAAATAGTTTGATGAATACTTCTCTTTTCTATTAATTTTTTATACCGATTTACCGATTAAAAATGTCCCTGATTGAAATCAATATTTATAATACTTTTGGAATGTATGTTTAAATAGTTTCTGTAAATTGGTAGGTGCATTTAATTATGATTTGATATGATATTTTTTTTTAATAAAATATCCCAATGAAATACACCTATATAAAATTTTAATTTAAAGATAAGTTTCTTTAAAAATAAAATAAAATGTTTCATAAGCTTATAAAAAACACGAACATGTGTTTTTTTAATTGAAATATTTTTTAATATATGCTTATATAAAACAAAAAAAATAATAGCGGTAAAATAAGTACTATAATAAAAATAATAACTAACATGTAGGATCTTTTATATTAAAATCTGACTGTCTGTTTGTATTTTACTATTAATCCTCCTAGAATGTGGAGCGTTGGGAGATGAAATTAACATCAGTTATTAGCATGGATCCGAAGCTGCTACAATAAATCTTATAATTTTAACATTTTAACTGGCTTCCAAGATACTAATTTATGTTTAATTTTTAATGACATATCTGTAATTTTTAATGACTTATCTATAACAAAATTTTTGCCTTTAAAAAAAAAAAATTAAAACGAAAAGTCAAACATTAAGAACAGATTATGAAATACATTTCAACAACAAAGACTGTTATTAAGAAGTTTCCTTTAATATACAATGAAATAAGATTTTTAAATAAGTAATTAAAACAAGAAAGAAAAAGTCATGCATCAATCATAGATTATGAAACACGTTCCAATACATTCAGAATAATGATACAAAACTGTACCGTTCAATAAGTTAAAATATTAAGTCCAATTCAACCCTATGGAAATGCATAACTCTTCTGAAAACCCAATTTCTGCTGTTCCCGTCTACAATCGGGAAATTATCCGAATTCTTTGATTAGCCGAGTATATATTGTACTGCCCTATTGTATAGTAATCATCTTGTAGTAAAATTCAGTGATTAGTATCAATATCAATACATTTGAAATAGCGTAATGGCATTAAAATACACTGCAAACGATTTTTCCCCATTGACTAAAATGTAACGTAATTATTTTGAGTGCCCCTGTAAATGAGCTATTAATACCACATACTTCATATACAATACCAAACATGCTTTGGTCACCCTAAATAATGTTTATAAATTGTATGAAAACCCGCGTATATTTACGGGAGTTAGAGTGTGGACAGAAGGACAGACAAACCGAATGCATAAACACTTTTCAACTTTATTGGAAAGTGTTAAAAACACATAACTCAATAGAAACCCATTTACAGCAATTGCTGTCCATATACGGTAATGCGTGCTAATTCTGTCGTGAAGTCCGCTATATAATTTATTAAATTTATACATACCACTTAATTAATTAAATTTAGTTAAATTTCAGAAATACGTATCATAACGGAAAGCACATTACCAGTAATTGTCGATCATAGTTATTCCAGTAATTGAATTACTTTGTGCATCTCTGTAAAGGAACAGCATATGCCACGTACTCAATCATACTACGGAATTAATCTACTTATAGAAAATATGTTGTAGTACGCCTCAGTGTTCCTTTTTAATTTTGTTGTGTTTGAAAAACCATAAAATCAATTAAATGCGCCGGAAGCGATTTTCCCCCCATATATCATAATTTAATGAGATTCTTTTGTGCTCCCTATAAAAAAATTATAAATTATTATTATTCTGTGTTCTTGAGAAACCATGTTGTAGTCAATCTGTGTGATCCATATCAATTTCATTAGGTTTTAAATACTGCAGCATCAATAAAAAGTAATCGTTTACACCTATAACCGAGCGGCGTCTTCAAAAACCAGGTATCTCATCGAGTTCACAACTGACATTTTAGGTTTATTTAAAATTCCATTAACAAATTAAAATGGTAATGGTTTGCCAAGTCATATCTTGGTGGGAGATTTTCCCAACAGACCATAATGTGGCGGATTTACTTTGTGTGCCAGTGTAAACAAACTATAAATGCTACACACTTCATTTCAAAACTGATTATGCTATAGTAAACCTTAATATCATATAAAAATTGCATGGCAACCCGCATATTTTTACCAGAGATAGAGCACGGCCAGACAAACGGAATTCATAAAAATGAAAGATAAAAGAAAACGTAAGGATACCATCTGCTTTCCAAACTGATAAAAAAATATTATATATATATATATATATATATATATATAAATCGTACCAACCCATTACAGAAGCAAGTTTTTGTCAAAATTCCTCTAGAGCAATAAACTTTTATAGACCTTGTATCGCCATTTTTTAATGAAGACATTCTACTTATAATTGCGTCAAAATCACGTAATTTGCAAAATGTAATTTGCGCAATTTTCAGTTAATTTACATTATAAATATAATTTCTTATTCATAACAAGAAATTTAATAATATTAATCTGATAAAACTTTTACAAATGCAGAATTAAAATTAGATTTTTCTTTTTCTCTAAAAATCGAACGATCTTATATAATACATATGCAACACATAGGGTTGCTACACCAGCTGATTAACTACTAAAATATTTAATTAAAAACACAATTTTATAATTAAATATACAAAGCTGTTGAAAAGAATTAATATTTTTATTTTGATTCCTGAGACTGATACATGATAAATAGTATTAAATGTGAAATATCTTTATAAAAGTATTATTATACCAGTAATTAGTAATAATTGCTATGCATTCAAAACGTATTTGAAAAACTTGATTTCAATACAAATAAGTGAAATAGTTATAATGTGCAATAATGTGTTAGTTATAATATTTCGCCATTTGAAAAATACATTTTGAGTGTGCGTGCATCCGATTGGATAAAATAATGAACAAATTTAGCCGTAAGGTTCATGAAATATACACATAATTTCAATTTAATTCCTAATTACCTAAAATGTTCAACAAAACTATAGGTTGGTTATGATGAATTATTCTAGCTGCAATTAAATATATCTATAACGAATAAAGTTTCTTCATATTTTTTTTTTCATGGTAAGTTACTATTGATCAATACATCAATACTTTTTATCAATAAAAAAAAGAAGCTAGCTTTCATCTTAAAAAGAAATATGTGTACCAAGATTGATTTTGACTAAAGACATTTTTTGCGTAATGATTAAAAATTATATATATATTTCTAGATGACATTTTGAGCCAGAATTAGAAATTATAATTTCAAATTTTTTAATTATGCAGCAAAAAAGACGAATGAAAAAATCTTTTTAAGTAAAAATCTTCTTTAATAACAAAATTATTAACTAATTCATGATTTCAGTATATTCAAACTTCATTAAAATAAAACAGAAATTTCAATTTGCAATGTAAAAAAATAAAAAAAAACTTCTGTTAGTTAACGAAAAGAAAAAAATATTCTAAAAAAAAAACGTAATTCAGCTCTTTCTTTCATTTTTCTCCTTAAAGAAGGATTTTCGAATGATCCATTCCTGACCTTTTCTTCTCTGAATTCATTAAATTAAATTAAAAGCAAAAAAAGAACTAATGATATGCATTAGTTGTTTGAAACTCCAAAAACATATTACTATTTAGAATAACAATGGTACATTCTCACAAATTTTCATTATTTGGTGAGCTATACTTTGCAAAAAAGAGATAATTCTTAAACTTATAAAGAAACATAACAACGTGTTTTATTAATATTCAAATGTATGATGTTTTAAAAGAAATAAATTGAATTGTGATTTGATTATCACAACTTTTTACCATTTACGAGGGTGTATCAATAAGTTTTTGCCCTCACATAGAAATAAATAAGTGAAACTTATGAAATTGCAACATTGTATTAGTCCTTTTCTATAGAGTCACTGTGCATAGTAACACATTTCTGCAAACGGTATTTCAAAGAGACGGGGGAAGATGTATTCCAGGAGGCGCGAAAGTAGACTCAAAGGGGGAGGGGAGCATTTTTCCAACTTTTGCCGATTCCCACATGTGACATATTGTTGGAAAGGCCTGTGACCACTTATTCACTTTATGCCCCTCTCCCCAAATTTGCCCCCGAGGGGGCATGAATGATGTCCGCAAAATTTAGAAAAGTGCCCCCGGAGGGCAAAGTGGAGGGAAAGGGCTCGGGAGGTGTATAGTATGAATAAGGGGTCACAGGCCTTTCCAACAATATGTCACATGTGGGGGTTGGAAAAAGTTAGAAAAATATCCCCCTTGGGTCTACTATCGCGCCTCCTAGAATACATCTCCCCTCTCTCTTTGAAATACCGTTTGTAGAAATGTGTTACTGAGCACGGTGATTATATAGAAAAGGACTCATAAAATGTATCAATTTCATAAATTTCACTCAATTATTTCTATGTGAGGGCAAAAATTTATTGATACACCCTCGTAAAAGATACTTAGAATTTCTGTGCATTGCGTTAAACATTTTCAAGAGAAATACGCAATAAATTTAAGCGGTGAAGTTTATAAAACTAGCACATTTATGATCTCAACTTACCGGCACTCTAAAAAAAAATTTAGTCAGAAGTAGCTACAGGGAATTTTTCTAATTGCAATCAAATATCTATACAGGGTGTCCTTAAAGTCTATACACATTATTGAGATAACAGTTCAAAATCCTTTTAGATAGAGCTTCCACAAAAGTACAAAAAGTAAGATTACAAAAAGTAATAAGCTGTCTACTGCAGCCGTCCAGAAAAGCGTAATTCCTGAAAATTTCGGTATGTTTTCACAGATCATAACCCATGGCCCCCAAAACCACCCTTCATTCAAATGTTGATTTATATATATATATATATATGATCTTTGTCATGCAATAGCACTTGTATTTATAAAACCATTTGGGTGCAACTAAAGATGTGTATTAGACTTACCAAGATCTCGACCGAGTTTGTTAACCAGTTTGGTCTACCATCATATTTCAAATTGGAGGCTACTTAAAGATTTCAAACTAAAAAAATATATACAAAACAATTAGAATTCCAAATTTATTTTTTACTTAAGCGTTAGGCCTTAATACTAACATTTTGGGGCATTATTTATTTTGCTTCTATCTTAAAATATGATTGTGATTTAAGATATAACAGTTTAAAATTATAGGGTATTTGACATTTTGAATGAAGGAAATGGCTCACACCCAATAGCTCTCGAGCTTGTCGAACGACTATCCTCTAGTATGCGCAATACTGCTTCTTCCACTTCAGGAATTCTCTGAAATCTCCCAGTGCCTGTATCAAGCACGAAAGCATAAAATGATCCACTCACGCACCTCCCGATGAAACGTTCAAATGTTCGGAGATCCAACAGAATCGTACCCGGGAATCATCCCTTGTAATCGTTCCTTTGAACAGGACAATCCATTTCCTTGCGCAACCCCATACATGAAATGCATGTCGACAAGCTGCGCATTGGTTCAATAATGCATGTGGCTCGAAATCCATGCGGGGAATGACGATTCAGGACTGCGAAGCCACCTCACTCAATAGCGCCCTCTACTGCCTCAACGCTGCATTTCCGCATCCACATTTTATACAAAATCTGCTTATTTAGGTCCCCTATGTCTGCCTATACATTTCTCGTACATAGTTTTGAATCACCCTGTATATTCATATCCGCTAGCGTCAAACTCTCGCTAAGATTAGCGACATTTGGCGAAATGTCATTAAATTCGGAGACCAAAAATAAATCGAAATAAATGAAGCCATCTTGGCTATAGTTGAATAATTTGACGAAATTATCATTTCAATTCAGTACTGACAAGAACTGGGAATGAAAATTCTCTAATCGGGTTCTTCGCGTTGTAGCTTCGAGTTTTCAAGTAAAATTAGCTGATATGTAGCTAATATGTTAAAGCAAGAATTATGGAAGCTTCATTTTTTCTTCCGGTACAGGCCGGAAGGATTTTTTGTTTTTGTTTTTTGCAGATGATGTAATCGTATACTTTCAGAAGAAGAAGTAATAGCCACAGTTTGTGATCTCCTTCAAACGTTAATATATTAAAAGATGCATGAGGACGTCACCTACATTATGTTGTCTTTTCCCACAGCTTCCAGCAAATGATAAAGCTGCAATCACACGTACTATGGAGTCATAGGCAATATCGTATACTTTCTCCAAAACAGATTTCTCGACAGAAAAACGGTCGAAAACACACCGTGTGATAGTTTACCCCCACATATCTTCATCAATGATGAACTTTTTGTGCTTATATCAGCTCTCGAATTCCGCCAATCGGAGTGCTCTAAAAAAAGTTGTTTTCAGTATTCTGGTTTAACCCTTAGGCCGTTACGAACGCGCTCAGCACTTCTATCTGAATTTATCCCCCAACGTTAGAGAAGCGCTGCACGTGCTTATCTAAAATTTTCAATGTTTTTAACATTACGAACAAGTTTACCGCATTCTAAAGTGATTGTTTCTTTCATAATAGATATTAGAACTAAATGAAACATACGAATACAAATTCTCACAAAGTAGATTTTTAGGCGAACAAGGGGATCCTATTAGACTTTTAGAAAAACAATTTGCAGAGTACATATCCGCAACTGCAAATCTAAAAGAATAACGGTGAAGTTGTACACTATGCTGCAGAAAAATCACTGAGGGAAAAAATACATAAAGAAACAAGATTATTGTGCAAAGACTGTGAAATGGCTTTATTCATGTCACCTTGCTTTAAAATATACCATACTGTCAGAAATTTCTGAACAAAATAATCAGTATTTAATGTAAATATATTCTTAAAATATTATGTTTCATTTATTTGCTATCATTTATTTTGATTTAATTAACTTTATTATTAACTTATCATTTTGGAACGTTCCTTCCAAAAAAAAAAAAAAAAAGATACTGGGGAAGACCCGAAAAGAGGAAATTCAACAGCCTAAGAGTATTGCTTACAACTGAGGATTTTACTCGATTTTCAAAATAACAATACTTGCAGCTCGAAAGAGAGGTTAAAACCAAGTCAAAGCATGTGTTTCATATCGTACGGTATACGTGTGATAAAATACACATGGTTTTTAAGCAACCTATAGCTTGTCAAGCTACATAATCATAAACTTCAACTTATGTATAGCTTAGATGTGGTCGGCTTATTTGTTTGATTGACAACTTAAGTTTTCCAAACACTAGAATTTCGAATAACAAGGTCCTGGTTGAGTCTTTGAGTGGATGACTTGTCGTTGTGCTTAATCAATAGTAGAGGGGGGGAGGGGGCGAACTCATGAAATTCTATGTTATATAATTCAAGGAAAAAAACTAATTTATGTAAGAGTAGAAATAAAGGAATCTAATGATCCAATGCTGCCGAAATTCATGTAGTGTCTAAGCCAAAAAATACTCTGAATCCTTGATTATTCCCAACAATAAATTTAAATTTAGAAATATCTAGAAATACCGGTGGACCGTTGTAAAAAACCGGTATAAATACCCGTGTTTAGAAATAACGGCTGGAAATAACTGTGTAAAAACATAAAAAAATCAGTAAAGGATGCTCATCGCAAAAAGGTTAATGAGTGATTAATTTCGGTACATTTGAACCTTATTAAGATAAAAAAGAAATTGCAATTTGCAAAACTGAAAAAAAAAACTCTTAGTAACACAAAAAAAAAAAAAAAAAAAAAAAAAAAAATCTAAAATAAAAGCGTAATGTTTTATTTTCTCTCTTAAAGAAGGATTTTCGAAGCATCCATTCCTGATCTTTCCTTCTTTGAATTCATTAAATTAAAAAAAGAATAATGATCTGCAATAGTTGTTTAAAATTCTGGAAATAAATTACTATTTGGAATGATAATGGTACAGCTTTATAAATTCTAATTAGAAAAAAGCTTTCTTAACAAAACAAAAGAAAATATATAAAATTATAATTAATCTTACGAAAATATTTTATTACCATTCGAACGTACATCATTTTAAAACTAGTTGATTTAGTTGTGATGAATAATTTTTACAAATGCTTACCTTTTTAAAGGTTGCATAATGTTTTCTCCATCACTTTTTCTGTACATTTTTATATAAAAACTAGGAGGCTCTGCCCCCTGCAAGCTACGCTCGACAACCCCCATTCAGACACCGCAGAATCTAAAAACACGCTAATCTGATAGGTTTTAAAAATATTAGAGAAGATTGAATTATACTGAAAAAAGCTGTGCAGATCTCCCTGTAAACGGGTTTCCATTCAATTCCCTTTGTTTGCAAAAATGTAAGGGCGAATCAGTTGCTGTTAAGACATCCAATGGTTGTTTTCGTTTTGATTAAAGGGGATCAGTTAAACATTTGAAAAGAAACTAAAATAAAATAAATTAAGTATATAGAGTCTTTGTCTCCCGGTATTTTAAAACAATCTCTATAACAATAGCCTAAGTCGTGTGACTATCATCAACAGTCCCAGGCGGACCACTTCGCTTTTTATACTCTATACTCTAAGTGCCAGTTTGGCATTTTAATGTTAGCCAGGCACAGGTGATAAGTCGCCAAATATTATTATATTGCCATCATTTCATCTATATTATAATAGTTCAAGTCATCAACTGCCATAAACAAATACGGTCTGATCCCTTCGCCGTTCATATGAAAGTTTGGCACAGATGTTATATACGTCCCATATTGGCGCGATTTTTTAACGACGCCAATTTGGGGAACGCAACAACAGCATAAACAACAACATCCGGCTAACCATATCAAGCAAAATAACGATACTTTGGCGCCACTTAAGTGCCCATTCCGTATATGACATTGGCGTCAGAAAAAAATCGCGCCAATATGGGACCGTAAGTTTTCCATTTTGATTAAAAAAAATAAAAAAAAAATTTCGAATAAAACTACATAAAATTTGCCATAGTTGCAACGAATTATTTCTACTGTTATGCTAGCCGGATGCAAATCTCGCCAATAGCTTTTTTTCAACTCGCCAGTTAGCATTTTTTAGTGTAGATTTCGTATGAAATACTACCTATTGGCGTCGTTCCTATGTTGGAATTTCTGAAAAATTTTTGCAGATCTACACCGATCATGACCCCTAGAGCCCAAAACCACCCTCAGTAAAAAACTTTATATATCTATCTATATATCTATCTATGTATGTATGTATGTATGTATCTATATATATCACTTTCTTCTGGACACGATAACTTCCACAATTCTGCACCAATCTCTTCCAAACTGATACATAAAATCAAGGGGCATAAAATCTCGGTCAAGTTCGTTAATGGGCAAAATCGGACCAAGGGGATGGAAATAGGGAGGGGTTTTGTGAAAACCGAAAAAACCCCATAACTTCTTAAATTTTGTACATATCGAATCAGTTTAAAGTTTTTATTAATTCTAAAAATACGGCCAAAAATTTATGTATCATAGATTTTTGATAAAGTTAAAAATGGGCTCAAGAAGGGCAAAAAATGGGGTTTTGGGGAGAAAAAAATTCATAACTTCGTCAATTCTCTAGATATCAAATCCAATTAATTTTATCATGAATCTCCTTAATATTCTCTACAACTTTTATATACACAAGTTTTTGATAGGACCAATTCGTACCGCAAAAAAAATTAAAAACGAAAACAAAAAGGGCGTTTGAAGAAGAAAAAAATCCATAACTCCGTCAATTCAAAAGATATAAAATCCCCATGAATTTATCATATAACTTCTTAATATTACCTACAACATCTATATAGGCAAGTTTTGGATAGGACCAATTCTTATAGCAAAAACAAATTAAAAATACATAGCGGTTGAAGAAAAAAATCATCGTAAGGGTGTATTCAAATCCAAACTGCTTATTTTCTGACTCATTTTACAATCCATTTTTACTCTCAAAGGCTTCCAATTGGTACCTTTTCTTACTCAGAAACTATATAATGTACTGTAATGGTCAATGTTTTGATAGAGGCAGAATATATTTTAAAACATGCTGTCAAAGTGGGCCTTTTGAACCGAATTTCCCGAAGAGGATTGTGTTGGAAAAATCATCGTATTAAGGGATTATTCAAATCCAAACTGCTTATTTTCTGACTCATTTTTAAATTCATTTTTGCTCTTAAACGCATCCAATTGGTATATTCGCTTATTCAGAAACTATATAATGTACCGTAATGATCGATTTTTTGACAGAGGCAGAATATATTTCAAAAAATGATGTCAAACTGGGTATTTTGAACGGAATTTCCCGAAGCGATTGTGTTAGAAACGAAAAATATTGTCTTACTGAGAAAATAATTGTTTATATATCAAGTTTTAATTAATTGAACGAAAATTAAAAACACGGGTCGCTTATAAATCTCTTCAAAAATCACGTCAACAAGTTTCATGTTTCTCCTATTAAAAATGAATCTGGAGTTATGCCAGAAAATTTCGAGTTGTGCATGGAAAACTATTTTTTTTGAATACCGCCCTAACATGATTGTGATAAAACCAGTTATTATATAAAAATGGAATAAAAACTCGTCAAAAGCGGCCAGATAAAATTGTGGTAAAAGTGGGTTTATCTCTAATCATGATTTGGTTTTTGTTTATGAAATTAGTATACTTAACTTCGAAATCTACCTTCGCCTGTAGGCCGGGCCGGCAGGGATTTTTTTTTTTTTTTTTTTTTTTTTTTTCGAGTGGTAATATTTGGCCAGATGTCATATACGCACAGCAGGTTTGGCGTGATTTTTTTTTTTTTTTCTTACGAAAATTTGGCGAAAACCTCATTTTCAAATACCAGTTACATATGCATTTTTAGTATTACTTAGTTATCCCGTCGACCAAAAATCTATTGCCAAACTATAAGATTAAATGCCAATAATGGTTGATCGTAAATGTCACATTTACTTGACTTTAAGCAAGTTACGTGTTTACGTCATCAAGTGATTTTTATTTCGACTTTTTATTTGTATATTTATTAATGTTATAGGGTAATTCCGGGATTTATGCCGAACTTTTTTTTGAATCTGTGTATAAAGTCCCATGGTGGACATAAAAAAAAAAAAAATCATGCTGTGCTATTTAATGTTAAATATACAACGCGTGTAGTGCGACAAAAAATTCAAAACAAATTATTAATATTTTTTAACAATTTTTTTTCTAAAACATTATATTGCGGTGCGTCACCCATACATTCAGTCTGAGACGCCGCACTTGTGCGGTAGTTATGCCGCGCTTGTAATAAGAACAGAATGAAATTATAAATAAAAATATTTAAAAAATATATTCATATCTGAGTATAATTAACGATGTAATAACAAAATGAAACTAAATGAGTACAATGAAACGTATTAGTATATTCAAATTAATAATTGTTGCCTACTTTCACTATTAAAATTATCGACTTATTTTTTACATTATATTTTAATTATTATTTCAGCAACAACGTAACATCAATGTATTAGAAAGGGAAAGGAAAAAAAGTAAAATTGTGTTTACATAATTTATTTGTTAACCCTTTCGGGACCGGTGGATTTTACACAAATTTTCTTTGGTTGGTACCACTTTTTAAAAAGAAGTTACCTTTACTTAAATAATCATGAAAATGCTCTAATTAAACAAAGCAAATATTACTTTTCTTTTTTACTGGTGCCAGAAACAAATTTTGTAAGCATTTTATGAAGGTGCTTATATGCACCTATGGTCCCGAATGGGTTAAGAGACCTGTTTTTTCGACTACAATCTACAGAAAAAGTGTCGAAAAAGTGCATTTAAACACATGATGCAACGAAGCCAATTACACTTCCTCTTTTTTGGAGTAGTTTGCAAAGAACGTCTGCATTACGCCTAAACCAATTTTTCATTATTATCATCTTGACTTGCATCTTTCTCGTCCTTTTTACTTTTTATTTTCCCCTTTTTCTGATTGGGTTTTAGTAAACTTGATAACATGCCTAACATGGTTAGTCTGTGCAAAAAGAAAAGGAAAAGTTAATAACACTTAATCATCCCGCACAAAAGAAACTGCGGCATTTATACCGGAATAGCAGTGCAGCCTGCATCCCATTTTGCATGATGCAGACGTCGGCCATCACAGTTACCTGCCATCGCTAAGGGAAATGTCGTAACCATACACACAGTACTCTATACAAACGCCACACTTAGTTTTGACTTCGAAATCATGCCTGCATTTAGTAATTAGTGTATGAAAAGCATTTAAACATAACGTGTTTAAAAGTTTGGACAGTGAAATCATGCACTTACGTCAAATTAAGGATTGTACTTCTACAAGTAAACATCGAAATGGGATTCACTGGTTAAAATAATCTCATTGCGCACCTATACTGTGTGTTTGACGACCATCTATCGATAATTATAAGAAATACAAAGGGTGCGGCATCTATCCCGTATGCGGAGACTCTCCCGGAGTTACCCTACTAATTTATTTGTTCTTTCGTTATTTAAAACAAAAATTATGTCAATTTGTATAATTTGGCGAGTGTTTTGGCGATTTATATAATTTGACGAAATTGGTCGACGGAATAACTAAGTAGTACCGTATTTTTTAATTATTTTCTATTATTTTCTAAAAGAAATAAAAAAAAATAATTAATAATTATAGAACAAAATAATTTATATAATTTATAAAAAGAAATAAAAGTAAATAAACATTTATTATCAAATAAACAACAATAGCCGGGTTACCATGTCAACCTTTTCTGAAATATGAAAAAATATATATCTGTTTGATTAAAATTTGAGTTGCCATCATTAGAAAAATGTATATAAAATTAGAAAAAAATTAATATTTCGAAAACTAATTCGAATTTAAAAATTCTAATACCAGTTTTGAGATCTGCGGATCAATGCTGATTTTGGTGTTAATTTCATCGCAAAGTATTCCATATTTTAGGAGGAATCGCTTGAGACATAATCAGTTGTTTAATCAGTCGATTCATATATCCGTTTCATAAATTCGTTTCATTAGGATTTTATATATATAGGGCAGATAATTATCAAATTTTATCGATAATGTTTATAAAATTACTATATTTATGATCTCAATTTAACTGTTCATTATCTAAAACCTTCCGCAAGTGTGCGAGATAATTATCGCGTTTTTTATTATTATTATTATTATTACAATAATGTAACTATAGGTGAAAGAGGGGTAATAGATAACAAACAGGTTAATAAAGCTAAAATAAGTCTCTTTTATTGTTTTTGGGATGAAAAAAAATTTCTTATGGGATACTAATTCTTGTAGCGCATATATGATCATACTCTCATATTCTACATAGAGTTCGTGTGCGCGATATTAGTGATGGGCGATTCTCGAGAATTCGACAATCGAGAAAAATCGTCATCGTAAAAAATCACAATCGATACAGCCATCGATTAATTCCTAGAGTCTACAATCGAGATGTTTTACAATCGATTATAACGAGAAAAGCTAAAAACAGTTATTGGAAAACTTAGCTATTATTCTGGCCGACAATTTCATAGTAGTGATAGGGCTTAGTGATGGGCGATTCTCGAAAATTTACCAATCGAAAAAAATCGTTATCGTAAAATACACAATCGATACAGTCATCGATTAATTTCGAGAATCTACAAAGGAGATGTTCTAGAATCGATTATTGAAATCATTGTTTTTACATATATATAAGGCAGATTTTATTAAATATAGGGTAACTGAAAACAGATGGAATAAAAAAACAACAAACCAAAGTGAGGCTATAAAGGAGCCATAAGACTGGAAAAGTCTTGTAAGGGTGCCCCCTGTTTGAAAAAAGCTGAAAAAACGCGAGTAGCTATGAAGTGGTAAGGGGAGTTTAAGTATCAAAAATTAGAATTTTTCGGCAATTAGCACCAAAATGGTCAAAGAAATAAGATTCAAAAGCACCCCCTAGTGGAAAAACATGAACTAAAGGATGATAAAAGGGATGAAATTTTTTTATTGATTTTTCTATGTCATTTGAGATTGGATCTTTAATGTCCCCATTTTTAGAAAGTCTTCGACTGGAATACATTAAACGAACCCCCACGGGGAGCAAAGTAGGGGGGAGGGGCAAGGAAAGGGCATAATATGAATAAGTGGTCACAGGACTTTCCAACGATATGTCATATGAGGGGTGTCGGCTAAATTTAGAAAAGTGCCCCCGCGCGGGGCAAAGTAAGGGGAGGGGCGAGGCGATATATAAAATGAAATAGTAGTCGCAGAGCTTTCCAATGATATATCACATGAGGGGTGTCAGCAAAAGATAGAAAAGAGTCCCAACTCCCAGGATTCCAATTATCGTGCACCCCGAAATATACCCTGCCCATCCTTCTCTTTGAAATTTTCATAGATTAAAAATTATTTATCGGAGGGCTCCGTAAAAAAATCCGATCTAAAATGTTTAAAAACGCTACGATTTCAAAAAAGTTCGAAAAGTGCCTCTCTCGGAGTGCCAAACTAGGGAGGGAAGAAGAAAGGTTCATAATATGAAAGAGTAACTTTCCGATGATAACCGAAAACTTTCCGATGATATATCAAATGACTGGTCCAAAAAAACTTTGAAATCTACCCCTCCCACGTGGGTTCCCTCTTTTATCCCAGAATATACCCGGAAATCACGCAGCCCCACTTTTAAAATTTTATATTTAATAAATAATATTTATCGGAGAGCTCCATTAAAAAACCTCATTTAATGATATTTATTGAAGAAATCTCTACAATTAAATAAAAAAATTCACCCCCCCCCCCAATGCCCCTTTCCGGAATTCAACTCTGGGAGGAGAAAGGTTCATAATATGAAAGAGTGGTGAAAGGACTTTCCGATGATATGTCAAGGAGAGGTTTGGTAAAAGTTTGAAAATTACCCCCCCCCCCCTTTGTCCACTCTCGCGCCCCCCATAATTCACTCACCTTCCTCTTTGAACTTTTTATATTAAATAAATAGTATTTATCTGAGTCTCCAGGTATGGGGCAGCTTGTCAGAGCTAAAATATAAGGAACATTGAAAATTCGGGGCTAAATGACACTAAATGTAACAGTAAAGTTTGAAACTAGGACTATACAGAACTGAATACATGAACCACTATGCTTCATAACCCACATCGGTTAATAGCAATAAAAAGATAAGTACCAGTTAAACTGATGGCATTGAGCTCACAGGTTATTCACACTAATTGTATATTATACTCTTATTTCAAAGAATAATGTCCCTCAAAAAATAAATGAAGGGAAATATCCCCAGTTTGCCCCTTTTATACTTAACCAATGAACCTCCAAATCTAATCAGGGAAGCTCCTTAACTATAATAAATCAGTATATCAAATTTGAAGCAAATCAGATAATTCTGCATGAAAAAAAAGAAACATATCGCTAAATTAAGGGTGGTCTAACCCCTTTAACCCTTTTATACTTAACTAATGAACCTCCAAATCTAATCAGGAAAGCTCCTTATCAGAACGAACATAGAAAAAAAAATTAAAGTAAATTTAATAATTCTCCATGAAAATCCATTTATCTAAATTAAGGGGAGGGGACTTGCCCCCTTTTTGTCCTTGTATACTTAACCAATGAACCTCCAAATCTAATGAAGGAAGCGCCATATCGGAATAAATCGGTATATTAAATTTGAAGCAAATTGAATAATTCTGCATGAAAAACCCTTTTATCTAAATTAAGGGGGAGACTAGCCCCTCTCCCCTTTATACTTAACCCACAAACCTCCAAATCTAATCAAGGCAGCTTCTTAACATAATAAACCGGTATCCCAAATTTGGAGCAAATAGAATAATTCTGCATGAAAAACCCATTTATCTAAATTAGGCAGGTGGTCTACCCCCCCTTTCCCCCCTTTATACTTAACTAATGAACCTCCAAGTTTAATCATGGAAGCTCCTTAAAATAATAAACCGGTATACCAAATTTGGAACAAATCGAGTAATCCTGCATGAAAAACCCATTTATCTAAATTAAGTGGGGGACCAGTCCCCTTCTCCCCCTTTATCCTTAACTAATGAACTTCCAAGTTTAATCAGGGAAGCTCCTTAACATAATAAACCGGTATACCAGTTTTGGAACAAATCGAATAATTCTGCATGAAAAACTCATGTATCTAAATTAAGGGGGGCGGACCAGCCCCCCTTCTCCCCCTTTATCCTTAACCAATGAACTTTCAAGTTTAATCGGGGAAGCTCCTTAACATAATAAACCGGTATACCAAATTTTGAGCAAATCGAATTATTCTGCATGAAAAGCCCATTTATCTAAATTAAGGGGGGGGGGGTCCAGCCCCCTTCTCCCCCTTTATACTTAACCCGTAAACCTCCAAATCTAATCAAGGCAACTTTTTAATGTAATGAACCGGTATACCAAATTTGGAGTAAATCGAATAATTCTGCATGAAAAACCCATTTATCTAAATTAAGGAGGGGATCTACCCCCCTTTCCCCCCTTCATACTTAACTAATGATCCTCCAAGTTTAATCAGGGAAGCTCCTTAACATAATAAACCGGTATACGAAATTTGGAGCAAATCGAATAATTCTGCATGAAAAACCTATTTATCTAAATTAAGGAGGTGTGGGGACCAGCCCCCCTTCTCTCTCTTTATCGTTAACCAATGAACCGTCAAAACTAATCAGCGGAACGCCTTATCAGAATGAACATAAAAAAAATTGAAGCAAATCGTACATTTTAATCAAGAGTTATCGCGTTACGTACATACATACGTACGTACAGTCGTGGAAAAAAAAAAGTAAACACCCCCTACTGACTCCTCAACAAATTATCGTAGAAGAAAGTTACTGGTACCGAACGATTGGAACTAAAGCCTACTTTTAAATGATGTATATAAAATTTGCTTAGGGGGCCACCTACATAATAAAACGAACCATAACTTTGTTTTTTTCAATAGCAGTACCCAATTCTGACAGCATAAATGGACTCTACGCCCTTCAATTAGCCTAAAAACGAATTTTTATGCAATTCGTACCATAAGTTTCCGAGAAATTAATTATTTTAAAACGAGCGTATTTTAAGGGCTGTATCCAAATTGAAGTTCCGTACTGGATTGTTAACCGAGAGAGCCGCTTCCTTGATCAAAGCACCATAAGCGCCACTCAAGGAGCCAATGAAGCGTGTTAGATTACAGTACGGCAGAATAAATTTTAAAATGTCTACTCACTTCCATCATAGACGGCCCCTTAAACCATCATTTTGTCGTTTTTTAAGCATAATTTGAAAACTACTTGGAAGAAAAATGTGAAATTTTTGAATTTCCATAAAGCAGGACTTAATAAATCTAAATCCATCAAAAAAATTGTAGGTTGCAATTCATAATTTTTTCGAATATTAATTTCATAATTCATAATTCATATCATAAAATTATAAAAATTACAAATTCAGCTTAATTATGTTTGGGTATATTAGTATTATTACCACAAAAAAAATTAGCACATTAGGAGCATTATTTCGGGAGATATAAATAAAAATTTGAAAATATAATTTAACATTAGAAGCACTAAATTTTGAATGTTTATAATTCAAAAACTTATCATTCAAATGACTTGAAATTTGGTGTCTAGGCATAGTTTGAACCGAAGATTTGAAATATCTCGTTAAAATTGGGTATTGCCATTGAAAAAAAAAATGAAGTTAGGATTCGTTTTAATATGTAGATGACCCCTAAGAAAATTTTATATACATCATTTAAAAGTAGACTTTATTTCCAATCGTTTGGTACCAGTAACTTTCTTCTATGATGATTTGTTAAGGAGTTAGTAGGGGGTGTTTACTTTTTTTTTTCCACGACTGTACGTTAGGGTGGAACTTAAGTATAGTTAAAAAAAAAAAAACTTTTTTATTTAAATGTGTAATAGTGAAAACTTTTTTCCTTTTTATGTCTAAACTTTTGGCTGAAAAGGTTTTTTTAAATTAAGTTGTTTTCCGGTTCCTCAAGGACGTCAAAGTTTTGAAATTTCAGTATAAAGTAACTTAAAGTAAACAACGTAGCTGTTATCTCATATCAACTTTTATTTAGCAAATACTATCCAGAAGTCACCACGAGGAGGTGGCTAAATATCGACTTCCACCCTCCTTACCTCCCTTTATTATGAATTAATTAAATTTGATATTCAACCTACTATCTTTTTAGGCAAACTTTGTCATTACATTGTGGGAATTCAACTTTCCCAAGATTAAGCTTTCATTTGCTTAATATTTAAAGACGGTTCACGCAGCTCGCGGGACAATTTTGACACACGTTTCCACTGTTTGAGTATGACAAGGAAAATCTAAAATTTAGGTGTATCCCCTGTTTGTACATCACTGTTTGTTCTTCATCTGATCAGACCGTCAAGATAGGATCAATGTTTTTATAGTCTATAATTTCAATATGTTCGCATTTTTTCGAGTCTCTTTCCTACTGGTCCAGAAAATCCTTTTTTACCCGTAGTTTTTCAGCAAGATGTTGAAATAAGTATCTAAGAAAAAAGTTCATTTGCATGTAATAATCAAATTATCCATTATAAAGTTTTTAGGGTATTGCTTCCGATGTTTTAACAACTCCAGATTTGTATCCTGCATTAAAGGCGTTTCTATTTCACCTAATAACTCTCAAACTCTAAATGTCTGTATTATTATTTTGAAAATACACCAAAATTGCAGTGGCTATATTAATATAAGAAGATGATGTCAATGAAATATGACCAATATATTTTTATCCTGGTTTTTGAACTGAGACCAGATGTTCGTCTTTAATGGTTCTTTATACTTTTTCCCCTCTGTTTCAGTTATCATAGCGTTATCCTCTCTGCCATAAAAATACTAACCTTCTAAAATTAACTCATTTCGTCTTTCCTGTTCTTTCAAATTCTTCCTTTTCTTTTCTCTTTGTCGTCTTCAAGTCCTTCTTTCAGTTACCTTTTCTTTATTATCATCAGAAATACCCATATCTTCTAAGGTGCCATTTGCAATAATATTTGCAGTTCTGTCTAATACTCCGGTTCTTTCACCGTGTTGATTATTAAATTCAGATTTAGAAAAACAACCGATTGATCTATTTCCTTCCGAACTGTTTTTTACACTTGACTATCATTCAATCAAAACATCATTTTTTTGTTTTAAAATAACTTTTTTCCTTGATATTTCCATTTCCAATCTTGCTACACATTTTTTGTAGTTTTTATATCTATTGATCCTATTGTCATCACCCCATCTCTCTTTGGTCTTTGAGAAAGTGACGTTCTTGTTCTGATACACGATAATATTTAGTGCTTTTACACTAGAGATGGGCAACATCGTTCCTTTTAAGGAATCGTTCCAGCCGGAATCGTTCCGAAAAAAGGAACGAATCCGAGGAAAAGGAACGATTCCGAGAAAAAAGGAACGATTCCGAGAAAAAAGGAACGATTCCGAGAAAAAGGAACGATTCCGAGAAAAAAAGGAACGATTCCGAGAAAAAAAGAACGATTCCGAGAAAAAAAGAACGATTTTGAAAAATAAAGGATTCCAACGGGAAAAAAACACATCCGAGATAAAGAGAACCACATGCAATCCATAATATTTTTTACTAATTTATTTTCTTATCTACCCATCCATTTTCTTACGCATCCAGTCGCCTTAATTTTGTAATGTTTTGGACAGATGATTTTGTTTTTAAGAATTCATTTCATTGATCAGTGTGTGCAATTAATTTGCAGTTATTTCTAACTTTATGATTTATGGTATAAAGCATAATTCCTCTTGGAAATTTAAGGGCGGTGCAAGGTCTATTCGATTTTCAGTGTAATCATTGGTTTCTCTTGAAAATATGTCGTCAAATGACCGTCCATTTATATTATTATTTTATACAGTGTGTCTTTACTCTCAAAGATGTTCTGTGGCTAAGTCCTAAACCGTTAGTCATAGACCTATAGTTCCAATTGTGTGTTGTTGTGTGTTAAAACAAAAATGTTTTAAATAAGGTAAAAAAATTATTCTGAAAGTCGTTTGGATCAATAAAAATATTTCTAAAAAAGTTACGAAATTTAATTTTTTATACGGTCCCCCGCCCTATAAGAGATATTTAGTAAAAATTTCCTGTTCTCTTAAAAGAAAGACAAAAAATGTCCCATTCATCTAACACTAAAATTCATGAAGTTATACGAAACTTTGAAATGCAAGACTTATGCCACTTTTCTGCATACGAATACACATGAGTTTAGCCATGCTTCTAGGGGTCGTAAACAAAGTACTTAAAGTATTTGAAGGATTTATTTCATGTGTAGCTGCGCTTTGAAAGAAATCGTATTACGACAGATTTTTGTAAGGATTTGAAGCTGTTTCTTTTCATAATTTTTTTAACAAAAATTATGCTATTTTTATAAGCTTTTATTTAACCTATTAACCGCCAAAACTATAAGTAGGAATTTTCAAATTTCTTGTTGAAAGTCGCTTCTCACCACAAATTCAGAAAGGTAATTTCCGCTTTATTAAAATATCGAAATTTTTGCCAATAAATAAGGCAATTTTATTAATTGTAAAATAGTGGTGACAAAGTAATTAATGTAAGCATGAGCAATTATTTTGACCGCTGCGTGAACGCAACACCAGCCGATAACGGGTTAACTTGAAACGATCGTATGTATGTCTTTCCAGTTCAAAATTTGTACTCGAAATTCAACTCACTTTAAAATATGCGATCGAGGTTAATTTTTACATATTGACGTAAATCAGATGACAATGTAATATTATTATGATTTTCAGTGCTCATTATTATGCTTTTCAGATAACACAAGACTGCGATGGTTGTGTTTTTTTATTTTTAAAATTATGTATTTTTAAAATTATGATTTTTATGTATTTTTTAGTGCTGAATCCGAAAATTATCTTCATTTTTAACCATCATGTCAGAATTTTTCGCAAATAGTAAATTTCAAAATAGTAAACTTCAAAATTGAAAAAATAGCTAATACTATAAAATAGAGTGGATGGTTGTATTTTTTAACTTTTACGATTGATTTGTATGTGCTTTTTAGCACTGAATGTAAAAATTATCTTCATATTTAACCATCATGTTAGACTTTTTTGTAAATGGTAAATTTCAAAGTTATAAAAATAGCGAAAATCTGATACTATAAAATGAATGTAAAACTTCTTTTATTCAATTTAATTTTATTTAATTCAAGAATTTATTCAATTTTTGGCTTATACTGGGATTCTTACAGCTAAACAGCTCGGGGATCCGATGATGTGGGAAGGGAAGAGGTTCAATTTAAAACTTTGAACTTTTAAACTTTGAAATTTACAATTTGCGAAAAATCCTGACGTGATGGTTAAAAATGAAGGTCATTTTCGGATTCAATAGTAAAAAATACATAAAAATCAATTATCAAAAGTTAAAGAAATAACAATCACGTCTATTTTATACTATCAGAATCAGATTTCCGAAAAATTTTCACTTTTTAGCTTTCAAATTTACGATTTACAAAAAATCTGTACTTTGTGATAAAAAATGAAGGCCATTTTTGTATTCAGTGTGTAAAGAATCGAGGCTGTTGCTTTTCGCCATTTTATTTAACGAAAATTCTATTATTTTTTTCCCGTTATATGTTTAGTACAAGCTGTATATTTTGCATTAATATTTCAGAATGATTATAGATTTCAAATTTATAATGCACTGTTAATTTTACTATCAAATATTTTATATATATATCTGAAGATTATTTATATTTCTAGTAAATTTGTAAATGACCCCTATTTCGCAGCAAAAAATATGCTCCAAGTTTAAACGGCCATTACTTCGGTCAGTTTTAGTCGTAGAATAATAGGACTTTTATTTGTCTTACTTATAAGTGTAATAGGAAAGTTTTACTAACTATAACTTGAAGGACCGGGGAATCGTATAAAAAATTAAATTTCATAATTTTTCAAGAAATGATTCTATTGACCCAAATCACTTTTTAAATACTTCTTTACCCCCATTTAAAACATTTTTGTAATTGGAACTATATGGCTATGACTAACGGTTTAGGAATTAGCTATTGGACATCGTTGAGAGTGGACATCCTGTATAGGAAATTTTATTATTGCCAGGGCCCGACTAATGCAGGGGCATGCGAGGCAGCTGCCCCGGGCCCTCCTTTTTAGGGGCCCCCATGAGAGTAATCAGGATTTTCATTAAAAGGTGCCAAATGATTAAAATTAGCCAAAAGTAACGAACATTCATATATTTTCAAACATTTAGGAAGGGAGTGCAGTCCCCCCCCCCCTTCTCTGCTTTCAGTACCCCCGCCACCCATGCAAAAAACAAACTATATCATTAGAAAACTAATTGTTAAAATTCCATTATGATAACATAGTATTCTATTGTTTTCAAAAGAAATTCTTTATTAACGTTTTCTACGTAACATGGCAAGTTAAAACCATTCATTTGAGGCATTTTCTTTTAGACATCTTATAATGTACGTAGATAAGCGAAGTTTGTAAAGAAATACTCGTGTCAACCAATCAATCATTTTTTCTATTATCATACGTCATTTTTTCTTAAAGTTGTGACTATTTTTGTGATACTCTGTATACAGATGTGAGTAGTACCGACCGGGTACAAAATGTATGCATACTTACAATATGTATGAAGCTTAGTAGTAGCTACTTGCACATTATTCGCAAAACAAATTCTATAGATAGATAGAAGGGGCCCTCCTGAATGATTCTTGCCCCGGGGCCCCCCATAGCCTAAGTCGGGCCCTGATTATTGCTCTGATATTTGTCCCCAGGGTCTAGGAATTTTTAGTCTCATAGATTCCTTTTCAAAATCTACCTCTAGGTAATCTTAATTTCATTTTTCATTTGGATGGCCCTACTAGTTTGGATATGTAACTAGTTAAAGAGGATTACATTTTTGTTCCAGTGTCCGTACTTTCAATAAATTTATCCTCTTTATCGTCTTTCTCCTCAGCTCCCTAACTTTACGCACACAGGATATTTCGCATAATTCATCAACATTATTATCACCGCCTTCAGGATCTGGTTCAGAAGTGAAACACCCTATTCTATAGCAATCATCTTGTAGTGCAATTCAGTGATATATATCAATTTTAATGCATTTGAAATAGCTTAATGTCATTAAAATGCGCTGCAAACGATTTTTTCCCGTTGACCATAATGTAACGAAATGCTTTTGAGTGCCCCTGTAAATGAACTATTAATGCTACACTCTTCATATTGAATACCAAATATTCCATGGTAAATATCATTAACATGTATCAATTGCATGGGAATCCGAGTATATTTACAGGAGTTAGGTATATCACACACTGAGACCACGGAACGACACAAAGCACAACATGAAGTGCAAAAACCGGTCGAAACAAAGAACGAAGTTGTTGCAAACTTGTTTTAAACCAGTTTTTCTAGCGAATTCAAGCGACATGTCTTATGTGTCGCCTTAGTGTGTGACTTGCCTTAGAGCGTGAACAGACGGTCTGACGGACAGACAAACCGCATTCATAAACACTAACTTTATTGAAAAGAGTTAAAAAGTAAAGCACGTTTTTGCACACTGTCTTTCCTGAGTGACTGATGTATGTCTTGTCTTTTACCCTAACATCACTATTTGTGAACTGCTGTTAACTACGTAGAATTTCAATAAACTTACAACTCTTTTTGAATCTCCAGTTTCACGAGAATCTACAGGAATTTCTCTAATTTCACACCCTCATCCGCCGTCACCCTCTCTCCACTTATGCCATACAGAACCTCAGTTCGGTGTGAGTGAATTGCGATGCTAATATGTTTGTTTGGATTGGGATCTTTGGAGCTTCATAACTCATGAAGTCATTGAACACTTGTGTTACACGAAAGGGTAGAAGTTCCTTCAGATGATTTGTAAACAGATTCATTAGCAGCATGGCTATGGCTAGTGATATTTATAAGATAATATTATAAATATTAATATTATAATATATATATATATATAGTAATATATATGATTTTATTCATATATAGTACATATTATCTCCGCCAAAAGATATAGTGATTCACTAAACTTCAAAGTTTTATTTCTTTAAATTTGAAATTTACTAACATTTTAACTGAAAAACGGTTTATTGGTTTAATTAAATTAAACAAATTAAAAGTATGTCCATTATTATTACAGAGTGTAGTACTACATAAAGAACTATCCTTTTGACGATGTTTCGGCCGTTGGATGAAAGATATCTGTTGTAAACGTGTTATAGATAATACCAACCTTAATTTTTTGAGAATTTGACTATTTTTTATTCGGAGTTAAACTTTTTATTGTCAAAACTATTTAAAATAGATAAAACATTTTGTTAAATTCGAACTTTTCAGAAAACTTTATGTAATTTAAGAAAATAAATAAGTAAATCTTCTAAGTGAAAAAAATAACAATAAGAAAGGAAAATACATAAAATTTAGTATCGTATTTTCAGTAAGTTTTAGCTCAATAAAAATGGAAGTTTGGTATTAGGCTTGAAACATTACATTTAGTTTAGCATGAAGGGAGCCTTGATTTGATCGAAGCTAAACTCAGATATGCATTATCCATCACCACAGTAACAGGCATTAATCGTGGCATTGATTTCGGGATTTACGAGTATCAATAACGATCAAGAAATCTGAATTATTATAAGAAATTATTACGATAAACGATTTTTTTTGCTTTTATTTTACGTTGAATAAAAACAAAGTCACAGTTATTTAAATTCTAATTATTTAGCAAGAAATAGAAGTAAAATAACAATTGAAAAAACTGTACAAAATCACAACGTGCATTCTTTGGAAACCAATAAGTAAATTCGTATATTGTAAAACTTTTAAAATGCAATATTAACCTTCCGCATACCAGACCGGTGCAACAGACCCGATAGATGCATTCAAATTGATTTTTCACATTTTAAAAAATGAAAATTTTGTAAATATGTGACTTTTTCTGGAATGTTCTACTCAAAAGAATAGAACATCAGAGAAAAAACCAATATTTAGAGAAATTTCAGTTTTTAAAATAAATTAGAAATATCATTATAAATGTACCTGTCGGGGCTATTGAACCCCTCTGGTAGGCGGAGGGTTAACATAAATTTATTAACCCGAAACAAGCATAAAATATGCAGCTTTATATATATATATGTCGCAGTGCTGGAGAAAGTCCAATAATCTATATGTAGCACGTGATTTTTCTTTCCCGTTTTTATACTCAAAACGGCTTTTAAGAGAGCGAACCGCGATTAAATTATTTCAATCCCACCCACCACTGTTACTGTTATCTTATTATTATTATTAGACATTATGCTTTTTGAAATATTCATTATCTTAAGAAAGAAAGAAACGTTTTACAAAAATTCCTTGTTCTAACAGATTTTACTCTATGTAATAAACCTCAATGTAAGTTGATTAAAACAACAATCTTAGGGAGTTTCGAGATTTTTTTAGTCATCTTCTTCAGGAGAGAAAAACAAGACGCCAAACTGTGGAAATAAAGTGGTACTCGAGCGCTCGTAGCTGGTCATATATTTATTTTGACAAAGAGGATTCTCAAATTGAAATTATGTTTGACGAAAAAACATGAAATAGTGAAATATGCATGAAAGTGCGTAACTCTACAGTTATTAAAATAATTGAAAATCAGTTATTATTATCCTATTAAAAAGCAATTTTTATGGCCTAGTGATATATTTCTTACATTATTCAAAACTGTTTCTAGTCAGATTTAAAAAAATATTTTTCACTAGTAATTAAACAAGCATTTTCTTTGTTTTTCTTAAGGCTGTTCTTAAGTGATCTGCTCAACAAGCGTAAAACATTTTGACGCATTTACAAATTCATTTTTTAACGGAAAGATATAAAACTGGAATGTTTGACCATGGAAGCGATTTGGAATCGAACTGTGTTTTCCATCTGTTGATCAGTAAATTACCTTTTGAGTTATAATCGATTTTGATCACGTGATAAACATGTTTTTCACTCATTTTAGAGAAATGATGCCTCTTTTGCGCGGAAATTCGGTTCAAAACGCCCACTTTGACACTATTTTCTGAAAGGACTATTGCGTTTGCAAAAAAAAAAAAAAAAAAAACTGAAAAAACAGCTCGATTACATAGTTTCTGAACAACACCACCTGCTCGCTTCATGCATTTCCGAATAAAAATAAATTAAAACATTTGTCACAAATTTATCCTTTTGGATTTGAGAACAGTCTTAAGAATTCATTTAGAAAAAATTCATTTCGTATGATACATTTACCAATTAGAAAATGTATTAGTGTATTAAAGTACACATGGTGTTCCATTACCCTCGGGGTCCAGGTACTCAATGGGTAAAGCACGTAAAGTTTCTGGGTTCGAATCCCATCTCGGGCACTTTTTCACTCAGGTGTAAAAAATCCAATTCGTATAAAATATTTTTTTTATTTATTTCAGATTAATTTAGCACAAGAAGATGAAATAGTAATGTTTATTAAACGCCCTACTCCGCCCCGCACTCAATTTCTTTTTTCTTTATTGCTTTACTTTTCTTTTTTTTCTTTTTTTTTTTGAGGAGGGGGGGGGGAGGGGCACACACATTAGAAGGATATTTTGGCAATAAAGTCAGCTTTAATAGAATCAAAATCTGTTATTTTGAAATAAAATTGCGTATTTTAATTTATTAAAACTGCCCAGTCTACAAGAAAAGAACCAATTCCCAAGGAATCGGTCCTTTTCGGAACGGTTCGTCGGATTCGGTCCTTTTTGGAACGGTTCCTCGGAATCGGTCCTTTTTGGAACGATTCCGAAATGGACCGACTCCGAGGAATCGGTCCTTTTCGGAACGACTCCAGGAATCGGTCCTTTTCGGAGTCGGTTCATTTTGGACCGATTCCGAGGAATCGTTCCGAAAAGGACCGAATCCGACGAACCATTCTGAAAAGGACCGATTCCGAGGAACCGTTCCAAAAAGGACCGAATCCGAGGAACCGTTCCGAAAAGGACCGAATCCGAGGAACCGTTCCAAAAAAGACCGAATCCGAGGAACCCTTCCGAAAAGGACCGATTCCGAGGATTCGTTCCTTTTCGGAATCGTTCCGAAAAGGACCGATTCCTTTTTACAGAATGGAATCGTTCCTTCAGTTTCACTGACGGAATCGTTCCTTTGGAGTCGTTCCTCAACAAATGACACATCTCTATTTTACACAAAGAAATATTTTTTACAGGATTACCTAACATTTTGCAATTTTATATTGGATGTGGGATTATTCTATCTAATCTTAATATTTTTCTTCAAATTTTGACATTTCTCGCACTAGTCTCTAATCATTTTTTATGATTTGTGTATCAGAAACCGTTGGAATTGAAGGTCTCAGCAATACACTTTTAATTGTATCATCAACAGCTTTAGATATTTTAGAAATAGTGTGTACCAGATTCCAGCTGTCATATTTTAAGTTAAATTGAACCCAAAAATAATGTTTCATAACTTCTTCATATGTTCGACAAAGATGACAGTCTAATGTTAATTGTTTTGGTTCACGAAATACAGGACACTTCAATAATTATCTAGATTTAGGTACGTTAACAGACTTTGTCACTTTTGACACCGAATGTTTATCGAAAAATAATTAAAGAAACTGTTAACAACCGTTAAATCGGACTAACTTGTTATGTGTCGCAGCCAAATAAATCGGAGACAATGAAAGCCGACGCCCACGACGCTGGCTTCTACAAAAGTCAAATAAAGTGGGGCTAACATTTCTAAGGCACTCAAACTAAATTATTCTCTTTATTACAGGACATTAACACTTAATTAATTTAATTTTGCAAAATATAAATTTAACAATAAGCTTAAAAAACTTTTCATGCAATTATTGGCTTTTTTTCGTTTTTTATGGAAAACTAGGCACTTTGAGGAACCGGAAAATATCATTTTAAAATTAAAAGAAAAATATTTTCTTTTTATGGAGTTAAAAAGGATAAAAATAATCACTATTAGAATATAAAATTCGAAACTTCGTTTTTTAGTTCCACCCTACTGTACGTACATGCATACACACAGAACCGACGGGTACATTAGTTCTCAGGCTTAGATAGCCTGTGAGCTAAAAAGAGATTGGATAAGCAGATGGACTCCTTTGAGAAATTATGACTTAAACCAGAAATGCGGTAAGTTTGACTCTGAAAGCTTCATTTCCATCACGCATTTCGTCAAATCTCACCTCGATGATTTTTCCAGCATTTCGACGCTTCCAGATGGGAAGCTGCTCGATGGTTGGTTCTCTCGCGGTTTTAAACCTTTCGGGATGGGAAGTCTCTCCAGAGTTTCTCTCGCCCTTTTCAAACTTTCCGGATGGGAAGCCTCTCGCTGGTTTCTCTCGTCCTTTACGAAATCTCCCAATGAAAAGCCTTTCGAGGATTTCTCTCGCGCTTTTCAACATTTCGTTATGAGAAGATTTTCGAGGATTTCTCTCGTCCTCGGCAGAGAAGAGAAGTAAGAAAATTTATCGAGAGTACCAAGGGACGAGATAGAGAAAGAGGCATGACAATGAGCTGTGAAATGAAGCCCTAATTTTCAAAGTTTCTCTTATTTTAGCCCTACCAAGATGTCACATACCTGGAGCCCTCCGATAAAAATTATTTATTAAATATAAAAATTTCAAAGAGGAAGGTGGGTCAGGTGATTTCGAGGGAGGAGGACGTGAGAGTGGACCCATGCGGGGTGCAATTTTAAAAATTTTACCGAACCCTTCCTGTGGCATATAATCGAAAAGCCCTTTGACCACTCTTTCATACTATGAACCTTTCTTCGCCCAAACGGGGATGGGGAAGGGGCGAACAAATTTTTAAAACCGTAGCCGATTTCTATAATAAATTTAAATATCACTTTAGATGTGAGTTTTTTATTCAGTCTTCCGGTAAATATTATTTATTGAACCTAAAAATTTTAAAGTGGCGGCTGTGGGAATTCCTGGGCGAAAGAGTGAGCCCAGGGGGGGAGGGAGGGGGAGCAATTTTCAAACTTTTTTTGGACCAGTCATGTGATATGTCATCGGTAAGCTCTCGGATGACGCTTTCATATTATGAGACTTTCTTCCTCCCCTCCCCAATTTGACCCCCACTGCGAGGGTAGTTTTATCCGTTTTTATCATTTTAGATCGGATTTTTTTATGGAGCCCTCCGCTAAATATTATTTATAATATATGAAATTTCAGGACACTTTTCCAAATTTAGCCAAGACCCCTCATGTGACATATCGTTGGAAAGGTTTGTGACTACTTATTGATGTTATGCACTTCCGGTGACAACCCCCCCACCTCTTTGCCCCCCCCGGGGGACACTTTTTCAAATTTAGTCAAGACCCCTCGTGTGAGATATCGTTGGAAAGGTCTGTGACTACTTATTGATTTTATGTACCTACGGTGTCCCCACCACTCCTTTGCCCCCCCGGGGACACTTTTCCAAATTTAGCCAAGACCCCTCATGTGAGATACCGTTGGAAAGGTCTGTGACTATTTATTGATGTTATGCACCTCCGGTGACAGTCTCCCCCAATTTGCACACCCCCGGGGGGACACTTTTCCAAATTTAGCCAAGACCCCACATGTGAGATATCGTTGGAAAGGTCTGTGACTACTTATTGATGTAATACACCCCCGGTGACCGCCCCCCCCACTTTTCCCCCACGGGGGTGTTTTTCTAAATTTAGCCGAGGCCCCTCATGTGACATATTGTTGGAAAGGCTTATGACCACTTACTCATGTTATCCACCTCCCGAACCCCTCCCCCCTTTGCCCCCACGGGGAGGGCATTTTTATAAATTCAGATCCAGACTTCTCATGTGACATATGGTTGGAAAGGCCTAAAGACCTGTGACGACTTAATCATATTATGCAGCTGCTGTGCCCCTCCCCTCGCTTTGACCCCTCCCCCAAGAGATCTGGTCCGAGGTTCATTCGTTTCGATATTATATTTTTTACAAGATTTTGTAGTGCGTGCACACCACACCTGCCTGCTATCATATATCAGTGCCGTATATAGCGGGTAACCTGTTCGTGATTTCATATTACAAGATAACGTCTAAATTAGGGGTCCGCTATCGGTCGAAGTCACGTAGTCTTTATTAACATCGACTCATTCCAGTTCACCCGCAGACGATTCTTGATAAATGTATGACGTATATAATACATAATATATGATTTATAAAAGAAATTTGCAAACTGTAGTCATCGAGAAAAAAATTTACACAATCGAAAAATATCGAGATGTCCATACAATCGAGAAAATCGAGAAAAACATCTCGTTATCGCCCATCACTACGCGATATATTAAGATTGTATATAATAAAAACAAAAAAGAAAAAAATAATACGTCAAGATTAAACACTTTCGAACACATTCACAATAACGCAACAAAACCTCGCTGTTTAATAAGTTGAAATACGATGTCTAATTGAACAATTGCGAAACACATACAGTCCTCAGCAAAAGTTTAGACACTGGTGATTTTTAACCTTTAAATAAAAAATACGAACACTTGGGTTATACAAATAGCTGTACTTATTTTTTAATATATTTTAAACGGTTTAGGACAGAAATAACGGTTTTAATGTAGGATGTTATTTAATTAATTTGAAAAAAGTAAAATTTGCATATTGCAAAAGTTTAGACACTTTTGTGATTTTTTGGCAACTGTTCACGGAAAAATGCAAATTTCAAATTTATGACGTCACATGCATGAAGTATTTAAGTGCACCTCGCGATAGTATGAGTTAGTGTAGATACCGCGAGCTAGAAATTTTTAAGCAGATGAAGTAATTAAAGCATGGAAGCTGAAATCGAAAGAAAAAACTGTTGTAGAAATTTCAGGTACTTTGAATCGTCCAAAGAAGACTGTCTATTAATTACTGTCTAAGGGTGTCTCTTTCAAAGCAAAACATAGATCTGGAAGGCCTCGTGTGGCTAGAAAATGAGATTATAGAAGGATCTATAAACTGGCATCTAGACAAATGATGACTGCTAATCTTATTAAAAGTGAGTCAGTGCTTTCTGTGTGAACGGATACTTTCGTAGATGAATTAAAGAAAGATGTACATTAGTTTACATGAAAATGGTAAAACAAGCAGCCTTGAAATCTTACAACAAATTGGCCCCTTTCCGTCGCGGAGTAATTCTGTTTATAAAACTGATGAAATAATGCACTGAAACTAGAATTTAAAAACGAATTTATTAGAAAATACGAACTTGCTTATTTTCACGTACATTATAAAAGGAAAAATTTTAATTAAATATTCTTGGTGCCGTCTGTCAGTTTTGGAATTAAAATTAGGTGTCCTTTTTAAGGACATCGCCTTCGAAAGAGTTAACGAATGGTCGCCAAGCAGCGTAAGACTAAATACGTACACTGGAAAACAATTTACAGACATTTGGTGAACTTTTAGCTCTTCCAAAGTATGTATTTGAGCAAGGTAATGCATCTATTTATGTTGCATACAAATCAAAAAATTGGTTTAACTCTCAAAATATTACTGTTCTCGACTGGCCCGCGTATAGCCCTGATCTGAACCTAATCGAAAACTTTTGTGGCATCATATTTCATACGGTTTATGCAATTTTTTGACAATACTCCTGTGTAAATGAACTTCGATCTGCTGTTGAACGTGTTTGGTACGAAATAGACCCCAAGTGATGCAGGATTTAGTTTCTTCGATGGAAAGTCACATTTTTGCATTAATAGCAGACAATGTAGGTGCAGTTCGATTTTAATTTATGGATATTTTTCTGTTAACAGACAGTTTGTCTATACTTTTGCCACAATTTTAAATTTGTTTCTTTGTCATTATATATTATGTAAAGTGTTTAAATTAAAATGTATTGTTTGTATATGAAAGATAAGTCCCCAGTAATATATGACAGTTGAGTTACAACAATTCGTTACATACTTCTCAGTACAGAAACATAATCGATCATTGTTTAAACTTTTGCTGAGCACTGTAACACATTTGAAAAACCAATTTCAGCAATTCTCATCTACAGTCGTAAAAGTATCCGAATTCTTTGAAAAGCCATGTATATGACATATAGTTTTGTATCTATAAGCCACATGCAGGCAAAAATTTATTCAGTTAAGAAATGCTACCACAGTTGAAAATTCCCATTCAGTAATTTCCTCTAATAAGGAGAATGGTACGTGAATTCTTTTATGCCACCCTGTATACGAGGTATAGAATTTATGCACAACGAGTAACATGCAAATATATTAGTTAAACTTAAAAGCGCATACAGAAATTGTAAACGTACTTCCAGCAATTATTGCTCAAAGACAGTACTGAAAGCGATTTCTTTTGTGTGTCCATGTAAATGAACGATAAATGCTATGAATGCCCTATTCTATAGAAATCATGCAGTTCTTTTGAGTATCCCTGTAAATGAACTATTAATACTACATACTTCATATTCAATAGCGTATGTGCCACAGTAAACATCATTAACATAGGGTAGCCTGGGGTAATTTTCAGACAAAAACAAAACTTTGCAATTACTCAGGAATCAATTACTATTTCTTTTAACTTTTTCTTGGGAAAATCATCGCATGCCTGGCTGATTATTTTAAAGCATTTTGAGATATTAACATTAATAGTAAAAAGTAAAATCAATAAAAACTTGTCTGAAAATTACCACGTGATTGTAATTTTTAGACAGCTAAGGGGTAATTTCCAGACAGCTATTTGTGGAGCTATTTAAGGATCAGATTTGAACACCAGCTACGACAATTAAGAGACGCCATTATAAAATATTATGACACAAAATGGTGTACTTATTAGACCATTCTGAATACAGAAAAAAAAAAGGCATGAAAACGCAGTTGTAACTGTATACCTGAAATCCATTTATATTTTCGCGAATAAAAAGAAGTAAGTTATATGGTACTTTTTCACACATAGCTAAAGTAGCTATATCTGTTTCATATAAGTTTATGTAAATGAGTAAAGAATTTCAGACTTTTTAAACAGTTCTGATGGTTGAATAAAAATCAACATTCAATAAGAACATAAAACCGACACCAATTTCGTTTAAAAAATAAAAAAGTAATATAAAAATAAATAAATAAATAAATATTTTAGTAGCCACTTCCTTTTTCACACTATAATAAAATTTCTACACAGCACTAATTTCGACAGGCCTAAGAGTTTTAGTTTCCTTTGACAGTAAATATATCACTGAAAAAATTTTTAACATTATTTTACACATATTTTACTTTCACATCTTCAATAGTTTTATTATGGAAAGGATCAACAGGCTTAGTCTTAATGGGTTAAAAAAATGGACTTGGCTGCAATTTCAACTTGATCTTATTTTGGCCAACAATATCGATCATCCCCAAGCCAGTTTAAAAATTTCATTTCATCTTCCAACAGATTTTTCTCATAGTCATCTTTGTGGAAGAACTTTTGTACCTGTCCCAGATAGAATGTTTGATCATAATATACGGCATATATTATACATTTGATTCTGAAATGGCATATCTCACTTACTTCATAAATCTCTGTCTTTCATCATAAATCTCCCATTTTAGCTTAAACTCCACCCAGTATTTTCATGTTGACTTACAGATGGCCTTTTGAAGTTATATTTAAATAAAGAACCGATTTTAAATCAGTCGCAAACAATTAATTTACCATGTAGGATCAATCAAAACACATTTTGTAACACATTTTAGTGTCTGGAAATTACCCCGAAGGTTGCCTGATAATTTCCCGATGTTTCTTAAAAGCTACAAGGCCTATATCCCTTGAGTAGATAATTGGCCGTCAAAAAATCAACCAACCTTAAAAGATACACTTTTTTTTAATTCAATTTTTTCCCAGAAGGACATCCAAATAACGTTATTTTGTTGTTTCCAAAAATGTAACATATCCCAGCATCCAAAAACGAAGTAGCATTTGTGCTAGAGTTGCCACACCCGCGAAATTGAAATTTGAAATCCCAGCAAAGCGAAAAGTTAAACAATAAAACAGTGAAGCAAAAAGTTAAACAGTAATTTTTTTATAGCATTTAGGAAACCAATTTTCTACAAAACAGAGTAAGCTGCTAATTACGAAGAAAATACTAATTGAAATAGAAAAATAGTTGATTTAACTAAAATGAAAACTGTTTTGGCCAGATTCCGATTAGTGTGCGAGTATTACTGCTGTCTGTTAATTATCCCGCGATCCTCTGCCTGAAAATTACCCCATGCTACCCTATATCAATTGCAGGAAAATCCGTGTCTATTTACGCGAGATATAGAGTGAACAGACAGACGGACAGACAAACAGAATTCATAAATACTTTTCAACTATGTTGCAAAGTGTTAAAAACTAATGCTTTGTACACTATACGGCCATTAATGACCGGCAACTTTCAATTTTAGACATTTTGTCAAATATTTAGAAATATACTTGTCAGATTCTTCTAGAATTTCAGGATTAAAAAGAACAGGTTTGATTTGATATTTATCAACGTCGATTTGACAAGAGGGACAATTAGGGCGGCAACAAAAAATCAAAGAAAAAAATAATACTTGGGATCACCCTGTAAAATAAAATACACGAAATGATCTATCGCTACAGAATATAAATAAACAGACATTGTGCAATATGTGTATTCATTTCTGTAAGAATAACGCGTTGTGTAAGATATTGTGTTAGCCCCAGGTCGGTGGCTCACGATAAAATATTCCATCTTGTGCTGCGTTTGTAGACTTGCCAACATATAATAGTGAGAAATTTTCCGAGCTGTGTATCATTCCAAGTGGTTTAGTCGGTAGAACGTCAGTGCGCTATACTGATGGCCCGGGTTCGAGTCCCGGCTTGGAATATTTTTTACTATGTTGGCCTTTGCGCCTTTTAAGCAATTACTTTGAAATTTGATTTTCATTTGAAATAAGAATAACGCGTATATTATTAGAGAAATAGCGATTTTTTTTAAATAAAAATAATTCTAGCATTTTTTTTTTTTTGCTTATAACATGCAGGGTTTTCAGCCCAATTTAACGCCAGTTTCAGAAAAATTGGCAAAATGTAGTAGACACAATATAGTGCAATTGTAATATAAATATATTAAATATTTTAGGAAATATGAGCAGTTGTATGAAATAATTTTTATCTGCGCATGCGCGAACGATAACAAGGATCTTTTTACATAATTTAACAGTCCACTCTATGGAGCAACTTATTAAAAAAAATCCAGTCAGATATCGTAAAAATTCAGAAAGATATCGGCGTTAAAGTGAGCTAATTTTTAGTTGCTTGCTAAAACTAGCTGAATGATAAGGGATTGTCCACAAGTTGTAAATTTTAATTAATTTTTTTTTTAATTTTCATTTTTTATTGATGCTTTAGTTCTTCTTGGATAACCTCCAGAACGAGCCTATACCATGATATAAAGAAGTATAAAAATCGAAGCATTTTTTTCAAATCTACTCGTTGACTCTAAATGCTAACTTTTTTCTGAAAGTCGGTAAATAAAAAAGGACAATTTGTGGAAAACCCCTTATCATTCAGCTGCTTTTAGAGAACGACTAAAAATTTGCTCACTCTAACGCCGATATCTTTCTGAATTTTTACGATATTTGACTGGATTTTTTTAATAAGTTGCTCCATACAGTTGGCTATTAAATTATATAAAATGATCCTTGTTATCGTTCCCGTATGTGCAGATAAAAATTACTTCATATAACTGCTCATATATCCTAAAGTATTTAATATATTTACATTCAAATTGCACTATATTGTTTCTACTATATCTTGTCAATTTTTCTGAAACCGGCATTAAATTTGGTCGAAAACTCTGCATGTTATAAGAAAAAGCATGCAAGAATTTTTTAATTTTTTTAAATAAATCACCATATCTTTATTAATATACGTGCTATTCTTACACAAATGAATACACATATTGCACAATGTCTGTTTATTTATATTCTGTAGCGATAAGTATTTTTGCGCATTTTATTTTACAGTGTGATCCCAAGTATTATTTTTTTTCTTTGATTTTTTGTTGCCCCCCTAATTGTCCCTCTTATCAAATCAACATTGCTAAATATGAGGTCATACCTTTTCTTTTTAATCCTGAAATTCCAGAAGAATCTGTCAAGTATATTTCTAAATATTCGACAAAATGTCTAAAATTGAAAGTTGCCGGTCATTAGTGATCATATAGTGTATTTGATGGCATAAAGGGGGGGAAGGTATATTACTAGCTTCTCAAACTAGAAGACGCTGTTAATGGCGATTGGAGCTTCGTTCAGACTAGTTGATTTAAGTCACTTCACTTTAAATCTCTTAAGTGAACGTTCTCAAACATCGTAATAATGCATAGAGAAGTCAAGCCTAATTCCGGGTCGCTTGCTTCCAAAACGTATAAGTTAAGAATCCAAAATGCAGTTGTCTGAACAATATCTTATACTTCTCCATTAAATTGTTTTTCAGGAAAAGAGTGACCTTATACTGGACATGTCCGATGTTATGATGTGATATTACCAGTGTCAGTGATGTTACAGCACAGTAACATCAGAGACATACAAGTTCCACCGCCAGCCAAACAATAAAGTATGTGTAATGGGAAATTTTACCACCTTCCGACGCACTCAACATTTATTTCACCATGGGATTACCACTTTTTTAGCTCGTTATAAAACTCCTTAGCACTAGTAATTTCAGACTGAAGATGAAGTGAGAAAAAATCGATGAATTCATAGCGTCGAAAGTCAGAAGGAATTATCGTAATCGAAATGTTCCAGTTTTCAATAGATTTACACGTTTTAAGGGTCAGAGATCCCGGAAAATACTTTTGTACAAAATGTCTGTGTGTCTGTGGATTTGTGTCCAAATTGTATCATCAAAAAGTATATGAAGTTCTGCATAGAAGTGAACCAAACTTCATATATATGCTTTTGGCTATGGCCAGCAGGTTCCACTTGAAAATAGGGACATTCCGCCAGAAGGGGCGCTTCGATAGCAACTTTTATGCCATTTTCTTTACTGTATAATCTGGAAGCGTGCGAAATTATGCATAGAATTGAACCAAATTTCATACGTTTGTTTTTGGCTATGGATATCAGGTCCTCAGGGGCCTCGCTAAGGGGGAGGGACGGGGGGGAGCCTCCCCCCCCCCCAAACGTTCGAGAATGCTGTTATACTTGGCAAATTTACAAACTTAGTTGGTGAATTTTTGTAAAGCTTTAATAAAAACTATAATACATTTTCTATTTCTGATAGACTTGGCAGAAATTACAAATCTAATTGGGAGTATTATTAAACTTTTCACAAATAAGAACTATATTGCATTTTCTAATTGTAGTAACTTGGCAAAATTGCAAAACTAGTTGGCAAATTCTGAAATTTGACTTGGCAATTTAAGGTTCTCTCCCCCACCAATAAAAAGTCTTCGCTATGGCCCTGCAGGTCCTAGTTGAAAATGGAAATATTTCCCTAGAAGAGGTGTGTTGCGGTAGCGAATTTTGTACGATTTTCTCAATTTTTTGCAGTTTAAGTGAAGAATTTGTGAATATTTTCCGGCGAAACTTTAAATTTAGATGTAATGTAATAGGCCGTTTGTTAGTAGTAATAAGTTAATATTAATTAATTTACGATTATACGTTGGGAAATCAATTTAGAACTCCTAAAAAGACAGTTTAAATAATGTTTCATTTTTTTCTTTCTTTTTGTCTTATCTTAAAAAAGAAACAGAGCAAAAATTATATGCTTTTTAATAAATTCACCCACTTGCGCTTTATTCCAAGCATAAAAAATGCAGTGAATTTTTCATAATCGAGTTCGGTGCCCACGTCAAATTACTGTGGACATACATTTTGTGGGAAAAGCATGAAATTTAGTCAAAAAATCGGTCCTTATTTTTGAGATGAACATTGAATGCTTATAAAAGAGTGTTTTTAAAAAACTATTTTTACAAAATACGTATTTTGTAAAAATAGTTGTGTACACAATATGAAGTATTGTGTACACGTATGAACTTTAAAAGCTCGACACACAATATTGTGTACACAGTATGAACTTTAAAAGCTCGCCGTTTTGCTTAAAAGGCGACGACACACAATATTGTGTACACAATATGAACTTTAAAAGCTCACCGTTTTGCTTAAAAGGCGACGAAAATAATAAAATAGACGTTACAAGTTAAAAATATACATTTTACTTAAAAACGTCTTAGCACTTTCGGCCTGCATTTCTTGAGGCCATCCTCAGATAATATTTTTATAAATAATTGCTGTTCATTCATGCAATTACGTCACTTTGTTTGAAATGGGAGAGCCAATAATTGTTAGGGTATTTTTAAATTAGAAATAGCAGTCTCTTGGATTGAACGTAAGTAGAGAAAAAATATATATTAACTGCAGTTAATATATGTATGATAATATAACAGTATGAGAACAAAATTATTTAATAAAATAAATGGAACTTCAGTTAATTTATATTTTTTCCCTCTTCTTAAATTCAAACTAAGAGACTTCTACTTCTACTTTCAAAATACCCTAATAATTATTGGCTTTCCCATTTCAAACGAAGTGACGTATTTGTATGAATGAACAGAAATTAATTATAAAAATATTCTCTCATGATGACTGCAGGAAATGCAAGCCGAAAGTGCTAAGATGTTTTTAAATAAAATGTATATTTTTAACTTGTAACATCTAATTTATTATTTTCGTCTCCTTTTTTAAGTAAAGCGGTGAGCTTTTAAAGTTCATATTGTGTATTTTGTGATTTAATCAATGTGGAATACTGCATTTCGTATTATGATTATCTTTACAACTATTTTTATTTTTATACTTTTTTTGTTCTTAAAAATTATTTGTTTATGACTTCAATTATGTTAAATGTATCTATCAGTAAAACCCGTCTTGATAAGCTTAAAAAGAAAAAAAAATCATATATGAATTTATCTAATCATCTAAGCTTTGAATGTAGTAATTCAGCGATTTAAGAATCACTAGTTTTAAAATGTCGATTTCTTGGGAATATGTTTGCTTTACAAATGTTAAATATTTACACGAGAAACTTCCCATCCGACACAAACCCGCCCATTATAAATGCTGGTGAAAGGATTTATTACGAGAAATGAAATGAAAATGTTTGAAATGCAGAAAGTAAAATAAATGCACGTCATTGCTTCAAGAGAATAAGTTCCAAGAAATTTATGAAATTCAGAGATAAAAGCGAAAATTTTGTGCATCGATCTCTTTGAAATATGTTACAAGTGCTTAGAAAAGATTATGTTGAGATAAAGAAAGATAAATGATCCTTTTGACATTTGAAATATTATCCAGAGATATATCCAACTAAAGCTCCAGTTTCTATATCTTGAAAAATCCCAATTTTCTGTTTTGATTTAACATTAGCCCTAGATTTTTTTACTATTCTTTAATTGTTATGAGATGGAACGAGTCTAATTATGACAAAATAAAGTGTTTAGAGAAGAGCAGTTATATTGATTAATAATAAATCTAGAAAATTAATTGGAATAAAAAATCCATCGAGCATTGGTTAGTTTGACTCTTAAAACAAATATTACTTTAACCTAAAGTTACCAAAATATCATTTCCTAAACTTCAACTGTTCCAAGTTAATGAAAAATTAAACTTTATTCGTATACATAATTGGTAGAATATACCCACCACCTCTTCCGTCAAGCTAAGTAATTATGATGAAATTATGGAATGAAAAATCAGCAGAAATGATTTCAGTCTGATACAGTCATAGAATATTTTTTGCATGTTATATGTACCTTACGTCTTTTTTCAATCTCAAAACTAACATACACACCTCTTATACACATTTTTAATAATATTTTGACGCAATACTTTATTACTAAATATTTTTCGAAACTTGAAGTCACGTTTGTCAGCTACAACTTTGCATATGAACATTAGCACTCTTGACTTGAGGTTCTAATCTCACTCAGTACCGGCGAGAAAAAATTCCTCATCACAAATGGACAGCTTTCATTTAAGGCTGTTCTCAACTCTCTGCTCAACAAGCGCAAAACATTTTGACACATTTACAAATTAATTTTTTGACGGAAAAATATAAAATTGGAAAGCCTGACCATGGAAGCGATTTGGAATCGAACTGTGTTTTCCATTTTTTGATCAATCAATTACCTATTGCGTTACAAGCAATTTTGATCACGTGACACGGCATTTTTCTCCCCTTACTGACTGGATTTTCTTCTTTCGTTCGGAAGTTCGGTTCAAAATGCCAACTTTGACAGTATTTTCCGAAAGACCTATTGTGTTTACAAGAAAACGGAAAAAAAAACAGTTCAGTGACATAGTTTCTGAATAACAACACTTTCTAGTTTCATGCTTTTCGGAACAAAAATGAATTACAACTTATGTGAGAAAGTTGACTCTTTGGATATGAGAACAGCCTATCGAAATTGGTTCACTAGGAAGCTCAGGACTAATGACTAAAAAAGCAGCCTTGCCATTTAAATATAGATTATTATTTTTTATTTTTTTGATTTTCTAACACAAATTGTAATTTCTAGCTATTAATCAACTGATCATAACTATCATTGCCATTTAAAAAAAAATCTTCGTTATCGTTACACAATGTAAATGTGAGGTCAAGAAACGTGCGGCATCAAAAATCCGTGGAAGAAAATGCACGACCTATTTTCTCTTCAGCGATTCCTAAACGTTTAGTTACCAAAAGCCTCTTTTCGTATTTCCTCTGTCTCCACGGACCCTTAGGTTTTACAAATGGAGTTATTTAGAGAATTGAATACATAATATAAAAATAAACAAAGTTAAGCAGTAAAACATATGAAACGGAACCTGTCTAGAACGAACAGTCTAGAAAAGAAAACAATCAAGGGCCTGATGAAAGAATCATATTTATACGTGACATATGGCGTAAACCTGTGTAAAATGGTATTTTTTTTTTTCAGGTTTCTAAGCTATTTCGCTTTAACACCTTTCATTGTATAAACTGTAAACTGGTGGACACTGAATCTTTGAACAGTATTCATAATTTTATCTTTATTCTACTATTAAGACATTTCTCAGACATTTCTTAGATAAGTAAAAAGTATTTTTTCTTGTTATTTCTAAGTACAGTTTTTAAAATTTAGCAAATAGTCAGCTGATTGATTGCTGACAGAGCAATCGAATTATAGGTTTTTTAAGTTGATATTCATTCTCAAGTAAAGATTTTCAGCTGAGTAATTGAATTTATACATGCAAGAGTAACCAAATAATATTCATTTTAATGTTAATGTTAATAATGTTAATATATCATGCTCTTTTGTTGCCACTTATTTATCAGAACGTTTCCGAGTAGTTTTTATAGTGTAGGGTAAAGTGCCCGTATTTCGTCCCCAGTCACTTTTAGGCCCTAAATGTTGTAATTTTCAGTGAAAACCTACCAAATGTCTACCATAATATCTAACATAACTAAACATTAGCCATCCACACATGAGGAAAAAATTGTCATGAAAAAGTATTCCTAATTTCGTACCCGGGACGAAAATAAGAACTGTAAGGGGGGAAGGACGATATTGGGACCACCCTACTTCCCAATATGGCGGAGCTTCAGTTCCCGTAAGATGAACTGAGTGTCCTAAAACTCACTGTATGCTGCTGTCAGTATCTTACCTACGAATAAAATAAATGCAAAAAATAAGAAATAAATACACTACAGTAAATAACGTTCTACAAACGACCTAATAAGAACTCAGGTCTTCTAAAAATAGGAAATTCTGCGTCTTTAATTTATGTATGCGTCTTAGCGAACGAAACTTTCAATACTGACCCCTTTTACCTTCCGTCCCCTGTGCCTTGCGTCATAAGTTGCGCCACTTTCGCAGAAGCGGAGAAGTTAAGGTGGCCGAAACTAGGAAAGGGGACGAAATATGGGCACTTTACCCTATCAATCAATTTTCTCAAATTATAATATCTGATTTTAGTGTGCTATCGATTCTCAATTAAACATTTTCAGCTGCGTAAAAGAATTTATACATGCAAAAGTAACAAAATAATATTAATTTTAAAGTAAATATTAATAATGTTCATTTATCGTGCTCTTTTGCGGCCACTGATTTTTGGGAACGTTTGCGAGTAGTTTTTTATAGTGTATTCATCATAGTTTTCTCAAATCATAATATCTGTTTTTAGTATGCTATCGACTCTTAATTAAATATTTACAGCTGCAGAACTGAATTCACACATGAAAGAGTAACAAAATAATATTCATTTTAATGTTAATGATAATAATCTATTAAGTTTGTCTACAACACATGTTTGTTGACCATAAAGTTGCTTACCAGAGAAATGTTACAATCCGGAAAACTTTTATTCCAGGTTGAAAAAAATTAATTAATACACTATAGAAACTTCATAAAAACGTTTCATTAAATCAGTGGCAGCAAAAGAATCTTTGTTTTTATAATGTCTCTTTAAATCTCGAAAATATATTGAATTTCGAGGTTTTTTAAAGATAGAGAACGCTTTTCGAAATCATCAGTAACTCGGAAGAGGTTATTGTATGTTTTCGTTCGGTTATGTATTTTCGTAGATTCAGAAATACTTATCTTTTTTAACACTTTCCAACAAAGTTGAAAAGTGTTTATGCATTAGGTTAGTCTGGCCGTATGGCCGCGTGTCCACGCTCTAACTCCCGTAAATATACTCGGATTTTCATGCAATTGATAATCCATATTTAGGGTCACCTAATCATGTTTGATATTGCATATGAAGTATGTGAGATTAATATTTCATTTAGGGCTACCCAAAAGAATTCCATTAAATTATGGTACATGGTGAAAAATCGTTTGCAGTGTATTTTAATGACATTACGCTGTTTCAAATGTATTTAAACTGATATAAATCACTAAATTTCACTACGATCACGTTAGAACATGGCATTCATAGCATTTTTTATTCATTTACAGGACACATAAAAGAAATCGTTTACAGAATTGTCTTTGAGTAATAATTGCTGGAGTGTGCAATTTCAAATTCGGTATGCGCTTTTAAATTTAGATAATCTTTTGCACGTTACTCGTTATATATCAATTATATACCGCATATACAGGGCTGCACAAAAGTATTCAGGTACCATTCTCGTTATTAGAGGAACTTGCTGAAGGGGAATTTTCAATTGAAGTATATGTATTTCTTCAGTGAACGAAATTTTGGCATGCATGTAGTTAATAGATACAAATCTATAAATCATATACAGAGCTGCTGAAACAATTCAGATAATTTTCCGATTGTAGATGAGAACAGCTGAAATTGGATTTTGAAATGTGTTTTGCATTTCCATATGGCTGAATTAGACTTAATATTATAATTTTTTAAACGATGCAGTTTTGGTACACTATTCTGAATGTGTTGGAAAGTGTTTCATAATCTATGCTGAACGCATGATTTTTTCTTTCTTGTTTAACGTATGCATTCGGTTTGTCTGGCCGTCTGTCCACGTTCTAACTCCCGTAAATATATTCGGATTTTCATGCAATTAATAAAGGTTATTTAGGGTCACAAAAGCATGTTTGGTATTGTATATGAAGTATGTAGGATTAATAGTTCATTTACAGGGGCACTCAAAAGTATTCCATTACATTACGGTATATGGAGAAAAATCGTTTTCAGAGTATTGTAATGACATTATGCTATTTCATATGTATTGAAACTGATGTAAATCACTGAATTTCACTACGATCACATTAGAACAGGGCATTAATAGTATTTTTTATTCATTTACAGGGACACACAAAAGAAATCGGTTACAGTACTATCTTTGAGTAATAATTACTGGAGTGCAAACGGTTTAAAATTATGTATGCGTTTTTAAGTTTAATTAATTTTCTACACGTTACACGTTATTTGTAAATCCTATATCTTATATACAGGGCTACACAAACATGTTCTCGTACCATTCTCCTAATTAGAGGAAATTGCTGAAGGGGAATTTTCAACTGAAGTACATGTATTTCTTAAGTGAACTAAATTTTTACATGCATGCAGTTAATGGATACAAATCTATATATCATATAGATTATCGGCTATTTTACAATTGTAGTTGGGAACAGCTGAAAATGGGTTTTGAAATGTATTATGCGTTTCCATATGGTTGAATTAGACGTAATATTTTAATTTTTTTTTTTTAAGGTACAGTTTTGTTATATAATTCTGAATGTGTTGGAAAGTGTTTCATAATCTATGCTTTACGCATTATTTTTTCTTTCTTGTTTTCATATAGTGTGTAATAATTTGCGTGGGCACCGAACCAAATTATGGAATAGTCACTGCTTTTTTATGCTTGATAGAAAGCGCAAGCTAGTGAATTTATTTAAAAATGTATAATTTTTTTTTTTAAAGCTGGCAACAGAAAAGAAAAAAAAAGCATAGTTCAACTGCCTATTCCGGATTTGTAAATCGTTTTCTTAACCTACAACCGCAATTTTATTAGTACTATACTGTTAATTTATAAAAGAGTGGCTTTATTTCACATATATTTACAGTGAATGAAAGAAAAATTAGAAAAGAAAACAAGGAATAAGCATGTAAAACTTTTGATATTTGAAGTACAATTTCAAGTATTGTAGTTTATCGACTGAGCTTTGAAAGAAATAATGTAGTATTTTACAAATCACTGGTTTTAAAAAGTAACAAAATGTTTAATGCTTAATTCTTACGCCGTACCTATATATTTACGTTTTAAATATTAAATATTTTCTCGACAAAATTTCCAACACAAACAAGTCCCCACATTCTAAATACACAGATGAAATAATTTATCTCGAGAAATAAAACGCAAATGTTTAACGTATGGAAAGTAATATAAATGCATGTCATTACTCCAAGAGAATAAATTCCTGGAAATTTATGAATTTCAGAGATAAAGTAGAAAAATTTATGCAGCTATCTCTTTGAAATAAGTTACAATTGCTTCTGTTGTGATGAAAGAATATAAACGATACTTTTGACATTTGAAATGTTATTCCCAGATATGCAACTAAGTTCCAGTTTCTAAATTTTTAACCGTCGTTACATTTTTCTATTTAATTAAATACAATACACAATATATTTTACAACCATTTTGGTCTTTCAAATGAACCTGGGGGTTTTGTGTAAATATCATGTGCGGAATTAAAATGTTCAGTCAAACACTTTGTATCAAATATAGATTTTACAAAGATGTACAGTCGTGGAAAAAAGAAAGTAAACACCGCCTACTAACTCCTCAACAAATTATCGTAGAAGAAAGCTACTGGTACCGAACGATTGGAAATAAAGTTTACTTTTAAATGATGTATATAAAATTTGCTAAGAACGTCATTTGTATGTTAAAACGAAACTAAACTTCATTTTATTCTGTGGCAATACCCAATTTTAACAAGATATTTCAAATCTTCGATTCAAACTATGCCTAGACATCAAATTTCAGGTCATTTGAATGTTAAGTTTTCGAATTATAAACATTCAAAAATTTCTGTTTCTAATGTTAAATTACATTTTCATATTTTCATTAATATCTCCTGAAATTATTCTCCTGGTGCGCTAATTTTTCGTGTAGCAATAATACTAAAATAGCCAAACATAAATACGTTGAATTTGCAATTTTTATAATTTTATGATATGAATTACGAATTATGAAATTAATATTCGAAAAAATTCTGAATTGCAACCTACAATTTTTTTGATGCATTTAGATTTATTAAGTCCTACTTTATGTAAATCCAAAATTTCATATTTTTCTTCCAAGTAGCTTTCAAATTATGCTTCGAAAACGGCAAAATGATGGTTTAAGGGGGCGTCTATGATAGAAGGGACTAGATATTTTGAAATTTCCTCTGCTATCTTGTAATCTAGCAGGCTTTAATGATTGCTTGAATGGCGCTTAAGATGCCTTGATCAAGAATGGGGCTCTCTCGGACAACAATCGAGTACCGAACTTCAATTTGGATATAGCTCCTAAAATACGCTTGTTTTAAAATAATTAATTTCTCGGAAACTTATCGTACGAATTCCATAAAAAATTGTTTTTAGGCTAATTGAAAGGTGTAGAGTTCATTTATGCTGTCAGAATTGTGCACTGCTATTTAAAAAAAGAAGCAATGCTTCGTTTTAATATGTAGGTGATCCCCTAAGCAAATTTTATATACATCATTTAAAAGTAGACTTTATTACCAAGCATGTGGTACCAGTAACTTTCTTCTACCCTTCTTCTAGTAAGTTTTTGCGGAGTTAGTTAGGGGTGTTTACTTTTTTTTCCACGATTGTACTTCCATTTAAAACAATTTTTGCCTTATTAGGTAGATTTCGTATGAAATATTACCTATTGGGATCGTTCCTATGTTGGAATTTCTGAAAATTTTTGCAGATGTACACCAATCATGACCAATAGAACCCAAAACTACCCTCAGTAAAAAACTTTATCTATCTATCTACAGTAAACTCTCTGTAAGGCGGACTCTGTCTAAGACGGAAATCTGTCTAACTCGGAAAGATTTGCAAGTCCCTGTGAATCCATAGACATAGAGTAAAATTTGTCTAAGGCGGAATATTGTCTACTGCGGAAAATTTTCTTGGTCCCGATCGATTCCGCCTTAGACAGAGTTTACTGTATCTATCTATCTATCTATCTATTTATATATATATATATATATATATATATATATATATTACTTTCTTCTGGACACGAAAACTTCCGCAATTCTGCACCAATCTCTTCCAAACTGATACATAAAATCAAAGGGCATAAAATCTCGATAAAGTTCGTTAATGGGCAAAATCGGACCAAGGGGATGGAAATAGGGAGGGGTTTTGTGAAAACCGAAAACCCCCCATAACGTCTTAATTTTTGTACGTATCAAATCAATTTAAAGTTTTTATTACTTCTAAAAATAGGGCCAAAATTTTATGTATCACAGATTTTTGATAAAGTTAAAAATGGGCTCAAGGGGCGCAAAAACTAGGGTTTTTGGGAGAAAAAAATTCATAACTTCGTCAATTCTCAAGATATCAATTCCAATTAATTTTATTATAAATTTCCTTAACATTATCTACAACTTTTAAATTCACAAGTTTTTGATAGGACCAATTCGTACCGCAAAAAAAAAAAAAAAAAAAATTAAAAACTAAAACAAAAAGGGGGTTTGAAGAAGTAAAAAAGCCATAACTCCGTCAATTCAAAAGATATAAAATCCCCATGAATTTATCATATATCTTCTTAATATTGTCTACAACATCTATATAGACAAGTTTTGGATAGGACCAATTCTTACAGCAAAAACAAATTAAAAATACATAGCGGTTGAAGAAAAAAATCATCTAAGTAAGGGTATATTCAAATCTAAACTGCGTATTTTCTGACTCATTTTACAATTCATTTTTGCTCTCAAAGGCTTCCAATTGGTACGTTTTCTTACTCAGAAACTATATAATGTACCGTAATGGTCGATTTTTTGATAGAGGCAGAATATATTTTTAAAAATTCTGTTAAAGTGGGCATTTTGAACCGAATTTCCCGAAGCAATTGTGTTATCACTTTCTTCTGGACACGAAAACTTCCGCAATTCTGCACAAATCTCTTCCAAACTTTTTAAATGATGCATATAAAATTTGCTAAGAAGGTCATTTGTATATTATAACGAAACTAAACTTCATTTTATTCTATGGCAATACCCAATTTTAACAAGATATTTCAAATCTCGATTCAAACTATGCCTTGACATCAAATTTCAGGTCATTTGAATGATAAGTTTTCGAATTATAAACATTCAAAAATTTCTGTTTCTAATGTTAAATTACATTTTCATATTTTCATTAATATCTCCTGAAATTATTCTCCTGATGCGCTAATTTTTCGTGTAGCAGTAATACTAAAATAGCCAAACATAAATACGTTGAATTTGCAATTTTTATAATTTTATGATATGAATTACGAATTATGAAATTAATATTCGAAAAAATTCTGAATTGCAACCTACAATTTTTTGATGCATTTAGATTTATTAAGTCCTACTTTAAGTAAATCCAAAATTTCATATATTTCTTCCAAGTAGCTTTCAAATTATGCTTCAAAAACGGCAAAATGATGGTTTAAGGAGGCGTCTATGATAGAAGGGACTAGATATTTTGAAATTTCTTCTGCTATCTTGTAATCTAGCAGGCTTTAATGATTGCTTGAATGGCGCTTAAGATGCCTTGATCAAGAATGGGGCTCTCTCGGACAACAATCGAGTACCGAACTTCAATTTGGATATAGCTCCTAAAATACGCTTGTTTTAAAATAATTAATTTCTCGGAAACTTATCGTACGAATTCCATAAAAAATTGTTTTTAGGCTAATTGAAATGTGTAGAGTTCATTTATGCTGTCAGAATTGTGCACTGCTATTTAAAAAACGAAGCAATGCTTCGTTTTAATATGTAGGTGATCCCCTAAGCAAATTTTATATACATCATTTAAAAGTAGACTTTATTACCAAGCATGTGGTACCAGTAACTTTCTTCTACCCTTCTTCTAGTAAGTTTTTGCGGAGTTAGTTAGGGGTGTTTACTTTTTTTTCCACGATTGTACTTCCATTTAAAACAATTTTTGCCTTATTAGGTAGATTTCGTATGAAATATTACCTATTGGGATCGTTCCTATATTGGAATTTCTGAAAATTTTTGCAGATGTACACCGATCATGACCAATAGAACCCAAAACCACCCTCAGTAAAAAACTTTATCTATCTATCTACAGTAAACTCTCTGTAAGGCGGACTTTGTCTAAGACGGAAATCTGTCTAACTCGGAAAGATTTGCAAGTCCCTGTAAATCCATAGACATAGAGTAAAATTTGTCTAAGGCGGAATATTGTCTACTGCGGAAAATTTTCTTGGTCCCGATCGATTCCGCCTTAGACAGAGTTTACTGTATCTATCTATCTATCTATCTATCTATCTATATATATATATATATATATATATATATTACTTTCTTCTGGACACGAAAACTTCCGCAATTCTGCACAAATCTCTTCCAAACTGATACATAAAATCAAGGAACATAAAATCTCGTTCAAGTTCGTTAATGGGCAAAAGCGGACAAAGGGGATGGAAATAGGAAGAGTTTTTGTGAAAACCGAAAAAAATTCCATAACTTCTTAATTTTTTGCATATCAAATCAGTTTAAAGTTTTTATTACTTCTAAAAATATCGCCAAAAATTCATGCACCACAGATTTTTGACAAAATTTAAAATAGGCTCAAGGGGCGCAAAAATATGGTTTTTGGGAGAAAAAAAATTCCTTACTTCGTCAATTCTCAAGATATCAAATCCAATAATTTTATTATACATCTCCTTAATATTATCTACAACTTTTATATTCACAAGTTTTTGATAGAACCAATTCGTACAAAAAAAAAAAAAATAAAACGAAAACAAAAACAAAAAAGGCGGGTTGAAGAAGAAAAATTTTACCGTCAAATTACAAGATAACTCCTGTCAAATTACAAGATATAAAATCTCCATGAATTATCATATATTTTCTTAATATTGTCTTCATCATTTATATAGACAAGTTTTTGATAGGGCCAATTCTTACAGCAAAAACAAATTAAAAATACATAGCGGTTGAAGAAATAAATCATCTTATTAAGGGTGCATTCAAATCCAAACTATTTCCTTACTCATTTTTAAATTCATTTTTGCTCTCAAACGCATCCAATTGCTAGATTCTCTTATTCAGAAACTTTATAATGTGCAGTAATGATCGATTTTTTGATAGAGGCAGAATATATTTCAAAAAATGATGTCAAATTGGGCATTTTGAACAGAATTTCCCGAAGCGATTGTGTTAGAAACGAAAAATATTGGCCTACTGAGAAAATAATTGTTTATTAATCAAGTTTTAATTAATTGAAAGAAAAATAAAAACACAGCTCGCTTATAAATCTTTTTAAAAATCACGTCAGCATGTTTCATATATATTTTTTTTATTATTATTAAAAATGAATCTGAAAATGTGCCAGAAAATTTCGAGTTGTTGAGTATGGAAAAATATTTTTTTTTAATATCGCCTTAACATGATTCTGATAAAACCAGCTATTTTATAAAAAGGAAATAAAAACTCGTCAAAAGCAGACAGATAAAACTGTTAAAGTGGATTTATATCTAATAATGATTTAGTTTTTGTTGGTGAAATTAGTATACTTAACTTCGAAATCTACCTCTGCCTGTAGGCCGGGCCGGCAGGGATTTCCTTTTCAATACAATTTAAAATGATTCCAGATACATAAAGGTGTTTTTCCATGAAATTGGAGTCTGTGAAGCGAAACTTTCTATTTTGAGTGAAAATCGCAAGCTTTCTAAAGTAAAACTGAATTAATACAATGATTTGACGCGGTCACCGAATCCAATTATGGAAAATTCGCCTGTTTTTTATGCTTATTAGAACGCGTAAGCTAAAAGACAATGGAAAATTTCTTTTTGACTCTTACATGTTGAATCTTAAAGACAGAAATATTCCCTAAGAAAGCTGAAAATAGGTGACAACTTTATTGCCAGTATATTTTTCATCTTTTAGCGGATTTTTTTTTCTTTTAAGGGAAAACTTCAGTCTTTCTGTTCTGTTGCGAAAAGAGCCGCTCGCTAATCCTAATCCTAATAGAAGAATCAAACGAATTGAATATTTCCAAATGAGCAAAAAAATACCCAGGCCAGGAATCGAACCCAGATCTTGGCTTACAGGGCCAACGCTCTACCATTTAAGCTAACTGGGCCGACACAACCGGTGAGCATATTTCGATCAGATAATCTTATTGAAAATGCCATTTGGTTTTACCATTTACCTTTAACATACGAAAATAGCACAGGCGTCTCAATTGGCAGTAGAATCTCCGTTTTTTTTTTTTTTTTTTTTTTTTTTTTTTTTTTTTTTTTTTTTACAGTGTATAATTCGATTTAAAATATTAAAATGTTGTCATCATAAACATACCTTTGTATGTAGGTATTTTTTAAAATTGGAGCAATTTCGTCGCCTATGGTTATACTTATATGGTGTAAAGTACCAAACTCCCCCGGAACAACCAATAAAATACTTAGAAAACAGACGAGGGAGGAGCCTTGTTAGTTGTATTGCGCCATTTTTTATTGTTTCAAATTATGCTGTGTAATAGGAACTTTAGCTATCTTGCGCCTATTCTTTTGGTCTTTATTTTTAGAGAGAAAGTACTTTTATTTAATAGAACAGCAACATGCACCCAAAACACATCTTCAGGTTTGCAATTTTTTTCGAGTTATGGCAACTGACATTACAGAACAATGCGATATAACGATTGGTGGAATTTTAGATCAGTAAACAAGTATTAGCTGAGCGATAATGGCAGGTTTTCCAAGCTTGGTGTTGTGCAATCAAATTTTGCAGATGGTATGTCACTGATCTGATTAAAAAGGGATCTATAAGGAAGGAAACAGATATGGACACTAATGGAACTCCCGCATTTTTTTCCCCTTCAAAATGAAGAACTCGATGAATCAAAATAAACTTACCAGTATTTAAAAGCTTAAACAATTTAGTAAAAAATGACATATCCGTTATTTCAGTTCATGGGGAGTCTATCTAACTGAATTACAGTAATTAAAATAATTAATTTTTTTTAAAACGTTAAATGTGAAAGAAAGCAAACACTTTCATTTTAAATGGCTATGCTATCTTGCTCTTTTTTCTTAACTTAACATTTAATACAGATATGAAAATTCAACTATAAAAAATATATAATATTTGATCATTTTAAGGGGTCTCAAGCCTCTTAAAAATGGAAAAAGGAAAAAAAATAGACCACTTTCAACATTTAATATCCTTATAAATATATGCATTTAAAATACAACTTTTTGAGAGATGAAACACATAAGTATATTCTTTATCTTCACATATTTAAAAAAATTACAAAATGCAGAATTAATATTTATAGGGGGCTTCAAAATGTAAGATATTTGTAAAGCAGAAAATTGGTATGACAGATTACGCGCAAGATTACAAAATAAATTTTGCAGCTGGAATTAAAATTTTGGCGCGTAATCATACTTGAGATTATAATAATTAACGTGAAACTAAATAAATTTGTATTCAAAGCATTTTTTTATTCTTAATACGAAGTTGTATTTAGCTAATACAAAATTTTGAACATTTCAACAATAAAATCCCATTATAAAAAATATTATTTTCGACAGTAAAAAGGATATTTTAGATTCAGTTTATACAGATTTACATGAAAAATCTATTTTGAAAATTTCATGAAAACATATTGAGAAGTTTTGAGATATCCTGCTCGTTATGTCCAAAAATGTGATTTTTAGTCAAATTACTTCAAAGTTACGGAAACGCCGTTTCAGCCCTTGAGCCGGTACTATTCTAAATATGATAACTTCTGTTCTAATGGGAATTTCAAGGAGACAATTGTATCAAAATTTTCAAAAAAGACAGGAGTTTAATAAATTAAAATTTCGAAATTTTTGAAGCTTTAAGAGCCCCCAGAGCCCTTAACCCTCTGACAGTGTTGGATTGGGTTGTGTTGATTTTTGACGGCCGATTATCTACTCGAGGGATATAGGCCCAAGGGGGAGTGCCCTCCGTGGGGGTCTTTCTAAGGGAACCTAACCCGTATTTACGCATGGAAATCCACGGTTTCGAAGAAAACCACGAAAACTCCGCTGACAGTGTTGGAAAAAAAAGCAATATTGTAATTTTGTTTTCTCTGCATTTTATTTTAAATTCTAAAAAAGAGGATTCTTTCAACATTTTATTAAAAAACTTAATAACGGATATGAATGTAATCCTTGGAAGTATTAATAACGGAAACATTTAATTCTTATGAAATCACTAAGCAAAAATATGCGGCTTTATCTATCCTTTTCTCTCTGGAAAGTGAGCTTAAACTTTTCTCTACAACTTCAGAATAACATTTTCTAATTTGAGATTTTTTTTTTTTTTTTTCTAAAACAATGACATCTGTTATCACTCTATCACTTCATAAAAGTAATGTCTTTATACGAAACTTAATACGTAACTCTGTATAAGGAATTGTAAATGTCGGAAATAGTAGAAGACAAGACAATGTAAGGTCATCAATCATCCATTTACCGTGTTCAGCAATCCTTTTTAAAAGAAGACAATCAGCATAATCCTTAATTTTACTCTTAACCATCAAGAGATTAGAAAACTAAGAAATTGTTGAAGCTGGAATATTGAATTCTTTTCACTTTTGGGAAACGGACAAAATAGTATAATGACACTAAAAGCCATAGACCACAAAATATAATTTAAACAAAATTCTAAAGATGAATTATTTTTAAAATCTTGTTTTCAGTTCTAAAAATTCTATGTTTATACTTTTCAGTTTGAGAATAGCTCTTTCAATTCAATACTTTAGCGTTTTATTGAATATCAATGACAAAAAACATAATATAACAACAAAAACTTTTTTTAAGTCCTAAAAATACAAAAAAATTCGTAAAATATGAAAAATATTCCTGAAGAACGCAGAAACTGACAAAATAGTGAAAAAATCTGAAGATGAAAAAATAAATAAAATTAAAGTATATTTCTATATGATCTCCACCGAATCAGAAGTAATTGCCATGGTATTCTGGTGGAATAATTTAACTCCTCTTCATCGTTTCTACATAATTAGCAAGGCATGGAAAGATGGTTCTATCAGAACACCAACCCTCCAATGCCCATGGTAGCATTAGTGTTGCCAGCTTGGAGGGGTCTTTTTTGCGGATTACTTGACTGACACCACCATTTCACAGTAGTATTCTTCTCATATTTAATCTGACATTAAATAAGACGACTATTACTATTTCAAAAAGTGGTAGCAATCAAACAATCTTAATTTTAAAAAAGCAGTACAACTGGTAATACTTTGTGGTATGATATATAAACTGCTATGGGAAGTAGATGGATTAATATCTGCCTAATAAATTTTGTGGTTTAATCATGATAGACACAGGCTTAGCGGAAATGAAACTATTTCCAATGCAGTTTATAAGTCAGATTTTCTACCAGTCATTAACCAAATATCAGGAATTCGTTTCATAAAATAGTTTTCATGATGAATTTTTTTTAAAAAGACAACTGATCAAAGAATGCATTGTATAATACAGATGTTGTTTGCAGTTATTCCAAATGAAATCATCTTTTATACGTGGAGTGTCCGATTTTGGCTTCAGTTTTTTTTTTTTTTTTTTCAGCACAACTTCATTGCATTTATTGGTGTATAAATCAAGATGAATAAAGCCATCATCCCACTTCATTAACATATGATCATTAATACATCTCCCTGGAGTTTTGTGGGGTGCAATTCGTGGAATCCATCATCCAGTATAGTTAGACTTTCTACCAGCTGGTTTCTAAAACCTACCAGTCATTAACCGAAGAGGGTGAATATATTTCATGAAAGTAGTTTTCGTCATGTACAATTTTTTTAAAGAAAGCTGATCAAAGTATACAACATACAAATATTGTTTGTTGTTATTCAAAATGAAATATTTTACATGTGCAGTGTTCTATTTTAGCAAGAATTGTTTTATTTTTTTCAACACCATAATTTCATTGCATTTATTGCTCTATGAATCAATGTGAAAAAAGACTTTATTGCAGTTGATTGTCATAAGACCGTCTAAGACAACTTCCCAGAGCTTTCTGAAATGCGATTCGTAGATCAAAATACTTGTTCACAAGCAGCTGCACTGATAGCGATTCCAAATATTAACTCCATGAGTTTCATATCATTCAAGAGGCATTCTGAATCTTTTTTGGCAGTTATTCTAGAAAATAACGTTTAAATAAATATTTTGCCTCAGCGTATCATAAAGTAATTGAGATTTATCCTCACCACCACCCCATATAATCATTGAAAAAGCGCGGTGTCTCATTACAATTCGAACCGCGACTTTTGTTCATGACTTTAACAACAATTAATGTATTTTAAGAAAATGTTCTTGTGCAGTGTGAAATATTATAATATCATGAGAACGGCGAAAATAGTCGTCATTTTCATACAAACAGCGCCGAATTAAGCGCTTCCTGTTTCGGGATGCAATTGACATTACTTACTGTGCCATTTACACTCCCGTTGATATCATCGCGTTTCACATAAAACTTCAGATTTCGTTAAAAAATTTCACAATCGATTACCGTGTAATTAGGACTGGTCAAATAAATTGCCATTTTGGTTTACTAAACAAAAAGTTTTCGTTGCACTACCTCCATATAACGTTTGTTCCACCTTTTAATAAAAATGGGACAAACTTGAGTATAATGGGATCAACTTCCGTTACTGATGTTAGAATCGCAACATATAGTTAGATTTTGTGGAAATACAATAAAAATGCACGCGTTTTATCAGATATTCAATTCATAGTTTTTTAACAAATTTTTTTGTCAACTAATCAGCTATTTTTTAAATTTTTCATTCATTTATAAGAGATAACATCTGTCGAATTCTCTTAACACTTACAATGAGTGTTAAGTTTAGGGAAAAGGAGGAGATAGAATGACTTAAAATTACCAAGCTCATATCAAGCTTGGCAACTAAAAAAAGATCTGTTTAATATTTGCAGTAAATTTAAATATTATTTAATATTAGATGTAATAAACGACAAAAATAATAATATGAAAAAAATAGAAGTAACTTTTGTTTTTTACTTTTTTTTAATAAGTCTTCCTACTCAATACTGTTCACAAATACAGACTATTTACTAAACAGATTATTAAGCCAATCACACACAAACTGACACAAATAAGTTCTTTCTTTTAGTAATAACTAAGCGTTTTCTTCCGACAGTCCGTGAGAAGAAACTACTGCATCAAATTACACCAATCTTTTTTTAAATGAAAGATATTTGGCCACAGATTTGTTATCGTACATTCGTTTGTTCAAATATTTTATTAATTAGCCGTAATTTTAAACTAAAATTCTACAGTTGCGCATGCGCAGTATATAAGTACAAGTCTGCCTTTGGAGTGACGCGCTGCACATGCGCAAAGATGCTGACTCAGTTGAACTATCACATCACAGGTAGAAATTGTTTTAAGTTCGTCTGCTATCCGATCTTACTGTAAACTAGCTTTTCTTTCTTTCACAAAGTTAATATTATTTGGCTCTTTCAGCAATATTAACAATTCAAAAATTTACTGTGTCGATATTAAGAGTTAGATTCGGTTTCTTTCGGGAGTACCATATTGTTTTTGTCATATTACATACAGAAGATAAACACAGTGATTTGAGGCTAACAGTTATATCCGTCTTTTAAATTTCCAACAGTTACACACGAAGATTACGGAACTGGCATGTTAAGTTGTAGCTGCTTCTTTGAAAAAGTAAGGTATCAAATATTAAAACGCAAAACTATTTCTGTAATGTCAAATCTCACATTCGAGAAAATCATGCGTCAACTGTTTATCGAACCTCTTCAACTTAGAAGGAGCGAAAATGAGTTCCCGTTAGCGTAGTGGGATAACACAACAGTCTAAAGCTCAGAATTTTTATAGCGGGTGCAGGTTCAAACCCAAGCCTGGTAAAATGCAATGTTTTTGTCGATAATTCGTTTCTGTAATGACATATTTTATTAGGAAGAGAAGTTTTAGGATTTTAATTTTATTATTTGAATGCTTTATAGTTAAATAAAATTTAACACTCAATAATATTTTGGAAAAATAATGATTTTATATTTAAAATATTTAAGCTAAAATATTTTGCATGTAATTATCAATTAAATAAATTCAGCTGATATACAATTTTCGTTATATTTTCTGAACATTATCAAGAATATATGTGTGTGTGTGTCAGAAAGAAAAGTTTGTTATTTTTTTCCGTAAAAAATAAAACGGAAAGAAAGAAGATATTCGTATAAGAGCTATAAAAGAAATTACCTTGATATCCAGGTAATATTTAAAAAATGTATAAAAATGTAAAATAAAATTCAAGTAATAAAAAAATATATATTATAAATCGTCAGCTGCATAAAGTTTCAAATTTAAGTATTTAGAGAATGGGATAGATAAAAATAAAATTAATGATAGCTTTTAATCGTCGAGTTGCTTAAAAAATAAATAAATGAAAATAAATATTGTTATTTTTTCAAAAAAAAAAAAAAAAAAAAAAAAAAAGAGGCCGTAGGAAGTAAAAATAAATTCTCTACCCGCCGTTTTTAGGAAAATTTCTGATAAAAAGCAAGCATAATTGGTTGTAAATTATAAACTTAAAATTCTTTCACTTCATTGAATAGGTTAGACTGACAGCACCATCTATCGCCTTAAAGAAATAGGAATCACTTATGCAGTATAGAAATTCATCACGTAATTTGTCATTCAATAATTAATTTAAAAGCAACTAATTGAAAATTCAAGAATTTTTCTGCTGAAACGTTCAAGTCATTTACCGTTAAATCTTGACGGGCACTATCTAGTTTCTTTTAATTCTTCAAAAAGTTATGATCTCAAATCCAAGCTATCTACTTTCTGACACATTTTTTAAATTTAGTTTTGTTCTCAAACGAATCTAATGGGGATGTTCACATGTTCAGAAACTATGTAATCGAACAGTTTTTCAAACGGAAAACCTTTCAGAAAATTTTGCAAGATTGGACTTAACGAACAAAATTTTCGGACGCGACAGTCGGTGGTTGAAAGGAAAAAAGCCTGTCGCTTTGAGCTAACAATCGCTTCTAACTCAACTTCTAATTCCTGTATCGAAAAACAAGATAATCTGTTCAATTACAAATCTCTTCAATTGGCATGCTGGCAAATGTTATACTTTTATGTTTAAAAATGAGTCAGAAATTTTCTCGTTGTTGGGCGAGGGAAAATACTACCTTAAAAACAAAAAGAATAAAATTATGCAATATCAGCAAATTTCATGGCTCCCTGCCCCTCCCAAACAAAATAAAAGATTAAATACAATATTTAGTTACTGAAAAAGAGATAGAAAACATGAAATTTGGAATTAGTTTAGTAGAGTGTTGCAGGAATGTGTTTTTTCGCCAAGGTGTTAAATTATCTTCTCCGCCTCTAAAATTTATAAAAATAAAATAAATGAAAATTAAGCCGTAAATATTTACAAGATAAAAAGTAAGAAGCCTTTTTTGTCGATAAATGGGAGGGGGGGGGGAAGGGGGCAATATCCTTGTAACTTGAACGCAAACTTTTGCCCTTTGCTTAAGAATGAAATCCAAGATTAACCATAAGTTATCCTTTTTTTTTTTTTTTTTTTTTTTTTTTTTTCCAGAAGGAAAAAAATACAAAAATGATCATAAACAATTAATATGAAAATAATAATATTCATTTCTTAAAATATTTTATTTAATACAGTGATCCACAGTTTTAATAAACAATTCACTATGTGAGATATTCTTTCAGAAAAACCTAACACTTTGCACTGCGGGCAATTTCTTCGCCTTTGATTGTAAACAATTCAATACCTTTTCGGAACAATTCCTTCTAACCATGTTTGAAAATCATGGCAAAACACTCACAAAAGCTATCAACAGATAGATTCATAACAGAAGATGAATACCTCACACAGTATAAACATTCATCTGTATGCTGGTCTTCTTCATATTTTGTCAGCTGCTTCATGAATTCACATACATTTACTGGTGAAAGTCTGTCCAGTTTTCTAGAGTATATGAATTGTACGAAGGCTGTTTTTTTTTTGTTTTTTCAACCCCCGATGGGCCGTAAAATAAAGACTAGTGTGGATAATAAAATTATTTGATAGCCTGGAGTCAAGTACACTCAAAGCAACTTTTCGACATAGACATAATCGCAGTGAAGATTGAGTCATTTGTCACACTGGTGGGCGAGGGAGAGGGCGGGGGGGGGGGGCATACCCTCTTCAAAGAAGGTTGCCGTCAGTGTATTGAGGTTAGGTTTCCAAGGCGTCTTGAAGATTTTTGTTGGAATGAAAAGTGAAATAGAGTGCTGTCCACCCACACCTATCTTCAGATCTCGAAAAAGGTGACAATCACTCGGTTCCAGCCCAACTGATGGCCCAACAGCTTCTTTCTCGAATCTTGTATGGAGGGGGGGGGGGGGATTCGATGGAATGTGTTCGATTGGTGAAAGAAGCAGTTGGACCACCAGTTCGGCTAGCACCGAGTGATTTAAACCTTCTTCGGGATCTGAAGATAGGTCTGGGTGGACAGCACTCCATTTCACTTTTCATTTCAACAAAAATCTTCAAGACGCCTTGGAGACCTATCTGAATACGCTGGCGGCAACCTTCTTTGAAGAGGGTATGCCCCCCCCCCCTCGCCCACCAGTGTGACAAATGACTCAATCTTCACTGCGATTATGTCGAAAAGTTGCTTTGAGTGTACTTGACTTCAGGCTATCAAAGAATTTTATTATCCACACTAGTCTTTATTTTATGACCCATCGGAGGTTGAAAAACAAACAGCCCTCGTATAAAGAAACAGAATGCGTCCTAGTTCGTCCCCCTCGATGTTTACCACAACCTGTAAACTATTCTTTCATGTCTTCCCAAAACCTCAAACTGAAGTAAGGTTAAACGAGCTGCTAAAAATGGTTCTATGCCTCCAAAAGGCTTCGATGCCCCGAAAATACTTCTATGCTGCCAAAATGCTTCTGAGTTCAAGGTCATCTTCTTTCACTTTGTCAACTATGTCACTGAGTACCTTTGAGTGTACTTGACTTCAGGCTATCAAAGAATTTTATTACTCACACTAGTCTTTATTTTATGACCCATTGAGGTTGAAAAACAAACAGCCCTCGTATAAAGAAATGGAATGCTTCCCAGCTCGCCCTCCTTGATGCTTACCACAACCTCTAAACTCTTCTTTCATGTCTTTCCTAAACCTCAAACTGAAGTAAGGTTAAACGAGCTGCTAAAAATGGCTCTATGCCTCCAAAAGTCTTCTATGCCGCGAAAATACTTCTATGCTGCCAAAATGCTTCTGAGTTCAAGGTCATCTTCTTTCACTTTGTCAACTATGTCTCTGTGATCTCCAAGCGTTACTGTTTCAAAATCATGCGACAGTTTTTCAAAAGCTGAAAAAAAAAGAAAGAATAGATGAGTTTCTTTGGTAGTTGGAAAACGTACTTTGGAAGAATCCTTATCATGAAGTTAAAGCTACTACATAATTCATTCATTATTAACTGGCAATTTAATATAAAATTCTGGTTCCGAAATAATAGAAGATCTACCCTCTTCTAACAGTTTATGGTAACAGTTCTTACAGTGTAACAAAATGTGCCCAAATACTTTATTCCAAATTCTTTCTTTTCAACATAAAAACATTTTATACACTGTAAAAAAAATTCTGTAAAGTTACTCAAGTTTTTCTAGGAAACTGGGATTCCTAGAACTTTTTATGTAACGGCAACAAAAAAAAAATTCTTGTAACAGACACACTTTTGTGCCAAAAATCAAAAAATCTCTAAGATTACTATGATTTTTTTAGGAAACTGGGATGCCTAGAAATTTTCATGTAACTGCAACCAGGGTTACAGATAAAATTTTAGTAAGATTGTTGTAATTTTAGCAGATTCACTTGTAAAGTTACAGAATTCTGTAGATTTACAAAAACTAGTTTTGTAGATTTGCAGCTTTTTTTTGTACAGTTACAGATGAAAATTTAGTAAGCATGTAACTTTACATCTGTAGAACTCAGATTTTGTTTACAATGTATAAAACAAATAACTAAAATATAAATAAACAGATATTTTTAAGACTTTAGCATACTCCCATTGTTGCTAATTTAGCGGAATTTTTTTTATTCCTATAGCTACCAGAAATATATAAAAATATATTTGTATATTTAATCACGAGTATACTCGTGCTTGGTCAAAATTGAGTTAATTATAGCATAATTTTGGGACACAAGCTTTGACTACCCAACGTGTTAGTACTCACTATGTTTTGTAAAAAGTATTCTCATACCATTATTTCAGAAAACTGATATTTGCTTTATTTACTGACAAGAATTATACGTTAAAATGTAAAAATTTCTAGTTTAAAAAGGGAGTTTTCTCTGCAGTTTGCAGTAAGCATAGTGAGTATCACTGGTCATGTGAGTACGTTGGAATTAAAATGTTCGATTATTGTTGGTAGGTATTTTGCAAAGTAGAGAAAATTACAAATCAATATTGCTTTAAAAATATTTTAACCCTTTGTAACTGAATAACTCCGATTTGAAAAATATTTGCTCATATGCTAGAATACACCATTTTAAGGACATAAAATTTTTTTAAAAAAAATTAGACCATTAAGACAAAAAATTATTGGCTAAAAGGTACTTTTTTCACATCTGCAATAAACAGAAAATTACATACTTCTAATAAATATTGTCAATTTTCTTATACAAAATTACACCAAGGTAAGTTAAGTATACGTACTTACCTTGGTGAAAAGTCTGTTTATGGACTTCCCAACCTTTTTAATTTTAGAAACTTTGCGAAGTTTATTTTAGCGATAACTATGCAGAACTACGGAAATGATAAATAAAACTTTGGCGTGCAAAGTTAACTCAGTATTTCTGCGTATGTTGAGAATTATATGTACAGTCGTGGGAAAAAAAAAGTTAACACCCCTACTAACTCCTCAACAAATTATCGTAGACGAAAGTTACCGGTACCGAACGATTGGAAATAAAGTCTACTTTTAAATGATGTATATAAAATTTTCTTAGGGGCCATCTACGTATTAAAACGGATACAAACTTCATTTTTTTCAACGGCAATACCCAATTTTAACGAGATATTTCAAATCTTCGGTTCAAACTATGCCTAGACACCGAATTTCAAGTCATTTGAATGATAAGTTTTTGAATTATAAACATTCAAAATCAAGTGCTTGTAAAGTTAAATTACATTTTTATATTTTTATTTATATCTCCTGAAATTATGCTCCTAATGTGCTAATTTTTTTTTTTTTTTTTTTTTTTTTTTTTTTTTTTTTTTTTCGTAGCAATAATACTAATATACCCTAACATAAATACGCTGAATTTATAATTTTTATAATTTTATGATATGAATTATGAAATTAATATTCGAAAAAATTATGAATTGCAACCTACAATTTTTTTGATGGATTTAGATTTATTAAGTCCTGCTTTATGGAAATCCAAAATTTCACATTTTTCTTCCAAGTAGTTTTCAAATTATGCTTAAAAAACGGCAATATGAGGGTTTAAGGGGGCATCTATGATAGAAGTGGGTAGATTTTGAAATTTATGCTGCTGTCCTGTAATCTAACAGGCTTCATTGACTTCTTGAGTGGCTCTCCAGGTGCCTTGATCAGGGGCTCTCTCGGTTAACAATCGAGCACGGAACTTCAATTTGGATACAGCCTTTAAAATACGCCCGTTTTAAAATAATTAATTTCCTGGAAACTTATGGTACGAATTGCATAAAAATTTGTTTTTTTGCTAATTGAAGGGTGTAGAGTTCATTTATGCTGTCAGAATTGTGTACTTCTATTGAGAAAAACAAAGTTATGGTTTGTTTTAATATGTAGATGGCCCCCTAAGCAAATTATATATACATCATTTAAAAGTAGACTTTATTTTCAATCGTTCGGTACCAGTAACTTTCTTCTGCGATAATTTGTTGAGGAGTTAGTAGGGGGTGTTTACTTTTTTTTTTTTCCACGACTGTACAATTTATATTAACCGCTGTGTTGGGAGATAGTAAAAATAAATAAAATCATCTTTTAACGCCCACTGTAAAAGTAACATTAAACTTTGGGTATGTTGCAGATATATTACGTGGTTATACCAAAGGTTAACATTATCATTATAATAGATTACACCCCTGGCCAAAATTATAAGAGCATTAATAAATCTAAAGAACCATAAGTTGTATACCATTATAAATATATTAATAAGCATTATATAATATGTATTTATAATTGCCTTTCTCATTTTTATTAAAATAACTAGGGGATCGTACCCGGGCTTCCCGGGTTAAAGAATATAGGTGAAAACATTTTTTTTAATTTAAAAAATTAATTGCATATAAAAAATTATTAGTTTTCGATTGCCCACTTGCATTAAAAAAGCATTTTTCATATGGAAAATACGAATTATACAATCAAATAAATTTTTGAAATTTATCAAAAGCGATATTTTCTTATTAGCCGCATGCTAAGAGTTATTTGACCAAGATTTTGCTAATTACGGCATCCTTATAAATTTTATAATTTCAGAGCTTATACATGTCTGTTAAATTTGTGTTTTATTTATATTATTTTATTTATTTATTCATAGGGAAGTTTTTTTAAATGGATATTAGCCGTAAGAAAATGATGAACTCCTTATTTTGTTTTAAGGGCAAACGGAATAATCTTTCGTAATCGAGCTCCGCGCGATATAGATAAATTAAAAAATATTTCACGCTTTAAAATCGTTTTTAAAACCATAGATAATCAGTAAACTGAGATGAACTTTGCAAACAAATTCCATCTGAAAAAAAAAAAATCCTATTTTTGATCTAAAAATTTAAATTGTACGATTACAACTATGTTAGATTTGTGTTTTTTTTTTTCAATATTATTCTTTTATTTGTTTATAAAAGAAGTATTAATTTCGTTAATTTGTCTTTCACAAATATGTTAGATTGGTGTTTTTTTTCAATTCCTACTATTAGCTCACACTCTCCCTATATTTATTTATTTATATATTTATCTTGTTCAAATTTTCAATCGTTAATAAAATACTCATTATTCATCCGATCAAGTTGAAATAATTTTTTTTTAACTTGTACTGGATGACAATTGATGTTACAGTTTTTTCAAATATTAATTAATTAATTAAATTTTAATTAACTAATTTTAGTTTTGCATGGGAAACAAAATGGCGGCCATTGGTTATTGAAGATCAATGAAAGTATTTTCAATAAGGGATTACCATAGGGGGGAACCTGTTCTGTCGCCAAATACCGCCAAGTTTGTCGCCAACTTGGCGATATATCGCCAAATTTGGCGGCCAAAATGAGTCGCCAAAAGTGACGCCAACTTGGCGATATCTGTAATATTGCGCCAAATTCCCATAGAGTCCCATTGTAAACCTACTTGCTTATAGAAAATCAACAAATTGAGATATTTTAATGCAACAAAAACTAATATTAGCTTAAGGGATTATATTAAATTTTTCTTTGATGACCTAAGTAGGAATTGACCTTAAAAACAAAATTTTTATATTACTTGTTAATATTATTCTTTTATTTGTTTATAAAGGAAGTATTAATTTCGTTATGCAAAAATAGTCAGAAACAAATGCTGAAAAATGTTTGTTGCTTTATGTGCAAAATGTTTATTATTATTATGTATTGAAACCGGCACGTGATAAGATAAACTTTAAAAAAATCATGCTTAAAAATTATTTTAGAAAATATAATACATCAGTCGATTAAGATACAATTTTTAAACAAATTGCATTTGAAAGTAAATTTTTTCCTTATGCGACGAAAATTGAAAATGTACGATGGTCAGAAGATTAAAAAATTGCAGTAGAGAAAATTTCAAGACCGAAATTTTATCGTGAAGTGTTGCCATTCGCAAAATGACGTCAGCGTTAAGCACAGATACGCTTGTTCTTTATAATATAGATACTTAATCAGTAAAGTATAATAAAGATAAGTTAGTAGGATGGTGGTTATAAAATGAGGCTCTTATGCTTAGTATTCTGGAATGAAAAACAGCAATTTTCACCTTCTCAAAATTTGCATACGCACTTCTCATATCCATGCGTCTCATTTAAAAAAAAAAAAAATGCATTTGTTCGATCATTTAAAAATTATTTTAACTCAAAACTTGAAGTCACGATTGTCAGCAACATCTTTTATGTGAACAGACGCACTCTTTACGTGAGATTCTAATCTCGATTCTGGAGAGTAAAAATTTCCGTAATTTATGTTTTTTAGACGCATTTGTGTTAAAATGTTTAGTTTTATCTTAGAAAATGATCGTTTTCTTTTAAATATGACTTCATTTTCACTTAAATAAGCATTTCGGCTAGTGTCTGAAACTTAGTATCAGTACACATGCAGAAGGAAAAATAATATAGAAAATTTATGTGGAAAAATGAGTGTTTTCAAAAGCAGTATGTCATTTTCTGTTATTATGACTCTAATATAATATTCTGCTCCTAATGGGATTTTGCGCCACTAAACCCTATACAATAATTTTTATCAACAATTTTGCTTTTTTATCAGAAAATAGCATGAGTAAAGATAAAAATAACTCATTGTTTCTCTCTTGTCTGCAATAATGAAAGCTATCTAATTCTCACCATTTTGAAGAAATTTCATAAAATGCTTTTAAAATTAAAATATGAAAACGGGGATGTTAAAAAAAAAACAAACAGATAGTGCGATCACATTTACAAATGAAGAGCTTTCAGTTAAAAAAAAAAAAAATTAGTAAAATTGGTTAGCAGAAAGATCAGGGCAGATAACTAAAAAACACATTTGTGTTTTAAATATATAGATTATATAAAATTAGGAAAAATTAACATAAGCAAATTATGTTATTTTGATAAATTGTAGTAGAATGTCTTAAAGAATAGCATTTTATTATTCGAGAGAATTTTGGACAAAACATCATATTATTTTAAACCACGAATTATTTGTTTGCTTATCTAACTTGACGAGGCAAATCCATCCAGGCGAGAATCATCAATTTCTATAATATAAATCACGATTATTTGAATGTCACCTCTTTTAAAAAGACACTTTAATTTTTTGTAAAACATTGCGTTTTATCAGTGTGTGATTTCGACTACATTATTCTCAAAAGTGAAGCATTTTCACCTCTGAAGAATTTCAAAGCAGCAGGGCTGTGAAAATGACGCACTTCTACAAAACATAATTCAGGTTTAAGAATTAAAATACACGCTTTTTTATAAAATGACGTCATTTGCATCCGCTAAAACAATCCACTTTTACAATACAGCCTTAAACTTCGTCTATAGGAAATTATGCATATGACGTCATTACCACGGAATAACAGACAATATTCTTGACATTAGCCCAAATTTTAATTTCAATTTTTTTTCAGGTTTTATGAGAAAATGGCAACAGAAAAATACAGTATCTCATATTTTCCTTTTAATTTCAATAGAAATGGGGTACTTTTGTTGCCACGATAAGAAAAATGGTATTAAAAACTACAAAAAAATTAATATCTCAAAAATAAATTGAGTTACAGCTTTCAAACAAATTGCATTTAAAAGAGCATTTTTTTCCTTATACGACCGTGTAAAAAATTAAAATGTGCGATGTTTAAAAGTTTAAAAATTTGCAGTAGATAAAATTGCAAATCCAAAATTTCATTTCAAATTTCAAAGTGTTGCCATTAGCAAAGTGACGTATGCGTTACGCACAGATATGTTTGTCCTTTATAATATAGATAGATAGTAACTTTTCATAAAAAGTATGGAATATTAAAATTTTTTAATGGTCATGATGATAAGGACACTGCTAAGTTAAAATAGATACTTCTTTAATGAGAGATGTAACCACCTTTACCTTTGGAGGTACTCGGGCATTCCTATCCTATAAAAAAACTATCTTAGTTTTTATGAGAAAAAGGATACAGGTCACATTTGTGTACCTTAGGACTGAAGAGATAAATTCATAGCTTTATACCAACATGATATAATACCATTATTTCTTTAACAGGATTAGCTGCCAAAGTAAACAATGTGATCAAAATAATATTATTTATTGTTTTTGCTGCAATAAAAATTCATGATATATACCTTCTGTTCCTGTCTTCTGGCATTTATGATCGTACCAATTCTTCAGTGCAACGACATCACTACACTCTGGGCACTTTATAGGTCTGTCCATGCATTTTTGCTGATGAGATGAAAGGTCTTCATGAGCATTCAAAGTTGATTTACAGTAAGAACATTTCTCGGTTGCAGCGTTATCTAAAATCATTAAAAATATATGAAACAGGAACAGTGAAAAGTGTATAAATAGTGAAAGTTTGTAAATACAGCAGACAATAGTAAAATAACAAATAAAAATAATTTTCGGCTTTCTTGTATAAATTGAAGAATCTGTATAATTTTGAGACGTGACATACGGAAATCCTGGAATTTTTAGGATCAGAATTCAACGGAAAATTTGGTATACCAAATCTCGGAGTTATATTGGATAAACATATGTTAATAGTTAATAACTTATTGATACATATTTAGAGTTTCCAGCTAATCGTAACTCTCAGCATTTTTAAATATACATCATTCTCTCCCCTCCCGCCACCCACAAAAAAAAAAAAAAAATCCTGGTGAAAGTTTTAGTTCAAAGAGGTTTAATTTTTCGAATATTTGGCAAGCAATATGCAACTTACATCTTAAAAACTTAAAGATTTAAAAATCAAGAAAACACTTCGGTCTCTTAGGTATTGAATTCGTTTGGTGTTATGATGTTTTGAGTTTGAATCTCATTTATTTTAAATACAGCTCGGTACCTATTACAAATATATTGTGTACGTTATTTTTCTCATATTTAATTCCGCCAACGGCTATCTTCACCTTTAGCTGCTGCGTCTTAGAAAGGACCGCTAAGCTTATATGTTAAGTGAATATGTACCACGGCGATTTTATTGGAATCTACAAGCGTTTACCTAAACATAGAGAAGAGACCCATATTTTTCGGATTTCCCAAAATAATAACTATAACATTCAAAAATTTTATATCTCCTCCAAATAAGCAAGGAATTGAGTGAATCCCTTTTTATGGATAAAAATATCAAAAAAGCAATACGTCTCTATCGCTCTTTTTCCCTTTCTGTGACTGTTAAAGTTAACTAAATGTTGAACCGATATTTGTAGGTATCGAAAGTTTGATTAATTTTTGTTGCTGTGATGCGACCTAGAATTTGTGTCACCCATAGGTAACATGCACCCTTTGATAGAAAAATGTCGTTGCTATTTTTTTTTTTGTGAAAACAATAAACTGAAAAATAAATATAGGGGAGACTAGGGAGCGTTGACCCGCTTTTTACAAAATGATTTTTTATTTTTTAAATATTGAACGTATAATAAAGTTTTATATATCATTTTATTCGTTATACAATCAGTTATCAAAATAAAATTGGTACATAAGTGTAATATATAAGAAATTTGAAAAATTATTAATTTTAATCATGAGAAAATAATGGATCAAGGCTCCCCACATATGGGAGGGTTGACCCACTTTGTTTTATATATTGAAATATTTGTGAAGAGAAATAGAATCAGTTTAAAAAAAGCTAAATAACTGTATGCTACATGCTTTAATTATTGGAAAAAATATTTTTGAAAATATGAAGCCTCAACAAACCTGTTTAGACGGAATCGCATGTCAGAGGAGAAAATTTTTGTTTTAAACAGAATTTTGTCTGAGCAGGTATAATTGTACAGCAGGGAAAATGAAATTTTAACATTTAAGACAGTATTCCGCTAGAGACAGGTTCAGTTTTCTTAGGGTTTCATGCATTATTATGTCCGGATTTAGTAGCCACCCTTCCACTTTTTTTTTTGTCTCCTTGTCCTACTTTTTGTGACATTCGATCTGACAACTCCAGTCTCTAGTTGTCACATAGTTTGGCTTCATCTCACTCTCTTCATCATGATAAAATTTGTCTACATACCTTCCTAAAGTTTTTCGATCAATGTTATGTTCTTTTCCAGCCGCACGAGTACTTAACTTATCATTAACATCTTTTAACCCTTTCAGGGGCAAAGTACTTTCAGTACTAAAATGTTGAAATAAATGATTGGCACCGAAATATACGAACAAATTTATTTGGAAATATGAAAAAGGCTATATTTCCCATACATATTAAATGGAAAACATTTTAGAAAATTCTTTTGCCATTGTGGCGTTTGGGAATTAAAATTAAGTGGTTTTATAAACATACCATTGCCCCTGAAACGGTTAAGACTGCTGCTTTCATACATTCTCGTCTTTTCTACTGTTTCTGTTTACCCATTGTTAGTAATATTGAAGCGAAAAAAGTTCCTATCAATTTTCCCACTTATATTTCATTATTTTTTTTTCGTACAGTGGATACTGTAGCAATTTTTCACACCTTTTTTTAATCAGTTTTAAACGTTTTCTTTTCCATCACCCCATTTTTCTGTAGCTTTACAGGATAAATTTACATTCAGTTTTATATATAACCATTACTCTTTCATTATGCACAGTGTATAATAAAAAGATTTCCAAAACCCCTTAATTAACACATTACCGACGGGCAATTTTTATCAAATCTTAATTTTAAAAACAGTAGAAGCTCCGCCCTGTTCTCCCCGTATGGTCAACCCTCCCTGGTCTTCCCTATATAACTTTACTTATGGGCGTTGAAAGGTTAAGAAGATTTTTAAAAAGAATCCTATCTTAGATTTCTTGAAAGATTATTATTATGAAAGAATCATACTTACGCAAGATTATTTAGAAAGCTCTATAAAAGTTCATATAATCACTCAGTTTGGACAAAACCTTCTTTGGAAATTAATAACAAAAATATTTTGATCTTATTGTAAATGCATTATAATTACCAGAGGTAGAAAGCAAAAATTAATATCGCTATGAGATGACTTTACGATTTTTCACCATTTTAAGTTTTAAAACAGAATTAGTTTGGTAACAAAAGGATTACATATAAAGTTAAGACCATTAGCGTGAACAGCGAAAATATCGCTTCGTGAACGCAGGAACAACAACAGCGCTGTGTAAACACTATTTAAGAAGTTGCAGTTAAAATCAAACAATCTCAGTTATATAATAAAACACACGTAAATAACGCCTGCATTCAACGGTTAACAGTATATATAAATATTCAACAGACATACATACAATAAATACAATAATCCCAACTGAAGTGAAAAATTAGCCAGAGGCAGGAATCGAACCCAGGATCACAGTATTCCAGGCTGTCGCTCTAACCAGTTGGGATTATTGTATTTATTGTATGTATGTCTGTTGAATTTTATATATACTGTTAACCGTGGTTAGAGCGACAGCCTGGAATACTGTGGTCCCGTATTCGAATCCTGGCTCTGGCTAATTTTTCACTCCAGTTGGGATTATTGTATTTATTGTATGTATGTCTGTTGAATATTTATATATACTGTTAATCTCAGTTATAGTTTGTACAACACCTGGCACCCCACCTGGTTATGCGATCCCTAAGTCACTCAAATATAGTTGCATCTTGGAAGATGCCAGAACTTTAGTGAACTCATCAGCCAAGTTGGTATTTCTATGAACATACTTAAGCTGTTAAGTCTGGCTCTGGATATGGGGTGAATATAAGGAAAAATAATTCATACAGACTCTGAAAAATTTAGGCATTGAAAAACAATTGACAATTCCCAACAAACCACAGCAAAAAGGAGTAGCTGAGAGACAAAACCAAACTCTTATGGACATGGCTATGTGTGTCAAATGTTGTACAAAGTGTAACTGAGATTTCTTGATTTTAACTATGATTTCTGAACTTTGTTTACACTGCGTTGTTGTTATCCCCGCGTTCACGAAGCAAGATATTCGCTGTTCACGCTAATGCTCTTAACTTTATATGTAATCCTTTCGTTTATTAAACTAATACTCAACTCTAAATTGTGTCAGATTTTCGGGCCCTGAACGCTTTCAGTAGACCTTGAGATCTCAAGCTCTGATGTCTGTAGTTTTTAGAGTTCAATTTTTCAATGGGTATTTGTCAGCATCTTGTACAGTAGAAAAATAAATTCTAAAAACGTCATCTTACAGTTAAACACGTGCTAGTTCATTTAATGTTAATTTAAACCTAAACTTAGTTAATTTAAACCTAAACATTTGGGCCCATAACCTGACACAATTTAAAATTAAATAATAGTTCAATAGACAAAAGGATTACATATAAAGTTGGGAACATTAGCGTGAACAGCTAACATCACGCTTCATGAAAGCTGGAACAACAGCAACGTGGTGTAAACACAGTTAAGACGTTGCAGTTAAAATCAAACAGCCTCAGTTACAGTCTGTACAGCATCTGAAATGGTTTTGAGTTCAAATTACAAGAAGACTGGCTTGCAGATTTTCGGTCTAATAAATTGAATATCAGCATTTTCAATAGCGATAAAACCACTTACTTGAAATGTCAGCAGTCTTGGGATACTTTATTTTGCAGACAACTGTGAGAACACCTGAGGGCACAAGCTCAGACATCCTTTTCAAAAATGTAGATCTGTTTATGAATTTAAAATTTCCAAAACCTTGTATCATTTCAAAGTTGCATGTAAAATTTCTCACTGGATTTATTTTTTCATCCAATGTTTTTAAACCTAGATAAAAGTTCAAGTTGATCGGAGGGCCGGAAGATGTCCTAAAAAGATCTAAACCAATAAATCCTTCAGAATTTATAACTGCACCGTCTTTCGCACTGTCTGTTTTTCTACCATTTGGGTAGATTCTCAAACGCCATAATGCACCAGCGAAAGAAAACACAGGACCCTTGTAAACTCTATCAACTTCTGCTGGAAGTGAAAGAAATTCTTTAATCCTCCACTCAACAATAGCAAATTCACTCAATTTGCCAACAGTCTCAATCATACTATTTATTTATTTTTATTGTAGAATGGCTTGTATTGAAAGTTGTGTTTTAGAGGCTTGTCTGAAAGAAAGTGAAAAAATAATATCAGCTATTGAATTTCATGTAGTTTATTAATTTTGTATCACATATAGTTTTTTTTAAAGTTACATACAACTTTGACAGAAAAAGGGATTATCATACTATAAATCTTTTGGTATAAAAATTTTCTGTTCAATATAAAATCAGATTGAAATTCACCGAAATTTCCTATGCATCAACTCCAACTTGTTTATTATTCAAAGGATATATCGCTCACCCGCAAGAAAAGGGAACCAACTAAAAAGAATTCATTTTGTGTATTATTCCCAGGGGCGTGCCTAGCGGGGGGGGTGTTGGGGGTGTAACACCCCCCCCCCACTTATTTGGAAGAGTTGGTAAAATTTAGAATAGTCGGAAAGTTAAGAACACACCCTGCAAAAAGTCCCCTCTCACGTCGTCAGTATCATTTCAATTCTCTGTTGTCCGTCTTAAAAAGGGAAAAGAAAGAACTTCTCATGGAAGATTGTGTATGATTCCGTGTGGGAGGGAGGGGTTGTCAGAGAGCGGAGGTGATAGATAGAGAGAGAGAATCGCGTTTCTGAGAATTTGAGGCTTTTGTGAAAGGAATGAGGAGGGGGGGTTGTTGCAATCTCTATTGTAAGTTTTCCCATGAGCATTTTTAATTGCTCCCTTCTGCTATGGACTGATTCTTAGAATTTAGTGACATCTTGGTTCCGAATTTGGCGCTAGTTATTTGAGGTTGCTGCATTTAAAAGATGAAGTCACGGACACAGAAGAAGAGCGATTTGCAAAAGTTTGTTTTTGTCGCATGATGGCGGATAATTCAGTGAAAATTTTATGCACACACTTTGATCACGTACACACACATTTCACAGAAAAAAAAATAAATTTATATCGTCATACAAGAAAATTTCATCCGAATGAAAACATCGACCTCCAGAAAGGAAAACGGATTCAATGTACAATATGTAGATATTTCTGCATTTCTATTAGAGGCCTGCATAGTCATATTCAAACAGATCATCCAGATGTAAAATTCCCTTTTGAAAAGGCTCCGGTATAGCCCCCCTCCAAAAAAAAGCCAGTTTTATTCTTCAAATTGTCATAGACACATGAATTTTGTAGACAGGTACATCTGGAATAGTAATCATGCTTAAAGTATGTGTTACTCTTTTTGTGAGTGGGTGGGGGCGACCATCTTTAAACCTCGTTCGTTGAAAATTCCAAAATCAGAGCATTTAAGCATCATCACTCTCCAGGTTGGTTCTAACTGTGTCCAAAATTTTCGAAGGAATGGCTAAGCTTATTTCTGAAATTCTACAGTCAGTTGGAATATCGCTTTCCCAAGCTCGTGCACAGTCTTACGACACCACGTCATCTATGTCCGGCAGCATTTTAGGCTGTCAATCAAAACTTTCAGAAATAGCTGGTAGATCTATTTTATACATACCCTGCCTCGCGCATAAAGTGAATTTATGTGTTGAACATGCGTGCGAAGAAAGCAATATAACAAAATTGTTCTACGACAGTATTCAGTATCTATAACTTCTTTTCACTGAGTACAAAGCGATTTGGCATACTGAGAGAGAAAATGGAAGTTCTTCAGAAGAGTCTTACCTTGAAATGTTTGTCGAAGACAAGATGGACTATGCGAGTGGATTCAGTCTGAGCTATTTTATCGTCCTATGATGCCCTCATCCATATTCTACTAATTATTTCTGAAGACATGAAGGTTAACAAGGATGCTCGAGCTAAGGCGGCAGGGTTAAGAAGTAAAATGATATCATACGATTTCATTGTTTCTTTACTTGCAATGAAAGCAATTATGATTAAGACCAAGTTAGCAACAGAGCAATTGCAACGTGAAGACCTGAACATTTTAGAGGGAACCGACATAATGCAGAAAACTTGCGAAAGGATTCAGAAACTCCGGAATGATGACGCGGCGGCAATAATGAACATCATTAAGGAAGCTGACAACATCTGCGAGACACATGGAATAAATCAAGATTATGAGTTCAATTTGCGGCTCAGGCGACGGAGGCCTCCATCGAAGATCGACAAAAATAATGAAACTGTAGTTCTATTTACGCGAGAGAATTATTTTAAAGCAGAAATTTTGAAGGTAGTAGATCGGCTTACAACTGCATTTGGAGACATTCATAAGTTGGTATTTGAAAAGTTAAATCACTGGCCTGTCTCCTTCCATCTAGGATCAAGTATAGCTCTACCGAGGACATTTCTAATCTATGTCAATTATTCCCTGATGATCTCAAAGACGTAGATAACTTGAAATGTGAAATTGATATCATGTCCTCAGAAATAGCTAGTTCTGAATCGGATACAATTGGCGCAGCAGCGCAAAAACTTGTGGGGAAGGCTCATTTGTATCCTAACCTTTCTTTGGCCTACAAGTTGGCCTTAATTATTCCAGTAACTGTGGCAAGTAATGAAAGAAGTTTCAGCAGGTTAAAGTTAGTAAAAATTACTTGCGTACCACCGTGTCGGAAGAGCGACTGGACGAACTAATGCTATTAACCTGTGAAACAGACATAACTGACATGTTGGATTTAGACAGTGTAGCTGGAAAATGGGCTATTCTGAAGGATAGGCGGGTGATAATTTTAAAATGCAGAAGGATAATTTTCAGTCTCTTATACTAATATATATCTCATTTTTAGAAAGCAAGATTTGTCTTTTTTATGTATTTTAAAATTTATACACTTACATTACACAGCAGCATGCGGTTTTATTTATAGAAACATAAATTCCGAAGTACTTCAACATTCTTAACCCGGGAGAACTCGCTAGTGAGAATGCCTAATTGTTTTTCTTTTACTTTACATTCATATAATATCAACTTTTTTTGGTTGGCTTAGTACTTTTATTCACAAAATAGGTAAAATAATTGAAAAACATTTTGGAATTTTAATTAAAATGAAAAATGATTTAAATAAGAGCCTTTAAAAAGTACGACTGTGAGAGAAAATCTCATTGAGCGAGTTCTTTCGGGTTAAATTTTACTTTTGAGAACTGGTTAATCTACGGTACATCCGTACACATTTCCTTTTAAATCGTAAGCAGAATCCTAATTAATAACAGGATTCTCAACTCTACTTAGATAGTAAAAGAATTAAAAAAAAATTACATATACTGAATAACAGCATTTAATTTCGACTGTGGTTAAGGAGAATGCAGGTGAACTCTTAAGATTTTTAGTGATTTTTATAAATTCACAGTATTGTAGAACAGTTGACTCCGTCGCTGAGGGGGGGGGGGGTATCACAAAGCCTTTCTCACCCCCGATCTTGCAGTCGGCAAAATTCAGTTCACACCCCCCCACTAAAACAGCTTTCGGCACGCCCCTGATTATTCCATTCCACTAATAGGTGCATCTTGCTACAAGAAAAGTTTTATAAGTATAGGTATTGAAAACCTCTGTATTATTTAATGCGTCACTTTTTCACCACAGAAAATGTGAGGTGATGGAACAAAAACTAGAACACATCTCAAACGGAAGGTTTCCATTAGCGCATACTCAACAAACAAAATACTAAAGATGTTCTTCGTGTATGTATACATTTAAAAAATAATGGAACAGAAACTCGTTGTCTTTGTTTAAAAACTTTGAAAATGGCAGAATAATTCGTGAAAAATTCGTTATTTAGCGATATATCACTTTGTTGGTGATACAGTAAAACTTCCAAAACTAGAAAAATAAAAAAATCGACTTTCACTAGTTTCATTTTTAGAAATTACAAACAACATTTAACACATTGTAGAAAAATGAGATAAAGCGAATGTAGCCTAACTCTACAATAACATCATTAAGATTTTCTAAAAAAACGTTTTCTTTAAGCGCTTTAATGAAGTTAAAACGCTAATGACGAAATGGCTAGTAATGATGAAGTATTTAATAATGTAACATATAAACCGATTTTTATATAATACAGAGCCATTTTATAGGAAAAATAGAAATGATATATGAGGGGCTCACAACCATAGCAGACGAAGCCCATTTTGAAAAACAAAATGAGATAGTCCCTTTTGGACGTGCATAAAATCTGTTTTATCCACTCCCACAGTACACCACGTCTGTAAACAGATGGCATATATGAGAGAGTAAGTGAAAAGAGACTTGGTTCACGGTGGGAGTGGATGAAACGGATTTAATGCACCTTCTAAATGGACTATCTCATTTTTTTTTTCAAAATGGACTTGGTCTACTATGACTGTGAGCCCATCATATCCAAATAAATGTTTGAAATTTATTAAATACGACACTTTCGCACTGGCCTCGTGCCCGGCGTTAACACCCGAAGAATTCTCAAAAGGTCGCTAGCACTTTTTCTACTGATAATTTCAGTGGTTTAAGAGCATAGTTCGATTTCATGTCTTAAATTTGTGTTTTATTTTTATTTTACTATAATTTTACTGTTTTCACGAATTTCTTCATAGTTCTATATCTTCGGAATCTATGGGATCGAAATGTTATATTCAGTTAGACCTTGACATATGTCGGTTCTGATTGAGTTTTCGAGTATATAGCCTAGTAGGTTGCGCTATTTTGCTGTCTTTTTCACGATTTCCGTAATGTTTATATCTCGGCCTCCATAGTATTCAACTTTATCAAGCTTTATATTTAATTAGAGCTTGATATAAATTGATCCAGATTTGTTTTCAGGGGTCGACGCAGGGTTTTTTCATGGATCCCGTTTTGTTAAAAGTAAAAATTATTTTTGCGAAATTTATTATTTTTTTGTGAAAAATAACATATTATAACGAAAGATGAAATCCAGTTACTCAAATTTCAAACAAGCATTTATTAAAAGTAACTTCTTAAACTCCTTCTGTAAAAAGTTTTGTTTCTGGACAATTTATTTTGTTTGCAAATTACACATTTTAAAAGCTAACAAAATAAAAATAATTAGAGAAAGTAAGTTTTTATGAAATGGAATTTGTAAAGGGGCCTATTTTATTAAGGAGAATTTTGTGAAGGGCCTGTGAATTCATTAAATGAATTTTTGTGAAAGGGAACTAAGATAGGTCTCAGATTTTGCCTGGATCAACTCCTCGGTTTAAGTGTATATTACTCAGCAGGTGGCACCGTGTTGCTGTGTTTTTCAAAATTTTCTTGATAGATATATATATCCGCATCTATGGGATGAAATTTTTTTAAAAGCCATATTCTGATAGACCTACACACATATAAATGCCGATTAGATTTTGGTGCACATAGCCTAACAGGTGACGTTGCTATACTGCGCTTTTCACAATTGCCATGCTATATCTTGAAATGTATTATAAGGATGGAATTTCATAAATTTTCGTGCATTAAAAAAATTAGACCTTGACAATACTGGATCTTAACATAAATTGGTACTCATTAAGTTCGGGTGTATATATATCAACAATGGCAATTTTAAAATGCAGAAGGATAATTTTCAGTCTCTTATACTAATATATATCTCATTTTTAGAAAGCAAGATTTGTCTTTTTTATGTATTTTAAAATTTATACACTTACATTACACAGCAGCATGCGGTTTTATTTATAGAAACATAAATTCCGAAGTACTTCAACATTCTTAACCCGGGAGAACTCGCTAGTGAGAATGCCTAATTGTTTTTCTTTTACTTTACATTCATATAATATCAACTTTTTTTGGTTGGCTTAGTACTTTTATTCACAAAATAGGTAAAATAATTGAAAAACATTTTGGAATTTTAATTAAAATGAAAAATGATTTAAATAAGAGCCTTTAAAAAGTACGACTGTGAGAGAAAATCTCATTGAGCGAGTTCTTTCGGGTTAAATTTTACTTTTGAGAACTGGTTAATCTACGGTACATCCGTACACATTTCCTTTTAAATCGTAAGCAGAATCCTAATTAATAACAGGATTCTCAACTCTACTTAGATAGTAAAAGAATTAAAAAAAAATTACATATACTGAATAACAGCATTTAATTTCGACTGTGGTTAAGGAGAATGCAGGTGAACACTTAAGATTTTTAGTGATTTTTATAAATTCACAGTATTGTAGAACAGTTGACTCCGTCGCTGAGGGGGGGGGGGGGGGGTATCACAAAGCCTTTCTCAACCCCGATCTTGCAGTCGGCAAAATTCAGTTCACACCCCCCCACTAAAACAGCTTTCGGCACGCCCCTGATTATTCCATTCCACTAATAGGTGCATCTTGCTACAAGAAAAGTTTTATTAGTATAGGTATTGAAAACCTCTGTATTATTTAATGCGTCACTTTTTCACCACAGAAAATGTGAAGTGATGGAACAAAAACTAGAACACATCTCAAACGGAAGGTTTCCATTAGCGCATACTCAACAAACAAAATACTAAAGATGTTCTTCGTGTATGTATACATTTAAAAAATAATGGAACAGAAACTCGTTGTCTTTGTTTAAAAACTTTGAAAATGGCAGAATAATTCGTGAAAAATTCGTTATTTAGCGATATATCACTTTGTTGGTGATACAGTAAAACTTCCAAAACTAGAAAAAATATAACGGGCAAAAATAAAAAAATCGACTTTCACTAGTTTCATTTTTAGAAATTACAAACAACATTTAACACATTGTAGAAAAATGAGATAAAGCGAATGTAGCCTAACTCTACAATAACATCATTAAGATTTTCTAAAAAAACGTTTTCTTTAAGCGCTTTAATGAAGTTAAAACGCTAATGACGAAATGGCTAGTAATGATGAAGTATTTAATAATGTAACATATAAACCGATTTTTATATAATACAGAGCCATTTTATAGGAAAAATAGAAATGATATATGAGGGGCTCACAACCATAGCAGACGAAGCCCATTTTGAAAAACAAAATGAGATAGTCCCTTTTGGACGTGCATAAAATCTGTTTTATCCACTCCCACAGTACACCACGTCTGTAAACAGATGGCATATATGAGAGAGTAAGTGAAAAGAGACTTGGTTCACGGTGGGAGTGGATGAAACGGATTTAATGCACCTTCTAAATGGACTATCTCATTTTTTTTTTCAAAATGGACTTGGTCTACTATGACTGTGAGCCCATCATATCCAAATAAATGTTTGAAATTTATTAAATACGACACTTTCGCACTGGCCTCGTGCCCGGCGTTAACACCCGAAGAATTCTCAAAAGGTTGCTAGCACTTTTTCTACTGATAATTTCAGTGGTTTAAGAGCATAGTTCGATTTCATGTCTTAAATTTGTGTTTTATTTTTATTTTACTATAATTTTACTGTTTTCACGAATTTCTTCATAGTTCTATATCTTCGGAATCTATGGGATCGAAATGTTATATTCAGTTAGACCTTGACATATGTCGGTTCTGATTGAGTTTTCGAGTATATAGCCTAGTAGGTTGCGCTATTTTGCTGTCTTTTTCACGATTTCCGTAATGTTTATATCTCGGCCTCCATAGTATTCAACTTTATCAAGCTTTATATTTAATTAGAGCTTGATATAAATTGATCCAGATTTGTTTTCAGGGGTCGACGCAGGGTTTTTTCATGGATCCCGTTTTGTTAAAAGTAAAAATTATTTTTGCGAAATTTATTATTTTTTTGTGAAAAATAACATATTATAACGAAAGATGAAATCCAGTTACTCAAATTTCAAACAAGCATTTATTAAAAGTAACTTCTTAAACTCCTTCTGTAAAAAGTTTTGTTTCTGGACAATTTATTTTGTTTGCAAATTACACATTTTAAAAGCTAACAAAATAAAAATAATTAGAGAAAGTAAGTTTTTATGAAATAGAATTTGTAAAGGGGCCTATTTTATTAAGGGGAATTTTGTGAAGGGCCTGTGAATTCATTAAATGAATTTTTGTGAAAGGGAACTAAGATAGGTCTCAGATTTTGCCTGGATCAACTCCTCGGTTTAAGTGTATATTACTCAGCAGGTGGCACCGTGTTGCTGTGTTTTTCAAAATTTTCTTGATAGATATATATATCCGCATCTATGGGATGAAATTTTTTTAAAAGCCATATTCTGATAGACCTACACACATATAAATGCGCCGATTAGATTTTGGTGCACATAGCTATATAACATAGCCATATAACAGGTGACGTTGCTATACTGCGCTTTTCACAATTGCCATGCTATATCTTGAAATGTATTATAAGGATGGAATTTCATAAATTTTCGTGCATTAAAAAAATTAGACCTTGACAATACTGGATCTTAACATAAATTGGTACTCATTAAGTTCGGGTGTATATATATCAACAATGGCACTGCTGATGCTAAGCAATGTTTTTCACGATTTCCGTGGTAAGGTGATAAGGCCTAAATGCGATGCGATGCGATTTCTAGTAAGTTTGTCATATTCAAGGTATGTTTTGCATTTCCTTAAATATAAAAATCAATTTATAGAAAAAGGGATAAAAAACTACGATTTAACTTCCAAACTAATCTGGTTTGAATTAAACTATTATCTATTAGCAAAAATGTACCAATGTCACATTTAGGTCATTTTTATTATATTTATAGTTAGGTAAAACCTAAATGAGATGTTCAAAGTACATAAATGTGACACTTCTCGATAGTTGGATTCTCTTGTTTTAATAATTACGGTTTAATGACATAAAGTATCTCTATAATAATAGCCTAAGTCATATGACCGTCATCAACAATCCAATTAGCATCTTTTTATTTTTCGCGTGTTAAATTAAAACAATCATTTGATGTTGAAATTCAACGTCATGGTTTACGTTATTATTTATTATTTTTCTTTATTCCTTTTTTTTCTTTAAAAAAAAATAAAAATAAGTGAAAGTCGTGAATTTTAAGTGTTTCACTTTTAAATTAAAGTTCTATATTTTAAATAAATGAAGTGAAAGGATTATCTTTTAATATAAATTATTGATATACTATACGGGAAAATGCGACGGAAACAATATTTGGCGATTTATCACCTGCGTCCGGCTAACATAGAAATACCGATCTCTTGATTTCTCTGACAGAATCTTCTGATTTGGCGACGGATTAAGCAAGTAAATTAAATTATGAAGAAATATTAACATGGTACAATGCTTAGCATACATTTAAGGGATACCAAACTGGTCGCCAAGGGCGGCTAGTATTGTAATATGTATTATAATATCATATTAAATGGAAATATTTAAAATTAAAATTATTGCTATATTTTAATATATTTTTGGAATTTACTTAACTTTATTTATTGCACTTCGAATTTTCTTAGACAGCAAGTATAACAAATGTGAAAAATGCACCTGATATCTCATTGGTCGCTCTGCGTGTGGTATATGCATAGAAAAAGGATGGTGAAATTAGAAATATATTTACCAAGGTACTCTTGCGAGGCTTTTGAACTGAAATCTTTAAGAATACGCAAGCCTGCGATGGTTGTGTTTTATAACTTTTAATAATTGATTTTTATGTAATTTTTACCATTGAATCCGAAAATGACCTTCATCCTTCATTTTTAACCATCATGTCAGGATTTTTTTGCAAATCGCGAATTTCCAAGGTAAAAAGTAAAAAAAAAAAAAAAAAAAAAAAAAAAAAAAAAAAAATTAAATTGTGATACTACAAGATGGGGGAGATGGTTGTGTTTTTTAACTTTTGATAATTTATTTTCGCGTATTTTTTAGCGCTGAATCCGAAAATGAGCTTCATTTTTAGCCATAATCTCAATATTTTTCGCAATTGGTAAATTTCAAAGTTAAAAAGTCAGAAAATATCCAACATTTGATACAATAAAAGAGATGTGATATATTTTTTATTATTATTTTGATAATTTATTTGTATTTACTTTTTAGCACTGAATAGGGAAATGACCTCTTTTTTAACCATCACGTCAGAATTTTTCTCAAATCGTAAATTTCAAAATTAAAAAGTAAAAAAAAACAGCAAAAATCTGATACTATAAAATAGATGTAAGATGCTTTTTTATTCAATTTAATTTTATTTAAATCAATAATTTATTCAATTTTTTAGCTTATACTGGGAATTCTTACTAACTCAAGATTCCGATGAGGCGGGACAGGGTTCACTTATATCTTTGAAATTTACGATTTGCAAAAAAATCCTGACGTGATGGTTAAAAATGAAGGTAATTTTCATATTCTGCACAACAAAATTTATAAATATCAATTATCAACAGTTAAAAATCATAACTGTTTTAAAGTACCAGATTTTCAATATTTTTTTGCTTTTTAAGTTTGAAATTTACGATAGGCAAAATCCCCCCAGTTTTTAATAAACAGCAATTTTGGTGCTTTAACGAAGTGTAAGTTTCATTCATCGTTGTGCGTTTTGTATTTACGTAGAAAAAGTGATGTTGACATAAAAAAATATATGTATGATATTGCGATATTTTCTCTCTCGAAATATTACCTGTAATTTCAAGAGCAACGACTGAAGTTTTACGTCGCACAGTGGTCCCAAATCGAGATCAAGTGGCCAAAAATCATTTCTGGCTATCCTAGTGGTTGTATATGATTCATTTTTAATTTTATAACATTCTAAATGATATTACATTGTGAATTTAAACTAAATGTAATTGGGGTTCGGGGGGGAGGAGATTGGGGCGGGGGGCAATAGAAGGGGGCAGGTTTGTATTAAATTTTAATTCTCTTTTTTTACAGGATTTCTTTTGCAGAAATGAGAATTTTCCACTTTTCATTATGGTGAATATTTTCACTTTTTAAAGACAAATCATCTAATTCAGTCTCCCCTGAAATTGTAACACCCCCGCTCTCCCTGAAAATATACAGGTTAAAATCTTATTTTTTTATCTTTTTAATGTCATTGAAAAGTAACAATAAAGAGTATAAGCAATCAATAAAATACATAAATAATCAATCAGCTAAATTTTGCCACCCTCCCACACATATACACGTGAATTCTCCCCTTTTTCCATTTGCCCCTATAACAAGGAAAATCTAAAAATATTATTACTATTTTTTTTAAGTTTTCGACATCTATTTACTATGAATTAATAATAAAATCATTCAATTCATTAAGTTGATTACTTTCAAAATTTTCGCCCCCCCCCCCCGTCTTTTTCCTCTCTCTATTACACAGTGAATAATACCTTTGAAATTTCAATAAAAAAATGAAGATTCTGCCTTAGTTACTTTATTTTGGTAATATTAAATAAATAATTACCTATCTAATTTCTAATATATTTGAAGTTTCCGCTTCTTAATGTTTCTTAATGTTTTCTCAAAGAAATTACAGGCGTTTTATGGTTTACTTCAGAGAATGTGTAGGAAGCCCTCCCTTCTACAGGAAGAGGGGGAACATCAGTGATAGGGATAGCGGGGGCAGGGGGGTGCCATTTCCCTTTACTTCTGGTATCAAGGTTTCGGTACGCATGACGTCACTGCGCGTGCTAAGGAGGATTCTTGCAACAGAAAATAACCTATTTTCTTATTTAAAATAGAATTTATGCTAAAAAAATTTGTATCTTTGGTCAGAAAAGAGCATGTTTCTTCAAAATAAAACGTTTTTCTCTAGCAAAAGTATTTTTCTCTGGGAATAAAACAATTTAGGGGGGATTTTTTTTTCCTTAAAATGAAATAGCCGTGTATTTTTTCTTTTCTAAGATAGGGAGATTTTATTGCTTCTTATCTTCAGTCGATCTTTAAAAGGGACGGGGGCGTGAAGTAAACATTTATTGTTATTTTCTTTGACACCCAGGGCAGTTTGCCCTCACACGAAGCTTTAATTGCTTCTCTAAAAGAGATTTCCGGTCACTTTTCCTAAATACGTGGCAAATACTTCCTAGCTTTTGTTAGTGAAACATCTCTTAGAGAACCTTTGAAACAACTCGCTCTTTGCATTGATTTGCCTGAAAATGCCCAGTACGTGTGCTATTGCAACATGTACTAACCGTTCGGATAAAACGCAAAATGTCGTATATCATCAATTTCCGAAGAAAAATGATATTAGAAAAAGATGGATAATTTTATGCAAAAGAGCAGATAATAACTTTAATGCTGAAAATTCACGAATTTGTTCCGAACACTTTCAAACGAGTGATTATGTCAGAAATTTGAAAGCAGAACTTTTGGGTTACGCTTCTGCTAAAAGGATATTGCATGAAAATGCTGTGCCAAATTTAAAATTACCCGAAACAAGTGCTGTGAATTTAAAAGGCGAAACTTCGCTTGAAATTAATTCCCTTTGTAGCAGTTCATCTCCAAGTTTACAAGAAACATCTAGACATACTAGGTTTTATAAGAGAAATGTTAAAAAACGCGCGCTCGAGACATTCCAAGATATTTCTCCCAGAAAAAAAAAATCTGATGCCTCTACCAATACAGAAAGTTCGAGAAATTTTAATACGAATAAACTGTTGCTCGAATTAAAATGCGTTAAACGTCAGCTTCAAATTATGAAGAGTAAGCTTAAAAGGCTGAAAAAAGAAAATACAGAATTGAAAAGGAATAATAATTCTCAAATTAAGGATAAAGAAATAAAAAAAATATGCTCCCCTGCATTGAGCAGCGCTCAGGTGGATTGCTTGATGGAAAACAAAAAGAAAGGACGGTGGTCACAAGATGATATAGCTAAGGCCTTAACTTTTAGATCTATTTCAAAGAGAGGATACCAATTTAAGAGAAAAACTGGCGAACCTCTTCCTGGATATTCTACTTTGCGGAGATGGACAAAGACATTTACTTGCGAGCAGGGACTAATGAGTAATGTTTTAAATCTCATGAACATAAAAGGAAATACAATGAAAGCGATTGATCGTTACACTGTTCTTACGTTCGATGAAATGAACATTGATAGCAGATTAAGTTACGACCAGAGAGAAGACAGAGTACTTGGCCCTCATAAAAACGTCCAGGTGGTTATGGCACGAAGTTTGACCAGTGATTGGAAACAGCCTATTTTTTATGATTTTGATGTGAGCATAAATGCCAATATTTTAAAAAATATAATTTGTAATTTAGAAAAGATAAATTATAAAGTTGTTGCAATGGTATCAGATATGGGTCCAAAAAATCTTGCTCTTTGGAAAGAATTGGAAATATCTCATGAAAACCCATCATTTAAAAATCCTTTCGATGAATCGCGAAATGTTTGGGTATTTGCTGATGTACCTCACCTGTTGAAATTACTCAGGAATCACGTTTTAGATGCTGGAATATTTCTTAGCAGTGGTAAAAAAATTGATAAAAATATATTCGCAGACTTAATTTCAAAAGACAATGCAGAATTAAAATTATGTCATCATATATCGAACAATCATATTAATATTGCAGGACGAGATCGACAAAATGTGAAAATGGCAGCTCAACTTTTTTCTGGGCGTTCAGCTTCTGCGATATCTTTTCTTTTGAAAGACGAAGAAGCAGCAGATTTTGTTCACCTTGTGAACAATACATTCGATATACTGAATTCCAAAATTCCAATTGATTTTACGAAAGAGCTTTCGAGTGGATTTGGTATGTTTTATGAAAAACAAATTGAAGTCTTAAACACTTTTGAAAAAGAATTGAAAAATATGAGAGTTGGAAAAAATAAAAATTTGATACCTTTTCAAAAAGGTTTTCTTGTAACGATTGCATCATTGAAAGGCCTATTCCATGACATGAATAGCATCGGAGTAAAATATATTCTGACATCTCGTTTGAATCAAGATTGTTTAGAAAACTTTTTTTCTCAGATTAGAGGTTTAGGATACTTTTATAACAACCCATCTCCTACAGAAGTGAAACATAGAATAAGATTATTGCTGTTGTGCAATAATGCATCAGAAATTGTCCAAAAAACAGGGTTATGTGTACAAAGAGAAAACGGTGGAGAAACTCAAACATATATAACTGGTGAATTATGTTTGGGACTGACAGACATGAATGAAAATCAAAATGCTTTAGAAAAAGATGCAGAAGATAGAAATTTCTGTCATGTAAATAATATTGATGATATAGATGATATAAAATGCACTAATGTAAATAATGTCACGGTAAATAATACTAATGTAAATAATGTAAATTTAATTAATAATTTTGTAGATAACAATAGTGCAAATAATAATTACTATGTATGTGAAAACTCAAGAAAGCTGGAGCAATATGAAAATGACAAAGAGGGCGAAGAATTTTCATCTTTCCTATCTTCCGAAGATTGTTCTTTTGAAGGACTTAGATATATTGCTGGTTACATTGCAAAAAAATGTTATAAATTTGATACATCATTAGGTGAGGCATCTAAACAGTTACCTATAGCAACCAATTCCATCGGATGGATCGAAATATTATCACGTGGCGGACTGATAGTGCCTTCAAATAAGTGGCTGGCAGAGGTAAAACAGATGGAATGTATTTTTAATGAAATTCACGGCAGCTCACTTTCAAAAGAATATAATGTAATTGAAAATGTTTGCAAAAAAGTCCAACTGGTTTTCCCAAGTATGCACAAAGACATAATAAAAACATTTGTGAAAACCAGGACTTTTATTCGATTGAGGCATGTTAATCAAATATATTCATCAGAAATTAAAAAGAGATACGCTGCCAGAAAATCAAAAATGTGGAGTAAGTCAACTTTGATTGCATTATAAAACAGTATGAGAAATAGCAAATAAAGGAGCACACATTAAAATACATCTTCAAAATGCACCCTGTGATGAAATTAAATGCTGGAAATGAAAGCATATTCTGAGGGTAAAAACCTAAATATATTATTTATTAAAATATTTTTATATAATTTTATCCTTATACAGCATTAAAATATAATTTTATATAACTCTTTTGGAAGGTATTTATGAACGTATAGTGCTCTGAATTTCAAATTTTAACTTTTCTATATCGCATAAATGTTTCAGTTTTAAATATTTGGCAATTTAAAAATTAAAATTTCTGTTATTTGTATTTTAAATCTTCTTTATAAATACTGCTGACTTCATTTTTATTCTATAAAAAATAAATCAATTTCATATTTAATCACACTAGCTGCATCTGAAGAAAACAATAGTACATTTAAAATTAAGTTTTAAAAAGCTGAATTGATGTAATTTTAAATTTTAAATTTGGCACTTTATTTGGATGTAAAAATTTAGTTTAAACGTTAAATTCACTTTCACGCAATAATTTACCTTAATTTCTTTTAATTATGTAAGTATTTATATTTATTATTATTATTATATAGCATTAAATTATTATTTTAAATAAACTTTTGGTAATGTATTTACAAATTATATTAATCTGTATTTCAAAAATTATTTCCACCAAACCATATAATTATATGCCGTATAAATATTTCCGTTTAAATATATAAAATATTCATATGTTTACTTATTAAAGTTTCTATTTTATTTGCCTTTTAAATCTAATTATTCAAAACTCAATCTTGTGTAATATTGCTATGAAGTTGAAACGTAAGTCATTATTTTTTTTAACCTTTTTCTATGGGTTTTTATCAAAGACATATCGAAATTATAATAATATTAGAATTATCTTAGATTTCAAATTGAATACCAATCGAATATTATAAATATAGTCGTGTAACCATTAAATTTCCTGCTTTTGCAGGTCTTTACGATTTTATTTACAAAAAATATTATTTTACACTTTTTTTTATTTAAATGAACTTTTTCATGTTGAATTGTAAACGAAACTTAATGAAAAAGAGAGCAAATTTAACAATTAAATTTCGAAGAGCTAAAAAGAGATAATAGTTTAAATTTTAGATGTGATGTTTGTCCAATGTATAAAGAATATATTTTAATCGTTAAACTTCTTTTCACACAAAAATTTCTACTGATAATTTTTAATTAAAAATAGCGCGTTTCTAATGCAAAGTCAATTGGGAAACTCATCTTAGCACGCGCAGTGACGTCAAGCAGCGAGTCGCTCCCTATTGGCTACGGGGTGAAATGGCGCAACCTTTAGATATAGTAACCTTGAGCGGGGGTATGAAACGAGGAGAGCCCATTGACTATACCCAATGTGTATACTCAATGTGGGGTTATACTTCTACAACCATATCGAGTTTCAGGTCAACACATTTATCTAGAATAGTAAAAGCACAAAGGGTGGACTGTACATATAATTCCATATGGAAATCCATATAAATAAGTGTTTACATTAAAGTATTCGTTAAAATTTAAATGTGCATATAAATTAATATAATTAAATTAACATTCATATAATAAACTGAAAAAAATACCATTAATAAAAAAATTTACAATAGATTTATATGACGACACGTGAAAATTAAAAAATATATTTCATAAAATTTATTTGTATACTTTTCAAATAATCAGGAAATTAAAGTATTTTACATTAAAGTATCCATTAAAATTTAAATGTGCATGTAAATTAATATAATTAAATTAACATTCATATAATAAGCTGAAAAAAAATAACGTTAATAAAATTTTTTACAACAGATTTATATGACAATACGTGAAAATTAAAAAATATATTTAATAAAATTTATTTGTAAGTATGTAAAATATACTTTTCAAATAATCAGGGAATTTAAAACATTGAATGATGTTTTGAATGATTCCAGTTGATTGAATTTCCCATGCATGCATGCTGGTAGAATTTAGTATATATACATATATATATATATATATATATATATGTGTGTATAAGTATATGTATAACTATATATATATATATATATATATACATATATATATGTATAAACTGAACTTTAAATATGTACTTTTTAAAATAAGGTCAAGTTTAAATATTATTTTTGATATAAACGAAAAAAAACAAGGGAAAATTTATAAAAATAAATAAAAATATATCTCCAATTCTTAAGCCCCCCCCTCCCCCCCGCAAATTAAAAAAATGAAATTGACAGCGTTATGTCAATTAGAATGTTGCATTATATAAACACCAGTTGGGTCAGTGCGAAAATTAGATTGACTTTAAACCCGATTACTGATTTTGGACTAATACTGGCAATATCCAATGTCAACTTCAAACTACTGGTTCTCATAAAGTCGCAAAAAGTCGCAATAAATCTCTTGGGATATGATTTTAGAAGGTTCATTCTACATTTTGTACTATAAAAGTCCGAGGAACTCGGAAGGACTTTTTTTATATATCACTTTTTATGTACAAAAATTCCTTAAAACTAGGTATTATTAAAAAAAATACCTCTTTTTTAAATTTTTGAGATTTTTGCAATCGAAAAATTAAATTAAATATGTAATTTAATTGTGTTTCAGAGATGTGCAAAGAAAAAAATAACAAACTATCTGAAATGGTCTTAGTTAGGGTGTGAATGCAGCGAATTTGCCTGAAATTCACGCAACAGCAGAAAACGCTCAAAACTCCTAACTTCACATAAGCAATGCGAATTTATGGGAGCTTATAAAACCAAAATACTAAAGAATATAATTCTTCAGATATTTCTAAATACTGCGGAATTTATTTCATTTCGAAATACGAAACTTCGATTTTCTGATTTTTGGCCGCATAATCGCGATTTGGGACCACTGTGCGTCGTATGCTTTCCTTTGTAAATATTAGATCGTTGATGGCAACACAATTATATTGTTTAAATAATGCACAATTTCTTTTTCCGATTATTATTTTCTATTGCTTTCTATTGCTTTTTTGATACGCGTTTGATAAATATACTAAATAAAAGAGAAAAAATAAAACAGTACAATTTATTACAAATGAAAATCAAATTTTAAAGTAATTGCTTAAAAGGCGCAAAGGCCAACATAGTGAAAAAGATTCCAAGCCGGGAGTCGAACCCGGGCCATCAGTATAGCGCACTGACGTTCTACCGACTAAACCACTTGGAACGATACCTAGCTAGGAAAATTTCTCACTATTATATGTTGGCAAGTCTACGAACGCAGCACAAGATGGAATATTTATCGTGAGTCACCGACATGGGACAAACACGAAACATAATTAAATCCAGCATCGATAGAAACTATATTAATACATGGAAATTATTCCAGAGAGAAACATTCGCCTTGCATACAATATTACAAATGAAAATCAAATTTTAAAGTAAATTGTTTAAAAGGCGCAAAGGCCAACATAGTGAAAAAGATTCCAAGCCGGGAGTCGAACCCGGGCCATCAGTATAGCGCACTGACGTTCTACCGACTAAACCACTTGGAACGATACACAGCTCGGAAAATTTCTCACTATTATATGTTGGCAAGGCTACAAACGCAGCACAAGATGGAATATTTATTGATTTTCATTTGTAATATTGTATGCAAGGCGAATGTTTCTCTCTGGAATAATTTCCATGTATTAATATAGTACAATTTATTTTTAATTAACTGCAATTTTTAATCAAACAACGTATTTTAATGAGATGTGAGTGTACTACGAGTGTTGTTCAATAATTATTGTCCCGAGTGTGTATAAAATATTTGTACTGCGATGGTTGATGTGGAATATTGAAGCCTGATGTCTTATATGTCTATATGCTCAATTTCAGAACCGTAGCTGCTATATTAACATATTTTTTTTTATCGTTTTAGGTGTGAAAGGTGGCACCTAGCTTGAAAGGGTGTGGTTGGAGAGAAAGGCTGGTTTGGAGCTTATGGGGCCAGGCCGGAAGCAGTTCTGTGATAAATTTGTGACAGTGGATGAGACGTGGAAAATTACCATGATCCAGAGTCCAAACGACAGTAGCCACATCTCATTCACCTCATCCCCCAACACCCCCCCCCCCACTCTCAAGCTAGGTGCGACCTCTCACACCTGAAACGAAAAACAAATATGTTAATACAGCAACTATAGTTCTGAAATTGAGTATATAGGCATCTAAGACATTAGTCTTCAATATTCCACATCAACCGTCGCAGTACAAATATTTTATACACACTAGGGACAATAATTATTGAACCACCCTCGTATGCCGAAGCGAGTTCAAAAACATTTGGAATGATACCTCATTCAACGCTGCTCATTTTGTATATGCGTATGAAAAGGATGTTGATAACAGAAATAAGATATATGATGATCAGTGGACCCTTGCGAAAGCTTAATACTTCAATCTAATATTTTTTAAGAATATCTAACTTTTTTACATGCAGGTTTAAACTTTAAAATAAAAATTAAGGATAAAATCCAATTCAATCCAAAATATCATTTAATTTATTCCATCAAAGTAAAGTAAAACAGTCGGATGTGGCACTCGCAAAATTTTTTCTATCTCATGAATGTTAATACTTCTTGATAAATGCAGCACAGCAGCGCCACCAGCTAGGTGATTTACTCCAAAATCTAATCAGCAACAACTTACGTAAACTTCTCATTGAATTTGAAATTTGAGGAAAATCCGTGCATTAGGTTTCGAGATAGAGCTATTGCGGAAATCGTGAAAAGTTCTGCATAGCAGTGGAACCTGTTAGGCAATTTACACCAAAAACGTTTCAAGATCCATTTATATCAGGGACTAACTGAATCTAAAGTTTTAATAAATTCCGTTCATTAGTTCTTGAGATACAGCTATTGCGTAAAATCGTGAAAAATGCAGCACTGTTGGGCGATTTACACCAAAAACTAAACGGCATTAATTTATATCAGGGACTAACTGAATCTGAAGTTTTATGAAAATTCGTGCATTAGTTTCTGAGATAGAGCTATTGCGAGAATCACGAATAATACAGTATGAAAGCGCCACCTATTGGACTATTTACACCAAAAAGTTATCAGCTCCAAATTATATCAAGGACTAACTGAATGTGTTGTTTAATGAAAATTCGTGCATTAGTTTCTGAGTTAGAGCTATTGCGATAATCCTGAATAATGCAGCACAACAGCGCCACCTATTGGGTGATTTGCACCAAAAAGTTAGCAGCGCCAAATTATATCAAAGACTAACTGAGTCTAAAGTTTTCTGAAAATTCGTATTTAGTTCTTGAGATATAGCTATTGTGGAAATCATGAATAATTCAGCATAGCAGCGCCACCTGCTGGGCTATTTACACCAAAAAGTAATCAGCACAAATTTATATCACGGACTAACTTAATCTAAAGTTTTATTAAACTCCGTTCATTAGTTCTTGAGATAGAGCGCCCACAAAATTTGTGTCACACACAGACAGACTCACATACAGACATTTTGTAAAAACATGTTTTTCATGATATCTGACCCCTAAAACGTATAAATCCGAAAACCGCAATTCGAAAATTTTCACGAATCCAATACTGTTTTCTTGTAAAGATAGAAGAAAATAAAAATGAGAGAAGATAGCAAAAAGCATGCACGAGAAAAAAAATTAAAAATCATATTTTAACTGCATTAGAGGATTCTGGTATCATCGCTTTGGGAAAAACAAGGGACGAAGAAATTTAAACACAATACATATAAAATACAATTTAATCTATTCTAACAAAGTATAGCTTCTAGGCTATTACCTACTAGGCTATATTCACGGGAATACCACTGCTGTGGTCGGGTGGTGGTATCTATTTTTCTAAACATTTCAATTTTGTAATCATAAATATAAAGTAAACCCGTGCGGAGACATCATACTTTATCTTTTTTGTACAGTTTATTTTCTTATAATCAGCGCTGAATATGATTGTAATGCGGAATTTGATTTCTGTGGCAACATTGATGCGACAAAACCTTTCATTTCGTATTTTAAAACAATGCTGATGCAATTTTTTAACCAAAACCATGTTTGAACGATATGTAAGCGCACTATGTCAGAAGCCGGTTCAAAAATCTTTCGAATCATACCTCATTCATTGTTTTGCGTTTTGCAAATTCATAGATAAAGGGATGTTGACAACAGAAATACTATATACGACCAGTAGACCAGTAAGATGCCTTTGCACTGCAATCTTTGAGTTTATTTTCTGGTAAATTTTTCAATCATTTATAATTAACTGCAATTTTTCAAATCAAACAACTTCTTTTAAGGGGTCTCAGAATTCTTAAAATTGGAAAAAAGGGGGAAAAAACATTTTCAACATTTAATATCTTAAAATGTATATGATTTGAAAACACAATTTTTATTGGGATTAAAATCGCATAGTACAGTTGAAAATTTCTATTCCGAAATTTCCGTCACTAAATGGAAATGTACTTCAGATCTTTTGTGTAGCCCTGTATAGGATCTATAGAAATTTTGTTCGCCAAGTAATATGTAAAAAAAACAATTACATTTTAAAACGCGTACGACAACTGAAAACGCACGTACAGCAATTATTCTTCATGATCAGTACTGTAGTCAAATATTTTTGTGTATCCCTGTAAATGAAAGATAAATTCTATTCACACTAGATTTTACAATAAGCGTTTTGTTGTACACCTCAGTGATATACATCAATTTCAATATATTTAAAATAGTGCACTATCATTAAAGTACATCGCAAACGATATTTCCTTATAGGACGTAATGTAACAGAATACTTTTGAGTGTCACTGTAAATAAACCGTAAACGTTACACACTTCAATTTCAATACCGAACAAGCCATAGTGAACTTGAATAGCATATATCAGTTTCATCACAATATGGTATACGCGAGTTAGAGCATGGACGGACAGACAGACAGTCAGAGGGGCAGACAAACCTGATAAAAATGATAACACGTGTACTGTCTTTCTATAAGCCAATAAAAAGTCAGACTCAATCACGATATTTCTGCATTTTCGAAATTGGCGTCATTCTGAGCAGAAAATGCACATTTTTCATATATAAAATTAAAACTTTAACTATAAGTGCGGTAAAATGACGTAGTACCTTAATTTGAATGTTTTTGAAATTCAAACATCTTCTTTAATACAGGCATTTCAATTTTAAGAAAACAATTTAACAACTAGAAAAGAGGAATTCTGCTTTTTCAGAATTGAGTGTGGCCCCCGACGAAAAAAAAATATATGTATATATAAATAGTACAAAACACATTTCAATTTTAAGACTTAAAGCACACGCTTTTATTTTATGTAAAATGGCGTCATTCGCATCCACTTAAGAATTTCACATCTACGATCCACTTTTAAACATCTACAGTAAAGTATGCATAGGGCGTCACTATTGCGAAATAATACACAATTGCAGCAAAGAAACCCGACAAAAAAACAACAACTATCTAATGATTCATAGGCCTCCATGTATTTGTAACATTAATATAGATACTTAAAATTAAATATAGTTTTTAATAGCCCCTGTTTTAACAGAAATCATTCGTTTATATTTTTTCAAAATAGCACGTTTTTTAGTTACATTTTATTTCGGTTGTAATGAAAAAATTGCAACAAAAAGATATAATTACTATTTTACAACTATTTTTCCTTTACTGTCTACAGAAATGGAGTACTTCCGTTACCAATATTAAGCAAATGGCTCTAAAAACTACATTAAAAATAATATTTCAAAAATAAATGGAGATGCAGTTTTCGAACAAATTGCATTTAAAAGAACTTTTTTTTCCCAATGCGATGGTATGAAAACTGAAAATGTGCGATGCTTAGAAGTTTAAAAAATTGCTATAGAGTATTTAATATTACAATGATACATCTTCTTTGTTTTACGGCTGGCTTCTGTAACGTAATGTTATTTTTCGGAGACGACACAAAATAAGCTGGGAGAAAGAAATACATACCGGGGGTTAAAAAAAACATGTTCAACTATGTTGAAAATATTAAAAATAGAGCCCGAAAGTGTTTCGGGCTCATTGGCTCAAAGAAAGCCCGCGTCTAGTATGTTTTCAGTCATTTGAATAATGCGATTGTTGCCAACAGCTGAGGTCAGTGTTGCTAGATCAGAAAAAGATCGGGACATAAAAATACCTTAAATTCTATGAAAACATAGCCTGTCTCTAACGGAATCTTTCTTTAATAGTAAAAAATTCATGGTTCCTACTACCATACAAATCTACCTGAAAAGACAGATATCCTTCTAAACGGAGCCGTCATATAGTCATTTATATTCCGTCTTAGTGGGTTTTGCCGTGTTAAATAAATACAATAATCAGATAAAGTAAAATCTGTGAAAGCGGAATTACTAGGGACAGCAAGAAAGTACGTTTTGGAGAAGTTTCCGCCTCAGCAAGGTCAAATGTACGGCAGTGCTTTCATGATTGTTAAGCGTTTTAGACAAGATTCCGTTATATACAGGCAGGGCCTGCGGAACCATCCATCGGTCAAAGGGGGTGGCTACCCAGGACCCCGTGACAATTCGGGGTCTTGTTATTGGCCCCAAGTCCCTCTAATACAATTCAAAATATCGTTTCCTCTGTATGAAATAATAATATTTTTGCTATAGATTTATTTTTAAACGTAAAAAAAGATATTAACTGTATTTTTTACAGGAAAAGTTGATATATTTGTAAGGTAACATATAAATTCGACAATCCCGAAATTAACCGTGGATGTAAAAAATAAATATTTAAAATATTGTAAAGGTTGGGAGATTTCGAGATATTAAAAATAAAATATTCACATTGAATGTGAAATTAGTGGTATTTTTCACACATTTTATTATCCATATTATGTATTATTCTATAATATGAATATTTTAAAAATTAATTTTATTAGTTCAGGATTGCAGTATACGTTACGCCCCGCTAACTGCTCTACCAGAGCCCCGCGCGACATTGCGCCGGCCGTTTTCACAGTATTTCCTGAACAAAGTATAGTAATCCCTGTAAAAAAAGATTCGCTTAGACTGTGAGAAAATATTCTGTTTTTATAATTTTCCTCCTGAATAGGTAAACTTTCACGGTAGATTTTTTTTTTTTTTTTCTACGGAATCATTAAAATTTTCCGTTATTCAGGTGCTGTTTTCACAGATTTTAGTGCAATAAGTTCCACTTGATGCAGGCTAACGAGTAGTGTCGTACTAATAGAAATTTAAAAGAATTTATGCATCATGAAAAATCGGAACTTTTGACCTCCCGGGCGCCGGTTCCGCGGGACGAGTCTTAGAAAACTTGAAAAATCGGGACTTCTCGGTGAAATCCGTACGCCTTGCAACACTAGTTGAGGTGCTCTGAGGTTCTCTGCTTACTAAAAAGTCTGCTTCTGCATATAAAAATTATTCCGTGAATAAGTCAGAAAGTGTTTTCTCTTTATTATTTTTTAGAACAGACTTAAGCGAAAAATCTACATTCTTTGTTAACCCTTTATGTCCCAATAGAACTTTAAAGTGACGTTAAAATAACTTGTTAAAATTTCATTTATTATATCGCTTAGTAGCAATATAGTATAGAATGAGTTATAGATACTTTACTTTACCTTGCTTCAAAAGCATTATTGGTTGCACAAAACAAAAGTATTTCTAAAAGGATTATTTCTTTTTTATTTGCATCTTTTCAACTTTCTTGACGTTGAAAGATTGTGGGGGGGGGAGGAGTTTCAGTTCAGAAATAGTTCAATATTTCTATTGCAAGAGCATTATATTTGTATATTTCCTAATTCTATAAAATATGTAAAAATAAATAAATAAATAAATAAATAAAAGATTTGAGTGGCGTTATAAATATTGCACAAAATACCTACAAATTCAAACTTGATTAATTAATTTTAATTGGAAAAACCCTTCTGAAATATTTTAAATGATTGTGTAAATCTTCTAATGTAGTTTCAAAACTTCGCAAAAAATACTTTAGAAGATGAGATTTACATGAATTCATAATTTGGGACATAAAGGGTTAAGATGTCTCTGTGCCTTTAAAAAGTCAATTTCGATCGATATTTCAATTCAAAAACTTATAGGTCGAGCGGTGACAGCACAGACAAGGGTTCCCAGTTTGGCCTCCAATTTTAATCAGAAATTTCAAATTCATAACGTAAAGTTCGAAAGAAGAATTTTTCTTTACGTGATCGCTAACTGTTTCTTATTAAATAAAGCATAAAATACTATTCTTTATTTCTGGTATGCACTCGAAATTTCTGAATAAATACGGAGGCCAAACTGGCAATCCTGGCACAGATCATCACCTCATCGAGTTCACGTCTGAAATTCCAGGATTAGTTAAAACTCGATTAACTTATTAAAATGCAACTACTCTGCCAATGTCATACCTTGGTGGAAACCACTTACAGACGCGATTTTAGTGGTTGACTATTATGTTTATTATTGTGTTTTCTTGCACCCAAAGGTATGAAAAACATGGAAGACTAGGAGCACGAAAACAAAATGGTAAACATACCACTCAACCTTTAAAATCCGATCTGCAGGTGGTTTTCACCAAGATATGACTTGGTAGACAGACACCGATCATGACTAATCGGGGCATAGGGCAAAGATAAATTTAGGGGGCCTCATTCGAATCGTTGCAACATTATCCAAATAGAACTGAGGGTCAGTCATATGTGTAAGGCATAAACAATATTTTCGCACCTTGGATTTTAAATAGAAGAAAATTCTGATCTCCGTGAACTCTAAATTAACCCGAGAGGACGCGCGCCGGGCCTGATAGAGCCAGATTGCTAATGGTTTTTACAATTGTCAACGCTATTTTATTGAAAGTAATTTTCAACTTATTTTATCGCAGTATTTGTAACAATTGTCTCCGACTAAATAAGGTGACGAGTATTATTTGTATTTATTAGTGACAAAGTAAAAACAATTCATACCATGGGTATGCACGCATTCTTCCGGGTTAAGTACTTTAATTAATAAAAATACTCTTTTTTTCATATTACAGAACAAAACTCTTCAAAAAAAAACTTTAGAAACTTGTTACATTACTTTCAGATGAATTTAATAACTTCAACTTATGGAAGAGTGTCAAATACTTTAACATGTAAATATGAGTTAATCAAGATACTTTCTTTTACATCTTTTTAAGTTGTACTACACACAACATAATATCAAATCAAATACATTCTATTTCACAAGTAAAAAGTGTTTTTTTTTTTTTCAAAAAATCTAAAAAGATGGCAATTCTGGGTTTGTTTTTCATATTTAAAGTTAAAAGAAAAAACTTTGAATACGGAAGAAAATTTATGTCATGACAATTAGAACTGGTTATTTTCAACCACTAAAGTATGTTACCGTGTAAGTATGTATAACCGTACGTAAAGTATGTATAACCGTAAAAGTAAATATGATTTAAGTTCATTACTAATACAATCTATTAAAATCAAAATAGTATTTCTTATTTAATAGTGGTTGAGGTTAGCTTTGCGAAAGCATTGAGCTCTGGCAATTCAAAATGAAATTTTGTTTTTCAGAAAGTTTAGTAGAATCTTTTAAAGATAAAATTTGTATTTTGAAAATTTTCAGAGTTGGAATTGGGGAACAAGAGGTAAGTAGTTTTAAATTAATATATGGATTTGGGGGCCCTTGGGCAAAGTCCCGATTTGCCCATGCGATAATAAAATACTGTTGGTAAGACCAGTTTCTTTCTAATATACTATTGGATTTTTAACTAATCGAGGCGTAAACTCGATGAGGTGATGGTTTGTGCAGCGCGCCCGGTCTATTACTGTTTTAGAAAAAAAAAATCATGAATTTTAGGATCCTGGCGTTTTTTAAACATTTGTATTCCTTACAAACTTTACAAAACTAAGTTGAAAAATATCACTTTTGAGAAAGGCAAAAAACTGTTTAGTAAAAATTATCATAACAGTAAATAATAGCTCAATTGCTACAAAAAATTTTAATTATGTTTTAAATATATACTCAAAGAAAGGTAGATTATTCTTATGCTGATTTATTCAAAAGTTCATGAGTTACACAGTTTTAGTTTTTGAATTCTTCACGTTTAGCTTGTGAATTCTTGGTATATATTATTGGTATTGTAAATATTACGGTACTGCGTTTAAAAACGTGAAGAATTCAGCGTTGTTTGTCTTTTTATACCTATAACTTTTAAAATACTCAGGTTATTGTCATAAAAATTGTCTAGTTTCTTGTACAACATTATTATATTTATTATGGAATTCATAAAATGTATTTATATTTAATAATTTAAAATTTAAATAATTTTAAGGAAATAGTAATATTTCGGTTAATTTTTCACTATTTTTTTAAATAAAAAAAATAAATAAAATACTTATTTGTATGTTTATGTCACATTTTTATGACGTTTTAATAATAATTAGCAATTTTAAACTTAAAATTTACAAAAATTCAAAAAAATTGTTCAAAGATATACACAGATACCTTAAACAAGATTTTCTTACAACTTCTTTTTAACTTACACTTATAAAATTCTAACATCTAGAAAAAATTTAAAGAAATTTTAATTCACTTACCTGTTATGAAATTATCTTCAGCACTTAACGGAGTGACAGAAAGATTTTTCCTTAAGCTTTGACATTGACGAATTAGATAAGGGTAACCGTTATCATGGACCCACATTGCAAAATACATATTTGTATCATGAAATTAGATAAATGTAACAAGATTGACAACTGTATTCGATAAGTTGCTTATTGAAGAAAGAGACTGATAAGTAATAACGACTAAAGTAATAAGGACCACTACACGTTTGGGGCGTTGGTTTCCAGCTTTATCGACTTATTCAAACACATTTGTAATAGCAGTTATCTGTTAACCCCTTGAAGGGCGGTGCTTCATTTTTGGACCACTGAATTTCAATTCCAAAATGCCACATTGGCACCAGAATTTTGAAATGAAAATTTTCCTTTTATTTCTCGCATGTTGGAATATCAGGAAATGAAGGAGCAGACATGTTGGCAAATCTTTATGACAAAATTCTACGCATTCCTGCCCCAACCTCTATATTAAAACGTCATTTTGAAACACTTCTACATGATTAATGGCAGACTTTTTAGCAAAATTCGGACAAGGGAAGAGATACTTGTGCTATATTAAACAAAGTTGATGATTTATTTCTGTGTGAATCCCAGGTGATAGGTTATTTTCTTTCTTCACATGGAGTATTTCCACAGTATCTGTTTAAAATAGGAAAGCACTCAAATAACAAATACATCTGCGGTATTGTAAAAAGTATACAACATTATTTGTTTGGACATTGTTCGCTAATGACTTGTTCATTTAATTTCAACCGGAATTGTACACTGAGATGGAACATTCGAAACGTTCTCTTCACCCGTTCAAACTATAGAAAACTGTGTGCCATGTAATAAGGAATATTCATTTATTAAGTATAAATTTTAACGTTTTTACTCTTATTAAACTACTTTGTTAAATTATTTGTTTTTTAACAATTTACTTACTAAATTTCTATAAATATTTATCAGTTTTAATGAACATTAACACGCATTATCCTTATCGTAGATCTATTTTGTTTTTAATTTTGCTGTACATACAAGACATCTCATTATTGTTATATATATTTTTATTTTTATTATTATGATGAAAGCAACATCATTTTATTTTTGTAACATTATTATGATTTATTGCTGTAACTACGTCAGACTATGTGATAGTTTCTACTGGTTGTTTTGAATGCGTTCCGTTGTCTGCGGCATCGGGGATTGTTATGGTGATTCTCCGCCGAAGCGTTACATCCTACGGCAATTTTTTTTTTTTTTTTTTTTTTTTTTTTTTTTTTTTTTTTTTTGGTGTGTTTTCTGGTTTGGGGGATTAAGTATATGAAGAAAAACGTTTGCTTTTTCTAAGTAACTTTCTTTGTAAATTCTGGTTTCATTCAATCGTTTCAGCACTTCACGAAAAGAAGGGTTAGACTGCTGAACATTGAAACGTACTTCCAATTACAAAAATTTTACAAATCAAGTATATTTGTCCAAAAATAATCAATCAAGTGCAAGTTTTACTAGCGGACAAAGGGTCCCGTACAGCAAAGATCTTTTACAAAGTTTAAACTTGGGATTATGCCAAGCGCGCTTCCAAAGGAGGTCGCAAAGTTACAACGGTGTCTTAGTCCGTGGATCTGTTTTCTAGATAGATCTTAATTAATATCTGAACTAAAATCCAACAATGTTTTTCGAAAATCATTATCAACAATCCTTAGATGATCCCGCGTCAATACATACCTCGAGTGTCCCTCTAATTCTCCGCTGAGTGGATGCAAAGTAAAGTTTGTGAGTAACGGGAAATTTCCATTTTCTCAAAACTATATGACCTAGGATAATCGCTATTGTTTTCCTGCAAGGTATAAATAAACTACTACTACCGCTATTTTTCTTTATAATTTTAGTTTTATTAGATTCGGAAATAGGGAAGGAACAATTTTTTTGTACTACATTTTCGAAGATATATCTGACAGTATAATACTTAAAATAGAAACAAATATATTTTTGAGTTTGGTGTTACAAGATATTTTGAACAACACCTCCACACGATATACAAAAAAATATAATAATAATAAAAATAAAAATAATAAAAATATCAAGTAAATTATTCCCTTTAAATTTTTCCTAAATATGATTATGGTGTAATAGTCTAAATATGTTGGTTAATAGACTTTATAAATCTGGTAAGTTTGAATTTTCCACGTTCCATAGTTTTCGAGAAAAACGATTGGGACAAGCGGACAGACAGACACACGAGTGAACTTAGAATGGTTCAGTTTTTACTTTTTATGTACTGAACCTTTAAAAGACCTAGCATAATTTTTCTCGATACCTGTAATATAATCCCAGCTTAAAATGAAGCAATTTGGTCGGCCATTGCTAACACAAGGCTCTGATCTGCAATTTAACACGGGAGAACGCGCGCATACCCAGGGTATGAATAGTTTTTACTTTGCCACCAATAAAAACAAATAATAATCGTCATCTTATTTAATCGGAGAGAATTTTGCGATAAAAGAAGTTAAAAATCACTTTTAAAATGATAATGGTGACAATTGTAAAAACCGTACGCACTCCGGGTCTATCAGGCCCAGCGCGCGTCCTCCCGGGTTAAAAAAAATTACGCCATGAAAATTACGCCATTGTGGCAAAATCATAAAACAAATATAGCAGACTTATTAATTAAAATCCACGCATAAATATAAAGTTTTAAAGGTATCTGTACTATAAAACAATATCATGTCCGTGAGTGACGCTCACGTCTTATCGTATCGATTAACAGAGCAATCATTATTCCTTCTATTGGAAATTTATTAACTTGTAAACATCGCACAATTTATATTCTTACACCGTCGATTTGAGGTGCAGGGAAGTGGAAATATACTTTCAAATGTAATAGAAAACTGAATCTCACTTTACTTATTTTTTAAATAATTTTCAAGCATAATTTTTTTAATCTATGTCTATCGCGTTCAACCCGATTACAAAAAAATTCGCTTTTACTGCGGATTTGTGAACTTCCAAACATCCCACAATTTCAATTTTTACACTGTCGAATAGGATAAGAAAGTTTCTTTCAAATGCAATTTGTTTCAAAACTGTACCTCAATTGTATCACAGTTGAAAATTCCCCTTCAAAAATTTCTCTGTGAAAAGAAATGTGCTTGAGATCTTTTGTGAAACCCTGTATATACAGTGTGTCCACGTATAACCTGACCGACCTTTATTTTCGCAACCGTTGGTCCTAGATGCATACTTCCAATTACAAAAATGGTCAAAATTAGGTGCAGGGTTAAGATAAAAAAAAGTTTCAAGCGAAAAAACAATTTAGTGGAGAATTGCAGAATCTAAATTTTTATACGATCCCCCGGTCCTATAAGTTATACTTAGTAAATTTTTCCTGTTACACTGACAATTAAGGCAAAAAAAGTCATTTTATTCTACGATTAAAATTGACCGAGTAATAGCTGTTTAAATTTGGAGTATATTTTTTGCTGCATATTAGGGGTCATTCACAAATTTAGTAGAAATATAATTTCGTCAGATATATTAAAGAAATGGTTGAGAGTAAAATTAGCATTGCAATATAAATTTGAAATCATTAATCATTCTGACGTATTACTGCAAAATGTACAATTTGTACTGGACATTATAAGAGGATAAAAATAAGAGATTTTTGGTTAAATAAAAGGAAGAAAAACAACAGCCTCAATTCTTTACAAAATGATACATGTTTTTAAATACTGTTAGATTACACTGTCTTTAAAATTTTGGGTTGTGGCATGTTTTTTAGCTTTTAAAAATTGTTTCTTATGTATTTTTTAACACTGAATCCGAAAATGACATTCATTTTAAACCATCTCGTCAGGAATTTTCTCAAATCGCAAATTTCAAAGTTAAAATATATCCACCCTCCCCTCCCTACCTCATCGGACCCCTGAGCTATTTAGCTGTAAGAAACCCAGTATAGACTAAAAAATCTAATAAATTATTGAATTAAAATTTTACTGAATAAAAAAGTCTTACAACTGTTTTATAGTATCAGGTTTTTCGCTATTTGTTAACCTTGAATTTTATGTTTTGCGAAAAATCTTGACATGATGGTTAAAAATGAAGGTAATTTTTTGACTCATCGTTAAAAAATAGATAAAATGTAATTATAAAAGTTAAAAAACACAACCATCGCAGGTTTATGTTATCTAATCTAAAACAGTTTCTTAAACTTCTTGACGGTAATCTATCCGAATTTTTTTTGTGTTATCCTCAAATATAAGTATGTATAAGACGGTAAGAGTCGAAAATCATAATAATATTGCATTGTCATCGGATTTAAGTCAGTATGTAAAATTTAACTTCGATCGGACATTTGAAAGTAAGTTAAAGTTAAATTTTAAACTGGAAAGACGATCATTTCAAGTTAAATAAAACCTTATGAAAATAACGTAATTTTAGTTAAAAGAAATCATAGCCTCAAATCCTTACAAAATAAAACACATGTTAAAATACAATTATTTTAACTAATAAAAATTAACTCAATCGTAATAATTGTGCGATTTCTTTCAAAGCGCAGATACTTTGAAATAGGTTTAAGTACTTTATGAATGACCCCTGAAAGCGTGGTCGAAATCATCTGTTTTGATATGCAAAAAAGTGGTATAAGTCATGCATTTCAAAGTTTCATAACTCGGTCAATTTTAATTTTAGATGAATGGGACTTTTTTGTCTTACTTGTTAGTGTCACAGTAAATTTTTAGTAAGTATCACTTATAGGACCGGGGCACGGTATAAAAATTTTAATTTCGTAATTTTTTAATAAATGTTTTTCTTGACCCAAATCGCTTTAAAAATAATTCTTTTCCTTATTTAAACCATTTTTGTAGTTGGAAGTATGCATCTAGGACCAACGGTTGCGAAAATAAAGGTCTGTCAGGTTATACGTGGACACACTGTATATGATCTGTAGAATATACACACCAAGTAATATGCAAAGAAAAAGTTCCTTTTAAAAACGCGTACCACAACTGAAACGCACACTTCCAGCAACCATTTTGCATAGGTAGTGCTGTAACTAAATTATTTTGTGTGTCCCTGTAAATGAATGATAAATCTATGCGTACCATATTCTACAGATAGCACATTGCAGTACACATCAGTGATATACCGGGTGTCCCAAAAAGGACTGACTGATTTTAAAATTCAATAACTTCCAAACGGTGACAGATATTAAAAAAATTCTTGCAGGAGGGTTATGCATAAAGTCAAAAGTTTTATTACAGTGATTTTCGATTTTAGTTCGAATTACAAACAATAGATGGCGCTGTAAGCAATAGTCGCTAAATACAGGCCCGATTTTTGGTCCTTTCTGTTGTTCCATGCAGAAAAAGGAGATGGAAATGTATTATCCGGGCCACGAAGTACCAAAAATCGAGCGTGAATTTAGCCTCTATTGATCGCAGAGCCATCTATTGTTTGTAATTCGAACTAAAATCGAAAATCACTGTAAAAAAATTTTTGACTTTATGCATAACCCTCCTGCAAGAATTTTTTTAATACCTGTCACCGTTTGGAAGTTATTGAATTTTAAAATCAGTCAGTCCCTTTTGGGACACCCGGTATATATATATATTTGAATATGTTTAAAATACGCCGATTTATCCTTACGCAAACGATTTATCCTTATAAAGCGTAATGTACTGAAATTCCTTTGAGTGTCCCTGTAAACGAACCGTAGCTGCTACACACTTAATTTTCAGTATCGAACATTCTATATTAAAAGCCAATAACATGTCGCTCACCCGCAAGAAAAGTGACTCATCTCGCAAAAATTCGTTTTGTGTTTTATTCACTAATAGGTCTGTCATAGTGCGTCTTGCTACAGAAAAAGTTTCACAAGTCTAGTTATATGGAAAATTGCTTTATTACGCTATTTATCCATTCGTGACCACAGAAGAAGGGGGGGGGGGGGACTGTGTGAGGCGGTAAAATTACTCAACATTGCGAATCATCATCTACTACGCCTTCATTCTTAAGCATTTTATGCTTTCATGCACGTTTTTAGTCCTGCATGCAGAGCAAAGTGTTATAATATCACGTTGCAGTAAAATCAAGTAAATTTTCTTTTGCCTCTTCTGTGAAAAATACTTTTGCCGAGATGTGTCACTTTTATTGTGAGTGATCGATATATCAATTTCAGGGCAATCTCACTATACTTACACAGGTGAAAGCAGGGAGAGACGGACAGACAAAAATAATTCACTAACACCTTTCAACTATGTTTGAAAGAGTTTAAAAAAATAAATAACCAATCAAGTGCGAGTACCTAATGTGCGGAATTATTTTGAGTGCCCCTGTAAATGAACTATTAATGCTACACACTTCATATTGAATACCAAACATCCCATGGTAAACATCATTAACATATATCAATTGCATGAGAATCCGAGTATATTTACGGGAGTTAGAGCGTGGCCAGACAGATGGACAGACAAACTCAATTCATAAACACTTTTCAACCTTGTTGAAATGTGTTAAAAATAAGAAAGGACCCAGTTACAAGATCGACCGCAGCTGTAGAGTTTAAAAAAAAATCATTTAAATATACTGAATAGCGAATGAGGAATTTGAAAAGAGTGCTTTCATGAGTTTAACATTGGCTTGCAAGTGTCGTTGCGTGACCAGTATAGGCTTTTAAGTTTAAAAATCTTCTGAACAATTTATTTTTATCTCGTATTCTGTGAAACTATTTGCAAGTATTCTTCATTTTTTATCATGTTGCATATTTTGGTAAAACGCCGATCTTTAAAATGCATATAAATAGGAAACAATGCAAATGAAGTAGTTTTGTGGAAAAATTATGAGAAATTTCTTTTCGAATGCAAACTGACAGTTTAGATTTCCATATTTATTTTAGTTCTATTTATCTTATGTGCATCTTAAATAAAAGAAAGGAGTTTTTAAAGAAATTTAAGAAAATAACGATGAGGGAATATTTATGAGATGATTTCAGGCGCCATTTATTTAAGACTAATGTCTTCTGCAATAATTTATTCATTTGTCAATTAGCTTTGTCATTCAGGAATTATAAGCACATACTTCTCAGTTAAGGCAGATTTAAAATATATTATTAAGAACAAATAATGTGGAATTTTTATCTGATATGATCGATTCGTTTGTTTTAAATATTTTTGTGTTATAAAGATCAATATTTTACATTCTCATGATGTTAGTAAAAAACTTTTTTACTTCTAAACCGTATTATGATTGCGATAAACTGTGTCGATTTTTTTTCACTGGTTTAACTCAAACAGGCTTTTCTATGCAAAAATGGAATTTTGTAATAGATTTTTAACACACCTCCTGATATTTTACAATTATAAAAATTATGTAGGGGAAGATCGGGTAGCCCCAGCCGGTGGGTAGCCTCGGCCGCTTTCAGATTTGGACAATCATGCACACAGCATAAATGAATAACGCACTTAATTCATTGAGAGGAAAGCCATTATGTTTCTGTAATGTTAAATTCCCACCGGAAATTTGTAAAAATTTTATTTCAGAATAAGGAAAAGAAATTTTTCGGTTTTTTTACACCAAATTTATAAAAGTAAAACTTAATTAAAATTTTCTGATGCAAATCTTAATTAAAATCGCCCTTCAAGGGGTTAAAGTAACCGAAGCGCTGCGCTTATACGTGTGCAAATCAATATAGACGTAATCGCCGAGCGGACAACAAGGGACAAACGTTCATTTACCTATGCCAAGATTTTTCTGTGCGCAGTTTACTTTTTGAATGTAGTTATTATATATTGAATGTAAGTACTTCACTATCATTTATTAGTTATACCGCACGGTGATTATTGTAGCTTGTAAGTTAGGTTATTTATTATCGTTGTATTTATAGTTATTGTTGTGATAAATAAAAATATTAAATCGAGTCGTGCGGGTAGTATCAGACACAATTCCGTCGGGTACCCTCAGACTCTTTTTGGGTGGAGAGAACGTCTTGTTAGTTGTTAATTTAATAGCAACTAAAGATACAACCAATGAAAAAGGGTACAAATATCAAAAGCGATTTGGCAACAGCAATTAAAAAAGAATAAAAACAAAGAACAACATTCAGAATTTGACAAAGGGCCAGGAAACAGAATGCATCATTTGTGGCGAAACTTTTGAAGACGACTGAATACAATGTATTTAATGTAAAGACTGGGCTCATGAAGCACGTGTGGTCATCGATTATCCGCAGTCTTACTACTATTGCGACGTGATGACGATACAAAATTTTAATATTTTTAGAATTATAAATTAATAACTTAATTTTAAGGCATTTTCCTTTAAGCCGGCCACAGGCGATAAATCTCCAATTATTCTTTATGGTTACAACTGTATACCAGTTGCATCATGTTTGAACCAGGGCTTAATTATTTCAGCGGACCCAGGCCGGTCCAGGATCAGGCTTACATTTTCTTTCTACATACTGGGCCAATATGACGGGCCTATACTGATACTACTCTGCATTCTATGGCTTGCGAACTGTAATCTAAAACATATAGTAATCTATAACGTTAAATTTTCCTATAAATATGTACGTAGTAGTCTAGAAAAAAAATCTTAATTGAATGTTCAGAAAAATCGGTATTTTTGTGCACATTGAGTCGGGTCTGATTTCATTGCTTCTTGTACCGACCGGGCCCGGGTCTAGAAATTCCGACTCCTGCAGACCTCTATTGTGAATCTGCAATAACGTAATATTTTAAACACTAAAAATTTTAAAGTATAGATAAGCAAGTAAAAATTAAATTAAAAAAATCAAAAAACCCGACTGCGTAAAAAGCGAACTAATTAATTATTTCTCATCAATGTGAAACTATTTTTTATATTACTTACCTACTTTTTTTATTTACTTGTATTGATGACTTTTAAGTTGTGTTTAATTGTTAGTTCCTACCTGTAAACACTGTTTTGATGAGGCCTACAGTTGTCTATGATGCTTAGAGTTGCAGTAAAGCTAGAGATGCTACCTACACAACTTCTAGGTTGTATAATATTTAAACGGAGCTTCTGACTTTAAAATAGTCAATGAAACATCGTCTTCATTTTGAAAGACTATATCCAATGGTATTCCACTCAATATGGAGCGTAAAAAAAATTTTTCGTCTCTACCGCATTTTGAATTTATAAAAAAAATCCTAGCCTATAACCATCGGACGAGACGAATTGATAGAGACCCCATTCATTAAAATCCATCCAGCAGTGTGGATGTTTCGAGGGTATAAAGAAACCCACATGCCCAGATACGCGTGAAACACATAACCCTTCTTGGCAGTCGGGTAAAAAATAAAGTGTAATATATATATTTTTTTAATACGCTTTAATCAGTTAATCGTTTTGTATGACTTTAATTATGATTTTACGTTGACAAATAAATTTAGAAATCCTAAAAAAGTAATATTAATCTATTTATGCCTAGCGTCCCATTTTTGGGACGCTTCGAATTTTGATAAATTTGTATAATTTTCTTCTTTTTTATAACATTAAAATTGTATGACATGATTTATAGATATAAATGTCTTTATCTGTTACCAAGAGCTGACAGCATAAGATGGATATTTATTTGCTTAAATGGAGGCTTTTTTCCACATTTATAGATTTTTCAATTTTCAAGATGGCGAAATATAAAAAGTAAGTTTATTTGTATTTTTTCTATCAAAGATCCACATATACAAGTCATAATCTTAGCTTGCAGGCTTCTTTGAAATACACTTTTTTTTTAAATTGTGAAATTACATGTTCAAGCATATTTTTTGTGCATTTTTGTAACGTACAAAATATAGGGTGTAAGCGCGTATGGACACATATTTTTATTAGCCATTTAGGGAACAGTTATTTATTTAAAGTCTTTTTCAACATGATTATGAAATAAACTGTTTTTAAGCCTCAAATAGGATTATTCTTAGTGTATTGCTAATAATACTTATAATGTTATTAGTCTCAGTAAAGAAAAAAATATATATTTTTTAGTCGTTCATAAAAATACTAACTATAGTATACCGGGTGTCCCAAAAAGGACTGACTGATTTTAAAATTCAATAACTTCCAAACGGTGACAGATATTAAAAAAATTCTTGCAGGAGGGTTATGCATAAAGTCAAAAGTTTTTTACAGTGATTTTCGATTTTAGTTCGAATTACAAACAATAGATGGCACTGCGATCAATAGAGGCTAAATTCAGGTTCGATTTTTGGTACTTCGTGGCCCGGATAATACATTTCTGTCTCCTTTTTCCGCATGGAACAACAGAAAGGACCAAAAATCGAGCCTGTATTTAGCGACTATTGCTTACAGCGCCATCTATTGTTTGTAATTCGAACTAAAATCGAAAATCACTGTAATAAAACTTTTGACTTTATGCATAACCCTCCTGCAAGAATTTTTTTAATATCTGTCACCGTTTATAAGTTATTGAATTTTAAAATCAGTCAGTCCTTTTTGGGACACCCGGTATGATATACGATTTAAAAGCTTATTTTATATAAATTTAGACTAAACATATAATTACGAATATTATAATATTATAAATATTATGCATCTTCCCATATTTAGTACGATTACAATTTAGCAAATAAATACAAAAGAAAAAATGTAGCGTAATTTTTTTTAGTATTTTTCCAGTTCGTTTTACAACATTTTAAAATGATTTTACCAAGCAATTTGAGAAAAGAAAAATTCAGGCACAAATAGGTTAATACTGCTTTTTCTTTTCTTTTCTATTGTCATATGGCTTTTCTGGAGTTAAATGGAAATTTGAGTTCCCTTCAATTTTTTGTACTTTTATGCAAGTATTTGTTCAATTAATTAGATGATCTATGAAAGCACACCTAAAACAAAAGCACATCTAATCTGTCAATTGCGAGTATATAGTATCGCGCACAGAGGATTCCGTGCAATAAATACAGGGCCATCGAAAAATGTGTCCGTGATTTAAAAAATAAATCGCACGAGAAATATGCAATCAATCGGTACGAAACCAACGTGAAATTGTAGAACATCTGAAGGAGTTTTGGTAGTAATAGTTGCGTTGACCTTACCATGGCTTTGCGCATGCGCCTACGCCACTTCGTGAAGCGATGCCATTTCACTCATCACTCAGTTCACAGCAGTCATCGTGAGTTTACAGCAGAGAGCGCGGTGCGTGTTGTGATACGCCGAGTTTAAATCTGTTATTGTGATACAGCGTCATTTTAGCCGTGCGTATGGAGAAGGTCTACCTACAAACAAAACCACTGTTCGTTGGTTTCACCAGTTACCCTTTGTGTACTGAATTATGAATTCATAAAAATTTTATATACCAAAGTATTTTTCGTGAATTTTTGAAACTACATTAGAAGATTTACATAATCTTTTAATAAATTTTAAAAGGACTGAAGGATTTAGAAGGATCAATTAAATTTGAATTTACAGGAATTTTGTGCAGCATTTATAACCCCACTCAAATATTTAATTTTAAATACAGTAGATTTCCGTTACAACGAACTCCACGGGACCGCTAAATTATTTCGTTGTAACAATTTTTTCGTTATAACGGAATTGCTCCTATTTATCTAATGAATTGCATATACACGTAAACTAATTATGTAATATAAATTTACCTTTCATTACAGAAGATTTTAATGGAAGACTATTTAAATTAACATATAAAAAGTTAGTAAAATAAAATTCAATATTTAAAATACAAAATTACGGACGAGCCTTTATTTAGTAGCACATTATTGCAGAAAATCTGTGATTTCAGTTTGTACAAAGGAATTTGTAGTTGATAATAACAAAAACGTGTGCAACGAATGAATGTGAGAAAATACCTCCTCTGGAACATTCTTTTGATGAGAAAAAAAGCACAGATTTTCTCCATGCATGAGAGAGCTTCCAAAGCAGTAACATCAATATCGCCATTACTGCTTTCGCCATTTTTTCGGTCTAATGTAGTTTTAGTGGACAAAATGATATCTTCATCAGACACTTCAGAGCAGGTCCATCCGCAGTTGTCATCCACAGATAAAAAATCCTCCAAATCCACCTGATCAGGGACTGGTGTTAAATTTTTGACAGCCTTCCAAAATGTGTTTAACTCAAAGGACTCATCCAAATTTAAAATTTCTGATTCATTTTCTTCGGTCTCAGGTAACCCGGCATGTTTCCAACAGTTAGAAGTTGTTTTCTGGCTAATTTCTTGCCACGAACCTGAGATCATTTCAATGGATTCTTTGAGATTTATTTTCCACCTTTTGCCATTCTCTAAGCTGCAAATAACTTTTTTGAGCAAAAGAATTCTGTGGCGAGATTTTATAGCACGGTTGATGCCTTGGTATATAGGCTGTAGAATAGAAGTGCAATTTGGCTGAAAGTACTCAACTTGGATGCAGTCAAATTTAGGGGATTATTATGAGGCATGCAAGTATCAATCACGAGAAGAATTTTCCGTTTTTTAGCTTTCATTTCTTTAACAAATTGCACTAGCCAATCATTAAATATATATTGTGTCATCCTTGTCTACTTATTGAATTTATAGTCGCAAGGCAATGAATGACAGTTCTTAAAGCAATTGGGCTTGCCAGAGTGACCAAAAATTAATATTTTTCTCGGTCCCAGATTTGTTACAACGAAAGAGTGCTGTAATTCGTTGCTTTGAAGTATTTCCTCCAATGCATTTGTCGTCTTTAAATGTTAATGTTTTTCTCGGTTCAATTTCATAAAATATTCCAGCTTCGTCAGAATTGAAAACATCATTGGAGCTGTATGTCTTTACAAGGGCAGCGACTTCTCCAGATCTCCATTCATTTAGAGTCTTTGCAGATACACCACTTGCTTCGCCTCAAATTGATTTCATTACAATTCCACAGCTAGTACGAAAGCGATTGAGCCATCCGACACTGGCTTGGAAATTTTAGATACCAAGCATTAAACCGAATTGTTGAGCTTTCTGCCTTATCAGAGGACCACTTATAGATACACTGCGTGAACGAACGTCTTCGAACCATCTGAACACGGCTTTATCGACATCTTGAAATTGGGACTGTCGCATTCATTTTCTATGGGAACCAAATCTTGCATTTTGGAATTGCCCCAGTCCTTTCTTTGTCTTTTAGAAATGCAGATAAAGTCAGTGGTGTTAATCCATATTTTTTGGCCACATCAGTTTTCGATAATCCTTTATCAATTTCAGAAATTATGGCTTTCTCTTCTTCCAACGGAAATTATTTTCGTTTCACACAAGCCATTTTACCAACGAACGAAGCAAGAAACACACTGCAACAGGCACAGGCGACACAGATATCCCAGAAAAAGCACAAACACTCCTTTCACAGTGAAGTCCATCTGCTGTTTGTCCCGTGATGATTTTGACTCGTACGGGCTAATGAAGGAAAAGGAATTTGGGGGGGGGGGGGGGGGGGGAAAGTAGACAAAAGAATAAATGGCAGAGGTGAAAAAAACTGAAATAGCACCTGTCCCCAAAACAACATTTTTTTTTTTAATCTTCTGCATTATGTTCGAAGCATATTTCATTTCTGTTAAGCAATTGAAAAAAAAAAGAGCTCGATGGAGATTTTTCGTTGTAACGGAATTTCCAAAAAATGCACTTCGTTAAATCGGAATTTTTAACACGTTGGTGTTAATACAATTTGGAATGGGGATTTGTCAAATTTCGTAGTAACGGGATTTTTCGTTGTAATGGAATTCGTTGTAATGGAAATCTACTGTATTTTTCTTAGTATTTTATAGAATTAGGAAATGTACAAATATAATGTTCTTACAATAGAAATATAAAAATATTTCCGAATTGAACCCCCCCCCCCTCTCCCCCAACGCCAAGAAAGCTGAAAAGATGCAAAGGCAAAAGAAATCATCCTTTTAAATATATTTTTGTTTTGTTTTGTGTAACCAATAATGCTTTTGGAACAAGATAAAATTAATGCATCTATAACTCATTCTAAACTGTATTACTACTAATCGATGTATTAACTTAATTTTATAACAAGTTATTTTAATGGTTCTTATAAGTACCGTCAGTAGATGAAGGGTTAAGAGTATGTTGAAAGAATGTGAGAATGAAGAAATGGGAACGTATATTTACTCGAATTAGAGCACGGACAGAATGGCAAATAAACCGAATTCATAAACACTTCTCAACGATGTTGAGAAATGTTAAAAAGAGACAGGAAAAAATTATATTTTAAAAAATAAATGTCCTAGATCACGCTTTCTATAAAGCTTAAAATAAAGGTGAATTATCCATAATCGGGTTCAGTGACGACTTCAATTTAATGTAGTATTATAAAGGAATTAATTTTGGAAAAATCATGCATTGCAATCATGAAATTAAACGCGATTTTCAAGTAAACATTAAATGATTATAAAATAGTATTTATATAAAAAAAGGCTATTTTTACTTTTATATTTATTTATTTATTTTAAAAGGCTGGCATTGCTTATGCATAAAACATATAATAAGAACTTTTAAATAAAATATTTTTCCTGCTTTCAAAATTTTCTCAAAGATTATAACGAGTTCTGAATATTTTTAAAGAACAAGCTCTATTTATATATCCCTTTGAAATATCTAGCGAAACTTTCTTCCTCCGTTTTCAAAGAACGAATTTCTAAAGATAAATAAACAATTAGGATACGCGTATCATTTATATTTCCACGACGAAAGAATTACTTTCTTGAAAATGATGCCGCCGCTCCGTGTTCGGGGATCTTACAAACAAATTCAATGATAAACCGGGCCTTACGTAACGTTTGAAAACAGAAAATCACGAGGCCGAAAATGTTTTCAAAAGATATCCCTACGGTAAAACCTCATTTACAATGAAAGAGACAATTCCATCAAATAGACATATAAAGAAATTTGGTTAGCTAAAAGAAATTGTTAAACTTTAAAAAGATGTTTTACAATTCGAGATAAATGTACATAATTCAATACATACATAAATATATATCTATAAATGTGCCTATACACACACACACACACACATATATATATACATATATATATATATAGATATATATACATATACATACAAGCGGACCCGCCCGGTGTTATTGCCTGTGACTTTTTGGATTTTTTATGTCAAGTGTTAGCAAATTTACAAATTACATGCTAGAAAATTACGTTAAAAATCATAAAAATTTAATAAATTTAGTTTTAATCTTCAGTAAAACTGAAACCAGAAAATAGACATTTTGCGCAATATACGTACATGACTTTTAGAAGTTAATTTATGCGCGATCACAATGCAATAGGTAGCACATGTCCCGACTTCTAGTGTTACTTTTGAGTTTAGTCTTAATAACAGACACGTTTCTGCTTTATAACAAATGTATAAATAAAAGACTAGAGCGTTTTGCCTCTTACGAGGTACGTAAACCAATCCCGGTTCAAACACCGCAGGTTCTAACACCATGCTAATTTACACTACTTTAAAAAGATAACCAGATTACGAAAAATTGAATGATATTACCATGATCACTGAAAGATCTTACGTATTCCGGTTGCCATTCATTTCCCTTTGATTGGGGAACTTTTCGGCTGTATTCACCGCTGTTATGATAGCTGGCAGGTGTTTTCGTGATTGATTAAGTAAGACCAATTATATATAAATCAGTTTATATAAAATGGTTAATTGAAAAACGTAGCTGATACCAGGAGTACTATAACATGTAAATGAAAAGCTTTCTTTTAGGCGCAGTAATAAAAAAAATTTTAAGTATGAAGTTTTATATATAGCTTTTTAAATATGACGTAACTTTCACCAGTAAAGGCTTTTCACACGTAATAATAGTAGTTTTCTTTTTCCATATTCAAATGTAAATGTATATTTAAGTTGAAAACACAGTGTTTGAAATATTATTATTTGGGATTTTTTAAATCGAGGGTCACAGTAGGTAAAAAAAAATATGAATGGATTAAATAACTGTTCAGACAATGTAATTTCAATAAAAAAAATTTTTTTCTTAAATGACTGGACACAACACACCACATCCTAGTGAAGTATATGTCTGCAAAAGATAGTTTAATTGCTATGCATAGTATTAGATCCTACAAAACATATGTAACTAAACTATCTTGACCGATTTCAACATTCAATAGCCCTTTAAATATTGCTTCAGTTTAAAAGCTGTTTGCTTAAGCGTTTTTATCATACATTTTTCTACGAAACTATCAGGTTTCATGCTTTTATATGCATGTTTTGCAATAGTTTGCAGGATAGGCAGAGAAATTAAAAAGGACACAACATAATTTCAATTACCGCAGCGGCGGCGGCAGTAATAGCAGCAACGGCAGTGTTAGATATATATATTTTTTTAATTTCTTCTGTCTTCATAAGAAGAAAGTATTGGATACATGAAAATTTTCGAATTCCGGTTTTCAACGGATTTACACGTTTTAGAAGTCAGAGAACCATAAAAACATGTTCTAAAAAAATGTGTGTCTGTGAGTCTGTCCGTCTGTCTGTGTGTGTGTGACACAAATTTTGTGGGCGCTCTATCTCAAGAACGGAATTTAATAAAAATTTATATTCAGTTAGTCCCTTAAAAATTGATGCTTAATAGTTTTGGTGTAAATCGCTCAACAGGTGGCGCTGCTATGCAGCATTTTTCATGATTTCCATAAGAGCTCAATCTCTAGAACTAATGCACGGATTTTCATCAAACTTCAGATTCAGTTAGTCCTTGACAGGAATTGACGTTTTATACATTTTTGTGTAAATCGCTCAACATGTGGTGGCGCTGCTATGCCATTCATTTTTTGTGATTTCATCAACAGCCCTATCTCAAGAACTAATGCTTGGATTTTCAACAAACATAAGATTCAGGTATACCTTGATATGAATTAGTGTTGTTTATGTCTTGGTGCAAATTTCTCAACAGGTGGCACTGCTATGCTGCCTTTTTCAGAATTTCCACTATAGCTCTATCTCAATAACTAATGCGCGAATTTTCATCAAAATTCAGATTGAGGTATACCTTGATATCAATTAATGCTGTTTATGTTTTGGCATAAATCGCTCAACAGGTGGCGCTGCTATGCTACCTTTTTCAGAATTTCCGCTATAGCTCTCCCTCATAGCATGCATGGTCACGGTGACGTCACTGTGACGTCACTGCAAGTCACTGTGGTCACGTCACATCTGTGACCGAAATGCCACCACTCAGTGATGTCACATTGTGACTGAAATGTGAACTTCTTAGAAAACTTTAAAAACTTACGAAAATTCTTCAAAACATGTTACTTTTTGTAAAATTATATTTTTCTGGCAATTAAAAAAAATTGTGACGTCTCTGTTATGTCACTGCTATGTAACGTACGCCACGTCACATATGTGACAAAAAAAAACAGCATATTGTAAGTCACAGTGTGACAAAAATTATGAACTTCAAAAATCTTTGAAAATGAAGAGAAATATTTTAAACAGCCACGAGTTACAGCGGCATAAGGAATGAAAATATATTAGTGGATAGCAAATGTGGATAATAATAATAGTGGATAGAAAATTCCGTCACTAAAGGGGAGGAGGGGGGCATAATAAATAAAGTGCACGATACAAGCATTAATAAACTAAATTTTTAGGCTATATTTTATCAATTTGATATCTAAGACAGTGAATGTATACTTTTTCATGATTTCAATTTTATCTAGCATTTGGATAATATATTTACAATTACGAATATTAAATTTATACACTTTACATATTTAGTTTGCTGGGAGGAAATTTCACTCTTTCTTTCTGTTTTTACCGACCAGAATTATTCGAAACACTTCTGTGGTTTCAAACTAAAAATTTTATATTACAGTTAAATCTGCACCTTTTAATGAGCATGTAGAAAGAGTCTTCAGAGTTTAGTCATCTATGCATTTCTTGCTTTAGAATATTTTTATAATTTGTATTCAAGTCATAAATTCTACTTCTTTCAGACTTTTAAAATAAAATTAGCATTTTCTGAAAATAAAGGAAAACAAACTTTACTTTAAAAAAATAGAAAAAAAAAGGGGGGGGTGTCGTTAATACATTAAATTTATTTTTACACCTTTTAAAAATTTAATCAATGTTTTATCTAATAAACTCTAATTATGAATATTATTATTATAATTATTTAGAAAAAAAGGAACTTTACAATACATTTTAACTTGAATTATGTGGTACGGATAAAAAGAAAAGATTAAATACATTGGACATTTCTTCAAATACAAAATTTTAATGAATGATACTTTCAGAAAATTTCTGCGCGTTCAAATTCCATATTTCTTGTATACAAAAACAAACAATCTGTAACAAACCATCTGCTCGAAAATCGTCTGCCCACAGAAAAATAAATATGAGAATACGCGGGAAATAGTTCACTTGTTTTAGAACAACACGTCTACAACACTTTACGATAAGGAAATGACCATTTTAGGATACACGGATATTAATGGAACGTGCATGTAAGTTTTATTTAATTTAAATATTTTATTCCTGGTTGTATATTATGAGTTAAATAGTTATATTTGTAAGAGACTGATCTTTAACTGTCAGAAGCGTTATTTTCCAATTTGATAACTGTGAAGAAAAATATTTTAATCTGCCATCGCTTGAAAAAAAAAAAAAAACACTGCGCAGAGACATTCATGCCTACATTCATACTGGAATTAATATAAACATTAATTTACTCTTACTTGAAATTAAAAATGTATGGAACGACAATGATTTGGAATTATTTTATCGGCTTCTTACTATTTTTTGATTACTAACATTTATAGTTATTATTATTTTGGGGTTAAATATGATGTTCGATTATCATGAGATTACGAAACTGTTTCAGATTAGAAATTAACATTATACCGGGAAAATGTATTTTTAACATATTACAGTAGTGAAACATTTGAAAGAATTTTCTTTTAGTGCTAATAACATTTTAAATTATCTTTTAAAATCCTAAATCTTCAAACCAATGATTTCAGATTTAACATTTGCCAAAATTATAAAATAATAGGAATTCCTTATACCATATGGAAATATTTTTGAGATATTGTTAAATCTAATAATGCATTTAATTTATCTATTGTAGTTTGCTGTTGTTTAACAGTACAATTATAAATACTAATTATTATTTTTAGTGTTTTTCAAATTGGTATATTTATTTTTTTAATTGTATGTAAGCATTTTTTCTGTTTGTGATTTTAATCAAACATTTAATTATAGACATTCTGAATGGGTTATTAAATTTTCTGGTACTTTTCGGTTAGCCGGGCGCCAGTGTTATACATACATATATATGTATATATAAATGTATGTATATATACATATATATTTACATATATATATGTGTGTTTACATACAATATATGTATATGTATATATATGTATATTTACATATATGTATGTATATAAATATGTATATATAACACTGGCGCCCGGCTAACCGAAAAGTACCAATTTTCTTCTATTGTAAATTAATTTTCTACGTGTATGATTCGGGTAATTATTGGCACTAAAAAGTAAAATATGATATTTAAGCATTGAAATAAAGTATTTTTCATGCCTGATAGGAAGTTATAGATTAAACTGCTTTAGTATATATTTTTTTTAAAGTTCATATAATACAGGATACATAATGTAGGACACAAGTTGAAAAGTGCTTATGACTTCGGTTTGTCTCTCCGTCTGTCCGTATAGCAGTCTGTGCGCACTCTAACTCTCGAAAATATACTCGGATTGCCCTGAAATTTTTGGATGGTATTGACGTTTACCATCGCACGGTACCTATTTGTAATGAAGTTTGTAGCATGCTTTGTTCATTTACAGGGACAGCCAAAAGTTTCCGTTACATTACGGCCTATGGGAAAAAGTCGTTTCAAATGATTTTTTATGATTTTACGCACGCTTTCAAACAGAATAAAATTTATATACATTTATGAAGTGCACTAAAATATGCATTCTGTTGACTATGCGATGCAAAGAATAGTTATTGTTCATTTACAGGACTAAAAAAGGAATTCAAATACATAATGATATAGAGGTGGAGGGAATTGTTTGCGGCATACTTTAATCATGTTAATCTATTTCATATATAATGAAATTGATGTATGTCGCTGAGGTTTACATACTATAAATTATTTCATGTATAATAAGAATAATACGTATATAGCATTTACAGGGACACACAAAATCTTTCAGATACCATATTGTATCCGAAGTACTGTTCATTAGCGATGATTGCTGGAAATATATTTTTAATTATGATATGCACTTTTATGATTCACTATATTTATGCATAGTGTATGGTGTATATAAATGCTATAATTCCTATACAAGGCTACACAAAAGTATTCGTAAGGATTACTGGGTATGGGCGCAAATTGCTTAAAGGTGGTTTTTAAATGAGTTATGCTTTTTTTTCGCTGAACTGCATTTAATTTACCAAGAAATATTTGTAGAATATAGATAAAATGATATACAGGGTCACGTAAAGAATTGGATACATGGCCGTCTATATATTATAATTTCTGGAAATGTGATTTCAGCAGTTTTAAGAGTGTCTTAGTTTGAATTAAATTTTGACTAAATAGTGGCGTGTAATAAAGATTTTAGGTAAACTACAGGGTTGTACAAAGGTATTCAAGTATGTTTCCAAACATTAGTATAAATTGCTGAAAATGAATTTCAACCTGTTAGGCGTTTTCTTGCTAAACTAAATTTTCCCATTATATAGTATATATACACTTAAAAAAATGGGTACTCAAAATTGAGTAAAAAGTACTGAATTTTAAATGCGTCACATGCACAAAATAGCTCCGATCCAAATGTACTCAAAGTTGAGAAACACATGTACTCATTTTTTATTCCATGGCTGTGATCAAATATGAATCGTTATGTACTGCCCCCCCCCCCCAAAAAAAAAAAACCCCAAAAAAACCCCTAAAATGTAAAGTAAAAATGTACTGACATTTATTTCCCTTCCAAAGTTCTTAACAAGAAATGTTTAATTGATTATTTATCAAGAAAAATAGCAAAATTCTTAACAAGATACTCAAATCGAATATTTTTATGACAAGAACATTATTTCCAAGCAATTATTTTTAAAATGCTGTGCATAATTTAATATTTACATTAATAAACATCATTTATGCCGCCATAAATGAAATGAACCATTACAGGGTACAAAACTATTTGTTTGTTTGGGTTTGATAACATGTGATGCTTCAAAATAGAGAAAGCATAGGTTCATTTTTGATCCAAAAATATTCAATTCAATATGAGTACGTCGGTTTGCTCATTTTTGAGTACTTCATTTTTTTCAGCGTATCAACCTACAGATCAAATAAGGGCTGTTTAAAAGAATTGGAAAACATATTTAGCTATGGACGGTAACTGCTGAAATCAGTTTTTCAAATGTTTTATGCGTTTTCTAAAATGTTTACTTAGTTATCTTATTTACGTCATTTCCCTAAATTACGATGTCTTGTTAAAGCATTCAGAAAGTGTTGGAAAGTATATTTTAATCTATGCTTAACGCATGATTTTTCTTACTCGTTTTTTTTTTTTTTTTTTTTTTTTCTATTTCCCAGATCAGTCTTTTCCTATCAAACATACCAAATCTATTTAGCTCATATTCACAAAGTACAATATACACGGGAATAAAAAATTTAAATAAATATCGCTTATCATGCCGCTCTATAAATAATAGTTATATTAATATCCGTTAGTTTCCATGTTCGTATTTAATAAAGCAATGACAAATCAAAACAAATTAAAAAACTTACACATTCTAAATATCAAGCATAGAACTTAATAATAAAATATGTCAGTTGATAAGCATTGTTTTTTAAGTGGAAAAATGTAAAATGTTTTAGAAGAATAGGACTCCAAAGTAGCGATATTTTGCTAAAAAGTACGGTAAAAAGATAAGATTTTATATTTACAGCAAAATTTTATTTTAAAATTCATCGCTGTATTAATACTTAGAAATTTTTCCAGAGAGAATCATTCGCCTTATATACAATATTTCAAATGAAAATCAAATGTCAAATTAATTGCTTAAAAGGCGCAAAGGCCAACATTGTGAAAAAGATTCCATGCCGGGACTCGAACCCGGGCCATCAGTGTAGCACACTGACATTCTACCAACTAAACCACATGGAACGACGCCCAGCCCGTAAAATTTTTCACTGTTACCTGTTCGCAAGGCTACAAACGCAGCATAAGATGGAATATTTATCGTGAGCCACCGACATGGGGTAAACACGAAACTTAATTAAATCCAGCATCGATTGAAACTATACTAATAATTGGAAATTTTTCCAGGGAGAAACATTCGCCCTGCATACAACATTTCAAATTAAAATTGCCTTTTAAGCAATTAATTTGAAATTTGACTTTCATTTGAAATATTGTATGCAAGGCGAATGGTTCTCTCTGGAAAAATTTCCAAGTATTAATATAATTTATATCAATGCTGGATTTAATTAAGTTTCGTGTTTGCATCATGTGGGTGGTTCACGCTAAATATTCCATCTTTTGCTGCGTTTGTAGCCTTGCCAACATGTAATAGTGAGAAATTTTCCAGCCTGGGTATCGTTCCATGTGATTTAGTCGGTAGAATGTCAGTGTGCTGTACTGATGGCCCGGGTTCGAGTCCCAGCATGGAATCTTTTTCACTATTTGCGTCTTTTAAGCAATTAATTTGAAATTTGATTTTCATTTGAAATCACAGTGTTTATGACAAGTTCGTCACAAATGACACATATTTCACAAATTGGTCACAATGTGACTTCAAAGCATTGTCACTTTCGTCACAGGTTCGTCACAAAGCTAATGCCAAAATAGTCACAAATGACACACTTTTCACAAATTAGTCACACCGTGACTTCACAGAGTGGTCACAATGTGACGTCACAAACGACCTCTAAAACGGCCATAACGACCTCGCATTCTAGTCACTGTGACGTCACATCGACGTCACGTGACGTCACATCGACGGTCACAAAATCACAGTGTGACTTCACAACGATGTCGCCGTGACGTCACCATGCCTTACGGGCTATCTCAAGAACTGACGCACGAATTTTCTTCAAATTCAGATATACTTTGATATGAATTGGAGCTAAATTGATGTAATTTCTTGTATTATTTAAATGATTTAATTGACGTGATTTATATAGAAGAAAGTTTTGTGATGGCCACAACATACTAGTTTTAGAATGGAGATATTATTGTAATTTCTTTCTTTCTCTTCCTTTTCTTTCTTTTTCTTTTCTTTTCCGTTTTGTATTTATCAAAAACTGCAACACGTTAAAGTGACATTCAATAGAACATTGCTTTAATTATTTTGCATTTCAATATTTCCATTAGATGAAATAATCTTTGAAATAAGTTTGGGTGATTTGAAATGCGTTCGAAGACATTGTAATCGCTCTCCAACAATGACGCGCGGAAAACGTTGAAAGAGTTGAAAATCTGAATTTGAAGAAAAACACAGATTACAGGATTTACATCATTGTAGAGGAGAATTTTATGAGATTATATTACGCGACCTGCTTAAAGTATGGGATATTTATTCAAATTTCAGATTTTTTACAGAAGATTTTTTTAATAAAAAATATTAATATGAATACTTTGTGGCTTATAATAATGTCATAAAAAATAGGAAAATGTTGTTTCAAGCTCATATCTTCGCTTCAGAGCAACAATAGAACATCTAGTAAAAATAAAAAATAAGATGTTTGACTTACTGCTATGAATAACTGTTAAAAAAGAGAGAACCAACGTTACAAAACACAAATATAAGCAAGTTTAAAACGCATATAGCTATTTCGAAGCCTCTACGGCTTCATCCTCAGTGCTTACAAATTAAAGATAAAGTTAAATTAAAACTGTAGAATTTAATTTTATCTTTAATTTTTAAGCACTGATGATGAAGCCTTAGAGCAGGGACGGCGAACCTATGGCACGCGTGCCACTTTTGGCACGCGAAAGAATATTTTTGGCACGGCACTGCTGTGCCTCTAAATCAAAATACACGAAATTGTGACTGATCTTTTCTAAATTCGATTAAATGTAAATTGAAAAAATTAAATCGTGGCATATTATATTCCAATCTAATTAATTATGGTCTCAAAAATTATTCGAACAAGTACGATATTTGAAAACTATAGATAAGAATTGGTTATTAGACATTACTATCCGATGGTAAAGTTGTGGCAACTTAGAATTTATTTCAGAGCTTTTCAAAGAAACTGGCGTTTGCTGTTTTAAGTTTTTCTTCCTATCTATTCTTTCAAGTCAATGTTATCACAAATTAATAGTATCAAAACTGAAACTGAAAGCACTGTCAGATAAATCCGGTTCAGTTTGCATTACAATTAACTTGATATTAAGATGCAGTAACAAAAATCATATTACATCGCATTAAATTTTTTAGATTATTTTCAAAAATATATTTGTTTCCATAATTATTATATTGTAACACCTACATGTATGTTACTCATATTTTTTAAATTTTAATAGAGAATTTTAAGTAATTTTAAACCATTATTTTTTAGTTGGCACACCATAGTCACGTAAAATATTTTTTGATCGAATTTGGCAAGCGGCAACAAAAAGGTTCGCCAACCCTGCCTTAGAGGCACCGAAATAGCTATATGTGTTTTAAACTTACTTATATTTGTGTTTTGTAACTTTGGTTCTCTCTTTTTAATATATTGGCACAAAGTACAATCCTTCCCTCCTTTTATCAATAACTGTGTTTGCATCTAGTGGAATAACTTCTGAAACACAAAGTTATGTATGATACTATATCTCAGATGTGTTTTATAAAACTTCCCACTGTTCCACTAGATGGAGACACAGTTTTTCATGGCAGCAAGTCAGACATCTCATTTTCGATTATTAATACATGTCCTAATGTTGCTTTGAGGCGATGTATCATTAGCCTTTTTTTTTTTTTTTTTTTTTTTTAATACCCAAATAGCTGTTATGCGAAAAGGGTACTTCTTAGTTATCCCGTCGACCAATTTCGCCAAATTATACACATTGGCATAATTTTTTATTTTAAATAACGAAAAAACAAATAAATTAGTAAAACATTAATAAAAATACAAATAAAACGTCGAATTAATGGTTTTATTGGCCATTATTGGCATTTAATCTTACAATTAATTAATTAATGGCAACCATTATTGGCAATCAATCTTACAATTTGGCGACAGTAATTTGGTCGACGGGTTAACTAAGAAGTACCGCGAAAAGTATAGCAAATGTTCTTTGTTTTAGTTGCTGTTATTTTAATATGCAGAAAAATCCCAGAATCTTGGAACATTAAAATAGGCGTGATATTATATAGACAGGCGAACAATATTTTCCCAGAAACATAATCATTATCCACTTTTCAATCCAAACAATATTTTCGTACATATTTTTAGCAATATGAAGATATTATAACGGACTTTTCAATATCCTTGCTTTATTTGAAATATTTTGACGCCATTAGAAGGACTGGGAATGCGCAATACTGTGGTCTGGAACTCAGAATATATTCTGAGCTAATTTCGAAATAGAGAAAATGTGTTCCTTAAACGCGGATGATGGTCGCTTCCAGAAACTTACATTTTATGTCATTACAGTTTATATTACAGCAAAGTGAAGCAAGTCTATTCATATTTAATAACCTCTCCTAATTGAAAACATAAAATGTTCAGAATCGGAATCTTCTATGTTGAGAACGAGAAGCTTGTAATTTTTTAACAATGTTTTTCAACAAATAAAAGACGATTCTTTCACTAAGAAAGCAGAATAAAGTGGGAAAAAAATATAAAAAAGTAAAATATAGATTCCCTAGGATTAATTTAAATAATAAGTTGTTAAAATATGCTGTTGGGGAAAGCACTCTTAATATACATAACATAATATATATACAGAGAGGTGAGGGGGGTGGGGGTGGGAAGTCTATCTGTGAGCTATATATTTCACTTTGTGGTCAGCTTTCACTTTGTCACCAGCTATATGTTCATTTTTTCAAGATATTAATATGTTAATGCAACCTAAAACATACAAGGATCAAGATACTAAGGCAAATAGTTCTCTAAATATAGACCCTCCATAAAATGTGTGTAAAAATATAAAAATACAATCAGCAATCGTAAAAATACTTTTGACGTTATTTGCAGTAGTCGCTCATATATTTACATCCTTTTCTGACACAGCGCATTCTATGTTTTTCCACATTTGGCACTGAAAACATTGCACTCACGTTTCTCCTCTTGTGTCAACTGAGAAAATTATTTCGCAGAAGATGCAGGTGGCATCAGAGCTATCTCCTGTTGGAGTATCCAGACCCTCTGGCTATCATCAAAATTGTGTTCGCTATGCTCTTCCTCGGAGTAGGAAGTCAATAACCCTCTTTGTGCTACTTTTAGTTTGCCCATTTTCAGGTTTAGTATTATTATTTTTTTAAGCTTCTGCATTACACGTAGACTCCAGAACCACTTTCTTCTTGCTTTTTTCTTTTTTTTTTTTTTTTTTTTTTTTTAGTGATGAATTCCAGAAGGACCGAGACATTCATTCCATTAGAACGAATGCGTCACAAGACATGCCCTGAAGACTTGCGACCTGAATGGGTCACTTCCTTGGAAACAGTTGGCACTGGAGCGATATTAAAATGGGTTCAGTTGTGAAGATGGTCCAGCAATGAACTCAGTTGTGAATATGGTCCAGCAATGGACTCAGTTGTAAACATGGTCTGCCAGGTTGATTGGGGGTTTAAGGCTAGCCCCTTTTTAGACCGATTCTCCTAGACCATTTTTGGACCAATAATATGTACAACTTTTACTTAAAGGCAGCATTTATTAGTTTAAAATATCCTTGGTACTTTTCGGTTAGCCGAGCGCCAGTGTTATATATACATACTTATATACGTTTATATACATATATGTATACATATATTGTATATATACACATATATAGATATATATCCACATATATGTATACATATACATATGTATATATGCATGTATATAGACAAATAAATGTATACATAACACTGGCGCCCGGCTAACCGAAAAGTACCATATCCCTTTGATCAAGGATCTCAAAACATAAGGCTATTATCATGTCAGTGACGTGGTAATAACAAAGTATGTAATAGTTATCAGTAAAAATGTACAGAAATTAAAATTTATTTACCTGATAAAGTTTCGAGGTCTGAAAGCATATAGTTTTTAAATAAAATAGCGCCTGTGAACGTAAACGATGAATCACCTGTTCCTTCTTCTTCCTACCTCCTTGCTTACCAAAATTCGATTGTTTCATGCCTTCGCTGTCAGATGTCCAAACCTTCTAGTATCATGTTTAACAGCTAAAAGACATTACATTAGACAATTACACACGACGAAGATTAAGCTCGAAACCACAACAGTTGTCAGATAGCTTCAGAACCTCAACCCCATCCCTTCATGCTATTCGGTGATTTGATGATTTTCGCAAACTTGTCCGGTTTTAATTTTCAATTTTTATCTCCATTTCTGGTATCCGGTCAAGTGTCTGGACATAGGGACTTACCACGGAACGCCGCTCTCCGCGAATTAAACTCGAAGTGGTAGCCACTGAAGATGACCCTGTGAATGGCTGAAAATGTTTTTGGATTTTTAATGAATTTTTAATTTTATTTTTAAGGTAGTTTAACCCATTTTAAATAATTTTATATTCTATGTATGCACCTGCAAGCAGTTTTATTGAATTTTATTTGTGCTTTTTATACGAATTTAATTATTTACTCAAGATGAATTTAATACTAGAATTTTAACTTTGCTTTACTAAACACATAACTTATTTTTTTTTTAATCAAAAATATTGCTCATTTAAACGTAATGTACTTAGGTCAATACCTGTTACTAAAAATCTTTGGCATTTCAATCTTTTAACGCATGTTTAATCAGTTTATCAAAAATGGTTTCAGTGCACAATTACAAAATGATCATCTTTTAATCAATGAAATATCGGTGAGTGTACTTTTTTTCTTTTCTTAACATAAAGTAAGTTTTTTCTCTCTTTCTTCATCAGTCATAGAGTTAAGAAGGAAATGTTTAATATTAACTTATATTTTTCCTGCAAACAAAAGTTTTTTCTGGAGCAAATAATATTTTTTCATTTGTCAAAAGTTTTAATGTTCAAAGGAAAAAAAATCATTTTTTTTCTTTCGTAAATATAATGATTATAAAGAATTATTATCCCTTTTTCTCACGTAGAGAAAAAAGTTTGCTTCGATTTAAAATTTTATTCTCGTACATTTTCCAGCATTTCTCTCTCTCTTGGTTCAAGTATGTTTTGTATGAATAAATGCAAATTTAAATTTTGTTCGTGTGTTAATTATCGTGTTGTTTTGCCTTTGTAAACTCATCCACTTTTGGGATGTTTAGAACGTCGTCGCGATTTGCATTTTCTATCACATAATAAAACAGTGAAAACAAACATGTGTGCTGTAAAAGTGCTCCCACCCTACAAAAAGCAAAAAAAAAGCTGAACGGTCATCATAACTGCATTTCTGAAAGTCACAGAATAAAGCTGTTTGCACGAATTCACTAATTTATGAATTTCTATGTTTCTAATGCGATTTTCTTGCTCTGAGAAATCATATATACAGATTTTGTTACCGAATTCTACCGACAAATTCAGAAATGTGATAGTAGGCATCAAGAGGAACAAAAAGTGCAAGGGAATATGGCATCCCAAATCACCTATTTAATCAAAAATACATGTTGTTCTACCCTGTATTAACTCAACTTTGGTTGCCGGTAATAACTTTCAGAAAACTGAAGTATACTGTAATGAAATTTTAATAGGCGTGGTCACTTTTGTTGTAAATGTGATAACATCATAAAAAGTGGTAGAAGTTTCCATTATACGCGCCAGCAGTATGCACTTGACGCTTCATATTTTGGACTGCGATTAATAGCGCAAACGGTATCATCGATTGAGTGACTTCCCTGTTTTTCCAGAATTTTTGTGTTGTTATCGCATTTCATACCAAACGAGTTACATACTGTTACATTTTCATTGCAGTATTTTTATTTTTATTAAATTGTTACCAACAACTCTAGTTCAGTAAGGGTACCCTCTGTATTTGTGACTAAGTAAGTGGTTTGCGACCCCATGTTCTATGGCAAATTTTCATCCTCTGGATCAGTGGTGTAGTCGTAAAAAAAGCAGAGGGGGTACGCTGTAAGCAGAGGGTATACGCTCTATAGGCAGAGGGTATACCTTATAATGTATATTCTATAGATTTTTCAGAAACAGAGGGTATACGGTGTCCCTTAAAAAATCCAGAGGGTATACGGCGTATACCACCGTATACCCTCCACTACATCCCTGCTCTGGATGCGTACTATCACCCCTCTGAATTTGTAAGTCAAATTCGGCAGTACCCTGTATAAAGCAAAGTTAGAAAACACTCAAATAATTTTTGAACGGATGAAACTAGAATTGTAGAACGAGTGTCTACCTATAATTAAACAACTTTGCATTGTAATACGAAAGTGAATGCACCCCCTCCCCCCAGAGGCAAAATTTAACAGATAATGACCGTATCCCGAGAACTATGGGACATAGCAAAAAAAATGATTGTAAAAGTGTGGAGCAATTTAGTATGAAACGAGATCTAACGTGTAAAAATAATTTTCTTAGAATTCTGAAATGTAAGGTTTTTTTCTTATATCCAATCATCGACTTGAATAAACACTAATCCGAGTAAAATTTGGCATTTTAAGACAGATGCATATTTACTAAGAAATGTAACACGTGTAAGCAAAGTACAATTATTTTAAAAAGAAATCCAAGTTAAGTATGCTTAATGTATCCACCATCGGCAGCAATACATATACGTGCTGCACAACTCTAGTTTTATCCCTTCAAAATCTACACTAGTATGCAAAACTTATGCAATAAACACAAAGTATTAGTTTCAAAACATGTAAGAACTCAAAAGAAAATTCTATTTTAAAAAAATGTAGAAACTAGTACTATCCTAACAACACAGCCAGTCCATAAGAAGTCTATTTGGTGTCAGAAATGGTCACAAGTGTCACATTCACTGCAATGAACTGAAATGTGATATCTTTCATTCTTCTAATTCTTACTCTCATTTGGTAACTGCACTGAGAAGTCACCATGGATATTGCTTTGTAACGAGCCACCAGGTCACTTTTCAATGAAGTTATCTTGTGACTCTCATGTGACCTTCATTTGGAGACTCCATTGTAAAGTCATCATTATAGGTGTTTTGTGACGGGTTCCCAAGTGACAGAAAATGAAATAATCTAGCGACTTTTCACAAAGGAGCACCATAGTGATTTCAGAGTACAATCTCGATCAGTTGAAAGTCGCCTGAAAGTCACCATGTGACAGCATTGTGACATTATCTGGCGACTCATCACAATGCAATGCTCACGATGACTTCAAATTTGTGTCTTCAAATAGCAGTCATGTGATAATCACAAGGGGAACTTCATTGTAATATCACCTAGTGACTCATCACAAAGATACTGTTACAGTGACTTCTTACTGAAGTCACCATATGACGATCATTTTAGAATAATAATGAGACGGAAGAAAGTTCCCATATTTTGTTTTACCGCAGTGACTGTGACATTTGTGACCGTATGTGATATGAAGGAGAAGTCACATCAACTAGCTGTGCCTTAGCGATAGTATATATATTTTTTATACTCGATATTTATATCATTTTCTTTTGAGTACATGTTCGAAAATTAACATTTTATATTTGTTGCTTAATTTTTGCGCAATAAACGTATTTGAGTTTTTCTTGACACTAGTTTTCATCCTGTATACATATACGAATTTGATGCATCCGCTATCAGATATAGTTTGTTAAGTTAGAAGAGTGTTAAGTTAGATCTTTTATTTTTCAGACTATATGGTCAAAATGTTTCTAAATTTTACATGCATATAAACAACACTTATCTTTGATTTTAAAATGAAGTGAACCGATATTAAATTTACATTTATCGACAAGGTTATTTTTAAGTGTGTTGTGATTACTTATTTAATTACATGCTAAACACTCAATCATAATATAACTAAAAAGATAGAGAAAGCTTATGCTCTTTTTTAGTAGTTTGTTTTTATCCGTGTACAAAATCTGGTAGATATATTACAAAGACGGTTATAAATATGATATTTAAATTAATATTTAATAACTAAGTAGCACTTTACTAGAGCGTTATTTTATTAAAGCAATAGTACCATTTAAAATATGTCACGAAGTAGTCTTACAGCAAGCTTGTAATGTTTTTTCAGTAAAACAAACATATTACAACTAGAAGAAGTATGATTCAGGTAATTAAAAATAATCAGAAAACACTTAAGGGTGCGTAACTGTTACAAATTCTTATGGGAAACAATTGATATTGCCATACCTTTTTTCAAAAGAATTATGGAAGAGATTTATCTTATTATTATTATTACTAGAAAGATAGCCCGTCAAAAATGACGGAAAAAGAGATATAAAGATATATAGAACACATGTGAAACAATATAAGTAGTTTTTCTCGCTTGTTCCGCAGTGATATATGAAAATACAACATTTTAAAATGTGGAAATATGTTGCCAGAAAATATGTTGTCAAATTTCCTTCTTCGCCAAGATAGTTTTCTCCCTATACTGGAAAAATACCGAGAATTTAATTTCTGTAGCCAGCTATATAATGCACATTAAAATCGGGCAGTTAGGAGCTCAGATAGCACATGTGGTTATTTTATTAGTAGCATCGGTATGAAGATGTAAAGATGTACGTTTTCGTATACATATTACACTTTAAATTCTGACCCATAGGTTTAAAAAAAAAAAAAGAAAACTTAAATGCGCGGAGTTTAAATTAAATAGCGGTGAGCTCGATTATGAAAGATTAATGGGTTTCAACTGTAATTTCGCCAAATTAGTCAGCTAAAGCCAAGTTGGCTTCATATATGGTAACTTATTTTTATCGATAATTTTAACCAAGTTGGTCAACATTTGGCACTATTTGGCAACCCTGCCATTAGCACTTTTCAACAATTACACATTGTTGAAGCTAATACCGATTTATCCATAGGAAGCCTAACACAGCCGCAATCAATGAAGCGGTCCAACCGGAATTGTGAGGTACACACAGAGACTTGGATTTTAGATAAATAGATTGTTGTTGGAGTGTATTAAAATTAGTTGTATTTCGATCATTTTCATTTACTGAAAAATCAATTAATTTATAGAAAAGTTAATTAAAAAAAACTAGTTTTTTTTCATTCGCTTAATTGTTGTTTTTTTTTATTTCCTGTTTTTTTTTTTCACTTTATAAGTTAACTATTGCCAAAAAGATTCCAAACATTATCGACATCGCTTCTGTAGTTCGCTAGGAAAACGTACTTCTGTTGTTTTTCATAGAATTTCGCAAGTGTTGTTGTAGGTGATGTAAGAGCAAACCAATCACACCAAGAGCCGACCAGCATGTTCCCAAGTTATATCTATCTATATTATAAAGAAGTAACATATCCGTGAATAATACTGACGGTGACAACGCCTGGCCATTAATTTTCGTTTACATAAAAAATTTTAAGCTTATAAATATCACAGAATTTCAATTTTTACATAATTAAATAAAACAAAAACATGTTATTCCAAATGCAATTTATTTCAAAACTTTATCTCAATTTACAAATTTTTTATATTTTAAAAATAATTCTCAAGCATAATTTTTTAAAAATCTATCTCTGTCGCGTGCAACTCGATTGCAGAAGGTTAACCCGGTCGCACTTAAAACACTATACGTACAGGGTGTCCAGCAAATAAGACCCTGATTTCAAAATTAAATATCTCAAACAAAAATATCAATAGAATTATGCAGTAAATTGTTTGTTTATTAGCTAAGCTGTAAAAATGTTATAATAAAGTTTCAAAAATTAGTTGAAAAAGCCTTTAACAGATGGCGCTGTAATCGCAATGCCTATAAATTGTGTTTTGAAGTCGAGAGCACTAGAGTCTCATTCCTAGATGGCTTCCTATGGAACAACGAAACTTGGGGAAAGACCACTTTTTCGTTGGGGTGATGTGCAGAAGTGGAGACATCTGGTCACAGAATTATTGCATCAGCTTCAATTTTAGAGAATTTCAATTAATAGAATTTTCAATAAAATGTTTAGCAATCATTACATAAGAACTTATTAAAACATTTTATTTGGGTAATGTGCAGAAGCGAAGCCATGTGTTGACAGAATTGAGATTTGTTTCAAATTTTGTTATAAGCTACTTCGGTCCGGATACCAGTATCTCTGTGGTATGTCTTTTTTCTCCTAATTGGTAGATCGTGGAATCGAATCCAAGTAGAGGAGGATTTGAAAAAAAAAAAATGGAAATCTTTACTTTTTAATATTTATTTAAACTGTGAAAAAAGTTTAAATAAAAATATTCCAAAGTTTCTGGTTTTAAAATATAATTAAGATAAAAGAAACCCATTTTTTAAAAATCATTGAGCACTTATAATAATGATTCACAAATCATTTTTGTTTAATCTAGAGAATAGTTTGAATGAAAAAATTCAAAGTTTCTATTTTTAAAAATTAATTAAGTTAAAAAAAATTATTTTAAAAAACTTGTTTTCATTTTTTTATCATTGAGCACAGAAATATTGTGCAGCTTCTAGCGATAGGATACGAAGTGTTGGAAAGGAATGCAGTATCCAAAATACCTTTTGCTTTGACGTTGATGATATGACTTATCATCAATTCCTTTTAAAAAAGAAATAATTTAATGCATAATTTCTGTCTCTAAAATTTTGTTTACAAAGAAAAGAAATATATGTGTTTTGCTAAAACCAAAGTATCATGCAGTGATTTAAAAATAAATGAAAAATGCAAAGTTACTTTTTTATTTATAATAAATCAGGTATAAACAATAATACCAAAATATTATGCCGTGATTTAAAAATAAAAAAATAAATAAAAAGTACAAAATTATTTTTCTAAACATATGCATTTTGATTTAAATAGTTATACGGCACTAAAAATTGAATTTAATAAAATATTTTAATAAGTTCTTATATAATGGTTTCTAAACTTTTTATTGAAAATTCTATTAATTGATTTTTTAATTAATTAAAATTATTAATTAAAATTTTCTAAAATTAAAGCTGATGCAAAAATTCTGTGACCAGGTGTCTCCACTTCTGCACATCACCCCAATGAAAAAGTGGGCTTTATTCGTCCCAATATTCGTTCTTCCGTTAATGAGCCATCTAGGAATGACACGCTAGTGTTCTGGACTTCGAAGCACAGTTTACAAGTATTACGATTACAGCGCCATCTGTTAACGGTTTTTGCAACTAAATTTTGCAACTTCTGTATAACATTTTTACAGCTTAGGTAATAAACAAACCGGTTACCGCATAATTTTATTGATCTTTGTTTTTGAGATATTTAATTTTGAAATCAGGGTCTTATTCGCTGGACACCCTGTAATTCAGTGTTTGTTTCCGGCTAAAATTCCATAACGAAATTCCCAATACATTAATAAATACATAAATAAATAATAAAATATAAATAAAACGCGAATTTTACAGATGTGTAATCGAACTACGTGTTTAAATACTGAAATAATCAAAATAAAAAAGGCTTCTGTAATTAGCAACATTTTTGGCGATTTCACCTGTTATTAACTCCCGGCATGCGGCTTCTACGAAAATATCACTTTACATGAATTTCAAAATTTTGTTTAAATACGTAATTGATATTTTTAATATAAAAATGTTTTTTGGTGTTGTTACACTGAACAATCTAAAACAAAATTATACTAAATGCAAAAAATCTATTTAAGATTTCAATAATTTTAAAAAATTAGTTTCTCCTATATTTTGTAATCCGGGAATCACGTAATGGATACCCTAGTGCAGTGGTTCTCAAACTGTGTGCCGTGGCGCAGTAGTGCGCCGCGAAAAGATCTCAAGTGTGCCGCGAAACTTTTAAGCAAGTTGCAAAAAAATTGTAAAACTTCGAATCTGTAATGTCAGACATTTCATATTATACGATTTACTTTGAAAAAAGGTTTAGTGTTACAAATTTGCTTTTTTTTTAGAGAGATTTGCTCTGGTGTTACTCATTATAAGAGTATACGAGGAAACATTAAAAAAGCTCTTAGGTCTCTTGAAATAAAATCTTTCAGAAACAAAATCATGTCTCCTGAAGCAAAAAGATTGCAATTTAAAATGCAGTAGAAAAGATCGTTGAAAAATAAGTTAACCCTTTGCACTCGAGGCAGGGCCGAAACTAGCCTTTTTTGCGCCCGGGGCAAGCATGAATTTTGGCGCCCCCCCCCCTTTTTTTTTTCCTCAAAGTATATTTACAAAGAGAATTTTACTAATTTTCTAATGGCCGACTTATTTTAAAATTTAAAATATGTAATCATAAAATATGTAATACTGAACTACGTACATTGAATGTGACGTTTGTTGCAATTATAGTTCATTCACATAAAAGAATTCGCATGTATTACCAGCTATTTACAGTGTTTGCTTATACAGTAGAGTTCGGATTATCCGAGTCCCGCTTAACCGAGTCTCCGCTTTAACCGAGTTATTTTCTTCTGATGGACTGATGGTTTTCATTATTATGAAACAGCCATTACAAATGAAGTGTTAGGTGAAGATGGAAGAGCAGTCGTAAAAAGTTTGAACTCTGATTTTCTGGTCAGAATGAAAGAAAAAAAAATGGCCATAATTTTTTTAATTTGAAATTCTATCAGTAGTATTTTTTTTTTCAAAAAAAAAAAAAAAAAAAAAAATGGCCATTTTTTTTCCCATTCTGACCAGAAAATCAGAGTTCTAACTTTTTACGGCTGCTCTTTTACCTTCACCTAACACTTCCTTTATAATGGCTGTTTCATAATAATGAAAGCCATCAGTCCATCAGAAGAAAATGATCGGTTCCAAAGGTATAATCTTTCATTTGGCGCCCCTTGGCTCTGGCGCCCGGGGCACATGCCCCCTCTGCCCCCCCCCCCCCTTAGTTTCGGCCCTGACTCGAGGACTCCGCTACGGAGACATAATCTTTCAAATTTCTTTTTGGCACCAGTAATAAAAAATAAATAAAATGTACCTTATTTAATCAGAGCATTTTTGAAATTGTGTACTTGAACGAAACTTCTTTTAAAAAAGTGGTGCCGATCCAATAAAATTTGTGTAAGAGACGCCGAGCGCAAAGAGTTCAGAGTATGCCTAACGAAAGATTTTATCTTACTCAGAAAGTCTCCTAATTAAAATAAAGAGTCAAATTCAGATATCTTTTTAAATGCTAATGGACAAATTACTGACATTTTAAGATATTTTTCCACATTACCCAATTCCTTTCCCTATACAAGTTCCTAGAGGCTGTTGCCTGTAGTTTCTTGCACTGCTATTAATCAATAAACCTATATCTCGATTCCGCTTCTCCTCCACATATATGGGAAAATCCCACGATTTTTTGCCCTGATGACGGTATGCTGAATGAGACCGAAACTAGTGTTAACAAGGTGCTTAAAACAGTGTTTCATCTGCTTATAAATATTAATGTACATTAAACAGAAGTATATAAAAAAAAATTATAAGAATTTTATTTAAAATAATTTTCTTTTCCTTTATTCTGTTCGGATGGCCTATTTTGTTTGTGATAGTAAATTAATAAAAAAAATATATGTAATCATTTCTTATGTAATGATAGATAATCCTTCCTTTGTTAAGTCATCATAATTTTGGTGTGCCGCACAAAATTAATTCAAGGTTTAGTGCGCCGTGATGTAAAAAAGGTTGAGAAACACTGCCCTAGTGTGTATAATATAAAAAATTAAAATGATAACTGTTAGAATAAATTATTTAATTAAACTAAATAATTTCCGTTAATTCGCTGAATCCATTTTTTCCCGAATAAGCGAATTCTAAGTACTTTTTCAGAAAAATGTTAACGTGTTACAAGTCAGTAATTAATTTACCTATTCACTAGTACATTTTCTCACTTAGCATCAACAAACTGAGTTACTACTCTTTCTTTCTCTTTTTTTTCTTATAAAAAAAGTCATTACTATTAATCGTTATCGAGTAAATTTATGAAGCGAAATTTCTTTGAACGAAGTTGCGTTATTGCTTAGATTATAATTACATGGTGTTAGGCAATTAATAAATACTGATGTTTCCCTTTAATCTATGTAAAAAAAAAAAAAATAGACGTACTAAGCACATTAGTTTCATCTTGGTGAAAAATGATAGCAAAAATAAAAAAAAAACTAGAACAATTTAATCATAAAGGCATTAAGGTAGTAACTCAGATCCGTTATTTTCACTTCTAGTAAACACTCTTAATTTACTTTAGTTTAAACCTTTATATCCCAAATTATGAATTCATGAAAATTTCCTCTTCTATAGTATTTTTCGTGAATTTTTGAAATTACATTAGAATATTTACACAGTCGTTTAATAAATTTCAGAATCGATTTTGCCAGTTAAAATTAATTAATTAAACTTGAATTTATAAGGATTCTGTGCAATATTTATAACTCCACTCAAATATTTATTTAAAACGTTTTTTAGCTCACAGGCTATCAAAGCCTGAGTCCTGCAGGTTCTGTATGTACGTACGTAACGCGTAAATCGAGATAGAAATATCCGATTTGCTTCATTTTTTTTCCTAGGTTCATTCTCATAAGGCGCTTCCCTGAATAATTTTGAGGGTTCATTGGTTAAGTATAAAGGGGAGTTACGGCGGGCTAATCTCTCCTTAACTTAGATAAATGGGTTTTTCATGCAGAATTATCAGATTTGCTTCAAATTTGGTATGCCGGTTTATTATGATAAGGCGCCACCCTGATTAATTTTGGAGGTTCATTGGTTAAGTATAAAGGGGGGGGGACGGGGGACTAATACTCCCTTAATTTAGATAAACGGGTTTTCCTACCCGATTTCCTTCAAATTTGGTATACAGGTTTATTCTGATAAGGCGCTTCCCTTATGAGATTTGGAGTCTCATTAGTTAAGTATAAAGATGTGAAACATGGGGAGGGGGGTGTCTGATTCTTTTTTATTTAGTATTTTATCGAATTAGGAAATGTACAAATATAATGGAAATACAATGGAAACTCTTACAATGGAAATATCGAAATATCTCCTAACTGAAACTTTACCCTCACAGTCTTAAAACTGAAAATACGCAAATGAAAAAGAAATCATCCTTTTAAATATATTTATCTTTTGTGCAATCAATAATGTTATAAAATAAAGTATATATTACTCATTCTAAACTAATCGATGTATTAAGTAAATTCTATAACAAGTTATTTTAATGGTACTTTAAAGTACAGTCGGGGCATAAAAGGGTAAAAAAATTAAAATACCAATAAGAAAGCGCTACCTTATTTGCAGATTACATTTGTCATTTTAATAAATTATTTTCCTTTAATCATATTGAAATCTTAATTTTAAAGTAAACTAATACGTGATAAAAAAAAATACCTTTAACCTCTTCAGTTTCGAAGCTAAAGTAATAATACAAATGCTTACACATTGGTTTTTTCCAAATAAAATGACATTGTAAATGACAGATAAAATACCTTTTCTGAAATTGATCCTTTAGACGCTTAGTAATTTAGGTTAAAAAATATGGATCTAAAACTTCAAAACCTCTTAAAAACATCAATTTAATAACCATTAAACTAAATTAACGCAGTCACAAATTTAAGAACTTTAAGCAAGTAAATCTAGAAATCCTCAAAATTTTTTATTGAAAAAGATTTAACTGAAATACTTATGAAAATGTCTCACTTTCTTGGTCATACTGTCTTTTGGGCATTTTTTAGCCATTTTGCAAACTCAGAGGAAAATAACATTTCTTTTATGTGGGAATCAGCTTAGATGCTGCCATTTATTCGTTTGCTTTGAACGCAAAAAACATTCAGCTATTAAGAAGGAATGTGAAAATGTAACACAAAATCGGACATTTTAGTTTTTATAAGGAAAAGAACAAAGGTCCCCGTATGGGGACCTAGGGACCTAAGAGGTTTAAAGCCATATAAATACCTTTATTCAGATTAGCATGTTTCATCGCTCAGACCTCGACGTTCTCAAGATTAACGTTGATACAAATATTGTAAATGAAACTGGTAAACAAAAATCAAGAGACCGTATATACAATATAATAATATATACAAATATAACAAGAGAACTTCAACTTTGTCCAGACTATATAACAAATAGCTCACAAATAACAGGATATATAACAAAGAACGTAACACCAGTTATATTGGTTAAATTACTCCACAAAATGGAGGCAGCAATGCTCCCACCAATTTTACGGAGCAACGTTACACTAATTTTTTTACAGTGAATGTAATCAAAATGTAATCAAAATTGATCTAGTATATGATAATTATATGTTCTGAAAACATGAAAATATTGATATTGGATATTGGAAACGCACAACTGTACATAATATTCGGAACTCTTGCACATTACGAAGCGAGTAATAAATTCATTACAAAATTCTATTTTTAACACTTTCCAACACAGTTGAAAAGTGTTTATGAATTCGGATTGTCTGTCTGTCCGTGCTATAACACCGGTAAATTTAGTCAGATTTTCATAAAATTGATATACGTTACTGGGGTTTACTACGGCATGTTCTGAATTGAAAATGGAGCTTAAAACATATTGAAATTTATATATCACTAAGTTGTACTACAAGGCGCTTATTGTAGAATGTGGTATACGTATAATTTATCGTTCATTTACAAGGACACACAAAAGTTTTGGGCTTATGAAGAATAATTGCTTGAAGTGCATTTTCAGTTATGGTACGAATTTTAACCCCCAGCTGCGGGCGACTATTTCAGTTTCTTGGATAAAACCACGGCATATTTTTAAGTTTTAAAATTCAGATTGTGTTATTCCCACCACTTTTTTGAAGTAGAAATAGTCACTTTATTTAATTGCAGATTAAATAATGTGAGAATAAGTCGAATTATACGCTTTTAAAAAGTGGTGAGAATCAAGCAATTTGAAATTTTTAAAAGTAGCCTGCTGGAACGCGAAAACAGCGTGTCCAGTTGGAACGCGACAATAGCGTGTCCAGCTGGAACGCGAAAATAGCGTGTCCGACGGAATTGCATATAATGTGTGAAATGCGATATGAGCGTTTCCCGCTGCTGGAGAGTTAAAATGTAACAACTTTTTTTTCATGTTACTTGGTATGTATAAATTACATAAATCATATACAGGACTCTGCACAAAAGATCTCAAGTACATTTCCGTTTAGCGATGTAAATCTCTGAATAGAAAATGTCCACTGTGATAAGCGTTTAATTAAACTAGTTTTTAGCGTACTATGTATTATGTATACAAATCTACAGATTGTACACATATGTACACAAATCTACAGGGCTGCACCAAAATTCGGATATTTTGTCAACTATTGATGCTAATTTCAAAAATTGGGATTTCAATTGCGTTATGCATTTTTGAATTGTTTATTTAGTCATCTTTCACCTTAATAGACTGTAAAATTTCATTACAGTATTCTTATATGTTGAAATATGTTATATAATCTATGCTGGATGCGTGATTTTTCGTGCTTGTTACATTGTTGAACCACGTTCATCAACCAAAAGTTCACTGTAAAAAATACAAATGTTTGTTTATCAACAAAAATATAATACATTAGAGCGCCAATTATCGGAACTTCAATTAACCGAACTTCCAATTATCCGAACAGCGTATTTCTCTAAAAAAAATTTTAACTGAACGTTCATTTATCCGAACAGCCTATTTCTCTAAAAAATTTTTTAAAAGGATGATGAGATTGTGGATGAGATTCAAGACGAAAAAGAAATTGAAGAAAATGAAAACGAATGCTCCGAAAAGGACCCAGGTCCATCCCATAACGAAGCCTTTGAACGTTTAGAAACAGCTATGAAATGGCTCGAACGGCTGAAGAACGCTGATCCTATTCAACTAACGTATTTAAGAAGAATTCGAGATAGCACAGCATTGAAAAGAACGTCTTCTTTGAAGGAAGCAACAATCGAAAGCTTTTTTGCTTAAATTATAATCTCTAAAGTTCACAAAATGATAAAAAGAATAAAAGAAAATTTTAAATGATAAAAAAGTAAACAAAAAAAAAACTAGCACTAACTGGTGCTGCCAGTTCTAAGCCTGGATAAAATGTGAAGGTTTTAGTATACTCAGGAACATCCCTTAAATTGTCTGTCCATTAATCCGAACTTTTGCTTATCCGAACTAGGATCGGTCCCGACTTATTCGGATAATCAACGCTCCACTGTATAGCCACGAATGAAAATACACAGTAACTTTTCCCGAGAAACCGGATTCCGAAAAGCGTTCTTTATCTTTAAAAACCTCAGAAACAGATATATTTGCATTTAAAAAAACAAAGGCTTTCTTTATATATATAGCCGATTTTCGGAAACGTTTCCGAGTAGTTCTATAATGCAGTAATCAGTTTTTTTAAGCCGGAACATCTGTTTTTAGCATGTTATCCATTCTTAAATAAATCATTTACGGTTGAGTAACTGAATTTATGCATTCAACATTAACAAAATTGTATTATTGTTAATAATAATGTTAATACTGTTGATTGATCATGTTTTCTATAAAACATGTTTGTTGATCATGAAAATTTTTACTTAAGACTGGATACGATCCATAAAAACTATATTCTGGGTTGAGAAATCTAATTAAGACACTGTAAAATGTACTCGGAAACTCTCCGAAAATCAGTGGCAGCAAAAACAATCTAAGCGTTTTAAATTATTCTTCAAATCTCGAAAATATATTTATTTCAGAGTTTTATAAAGATAAAAAGTGATTTTCGGAAATCTGGATAACAGTGAAGAAGTTATTATATGTCTCCATTAGTGGTCATAGTATAGAATCCTAGATTAAGAAAAATCTGTCAGCGCATGTAAATATATTTAAAATAAGAAGTCGGAAATTGTACGTCAAATGTGGCAAATGAGGTGCGTTCCTTCTATAACTAGTTTTATAAATATTCAGATTTTGGCGCAAAAGCTGTTGCTGTCTTATGCAAAAATTCATGAATACAAAATTTATTACGATTATGTATTCCGTAATAGGAAAATAATTTGACTCCATCTCAAATAGGACGTCATCACCACGAAAACCTAGAATCATTACCTATCATGGAATATCATGGAATTAATTGCGTATCAGAAGATTTAATGGAATGAAGAAATCTTTTATTAATATCTATTTAAGTTTTGATTCGATTTTCATAAAACTTGAAGTGACTGAACGAAATTCTGCAACGATCATACTCCTATATATTAAATTTTAAACCATCCTGTTGGATAAATTTTGATGGGATTTTGAATCCCGTTAAACAGGCGTGAGTACGTGATAAATTGTAAATTGGGACTTACCCTTCTTCAGGATACTTATCCATTTCGGTGTAAATCCACACTTTGTTTTGATCCCATATATATTAGTTATCTTAATTTTAATCAACCACTCTTTATAACCTACTTTGACAAAAAAGATTGTAGAATACTTGTTATATCAAATGAATAAGCAGCGGTAACACTTTAAGCTATTTAATTCACATTGTTTAAATTGTAAAAGAGAGAGAGCATTTTTCATGCCTCTTCTCTGGAGAAACTACATGTTGAGAATGGAAAAAATGTTTACATTATAAGATAATAAATCAGTAATAATAATTGTAATAATAATATCATAATAATAATAATAAATCAGTTTAATGTAGTCTATGATTCTTAATGCAGTTACTCAACAAGTCATTATCTTTATCAAAGGATTTTCAAGGTTAAATACATTTGAAGTGATTTATGGCTGAGTTGAAACGACGTATTATTTATGTAACTGAAGAAATTATTTTTAGCACAGTTATTTAGCTTGATTTATGCCCATCAACTCCTCCTTAATTTCTGAAGTTTCATTGTCACACAAATTTAAGTTCCTTCTATGGGTTTGAAAAACAGGTTTGGGAACTGGTTTCGTAAACAGGTCTGCTATCATCAATTTAGTTGGAAAGTACTTTAGGTTGATAGTCCCTTCTTGCGTTAGTTGTTTTATCAGGTGGAACCTAATTTCAATATGTTTAGTCTTACTTGAGTGCTTTTCTAATTCTATCATCTTGATCGTGGACTGGTTGTCTTAATATAGGACTATAGGTAAGGTTTGCATTAGGTTTAATTCTTCCAGTAGATTGACTAGCCACTTTATTTCAATTGCTGCATTTGCTGCTGACACATACTCGGCCTCTGCCGATGATAATGCAATGCAGGATTGTTTCTTGGTCGACCATTGTATGGGATTTCCCCCTAACAGATATAGGTTCCCACTTGTTGATTTTCGTGAATCTACATCTCCTCCCCAATCTGCGTCAGCATAAACTTCAAGTATAGGCTTATTTTCTCCGCTTAGAACTAGACTATAATTTTTTGTAGTCATTAAATATCTTATCACTCTTTTTACTGCATTCCAGTCTTTCATTCTTGGTGATTCATTTCTTCTGCTAAGAATTTTTACTGCTGCACAGATGTCAGGTCTGCTTATAGTTGCTAGATATAGAAGTGCTCCTATGGCTTGTCTGTAATATGTGTTGTTTGATAAAATGTTATCCTCATCATTAAAGCGTGTGTAATTTGTTTCCATGGGTGTGCTACACGGTTTTGCGTCTTGCAAATTAAATTTATTGATTAATTCCTTAATTTTCTGAGTTTGATTTATCATGTAGCTTTTATTTACTTTTTAAATATTCATGGATAGTTAGTTACTGATGTCACATAAATCTTTTAGCTCGTATTCTTTATTTAAGCTCGCGATTACTTCCTCTATTATTTCGTCTTTTCCGGCAATTAAAATGTCGTCTTCGTATGTTATTATGTATGTTGTGTTATCGCCCCTTTTTCGAGTAAAAAGGCATGAGTCAAATTTGCTCTGACTGAAATTCATCTTTTTTAGTGTTTCTGTAATTTTATTATGCCACGCTCTCGAGGCTTGTTTAAGTCCATATATGGCTTTGTTTAGCCTACATACTTTATTTTCCTCATTTGGTTCAGCAAAACCTTCTGGTTGTGACATATATATCTCCTCCTCAAGCTCTCCATGTAAGAACGCGGTGTGAATATCAATATGTTTTACATTTAAATTTTGATGCAATGCTGTTATTAATAATGCTCTTATTGTTGTATATGACACGACTGGTGCATAAGTTTCATCATAATCCTCCCCGAATTTTTGTGAATATTCTTTTGCAACTAAACGTACTTTATATTTTTGGATTTTTCCTGTGTTGTCGCATTTTAGTTTGTAGGTCCATTTGCAACCTATTATTCTCCTATTTGGTGGAGGTTCTACAATTGACCAAGTTTTATTTTTCATAAGGGAGTTCATTTCGCTTTTCATTGCATCTATCCAATTTTGTTCATCCTTAAAATTTTCCATGTTTTCGATTTCCTCATAATTTTTTGGTTCAGTAGCGTTTTCGTTCTTAACCATGTATATTAACCTATCAGGAAGTACACCTTTATTAATTCTTTCTGATCGTCTAGGTTCTGCTACTGGTTGATTGGACGTGGATGGTGTCTCATTGCTATTTGAAATTTCTATTTCTACAAGGTTTTCATTAACCCGATTTTCATCTTGTTTTGGTTTGTTTTCTACTTTCTCGTTTCTATATTTAAATTTGTTTTCGAGAAATTTAACGGTTCTCGCGATCTTTATTTCATTTCCTCCTACATATATTCTGTATCCTTTGGATTCATTATCATATCCGAGGAAAATTCCCTCTATAGCTTTATTGTCTAATTTTTGTCTTCTGGCTTTACTGATATATGCGAAGGCTTTGCAGCCAAATACCCTAACGTAACTTAAGTTTGGCTGTCTGTTTGTCCATAACTCGTATGGTGTTTTTTCATTTGCTTTTGTCGGTAGTCTGTTTTGCAAATGATTTGCTGTGCAAATTGCTTCCCCCCAGAATTTTAATGGTAAATTTGATTCACTTAACATTGTCCTTGCCATTTCAACTAACGATCTATTTTTCCTCTCTGCGACACCGTTCTGGCCTTCGCAATATGGGACTGTGTATTGATGTTTTATCCCATTAGCCCTGAGGTAATTTTCTATTTCATGTGATGTGAATTCCCCTCCGTTATCTGTTCTAATTGCTTTCGGTTTTTCTCCAAATTTGTTGCTAATTAACGCGATAAATTCTTTAAGTTTTCCGTAAACTTCACTTTTTCTAGACAATAGGTATATGATCGTAAATCGTGAGTATTTATCACTGAAAGTCAAAAAATATGATTTCCACCCTATTGTCAGTGTTTGAAAAGATCCGCACACGTCGGAGTGAATGAGCTGGAGTCTTTTAGTTGCTCTATACTCTGCAATTTTTGGATAGGGTACATCAGTTAATTTTGCCTTAATGCACGGTTCGCAATCTATGTTATGCTTACAGTTGTTTATTTGGATTCCTCTAGCTAATTCCTTTTGCGTAATTTCTTTAACTGATGTTAGATTTCTATGTCCTAACCTACGATGCCATAATTCTAGGCAATTTTTGTTGTTGCAGCTTTGTGCTACGTTTGCATAGTTTTCGAATGCTAACTGAACTTCGTATAGGTTATTTACTTTTCGCGCTTCTAAGCATATTTCTCCGTTAAGTTTGAACATACATCTGTCATTTCTGAATATAATTTCACATCCATTTTGCGTCGCTTTGCTAACCGATAATAAATTTGTTTCAATTTCAGGTACTAATAATACATCTTTAAGTGTTATTTCATGAACTTTGTTGTCTGATGTTCGCGTGTTTATATTTACATCACCTGACCCGTAACTGATAAGTTTTTTTCAGTTCGCGATGGTTACATTTGTTTTTTCGCGTGATTTTATTTCTGTAAACATTAATTCTGAACAAACAATATGGCTTGAGCTGCCACTGTCTACTATAAATGTTTTGTTTTCCATTCCTTGCGTTATAAAGGCATAATTTTTATTTTCGCTCGCCCTCCATGTATTGTTTTCATTTTCAGAGTGACTGTACCTACGGATTGATTCCGGTGTTTGGTCACTTCTTAAATTGTTTTCGCTCTTTTGAAAAACTAGTGATGTAGAGTAATGTTTTTTGTTTGGTCTAATGTGTTCATTTTGTGGTGTATTTTGTGTTTTGGCTTTGTTATGCCAACATTCCTGGGTATAATGGTTGCTCATCGGACAATTTGAGCAGTATTTATTACTTGTTTTGTTGTTGTAATTTTTCTGTGCTTTAAATGCTCTGGCAGGATTTTCTGTTCTCTCATCATTATCATATCGTCGGTTATATTCGTCAATAAGTTTAGACTTAATAAATGACGGTGTAAGTTGATGTTATTCTCTCGATTCAAGGGCAGTGATAAGAGTATCGTAAGATTGGGGTAGCGAGCATAAAAACAGTGCAGAAATGTGATTATCATTTATAACGTCTCCTATGGCCGCTAATTTGTCTACTAATTCCATTATTTTTGTAATATGATTAACAACGTTGCCACCTTCCGCTAATTTAATCCCGTAAAGTTTTCTGAAGAGATAAAGTTTGCTAGACAAATTATGTCGCTCATGGATTTCACGCAAAGCTTGCCAAGTTTGTCTGGCTGTCTGTAAATTTTTAACATGAGTAATTTGATTATCATCAATTGTTAGATTAATTAGTGCACGGGCTTTCTTATCACTTTTGGACCAAGCGTCCGTAATTGGATTAGGCGGTTCTTCCGTAATAACATGAAATAAATCTTCTTTAGTTAACATCATTTCGGTCTTGAATTTCCAAATCGAATAGTTCGTAGCTGTAAGTTTTTCAATTGCTAAATTATCTTTAGAAGCTGCCATTTTCTTAAGTTTTGATTAATTACGTGTTACCGTAAAAAAGTTCTTCCAACTTATCTTTTTGAAAGTTTAAAAGTTTATTTATTAAATATCTGATATTTCAGATTTCATTGGAGGCTATTTAATTTATTTATTTTTATTCAGTGATCAGTAATCATAATCTTGATGGGATTTTGAATCTCGTTAAACAGGCGTGAGTACGTGATAAATTGTAAATTGGGACTTACCCTTCTGCAGGATACTTATCCATTTCGGTGTAAATCCACACTTTTTTTTATCCCATATATATTAGTTATCTTAATTTTAATCAACCACTTTTTATAACCTCCTTTGACAAAAAAGATTGTAGAATACTTGTTATATCTAATGAATAAGCAGCGGTAACACTTTAAGCTATTTAATTCACATTGCTTAAATTGTAAAAGAGAGAGAGCATTTTTCATGCCTCTTCTCTGGAGAAACTACATGTTGAGAATGGAAAAAACGTTTACATTATAAGATAATAAATCATTAATAATAATTGTAATAATAATATCATAATAATAATAATAAATCAGTTTAATGTAGTCTATGAGTCTTAATGCAGTCACTCAACAAGTCATTATCTTTATCAAAGGATTTTCAAGGTTAAATACATTTGAAGTGATTTATGGCTGAGTTGAAACGACGTATTATTTATGTAACTGAAAAAATTATCTTTAGCACAGTTATTTAGCTTGATTTATGTCCATCAAATTTTGGCTGTTAAATGCGGAAAGACGGGCGTACCAGACGACGACTATAGGTGCTACATATTTATATAATTGAAGAACTGAGTGGAAGAACATGTTATGCTACATTTTCTTAAAAATTATTTTATCTTTTGGACGAAGGCGTTATCAGGTATTCTGTCACATGGTAAAGCTAAAATATCAAAGTTCTATTTAGCCTTGAAGATTTAAGACATTATTCATTAATATTTAATATTTTAATATTTAATAATGAAAATAATATTAATATTTTTTAATATTAAAAATTAAATTTTATTTAAAAGTTTTTTTGATAGAGTTTTGTACCACACCTGTTAATATTTAAAGACATGGTATCAAACAAAAAATAAATCATTAAAATTGACAACAAAAACTTTCACATCAAATTTCTTCAAAAGTAATTTTTTTTACTTAACATGTTCTTCCGCTTAGCTCTTCAATTACGAACGCACCTAAAAATACTGTGTGTCCAAAACTTTCTGGACACATTTTAAAATTAAATATAAAATCACATATTTGTCGTACATGAGTACGGCTTGGACTAAACTGCTCCTCAGGATGAAAAGTTTTCTTCAAGCACATGAAAATAATTAGTTCAAAATTTTGATCACAGATGGCGCCACTTGTCCGTATGTTTGCTTTCAAATATGATACTTTTTCTGATTTTCAGATTAATTTTCACGCTGTAACACAGAAATGACGCTGAGTGTGTAATTTTTCCGCCACAGCGTCAAAATTAAACTGAAAATAAGAAAAAAAAAACGCATGTTTGAAAGCAAACATACGGACAACTGGCGCCATTTATGATCGAAATTTTGAACTGATTATTTTCATTTGCTTGAAGAAAACTTTTCACCCTGAGAAGCAATTTAATCCAGACCGCACTTGTGTACCACAATTGCTTGATTTTATATTTAATCTTAAAATGTGTCCAGGAATTTTTGGGCACCTATATATTGATTTCCTAGTTTTATAAAGATAAAGAACGTTTTTCGGAATTGTGGGTAACTCGAAAGAAGTTATTACAGTCGAACCTCCTTTTCTCCACACTCTAATGACCCGAAAAATGTGTCGTCATAAGCAGAGTGTCGCGATAACCGGAATTGGAGAAAAAATATTTATGAAAAGCTGTATTTTTAATTAACTCAAGACAATTTTAAATTCATAACTGTTCTTGTAGTTTTAAGCAATAAAACATTATTATTAAAAAAATTAAACAAAAAAAATTGAAAAGAATAAAAATCAGATTTATTATGCTTTTTTTTTTTAATGTTACATGAAATATTAATGAATTAAGATTTGCTTATTCCTAGATGTGCTTCCTACACTTCTTTTTTCAATATTATACTGTGAATTGTAATCAATATTCGTTGTTTCAGAAATGAATGTTAGATAATTTCTGATCATTTGCAATGCAATGCTTCAGTTTTAATCGGATGAAAAACGCCGTGTAACCACAAGAAAGCGCCGCCTGACCAGAACAAGCTGATTAGACTGATACATCAAACTAGAGCTTAAATGGGTCATTCATAGTGAGTGGGTTTATTTATTCAGATAAAAGATTGAAGTAAAATTTCTCATTTATCTCCATGGATGTTTTAGTCAATTTTGTGAAATGAAAAGTTTGGCTAAGAAGTTTCTTACCGCTTAATTTCAGTGCTTTTAAGATGGATTATGTAAAATGGACAAGTTTACTAAACCGTCGGGATATCCGGAATTTGAAAATTATTCAATGACGTAAAATCCGGAGTTTATTTACATTAAAACCATATACAGAAAATCGGGACTTTGAAAAACTGACGTGATAAACGGAGGGACGTGAAAACCGGGTGTCGGGATAACGAGGTCCGACTATATATGTTATCGTTAGCGGTCATATATCCCTAGATTAAGAAACATTTGTCAGTGCATGTAAAAATATGTAATCTGGTGCCCCAAACTTCTTTATATCGTTTTAACCCTTTATGTCCCGATGATACTTTAAAGTACCATTAAAAAAAAATTCATTTAATACATCGATTAGTACTAATTCAGTTTAGAATGAGTAATATTTAAATATTTTACTTTATCTTGTTGCAAAAGCATTATTGGTTGCACAAAACAAAAATAGTTTTAAAAGGATGTTTTCTCTTTTATTTGGATCTCTTCATTTTTTTTTATGTTGGAAGATTGCGATGAAAAGTTGCAATTTGGAAATATTTCTATATTTCCATTGTAAGAGCATTATATTTGTACATTTCCTAATTCAATAAAATACTTTAAAAAATATTTTAAATAAAAGATTTGTGTGGAGCTATAAATATTGTACAAAATCCCTATACATTCAGATTTAGTTCATTAATTTTAATTGACAAAATCTTTCTAAAATTTATTAAATGATTGCGTAAATCTTCTAATGTAGTTTAAAAAATCCACGAAAAATACTTTAAATGATGACATTTTCATGAATTCATAATTCGGACATAAAGGGATAAAGCGTTTGACTGAAAGTTTACCTGTTTCGCACGTCGCTAATTATTATTTTTATTGGAAGAAAGAAATTATTTTCTACCTTAGAACAAAATAAATATAAAAGTGTTTTATCATTCCCTGCTTCTGTCGAAAGACTCCATAAAAACATTTTGTTACAGCCATAAAAAATTTAACAACCTGGATCGATTTTGTGTATCGTCGTTTACTAGAGTTACGTTACTGTTAAAATATGGTGGTGTTTTATTATCCTTATTCATATCATATGCTATATGGAAACAAAGAACTCGGGGAGATAAGACCATAAAGACGCCTCCTTACTGAGACACTTATGCACATTTTTAGTATATTGAAGATTAATTATTAACTAATAATACACAGTTAATAATATTTGAATAAACAAAGAAAATTATGCGTAAAGCATAGATTACAAAACACTTTCCAACACATTCAGAATAGTGTAACAAAAAATTCGAGTTTAATAAGTTAAAAGATGTAAACAATTGTAAATATGTACACAAACTAAGTAAATAATTTAGAAAATGCATGAAACATTTTAAAATCTAAATTTGGTAATTACTATCTATACACGGAAAAAAAATTCAAATTATTTTATGAATCCCTGTATATGATCTATATGACTGTATATACGTGGGTAACTCTGAAATTTTTGAGACAGGCAGACGATATGCGCCAAAAAAGAATTATTGGTCTAATTTGTAAATTTGAACACTTTTATGTTCGCAGACGATAATTTGTGGTAAAAATTGCCATTTAGCTGTCGTAGGATAGATGTTCAAAAAGGGAAAATGAAGTGGACGCGAAAGCCCATGGAGGAAAGAGATAGATGGAGATGCAGTAAGCTGGCTGGTGGTGGCGCAAAAAAAGTAACCTTAAAATCCGCTACAGTAGGCCCAAACACAAACACGTTCTTTCACAAAAAAAAGAAGAAAACTTTTAATAATACAGTTTTTAATTCATAATAGAATGGAATGCTGCTTTAGAATGCTTAAAAATAAACACATCACTTTCATTTATAGAGAAAAAAATGAAAGGTGATGGCAAAGAATTCGGTCTCTGTTCCAGATGCTTGTTTTATTTGGGCCTTCTGTGGACGTTTAAATTTGAGCGATAATTGGTTTAATTGGTTTGCAAACCTTTAAAATTGGTTTTCAAACCTTTTTTACGGCTACATTTCCATCTATCTCTTTCCTCCATGACGAAAGCCTTATCGAGCTATGACTTTCTATGATTTTAAAGTGGGGATAAATCAAGAAAAACGCCTTCTACATCTACAATTAGCATACGGAAGTTAAGCTCCATCTCGTGCGACTGTATTCGGATGGTTTACAGAATTTAGAAAAGATCGAAATTTCTTTTTAGAAGAAGAACGCACGGGTAGACCGTTGTCAGCTGTAGTCCCAGAAAATGTATCGGCCATACGAAAAATGTTAATCGATGGTAATCCTTGTACCTACCAAATGATACAGAAGGAATTTAACATTGTATTCACAGCTATATATAAAATTATTCATAGCGAACTGCATATGAAAGAATTAGTTTTTCGTTGGGTGCCCCATAATTTAACAACTACAAAAAGCCGAGTATGTCAGAATCGCTAAAGAAACCCTAAAATTATTTAATGATGGGGGCCACCGCATTTCTAAAATCCTAACTGGTGATGTGACCTACATACCTTTTTGATGTTCCAATACGTCAAAAAGGGTTTTGAAGATGATCGCAAACCAAGAAAAGGAAAAGTGTGAAAAGACAACGAGCAATGAAAAAAGGACGTATGCCAATCAGAAGTACAGGTAGTCGAAGCCATTAAACTAGAGGGACAGAAGACAGTTACAGCTAACTGGTACACCACTAAGTGTCTTCCGAGAATTCTTCAAGAGGTGGTTGTTAGGAGATTCATGCTTCACAATGACAATGCATCTTCGCATTCAGCAAGGATTACAGTCAAATTTCTTGAACAAAAAAACATCAAAATGATAGAGTCACAGGTTCGTCACAAAGTTAATGCCAAAATAGTCACAAATGACACACTTTTCACAAATTTGTCACACCGTGACTTCACAGAGTGGTCACAATGTGACGTCACAAAAGACCTCTAAAACGGCCATAACGACCTCGCATTCTACCCACTATGACGTCACATCGACGGTCACAAAATCACAGTGTGACTTCACAACGACGTCGCCGTGACGTCACCATGCCTTACGGGAACATCTACCCTATTCTTCTGACCTTGCTATGTGTGACTTTTGGCTATTTTTTAATCTAAAAAAAATTACTTGGGCGTCGTTTGCATTCCAAAGATGAGATTAATGAGGCTATAAAAGAACATTTTTCAATTATTCCAAAAAATGGATGGCCTGAGGAATTTAATGTTTGGCAAATTCGCCTACAAAAATGCATTGATCTTGGAGGGAAGTACTTTGAACACTCATAATAGTTCGTAAGTTCAACATGTACCATTTAGTCGTATTTCAAAAATTTCAGTCTGACCCTCGTATGCTACAAATTCCTCTAAAAATAAGTTTAGTTATAGGAAATGCATAACACAGTTGAAAATTCCCTTTCATTAGTTTACGTCAATAAACAGAAAGGTACTCAAATTCTTTTGCGAAGACCTATATATTATCTATGAAATTTATAGGCACTAAGTAATATGGAAGAAATGAGTTACATATAAAAATGCATACCACAACTGAAAACGCACTTCCAGTAATCGGTCATAGACGACTCTGTAACTGAATCATTTTGTGTGCCTTTGTAAAGGAACGATAAATGCTATGTACACCATATTCTATTATAAACATCTTGATGTGTACCTCGTGGATGTACATCAATGTCAATATGTTTGCAATAGTGTAACATCATTAAAGTACATTGCAAACGATTTTTCCTCCATTGAACATAACATAATGAAATTCTAATGACCGCCTCTGTAAACGAACTATGAAAGCTACAAACTTCATTTTAAATACCGTATATGCCATACAAATCTTACCACATAGAAATTACATGGCAATCAGTGTGTACTTACGCGAGTTAGAATGCGGACAAAAGGACAGGCAAACCATCTTCATAAACACTTTTCAACTATGTTGTAAAGTATTAAAAAAGTAGGTAAATGGGATAACGATAAGTTTTATAAATTTTATCGATAGTACAGACAACTCGGTTTTATCGATAGTATAAATATTTTTATCGATGTCACCAGTCAACTAATTGCTATTCTATGCGATATCCAATCCGATCTAAACTGTGCTTAGCATAATTCTTCTCCTTTCATTTCATTTAACTTTTTAATTTGTTATTTTTACCTTCAATTTAATTTATTTCATATAGTCTTAATAATTTATATTAATTTCTTATATTTTATTTTCTACCAATTTGTATTAACCCTTTGCGGCGAACTAGTCTTTAAAGTTGAAATTTAGACAAAAATAATGTTATAGGCAGGCTATTTAGGCCTAAAGGAGTACACAGGTAAAATTTTGTAAATATTGCACATACCGTTTTGATTCCGTGGGTGTTCTATGAGCGGGAACACTGCGCGACTAGAAGTCTGAAAAGTGCGGCTAAGCGAGCATTGCAGTGAAGCGCGAAAATGAGTCAAAATTTTTGTATCTGAATAAAAAAACAATGTTATAATTTTCGATTAATAAATATTTACATTCCTAGATATACACAAATCCTATATACAAAAATATTTACATATTGGTTTATTTTTTTACTTCATGGTATTTTTGAAAGCAAGTCACATACTTTTGGAAAAAACACAAACCAACTCTGCAGGTTTTGCACATAAAACTTGTTTTGTGCGGCTTTGCTTCCTTGCTACAGAATGCACATTTTCTGCTCGTACCTTTAACCGGCATATACTTGACGTTATTATAACGCATAAAATTAAAACGCATAAAACCTCAAACCTTCCGGAGAGAGGATATTTCGATCGCAAAAGTTTACGGAGCACGCTTTAATTACCTTTTCCTCCCCAAATGTCAAGAGAGGTGGGGTGTGAAAGTTGAAGGGACAGATATGGCGCATTCGCGCCTTGCTGCCTTTTTTTTCTTTGGCGGTCAGCGAACGGGGCTTCGCCAAAGCACTGAACTTTCCAATAGGCCGTAAAGCAGAATTAGGACAATTTTTTAAACGACCCGGGCCGACATGAAAATTTAAACGAAACCGATAAAATATGCAGGGCCCGACTAAGAGTATAGAAGACCCCGGGGCAAACATCATTCTGCTGGTGTTGGTGGTTGTGGGGGGGGGGGGGGCTTCTATCTATCCATAGAATTTTCTTGTGAATAATGTGGAAGTGGTTAGTACTGAACTTCATACATATATGTATGCATAAATTTTGTACCCGGTACTGCTCATATTTACATACAGGATATCACAAAAAGATGGTCACAACTTTAAGGCTGTTCTCAACTGTTCTGCTCAACAAGCGCAAAACGTTTTGACACATTTATAGATTCGTTTTTTAACGGAAAGATGTAAAATTGGAAGACCTGACTATGGAAGCGAATTTAGAATCGAACTGTGTTCTCGATTTCTTGCTAAATAAATTACCTATTGAATTATAAGCGATTTTGATCGCGTGACAAACACGCTTTTCACCCTTTCATGAGTGATTATTCTTCTTTCGCGCGGAAATTCGGTTCAAAACGCCCACTGGCCCACTTTGACACTACTTTCTGAAAGATCTATTGCGTTTGAAAAAAAACTAAAAAAAACAGCTTAATTACATAGTTTCTGAGCAACAACATCTGCTCGATTCATGCATTTCCGAACAAAAATAAGTTAAAACTTATGTCATAAAGTTGTCCTTTTGGATTTGCGAACAGCCTTAAGAGCCTAGTCGGACAATAGTAGAAGAAATGATAAATTGGTTGACACGAATATTTGTTTGCAAACTTTTACTTTGTATGTTACAAGATGTCTAAAAGAGAATGCGTAATTGGTCATCATTAATGATTTAACATGCCACATTACGAGGAAAACGTTAAGGATGTTCTCAAATCCGAAAGAGCAACTTTCTGACATAAGTTTTAATTTATTTTTGTTCGAAAATGCATGAAACTAGCTGGTGCTGTTGTTCAGAAACTATGTAATCGAGCTGTTTTTTTTTTTTTTTTTTTTGGAAACGCAATACATTTTTCAGAAAAATAGAGTCAAAGTGGCCGTTTTGAACCGAATTTCCGCTCACGAAAGGAGAAAAAACACTCAAGAGTGGGCCAAAAACGTGTTTGTCACGTGATAAAAATAGCTTATAACTTAATAGGTAATTTATCGATTAAAAAAATGGAAAATATAGCTCAATTCTAAATCGCTTCTATGGTCAGGCTTTCCAATTTTATAGCTTTCCGTTAAAAAATGAATTTGTAAATGTGTTAAACGTTTTGCGCTTGTTGAGTAGAGCAGTTAAGAACAGCCTTAATGTAGAATTTCTTTTGAAAACAATGGCATACTAATAAATATTAATCATTAGTTTTCTAATGATGTAGTTTGTTTTTTGCATGGGTGTTGTGTGTATGTGGGGGGGGGGGGGCGTGTACTGGAAGCAGAAGAGGGGAGGAAGGGGGACCACACTCCCTTCCTAAATGTTTGAAATATATGAATTTTGGTCGCTTTTGCTAATTTATAACATTTGACACCTTTTCATGAAAATCCTGATTACTCTAATGGGCCCCGGGCGGCGGCCCCGCATGCCCCTGCATAAGTCGGAAAATATGAAACTGAACATGTGGATATACTGACAATACTGAAAATATGAAACTTTTGTCATGGACTTGAATATGATATGACTGATACGATATGGATATGATATGATATGACATGGATATGACTGTTCTCAAATCTAAAGGGACAACTTTATGACACAAGTTTCAATTCATTTTTGTTCAGAAAGGTATGAAAATATGCATGTAGAATATAATTAATATAACTTTTATTATAATATTTTTACTTCATTAAAACTTTACAAACAATAATTATTAAATACAATATGTAATTATTTACCGCTGGATGTAATTGAAATTTTAAGTGAAAATTTCCTGTTAACTTTTACATAATATTTTATAAATATAGATTTATGTTTCTTTATTGTACAAAAAAAAAAAAATAAATAAAGTTCTTTTTATGCAATATAATATATTCGTTTATCATCCATTGTATATATAAGGTAAGTTAACTTTTATTATTTAAATGTTAATAATGCATCGCAATTTAAATAATGATATTTAAAGCAGTAGTCTATTGCTTTACTTTATGTTACTAAATTACTATTCTCGTTAAATTATTAATGCAAATTGCTTATATAACACAATATTTTGAAATTAAATTAATTTTTAATTATACAAAAATTACTCGCGTATTCTGTGATATTGGAACTTTTTATACCTCCTCCATCCTCCCATTTTTGTTTGTTTGCTTCCTTAATTTCTTTACGTTTATTATTTCTGACTTACTAATCTGAAATTAATTCAAAGAGAATTTAAATGAAGGTGAATGTCTTATATGTCGAAAAACAATTCAAAGCAATATTATTAAAATAAGTATTAATTTAATTTCTGTATATTTTTTATGAACAAAAGTTTTCATGATTCAGCTATGAATCATTTTTATCATTTCATTTAGGAAAAATAAGTATTACATATACCTAGAATAAGGCCTTATAGAGTAAGGCCCAGAACATAGAGTAAAGCTGCCTTTTCATGACAAACATATCTCAAAAATTAGTTTTAAACATACATTTTCTTAGAATTTTTAAAGATTACTTGCAACCTCAATAAAATTATTTCCATAAATAGTTTACAAGTTTTTAAAACTGCAATATTTTATTTCAGTAATGGTTGTTACTTTTTATCTGATGAAAGAAATAAAAATTATGCTCCGTTTGCATTTCAAAAATCTAACAAAAGGCCCTTATAAAAAAATATCCCTGTATATCTAATAAAAAGAATGAATTTATATAAACTGAAATACTACACAATCAATAACATGGCACAAACAGATATGATAGAGTACCTGTAAAATTTATTACCACCGTTTTCCAGTCCCCACCCCCCACCCACACACATATTTTTTAATTAATCAATATTTTTGTAATAGCATAAAACATGCCTGCAAGTTAAAAAAGTCCTTCCGGCCAGTGCCGGGAGGAAGAGGTAGCTTTCATATTCCTTATTTTTAAAAAGCCAACTTATATTATTCAAACACACGAAGCTCAATTAAGTGGAAACCGAATGTAGGAGATTCAGTACTAATTTTTATCAATACTAAATCATTATGAATGATAATTTAACGAAATTAGTCAGCTTTATCCAAGCTGCTTTTATTTAAAGTCACTTATATTTGGCTGCCAAATTCGGCGATTTCTTAAAGTGCCTGCCATTTTAAGACAACATGGTAGATGAGGCTAACCAGTGAACTTGGTCGAGACCTTAGTAATTGCTGTGCACATGCTCACTCATATCGGAATCGGTTGATATATACGAGTGCTGTCGCAGGCAAAAAATCAGATTTTTCAAAATGTCACCCACTTTAGAAATTGAAACTGCTATATCTGAGCCATTTTTTAAGATAAAGGCAAAAAAAAATGTGAATCGTTATATCAAGTTCAAATACTTAAGAAAGAAACCTTTTTCAATTTCTAATTTTTTTGCACCTCACTTAAAATATAATTTTTTTTTAATTTAATGGCCGCCATTTTGAAACAAGATGGCTGATGAAGCTGGCCAGCGAACTTGGTCGAGATATTGATGTATACTATCCACATGCCTTCTTCCATCGAAATAGGCGAATAAGTGTGGTATCGCGTGACAAATACAAGATCGTTTCAAAGTGTTAGCCATGATAGAAATTCAAAGTGCTATAATTCAACCACTTTTTAAGATATAAACAAAAGAACAAATTTTCAGAAACAAAAACTGCTCCAGAATCTTTGTATCAAGGCCAAACACATAAAAAAAATCTTTTTCATTTTCCAATTTTTTAATACCTCATTTTAAATTTTAAATTACATTTTTTAAAAAAAATGGCAACCCTTTTGAAACAAGATGGCGAATGAAGCTGGCCAACGAACTCGGTCGAGACATTGGTATGTACTATGTACAGACCAAGTTACATTCAAATCGGTTCATAAATACGCCTGTTATCGCGTGACAAAAATCAGGTCGTTTTAAAATGTCAGCCACAATAGAAATTCAAAATGTTATAACTCAGCCATTTTTTAAGATATAGACGAAACAAAAACTGCTCCCGAATCTTTTTATCAAGGTCAAACACATAAGAAAAAATATATTTTCAATTTTCAATTTTTTGCTACCACATTTCAAATTTAAATTTTTCTTAAAATTTTAAATGGCCGCCTTTTTTAAACAAGATGGCGGATGAAGCTGGCCAACGAACTTGTTCGAGACATTGGTCTGTACTATGTATAAACGAAGTTACATCCAAATCGGTTCATAAATACGCCTTTTATCGCGTGACAAAATTCAGAACGTTTCAAAATGTCAGCTTCGCTAGAAATTCAAAATGTTATAACTCAGCCGTTTCTTAAGATATAGACGAAACAAAAACTGCTACGGAGTCTTTGTATATAATAGTATATATGTCATGTATATATGTCAATTTGTATATATGTCAAATACATAAGAAAAAAATATTTTTCCATTTTCAATTTTTTGGTACCACATTTCAAATTTTAATTTTTAAAAAAAAATTTAAATGACCGCCATTTTGAAACAAAATGGCGGATGAAGCTGGCCAACGAACTCGGTCGAGACATTGGTATGTACTATGTACACACCGAATTACATCCAAATCGGTTCATAAATACGAGAGTTACAGTGTGACATAGGTCAGATATATATATATATATATATATATATATATATATATCAATTTTGAACGGAGGGTGGTTTCGGGGTCTGGGGGTCATGATCGATGAAAATATACCAAAATTTTTTGAAATCGCTTTCCTCCGAACGGCTGCAATAGGTAGCTTTTTGTAAAGAAAGCTACCTAAAAAGGGAGGCACTTGCTTTAAATTCTAATTTCTAGTAAATAAACATCCCTAATGTCAAATACAAATTAAAAATATAAAAGTCCTCTCCTTAAGCCCTAACTTTTCAACGGTTCCCATAACTGTTTTATTGCAGCGCATAAGATTTTATTTGCCTCTTTAATGTAAATCATATTTTTAAAATATTTCAAAACAAAAGTGCTCAATGATAAATTCAGGAGGCAGCCTTGGTTCGAGTGTGTGTGTATGTATATATGTGTGTGTGGGGGGGGGGAGGGAAGGTAACCTCACCGGAAGATTTTTAATTTAACGTGTATTAATATTGTTAAGTGCAAATACTTCCCGGAGCTTTAAAAATTCTTCCTCCAGAAAACTGCCTGATTTCAACATTGAAATAAAATAAAAAAAATATTAAAATTTCAAAATTATTTATCATACTTACTTTTTACTTATTCTCGTATTTAATGTGGAAAAAAATGAATCCATATAACATACTGTACGTATGTTATATGGAATTAATTGAAATGAGTTAAATGGAATTTTCTAAAACAGAATTGCTAAAAAAATTACTAAAGTTTATAAATTATTTAACACATTCAGTTAATTCCCACCTCCCCATTAATCTCTTATATATATTTTTTCTTATCAATTATATATACGACAGTTATATATGTTATAAAAATCAGACTGAAATTTTTTCTCAAAAACAAAAGTGATAAAAAATGATTTCGTTTTCTAAACTACTTAAGTCTCTTTTTTACTCTCTTATCAATTGTATATATATAAACTTTATCAATTTCTTCATATATTTGTAATTTCAAATTTATTATATATATATATATATATATATATATATATATATTACAAATTTGAGATGCATTAAATTTTGAAAACAGAAAACTCTAGTAAGTACTCGGTTTTAATAACATGCTAATCAATAAGTACTTTACTTGTTTGCTTACAATTCTAAATCCAGAACTCCAAGTAAGATTACTACATCTAAACAATAATATTTTTTTAACTACGGATTATCTTAAATAAACCTTCTTTGGAACTTGTTCTTTCTCAGTTTATTATTACGTTATTAGAGATGAACTATTTATCAGGAGAGAGAAAGACAGCCAAACGAGCGATAAACTCATACGCTGTATCTTCTCACACAAATGTAACCCATCGGGGTTCCGAGTTGGAGAAAAATTAAGAATGGGGTCCTATTGTTAAAGATGACCCGTGCAGTGCGTACCGAGGGGCACTCCCTGGATCCAACACTGGCTCACACCCTACCCCCTAGGGGAAAACAGAAAACGTATACACGTATACAGTGATGTTTTCACTATCATCACTTTCAGATGCGTAATATGAGAAGAGCTGAAGGCGCAGTGTTCCTGTTCATGGAACACCTTATTTTATTCAACGATTCTACGTAGGCTTTCTGTATAAGAAATTTAAAATGATATGGAATAAATAATTTAAAATACAGCCAACAAAATAACATACAAATTTTTTTGCAAGCAATTATTTTTGTATCTAAAAAAAATTAAACAAAACTCCTTTGAAATATGAGGTTTTAAATCATTCATCATAGCTGAAAATTATGGATTGGACGGAGCGGTGCTGCCATCAATTATTTAAATAGGAAGTTAAAAGTGAATAAGAAACCTATTTAACCTATTTAAGAAACTTATTTAACCGTTTGAGAAGCGAATCAAGTTGAATGCTCCATGTAATGGGACACTGAGCGACGAAAGGTTAAGTAATTCTTGTTTCTTTTTAATTTACTAAGTAGTTTTTAACTCCAGCCCAAGGCTGCCACTGGCAACTATTTTTATTTCCTATACATACCACTAATTTAAAAAAAATTAATTTTGACGTATATTTTTCTTGCACGTGTTGTCAAAGTGTATGTAAAAAGGTTTTTTTTTTTTTTTTTTTTTTTTTTTTTTTTTTGAGAAAGTGGTGTAAGATAGAATGAAAAAATAGTTGCCACTGTCAGGCCCTGCAAGCTAGATTTTTATCTCTTCAATGGCTCATCTAACAATAACACATTCATCTGAAGACTAGGTGTAAAGTTAATGTCAGCTAGGAAGACCCTCAAGCCTTCGAAGCTGCTTACATTGTATAGCAAGATCGTCTGCGATGCTATTCTATGAAAGAGTAAGAGTCGGGCACAGAATTTTTTTCTTTATTTCTTTCTTTCTTTTTGTGGTGGATTCATTACTTATTAGCGCGAAGTTGGGGTATTTTTGTTGTTGATGTTGTTGCTTGTTTAGATTGTAGCAAAGAAACATTTGCGTGACATGTGCTTGCACTTTACTGAATCTCCTTCTTTTATAAGACAAATACTTAAAAAAAAAAAAAAAAATGGTGACAGCTATTAAAAAAAATTTTTGCAAGAAAGTTATGTAAGATATCAGGAGTTTTTTTACTGTGATTCCCGTTTTTAGTTGGTAGATGGTTCTGTAAGCAATAGGCGTTCAATACCGGCTCTATATTTTTACCTCTTTATTCTGCCAGCATTCATGCGAAGGAAGGAGGTTAAAATGTATTTAGTGGGTCCCTAAGAAGAAGACTGCATTGGCGACAGATACCCACTCCATATATTAAACCTCCTTCTTTCTCAACAATGCTGGGAAAAGAGAGAGGGCAAAAATCGGGACTGGAATTAACGACTATTACTTCCAGCGCCATCTATCGCTACTATTTATAACTAAAAACGGAAATCGCAGTGAAAAATCTCCTGACATCTTATATTATCCCCCTGCAAAAGTTTTTTTAATATCTGACACCATTTGCAATTTATTGAATTTTTAAATCTGCCAGTCAATTTTAGAGTGTAATAGTACATCCATTCCTAAAAGGTGTGTGTTTGTGGTAGGTAAGACATAAGGCTATTTTCAACTTAAATTATTATTACTTCATTTAAAAATATAGTATAATTTTTACACTTTAACGCTGAAGATATTTAATTTGTTATTGGAGTTTCTATTACTTTTAGTTACATTAACATTTCATTTATATGCGATTGATTTAAAGCAAGGATGGAAGGCAACACATAAAGGAAAACTCTTGTGTTAATTTTTTCGAAACATGTACATTATAAGAAAGGCAAAAATTAAGATTTTTGGAACTTAAGATTATGCATAATAAATCTTTTTAAGGATAAAATTGTATTAGTATCTTTAAAAAAATATTTAATTTATTTACATTATTTATATTAAAAAATCCAGCACTAAATTATATTACACACTTTTCTCAAAAAGAACATTATATATATATATATATATATATATATATATATATATATATATATATATATATATATAATGCTTATAAAAAATCTGGAGTGGATGATGTGGAGTGGAGTGGATATTTTAAAGGTATCAGTTTTTCACGTCTTCACGGGTCAAGCAGGGCCCGACTTATGCAGGGGCCTGCGGAGCAGCTGCCCCGGGCTCCCCTTTTTAGCCCCCCCCCCCCCCTCCCCCATGAGAGTAATCAGGATTTTCAGTAAAAAGTGCCAAAAAATTAAAATTAGCCAAAAGTGACCAAAATTCATCTATTTTCCAACATTTGGGAAGGGAGTGCGTCTCTTTCCCGTTTCTGCGTCCAGTACACCTTCCACCTATGCAAAAAACAAACTGTATCACTAGAAAACTAGCGATTAATATTTTATCATAACAACGCAGTGTATTCTACTGTTTTCGAAGAAATTCTTTATTAACGTTTTCCTTGTAACGTGGCAAGTTAAAACCATTAACTATGACCAATTTGGGACATTTTCTTTTAGACTTCTTATAAAGTATGCAGGTTAGCAAAGTAAAAGTTTGCAAAGAAATATTCGTGACAACCAATCTGTCATTTTTTCTACTATTATACGACTAGTATTTTTTCTTAAAGTTGTGACCATCTTTTTGCGATACCCTGTATGCATATGGGAGCAGTACTGGGTACAAAATGTATGCATACATACAATATGTGTGAAGTTTAGTACTGGACATTTCCACATTATTTACAAAAAAAATTCTGTAGATAGATAGAAGGATGCTTGCCCTCAGAAGGATGCTTGCCCGGGGCCCCGCATAGTCTAAGTCGGGCCCTGGGTTCGAGGTGGAGATGTGGCCTTCTCACATGTTCAATGTTTTTAGTTACTTAATGATTTAGTTTTATAAGAATTTTTATTTGACTATGTTTTATAAGTTAAATTCAGTTCTACTGATTTTGAATTGGTTGGTTGTTTATGTTTTTAAAGCAGTTTTGTTTTGTTAAGTTTTTAGAAGTTTAAGTTTCTTTGATGATTTAATACACTTTTGGAGTATGGGGGTTGGCCATATCTTGCGAAACCTGTGTGGATTCAATTTCTATTTTGGTACCTGTTTTTTAACTCCTCCCACTTCCCGACGAGCAAGGAGTTTTTTTTTTTGTTGTTGTTGTTGTTGTTTTTTTTTTTTTTTTTTTTTTTTTTTTTTTTTTTTTTTTTTTAAATGTTTATTGGTTTTATTGTTGTGTTTTGCACCCTCTTTTTCATAAATTTCATATTTCATAATTTATATACTTTTGATAGAGCTATATATATGTGTGTGTGTGTATGTATAATAAAAAGGAAAACACAAATATTTAAACAAATGGTAAAAGTCTAAAGATGAATAATATATGAACATAGGAAACCAGTATGTAAAATAAGAAACTAAATCCCACTGTTGACGGCCTTGTAATGGCTGAAAACGTTCTGGGTTTTCTAATAAATTTTTAGATATTTTTAATGTATTTTAAATATTTTTATATTATATGTATGCACTTGAAAATAATTTTTGCACAATTATTTGTGCTTTTTATATGTATTTTAAATAGAATCTACTGTTTATGCTATCATTGTTCGATTTTTATGATAAAGCTGTTTTAGAAAATTTGTAACAATATATTGAGGAACATTGGATTTGAACTGCAACTCAGAAAAAAAAAAATAATTTACACCTAACAGTTCCGATCAAAGCGCTATAAGTAAGCATACAAAGTTAATGCTGGAATCTGCCGTAAATTGACACAGCTGCGATCACACATAATCTTGTGAAGCACACAATCTTGTGGATGGAGTGAATAATGCAAATACGCGGGTTTTTTGTATGACGTCATATATGACAGAATATCTACCATCTGCGCATCTCGTGCGCAGGTCTATTTGAAGATATTTACAATTTAAGAGTTATAGGCGGAAAAGCAGACAAAGCTATTTCAGAGAATACCTGTTAAAATTTTAATCATGAATTTCAAATATTTACTCACTCATGGAAGATGAACCTTGTTTACCAGATTTATGGCAAAATATTTTTGTTACAGTTTGTTTTGATGAAAATATGTGTATTTAAAAAAAGAAATCGCAATGTCATTTTAATTTCGTTTGAAAATGCACTAATGCTACGTAAACAGTATTCCCTTTTGCCCCGAAACTAAACTGACATTGCAACTATTTTTTAAATACATATATTTTTATCAAACCAAGCTGTAACAAAAATATTTTGCAATAAATCTGGTAAACAAGGTGAATCTTCCATGAGTGAGTAAATATTTGAAATTCATGATTAAAATTTTAATAGGTATTCTCTAAAATGGCTTTGTCTGCTTTTCCGCCTATAACTCTTAAATTGTAAATATCTTCAAATAGACCTGAATTTTATGCAAGCTATTAAGGCTAGAAGAAAACAATTTTTGTTAATAAAAGTTATAGGCGTAACTTTTAATTCCATGGTTTTTTCCAGGTTTTTTTCCACATTGGAAGAAACTTGCCCACCTTGGGTTTATGTTATTATTTATTAGAAAAAAATTTATTTTAAATATAATGAGCGAAAAGCATGTGTTTAAATCGATGTAATATACCAGTATGTATGTATTTTAAATATAGATGTTTTTTCAAATGACGAGTAGATTTTTAAAATGATGATTTTATATTTTCAATGAAATGAATGCAACATAAACGCTGGTGATGGGGAAAACATTTGACGGTTTATGAACTGCGGGGGCCGGCTAACATAAAAGTACTTTTTTACACTGTTTATTTAATCTAACCCTGTTCATATATATGAAAAGAAAAAAGATTTTACTCGATTTTTCCCTCCCAGATATGCTAGAAAAATAAAAATTATGTACGTGGATGTGTTTCTAGTAACAATACAACATTTTAGTATTTTTACAACTTGATTATAAATTAGCAAATTAGATTTACGTTATCTAAACGTAGCTGATAAATCCTTAAACATTCTTTATGGTTGTTACAACTGTATATACAAGTACAACAATTGAGTAAGTTATGTAACAAACTACGATTTCTAAAATATACCAGCTGGTTGGGAAATTGCAAAAGAGAAATATTTAAAACCTTTAAGCATCTTAAACGTGATTTTCAGCCATATAATTTTTTATAAAAAAGTTAAAATATTATTTAATATATATTATTAAATGTCAGTGATTTTAATACGTTCAATTGGCCCATCTCCCGCTCCCATTGGCCCTTTTTTCTACTACTTATTCCGACTCTTTTGCGGTAGCCAGATTGGAAAAAAAATTGAAACCGGACAAAATTAAAAGGGAAATTACACAAATTAAAAACGCCGAAAAGCGGGAAGGAAGGGTTTGGGGCCCTGAGGCTACCGACCAACAACTGCTACGTCGAGCTTATCATTAGTCTATAGTTTTCAGTTATTGGCAATTGTTGTGTGTTTCATAAACCGTTTTCAAATTTGGAGAATGTTCCGCAATTGTGTTATTTCGATAAAAGTTACTTTCATTTTCTAACCATTATTTAACTTTTATACAGTTACAATTGTATGCTGTTTTCTCATTTGATGCCAATCATGGCTATCGGCCCGATTACGGAAAGTTATCCATTTTACCCCTGCAAAGAACGGGTGTAAGATAATAAATGTTTAATTGAGCATACCACGTACTATTTGCAAACATTTTATATTTTATTCCAATTTTTGAAGTTTCTTCTATACTTTGTATGCTTTCTGCAATGTTATTCACCTGTGCGAAGTGCAGGTATCCCATAAAAACTATTTTTCCCGGATATGACACAATGACCGACATATTTCTAGATTTAAAAATAAAATAATTTGTCGATTTTAGGAATTTTTTTAAAGCTGTTGTCTAAAATTCTCAAAATATTTAAAACTATAAATAATCAATTATTGCTGGTTTACTAGTACAAGAATTACTGCTTGAATTTTAAATTAAAGTGGATCCTAATGTAAAATTAAATGAGTTTTAAATGGAATGAATGAAATGCTTCTATTTTAAATATTATAAATACAATTCGATCAAGAGAATATTTGGCAATTTATCGTCTGTGCCCGGTAAATAAAAAATATGCCTTAAAATTAATTAAATAATTTATACTTAAACTCTAAGCGTAATAAAACGTTTAATTCTCTTTGGAAATACACATGTTTATGTAATTTTTATAACTTTATCTTATCAGGAATTGAATTAAAAACGCTGCTGTAAAATTCTATCTTAACATACATTAACTAATTTTTATATGTCCTTGTTCATTGCATTACAAAAACATAATTCAAATAGAACATAAAATCACTGACATTTAATAATATATATTAAATAATATTTTAACTTTTTTATAAATTATAATAAAGCACAAAACTAACCTGTTTTTCTCTTTTGGGAAGCAAAAAAAAAAAAAAATGAGTTCTCTCAGATAGAGAGTTATTTTCGCAGTTTTGAAAACTGCAATAATTAGAACGCCAACGTGGCATTTTCCCAAATAATATAAGTTCTTAAAAGAACTGATTTTGTTTAAATAACTAACTTCAATTAATAAATTAAATAACGACGAATAAATAAATGGAATTAGCTATACTTCCAACAATTAAGTACTGCAGACGACAAACGAATAAAATCACGGCTGCGCGTGCGCATAGTTATTTCATAGATATCGAACTCATAGATCACCCACAAAGGGGAAAGAAGTTAATAATCCACTTGTAGTTCACTCCATCCGTTGGGTGTCGTATGACCTTGATTGACGTGACCTCGCCTTTAATGTTGCGGTTACCTCTCCCATTTAAGATAAGACGCTTACTTATATCGCTTTGAGTTCCGATCCCCCTCTATTTTTCTAAGTGTGTTCAACAGTGATATCACCCTAAAAAAAAATCTGTCTTTCAACCTCTAATTTTGTAATTATAAAATTTCCTGAAAATACATTACCATGTATTAAGAGACCTTTCTTAGATATATAATAGGATCTTAGATATCTTGGATATATAAAGAAGTTAATTGCTTCAGTCATTAATATCCAATTTATTGTAATTACGATAATTAATATTCGTTCCTGATAAAATTTCAAAATTGGGCATCTCAAATTGCACACCATTTCAGTAATAAGGATCATTGCATTAACGTTATTAAATCAGAAGTTTTGAGACTTTTTTTTAATATTTCATGTACAAAATCTCAAAGTACGTAACAGTGATTGTCAGGTTTATGAATACGATTTAAGCAAGAATATTCTAGAGTTTGTTTCACTTTTGTACAGTTTTTTTTTTTTTTTTTTTTTTTTTTTTTGAGTCGAAATTGATTTTACTTGTTTCGTGAAAAATTAATTATAAATTTCATTCTTCAATATTCATTTGTCGCTTTCTTTAAAGAAAATGTTTCTTTTTTTTTTACTTCTTATGAATAAGAAAGAACAATTTTATAGAAACTGCGCCAAATTTCTATAATTTTTTAAACAAGAATTTAAAAAATTACATTGTTTGATTATTTTATTATCGTACTAGAAAATTTAACAAAATACAATTTTTAGTCTTTTAAATTGAGTTTATGCTGAAAACAAAATGCTTAATTACATTATATCCATATTTGTATTCAATCGTTCTTCATTCACGCATATGCTTGGATATGCACATATTACAGACATGCATGCATCTTATACACTTACGTATATATTTTTTAATTACATCCTTTAGCGCACATACATTACAGTTTAAAAATTTTCGACAGATATAACACCTTCAATACCCGTTTTTTCAACAGATGAAAGTAGTAGTAATTAACCCGTCTACTCTACACTGGTGCAAATTCGCACTGACTAAAATTCCAAATGTCGGCGTTTTTTAAAATCATGCTCTCATTAATTTACATACTTTATTAACAAAATGAAATGTTTGATAAAAATAAATATCACAGTTCAATCCTTTATTAAATTTCGTATAAAAATCGCGTATTATATTTCATTATCGCATATTGCCAATAAAGTTATACTCAATTGAATTTACGAAATCCCAAATTGCACTAGTGCGGAGAGCGTCTGAACTGAACCGAAGTGTGGAGTGCACGGTTAATAAAGAATGTTATATAATCGAAATCCACAACATTACAATCCTTACAAGTACGTTTTTTCATCCTTGTGGCACTTTCATCACAAATAACACAAAGTCCTTCTGATGGTTAAAAACATTAAGCTTCTTTGCCGATTAAAAATAAAAGCATTAAATTTTGGTATTTTTATGTTAGTTGGTCGCAGATAATATATCACCAAATATTGTTACCATCGCAGTCATTTGTATTTCACGTATTTCAATTAAAATATAAATCTTTCACATATTTAATATTTAAACTAGTTGGATGTGCCAATCCCAAAACTTTTTTCTATCTCATACCTGTTAATATTTCAAAACGTTGTTACATATGTTACTACTTCAATACTACACCCACTTTGTTTTCCATCTTAAATTTCTGCCTCATTTTATTAACCGTAGTAAATGCAAGTTAATATCGATCATATTCGTAATTAAAATCAATGTTTTTTGCCATTTTGTTCAACATCAGCTGCTGGCGAAACGCCGGATTAGCTAAATGTTAAGTGTCCGTCAGTACATAAACATCCAATGTACAACAAAACTGAGAAAAATCGCTATCACAGCACCCCCTTTCCTGGGGCATATATCTATTTTCAACTCTGACCTGACGTCCATAATAAAAAAATATATATAATAAATTTGGTTCATTTCTATGTATAATTTCATCCACTTCTCGATAATACAATAATGAAAATATCACAAAATCGCTATTTCAGCGGAATGCCTCCAAATTCAATGGGGCATACGAAATTTGGTTCAATTCTATGCATACCTTCAAAACGCTATTCGATGATACAAAGAGGACACACACTCGGACAAACAGATATTTTGTAAAAACATCTTTTTCGGTATCTCTGCCCCATAAAACGTGTAAAGCAGTCCAAAACTGGAAATCAAAATAACTTCATTTACAATACTTCCTTCAAAGAAAAGTAAAAACATAACTTTCATTTAAAATACATGCTTTCCATATCATTTAAAGTACCAAAAAGTCGAAAATTGCACGTCACATGTGGCAAATGAGGTACGTTCGTACTATAACTAGTTTTATAAATATTCAGATCTTGGTGCAATAGCTGTTGCACTCTTATGCAAAAATGCATGCATACAAGAGTTATTACGATTATACAGGGTGACAAGAAATAACTTGGACGAAGTTTCAAACCAAAAATCTGTAAGTACCACTAAAGTTATAAAGTTATTGTCATGGGGAATTGATTCTAGAAAGCTACTAAACAGGTGTAAGTAAGTTAGTTGTGATAACCATTATGGTTAACAAACGATCTGCCATATTTGAATTACATATGCAAGGAAGGAAACAATGTGAAATTGTTCAACCATTGAAAGTGCCTAAGCAGACGGTTTCATACACAATCAAAAGGTTTAAAGAACTCGGACATGATGATGACAAGCCAGGAAGAGGTAGAAAGCTCACAGTTAACACATCAAGAACCAGGTAGTTATCAAAAAGCGAGTTCAACGAAATCCTAGGATTTCAATGAGAAAGGTTGCTAGAAAGATGAAGATCAACAGAGAAACTGCACGTTTGATGGCAAGAGTAGAGCTTGGTCTTCACCCTTACAAAATGAAAGAGGCTCAAAAGCTAACAGCAAAGAACAAACGCAAAATACTTCAAAGGTGTAAAGAACTGTTAAAGCGGGCCGCAGGTGATCGATGGCAAACATTTGTCTTCACAAATGAGAAACTGTTTTCGATTGAACAAGTTCACATTAGCCATAATGATAGAGTTTGGTCAGCAGAGGCACCTGGATCTTCTTGCATTGTTGAACGGCATTAACGACCCCATTCTGTAATGGTTTGGGGTGGGATATGTGCTAGTGGGAAAACACCACTTGTTTTTGTTGATCAAGGGATAAAGATTAATCAACAAACATATCGCAAACTCATTTTGGAAGATGTTGTCTTACCTTGATCACAAAAGTTCTTTGGAAACAAAAGATGGACCTTCCAACAGGATTCCGCACCTGCACACAGAGCTAAAGGCACTCAAGATTGGTGCAAGACACATTTTCCTGACTTCATTGGAGCTCAAGAATGGCCACCGTATTCCCCAGTTTTGAACTCAAAGGATTATTCTGTTTGGTCCATCTTGAAGACAAGGGTGTGTACTAAATCTCATAAAACTTTGGCATCCCTAAAGAAATCCTTATGCAAGGAATGGGATAAAATATCAGTAAGTGTGTTGCGGCCCATAGCCGAAAATTTTGTGACACGTTTAAATCTCTGTATTAAGGCTAAAGGTAGCCACTTTGAAAATTTGTAAATATATTAGACGAAATAATGTATTAATATTTATTTTGACGTTTGGCCGCAATATTTTCATTAGCATTAAAGTTATAATGTATCATGTGTGTCCAAGTTATTTCTTGTCACCCTGTATATGTTAAATTAAGTAATATGGAAATAATATGACTCCGTCTTAAATAGGGCGTAATTACCATGGCAACCTAAAATCATGTCCTATTATGGGATATCATTGAGTTAATTATATATGATAGGATTTACTAGAATGAAGAAAACTTTTATTAATATCTTTTTTAAGTTTTGATTCGATTTTCAAAAAATTTGGAAGGACTTGACAAAATTCTGCAACGATTATATATATTAAATTTCAAGGCATTCGGTTGGGTAGTTTTTGCATTTATTTGGATAGACGTACGGACCAGACGACGACTATAGGTGCTATGTATTTATATAATTATAAGCACACCTAATAGGAACTTTTTATCTTTTACTAATAAATAATACCATACATTAAATCATTTTATGTCGACATTAAGGCACTGCTACTAATTTATACACGCGAAAAATAAAAGCTACTGCAGGCGAGATTTGAGCTTGACTAGCATAAAGGTAGTGACACCCATCCCCCTCTAAAATTGTTTAAAGCGGTTTCTGCCTTTTTACTATTACTACTTTTGGAAACTGCAGAACTTTCTACACATACATTATTGTTTATAAAAAGATATCTTTTTTAAATATGCGAGATGAATTTAATTCCCTCATGTACAATTCATGTACAATTCCACAGTGGATATTTATCCACTGCATATTGCACTGATGAAAATTATTATTCCTTGGTAATATAATTTCAGGTATGAATATCAAATCACATACGATTTACATAATAAGATTTATTAAGAAAATCATAAAATCAGCAGTTTTTGAGAGTTTATTCGCCATTAAATTTTTGAAATTCATAATGCTGATCACCATGTGTAACTGTATTCTTTAAGTATACACCTTTCTACCCCTTGTGCTACATTTATAGAAACTTTCTTTTGAAGTCGAAAGGAATTTAAATTGGGCCAGGGGTAATTAATCGTAAAATACAATCATTAATATTCATTTGTCGTTCCCTTTGAAGAAATGTTTCTTTATCTTTGAATATTACATTATTTTATTTCTCTTGTGAAATAAATAAAATCGATTTCGTAGAGCTCGTGTGAAATTTCTGTAACTTTGTAAAAGGCTATAAAACAAAACAAAAAATAAAAAAGGCTGTATTGTTGGAAGATTTCATTTACGTACAATAATGGGAAGGATTAATAAATACATTTAAAAGAAAAAGTAGTAACCTTCATACATTTGTTTCCTTACATATTTTCTTATATATGCATATCTTACCTAATAAGATACATTTTATATAGTTTACATACACCTTTTAAAACTTATATATATCTTCTATCACACATACGTAGTTACACATAACAATTTTCAATACATATAATGGATGTACAAGAATGGATTTAAAAAAAGGTGGTTACAAAGTTAATAAAAAAATATTTATTTACAAATAGACGGAATTTGCCGTTACAGTTTCCCAAATAATCATTAAATCTATTTCGGTATTTATTTATCTAAAATCATGACCAAATTGTTTAACTGGGCTTGGTAGAAAATCACAGGTTAGATTTTCAATGTTTCAAGGTTCGATTTTCACATCGCTGTCTGAAAACAGCTTTCTTTCACATTAGTGTTTTTTTCAATGTACGAAAAAAGAAACAGTCACTGAGTGTGAAATCCGGGCTGGATCCAGATAAGGATTGGATCCAGACTTCCTACTTGAACTTTTACAGCTATTCTAGAGTTTGGCGAGTAGTATGGGGCCTGACATTGTCATGCAGGAAGGTAGCACATCACTCAACATGCCATGGCGTTTGCGTCGGATGGGTTTACGTAACCTTGTAAAAGTGGCACAATAACGATCGGAAGTAATGGTATGCCCAGGGTCCAGATACTCTATCAGGATAACACCGCTTGAATCCCAGAATATGGTTGCCATAACTTTACTGAGAGAGTATTTAACCTTAAACTTCTTTTTTGTTGGTGATCCAGAGTGTTTCCACACCATAGTGGCTCTTTTAATTGTGAGAATGAAATGATGAAACCAGGTTTCGTCCCCAGTAATGATTTGATCATTGAAGTGCTGACTGCCAGAATGGTCTGAAGAAACGTGAGACTGCCCATCATTCGCGCGGCTTTCTGCTCCTCGGATAACGCACGTGGTACCCAACGGCCACAAACCTTGGAATATCGCAACACATCAGAAGGGATACGCTGCATGGTACCGTAGCTCAGTACCCAGCTCTGACGTGATAGCACGTACAGCCAGGATTGATAATTTCGAATCATTTTTTCACCCCTGTTGATTTCTGTCATTGAATAACTTGGAGAGCCGCTCGCTTCCCTATTGCGGTTTTCCACATCCTCTCTGCCCAATTGAAAAAGATCGACAACATTTCCCTAGATGTTGTCTGGTAGTTGCTTCTTCACCATAACTTCCACGAATTTATGGTGAATTTTAGATGCGGACACATTCTTTGCCCATAAGAAATGGATCATGGCTCGCACCTTCAAGCAAGACCACTTTTCTAAACGTCTTTCCATTTCAATCACTCTGGCGCCTCTGCGAACTTACACTACCACTCGCTTACACTACCGACCCACGCAGTCGCTGTAACACAATTAGTGCCATCTCTCTCCTCTCTGGGGAAAAATATTCCCTCCACAATAACTTTTCAAATGCTGCTGCTTGCAACCTTTTTTTTTTTTTTTAATCCACCCTTGAAATAACTTTTTTTCAACAAATGAAGTTTTAACGATAAACAAACGATAAAGTTTCATCCGTTAACTACGTCACTATTCAATAGGGTAGCGATGCACAACCTGTGACCCGCGATGGGTTAATAACTGGCCCGCGAATTTTGTCAATTTATAATTGACAAAAATTGCAATTTTTGACCATGGGTGGCAGGAAATGAATTTCGTCAATTTGCCGCGGAAAACAGTTGCAAATTTCGTCAGTCAGTTAAAAATCGCGAATTTAATAAATCGTCCAGCCGAAACCAATTGTATCAATATAGGAAATTCCAGAGTTGCTAATTTCGTCAGTCGCTAATCGAAAAATACCTCGAATTTCACCAATCGGGCGCGGAATAATCGTGTGTTTCATCGATCGCTTGCGAAAAAGTCACGAATTTTGTTGATCGAGTACCGGAAATCGTAAGTTTCCTCAGTTTATCGTGAGAAAAAGTCGCGAATTTTACCAATTTTCCAAGGATTCAGTCAGTTAAGAATCGCGAATTTCGTTGACTGGGCGCGGGAAAAGCGCGGAAAAACTGGGAAATTTTCGATCGGGTGCGAAAAAAATCGCAAATTTCGTTGATCGGGCAGAAGAAAAATCTTGAATTTTGTCGATTAAGTGCGAAAAAAATTGCAAATCTTGTCGATCAGGTATGGTAAAATCTCAATTTCGGAAGTTTATCGCGAGAAAAAGTTGTGAATTTCGATAATTCGCCACGGAAAAAAATTGAAAATTTCGTCAGTAAGTTAACAATCGAGAATTTCGTTGACTGGGCGGGGAAAAATCGCGAATTTCGTTGATAAAGTGCGGAAAAATAGCAAATTTTGTCCATCCGGTGCAGGAAAATCTAAAATTTTGTTGATCGGTTGCGGAAAAATTGAAAGTTTCATCAATTTAACTTCATTCATAAAGTTCACATTTTTTTTTCTCCACTAGCCACTTTCATGCATATGTTAATATGCATGCACTTTTAATACAGCAAAATTTAATCCCCCCGAATAAAGTCAAGGAATATTTTCATGTGTTGAAAATAATCTTTGCTGTATCTCTGTTATATATACAAACATAAACTTTTGATATATCATTGTCAACTGAATTGGGTATGGTATGTTGACCGGGTAGGTGGACCTAAAGGGGTAAAACTGCCACTCCTCAGAAACTACGTTTTTTATAGGCCACAGATCTCCCCACCTCCCCTAAATACAATTATCTCTGTGTTACTGATGTGGCCCTCGACAACCCAGGTTTTTTTTTATAAGTGGCCCTTCTCTTAAAAAGGTTGTGCACCCCTACAATAGGGTATGAGATTGACAAACTGAGTCATCCACCATTTTGTAACGTGATGGCGAATTCAGAGATTAGACGAAAGAATGCGGAGGCGAGCGATTGGACGAAAATCGGCTTAAGCTTCAACATGTTCGCTACTTCGTCAGCTCCCCATGTAGGAACCTTAGCGAGGGAGAATTAACAAAGTGTAACCCAGTATGAGAGGGTGGGTAAACATGTTGTTGGCAATGCACTTAAAATAGGAGAAAAATTACGTTGACATTATTTGAAAGAACAGTTCATCAAAATAATTGTATTTTTATTCAGTTAATAACAGATATTTTTTTTTTCTCTTTTCAACATCTTGAAGTCACGTCAAGTATGATGTTAATGGTTTTGTAGTATGAAAAGGTAACAGATCGTATGTAACTTTTTCTTTTCTTCCATAAAATCAGTTCTAAATTAATAGTAGTAGAAAATGTGACGTCACAATAGAAGGGAAAGTGTAACTTGAATATAGCAACCTGTAACATAGGGGGTAAGGGAGAGGGATAGAAAAACTACTAAATTTGTGTGATGTAATTATTCGATGCTCCCTAATGAGGAATGTTACGTAATCCTAACAGACAAAACTAAATTCTCTACAATATTGTTTTTCTCCATTATCGGAGTGATTTTATCATAAATAACACAAAATTTTCATCGATTAAAGCAATAAGCAACTTTGTCTCTTAAAAAAGAACAATTCTAGAGAGATATTCTTTCTCTAAAAAATGGCTCCGCCTTTTTACAACTATTTTTGAAATCACAAAATTTCTTAAATATAATAAAATTTATTTAGAATCATCTTTCTGGCTATATAATTACAGCGGTAATGAAGTTATTTGTCCTCCTGTAGAAAATATTCTTTATATTCTAATAACAATAAATTATCATTACTTTGTGAAAAAATTTCTGAGTTATGTGTTTCCAATCACACATTATTTTGTTAATAAGAATCATTATATCAATATCCTAAATTTTTATTCTTTTTATAAGCATATAAAACACAAAGTTGTTCCTACGTTTAAAAGCAGTTAGAAACTCTGTCACTTAATAATAAAAAATTCTACTGAGATATTTCCACCTAAAAAGGGTTCCATCTTTTTACAGCTACTTTTGAAATTACAGAGTATCTTTAACATATTATTATTATTTATATATTACATATTATTATTTATAACATATTATTATTTATTAACTTGAATCTTTCTATATATGTAAGTTTCAGAAATGATGAAGTTAATTTCTCTCACGCATAAAATATTACATAAATTCTAATAATGATAATTATTGCTTCTTCATGACATCAGTTCAAATTTGAATGTTTCAAATTTCACAGATCATTTTGGTAATAAGAATTTTTATTATCAATATTCTTAAATCAGTAGTTTTGAAAAAAAAATCTCCAATTGCAAGGTGTATAAAATTCATAGCCTTGTGAATCTGTACTCTTTAATCATGAATTTTTCTATTAATTGTGTCACATTTGTATGAATATGCATTTTCTAAAAGTTGTGTCACATTTATATGAATGGGCATTTTTCTGACAATTGTGTAACATTTATATGAATGTACATTTTTTTGCCAATTGTGTCACATTTATATGAATGTGCATTTTCTACAAATTGTGTCACATTTATATGCATGTGCATTTGTATGCCAATTATGTCACATTTAAGTGAATGTGCACTGTTCTACCAATTGCGTCACATTTATATGGATACGAATTTTTCTACCAATTGTGTCACATTTATATGAATGTGCATTTTCTGCCAGCTGTGTGACATTTATATGAATGAGCATTTTTCTGCCAATTGTGTCACATTTATATGAATGAGCATTTTTCAACCAATTTTGTCCCATTTATACGCATGTGCATTTTTCTACCAATTGCGTTACATTTATACGAATTTGTATTTTTCTACCAATTGTGTCACATGAATTTTTTCATCGAAATTGATTTCAGTGGTGTGAGAGGTAAATAGTTATAAAATGCGTCATTAATATTTAGTTGGTTTAAATAAAACATTTATTTTTCTTGGAATATTTATTGTACTCCATTTTTTATATTATAAATAAATAAAATCGATTTTATAGAACACATGTTAATTTTTTGGAATTTTTTAAAAGGATATAGAAACAATTAAAAACTGTATTATTTGAATATTTTAGTGGAATATTTGTACTATAGTGGAAAGAATTGATTTACAGATTAATTAAATACGTTAAAGGAAGAATTAAATACATTTAAAAGATAAATTAATCACCATCGTGCTAAAGGCTAAATACTTACAAGTAAGGTCTCCATACGGACATACTCCAAAAAATCTGAAAAAATTATACAATGTTCTTTTCATAAGGTCAGATATGTTTATAAAAACAATTTCGGGGGAAACTCCATAGAGTGTCAGTTAAAAAATAATGAAAATTTCGTTATTTGGCTATTTATCACCGGATGGCGATGGAATAAAATTTCAAAAAATATTTTTTTTTATGTCAAATACTCTATAAGGTAAAAATATTTTATGTTGAACTTGTTTAAATAAATTTAATTTTAATAACTTTATTTTTGCCAGTTTTAGTTTGTTTTAACTATAGTTTTAATATATACATATTTATGAAAGTCAACTATGAAATTTTATGAATTAAAAGAAAAATTAAATTAATTAAAATTGTTTCGATCTTAAAATTAAGTCCAATAGAGCACTGTCGATTCAATTTTGTTGCTATGGAAACAAAAACTTCTCCGATATCGAAATGTATAACTGCAGCATTCTTCATTTGGCCTTTAATTTGGAATACGCTTAAATATAGGAAAACATTTTTTTACATATGAAATTATTTTAAAAGTGATAAAATAAAATAGCTGCAGCAACAAGCAACATAAATACGTAATACAAAAAAATATATGCATTAAACTATGTCATTGTTTAAGTTTAAATTCATTAAATACTATTTACACGCATTCTAAAAATCAATTAACAAGCAATTTTCAGATGCATTAAAATTGTTTGCTTTTGGCGAGGAAAAGTGCTGCTCGCCAAATCGCGTGACGATTTCGTCTTTTCGCGCCAAATACTCGAAAGTATTTTATTTTTTTTTACAGACTTTCTATTGTAATTTCGCCACTTAATTTGACTGATCTTTTATTACATACATAAGTAGTTTAATGAGTACTTTTTTTTTTCAAAATATTCCGAGTATGCCCAGTAAGGAGATCTTCCTTGTTAGTTCATTATCTATACTACCGGATACAACCCAGGCTTCCCGGTTACAGAATATATGTGTGGACAATTTTCTCTAATTAAAAATTCTAGTAGATCTTTTACATTTAATATGTATTTCTTAAATTGCTCACTAACAACACCTAAAAAGATTTTTAATATGAAAAATAGCGATCATGTATTCAAATAAAATTTTGGAATTTATTAAAAATAATATCATAGAAACTCGACAAAGTTTCTCGCCAAGAAAAAGAAACAACAGTGCAGTAAACCGTAAATGAAAGGAATTTCTGCCAATTAATGCCAAACGATATCACAAAAATTTTTTAGTAATCTTTCAAGTTTATATATTCCGGACTGACCAAAGCGGGATTTTGACCCCTCTATATCTCCGGTTCTATTTATGATAGAAAAAAAATTCTTGTTTCTAAGGGATGGGGCGTGCCACGTGACTCAGAAAACGAAAATAAAGTTGAATCCGGCCAATAGGTTTCTAGTAAATGCGATTTTAAAAGTACTGTTTTTTGCACTTTTGAAATTCTTGTTCTGACCAATTCTGTTGACAGGGCTACAGCAATGTGTAATCATCGGATTTTTACACGGTTTATGGCATTATAATTTTTTTATGAGTAGCTCAAACCTTTGAAAGTTTCATGTAAAAATATTAATTAGTTTTTGATCTATACCAGTTTAAAGTCTCTTTATTTTTGCAGCGTGGCGTGCGTAATATGTGAGGCATTCTCACAAATTTTTAACTTTTAAGTCCCTGAATAATAATTTTTACTTTCTTCTATCTTTACAAGAAGAAAGTATTGGATTCGTGAAAATTTTCGACTTCCGGTTTTCAACGGATTTATACGTTTTAGAATGCCCAGAACACGATTTGATGTTTTTTAGAAAATGTCTGTCTGTGAGTCTGTCTGTCACTCTGTCACTCTGTCACTCCGTCACTCTGTCACTTGTCTGTGAGTCTGTATGTGACAAAAATTTTGTGGGCGCTCTATCTCAAGAAATAATGCACGGAATTTCACAAAACTTCATATTTAGTTAGACCGTGATATAAACTGGACCTGATTAGTTTTTGGTGAAAATCGCCCAACAGGTGGCGCTGCTATGCGGCATTTTTCACGATTTCTGCAATAGCTATATCTCAAGAACTACTGCACGGATTTTGATAAAACTTCAGATTCAGTTAGTCCAAGATATAGTTTAGTGCTGATTACTTGTTTGTGAAAATCGCCCAACAGGTGGCGCTGGTATGCTGCATTGTTCATGATTATCGCAATAGCTCTAACTCAAGAAAAAATGCACGAATTTTCATCAAACTTCAGATTCAGTTAGTCCCTGATATAAATTAGTGCTGTTTAATTTTTGGTGTAAATCGCCCAATAGGTGGCGCTGCTGTGCTGCATTTTTCACGATTTCCACAAGAGCTGTATCTCAAGAACTATTGCACGGATTTTCATCAAACTTCAGATTTGGTTAGTCCTTGACATGCATTGACGTATAAATTAGTGCTGTTTAATTTTTGGTGTAAATCGCTCCACAGGTGGCGCTGCTATGCTGTATTTTTTGCGATTTCCGCAATAGCTTTTTCTCAAGAACTAATGCTTGGATTTTCAACAAACTTCAGATTCAGGTATACCTTAGTATAGTTTAGTGCTGTTTACTTTTAGTGTAAATCGCTCAACAGGTGGCGCTGCTATGCTACATTTTTTCAGAATTTCCGCTATAGCTCTATCTCAAGAACTAATGCACGAATTTTCATCCAACTTCAAATTCAGATATACTTTGATATGAATTGGTGCTAAATCGTTGTTATTTCTTGTACTATTTAAAGGATTTAATTGACGTGATTTATATAGAAGAAAGTTTTGTGATGACCACAACATACTAGTTATTTTAGTAAAAGAATTATCGAAATACCCGCTAGCTTCTTATTATTGCAGCGTGGCATACGTAATATGCGAGGCATTCTCACAATCTTTTGACCTTTAAGTCCCTGAATAATAAATTTACTTTCTTCTATCTTTACAAGAAGGAAGTATTGGATTCGTGAAAAATCGATCCGAACAAAACAAAATAATTTCTGTCGACACGCAACCGGAGCAGAACCCGATAAGAAAAAAACAAAATCTGGCACGAACCAAATATAATAACCGACAAAAATATTCTAAAGCACCATGAGCCGATCCAAGTAAGACAAAATAATTTCCGTGAACACGCATCTGGTACGGAACCTAAGAATTCCATTAGGAAAAACCCGAAATCTTACACAAATCAAATCTGAGACCAGACAAAAATATTCCAAAGAACCATAACCCGATCCGAGCAAGACAAAATAATTTCCGTGGACACGCAACTCGACCCGAACCTAAAATTTTTTTGAAAAAAAAACGAAATGTGACCCGAACCTAATATAACCGACGAAAATAATCTAAAGAACCATAACCTGATCCAAAAGACACAAAATAATTTCCTTGGACGCAACACGAGCTGAACCTAAAAATTCCAATAGGAAAAACTCGAAATCTGACACGAACCAAATCTGAACCCGATAAAAATATTTCAAAGAACCATAACCCGATACGAACAATACAAAATTATTTCCTTGGACACGCAACCCGAACCGAACCTAAAAATTCCATTAAAAAAACCTGAAATATGGCCCGAACCAAATCTGAATCCGACAAAAATATCCCTAAAAAACATAACCCGATACGAGCAAGAAAAAATAATTTCCGTGGATGCAACACGACCCCAACCTAAAAATTCCATTAAAAAACCCCGAAATCTGACACGAACTAAATCTGAACCCGACAAAAACATTCCGAAGAACCATAACCTGATCCGAACAAGACAATAATTTCCGTGAACACGCAACCCGACCAGAACCTAATTTTTTTAAACGATATATGGCCCGAAACAAATTTGATAACCAACAAAAATATTCTAAAGAACCATAACCTGATCCGAGCAAGACAAAATAACTTCATTGGACACGCAATCCGAATCGAACCTAAACCTTCCATTTAAAAAACCTAAAATCTGACCCGAACCATATCTGAATCCAAAAAATTCTCCCTAAAAACCATAAACCGATACGAGCAATACAAAATAATTTCCGTGGACGCAACACGACCCGAACCTAAAAATTCCTGTAGAAAAAACCCGAAATTTGACACGAACAAAATCTGAACCCGACAAAAATATTCCCAAGAACCATAACCCGATCCGATCAAGACAACATAATTTCTGTGAACACGCAGCCCGACCCGAAACTAAACTTTGTTTTTAAAAAACCGGAAATATGACCCGAACCAAATATGATAACCGACAAAAATATTCTAGAGAACCATAACCCGATCCGTGCAAGACAAAATAATTTCCTTGGACATGCAACCCGAACTGATTCTAAAAATTCCATTTTAAAAAAACCCTGAAATCTGACCCGAACCAAATCTGAATCCGACAAAAATATCCCAAAAACCATAATCCGATACGAGCAAGACAAAATAATTTCCGTGGACGCAACACAACCCGAGCATAAAAATTCCATTTAAAAAAGCCCGAAATCTGAAACGAACCACATCTGAACCAAACAAACAAACTATTCCAAAGAACCATAATCCGATCTGAGCAAGGCAAAATAACTTCTGTGGACACGCAACCTATGATCCGAACCTAAAAATTTAGTTTGAAATAAACACAAAATATGACACGAGCAAAATATTATAATCGACAAAAATATTCTAAAGAACCATAACCCGATCCGAGAAAGATAAAATAATTTCCGTGGACACGCAACCCGACTCTAACCTAAAAATTCCACTAGAAAACCCCCGAAATCTGAACCGAACCGAACCAAATCTGAATCCGACAAAAACATTCCAAAGAATCATAACCGGATCCAAGCAAGACAAAATTATTTCCGTTGTCATGCAACCCAATCCGAACCTGAAAGTTCTACTTGAAGGTAACCCATAACCCGAACAGTACCCGAAATAAAAATACATCAGGCCGTACCCCGATCCGAGCAAGGCAAATTAATTTCCGTGTACACTCAATACGACCAGAATCTGAAAATTCCATTTGAAGTCAACCTGAAACCCGACCCCGAACCCGATCTGAAAAGGACAAAAATAGTTCAAAGAGCCGTAACCCGATCCGAGCAAGACAATATTATTTCTGTCGACACGCAACCGGATTCATTTGAAGTCAACCCGAAAACCGACCATAACCCGGTTTCGGATCGAGTTCAATTATAACTTTCTGGTACAGATCGGGTTGCCTGTCGACCGAAATTATTTTGTCTTGCTCTTTTCTTTGGAATATTTATCTCGTGTTAAGATTTGTTGCGGGTCTGGTGTCAAGTTAACTTCAAATGGAATTTTTAGGTTCTGGTCATGTTGCGTGATCAAGGAAACTAATTTGGCTTGCTCGGATCCGGTTATGGATCTTTGGAATATTTTTGTCAGGTTCAAATTTCGGGTTTCTTTCAAATGAAATTTTCAGATTCGGATCGGTTTGCGCGTCAACGGAAATTATTTTTTCCTTCTCGTATCGGATTATTGACCTGTAGAATATTTTTGTCGGGTTGAAATTTCGTTTTTTTCAAATGAAATTTTTAGGTTCGGGTCGAGTTGCGTGTCCACGGAAATTATTTTGTTTTGCTCGGTTCGGGATATGGTTCAATGGAATGTTTTTGACGAGTTCAGATTTGTTTCGGGTCAGATTTCGGGTTTTTTTTCAAATGGAATTTTTAGGTTCGGATCAGGTAACATGTCCACGGAAATTATTTTGTCTGTTGGGATCCGGTAATTATTTTGTCTTGCTCGTATCGGATTATTGACCTTTGGAATATTTTTGTCGGGTTGAAATTTCGTTTTTTTTCAAATGAAATTTTTAGGTTCGGGTCAGGTTGCGTGTCCACGGAAATTATTGTGTTTTGCTCGATTCGGGATATGGTTCAATGGAATGTTTTTGTCGAGTTTAGATTTGGTTCGGGTTAGATTTCGGAGTTTTTTCAAATGGAATTTTTAAGTTCGGATCAGGTAACATGTCCACGGAAATTATTTTGTCTGTTGGGATCCGGTTATGGTTCTTTGGACTTTTTGTCGGGTTCAGATTTTGTTCGGATCAGTTTTCGTTTTTTTTTTTTTTCAAAGGGAATTTATAGGTTCGGGTCGGGTAACATGTCCATGGAAATTATTTTGTGTTGCTCGGATCGGATTATGGTTCTTTGGAATATTTTTGTTCAGATTATTTGGTTCAGATTTGGTTCGGGTCAGATTTCTGGTTTTCTTCAAAGGGAATTTTTAGGTTCGTGTTGCGTTGCGTGCGCACGGAAATTATTTTGTCGTGATCGGATCAGGTTACGATTATTTTCAATATTTTTGCCTGCTATCAGATTTGGTTCGGGTCAGATTTCGGGATTTTTCAAATGGAACTTTCAGGTTCGGGTCGAATTGCGTGTAGACTGAAATTATTTTAGCTTGCTCGGATCGGCGTACAATCTGTTGTAATTTATTTTTTGGGTTCGGTTCGGGTTATGGGTTTATAAGTCTAAAAAAATCACCCTGATTGTGAAATAAGTGGTTATTTGTTAATTAGCCTAACTGCTGTCTACATTGTTAAAAATTTACAGCATTCTGTCCAGTCATTCGACCGTTTTTTGAAAAAAATGGTTTCTTAACAGTAATTTAACTATATTCTGACCATAAAATGGCCAAGAATATGGTCATAATAGTGTTAAATTACGGTTGCGTAACCGTTTTCGATAAAAACGGTCAAATGACTGGACAGAATGCTGCAAATTTTTAACAGTGTAGGCTCTATGCAATAGGCTTGAAAAATATTAGGCTAATTGGAAAATGAGAGATAATTCTCCAATTAACCTGCATGTATATCTCACATTACAGTAAACATTTAAAGCAGGTTAGAACTCGCGCGATTACGGGTTGAACATTAAAAAAAGGCAAAAATTCGCCAAAAACGTAAAATAAAAAAAATTATTCAAAATTTTCGAATTTTTGGCTTCAATCGTTCATGAGCCCCCTACAAGCAACCCGTGTGCCAAATTTCGCAGCCCTACGCCCTGTTGTTTCCGAGTTTGTGAGGTTACATAGATAGATACGCGCACGGGTTTTAATAGGATAGATGTTATTGCATTCGACCCAGTTAAGCTCTCTATTGTAAGGCGGCATTGAAGAATTTACGGTTCGTTCACAAGGTCACATTACAACCGAAAGATATTTTCTGAGTGGCATGTATTTAAATGAATTTGTACCTTTTCAATCTCTAGACAATTTTAGGTTACTTGAACGTTGAATGTGAATTCAATTTGTTCATCTAAAGGCTCGACGATCCAGGTTTCTACTTTATGAAAGATGTTTCTATTAGCCACTTTATTATAATGCTTCTAGATTTCAGCCCACACCCTTTTAAAATTCCAATACTATCGGTATTTTTGCACACAAAATTTAGATAACAATTAAATGAACTTTTATTTTGCACCAATTCTGAATGATGTTTGACGAAGGTACTGCGCACAATAATCATCACCAAATGTCCTGCTGATATTTGAGGAGAAACTGGATTATAGAAACGTACCAGTTGACCTCGATTATGGAAAGATTCTAGATAAACACTGACTACGGAGAAACCACAGAACAGGCTCAGAAAGATAATATAAGTACTTTAGTGAATCACACAGTACTTATAGTCATGAAAACAACTCGAGAGAACTTAAGGATCACTGTTTATCATACTGAAATAAGCGAGAAAGTGTTCAATTCTGTATTGCTTTTATACTAAAATGCACATACACTCAAATATTTTTTTCAACATTCCAAACTTTGCAATTTATTCAACTTAAACCATTTTACAAAGATAATATAGTGAGTTTGGTTTTTTATTACATAATTTTTTTCATTTTTTACAATCTTTTTACATCAAATAAATTTTTGGCAGTTTTATTGGAGTTTTTCCTTTTCTTTTCATTTAAAAAGATTAATAAGGGGATTTATTAAACTAATAGATTCTGTTATTTTGGACTTGGTAATTAAAGAATGTTATCAATATGTCATAAATAGCTTTTAGTTAATTTTTAATCAGATAATAGAGCTACTTAAAAATTTACAAATATGACTGAAATTAGGGAAAATCATTTCATAACGATGAAATATCGAATTCTGAACTTTTATTGAAATGAATTATAATTTATCGTATGAATGATCCGAAATATGTGAGAAAATACTTGGAAAGCATATGACTTAGTATGTCCTGCTAGTCACGTAAAAAACAATTATGGATTTCGAAAGTACATGCATTGAAAATTCAGAAAATCCAACAAGTGTTGGAGCTTGTGAAAACATTTTCTAAAAAAAAGGGCTTAATCAGATAATCCGAGTTTCTGCTGCGCTTATCGGAGGGACATTGGATTTCAAATATTAAAAAAAAAACTAATTTTATTTAAAAATTACTTCAAGTATGCCCGGTGATAAGACAAATGCTCATTATTCAGTCTGTTTTTAAGTCTTTACATATTTTGTGTAAAATGGTGCGAATTTTGAAAATGTAATGGCAGTTTTTCAAAAGTTATTAAAATAAAATCCTTAATGAGTTAATTTATGAATCACCCTATAGCTTATAGAACAACAGCTAAAAATATTGCTGGATAGTTCGACACGTTTTATCATTTCTAAAAAATAAATGATTTCTTCTGAGATTTGTATGGATCGATAAAATGTATTTGAATTGTTTTTAAAAAGTCCAACATTATGCCTTAATAGATATATTACACTTTTGAAAAGTTTATAGCCTCACTATTAAATTATTTTTTACTTTTATCATCTTTCGTTTATCTTTTCTTTTTGGAACTAAAATGGAATATGTATAATGCAAATGAAATACCTTACAAAAAGAAGTGATATCTAATCAGAAACAACTCGTTGTAAATAATGCCGCCACGCCACACACTTAAAATGTCAGTCATAAAAAGAAGTGATATCACATAAAAAGAAGAGATATAGAAGTGCATACTCCGAGTGCCGTGTAAAAATCTATCACTAATCATAATGTTTCCAAAGGACTCGGAGTGAGATACAGTATGTGAAAACTGCTTGGCGACCTGCAGGCGTATATTTAATATATGCAGTACCTGTACCAATTTCGAAAAATTCTGAAAGTCGAAAAAATTAATTTTAATTTCTCATTATATCACTCTTATAAATATTTGTAGGGGGAAGATCTGTAATAAATCAGAAAGATTTGTAAAACAAGCAGGAAATGCTATGTAATTGTGGTAATCATCTATTATTACAATTATACTTCTCATTATTTTAAACATAATTTTTAATTACATAAATACGTTTAATAATACACTGTATTAAAATTAAAGGGAAAACTGGTAAAATGGATCCTGTTTATGACAGATTTATTTCTTAAACGTAAATGTCGTGTTTCCAACATAAGGAATATAATACTAGTAGCCGTACTAGAACAGATTTTTCCCCTGTCATGTGCAATTCCGTTTACGCAGGCTTTACTGCAATATATCTTAGTTTAATTAACGTATATTATTAGGTGCATTGTTAGTAATATTCATATGATCATTATTTTTTATTAATATTTTACAAACTCAAAATGTTTATCACATGTTTACTTAGAAAATCCTCCTCATAAAAGTGGTCTTTCTCATTCAAATAATGGTAATCAACAAATCGATCTCATCATGTTAAATAAGAATGGGCATGTAAACACCATAAGCTTCGAATTTTCACAGTTTAATGGGAGAATTAATACATGAAGAAAATTGTTAAACAAATAGCCATATGTAAGTACAGGAAGAACAAACAATTATAAAAGCTTGCAGGTCGCCAAGCAGTTTTCACATACTGTACCTCACTCCGAGTCCTTTGGAAACATTATGAGTAGTGATAGATTTTTACACGGCACTCGGAGTATGCATTTCTATATCGCAACTTTTTATGTGATATCACTTCTTTTTATGACTGACGTTTTAAGTTTGTGACTTGGCGGCATTATTTACAACGAGTTGTTTTTGATTAGATATTCGTATTGGTCTCGTACCAGGAGTTAATAGGACATAATCACTAGAAATGTCGCTACATGCAGCAGCCTTTTTTTTTTCCTAATAATTTCAGTGGTTTAAGAGCGTAGTTCGATTCCATGTCTTAAATTTGTATTTTATTTATATTTTATTTATTTATTCATTTATTCCATGAATTTTTAATTTGCTTATAGATTATTAGCCGGTAACAAATTATAAACAATATAAATACAAACATATTACTCTTTAGTAATCGCTTGCATACGACAGAGACAGGTTCTTTAAAAAATCATGCATCAAAATTATTTTAAAAACTATACGAATTAGTAAATTGTGTTATTAGTTTACAAAAAAACTGCATTTGAAAGCATATTGCTTCCTTATATGACGGTGTAAAAATTGAAATTTTTCAATGGTTAGAATTTGCAGAAAAAGCGAAATTTAATCGACAGGTGTTTCCAGCGTCAAAATGACGTCAGTATTACTTATGGCCATGTTTGTCTTTTATAATAAAGATAGTTACATGCATTCTTGTCTTACTTATATTTTTGTATACGCATATCTTACATACTTACTTACATATTTACTTACATCATAAAATTACATACGTCTTACATACATTACATCTTAAAAACTTACATATATCTTATAACATGCATGTATGTATACATACATACATACAGACAACAACTTTCAATATATAAAATAAACGATTTTTAGCAACTGACTTAGCAACTGTATTAGTGACTAATGAGGTATATTCCATAACCATAAACCTAATTCACAACGTTACAACAATATGCGGAATAAAGCTTCTTTTTCTTTGTGTAATGATTAAAATACATTATTGTTTAAAAAGCAATTAATCACCAGCTTTCACCATCAAGTGAAATTAAAATAAAGTTGTTATCAAAGATAAACACTGGTATTGCAGGCATTCAAGGAGGGATTAGATTCTTTTTTGTAAATAAGAAATCCAAAAATTGGAGGATCAATAGGCCAATATATGGTGAAAAAAAAAGAAAATTTACTTTCGTATTCTTGTCATCGCTAGTGAATTTAGCATGATACAAAAATGGTTTTATGTAAACATCAGTTTTTCCAACGAATAACAGCAAAAAGCAATTCTGTCTCTTAATAATAAATATTTCTATCTAGATATTTTTCTCCTTAAAAAATGGATCTGACTTTTGAGAACTACTTTTAAAATTACAGATTTTTTTTTAAATACAATAATATATTTTTAAGACATGTTTCTAGATATGTAATTTCATCGGTAATGGAATTATTTGCTCTCGTGCATATAATATTCATTAATTCTAATAATGATAATGATTATTCCTTTGCGACAAAATTTAAGACTGGAGTGTTTCAAATCACACATCATTTCGTTAATAAGAATCATTAAATCAATATGCTTAAATCAGCAGTTATCCTTTAATCAACAGTTTCTTTAAATATTCGTCATAGGAAACCTCAAATTGCACACTAATCATATCCGAAGATAAATATACTTTTGAGCATGCATTATTCTATAATTGTTTTACTCGAAGTAAAAATGGCTTTCAATGGTGTCAGGGGTAATTAATCATAAAATGCATTCATTAATATTCTTTTTCAAGCTTTCTTTGAAGGAAATGTTTTTTCCTCCTCATGCATGAATAAAATCAATTTTTCAGAACGTATGCTATAGTTCTGTAACTTTTAAATAAGAATATATATACACAGGGCCAAAAATAGCCTTTTTTGCACCCGGGACAAACATGGATTTTGCCCCCCCCCCCTCTCTCTCTCTCTCTTCCGCAAAGTATATTTATAAAGAGAATTTTACTAATTTTCTAATAGCCGACTTATTTTAAAATTTAAAATATGTAATACTGAACTACGTAATCTACCATGGCGGATCCAAGAGGGAGGTCATGAGGAACACGATCACTCTCTGAACACCAACAAAAATATCTAAAGATCCTTTTTAAAATGAAATATACAGTAGAGTCCCGATTAACCGAGTCCCTCTTAACCGAGTTTCCCCTTTAACCGAGTTATTTCTTTTGATTAACTGACGTCTTTCATTATTATGAAGCAGCCATTATAAATGAAGTGTTAGGTGAAGATGAAAGAGCAGCCACGACTGCTCTTTCATCTTCACCTAACATTTCATTTATAATGGCTGTTTCATAATAATGGAAGACATCAGTCCATCAGAAGAAAATGATCCATTCCAAAGGTATAATCCTCCATTTGGCGCTCCTTCGTTCTGGCGCCTGGGGCACATGCCCCCTCTGCCCGCCCCCCTTAGTTTTGATCCTGTATATACATATATAAATTAAGGTTGAGATAAAAATTGTATTATGTAATATAATCACACTGAGATTTTCATACAAATTTAAAGATACTTCGACCAATTATGCCAAAAATTAACGTATTAAGCAATAATCTGATGTTATTTTCGAGACATCGTTTCAAATAAATACTTTTCTTGTACTGAACTATAATTGCAACTACATTATCGAAAGTTAACTACTTTATCTACTTTAACTACAACCAGGGACCACTTAACCTCTGAATCTAAGGGAAGTACAGCATAATTTTGGGATCCCCTTTCACACAGGAAAAGTTTCCTAAATTCTACATTCATGAAAGCTTTTCAATGCAACAAATATCCCAAGAGGGGCTTATCTGAGTTCAGATATTTCATTGTATTGAGTTTTGTATTTGTGGTATGTATAGTTGTTATATGATGAGATGCAAGGGCATTTCTAACCAGCATATCAAGATGCCATATGATTGGTTAACAGTTTATTGATCATATATTAACTACTCGGTTAGATAAGTTCCTTAAGTAGTATGGATTTTCTCTTGTACTAGGCACACTTTCTCCTCCAAAAGAAAAATAATTACAAAAAAACAATGTAGAAATATATATAAAGGGAATTAAAGCCCCCTTTATAGTCATTTTCGGGCCCTTTTAAATTTAGAGGAGGAGCTTGTACTTCATGTACCTTCTGAATAATAGGCACTGTTACAAAAATTTGTTTTAAATGTAACGGTCAGAAATTATTTTTCAAAAGTCGTGACTGCGTCACATCTTTCGGATTTTGTCAAAGGACGCGAAATTGAAGACACTAATTGATTGAAGAATTGACTGACAATTGACTGAATAATTTGGATTCGAAATTGAAGACTTAAATAATACAGTTGTTTCTTGTTATACCGTACCTGTCGGAACACAATCAAATACTCGAAGGCATTACAAAATTTAGGAAGATAACATACAAGAAAACGTCTTGTATTTGTCTCCAAACTGTTAGTACATACAAGTGGAACTTCGCTTGGCTCTTGGTTTGCTAGTCGGTTTTGCCCAACCGAACTTCGAATTAAGCAATCCTGAGGTTCGAAACCGCACTCCCTTCACCATCGTTCACCCCTGCGTGCTTCACCCACCCTGGTCTGGAATCGAACAAATCTTGTATCGTCGTAATTTTTCATTTAGACCCAGATTAAATTCAAATTTTCAGCATCGTTCTTCCCGTTGGGGCAAGAACCGATTTTGCATTATTCCAAAGTTAATTTCATCACAGAAAAAGCAAAATTTACCAATCATGCATATTAAAAAGAAACCTACTGTCGATGCAAGAGTCGCGACAAAAGGGGTGAGTCGAGAATGAAAATAGTTTGCGTACCACTGGTATATATTATTAAAATTTCAGAGCTTTTGTATAAAATTAAGTGTATTTTTTTTATCAAAATGTGAGTAATATTAATCCTACGGCAAAATGCGCAGAAAAATCGAAAATTGACTTCAGGGAATGAATTTTTTAAAGGGTTAATTTTCGTATATTTTGGAATCGTTTTCAGTGTTGCAAAGAATGAAAGTATATGTTATTTGGTATTTTCGTTTTTGCATATTTTAATTTTTGGAGTCAATGCGTTATTTGAAAATATGCCTGAGAAAGGGGGGAGAGGCGGTGCATTCCGGTATTTTAAATGCTTAAATACATAGTCCTTTTCGTCAAAACTCTTTTGAAACTTTTAGAATTTGAAAACATGTTTTCCTAACCTGTGTAAAACAATTGAGAAAAAATAATGATATTTAGTGGTAAAATGGCTGGTAAGAAGACTTTTTTTTTCGTTTTGTCTATTTCAGTCCTTGTTGCCTGAACTCTGATATTTTCAGCAGTTGTGATTTCAGGTATGATGGTTATGCACCTCGTGAGAAAACAAAGTGAAAAATATTGATATCTAGTTGTAAAAGAAATATTTTTCGGAGTCCTTTTGATCAAACTAAAGATTCCAGTACAGCGAAATTTGTCTCGGAAATTCCAGTCACAATCTGCTTAAGACCACGTTTACTTACAATTTTTTTCTTTCTTATTATTATTTTCCTAATTTTTTCCCCTCTTGCATTTTTTAAGAGGTGTAGATTGTGCTAATAAAAGGGTTTCTGAATGCATTTTCATTATTTACCTTGCTACAGCCTGTTGTACGTACTACCACACCAGCCGGATAAAATACAGCTAAGTTACTTTTTTTTATTCAATGCGTGTTATGTCTATTCCTTAAGAAACTATGTCAACTATTATAAAGAAATTCATTTTTGATTTCAGACCATGTTTTGAATAAGCTGGAACCCACGCAGATCAGCCGTGTTTTTTAAACCCGAGATTCTTCAGACAGCCTTAAATGACCTTTACTTATTACTTTTTGGAAGAAAAAAAAAATTATTTTTCTTTCTTCTTCTTCTCCTACTTTTCCCCCTTGCATTGGTTGTGAGATGTTAAATGTACTAATAAAACGGTTTTTGAATCCATTCATTATTTATTTTGCTAATGTTTTGAATAAGCTGGAACCCACGCAGATCTGTCTTGTTTCTGAAACCCGAGATTCTTCAGACTGCTTTATTACACGTCATCCCTTTTTACTTTTTTCTATTTCTACAAGAAGAAGTATTGGATACGAGAAAATTTTCGACTTCCGGTTTTCGTAGGATTTACACTTTTTAGAAGGTCCTGAGCACGATTTGACTGCTTTTAGAAAATGTGTGTCTGAGAGTCTGTGAATCTGCCTTTCTGCCCGTCCGTTTATCTGTCTGTATGTGACACAAATTTTGTGGGCGCTTTAAAAAACTTTAGATTCAGAATATAATTTATATATATATATATATATTTCTAATATAAATTAGCGCTGATTACTTTTTGGAGTACATCGCCCAACAGGTGGCGCTGCTATGTTGCATTATTCATAATTTCCACAATAGCTATATCTGAAGAACGAATGCACATATTTGCATGAAACTTCAGATTCTATTTGTGCCTGATATAATTTGGCGCTGATTACGTTTTGGTGTAAATCACCCAAAATGTAACGTTCCTATGCTGCATTTTTCCCAGTTCCTGCAATATCTCTATCTTGAGAGTTAATGCACGAATTTTTATCAAACTTTAGATTCAGTTAGGCCCTGATATAATTTGGTGCTGGTTAGCTTTTGGTGTAAATCGGTCAACAGGTGGCGCTGCTATGCTTCATTTTTCACGGTTTCCGCAGTAGCTCTACCTCTGGAACTAATGCAAGAATTTTCATCAAACTTCAGATTCAGTTAGTCCCTGATATAAATTGGTGCTGATTAGGTTTTGGTGTAAATCAACCAACAGATGGCGCTGCTACATTTTTCAGGATTTATAGGATTTTAGCGATAGTCATCTTTCAGGAACTAGTGCACGGTTTTTATATCTTTAGAATCCTCATGATGGGCATAGATTGTCATTTAATTTCGGCACTGTGATAGCAAATTTCGAAGTATTAACATATTATGGGATAGAAGAAAGTTTTAGGATTGGCACATTCAACTAGTTTTCAATAGTCGTTGACCCAGAAGCCAAAATTAGTGCTTTTCGTTTCATCTCTGAGGACTTGGTGATATATACCTTTTTAGATTCACAACGGTGATACTATGATGATAGTATGAAATATAAGGTAGCTTATAGACGCCATATTGAAAAGATGAGCGCCATTTATCACACATAGATATGTATAATTATTTTTGCAATTATCAGATAATTTAAGAGATTTCGATGAAAAATGGAAAGAACAAGTATTGTTGAACATAAAACGTTACACAGATTATATTTTTACAAAGATTTTATTTTAACATGATGTTTATCATTATATTTAACTTTATGTTTATTAAATTTTCAATTGGATAAACAGTTAAAAAAACATTTACGACGAAAGAAAACCGAAGTCTTGTTTTGCATTTTAATGCATATTATTTTCACGTGGATAAGGCACAGCAATTCAAAAAATAATTAATGCTGGGGAAAATATTGTACTGTTTCTTAAGAATTAATAAATAACAGAAATCTTAGTCTTCTTCATTGCTGTCATCACTGGTTGACATTCGTGTGTCCAAATCACTTCCATCGTCATAGTTGGAACACTTCTGTATTCTGCATATACTATACTTGTACATCTGAGGTTATTAAAAATACACACATGATGGCATGACACATGTTCTTGAACAAGAACATGACATCAGTTCCAAAACAGCTTCAGGAGCAGGAGGACTGCCATTCCACTGGACCTCTAGATAACCTCTTCCCTCACTATCTGTTCCAGAAATCCAACCATATTTATCCGGGGATGGAAGATCAGGATCAGCCTGTAAGCACTTCTTGCAAACAAGACCCTAGTAATTAGCTGTCATTACCTGTAGTTAGAGTGTACTGCTACATAGCAGAAGGCGATGCGACTTCATAGACCCCTTTTTTACAGAAAAAATAGTATAGCGCAATTCATTGATGTCAGAGTATTTGTGCTTTCCATAACAGAACTGGCAAACATACAACTAAAGCGGTTTCTTTGTTTCCTCTGATACATCAGCTTCAGTACCAAGGGCCTTAAAGCATCTCGGAATTCAGTTTTCTGAATCATCATTTTCCCTTGTCTGCAAAAGCACTTACCGTATCGCAACCTGACAGTGAATGCATTCCAGGTAACTCATTACATACCTCTTTACCTAGAACCCCATGCATCTCACTCAAGTTGTGGTGCTTTACCCTGTCATTGGATCTACATTTTAGAAATATTAACCCTTTGTAGTTTTCAAATCGTTTTCTAAAGAAAAACAGTGTGATAACTTTCACACCAGTATCTATAGAGATAATAATAATAATTCTAAATCCAGACGCTAAAGCATGGTGTACATGAAATAAACGTTGCGTAAACACCGCTTTTTGGAAGCATGTTAATTTGGTGGCTTCTTCTAGTTATTTCGTAAATTTATAGTATTTTTCTCCACAGGTGACGTACATCACTCGTGTATTCAGCTGTTTTAGATAATGTTTATTTTGCCATTCTTGTGAAATGAAATGTATAAGTTCTTTCTTGTTCTCCTCATCACATAGAAACTGCTTTCATTTTCGTACTGGGTGTCCAGGAGTTATATTACTTTTATAGCATCACCAACAGCTCATTCTTTTCGCTCATCACTTTTTATTGACAACTGCCTATAAGTATCAAATACATATATTCTTTGAGAGGATGTATATTCTTGTATCATTTTAGAAAACTGATTATTTGCTAGTTGTTCAAATGTTTGTGGCTCCTGCCTTAGCTTTTGAACAAAGCACATTCCGTCAATGATGGTAACAACACCATCATTTGGAATTCTTTCAACAGTCGCAGCCTTTTTTCATAACATCCATCAGTATGATTTCGCAGTTTTTCACATTGAACCATCAGGTGTTATTAAAGACACTGGAAGAGGCCAGAGATGGTACCAAAAGGCAGTTATCATATACAAATTTCTTCGCTCAGAGGTGATCGTCATCTGAGCAAACATATGTCTTTCTGCCTTGACAACAAACTTTGATTTATTAAACTTTACACTCTGTTTCTTCTTCAAGTCAGAAAATGTCTTTAGCTTCTTTGTCTTTGGAGGTATGTAAAACCCTTCTGGCTTTGAGTCTTCATATAGATATTCTCTCTTGAAAGTTTGGTAAGCTTCTTCACCCACCTCATGACCTCTGACCATGTCAACGAAAATTTCTAGATTTGGCATTGCTCCAGTTGATTTTATTACCATGTCTAGATTTATCCATTCATTGATAATCATGTTCTGTAAACCTGAGATTTCACGTTCATCATTCTGGACTCTGCTCAGAAAAAGATCTGGATGTAGAACAGATTCTTCCGTAGAACTGATTTTGGTTCTTTCACGAATCATGTAAAGAACTGTTGCCTCATATCAGAAATATCTCTCAACTGACCCCTGCATGTCTTTATTTATTGTCTCTTCATCGCCTTATTAATTTAATAGCAAACAAAACCAAGAAAAGCTTTCCAATCACCCTGTTTATTGGCGGCCATTTTCCAATATGGCGACCATTAGCTACCCTGTTTTCGAAAATATCATGGATAAATGTCATTCTGATGTTGTGGGGAATCCAAAATTGTATGCTTTAACAAGACCCCTGACATGAAACCACAAGAGCCCCTGGCTCAACGACTGCGGCCATTTTCCAATATAGCGCCCACTAGCTACCCTAATTTTTGAAGTTATCATGGATAAATGTTATGCTGTTGTAGTGAATCCAAAAATGTATGGTTTCCCAAGTCCGCTGACATGAAACCACACGAAAACCTGGCTCAACGGCGGCGGTCATTTTCCAATATGGCATCCCTTAGCTACCGTGGTTTTGAAAGTATCATGGATAAATTTCAGGCTAACGTTGTAGTGAATCCAAAAGTATATGGTTTACCAAACCCGCTGACATGAAGCCACACGAGGTCCTGGCTCAACGACTACAAATTTCACCTATTTTTCATGCAATTATAAGCAAACATGGACTCAACTCATCTAATGCAGCAGGATTATTCAACATCACACCTTACAGCGGCTTTCGTAGGTACTTCAAGAATATATGAATTGCTTCATTGGTTCACATTGAAGATTACAATTCAAAAATTCTAGAAGTTGTTTTATTTACTTTTTTTTAAAAACATCAAATATTCTAACTGACAAACTACACACGGAATTTAATAAAAACAACAGATTCTTTTAAACAGTGACATAAATTTCTGTTAATTAAGTTTTGGTGTATATTGCCCAACAGACTGCCGTACTATGCTGCATTTTGTACGATTTCAAAAATAGCTCAAGAAATATTTATCAATATATCAATATCTCAATATCTAATGAACAGAATTTCGTCAAACATTAAATTATATTATATCATGACATAATTAGCTGTTCATAAGATTTTGGAGTATATTCCCTAACAAGAGGCTCTGATGTGTTGAATTTTTTATTATTTAAAAAATTGCCATATCTCAAGAACTAATACGCGTAATTTCAAACTACCTATTAAGTTACAGCATGGCATAATTAGATACTGATAAGGTTTCAGTGTATATCGCCCAACATGTGGCACTACTATGTTGGGTTTTTCACGATTTCTGCGAAAATTAATATACACAATTTAATTTAACTTCATACTCTGATAGAACTTGACATAAATAGATGCTGATGGAATTTTGAATTTAGCATCGAAGAGAAGGCAAAAAAGTAAAAAAAAAAAAAAACGATAAAATTAATTTTTGGAAACATTTTTAAACCAACGTATTTTGGGAATTTCTTTTGATAATCACCGTAGAATGTAATATTAATAACCATGTGTAAGAAGGTTGATTTGAGGGAGCTTTATTTGGAAATTGCATCACGTAAGATCTTTAAAGTTCTTCGGAGTATAAATTGAATTTAATGGTGTCAGAGGTAATTAATTATAACCTTCATTCATTGATATTCACTGTTCACTTTTTTTAAAAAGGCATTTCTTTGATCTATATTATTATTATTTCATTAGCGTCTTCTGAATAAGAAAATTAATGTGTAAAATTCACAAAAAATTTCTTTGAACTTTTCCATTGCGCGTTTTGAAATTCAAGATAAATGAAAAGTGCACTCTGTGATCAGAGTAAAAATAAGATGCTGATAAAAAGGAATAGAACATTTGATCGATTACATGAAGTTTTTCATTAATCAACAATTCGACGGTTATTGAAACTTTCAAAATGAAAGGGAATGAAGCTCATAAAATATTATCCAGAGCTTTGTATAGGCATGTATAATTTCAGAAAAAAATGTCTGTTACACCATCTTGCAGTATACCCATCATTCTTCAAATCATTAAAACACTTGTTTCTTTTCGATCTCGAAGAGTTCTTCATTACGGCAATAGCGAAGGGCTCTAATTATCAAAATTTTAATTACAGCGATTTTATGAGAAACGGAGCATTCTTATCTGAAGTTCAGATACTGTCCGGAAGAGGTAGCTTTTAGGTAGCGTTCATTGCAAAAAGTAAAAACCTGCCTACTGCAGATGTCCGGAAGAAAGCAATTCCGGAAAATTTTTGTATATTTTCACCGATCATGACCCTCAGACCCCTAAAACAACACACCATGATTTATATATATATATATGTGCATATACATATATATATATATATATGCATATATATCTCATTTTTGTCAGGCTGTAACTCTCGTATTTATGAACCGATTGGATGCGACTTAAAATGTACATAACAAACAACACTGTTTCGACCGAGTTCGCTGGCCAACTTCATCCACCATCTTATTTCAAAATAGTGACCACTTAAAAATGTAAAACTAAAAGAAATATACAAAAAATTTCGAAATCCAAATTTGTTTTATGTTTAAGTTTTAAGCCTTGTACAAGGACTAGTAGAAGGATTCCGGAGCATTTTTAGTTTTATATGTAACTTTAAAAAGTGGATGTGTTACAGCCGTGTGAAACTGTACGGTGGTTGACATTTTGAAACAAAATTACAGATTTAAAAAATCCAGGATTAATTTATGTTTTAGAGAACGTTATTTCTCGCAAATTATCTTTCATTGTAGTAGCCATTTTCCCAATCATACACATAAAGCTATTAAACAAAAACATAATTTGCAGAACAAATTTAAAAAACAACTGGAAATAAGTAAGCATTGCATTGTCGCGCAATGTAAGGTGTCAGGAGTGTTTTTACTTTACTGCGATTCCCAGTTTTAGTTGCAAATAGCAGAGATATATGGCGCTGCAAGCAGTAGGTGCTAAATCCAGGTCCGATTTTTGGCTCTTCGGGACCAACTCAATGCATTTTAATCTCTTCCTTTCACATGGGAGAAGAGAGGGATAAAAAAAAGCAGGCCTGTATTTAGCACCTATTGCTTGCAGCGTCATCGATTGCTGCTATTTACAACTAAAACTTGGAATCGGAGTAAAATAAACTCCTGACATCTTACATAACCCTCGTGCAAAAATGTTTTTATAGCTGTCACCATTTGCAAGTTATTGGATTTTAAAATCAGTCAGTCTTATTTAGTACACCTGGTATATAAGCACAAATAAAAATAAAATATTATAACTTTACCCATATACAGACGTGCTAAATACTACTACTAAACAGTGTACTACAGTGAAACTACACTGTAACTAGTTTAGAGTTGAACACAATGTGATTCTTTCAGAGATACTCAAAACCCCGAAAGAAAGCGTGAAGTAAATATGGTAAATACAGTTCCGAACAACTGTATCCGAACGGTTTAGATACTCGGCTCATAACAGTAAGATACCTGGTACGACTCCAAGGTCAGCGCCTTTTTTTTCTTCGCCACTCTCTTCAATTGACCTATATTTTACCTACTGTAATGGAGAAATAAGAAACGGAGATTCTTCAAATAACGGAAATATCCCGGTAGCGCTACTGCTAGTACAATTTTCGTGATTTGAAGAAAGTATTTCTGAGAGTGTAAAATGTATTTTAGTAAACCTTCAAAAAGATAAAAGCTAACTGAAGAAACGTTTGCTTTTTCTACAGTATAGTAAGAAAAAAAATATGGGTGAAGTAATTGGATAAAAGAACGAAAAATCCTTTGTTAATGATTCACTATGATGATTTGTATACTTCAATTAATTATTCAGTAATGAGGAGAGGAGATATTGCTAATGCTTTACTTTCAAATAAATGGAATAAGTTCCTTTTATCCAATTGTTATCAATTAAAGTTAATTGAACATGTAATAAATTTGTCTTAAATTTTAAGAAAAAAAACTTAATGGAAACTAATGAAAAAAATCAACATACAAATGTAAGGAATAAAAGAGGATCAATGAAAATCCGTCGAGAACAAGAAATATTGGAAATATCTAATTAAAAATACTTTTCTCCATATTTTTAAACGAGATAAATTGTATTAATTGATGTCAGAAATCGATACCTAGAAGTTAAATTTTAATTTCCCCATCGTCTCAGGATGTTGCAAATCTAAAAGGAAGATTATTCCAATCATAGATTACATTATAATGTTAATTATTAATATCAATGATTGCAATCATAAGTTATTTGGATTATTTAATAAAGAGGGAAAAGTGTATTTTTCTCGAAAGTGCTTATTTTCTCTTTCTGAAGCATGGAGAAACAAACATATTATAATCATATTAAAGCCTTCCTTTAATTCATATTCATTATTGAGTAATAAAGCAAAACTTCCATCTTAACTATTATATCCTAAATTTATTTAGATTTCTAAGCATGTTTTCATATTACATATAAGTACCATTCGAAATACACTGAACATGTTAAATCATTCGTATAACTGTATTATAAATTTAACGTACAACTTAAGTTTTGCATAATTAATATTAAAATGACAAAGGCTTGTGATGCATTTGAAATGTTTCGCTGTGATATTATAGTGAAAGAAATTCAATACCTGAGCAGAATCTATATAGAACTAACTTAAAATGCATTTATTAAAGTTTAATTATACATAACAAACACACAAAAGATATTTTTAATAGGTAAGTTAAACACGAATATTGAAATAAATTATCAAGTATCATACATAGCTTTTTTTTTGCTTCAAATATTTTAATTAAATATTGAATAATGAGAGCTGTTGCTAAATATCTCATTTTCAACTAGATGCAAGACATTATTTTTGTCCGATTGTTGTCATTAAAATTATTCACATACTTAGTTCTATTTTTTATAAGTTGAGAAATAAAATTGAAAAGTCAAAAGAAAAAACGTAAGAGAATAAATCATAATGCAGTCCAACCTCGTTAACGCGAAAACGCTCGGGGGAATTATTTTTGTTCGTGTTAAAAGTAGTTCGCGTTATCCATACTTTAAAAATATTGTATATTCCATATAACAAGAAAAAATATACATACGTATATTCAATATCTATTGCGTTGCTGGTGTTTATTTTGCTTCCTAAGACCAATCTGTCAAGAATATAGACTTGCACGTGGGATATCTCTCACTAAAAGTCTTTTTAAGTGAAGTGGCCGGTGTATACCGCAGAAATCCACCAATCATCCGAAGAAATCCACCAAAGTTCCGTAAAACGAACTCGATTTACTTTTGCAATTCAGAATTTAAGTCATCACCGCCACAGCGATCTCTCAGTTTAATTACCGTACAGTCGTGGGGAAAAAAAAGTAAACACCTCCTACTAACTCGGCAACTAATTATAATAGAAGAAAGCTACTGGTACCTATCGATTGGAAATAAAGTCTACTTTTAAATGATGTTTATACAATTTGCTTAGGGAGCAATCTACATATGAAAACGAACCCAAACATTGTTTTTTTTACAACAACGATACACAAGTTTGACACAAGTTACGATAATTTGTTGCAGAGTTAGCAGGGGGTGTTTACTTTTTTTCCACGACTGTGCGTTAACAGCTTTGCAAAATAACTTTAATTAGCATGACCTACTCTTTATTCAGCCCTCAATGCTATTCTTACAAGAGCATTTTATGTTTTGAAAGGGTAGAAGGAGAAATCATCTGACAATTTTACAATCGCTAATCTGCGGCTATCCAAACTAAAGACATTTTCTTTCAGAGACTTCATACTTTAAAATTTTTGGAGCTGAAAAAAAAATAGAACTCAATGCAATCGCATCGAAAAATTGAGAAAACTTGCTTCGTTCGTGCTACGAATGGGAAATATTTCAGCGTCCGATCCTTTTCAATTCGTGATAAACAATATTTTGCGTTAAGCATGTTAAAAGGACTAAAATCGCAGTAAACACTTATAAAATTTGACGAGATAACTAGAAGCAGTTCGTTTTAAAAGTAATTCATATTAAGCGTGTTCGTGTTAACTAGGTTCGACGGTAGTAGAGTTATGCAGGGTGCTCAGATATATATTCATCCGATAAACGCAGAGGTTTATTAGGGGGTATGAAGACGAACAATAAATTGTAATGGAACATGAAGTCGCCAATAATCTATTTAATTACAAATGCAGATTATTTCACCCTAACTGAACTCGGGTTACCGGTAATATGGCTTATGCAGTAGCTTTTTCTATAAAAAAAATGTAAAACCATCATCGGAGGAACAAAACAATTTCTTGTGGCACTTCATCACAGGACAATCAAATGCATAACATTTGTTACAGATACTGGGTGTTTCTAAAGTGGATAGTGGATCAGGTAGTCCCATGCTTTTTTTAGTAAGTAAAACAAATAATTGCAAAATGAATAAAATTGTCATTGAAAAAATGGTTCTTATGGCAAAAATGGTAAATTAGAAAAAGGTTGATCTCCAGATATAAAAGTTATCTGCAAGACAACATCTTGAATAGTTATGAAGCTATGATGGAAATCTTTAAATTGCACCATGTTGGATAATATTTGTTCAAATTAAGAATAAAGTATGTAAAACGATTATTATATGCAAGTAAGGAATTTTACCAAATTTCTTAAATATTCTTGAATCTTATCAAAAATATGTAAGATATATTACTGTCTTCAATTTGCATTTTTGAAATTTATATATTCTCACTGAAAACATTTTTTACTTAATAAATTGTATAGTCCAAGATATCTTGAAGATTAATTTTTTTAAAGAAAGGTTTATTGAATAATCTTTCCACAGACTATATAATTTATTAAATAATTATGTTATAATTAATTATAATAATTAACAGTGACGAGACATCAATGTATTGCCATAAATTTCAAAAATACAAATTGTAGGCAGTAATATTCATTAAGCCATCCAGAGGTTATCGGGCCATCATAAAAAAGTCATCCACAGGATGTTGACAGGTGTGACATTTCGATAACCAGGGGATGTCCTATTACTGTCTGCAAGACGAATGCATCCATCCAAGGGATATCAGCTTATCCTGAATATGACATTATTTGGATGATTTTGGGATGTCATTAGGACCATCCAGAGGATATAATGAATGTGTCCTATAATGGATCAAAAGATGTCATGAAATGACATCCGTAGGATGTTGACAGGTGTGACATTTCGAAACCCAGGGGATGTCCTGAAATGGTCGACAGGACCATTTCATCGGTCCGCAGGATATCAGCTTGTCCTAAATATGACATCTTTCGAATGTTTTTAGGATGTGTTTGTGTTGTCTGGGAATTTTGAGAAATTAAAAATAGTGTAATAAAAATTAAACAATATGCACCTTGTTTTGTATGAAATTTGATAACATCACGAAAATTTCTGGGAAAACAGGACGCTCAAGCAATCGATGATACCGTATGAACTGGAACATCGCAGTCCAAAATGTGAAGCGTCAAGTGCATGCTCCTGGCACGTATAATAGGAACCAGTGTTGAATTCAGGGGGTACCCCCCGGAGCAAGGAAATGCCACCCCCCCCCCACCAATATTAGAAATTTTGTGTTTTCAATGGTAAAAAATTAAATTCCACCACCCGGAACTCTATAATGCCCCCCCCCCCTCCCGGAGACACAGAAATCCCTCCTGGAGAAAAGTGTCTGAATACAACACTGATCGGAACTTCTACCAATTTTTAACACATTCCAACAAAGTAGAAAAGTGTTTATGAATTCGGTTTGTCTGTCTGTCTGCAAGTCTGTGCTCTAATTCACGTAAATATAGTCCCTTTGCCATGAAATTCATAGATGTCATTACGTATCACTATGGCATGTTTGGAACTCAAAAAGAAGTGTATACCACTTACGGTTCATTTACAAAGATACTCAAAAGAATTCCGTTACATGACGGTCTACGGGAAAAATCGTCTGCGGTGTATTTTAATGATATTGTACAATTTTAAACATACTGGAATTTATATATATCACTGAGGGGTAGTACACGACTCTTACTGCAAAATAGGGTGTGCATAGAATGTATCGTTCATTTACAGGGACACACAAATTACAATTTTTGTTCCTCTTGACATCTGGTAACAACCCTGTGAGTTTGTCAGATACATATCTTAACATCTTGTATTAGGAATCATTACATCGGAATACTTTTCAACAGACAGGTTTCCCTCAATTAGTGGGGTTAATTAATCCCACGATAATACCGAATTAATCGAAACATACATTGAATAGGAAAAGATGCAATAGATCTACAGCCACATTCCTGAAAACCCAATATAGACCCAATATAACAGACATTGTAATAATGGTCTATCATATTGGTTTTGATGTATTGTTGCTAGATAATACATATTAGAGCTTCATTAAAAAATAACAATAATAAAAATTTATCTAATTTTCTTGAACTTTTATTAACACAATTGTGTGCGCTAATTTAACCCTGAAATGCAAGATTTTTTTGTTGTTGTTGTTCAGAAAACAATTATATTTGAGTCAATTTTTGTTAATTATCCACTGGAAAAATAGTGAAAAAAATTGTTTATGTTTCTCTTGGACACGTCATAATGTCATTTTTGTGTTATGTATCAAAAATTACTCAAAAAATGAAAATTTTAAATTATGTACTTACTTTAAAGTGTTTACACTGCACAACTATTCAACTATATTAAAATTTTTATAATGCTTTTAATAATTTGCAGAATTAATAATTACTGCATTTTAAAGATAGAGAAATAACGTCAGTCGGGAGCAGATTGCAAACAGTATCAACAAAAGATGTAATAACCTCCCCATACTAAGAAATCAGAACAAAAAAAAGATTCCACGACCTTAAATGCGTGTTATTACAAGTAAGTAACACAGAATAGTTCAGCAAAAGACCAATAGAAAGCACTAATTGGCAAAAAAAAAGGTACGTAACTCCTGAGTTACGCTATGCATTTAAGGGTTAATAAGTAACAATCAAGAAACACTCAATGTCAATTTACTTCTACTCATGTCCTGGTCTATATCTGTCAAATGTTGTTTGAAAAATATTTTGAAAACCTCCTTTGGCTTCTTTATATGTTTTATATTTTTTTCCAAATTTTCTTCAAACTTCATTTTCTAAAATTCGACGCTATATTTCTGGGATAAAAAAGAGATCACCTATTTTGTGCTTTGCGGACTAATCGAAATTTTCCCAGCACTGATCAAGGAAGCATCTAAAAAAATTTAACGCACTAATTTAAACCTCATAAAGCGAAGAAAACCTCTACTTCAAAATGAATCAAGATCGGTTAATTCAAATTATAAATCAATACTTATAATTTTATTATAAATATCGGTATCCATTAAGATTATTGCAATACTAGAAGAAAGATTTTCATTAACATTGATTAAATTATATCAATCATTATTACTAATAATTAGAATCATAAGTTATTCAGATTATTTAGTGAAGATGAAAATGTATAATGTTCTCGACAATGCTTTTTTTTTTTTTTTTTTAAATACGAAGAAACACATGCGATATAATAATATTAAGCTCTTGTTTCCATTCATTACTGATTAATGAATCAAAACTGATATGCTAAGTATTAAATTGTTTAGACTTCTAAGAATTTATTCACACCACATAAATTCGACTCGAAACATAAGGCACAAATTAAATCATTTAAATTTCCATGTTATAGATGTACAAAGAAATCTAGTTCTTGATAATTTAATCCGACATCCATTTATATTATTGCATTAACTTTAGTATTATATATTGCAAAAATCTGCTGCTTCGAAAATTATCGTAGAAATATTTTTGACATCTAAAAGAACGCACAAGAATATGTAGTCAAATTACTAATTTTATGCTAATAAGTAAAAGATAACCATGTTGTTTTCGTGTTATTAATATAAAGATAACAAGACAATCACCGTATATCTAATTGAATTTGCATATCCGTTACGATAATTGTGCTTAATGTCTATTTTAAATACAGTTAAATAGTGTTTGATATATTGGAATGATAGTTTTCTAAAATACGTTTTTATTGCTTCTTTTTAGCGTTTCCCAAAGGAACGTGCTGGCATAATTTAATATACTGAAAAGGTAAAAAGAATATTAAATATTTTCGAAACACTGCACGGAAATTTATACATAGCAAGAAAAATCAGTTAAAATTCGAAAACATACACTATAACTATTTATGTGAGGAAGTAAAAATTCTTTAAGGATTTTTTTTTATTGCGTAACTGTACTTAATTTAAATTTCATTACTTAATGTTGGATTCAATAGTATGATTTAGCGGTAAAACTAGAATATTCTTATTTTCTTCATTTTTAATAAAATATTTGGACATGCAGCAGTATTTTTATTACCTCCTTAAATCACTACAGAATATATAAATAAACTCATATAAATGAATGTTAAAAATGTCAGTAATCATGAAAGGTAAATAATTGATCAGCTAAAAAAATATATTTAGAATTCTGAACTTGAATAGACAAATACAGTGCCATGATACATTGAAATAAACGGTCAAGTGCGAGTATTACTCGAGCTCAGAGGGTTTCGTAGACTAAATATATGAATTATTAACTGTATTATTTAAAAAAAAATCGTTGCTGAAATAATAATAAGACTTTGTAAAAAACTACACAACGTAGGGTTGGGTATAGCTGCATATATTGGAAAAGTACGAATGGGTATACCATAGAAGTTCAAAGAGATATGAAGCCTAAATAATATCAGATATTGATGTTCTGTGTAACTCTTTATTTAATCTTATCCTAATCTGTTTATGATGAACTTAATTTGGTACTGACAACGAAAGTAGTGATTTTTTAAACTTCATTTGGCATCTCATAAGATTAAATTCAGCGTAGTAATATTTTTTTCCTTTTACAGTACAGCTAAAACAAAACCCTCGTTCAAAGTTTAAACTTGGCATTGTGCTAAGCGCGCTTCGAAAAGAGGTCGCAAAGTTGCAACGCCGCCTTTGTCCGAGCCACATTTTTACAGATAGGTTTTTAATTAACTTTTAAAGACACGGGAGGCATATTCTGAGATCTACTCAATGCATAGTTGCGAATCCCATACTGTTTATGTAATTAATTATAATTAATTTAGTCTGTTTTTAAAAATTTGACGTTTATTGCTTTTATACTGCCCTGCTACTGTGCATTGCATTACATAAATATATCATTAAAAGTTGTTATCTAGACTTTAAAAGCCGATGTACATAGAGTATATAGCCCCTGTCATTATCTATGTCCAAACCGTCCGTGTCTTTAAGAGTTAATATCTTGGCTAATTACCGACGATTTTTTTAGAAAATCATTATCAACAATGCTTCTATACTTCTGCTACGATAGGTACCTCAAACGCGCCTCACCACCTTTTCTGAATGCCCGCAAATCGAAATTGGTGTGTAACGGAAAAATGCGCTTTTCTCAAAAACTATGTGACCTAGTCTAATCGCTATAGTTTTTCTGCAAGGTTTAAATTAATGTCTACTACCTCTAATTTTTTCATAATTTTAGTTTCAGTAGATTCGGAACTAGAGGGGTGCGGAACATATTTTTGCAATACATTTTTGGCGATATCTCTGAAAATGTAATGCCTAAAATTAAAGGAAATGTATTTTTGAATTCAGCATTACGAAAGCTTACACGCGATATACAATGAAAAGCTTTTTTTCAAGTAACTTAATTAGCCCCTCTACATTTTTCCTAAATTTATTAGTGAATGTTTAATAATCTGAAAATATGTAGGTTAATAGCATTTATCACTACCCCCAATTTGAACTTTCCACATCCCATAGTTTACGAGTAAAATGGCTGTGACAGACATACAGACAGACACGGGAGTGATCTTATAATGGTTCCGTTTTTACTTTTTAATTACGGAGCCCTAAAAATATCTTTTATGATTTTAATGTACTTCTTTAAGAAAGCTTTTTAACTCTTAAGCTGAAAGGCTCTTTTAAGCGTAGAAGTCATATGCAATGCAGGTTATCAAATTTAACATTACACAAATGCATAGGGTAGCAAATTTACCAGTGCATTTTACAGAGAGTGGTCAATTTCAAACATTTTTGCAGAGAAAGAAGCCAAAATTCTTTTAATAAAAGTATGCACGCATTAATGAAGTTAAAGTAAAGGATTTTTTTTAATGAATTTCTATCATAAAGGATTTCCTAACTTTAAAATTCAATAATTCATTAATTATATTAAATATAAAAATGTATAATAAGTGATATGTTATCAGATAGTTTTCATAGCGCTTTATGTACAGAAATTAAAAGATAGTTCAGATTTCTATAAATAAATGGCACTGTGCTATCGAAAACTGTGAAAATGCTAAAATGCTAACTTTTCATATTCAAAATGTGAATAAAATAAAAACTTAAAGCTGAGATACTTTTACACATTTTTGTCGATTAGGTTAAACAATATTACGGTTTTCGACAGCACATCGCCATTTAGCGACGAGACTTTGAATTAATTTTGAAATTGCTGCAAACTAAATGAGCAACAGGACAAACATGTCATTCATTTCAGCTTTAGAATTATATATTCTTATAAACATCTCACATTTGAATGAAACTGTTTTTTACCCATTGCACATCATATTTTTAGAAATCTTTCATGTATGTATACCGCAAAATGAAGTTTTAAATACCTTATAAAAAGCCTGTTCCATCCTGTTAATTAGAAGGGCTTACCTCAGATCGGGACAAAAACATGAAAAAGCTATGATTCACATGATTGGAAACATGCAGCAATATTCTCGCATTAAAGAAATTGTAACAAATTACGCTCATCTGAAAGATACACAAACGCCTCCCAGTGGTGATACCCATAAGATAATATCAGGGTATATTAAAGTAAATTGCAGCTTAAACATAACCGTAGTAATTTAATATTACATTTTATAAAGCGGGATCAATCTCAAACATATTTCCTGAGAAAGGAGCCAAAATTCTTTTAATATAAAAGTATGCACGCATTAACGAAGTTATAGTAAAAAAAAAATTTAATGGTTTTAACTATTATCATTTGCTAATAAAAAGTTTGATAATGGCTTTCCTGCTATGATGGGAAAAAAATCATTGCAACTCGTAAACACCCTTTTAAAAATAATTTTTTCGATTCTTTTGTTTTCTTTCGTCCAAAGTTTTAAAAATAAAAGGTAATTGAAAACTGCTAAGGGATTAAAAAAATGATAGGAGTAACAATCGTTATGGAGGACTCAAAGAAAACCTTCAGGGGGTGCTCCGTTGGACAGCCATCACTGCAAAACTGTCTTAGTTAAAAGTAAATCTAATATAGTGGTAAAACAAATGCTTGTAATAAACGATATTTGTTTTTACTTTATCCTAATTTTTCAGATATTTTAAAAGACATTATATATTTTCGCAGGAGGTATAAAGAAAGAAATACAAACTAACAAAGCAGATTATATGATAATACAATTTTCTATGAATTAAAAATAGTACATTTCTTTCTGTAATTATGGGTTTCCCAATAAACTCTGGCTTTATTTGTTTTTTTTTTCTTAAATTTTGAATAAATAAAAAAGATTAAAGGGTTTTTTTTTAATATAGCATGTCATTTTTCACTAATTTTAGGTCAAATTTTAAGTTGCTTTAACGTTTTGCAAAAAAGAAAAAAACTAGTCGTTGGGCGCCACCGTAATACTTACCCATCATGGATATGCATAACATAAAATATGAAAATAAAACATGGGTAAACTATTTATAAAATGCATTGCAATTCCAAAATAAAATTAAATATTTTTAATACATAGTAATGCTCCATTGTTGAATTGCGGATACTACTTGATTATTCCCGTCGTCCAATTTCGAAAAATTATATAAATCGCTAAACTACTCGCAAAATGATAAAAATTGGCACATTTTTTATTTTAAATAACGAAAAAGCAAATAAAATAGTAAAAGATTAATAAAAATACAAATAAAACGTCGCATTAAAAATTACTTGATGACGTAACAAACGCCTGTAACGTGTTTAATGTCTCAAGTGAATGTGACATTTAAACGCTAAGCCATTATTGGCATTTAATCTTATAGTTTAACGATAGTTTTTTTGATCGTCGGGATAATCAAGTAGTACCGAATTGCGTAAAAGAAACATCCTTATAACTCCAAAAATAATAATAATAATAATAACTAACACTTTACTGCGTCGGATTAAGCGTCTTATTTCCAATTAAAATACATCTTTGAATTGAAATTTGAATGAAATACAGGGTCATGAAAAATCAAACAGTGTGAACGATATTATTACAAATATCTCGGCACAACTGATTGTCCGATCAACTTCATTCTTTATGCAAAATTTATGCTTTTATGCTTTTTTATTTTCGTTTATATTCACTCCTTAAAATAAACAATTTCGAAATTTTTTTATACCTTTTATCAGAACGAATATTTCGAGAATCCGAAAAAAATAGTTCCGTGTAATCGAGGTTCCTGATATTTAATAGGCTTCTTCCCATTCTTACATACTAAGTACACACCAAATTTCAAGTCTGTATCTCAAACTGTTCGGGAGATAGAGCGTTTACAGACACACACATACAGATGGACGGCAATTTTTTTTCTTCTAAAGACATGTTTTTCGGAATCTCCAATGTCTAAAACGTGTAACTCCGTCAAAATAATTTTTCGATTTTTAAAACGATTACAAGACTTAACCTATACTATCTATGATGGGTAAATAAAAAAGATCGAATTCACTTTTGAAAGAAAATTATCCTCTGCATAAAGAGTTTTAAAGAAGAGCTAGAGAAATTAAAATCAGACAGAGGTCTGGTTGGTGCCTAGGATGAGGTAAAATATTCCAATTTACTTTAAGTGTATTTATTTATTTGTTTGTTTGTTTTTTCTCCTGGCACATAAAGCTACAGAATGTGGTAGTAGAACACCAATCTTCTGATTTTTTATGTATTTTTGATGAATCTACGGTACATGTCGCTCCAGTTTATTTCAGTATGAGCAGTTAATCTTTGATATAATGAAACAAATCCATAGTAAAGAAAAACAAATCGATTACACAAAACATAATTTCTTGAGCGGAAATATCGGAATTTGCTACTTATTTAGGTGACTCTGAGAGTTGAGTTCACATTATCTTTTGTATTATATTTTCATCTATAATCCACTGTTTAGATATATACCTGTTTTACGTTCTTTCAGATACAGCAACTCACTGAATTTCGATTCATGTAGTCTTTCTTGGACAGATTATGCTGTATTTTTGGGACGATGGGGACAATAATTTTTTCTACTAGGTTTTAGAGTAGAAGCTTACCACGTAGGCTGTTTTAAAACAGTGGTAGGGTATACAGCAAGAAATTTCCATGACTATAGTTTTAAAACATTGGTAGGCTACACAGAAAAAATAAATAGATTGTGGCTACCCTGAGAATTAAATGTTTTAATACAGTTTATCCAGCGTAACAACATTTTATATCTATTTTTTTAATATTTAATATGCTGCTCTCTCAAATCTGCCCGTTGGTGGAAATTTAAGGTAACTGATTTGCCTTTTTTTCTGCTTTTTTTTTTTTTCTTAAATGTAATATTTAAAAAGTCCTTCCGGCCAGTGCTGGGATGAAGAGGTAGCTTTCATATTCCTTATTTTTTAAAAGCTAGCTTATATTATTCAAACGCACGAAGCTCAATTTAGTGGAAACCGATTATAGAAGATTCAATACCAATTTTTATCAATACTAAATCATTATGAATGAGAATTTCGCAAAATTAGTCAGCTTTATCCAAGCTGATTTTATTTAAAGTAACTTATATTTGGTTTCCAAATTCGGCGATATCTTGAAGTGAAGAATATCCCTTTTAAGACAACATGGTGGATCAGGCTAACCAGTAAAATTTGTCGAGACCTTAGTAATTCCTGTGCACATTCTCACTCACATCGGAATCGGTTGATACATACGAGTACTGTCGCAGACAAAAAATCATATTTTTCAAAATGTCACCCACATAAACAAATTCAAACTGCTATATTTGAGCCATTTTTTAAGATAAAGACAAAACAAAAAATGCTCCGGAATCCTTATATCAAAGTCAAATACTTAAGAAAGAAACCTTCTTCAATTTTCATTTTTTTTTTTTTTTTTTTTTTTTTTTTTTTTTTTTTTTTTTTGCACCTCATTTTAAATTCATTTTTTTTTATTTAATGGCCGCCATTTTGAAACAAGATGGCGGAAGAAGCTGGCCAACGAACTTGGTCGAGACATTGCTATATACTATCCACATGCCTTCTTACATCCAAATAGGTTAATAATTACGCCTGTTATCGAGTAACAAATATCAGATCGTTTCAAAATGTCAGTCATTGTAGAAATTCAAAGTGCTATAACTCAATCATTTTTTAAGATATAGACGAAACAAAAACTGCTCCTGAATCTTTGTATCAGGGTCAAACACATAAAAAAACCTTTTTCATTTTCCAATTTTTTGATACCTCATTTTAAATTTTAAATTAAATTTTTTTTTCAGATGTTCATTTTTGAAACATGATGGCCAATGACGCTTGCCTACGGAACTCGGTCGAGACATTGGTATGTACCATGTACACACTAAGGTACATCCAAATCGGTTCATAAATACGTCTGTTATCGCGTGACAAAAATAAGTCGTTTCAAAATGTCAGCCACAATAGAAATTCAAAATGCTATAACTCAGCCATTTTTTTAGATATAGACGAAACAAAAACTGTTTCGGAATCTTTGTATTAAGGTCAAACACATACAAAAAAATCTTTTTCATTTTCCAATTTTTTGGTACCTCATTTTAAATTCAAAATTTTTAAAAAAATTTTAAATGGCCGCCATTTTGAAACAAGATGGCGGATGAAGCTGGCAACGAACTCGGTCGAGACATTAGTACGTGTTATGAATACACCAAGCTACATCCAAATCGTTTCATAGATACGCCTGTTATCGCGTGACAAAAATCAGAATTCAAAGACAGTTTCAGAAAGACAAATTCAAAATGCTATAACTCAGCCATTTTTTTAGATATAGACGAAACAAAAACTGCTCCGGAATCTTTGTATCAAAGTCAAACACATAAGAAAAAAATATTTCTCAATTTTAAATTTTTTGGTACCACATTTCAAATTTAAAATTAAAAAAAATTAAATGGCGCCTATTTTGAAACAAGATGGCGGATGAAGCTGACCAACGAACTCGGTCGAGGCATTGGTATGCACTATGTATACACGAAGTTATATCCAAATCGGTTCTTAAATACGAGAGTTACAGTGTGGCAAAATCAGATATATATATAACACTTTACTGCGTCGGATTAAGCGTCTTATTTCCAATTAAAATACACCTTTGAATTGAAATTTGAATGAAATACAGGGTCATGAAAAATCAAAGAGTGTGAAAAATATGATTACAAATATCTCAGCAACTCATTATCCGATCGACTTCATTCTTTATGCAAAATTTATGCTTTTTTATTTTCTTTTATATTCACTCCTTAAAATAAACAATTTTGAAATTTTTTTTCAGAACGAATATTTCGAGAATCAGAAAAAAATAGTTCCGGATAATCGAGGTTCCTGATTATCTTCCCATTCTTACATACTAAGTACACACCAAATTTCAAGTCTGTATCTCAATTTGTTCGGGAGATAGAGCGTTTACAGACACACACACAGATGGACGGCAATTTTTTTTTTCTTCTAAAAACGTGTTTTTCGGAATCTCCCATGTCTGAAACGTGTAAATCCGTCAAAAAAAAATTTTTCGATTTTGGAAACGATTATAAGACTTACCCTATTCTACCTATGATGGGTAAATAAAAAAGATAGAATTGACTTTTGAAAGCAAATTATTCTCTGCATGAAGAGTTTTAAAGAAGAGTTAGACAAATTAAAATCAGACAGAGATCTGGTGGGTGCCTGGGATGAGGATATTCCAATTTACTTTAAGTGTATTTATTTATTTGTTTGTTTGTTTTTTCTCCTGGCACATAAAGCTACAGAATGTGGTAGTAGAACACCAATCTTCTGATTTTTTATGTATTTTTGATGAATCTACGGTACATGTCGCTCCAGTTTATTTCAGTATGAGCAGTTAATCTTTGATATAATGAAACAAATCCATAGTAAAGAAAAACAAATCGATTACACAAAACATAATTTCTTGAGCGGAAATATCGGAATTTGCTACTTATTTAGGTGACTCTGAGAGTTGAGTTCACATTATCTTTTGTATCATATTTTCATCTATAATCCACTGTTTAGATATATACCTGTTTTACGATCTTTCAGATACAGCAACTCACTGAATTTCGATTCATGTAGTTTTTCTTGGACAGATTATGCTGTATTTTTGGGACGATGGGGACAATAATTTTTTCTACTAGGTTTTAGAGTAGAAGCTTACCACGTAGGCTGTTTTAAAACAGTAGTAAGTTATACAGCAAGAAATTTTCATGACTATTGTTTTAAAACATTGGTAGGCTACACAGAAAAAATAAATAGATTGCGGCTACCCTGAGAATTAAATGTTTTAACTCAATTTATCCAGCGTAACAACATTTTATATATACTTTTTTTATATTTAATATGCTGCTCTCTCAAATCTGCCCGTTGGTGCAAATTTAAGGTAACTGATTTGCCTTTTTTGTTGTTGTTGTTTTTTTTTTTTTTTTTTTTTTGTTTTTTTTTTTGTTTTTGTTTTTTTTTCCCCCCTTAAATGTAATGAAAAGAAGTTGCATTCTTAGTTATTTGAAAAAAAAGAAACTAATGTAGCTGATTTGTTTTAATTCAAACTTTTTTCTAATACAGGGAATAATGCGTTTTATTTCAATAAATACAACGAGAATGAGATATTGATAAAATATAAAAATTGAAGCAGAAATAAATTTGGAAGTAAAAAAAAAAAAAAAAAAAAGAAAAATTCAAAATGCTTGCAAAACACGGGCCTAGAAACAAAACGCTTCTTGCTAACAAAATGTAAACAATGACGTCACAGCTAATCACGTGGCGTATTTTAGTCACATGTTTTTCTCTTAACTTTAAACGTAATTTAAAAATTATTGGTCCTTTTTTTTTTTTTTTTTTTTTTTTTTTTTATACATTTTTGAGGAAATTTTTGAAATTTATAAGTCTGGAATTATCACAAAAATGCATAGTTGATTGATTTTCCCATATGTGCAAATTCCGCATTCTATTCTTCTTCTTTTTTATCATCTTTATCTACTGCAATAGGTTTTCATTTACCACTCTGATGTTCTGAACTCAGATCTCCCATTTTAATCCTGTAAATCGCCACCGAAGTATTTGTTTACTTCAAAAGGCTTTTTTCTTTTACACATTTCAAATTACTTCGAAAATTTTCAGCAGCGTTAGCTGTTAAAATAAAAGGAACGTTTTGTTAATATCTTATTGTAATGTATCTACACCTATATCGATACATTTACATGTATTCTTTCATGGCATTTCATTTGTTATTATATTTAATAACTGTTACCTTCATGCAATAAGAAGACTTATGCACAGCTGAAATTTGACTCTGTAAACAGCACTCAGAACAATTTGATTTCAAGTATTAAACAATCAAGGAAGCTGCACCTTTTGTAAAAAGATTGGCGACCTAATCGTTCGCCAGTGTATCTGTGAAACAATGGCTGAGTTTTTTAGAAATGGATATTTCTCAACAAATTTATTTTTGACACCTGTCTGGCAATAATATAGATGCACTCGCATGCTTCAATAAAATACCTACTTCGAAATAAACTTTAAAAAATACATACATGTTAGAATAAATAAATGTGTTTATTATTTATTTATATCTTGCATGTATCAAAATATTTTTAGAAGCAATTTTTAAAGAAAAATATTTTTACCTTTAAAGTTTCTTTCATTCGAAATTCGTTTTATAAATTCTTCCAACGGACGATTTTTAAACTTTTCAAACAAAGTTTAAAGTTAAATGCGTGACAAGAATACATTTTATTAAAGTTTTCGATATGCTATACATAAAAAATTAGTTTGAATTAAGCGAGATTTCTAACTAGGTAAAATAAGATAAAAATGTCTTAGTGTGAAATCAAAAATCAGTTCGTTCCATTTATTATGTTAAATAAATCCTGGTGGAATTGATAAAATTGTGCAAAGAATGTTTCGAAAAACAGACGCTCAAAAAATATGAAAAATTTTGTAAATGTTTTTATTCTTGTATGCGATGATATAAAATAATGTACTGTATGAAAATAACACTTTTTTGCTTTACATAAAATCAAAGGTGTAATAACTAACTTTCGCTGAAAAAGGATAGAGCATGGATGAACAAAGTTAAGAAGAGACTATGTTCTGTACGGTATACAAAAACAAACTCTCTCTATATAAAAAAAAAAAACTCTATGTAATTTCAATTGACTTCTGAAGGTCAGTTTCCCTGTCTTTATCTTAGGTCAGTAACACCGCATTTGACTGACTGACCTCTCTCGTTTTTTTGTTTTTGTTTTTTTCACTGCCCTACTTGAGAAAAGTAGGAAGTTTCGTCCTTTGTTAGATTATAGCAGTGGAAAAAAATGCTCGCGTCTTCTATTACCATGGCAACGAAGGGATGAAGTGAGGAGGATTGATGCCCTTGAGAAGTCGATTGAAATTACATATAGATTACAGTGAAGTTCCTCAGGTCGGTTATCTTCAGGGTTACTCACTTAAGGGGTGATTCTACTTTTGTGGCCTAAAATGTAAGTGATTTGTACGATTTTTTTCTCGATACAGAGAAAACAGAAATTATCTTCGGACTTTGTGCATTATATTTGGCATTTCACTTATATATTTAAATTTTTGTTTAAAAAATAACAATAATATGTCTTTTGCGAATGCAGATGCGTGCCATGGACTTCCTTTATATTAACACTTAGTGTAAAAATTAATTTTTGACAAAATGGCGGTCATTTGAACAAAAAAAATTTACTTTTTTGCCTTTTTTTTGTTTACTTTTAACGAGCTCTAAAAATCATTTAATCAATGAAAATTATATTTTCCGGTGGTATATGCTCCAGAAAAAACGATTAGCTTTCTTTTAAATAAAAAAACTGAAAGAAATCGGTCCAATAGTTCTCAAGAAAAAATGGTTTTCGATGTTTTCGAAAATATTTTATCTCAAAAGTGATCTTTCATTTCAGAAAAAAATCATTAAAAAATGTGAATAAATAAAGAAAATAATGTTTTTTAATCCTCGAACTCTCTTAATTATGTAATTATGTGCAATCTATTTGCTGATACTGAGAGATGACTAGAGGTGACTGTCAGGTTCTGAGAAACATCTGCTATTGGAACTGGGGTTATATATTATTCTTTTTACTTGTATATTGTATTCATGTCGCTTGGTCTATGTACTGGGAATTGCAAAATAATATTCTTTTCTTATCTAAAACTTAATCCGGGCTGGTGAATTAGACAGAGTGGGTGAAGGGAAGTAGTTATAATAGAAAGGGGTTTGCCCTGCTATTCAGGTGCCTGCCTGAGATAAGGCAGAAAAGGATTTCACCAGAGAGGGAAAGAGCTGACATTGGGGTCAGAGTGGAAAACCCGGTTTTATGTTAGGGGAAAAGGAGGAGTTCAGAAAAAGCAAGGGGTTGCTAGAAGCAGTCGCTTTGGAGGGGAGAGTGCAGTTGACGCCTGGCGCGCAAAGTAGGAAGTTGTTCCGGTGTATAGCTCTTAGATAGAGCGTAGGGTTGAGTGAAGCTCGCCGAGCTTAGAGCCCATGTGTTGGGAGGTTAAGAGTAATCTCCGTTAAAGCTAATTTAATGAGTGTAGAGTGAGAGTGATTTAATGTAGTTTAACAGTACACAGCCAGCATTTACTGTATTTAATTTAATGTTGAACCGGATCACCTACATCCGAGTTTTAAGTGTAAATAGTGTTTTGTGTTGTCTAAATAGTGTGTAAATAAACTGTTAATTGAGTTAATTGAAAGCGTTGGTTTTCATTTAAACAATCCTCTCAGTGCGTGACCGATGTCACGTAATCATATCGGTGGTGGCAGCATATAAATAGCACGGAATTTCTTCAAAGTTATGCGGACTAAGAGGAAACTCCGACAGTGACTTTTACTTAAATACAGTGGCTACGCGAATCTAACATCGATACAACTTTTAAGATAATATTATTTTGAAGGGAAAAAATTGCATGCATTGAGAAAATTATTTTGTTGACGTGCTCGCAGCATTTTTCGAGCTGAGCACAGTGATTACAAAAATAATTAAGGTACATGTACCCAATATGAACACCCTAAGGAAAATTGAATTTTTTCACCCCCGTGTACACGTCATAGGAAAAAAAAATATATGACCACTATCCCTGGACTATTGACTATCATTATTAAAATTAGTGACCTTGTAATTATTCTGGTTTAATTTTAATGATAAAAACAAAAAATGTTTACAAGTGTTCATATAAGGAACCACCTGTCTCTATTATGTACATGCATGTCCATATTAGAGACAGGTGGCTCCTTATTTACCTACTACACAGGGTGTATGGAAGAGCCACTCTTCCAAGGGATTTTAGAGGAGAGGAGTTAAAAGAAATATATGTTAAAGTATTGCGGGGGAGGGGGGGCAGTAAATATCTTCAGAACATGCACTTAAGAAAGGAGGGTCATTTTCGGTTGCGGCTCTTCGAAGACCCATGCAAAGCACCTCAGTTACTACAAAATATTATGAAATAATACAGGTGGTTTTGCTTAGCTTTATTGCCTCTGTCTGCAGAATTTACATATGTTATTACTCAGTCCTCACAGTATGAACAAAAAAAAAAGCTTCTTCATCATGGGCGGTAAGTCCCACACAGTCCTCATGTACATATCTGCCGCATGTGATGCATAGCCGCATGCCTGCAACAGCATCAATACTGCATAAGAAGCAGTACCAGCTCTCCTTTGTTGAGGAAGTCATACCGCTGGTATCTGCGATTTCGCCAACCAATACCCTACTGAGGGGAGGCTTCTTTTGATTTTTCTACAAGGGCTTTTTGGAGGATTTTTTTCTTGGAGGGTTGGAGGATGCAGCAAGTGAATCTTCAGATTCACTAACTGTATTTCCAATGTGGACATAAGGTGTCCATAATGGGAATCGGGCATAGTTTTACTAAATCTTGTAATAAATAAACAAAGAAAACATTTTTAAGCAATATATGCAGTAGCAATCGACAATATGTTTTATCCGCTTTCTAAAACACTCCACTTTTCAATATTTAAAGTAATTTTACCATATCTAATAAGCATTTAAACTTACCTGTAATTACGATCAGCACACCACGAAACAACAAGTTTCCTTCCAAATGGAGAACAGCGCGCTTTTTTGCACTTTCCAGGCTTAATTATCTTTTCAACTGCTTTTCTTTACGGACATGTAGCGCCATCTCTCGATCAAAATTGTTACTTTTAAAGATATTAGTGGTGTCCATATTGAGAGCACTGGCCATATTGGGTACAACTACCTTACAAAAGAAAAGTAATAAAATTGTCGGTAGACGATAATCGTGCAAATCGTACAATTTTAGTTGTTTTTCACGATAAAAAGAAAAGCTAAACTAACATGGATAATTATAGAATTATACATATTTTAGTGATAACATTATTTAATTAAAAATTGATTTACTGAAATTTTTGAATAAAGGAAATTTTGTGATGTGTGAGTAGTTGCTTAGAATTAAAAACATAAAATCAAATATTCACTATTTGCAATATTTCAATTCTGTCTTTTCTCTCTCACACTCGCTCGCTTTCTCTCCCTCGCACACTCGCTTTCAAATCTTCACATACATACACAAATACACACAAGTACAACAATATCCGTGTATATTTACGTATACTGCAGGACAGTTTCAAGTTAAATAAATGACTGATCTTTGAGATTGGGTGATATATCTTCTACACTGCTGATTTCATCACGCTGTCTTCGTCACTTTTAATTTCTTCTACATTCATAAAAAGGATGTATTGAAATTTTGAAATTTGTGGTTTTTTGATAGATTTGGGGCATTCTCACAATCTTTTGACTTTCGGGAAAAAAAATCTGCTGAAATTAAACTTGCTAAAATAACATTTTAATCTGATAGACGAATGTCTTAATGATTCAGAAGAAAGAAATAATGGTCAGCAGCGAAAAATTTCTTATTTAACTGAGGTTTAAGTTAAACTTGCGAGTTTAAATTTCCTTACCATTTTACCACTATAACTTTTTATTTTCTTCTAAATTTTTACTAATAATGAAATTGCATAGTACCCACAGGACATTCGAATAAGAAATAATAAAAATGTAGTACTTTTAATACAGAATTTTTGTGTAACATTGTGTTAAAGGGGTGTTAAAGAAGGAACGGTAAGGTAAAAAAAGGGGACGGTATAGGAAAAAAGGGACGAAGTGGGAAAAAAAGGGATGGTAAGGATGGAACGCTAAGGAAAATTACCACCTATATTTAGGCATGTTAAGACTAAGTGATAGCTACAATGTTCATTGATTTTTAGAAACAGTTGTTAACACTGGATTAAATTAGATTTTTTTTTTTTTAATTTACCTCGAAAAGTGCAGGAATAAACCTTGGAGACGGTAAGACTACCAATAAAGCAACGATCTTGAAATTGATATTTAAATGCTGATTTAAATTCTGCAATAAATTTCCTGTCAAAGAATTTTAGACATTCTTCCTCTAGCATACTTCTGCATGAGAAAAAACTTGAAAAAAATTCTGTTGCTGCATCTGAAATGATTTTCTGTATAAGTTTAGCAAGAGGGACGGCAAGGATGAAAAAACCAGGAACAGAGTTAAAAAAATAATATCAACCGTAAAAATGTATGCAGGTTAATTTTTTGCTACATATTTATATAAAACAATTGTCCCAGTTTCGAAAAAAAATTACATTGAATTACTTTTATTGAAACAATTTTATACAGACGGCTCCAAACTTAAAAATCAGCATCAGGGATACGGGACGGTATAGGAGTTTTCCTGGTATTTGGACCCCCAACATCGTCCAAAAGTTACTTATCTCGTTAATATTGCTGTGCAATCATGCAATGGGATGTTCCCCAGTATATGAAATTTAAAAAAAGACACAAAAAATGCATTAAAATAAAAATTATTATTTAGGGACATAAAAGTCAAAAGATTGTGAGAATGCCCCATTTACAGTTTGTAGTGTCTTGAATATGAATTTAACTTTGATATACATAATATTTCTAAATACATATTGGTGAACATCGCTTAAAAGTGACACAGCTATGCCGTGCTCTTTGCTATGTGCCGGGCACAACCTTAGGAATGGAGCTGAACAAAATGTACTAGGCTTGGTTATGAAAATCTATGCTGAGTTAATTTTTGTTATTCCACACGAGACTATGCTATGCGTTTTATAATGAGCATTTTCATTTTTCTTATTAGGTAGAAAACCAAATTTACATTTGAGGTTCTTAATAAATATGTATATGTATATGTTCGTTTAATTTCGGCTTTGAATATTCAACTGGGCTCGCCGTTGCGATACTGCTTTTTATTCGAAAAAGGATCACTATAATTGCTTGTAATATTTGGAAAAAATACACTACATTTAATATTTATAATTCTTGAATGTGTAACTGCGCTATTTTAAGCTAATATTTTAAAGTAATATTGATAAAGAAGAATTTTTTTTTATAGCTAGAGCTTGTTAAAAAAAAAAAAGTGTAAATTGTACGGCGTTTTTTTTTTCCTAATATCTGACGAAAATGCGTCTTTATTGACAAAGTGTCAATGTTATTATTATGAATTTTTCCTCATCGCATCAAATAAACACATTTTCTCTGCTGCATAATATTGCAGGCAAGATATTTATGCCAGAAGGTTGTTTGGGTGGGTTATATTGGCTTAGGTCGTCATGAATAGCTCAGTTGGTGGAACCTTAGCATATCAATCCTGAAGTTCTGGGTCAATTCTTGGCTTGGACATTTCTCGCTCAGTAGGAATTTAAAAATAATCTCTCGTAAATCTCTTCCAACCCTAAAATATGCTTAATAGTACAAAGAGAGGTTACAACATAAAGAATATAAAGCAAGGAGAATGCGCAAATTTCTTTGAAATAATATCGAGCTTTGTCTGTGTGGTCTGCTGCTTTTTATTTGAAATTTATGACTTTTATTGTTTTATTAATATGCAATAAATTCAAAGATACGTTTAATACTTTCGTATTAACAGTCGGGCAAAAAAAAAGTGAGACAGAGAGAGAGGAAACATACTATAGATTTTAATTCCGAAATTGTTACAAAAAAAAAAAAAAAAAAAAATATATCCCTGCCGGCTCGGCTTACAGGCGGAGGTAGATTTCGAAGTTAAGTACTAATTTCACCAGCAAAAACTAAATTAAGATTAGAGATAAACCCAGTTTAACATTTTCATCTGGCCGCTTTTGTCGAATTTTTTATTTCATTTTTCTGTAAGAGCTCGTTTTATCAGAATCATATTAAGGCGATATTAAAAAATATATATTTTTCCACGCTCAACAACTCGAAATTTTCTGACACATTTTTAGACTCATTTTTAAAAGTAAAAACATGAAACTTGCTGACGCGATTTTTTGAAGAACGACCTGATTTTTAAGTGACCTGTGTTTTTATTTTTCGTTCAATTAAGTAGAACTTGTTTTACAATTATTTTCTGAGTATGACCATTTTTTTTCGTTTCCAGCACTATCGCTTCGGGAAATTCAGTTCAAAATGCCAACTTTGACAGCATTTTTTGAAATATATTCTGCCTTTATCAAAAAATCGACCAATACAGCACATTATATAGTTTTTGAATAAGAGAACTTGCCAATTGGATGCGTTTGAGAGCAAAAATGAATTTAAAAATGAGTCGGAAAATAAGCCGTTTAGATTTAAGTAGACCCTTAATGCGATAACTGTTTCGACAACGCCTATTTTTGTTTAATTTTCTTTTACTGTAAGAGTTGATCCTATTAAAAACATGTCAGTATGAAAGTTGTAGAAAATATTGAGAAGATGTGTAATAAATTTCAGCAGATTGGATATCTTGTGAATTGACGAAGTTATGAATTTTTTTCTTCTTTAACCCCTCCACTTTTTTTTCGTTTTTAATTTTTTGTTGCAGTAAGAGTTGGTCCTATCAAAAACTTGTCAATGTAAAAGTTGTAGCTAATATTAAGAAGATTTATATAAGTTTAAGTGAATTTGACATCTTAAGAATTGACGAAGTTATGAATTTTTTTCTCCCTAAAACTCTATTTTATGCGCCCTTTGATCCCATTTTTAATTTTATTGAAAATCTGTGATACATAAATTTTTGGCCCTTTTCCTAGAAGTAATAATAACTTTAAACTGATGTTATATGTATAAAAATTAAAAAGTTATGGAGATTTTTCAGTTTTCACAAAACCTCTCCTTATTTCTATCCTCTTGGTCCGATTTTGCCCATTAGCGAACTTGACCGAGATTTTCCACCCCTTGATTTTATATATCAGTTTGGAAGAGATTTGTGCAGAATTACGGAAACTATCGTGTCCATAAAAAAGTGATATATATAATATAGATATAGATAGATAGATAAATAGATAGATAAAGTTTTTTAACTGAGGGTAGTTTTGGGTTCTTCTAGGGGTCATGATCGGTGTAGATCTACAAAACAATTTCAGAAATTCCAACATAGGGGGATCGCAATTGGTAGTATTTCATACGAAATCTACCTAAAAAATCAGAAATAGCCATTCGACTGAAAATTATGTCTTCCTTCAATTTATATTATTAAAAAAAAAAAGCTTAGGGGTCATCCTCATACTGAAAGTGCACCAAACTCTGAAATTTTTATAATAGAAACTCAATTTGACAACATATTTAGATTTTTTGGTACAGTTTATCTTTAGATGAAAGTCAAGTGTGCAGGAAATTTCATAATTTTAAATTAATTTGTAGTTGTTGTGAAAACAAAAATTGCAATACCGGTAGTTTTATCAGCATAATTCAAAAACTCCTGATGAGCTGTAATATTATATTCGCATATTTGAAGCTTCTAGAAATCGATTTCTGTTAAAATATTCATAGGCTACTGTACGAAAACTCATTTTGAAAAAATATATTTTTTAAATTAATTTTTAGAAAATATTTTAATTGTAATCTGTGAACTTTTTAACAGAAATGGGTTTTTAGATGCAAACCCAGAATTGCAGATCAATTTTCTGTCAAGTAGTGCTTGAGTTCTATTTAAACAAGTGGGTAAGTGTGATCACAGATCGCACAGAGGGTTTCGTTTAATATTCCTTTCAAAACACTTTATCCTTTACCAAAATCTGTTAGTTCCACATTTCGCAACCAGAGGGCTCACTCTATTTTAAATGAACCTCTATCCGAACGAAACTCCGTTTTACAACCTATCCGTAGATATATTAGTCGAGGGAATCGGGCCCATAGCACTCGAGATAGGTAGGCGACCACTGGGGGTGAAAAAGGGGAAATACAATATGTAAGTCTATGGTGCATAATATGAAAGAGTGGTCAAAGGGGTGTCGTCAAAAGTTAGAAAAGTGCCACCCAGGTGAAAAAGAGGGGGGGGGGATAAAAAATTGCTTAAAATACACAAGTTAGAACCCGGAAGGGTAAATAATATAAGACTTTTTGAAATTTTTATGATTTGTCGTGTGATCGCAAGTGTTTAGCTATAATTATGCAAAATTTCAAGTCTTCAACTTAATTAGGGGCTCAGTTAGAAAAAAAAGCTTAAAAAACACAAGTTACAGCTCAGAGGGTTAAATATAAGACTTTTTCGAAATTTTATAATTTGTCGTTTGATTGCAAGTGTTCAGGTATAAGTATGCAAAATTTCAACTCTCAAACATATATAGTTTGTCAGAACGCGCACTGTGACGGACGGACAGACAGACAGACAGAGGAGTGAGACGAATAGGGTTTCGTCAGATGAACGAAACCCTAAAAACTACACACATTTTAATCTTTTTTAATCAACTACAAATGAAATTTTCCAAACTTTAAACCTTCATAATTCCTAAACTAATTGATCGGATGACTGCCCGTTTGGTATTACACTAAGGTAAAATTTACCGAAAAATCCATATATGATGTCAAAATATTGTTTTAGGACTGAAATTTTCAGAGTTTAAAATAATTTGAATAATCTATGAATTTTTTGTATAGCATAAATTCAAAAAAGACATAATTTCCAGTCGAATGGCTATTTCCAATTTTTTTCTATTTTAATTAGGAGATTAAAATGCATAAGCTTTTTTTTCTTAGCTGATTGTACATTAATAATATTTTTAAAAAAATTAAAAAATGAATGAAGCAAACATTTAGATACTGAGTTCTAAGTATCTTTTATTTATATTAAGGATTAAAACGCATCATCAGAAACTTCTCAAATAATTCTGCAATTTTATTTATAAAATGAGTTTTTTCGATTTCTTGGTGATTTTTTTTTTTTTAATCTCAAAGTATGTTAAGAGGCTTGTTATTATTATCTAACCAGTAAGTAAAAAAGGAAATTATTCTGCTTTTAGAAATACTTTCGGATATTGAATTAAATTAGTAGTTTCAATTCAGAAAAAATTCTGATTAAATATATATATATATATATATATATTTTTTTTTTTTTTTTTTTTGCCTATATTATTAAAGAAATATGTGAGAATTTTAGAAAATATTTTTTCTTCATTCAGGCCACAAATAGGGTTTTTGCACTCTTTTATTTAACTCAACTTGTTTTTTTCATGTAAAGATGGAATTTTTTAATCAATTTTTCACTCATTTCCTGATATGCTAGAATTATAAAAATTGTGTGCACAAGCATGTTTCCGATATCCATATAACATTTTCATATTTTTAGAATTTAATTATAAACTGACAATTTAATTTTAAGCCATTTTCCCGTTAAATAGCTAAAGGTGATAAATCTCCAAATATTCTTTATAGTTTCAATAATTTGCAACTTACAAAAACAATAGAACTAACGATGCGCTAAACCATGCACGCCAAAATAAGGTATCCGGCTGTAAAACTGCAACAATGAAATATTTTAAACGCTAAAATGTAGAAAATATAACTAAAAAATAAACAGTGTAATATTTAAACACGTTGAATGCCAACTCCATTTTGTCTGTCTTTCCGTTTGGGGCACGAAATAAGATTCTCGTTACACAATCAATAAGTGTCAGTGTCACTCGACGTGTTAAATATATACGCTTTAATCAATTAATGTTTTAATGTTCAATACGAGGGTCATTCGGAAACTAAGGTCCGAATCACCGTAACTAATCGAATGTCGGGCAAACCTTGTTCGGCAAACTCCCGGTAAGCCTTGCTCCTCAAAATACGTCATTTGCATTGGTATTGTTGCAGTGTGCTGTTTACAGTGTCAATTAAAAATGTTTAAAAGAACTGAGCAGATCGCAGACAGTGAAATACGGTCAGTGATTCGGTTTTTGATAGGAAGGGCCGTGCGCTATCCTGACTAAACTTAGACGTGCAATACAGAATAAGCAACGTAGCATTATGACGTCTGGATTTTTGCTGCTGACAATTCCAGACCCCACTCTGCCCTTCACACTCAAAATCTGGTCAGATCTTTTGAATGGGAACAGATTGACCACCCACCGTTCAGTCCAGACTTGTTCCGCTACTTAAAAGAATTTCTCAGCGGCAAGCGCTTCGGTACAGGTGACGAGGTGAAAGAAGCAGTTTAAAGACTGGTTATCCTTACAAAAGCTTGTAAAACGTTTTTTGAAAATATCTGTGATGGTTTATGTTTTACATGAAATCGGACCTTAGTTTCCGAATAACCTTCCTTAATGATGATTATATGTTGAGACAACAAATTAGATATCCTTAATAGAAAGTTTTAAAAAAATCTTTTCTTTTCATTATCTTTCAAAAAACAAATAAAAAATTATCATTTTTTAATAAATTTTCTTGTTTGCTCTTTCTAACAAGCGCAAATCAAAGCGATGATTTTTGCATAACCGAGACCCACGCTAATTTAGTATATTGTAACGATTATTATTATTATTATTATTATTATTATTATTATTATTATTATTATGGAGCAAAACGAACCAAAGTCCTGAAATTCGGTGTGATTTTTTTTTTTTTAGATAAACATTGAATGTTTACAAAAGAGTGTTTTCCTTTAACTATTTTCAATTTTATATTAATTTATATCTTCATAATACTATTTATACTACTTCATAATTTATATCTTCATAACTTTAGAATTTTTAATAGAACTTGTTTAAATATTACAGAGTTTAATTAATTATGTATGTATATAAAAATCTCTAGCTCCTAACTTTATTTATAAATCTCGCTAGTAAGTCATGCTTAAAGCAGGACTGCCCAACGCATCGCGCGCTGGTGATGACCTTTGAAATGTTTCCTGTTTTTAAATAAAAATCCGTTTTTAAATATATTTCTTTAAAATCATTAATGTTCCACGTGATTTTTTATTATAGGCGGCATTCTACTTCTTTCTCTACAAAATATTTTGATGATTTTCTCTCTGAGAAAAATGTAATTCTAAACTTACTATGATGTACGTTTTTTCTGCAATTTCACTGCTGGCCATTAAAATTGCAACACCATGAAGTAATGATCTGACGAACGGTAAAATCACATGAAAGGAAAACGGGGTTGGAATATGCAAGTGATTTGTATTTCAGCGCATTTAGACGAGGCAGGCGGGAGAAACGACATCTGAAGCACTGTATAAAAGAAAAGTTGCGTAGTGGATTTCTCATTCAGAAAGCACTTTATACGGTCGGCGTTTGCTCAGAATATCGTGTTATGCCTCGGATAATAAGAAAAATGCTTACCACCAAGTGTTTGAATTCGATAGATGCAGTATCGTTGCCTATCGAGAGTGTGGATTATCGTTCCGTGATATCGCCCGTTGCACTGGTCGAAATCCAACCACTGTCAAGCAAATATGGAATCAATGGATTGCTGAGGGTCATACTGAACGGCATGCAGGATCTCGACGCCCTCCCATGACTAACGCTCGATAGGACCGACATATTGTGAGGTCGGCCCTGCAAAACCGTACAACCACATCACGGACCATTAGTCAGGAAATGGGCATGTTTGCAGCGCGCCCAGTATCCGCTCGTACGGTGCGACGACGCAACGTTTGCAGCAGTGTGGACTGTCAGCACGGCGACCAGTACTGCGGCTTCCCTTGACAATGCAGCATAGAGTCGGCGACTCTGGAGTGCCGAACGACAAAGCTGGATGCTGGACTGGCACAATGTCGTCTTTTCAGACGAGTCCCGGTTCTACGTGCAGTATTCTGATGGCCGTATACGTGTCTGGAGGCTCCGAGGAGAACGCCTGTCGCCTGCTTGCATTCGATGTCGGCATAGGGGCCCTGCACCTGGTGTGATGGTTTGGGCAACCATTGGGTACACGACATGCGCACCTCTAGTTTGGATCGACGGTAATTTGAACGCAGATTGGTACTTTTTGGCATCTTACGTCCAGTGGTTGTACCGGTCTTCGAGACCTGCCAAACGCCATAATCCAGCAAGATAACGCAAGACCACATGTTGCACGTCGTGTTCTGACCTTCCTCGATACACAGGGTATTCGATTGCTGCCCTGGCCTGCACGGTCTCCATATCTGTTACCCATTGAAAACATCTGATCATAAATTGCTTAGAGACAAACCCGCCACCCTTCTCCAGCTAATACGGTCGATGAAGTGTGGCATAGACTTAAAGCAACATAGAATGAGTTGTCCGTTTCTGTCCTCCGAGCCCAGTTCGACTCCATGCCTAACTGAGTAAGGGCCGTTTTAGCTGCCAGGGGGAGCAGCTGTTTCTACCAATTTCGCACCCTTGTAAACCGCCAAACTGTTTACAAATTTAATCATTTTGTTTTCATGCCATACTGTTTACGTACAATAAATTTTTTTTTTTGTATTTTCAATCTTTCATGACGTTGCAATTTTAAAGGCCAGCAGTGTACTTTTCACATGTAACTCTAAATATTCACACTACACATACATTCACAAGAACACATACAGCATTTTTAAATTACTTTCCGAAGTGCAACATCAAATGCTACAAATACTTTTTATTTTCTTCTATCTTCACAAGAAAAAAGTATTGGATTAGCGAAAATTTTCAAATTCCGGTTTTCGATGGATTTACACCTTTCAGGGGTCAGAGATTCCAAAAAACATGTTTTTACAAAATGTCTGTCTGTGACTATGAGACGCTGTCTGTCCGTCTGTTTGTGTGTGACACAAATTTTGTGGGCTCTCTAACTCAAGAACTAACGCACGGAATTTAATAAAAATTTATATTCAGTTAGTACTTAATAGAAATTGGTGCTTATTAGATTTTTGAGTAAATCGCTCTACAGGTGGCACTGCTATGCTGCATCTTTCACTGTCACCGCAATAACTCTATCTCAATAACTAATGCACAGATTCTCATCAAACTTCAGATTCAGTTAATCCTTAATATGAATTGTTAATAATTTGCGTTTTGGTGTAAATTGCCCAAACGGTGGCACAGATATACTGCATTTTTCCCGATTCTCGCAATAGCTCTATCTCAAGAACTAATGCACGGATTTCTATCAAACTTCAAATTAGGTTAGTCCTTGACATGAATTGATTATTTTACAGTTTGGTGTGAATCGTCGAACAGGTGGCGCTGCTATGCTGCATTTTTCACGATTTCCGCAATAGCCCTATCTCAGGAATTAATGCACGGATTTTCATCAAATTTCAGATTCAGTTAATCCTCTGTGTGAATTGGTACTGTTTACCTAGTAGTGTAAATCACCCAGCAGATTGCACTGCTGTGCTCCATTTTTCCGCAATAGCTCTATCTCAAGAACTAATGCACGAATTTTCATGTAACTTAGGATTCAGTTGGACGTTGACAAAAGTTGTTGCTGATTAGGTTTTAGTGTTAATCACCCAACAAGTAAGGTTGTCATGAAGCATTTTAAAGGATTTACACGATTTTAGCGATAGCCTCAAGAACTAATGCGCGGAATTTCATATCGGAATTTGCAATCCTCTCGATGGGCATAGATTTCCATTGAAGTTTGGCACTGTGATAGTGAATTTTGAAGTATTAACATTTATGAGATAGAAGAAAGTTTTGGGATTGCCCCATCCGACTAGTTAATCGTAAAAGCAAAAATTTTAGTAATTTTGATTCATTATTATTTTATCCACTAAATTTTTTCGTTATTGTTATCACAACATCATGATCACTTTAAAAAAAAATCGGAAAAGTTTTGTCGTACTTTTAAGGCATGCATTGCTACCAGTGTTGCCAGGTGTCCCGATTTTCAGGTCTTCCGGGACACATCCCTCGAAACTACTGCGCGGGACGCTAAAAATCCCTATTTTTCATGATGCGGTTTAAAAAAAAAAAATTAGTACCATACTATTTGTTAATGTGCATCATGTTAAACTTAATGCATTAAAAATTTGTAAAAACAGAACCTGCCACGGAAACGCAGAAAAAGAAAATCCGAAAAAAATCTACCGTCTAAGTCAAATTAATTTCCCGGTTACTAGTTATTTTTGTTTTTACAGATTTTAATGTACTTTATTTAGTAAAGCCTGTGAAAAAGGAACTTCTTTACAACGGAATCCTCTCTTAAACGAAAAATTCCATATCCCCTGTAAAAGGAATGCCATACAACTACAACTGCTCAATTGGAAACCTCTCCACAGTAAGGGATTTTTGTTTCGAGCCTTAGCGATTTCATTTTCACAGATTTTACAATATAAGTTTGTGTGTTTATGTCGTACAGTAAAATCTAATAAGACAGAAAGTAAAGTGATATGAAAAAATTCCGTTTTAGACAGGCATTTGTCTTTACAAGTATTAGTGTGTGGTATTCCTTTCGTAGGAGCGATAAGTTTTTTACGTTTAAGACAGGATTTCGTTATAGACAGTTACCGTTTTCATATAAGATTTACTATTTTTATGTTCCGATTTTGAAGCAACTGTCCCGCTTTTTTTTTTTTTTTCCTGTCCTGCTTTTTATGAGAAAACAACGTGTCAACAGTGTTGCAGCCGTAAAAAAAAACTGAGGTTACTCTCAGATAGAGAGTGTATGGTAGATTCACGAACGTTCATGTTTAGAGCATACGCTATAGTTGTATTTGAGAAATAGAATGTATACGGAGCTTCTTAATAGAATCCTGAAGGTGTACGACGTATACTTCCGTATACCTCCCACTACACTCCACAAGTTACATATTAACTACAAGTAGCAACACTAGTTACTACATAGCGGATTCAACCAGCCTTTTGGGGGGGAGGGGGAGTGGGCTACCACTATTTCCAAACTATAACCTTCATGGTAGATTTCTAAAATATTTGTAATAAGAATCTACCACAAAGATTATTATTTGGAAAAGTGGTGAATAAAACACTGACGAGCCTTGAAAACCGCGCTAAAGGAATGAAATGAAATCAAAGTAAGGTAAATTATGTCTTTAAATAATGAAAATACCCATACACCCCACGAAACGATCACGACCTATTGGATCAAGACAACTAAGACTGTCTCGCGAATATGGGCGTATTCAAATTTCATGCAGCATTCAAATTATTATATAGTATATAAAACTAAAACGTGTCCGTGAGTAACGTTCACGTGACATTTACAGCAACAACACTTGACCAATAAATTTCACTTTTACAATTTTTTAAAAATTTTAAATCGCCGAATAAGGAAAAAAAATCTTTCAAACGCAATTTATTTTAACTGTATCTAAATACACTGAATTTTATGGTTTTTAAAATAATTTTTAAGCATCATTTTTTAAATAATATATCTCTACTGTGTGCAATGCGATTACAAAAGATTACACTTAAATTCTGTTTACACTTACAACAATATAAATAGTTCAACGTTTGTTTCCGACTAATATTTCATAACTAAATTAAAACATTTTTAAACCAATAAATAAAATAATAAAATATTCAGTAAGAGAAGATATTTAATTTAGCATAAATAAAAAACGCATTTAACAAATATGTATCAAACTATGCGCTTAAACCACTGGAATTATAAAAAAAAAAAATCTGAAAAAAGCTACTGTAGCAGTGAAATCTTTAGCAATTTGTTCGTCTATAAACTCCTGGCTTGCGGGTAATATGAAACTATCGATTTTAATCAATATCAAAACTTTATTTGTATACAAAATCGAGTTTTTGATATGAAAATGCTTTTTGCTGTTAGTGAGCAATTTGAAAAATCTATTAAATGTAAAAAATTATTAGAGTCTTCAATTTAGAAAAAAAAAAACTGGTTTTCACCTATATTCTGTAAATGAACTTTTCATTTTACACCGATTTCTTACTTTAATAGATATCCAAATGAGAAGCAGCATATTACATTTTATAGGAGATTATATTTTAGCACAAAATTTATTCAAAACATAATCAGAAAAATGATACACACATACAAACACACACATTACTCGGAAAAGTTGTGGAAAATATTTTATGATGATTTATTAATTGCTTTTTGAGGAAAACTGCATATAATTCGTGACTTATTAGCATATAGCAGTTTTTAAAATTTTTAAACATTTGTAATTGTTACATCGTCATATAAGAAAAAAATCTACTTTCAAATTCAATTTGTTTGAAAACTGTATCTTAATTGATTGATTTATTATGGCTTTTTAAATAATTCAAGAAATGCAAACTTATTTTCACGTATTCAATCTTCAGGAATCAGTTTATTTTAGAAAAGAAAAATCGTCTGCCGACTGGAACATTCCACTGGCGTAAAAAGAAAAAAAAATCCATCGTAGCTTTTCAAATTTAATTTACAGTAGAAGAACATATTTTCAACTCTTTCCTTAAGATGGCGATTAAAACTTTTCACCAGGACGTTAAAAACAAAATGTTGTAGCGAGAAAAATTATATTTATCTAAGCAAAAATACAGGGTGAACCAAAAGTCTTGCCCACATTATAATAATTCATTACAAATTAACTATTTGTATAATAATGTAACTTGGTATGAAATGTAATCATTGGATAGGTTAGTTTAAGAATATTTTTTTTCTTTTGTGCAATAAATGACGCGATTGCTCCAATGGAGAGACTCAGGCAAGGAGGACTTTGTAAGGAAGATATTTTCGGCCGAAATGGCGTCCATTCAAGATTCACGAAACGAAATCGTCCATTAATGTTCTGCGAACATTTCGACGTTGTCATGGATGCAACCTTCCTGATACAAAATCAGTAAAGCGATATTATGACAGATTTAAAGAAAGAGGCAGCATTACTGATCTGCCCAGAAGTGGCAAACCTAATGTGAGTAAAGCAATTGTTGAACGAGTTCGGCAATCGTTTTAGCTGAGTCCTACTCAATCAACTCGTGAACTTCAAATATCTGTTGTTAAAGCTATTGTGTGTACTGAAACAGAAGACATGTTAAGAACACTTGGCGCGAACAAGAATACCAACTGAAGTACGTGGTCTTATACAAAAAATTATAACAGTACTTACAATGTATCCAAACAAACATATATCTAATTATAATAGTATAAGTATAATAAATATTTATAATCAGGGGAAGTCTTTTGGTTCACTCTGTGTAAGATGCTTTTGGATAAATTCACCAAAACAAAGTCATTTTTGTATATGTTCACTCAAATGACGTCATTTCTACCAGCTCCGAAATTCGAAGCTTAATCTTGGAAGAACGAAAAGGTTTTGGCAAATAAACTAAAAGAATCTGTGTATTTTTATTGGGAAAGCTTTTGACTTAAATTGTGAATATAATTTATTATTTGAAATGTTTTATTTAATAAAATTATAAACTATCTTCTAAAAATTTACAATAAAGTTAGATTTAATTTTCCCCAAAAGAATTGAATGATGTCATGCAATTAAAAAGCAACACATCGGGTTGCCACGCAGCTAGTCATTTTAATAACCAAAAATAACTATTCAAATTTTCTGGTGATAATTTAAATATTCTTAACGATAGTTGTATAAATGCGTCAGCGCGTCCTGTATAGTGTTAATGCTGTAATTGAAAAATTATTTTTCCAGTTGTTTTGCTACGCTTTCTCCAGCTGTAGCATAAATTCACCTACTCCAAAAAAATCCATTGACATTTAACAAAAAAAAAAATCCTTACATTTCGAAAAAGTTCTATTTATCTCCTCGAAATGCTAAAAACGTACCGGATTTCCGTTCTAGCGAAAATGAAAAAAATTTGTACACAGTATTTTATTGTGTCTCGCATGCGCAATAAAACAACAATATTTTGAAGTACAGAAAATAGCAAATTAAAAAATAAATCCTCTTTGACATTTTCCGGCAGTTAAAAGCTGAAAAACACTCAAAGAGGAATTTTAAAGCTCGTTATAAGAGTGTTCATTTTTGACAGTTGTTCTGAAGTTTAAAATACACATGAATTTTTGTAGTGAGCATAACCTCTTTGATTTTATTTAATTAGAAATGAAATTTTTGTAAAAATTTAAGATTTTCTTTCGGGTGTTTATTAATGAAAAATTTATTTTTATTGAACTGATTGAATAAATTTTACCTTTTAACCATTCATATAAAATAATTATCTGTCTTTGTACTGTCATTAACACAAAAATACAGTCTTAATATATAATATTATAGCGCATTTATTTAAATTTACTTTTGCACTGAAAATAATCAATTGTACAGGCTTATGCCTATAATGCCATGCACCTTTTATTTAGTTCGTTTCAGTGTAACTGAAAAATATCTGCCTTCAATTCGTCCGTTTCTCTCACTGATCGCACTCTAACTTTCGTAAATATGCTTGGATTATCACGAAATTCGGTATTTACATATTATCCGCGCCAGAGGTTAGGTACAAATACGCCAATAATACTAATTACGGTAACCCCCTTTTTTCTGCATGGTAAACTAGAAAAGAATACTTTTGATGCAATACTAAAGTGTATTGCAATAATAAATCCCGCCAGGAAACAAAATGTCAACCTTAAATCGTTTTATCATCTAGCATTTATATGGTAAAATGACACAACTATGTCGTAGTATTGATATTTGTATTATATTTGTGTATTTTACTATATTTGTGTAAACTGTCAACCTGGTGCTATGCATTTAGTAAGCGTGTACTAAATTAATGTTTTAGAAGTAATGTTGCGAACGCTTGTATTTTGAAATCAAGTTGCAACAGTTATCATGGTAGATTGCTTCTGGAAGACAAGACTGGTTGACTCAATTGACGCCAACATTGAATGAAGCCTGTTCCATTCCTGCTGAATATTGTATATTTTTGAAAAAATAACTTTAACTTTAACTGCACTTGATTTGTTCAGTTGTTTGTTTTTACAATGGTTAAATTGTGCTGATGATGCCTTGCGGTTGCTTGGCAAAACGTTTTCTGAATGTATATTTAATATTTTTTGTAAAACTATATTCAAGTCTGTCTTATTTTATTTATTTTATTTAGTTATTTATTTTAGTTATTTATTTTATTTTATTTTATTTAAATTTTTTTAGATATTAAACTCCTGTTTTTTCTGAACATTTTGATATAATTATTTACTTGAAATTCCCATTAGAACAGAAGTTGTGGCTTTTACAATTATACCCGCGCAGTAGCTGTAGCGACATTTCCGAAACTTTGAAATCATTTTTTCTCCAAATGCCTTTTTTGAGCATAACGCGCAGGATATCTCAAACAAACCGAATATTTTTTCATGAAATTTACAAAACATATGTTTCATGATAGTCTGTATAAATTGAACCTAAAATTTCATTTTTATTGGTCAAAAAAATATTTTTTAGGTGATTATATTGTTGAAATTTTCAAAATTTTGTATTAGCTAAAAACAACTTTGTATTAAAAATATAAAAATACTTCAAAAACAAATTTATCTAGGTTCAGGGTAATTATTACAATCTGAAGTATAATTTGACACAAAAATTTTCAATCTAGTTGCAAAATTTATTTTGTAATCCTGCGCGTAAGCTGTCATACCAATTTTTCTGATCATCACATGTCTGACAGTTTGGAGCCTCCTATAAATACTAATTCTGCATCTTAAAATATTTTAAATACATAAAATGAAAGAACATACTTATATTTTTCATCCCAATGAAAAGTGTATTTTTAAATCATAAGATAAATTTTTAGATATTAAACGTTGAAAATGGTCCTTTTTTTTTCATATCTTGCAATTTTTAGAGTCTTGAGACCCTTTAAGTTCTATGATTGGTAATTATTTTATGTGTGTTTTCATTATGTTGTTATATTTCAAACGGTACAAAACTGAAACGTCTTATATTGTTTTACTACAGCATGATCTTTTTCAAAAATAGTATGTGTAACACTAATGGTTATTTCACAGGAAAATAAAAAATAATTAGATCCATTGCATGAAAGCGTTTGCTGTCAAATATTCTGTTTATATTTATTTCATTGTTCACTTTTTCCTTCCAAAAGTTTACTTGATTATTCTTAAATTTTGTTCTAAATACATTAATTTATTGGTTTCTATTTAGAAATTCTTTCAATGTCCATCCACTTATTTCACACTGCAAATAGAAGCGTCTTAAATTTAGACACATATGTGACTGAAAAAGAATTTTAGACACTTAAGTGTCTTAATCTGAAAATTAAGACACTATAGATGTCTTAATTTAAGATACATAAGCGTCTTACTATGACCATGGTGTAAACGAACTGAGAATAATGTCTAAAATATCCGCAAGCGTCTTATTTTAAGACACTTCATTGCTTTAAACGTGTCTTAATTTAAGACGTTTTGATTCTTCCGACGCAATAACCACCAGGGGGCACTAGCACTCCCAGTTGCGCATGCGTTTTAGATGTCTTCGTTCGAAGTGGTATACGTTGTAATTCAAACAAAGTTTGTTTTTATGTACGCGTGTATTTTAATTCGTTTTTTGCGAAATGTGAAGTACTGTGATTTTAATTCGTATTAACTTGGATTATTTATTTATTGAATACATACATCTGACGTGTGTGCTCGACATCAAATGTCTCTTAGAAGCTGTCGTCGATACAAGGGCGGGATAGACACAGAACAGAAGTAGACGACGGTTGAAGATTACACCCGGAAATTCTACAAAGCGTGTGCAATGGTCTTAGTGTTAACTCGTATCAATTTATATCAATAATATTGTGTTATTCATCTTCGTCCTGTCGAAGCTGGCAAAAAAAAAAGAAACTTTTGTCTGGCGGGTCCTGTTTTTAGGATGAAACATCTCATTCTTTAAATATGGCTAGTCGGATGTATTATGGGATTACCTTTTAAACTGATGAAAGTCTTTCTCCCTCACTGTGGTTGTGGTAGTTTTTAAAATTTCAAATCGAGGAATATTTCTTACCTCTTGCAGCAACTCAAGTAAGTTTCTTTATAGTAGTAAAATTAGTGTATTTTATGATTTTATTTATTGTACTAAACAAAATCCTGCATGAAATTTAATTAGTTTTGAATCTGTTCGCAAAAAACCCCACTAATTCTAGAAGTATATATTTTTAAACTTATGACGTTCTTTTTTATTACGAATTATATATTCAATGTCAGTTCTTAGTTTCAATGCATAATTTTTATCTCGCAGTAAATGACGGCCACAAGGAAGTAAAGAAAAAAAAAACTTTGAAAGATGACCTAATGCTTTCTTACTTCCTGGCATAAAACCGCAGATTAAAAAAAGATAAATAAAGTAAATGAGACTGGTCTATTATATGAAGCTGCCTGTAAAAATATACATATGTATTTGATTTGCAATCAACTCTAATACTGATTTTTTTATTATTTTTAATAAAAAAGTAATTTGAAATTTATAATGGGAAAAAGTAAAAACCTCTAACTAGATTTCGTATTTAAAATTGTGGTAACTTTATTTATATGCACTTATACGAAAAATACAAAAATGACAGATGTTACTGTATATATTTAAGACGAAAGAAGTTTGGAAATCATAAGTTATTTTTTCCTCATGTTTTTAATATAGAATATGTACTTATTTGTTTTTATTGATAGTTGAATAGCTTTTGTGAGTACCCTCTGATCTACATAAAAACTTGCCCATGTGGAAATATAAATTTTTTAAAAACATAATTTTTAAATAAGTATTTTCATTTATTTTTTTTTTGGGGGGGGGGGGGATTTTGCATGAATTTTGTAAAGCTGATATCTTAAATCTTGCACTGATTATAATGAAAGTTTTGAACTTTTAGAGTAGGACAAGTTTAAAAACGCAAATATATTTAACAAAATACCAAAGTCATTTTTCCCCAATGTTATTAAAGTAGAATATTTATTTATTTATTTTCATTATTCATAGTTAAATGGCTGTTGTGATTATCAAGTGATGTATATGTAAAATTGCCTATGTGGCAATATATTTTTTTATATTTTCATTTTTTTTTTCGGGGGGGGGGGGGATTTTTGCAATTTTCGTACATCTGATATTTTAAATCTTTTTCCACATTCAACCGAGTATAATAAATATTTTGACCTTTTAGAGTAGGACAAGATTATAAAATATATATATATATTTATCTATGTACCTTAAAAGCCCTTAATAGCGAACACTTCGGGACCGCGGAATTTGTCCGATAATTGGAGATGTCTACTTTTTTGAGGTAAAAATATACAAATATGTATGTCTGCTGATTAAAAAAGTATTCGTTAAATAGAGGTGTTCGCTATTCGAGAATGTCCATTAACCTCCACAACGGATACTCCCGAATACCGGACATCTCAATTTAGACAACTATAATGCAGGGTTGCGTTTTTTGCAAAAGTACTTCTTGATTAAAGGAAGGGCAAACTGGGAAGTGCCCCATCCCCCTACGACTGTAGTGCCCCCAAATTTGATGTGCAATATTTGTAAAGCTTATATTTTAAATCTGTTTCGAAATTGTACTGATTATAATCAATATTTTGAACTTTTAAAGTAAAATAAGGTTAAAAACAAAATAAATTAAAAAAAATCTAATATTTAGATAAATATTTTTTGTTTTTTAATCTTGTTCTACTCCTGAAGTTCAAGATATTGATTATAATCAGTACAATGTCGTAAAAGATTTAAATTATCAACGTAACGAAAATTGTATACCAAAACTGAGAGCACCAAAAAAATCAGGCTGTATTGGGGGGGGGGGGGGGGGGGCAGGACCACAGCCAAATATTTTTCCAGGATTCAACGTGGTCAAACATGGCTACGTATGATGCTTACAAAAAAATGGATGCGATTCAGACGTTTGAAGTGTCTGAAATTCAGACGCAAAAAGTGTCTGAAAAAATTCAGACATTTTAAAATGTCTGAAAATTGAACACTCCATTTCAGACACTTAAGTGTCTGAATTTCAGACATTTTAATTTAGAGTGCACGTACTAAAATGTAATTCCTTCTTTTTAAGTGTCATTACCAGCGTCATTTTATCTGCTTATGCATTTTGTAAATAAAATAAAAAGAAACGCTTATTCCTATGTGTTTCTCTACCAACAGTTTAAAAAGTACTTTGGATAATTACCCCAGCAGCACAGTTTCCTTTTTACGCTGTTCAAAAAACTACAATGCACTTCGTAGGAATAAATAGCGTTCGTTGATATAATAAATTCTAAAATGTGCCTCGTTAATTCCCTTATTTTTCAACGGTAAATTTGGCTACATTTTAAACGCAATAACAACAGTCTTGATCCCGTTGTTGTTCAAAATCGCAATACCGTCGTTTTACTATTTTTCAAAGGTACTTTAAGCCGCAAAAAAAAAATTTAAAAATAGAAATATGTCCGCAATATTGCCGTTAGGTTTACCATTTTTTAAAGGCATCTTGATGCCGTAAAAAACGTTTAAAAATAAGCAAAAACTGAAAATTTTAACCTATTAATGTAAATTACTTTTCCAGTGAAGCCTTTTTTGTTTGTTTGTTTGTTTGTTTTTATGCTGATAATTATAAATAAAAAAATTTCTAATTTTTGAATACGTTTCGGAAAAACGCATTTATTGTGCATTTTGGCTTCCTTAAAAAAAAAGATGAATTTATTTTTATTAATCAGTTTTTCCGGGTTTTTGTTTACAATAAATAAAAAAAATATTTTTTTAATAATAATAATTTCTTTTTTAGTAAAAATTGCGAAACAAAATAGCTTTTAAATAATATTACATTTTGTTCGACGTTATAATAGATGTTTCTTACGTAAATTATTAGTCTTCAAAACAAAGTGGAATACCGTTAATTTTTGTAATTTTTTTTTTAATTTATAGGACATATAATCATTGTACATAATTATAACTTTACCAGAGAAAAACAGATTAATTCATTTTTATTAATGGGTTTTCCCATGATTTTCTTCAATAATTTAAAGTATATACATTTTTAAGAATAATAATTTATGATTTAAGTAAGTATTTCGAAAAAAAAATTGTATTTAAAATATTTTAAATTTTTTCAACGTCATAATAGATGTTTCTTACTTAAATTATTACACTTCAAAACAAGTAGAATACTGCTAATTTTGTAATTTTTTTTTTTTTTTTTTTTTTTTTTTTTTTTTTATTTATGGTACAGTGGTGGGGGAAAAAAAGTAAACACCCCCTACTAACTCTTCAACAAATGATCGTAGACTGAAGTTATTGGTAATGAATGATTGGAAATAAAGTCTATTTTTAAATGATGCGTATAAAATTGCTTAGGGAGCCATCTACATATTAAAAGGAACCCAAACCTCATTTTTTTCTATGCCAATACCCAATTTTAACGAGATATTTCAAATCTTCTGTTCAAACTATGCGTAGACACCAAATTTCAAGTCATTTGAATGATAAGTTTTTGAATTATAAACATTCAAAATTTAGTGCTTCTAATGTTAAATTACATATTCATATTTTTATTTATATCTCCTGAAATTATGCTCCTATTTTCTAATTTTTTGTGTAGCAATAATACTAATGTGCCCAAACATAAATACGCTGAATTTGCAATTTTTATAATTTTATGATATGAATTATGAAATTAATATTCGAAAAATTTATGACTTCCAACCTACAATTTTTTTAATGGATTCAGATTTATTAAGTCTTGTTTCATGAAAATCCAAAATTTCACATTTTTCTTCCAAATAGTTTTCAAATTATGCTTAAAAAAGCCAAAATGATGGTTTAAGGAGCCGTCTATGATAGAAGTGAGTAGATATTTTGAAATTTCTTTTGCTGTCCTGTTATCTAACAGGATTCATTGACTGCTTGAGTGGTGCTTAAGGTGCCTTGATCAAGAAGGAGGCTCTCTCGGTTAAAAATCGAGTACCAAACTTCAATTTGGATACAGCCCTTAAAATACGCTCGTTTTAAAATAATTAATTTCTCGGAAACTTATGGTACGAATTACATAAAAATTTGTTTTTAGGCTAATTGAAGGATGTAGAATTCATTTATGTTGTCAGAATTGCCCATTGCTATTGAAAAAAAAAGTTATGGTTCGTTTTAATATGTAGATGGCCCCCTAAGCAAATCTTATATACATCATTTAAAAGTAGACTTTAGTTCGGTACCAGTAACTTTCTTCTACGATAATTTGTTGAGGAGTTAGTAAGGGGTGTTTACTTTTTTTTCCACGACTGTACATATATAATTATTGAACTTAATTGTAACTTTACCAGGGATTTGTCTTTTTATTTTTTTACCTTCTAATTTTAAAGGGTAAAAGCTTTTGGCAAATATTTAATAATTTTGACACTTTAGCAAAAAGACTTAAAAATAAATGACTTTTTGTAAATTTGAATGGTACCGTTACAATAGAAAAATAAAAAGGACATGTTGATCTTTTTGCCTTTGAAGTTGCCATAACTTCAAAATTTTGGAATAGGACTAAGAAATTGCTATAATTTTTTTCTTAAATAAAAAGAAAAATAAGATAATTACTGTAGATAATACACAAAAAAATGTGTCTAAGTAACTTTTAGATATACTGGTTCACTAGACATATCTTCAAACCCATGGAAACAGTTGTCTTATTTTTCATTTAATTAAAAAAATGTTCAGAGGGCCGCTAAGTTCTACCTCAAAATGTTCACTGAAAAATATCAAGGACATGATCTTTTTGAGTTTGAAGTTACTTCAAAATTTAGGATAGAATTAAGAAATCGCTATAATTTTTTCCTTAATTAAATAGAAAAATAAGATAATTACTTTAGATAATACACATGAAAATGTGTCTAGGTAACTTTTAGATATATTAGTTCATTAGACGTATCTTCAAACCCATGGGAACAATTGCCTTATTTTTCATTTAATTAAAAAATATTCAGAGGGCTGCTAAATTCTACCTCAAAATGTTCACTTTTTAACGCTTTCGAAAGATAGGAATCAACATGTTCTGAAAATTCCCTATTTTAATAACATTATCCGAATCTGTAGAGTGATTTGTAGAATAAACTCTTTTAACGCGGAACATATATGTTATTTGTATGTTTTTACCTTTGAATAGCAGGCAAATATGCGTGACGTTATTGAGTGATTTTACTGTTTTCTAAGTTTAAGGATATACCCCTATCAAATTTTCTTTTTAACTATATGAAGATTTAAGATACAGTATATAAACTAAATCGAACCCGGTTAGGATGTTCACGGTTAAGAGGCTACTTCAGTCAAGCGAAAAGACCCGCTTGCTAATGCTAATCCTATGGAAGAAATTTATAAAGATATCTCGTTTGAATTTCAATGTTTTTAAATGATTCTTTTTTGCATTAGATAGCTGAGATCAACCTGTACAAATGCCATTTTTACTTTTTCAATTTTGCTTACAGGTATTTATAACGACACCTTATTAACACTTTCCTTTTTGGAACCAGTTTCGAAAGTGAAAGCGTCCTCATACAAAAAAATAATCTGCAATTAAAATCATAACAGTAAAAAAAGGCCTTTGTACAGATCGATCACAGCTATCCAATGTAAAAAAATCATTTAAAAATACTGAAATGCAAAAGAGATATCTTTATAAATTTCTTCCATAGGATTAGCATTAGCGAGTTGGTCTTTTCGCGTGACTGCAGTAGCCCCTTAATACGCGATCCCGCTTAATATGGGGATTTCTCAGATCCCTTGAACATTGCCCATAATGGTAATGCAAAAATATCACATTTAATACGCGAACAATTATTACGCGATACATTTTCGGTGCTTTGAGTAAAAAAGTCTTGCTTAAGACGCAAATTCATTGATCAAGATGCCAATTCCTTCTCCTTTCTCCAGATTTGTGACCCAGACTGTGAGCAATTTAGTGGATTTGTTTTATTCAGATAAAAATCACTGTTTCCGAACAGTAATATTTATTTTATTTAATAACAGATTAATTAAGGCGAACATTACTAATCGGAAATAGTGGTAGATATTTGAATGATAATATAAAAAACCGCTAAGCAAATCTGTAATTCTTCTTTGATACCGAGTCCTCACATCCTTTGTGTCTGGCTTCGTGTATATTTTTACTGCAGTAGAGAGGGATAGACGAATTCAGGCTATTCTACCCCATTAAAATTATGAATACAGATTATTATACCTGTTGTTAGTAAGGTTTTAACTGTACGTTATATAGTACAGTTTGTTACTATGTTTTATTATGCATATTATGGGGGGGGGGCACGTAAAGATTAAACAAATACGATTGCGGTTGTATAATTTTTTTAGCCCCCAGTACGGTATGCTATTTCTTTCTCCCAGCTTATTTGGTGTATTTAAAAAAAAAAACGTTACCTTACAGAAGCCAGCCGTAAAACAAAGCAGTACGATTAAATACTCTATACCACTTTTTTAAACATCTAAGCGTCGTATATTTTCGATTTTTATACCGTCGTATTGGGAAAGAAAAGTACTTTTAAATGCAATTTGTTTGAAAACTGTATCTCCATTTATTTTTGAAACATTATTTATTTATTTTTTTTAATTAGTTTTTAGCGGCATTTGCTTAATAGTGGCAACGGAAGTACTCCACTTCTGTAGAACGTAAAGCAAAAATAGTTTTAAAATAGGAATTATATATTTTTGTTGCCATTTTCTCCTAAAAACCGAAAGAAAACTTAATTAAAATACGTGCTACTTTGAAAAAATTTAAATGAATGATTTCTGTTAAAACAGGGAGCTATTATAAACTATATATAATTTTAAGTATCTATATTAATGTTACCAACAAATGAAGGCCTATGAATCATTGGATAGCCGTTTTTATCGATTTTCTTGAATGGCGGCATCTTTTTGCTGCATTAGTGCATTATTTCGCGATAGTGACGTGCTATGCATGTTTTACTGTAGATGTTTAAGAGTAGATCGTAAAAGTGGAATTCTTAAGCGAATGCAAATGACGTCATTTTACATAAAATAAAACGTGTGCTTTAAGTCTTAAAATTGAAATATGTTTTGTACTGCAGTAGAGCCCCGATTATCCGAGTCCTGCTTAACCGAGTTATTTTCTTCTGATGCACTGGCTTCTATTGTTATGAAACAGCCATTATAAATGAAGCGTTAGGTGAAGATGAAAGAGCAGCCGTAAAAAGTTAGAACTCTGATTTTCTGGTCAGAATAGGTGGGGAGGGGATGGCCATAATTTTTTTTAGAAAATGAAGTAATGGAAATGCCGGAGACAACACTAAATTCTGAAAAAGCAGAATTCCTGTTCTCTAGTTTTATGTTTTCTTTTTCCTTTACTTTTTGCTATGCTAGCTATATTTTTTACCACAAATTAATAAGGATAGTTTTTTGTTGTATTAATAATAAATATAAATTAAAAAAAATTAAACATGCTTTCTTAAAATTAACAAAAATGTAGAAAATACGCATATATGTTTTTTTAAATGCGCTAAAAAGTAGAAAACTGTTGAAAAAAAACCTTAAATGCACGGAGTTTAAATTAAATTAGGGTGAGCTCGATTAACGAAGATTAATGGATTTAAATGAGAATTTTGCCAAATTAGCCAGCTATCGCGAAGTTTGCTTCCTATATGGCAACTTATTTTTGTTGCCAAATTTGGCGATATTTCTCTAAGTTGCTAAATTTTAGCGCTATTGTGATAACCGTGTCATTAGTACTTTTCATTAAATACAGTGAATCCTCCCTGTGCGGCCAACCCCCCCCCCCCCCCCCCTGAACGACTATTTTTTTTTCATGGAACGAAATTTATCCCCATAGGCTCAATACTAATTTTACCTCCATTCAGAAACCATCCCAGATGAACTTCCTCCATGAGCGACCAATTTCTTTGAAGAAAATTCCGTTTTTTTCCTGGCCACTTGAAGAAGATTTTATTAGAAAAATAATTCCGGACAACGCATTATTCGTCAAATTTCTAAACTAAGTTTAGATTTTTTTTTTTTTATCCCAGTAACTTTTAAATGTTTAAGCCCTTTGTGCGTTTTTAGACAATGAATTTAACTCTGATGACAAATTAAGAAAGACGGTCAATAAACTCCCCTACCCTATTCTGTCGGTGAACTCTCAAAGAAATAGATAAATTAATGAAATTGTCATTATTTGTTCCCGTCCAAAAAAAAATGCATTTATTTACTGAACTTCGAAAGGACTGAGAAATAAAAGTTTTAAAAGATAAAGCCGTAAACTCAAAGCAAATGCCAATGTATTCATTTTTTAAACTCTGCAGTAATTAACTTATGTAATTATCTTTTGTTTTGATACTTAAATTTTTATATTTTTTCCTAATGTGAAAAATAAAATTTAGAAACATTGATCGTTACCTTTTTTTCAACAATTAAAATCTAGATTTAAACGTGACCTCCATTAAGAGACCACCTCCTCTCGGAGCGGCCAATTTTTATTGGAACGGAACGTGGTTGCTTTAGGGAGGTTTTACTGTACTCATTGTTGAAGCTAATGCTGATTTCTCCATAGGAAATCAAACGTAACCATTAAATAAATTTGCCCACCGTTGCCCCCTTAGGGATCGAATTTTAAAAAATCAATATCCAATTTATGTATTACCCTAAGGAATGCATATATATTCCAAATTTTAAAGCTCTATGTCAACAAAAAGCGGGTAAAAAATGAGTAGCAAGATTTGACTGTCACACGCAAACACAAGTGTAAGTTAAAAGAAAGCATGTAGTAAAAATTAGAGAACAGGAATTCTGCTTTTTCAGAATTTAGTGTCGCCCCCGACATTTCCATTATTTTATTTTATTTTGATGGACTGATGGCGTCTATTATTCTGAAACAGCCATTATAAATGAAGTGTTAGGTGAAGATGAAAGCAAAAAAAATTATGGTCATTTTTTTCCCCATTCTGACCAGAAAATCAGAGGTCTAACTTTTTACGACTGCTTTTTCATCTTCACCTAACACTTCATTTATAATGGCTGTTTCATAATAATAGAAGCCATCAGTCCATCAAAAGAAAATAACTCGGTGAAAGCGGACACTCGGTTAAGAGGAACTCGGATAATCGGTACTCTACTGTAGCTCAGTTTTAAGACTTAAAACACGCAATTTTATTTTATATAAAACGACGTCATCCGAATCTGCTGAAGAATTCCTCATTTACGATCCAATCATAAACATCTACAATAGAGTACGGGTAGGACGTCACTATCTCAGAATAATACACAAATGCAGCAAAAAGAAAGCAATTCATTAATATTTTTTCAAGTTTTTATGAGAAAGTGGCAACAAAAAGATATAATTGTTATTTTTCAACTATTTTTTCTTTACTTTCTACAGAAATGGAGTACTTGAGTTGCCAAAATGAAACAAATGTCGCTAAAAACTACAAAAAAATTAATATCTGAAAAATCAATGGAGATGCAGTTTTCAAACAAAATGCATTTAAAAGAACTTTTTTTTTCCAATACGACGGTATAAAGGTCGAAAATGTGCGATGCTTAGAAGTTTTAAAAATTGCTAAAGCGTATTTAATCGTAATGCTTTGTTTTACGGCTAGCGTCTGTAATGTAACGTTATTTTTTGGAGACAAAATGAGCTGGGATAAAGAAATAGCATTCCGGGGGCTAATAAGGACAGATTATAATGATACTCATTATCACAACTGGATTGTGCTTCAAAGATTTTATGTTTTTTTTTTTTTTTTCATTCTATTTAAAAAAAGTCTAACAGCAAGGTTATTTTCATTTTTTTATGTTTGGTTGTAACGTATTAATCGGCAATAAAGCCATGTTTGAATCCATATTTATTTTCAGTTATTATTTCACCCGATCCTATAACAAGAAACGACGAATTAAACTTGAGTACAATTAAATTTTAATTTAAATATACGTGAAAGACATAATTTTCAACCGTAAACATGTAAATGAAAGCTCTAAAGTTCATTTAGACAATTAGATGCGTAAATAAGGCTCGTTCCTGCAACATTGTGCCAATGACGTTTAATACGCGATTCTTCTTAAAACGTTACTTTTGTCCACTCCCTTGAAACCCCTCTTAACTGGGTTCAACTGTATATACTTTTCTGTGCTGATTTATCCAACAAACGCAAACGAAATGTCAAAAATAGATATTACCATTTGAGCAAAGAAAGTTGACCTATACAGTGTAACTTCAAAAATCCGGCAACTTCAAAAATCCGGCAACTTCAAAAATCCTGTAGCAAAACCATTTTTTCCCTTCCTTTTTCTTTTACACTTTGAAGTTATGGTAGAAGAAAAATAGCAATTGTTTGTGAATAAAACACTCCAAGATCGAAAGTAAAAATGCCAAAAAATAATGTTTGACAATTTTTTTCATTTGTCAGAAGCGATTATTTTCTGAACAAATAAACGCCGATAACGCTAGTTACAGCTCTGAAGACGGGGATGAACAAGAGACAGAAGAAAATGTGTCACTAGAAAAATGCATAAATTTGACTGGAGAATAGTTATCTGCTTTAGAGAACAAGACTCTGTTTCTGAAATAGAGATTCTTAATTGTATAAAATACAAGAAAAACTTGTTAAAGAACGGCAAAAAAATTGAAGCAAACAAAATTGACAACGGTGTTTCCGAAATTACACGAGAAGAAATAATTTCACTCTTTATTAATTTTTTTTTTCTGAAACACAGAAAATATCAATTAATGTAAGCTTATTTTTATATTTAATTTTCTCTTTTACTTACATAATTATCACTTAATAATGAATTAAATTATGGCTAAAGGTACCATTAAGAATATAGTACTACTTTTAATATTCCTAGTAACTACTTTTGACATTCCTTTAAAAATCCGAAATTTTCAAAAATCCGGCATAGTCTAGGTTCGATTATACCGGATTTTTTAAGTTATACTGTATTTTAATATGTAGGCAACTTCTAAACCCTAATCCATGGACAAAATTTAATAAAAGACCTTAAAACTAATCAGTCGGTACCAATGTCATTTTTACTTTCTTCTAGCTTTACAAGAATTGGATTCTTAAAAAATTTCGACTTCCGGTTTTCGATTGATTTATGCGTTTTAGAAAATCCCGAACTCGATTTGACTATTTTTAGAAAATGTCTGTCTGTAAGTGTGTTAATCTGTGAGTCTGTCTGTCTGTATTAGATACAAAAATTTTGTGGGCACTCTATACACGGAATTTACTAAAACTTTAGAATCAGTTAGTCCTTCATATAGATTGGTGCTGATTAGTTTTTAGTATAAATCGCGCGACAGGTGGCGCTACAATGTGCATTTTTAACTTTTTTCGCAGTAGTTCTATCTCAAGAACTAGGTCACGGATTTTCGTCAGACTCCATATTCAATTAAACATTGACATAATTGTTGCTGATTAGGATTTGTTGTAAATCTCCCAACAGGTGGCGCTGCTATGCTGCATTTTTCATGAATAGCGCAATAGCTCTATCTCCAGAACTAATGCAGGGAATTTCATCGAGCTTCATATTCTGTTAGACCTTGACATAAGTTGGGGCTGATTAGGTTTTCATGTAAATCACATAACAGGTGACTGCGGTTTTCACGATTTTCGCGACAGCTATATCTTAAAAACTAATGCACGAATTTAATCAAACTTCATATTCGGTACACTTTGACATTACCAGATTCTTATTAGGTTTGGATGTGTACTGCCCAACAGGTATCGATTTTGTGAACTTTTGGTTGAGAATTTTGGTTGCAGACATCTCAGAAGGTGAATGCCGGTAATCAATGATTTGTTTAAGAAATGCGATGTTTATATCTCAATGCACACAATTCAATGAACATATACTTTTAGACTCTTCAGTAATGAGTTTCAGCATAATTTTCAAGAGGGGATTTTTAAAAAAACTTTTTAGACCATCCTAATGCACCGCCCGCCGTGGAAAAAAAACCCTGACAAATCTCTTTTTTTTAACTAGTCGGATGTTCCAATCCCAAAACTTTCTTCTATATGGTAATACTTCAAAATTCGCTATCACAGTGTCAAAATTAAATGACAATCACATACTGAAAATCATTCTTTCAAATATTATGACAGAGAATCATATTTTTTAAACACGTTTTTAATTAGACAAAATAATTTTTATTCCGAATGTTCCTGAACATATTTTAAAAGGACTAAATATCTTTTTTCTTTTTTCATTTCGCGATATAAAAAGTAAAACATGTTTTAAAAATTCTTTCAGTGTAATGGGCAATCATCTTTTAGTGTTTATCTTGAACATCTGTGTAATAACACATTCCATCGTTAAAGAAAATGTAACGTGATTACCATTTTTGTAAGATAAATGCAACTTACCGTCATAAAGTTTAAATTGCTTTTCCAATAACATTTACATAAAAATGAAACTTAGTGAACGCAAGGATGAAGATTTGCTAATGAAACTTATTTAAAAATTATACCTCATAAAAAAGTAAAACGAGTAATATTAAACAAAAAATTCCATATTTCATTTTGAGTTTAATCTGAAAGAAAAATAAATAAATGATTGCGCATTTATTATGTTTCATTTTACAATGTTGCCTGTTAAAATGTCAACATTTCAAATATAATAAAATCGCTGAAAGTAATTATCATATCTTTTTAAGTGACAGGTTTATGTCTTCTGAAAAACGGAATGTTATTTACGATAAAACACCAAAACTATGGAAAACACCCGTATATGTACCAGTTTTCTAAAGGAAAAATATTTATTATTAATTCCTTTCTGGTTGAACTTCATCTTAAATTAGCATGTTGTATCCACCACAAAACTTTCTTCTTCGAGAGATCCCTAAATTCATGGTACAAACTTTAAGGATTGGTACAGGCAGTGAAGTAGTTGAGTGGGAACGCGTGGGTACGCCGTTCCCAGAAATATTTGGTTTGTTACTGTAAAAAAAAAAAAAAAAATCACATACGAGCACAAACTTTTTTTAAGCTACTAGGGAGGCTCTGTCCCCCTGCTCGCAACGCTCACCAACCCCCCGTGTAATCGCTTCGCGATTCCATTCCGTATCCCTATTTTCTAGCCAACCCTAGACGTAATTGTTTCGCATTTCCATTCTGGATCGCTTCACGATCTCTTATTTTCTATGCATTCAATTTTTAGATTCCACTTGGTAAAAACGCGCTCTCCCCAACTCCTGACAATTTTATTTCCTTATCTCCAAGCACATAATCATTAGAGCTTACAGAGTTTCATAATTATATGAATTATTAGATATAAAATTATATATATATATATATATATATATATATACGAACATTGTAAATAGTTAGTGTTTGGGCTTAAAAATAATGTAAATAGTTCAATTAAGCTCTATTCATAAGCTAATATCAGTTTTTGCTGCATTGAAATATCTCACTTTGTCAATTTTCTGCAAGTAAGTAAACCTAATTGGATCTCAATGGGAGTCTATGGAAATTTGGCGAAATACTGGAAATAGCGCCAAGTTGGCTTCACTTTTGGCGACTAATCTTGGTTGCCAAATTTGGCGATATATCGGCAAGTTGGCGATAAACTTGGCTGTGTTTGGTGACAGAGCCGTCCCCTCCTTGGTAACCCCCTTAGCGTCAGAAAGCTCTGACCAATCAGATGCGTTTCGCGGTATCTACGTAGATTTTCATTGGTCCATTTCCAAATCGTTACTTTTTTATATATATAGAAGGATATGAATCTAGCCTGGAAATTCCTGTAACAGCGCCTGCTACAGGAATTTTTCCTTGTTGCCGTCACATAAAAAGTTCTAGAAATCCCAGTTTCCTAGAATAACTTTAGTAACTTTACAGATTTTGTTTTACAGTGTTCGTGTAAAATCGGATAGTCCTACCAAATCAGGACTCTACTTGAGACCAGAAGTTTTCAGATTTCTGAATTGTATGGAATCTAGATGAGGTTTTGAATAGTCTGAAGAGGAAGACAGAAATTGATTAAGGACAATTTTTAATGACAGCTAATCATTAACAAAAATTTTCTTACCGCTATGGATAAAAATTTCTGGAATTTTCATGACATATTGATTACATCCGTTTGCTGATTATCTAGAGTCTGATTCAATTTCACGATTTTTTTCTTCGACCATTTGACAAAATGCAGATTTTTTCCCATGGACATTTCACGAAATTCACAATTTCTTATCCGACATCATTTTCCGAAATTTGCGATTTTTTCTGCGAACGATTGGCGGAATTCACTTTTTCCCAAGACCATTTGTCGACATTTACGATATTTTTTTGCAACTGATTGACAAAATCCGGTATTTGTTTCCGCGATTTTTTGACGAAATTTACAATTGTTTCCTACGATTGCTTGTTGAAATTCAGGATTTTTTCCTAAAACCGACTGAAAAAATTTCGTTTTTTTGCGAGACTGTTTCACGAAATTCTTGCTCTTTTTGCATGATTGTTTGACTAAATTGATGATTTTTTGCGCAATCTTTAGAATAAATTTTGATGATCACATATATCATCACACAAAGCTACACAAAGGAATGTGTAAGTATTACTGGTTATGGGAGTGAATTATTTAAACGTAGTTTTTAAATGCGTTATTCATTTTCCTGCTGAACTATATTTATTAAATTAATATAAGCTTCTGACATATAAATAAATTCATATAGAGGGCTACGCAAAGAACAAGATTTACTGTTGATCATGATTGGTAGCCTCTGAAAGTGCGTTTTAAGTTATGTGTCTTTTACCTAAGTTTATCTTAAAATGTGGTGTGCAGAAAAGTCTTTAGATAATATACGTGGCTGTATAAAAGAATTCAAACGCATTTCCAACTATTAGCGAAAATTGATAAAAGCGAATTTTCTAACCGAGTCAAACTTAACGTGATACGTAATATGTATGCAAATCTAAAGATCATATACAGGGCTGCACAAAACAATGAGTCTACTTTTTTGTCTGTGGAAGGTAATTGGTAAAACTGGATTTTAAAATGCGTTATAAGTTTTCTAAACTGTTTATTTACATATCTTCTTCCACTTCATTTAACGGTGAAATTCTGCTGTAGTTTTCTAGATGCGTTGGAAAGTGTCTCATAATCTATGCATGTCGAATGATTTTTTGTTCTTGTTTACAGTGTAGTGCAATTCAATCTTAAAGAAGCCAAAATATAACTGTCATCCTCTAAATCGTGAAAAACACAGCATTGCAGCTCTGCCTTCTGGATGATATATGCCAAAGTGTAATCACTGCCAAAACCATTTAAGAACGGACTAAATGTACAATTTTTTGCAAATTGATTTATTACTTCTTGAATTTCAGCAATTACAAAATTAGTGTAATGCAAAAATATGCATACAAACTTCAGTTTAAAAAATAGTCAAATACTATTTATGTACATCCCAAAAAGTGTATATCCATCAAAAACTGGGAATTAATTTTTTACATGAATTACTATCTTGTTGCGAATAGATTTTTAAAAAAAATCATAGTTTTGAAAACTTTTCAGTACATTAACTTTTTCTCTAACATTATTCTAAAGGCAGGAACTATCTTTTTTTTCTCGTACACTAATAAAATAGCGCAGGTTTTAAGAATTCTTTCTGTGTAATGGGTAATCATCCTTTAAAATTTATCTTACATATGTATGTGCAATAATAAGACCTTCCATCATTAAAGAAAATATAATGCGATTACCATTTCTGTAAGATAAATGCCGCCGTCATAAAGTTTAAATTGCTTTCTCAATAACATTTGCGTAAAAATAAAACTAAGCAAACGTACGGTTGAAGATTTGGTAATGCATAAATAGCTTTAAAATTTATAGTTCATAAAAAATATAAATCAGGCATAAAACATATTTTTTTTATTTGAAAACTGTTTATGACTTCTATTTGTCTGCCCGTCTGTCCATCTCCCCGTACTCTAACTCTCATAAATATATTCGGATTGCCCTGATATTTTTGTATCTTATTGACGGTTACTATAACACGATTCCTGTAGGAAATTAAGTTTGTTGCATGTACAGTTGATTTACAGGGACAGTCAAAAGTAGCCTGTACATTAAGGACAATGGGAAAAAATCGTTTCAATTGCATTATATGATGTTATATTCTTTCAAACGTCATGAAACTGATATACATTTATGAAGTGTGCTAAAATATTCATTTCTATAGAATATGCGGTGCAAATAATATTTGTTATTCATTTACAGTGCCACACAAAAGAGTTCCGTTACATAATAGTATAGGGAGAAAACTGTTTGCGGTGTATTTTAATTATATTAAACTGTTTCATCTATAATGAAATTAGTATACCTTGCTAATGTTTACTGCAAATTAATTCCTGTATAGTATGAAGTACACAGAGTTTACAAGGACACACAAAAGATTTCGGATGCTATGCTTTACAGCGTTTTCGATTACCAAAAATGCATTTCCCATTTTTAATACCAGAAACTGCAAATGGTAGGGAAGAACTCCCCATGAAATTTACCAATTTCTATTAATGAGAATAGTAGGCATTAGAGCAAACATTTTTGTTGAAGTACATAGATTTTTTGTCCTCTAAGTTTTCCTAGGTTTTGTCTGTTTATAATTTTAAATTTCAGGGAGAGAATCTTCTGTGTTTCGGCAGATTTCTGCTTAAATCAAATCCATCGAAACACTCCTCTCCTCTTGTTAAAACTTCCACTACTCTATTTCCTTCTCCAGTATACAATGTTTAAATTATATTCCATATGTTACTTTGTGGTAACAATAAATAAATAATCATCTAAATTATTAATCCTTCTCCACCGAAATTTCTGCTTCTCTTCGTTGTCTTTGAACAGTTTTTAAGATTCTTTAACTTAAAAAAAAATTATGTCTCATTTGTAACTTTGCAGTAATAGTAAATAAGTAATCAGTCATCCAATTACGAGGTGGAGAAGGAAAAGCAAAGAATAAGTTTTCTCATTTTTTTTTTTTTTTTTTTTCTCCTATCTTTAAGAGAAGAAAGTATTGGATTCGTGAAAATTTTCGATTTCCGGTTTTCAATGGATTTACACGTTTTATGGGTCTGCGATCCAGCAAAATATGTTTTTACAAAATGTCTGTCTGTCAGTCTGTCTGTCCGTTTGTCTGTCTGTCTGTGTGTGACACAAATTTTGCGGGCGCTCTATCTCAAGAACTAATGAACGGAATTTAATAAAACTTTAGATTCAGTTAGTCCCTGATATAAATTGGTGCTAATTACTTTTTTGTGTAAATCGGTTAACAGGTGGCGCTGCTATGCTGCATTTTTCACAATTACCACAATAGCTATATCTGAAGTACTAATGCACGGATTTTTATAAAACCTTAGGCTCATTGATATAATTTAGTTCTGCTTACTTTTTGGTGTAAATCGCCCAACAGGTGGCGCTGCTATGCTGATTATTCATGATTATCGCAATCGCTCTTTCTCAAGAACTAATGCACGAATTTTCCAACAAACGTCCGATTCAGTTAGTCCCTAATATAAATTAGTACTGTTTAGTTTTTGGTGTAAATCTCCCAACAAGTGGCGCTGCTATGCTGCATTTTTTCCGATTTCCGCAATAGCTCTACCTCAAAAACTAATGCACGGATTTTCATCAAACTTCAGATTCAGTTAGAAGTTGACACATGTTGTTGCTAATTAGATTTTCGTGTAAATCATCTAACCGGTGGCGCTGCTAAGCTGCATTTTTCAGGAAGTAATAACATGTATGAGATAGAAGAAAGTTTTGGGATTGCCACATCCGACTAGTTTTCTTTTGACACAATTCCTGCAGGAAGATTTTGGTGTTAATGAAGTTTGTCATAGAAAGAATACTAATTAAAGCCTGACCTCATCTCTGGCCCTGCAAGACAACTGAAGCTCTATTTGAAATAATTTAACAATAATAAATCGCACTTAAAAAATTATCACTCATAAGGCTCAGTATCACTCATAGGACTCAGTATCCTAATTATTTCAACTGTATTTCTAAAAAATGCATCAATTGTTACGTACAGCATTTTGAAGAGAAAATAGACTGTTGTAAAAATATGTCAATTTTGTTCTGTTTGAAAAGCGTCATATTTGTGTTTCCATTTAAAATGTACAGATGGCAGCACTAAGCAATTTCCCTCCCGAATTCATGACAATTGCTTTGCAAAAAATAAGTAGAATATTCTGTTCTATGATGCCGTGTGTACTGTGACGTGTGTTTGTTTTTTTAAGTGTTAATTAAATGTTTAATATGTATTTGTGCTAGCTCTACATTTATAGTTGTGATAATTATTAATTAATTAGTTATAAAAACACTTTAAAAAGATTAACATCATTAAAACGAATATCAAATAATTAATACCCATGGATAGGAGTGAATCTGAATTCTTTTCTATAACCCTGTAAAAGTACTATAAAAGTTATTTACACAATTTTCAATAGGGAACATGTTATAATGACACTTAATAACGAATCTAAATGCCGTAGCAATAAAAGTAAATTTACGAAAGTTAGAAGGTGAACACATATAAATTGACACATGATCCGATATCATAAACACTCGAAATATGTTTGAAAGCGTTAAAAATAACAATTAATTACTTGTTCGTATAAGTCCTGATATTTATATTGAAACGGATGACTAAATAATAATAGTTGATAATTTAGGTTTAGTTAATTTATTAAGAATCACTAAAAATTATATGAGTGAAGCGTAGGATTAAACTCATTAAAATAAAATTTATCAAGATTGAATTAATCAAGACTAAAATATAAATAAGTTAACTAATTTATCTAAAACATTAGTCGGTTGAAATTAGTCTAACATGTCATAGACATCCACTAAATCAAAGTTTTGTAATATATCTCACTCAAACTATCAAGGTAATTTCTTTAATTTTGTTTAAAAGTTCTTAAAAATATAATTTAATTACATATTCACTAACCAGAAAAGAACAAAAAATATTAAAGTTACTTTGAATTTTTAAAAATTTATCATATTTCTACTTAATGTTCAATACAAATTTTCCTAAAAGCAATCTTTTATTGCATTTCATTACTGAAAACATCATCATTAATTTTATTTTATAATTATACATCGGAAATTTTCCGCTGCATCCTTCCGAACACGAAATATTTCAAATTTGAATTTTTCTTTTCACTATATAATTTTCCCAATATCCATTGGAAAATATAGAGTCATTTTTAAAATATCTTGATTAATGGATAAATATACTTTGAGAATTTCATAAAACAGTATTTATTTCTATAAGCAGCAAGACAGGCAAAACAACGTGGAATATAATTATAGATTTTTGTTTCACAAAAAGAGAAATATCAGTTATTATACTCGTTAATAATAGGAGAAATATAATCTTAACTATTCAGTAGATCCTTTCATGTCATTTTTTGTAATAATTATAGAATATTATATTGCTGTGTAGCGCATCATTAAAATAGATAAAAAGTTTTATATTGCTATTTTTGAGATACAAAAAAATTATATTAATGATTAGAGTGTAAAAGACGTTTTTAATTTAAATTTATGTTTTCAAATTATCGCAAATAAGGAATAATACAAACAATTCTAAAGTAAAAATAAGCTTACATTTACATTTTACTAGTGTTCTATTCTAATTATTTCCATAGATCACTTTAACACTTTCCAACATAGTTCAAAAGTGTTTATGAATTCGGTTTGTCTCTCTGTCTGTCTATCTGCCGACTGTCTTTCTATCTGCTGTCTGTCTGTTCCTGATCTAACCCGTGTAAATATATTCGGGTTCCCATGCAATTGATATATGTTAATGAGGTTTGCTATAGCATGATCGTTTCTAAAAATTAAGTTTGTAGCTTTTATAGTTCATATATCCCTTTAAGACCGGACACGCACGATCGTGCGGGTTAGGCAATAACTAAAATTCCTGGGTTATCTATTCCATAAATGCCTGAATCGAGTTATTGTGCTTGTTAACAGAAACTATATTATATGAATTTTATCAACAGATAGAAAATTAGCAGTTACAAACTTCAGTTATATCATTGTTTAAAAAAAAAACTCAAAAAGCTGACGGTCTGAAAGGGTTATAGGAAAAGAATTCTGATACATCACTGTCTATGTATTAAAATTGTTTGCGTTGTGTTTTAATGATGTTACACTATTTTAAATATATTGAAATTGTTATATATCACTGGGTTGCACTACAAGAGACTTGCTATACAATAGGGTGTGCATAACATTCATCAGTGATTTACAGGGACACACAAAAGAATTCGGTTACAGGTTACAGTACTGTATATGAACAATAATTGCTGGACGTGAGTTTTAAATTATATACGCGTTCTTAAATTAAACTAATTTTTTGCCTATTACTTGGTGTCGATGAATTCCGTAGATTATATGGACGGCAACAGAAAACATCTCGAGGACATTTTCACTTAATAACAGAAATTGCTGAAGGAGAATTTACAACTTTGCTATGAGTTTCCTAACTGAAATCTTAGTGTATACAGTAGAGTCCCAATTATCCGTGTTAATATGGACCAAGCTCACCTCGGATAAGCAGACAACTCGAATAAACCGGATTTACACAAATCGTCATCCACTAAGGAGATGAAATATAAATTTTCACTTAATTCATTAATTTTCATGGTACTAGTAACATTTTTTAGATGTACATTTCCGTTACTTTTAAGAAAAGCAGGGAATGAAATTGTTTATTTGAAAAAGCCCTTGATAGCTTTTTGCTTGTTAAATGTCAATTTTGCTGCAGTTGTTTTTTGTTTGTTTGTTTGTTTGTTTGTTTGTTTGTTTGTTTTGCCGCAGTATTATAGCCACCAAATTATAAAGATTTTTTCTTACCACTAAAACTTACCAGCAAATTTTGCCTTATTCAATCGCCGAAATCTAACAATTGTTAGTGATTAAAAATGGCAAAAATTTGTGTTTAAACTTTAGAGGTAATAAAAGCATACAAATTGGCAGCTATGTTATTCTATTAGTGTCATGAAAATTGCAGGCGTAGCCTCTTCTTTCTGCTCAAAGTATTAAATTGTTTTTTTTTCAATCGAACTTATACCTTTGGAATGGATCATTTTCTTCTGATGGACTGATGGCTTCCATTGTTATAAAACAGCCATTATAAATGAAGTGTCAGGTAAGGATCAAAGAGCAGCTGTAAAATGTTAGAACTCTGATTTTCTTGTCAGAATGGGGAAAAAAAATTATGGCCATTTTTTTGCGTGGAGGGGGAAGGGGGCTTTTCAATTCGGAAATATTTCTATATTTCTATTGTAAGAACATTATATTTGTACATTTCTTCCAAAATACTAAAAAAAAATATTTAAAATAAAAGATTTGAGTGGGGACATAAATATTGCACAAAATCCCTATAAATTCAAATTTAATTAATCTTCTAAATCATTCAATTCTTCTAAAATCCTTCTAAAGTTTATTAAATAATTATGTAAATCTTCTAATATCGTTTAAATAATTCACGAAAAATGCTTTAGAAGATGAAATTTTCATGAATTCATAATTCAGTACATAAAGGGTTAAATAAGAAAAGCCGCTGTGGATAAAAATACGCCGCAGTAGCTGCTGCGAATGCCGATAAACTTGCTCATACCTGGAATGAAATCGACTACCGTCTTTCGATTATTCGACTATCGATTCTCCGTGCGACGAAGGGCGCCCATGGAAAAATTCATTGGCAAGGGCCATAAAACTTTTTGAACCTATCTATTCATTAATGTTATTAATTAAAATCTATCTTCATTATTTTACGAATTATTAAACATCAAAATGCGTCAGACCTCTTGTATAATAAAAATTAAGAAATACTGTTAAACGAATTGAAAAAATTTACTGTAATTTCAACTTTTTGGATGGTGTATCATGATTTTCGGAAAAATTGAGACTTTTTTTTATTTGAAGGATATGAAAACTTACTCAGTGTTCTTCATGTATTACACCCATGATTAATTTTTATTTGTTAAATCCAATCAATTCTTAAAAATAATGTTCACTAAAATAAATGCAGTTTGTCTTTTGATCGTTTTAACTACAGCAGAAATAATGTTAAAAAGGAAACCTTATGGATTTTTGTATAGCACTTCAAAAATAATTTATTTTTTCTAGACATTTTAAAGTTAAAAAAAAACATGACATTTCCCGTAAGCAAAATATCTGGTTTCATTACTTTAAAAGGTCATTCAGTTAAAGCCGGAAAAGTAGAGCAAAGATTATTAAATTCAGATTTGCTCTCTGTTTATCTTTTCAAAAACAGAAAGGGGAAAACATGTTCCAGAAACGTATTTATTAGCCCCCGGTATGCTATTTCTTTCTCCCAGCTTATTTTGCGACGTCTCCAATAAATAACGTTACCTTGTATAAGCCAGTCGTAAAACAAAAGCCGATGTTTCGTTGTGCGATTAAATACTCTACAGCACTTTTTAAAACTTCTAGTCATCGCACATTTTCAATGTTTGTACCGTCGTATTGGGAAAAAAAAGTACTTTTTAATGAAATGTGCTTGAAAACTGCATCTCCATTTATTTTTGAAACATTAATTTTTTTGTAGTTTTTAGCGACATTTGTTTCATTTTGGCAAATCAAGTACTCCATTTCTGTAGAGAGTAAAGGGAAAATAGTTGTAAAATAGTAATTATAACTTCTTGTTGTCATTTCCCCATAAAAACGGAAAAAATGTAATGAAAATACGTGCTATTTTGAGAAAAATATAAATGAATGATTTATGATAAAACATGGAGCTATTATAAACTATATTTTATTTAGGTATGTATATTAATGCAAATGACCTCATTTTACATAAAATAAAAGCGTGTGCTTTAAGTCGTAAAATTGAAATATGTTTTGCACTACAGTAGAGTCCCGATTATCCGAGTCCCGCTTAACCGAGTTATTTTCTTCTGATGGACTGGTGGTCAAAAGAAAATGAAGTAATGGAAATGTCGGGGGCGACACTAAATTTTGAAAAAGCAGAATTCCTGTTCTCTAGTTTTTAATATATATTTTTGAAACCTATCAGAGAAAATTATTATTTTTCAGTGATGTGAGATAAATGTTGACAAATATGAGATGTTCGAATCATGTGTCAAAATCTTAGTTGAAATTGGTGATAAGCTTGTGTTTATGAAATATTTGTTGGCAAAACTTGGTGGAAACATTGATAAAATGAACGCTTTTAATCGGAGACTAATTTATCGCGCGGGTACGTGGGTCCAGTGCTCTGAACGCGAAACTTTCAAGAGGTATTAACATTTTCGTATTTATTTAATTTATATAGAACAATAATTTACTATGAAAAAGATACAGTAGATAATATACACTCTTACCGTTATCCAATAGCTAATTCTTAAGCCGTTATCGTTAGAAGTATAATTTCAAATGCAAAAATGCTTCAAATGTTATTCTTCATCATATCAAAAGCTAATATTTTTAAGTCGTAAAATTTAAATTTTTATGCAGTCTTTAATTCCTGTAACTTATATCTGCTAATTTTAAGTTAAACGTATTATCAAGTAACTTAATGTTATTTTATCTGGGCTTGCTTTTTCTGATTCTTTAATTTTTTCTTTTAATTAAAATTAATTAGTTGTTCTTAAAATTCTTCCCATTTTCTGATTCTTTATAATCAATAGGTTGAAATAGCCACTCCTAATACAATAATATTTGATAGCAAAAACCTTACAACAATGTCTTAAGTGTAATTATTATTGTTAACAATTTAATTGTAGTTAATAGCAATCTCTCCTGCCCATGTGCGCAATCACACCAACCCTCTAAGGACAGCTTGAGCAAAATAGCTTTTTTGGTTTCATTACAGCTGTTCTATTAAAAAACAGCACAACAACAAAATGGAAATGGAAATGCATAAAAAACAAAAGAAGTCAACATTATTCATGGATAGTTCAGAAAAAAATTTATATTTAATTTTTTTTATTATATTTTTATCGAATTGTGCGCAGACTCTCCTAGCTTTAACTTAGAGGAATTCTTACACGAGTGATGAAATTTGTCATAAACGTGCATTTTTATTTTAAAAAATTAAAAAAGATCACCGTAACTGCATTTATTTTTGTTCCGCTGCACAGTGGCTAATTTAGATAATTAACTGTGGTCAAAACCCTAATCTTTCTTTGTTTTACGGAGTATTCTTCTAAAACAAGTTAATAATTAGAATGTAGAATTGCGTTACTAAATAATTGGAATGATGGAGGGGTGTCTGTTAGAGGTCTGCACGAGCCGACATTTCCAGGCCCGGGCCCGGCCCGACCCGTAGAAAAAATAATATTGGCCCGGCCCGATAAAAAAATTAAAAGTTCGGCCCGATCCCGGCCCGGCCCGGAAAACAGTTAAAATCTAGGCCCGGCCCGAGTGAACTTCTACACAACATTTATTTTTACGTCGAATTGGTTAAAAATTTGTCTCGTACGAGGAGTTCTGACCAAAAATGTCTATCTTAACTTTTTTTTATGTTTATAATCTTTATTTTTATAGAAGTGCAACAGGCTGCGATATTTACTTTTTTAATGAATCTCTATTTCTTGTATGTAAATGTTTCAGTTATCATTAATATTGTTAATCCATATTCCATGTATAGAAGTGTTAAAAATCGGGAAAATGCTGTACAGTAAAATCTACTAAGATGGAACTGCATAGAAAAGAAAAAAAAAATGCATTATAGACAAGTTCCCTTCTTAGCAAGTGTAAATGTATTATATATTCTTTTCTTACTTATTAGTATATTAATTTTGCATGGATCAACACTTTTTTCAGTTTAAAACAGGGTTCCGTCATAGGCAGGTTCCTTTTCACACATTTTACTGTATTTTAATTTAGTTATATTTTAATATGCGTAGAAATCTACTATTCTTTAAAAATAATAAATTTTAATTTTTAAGTGTAGAATAATGGCGATTCAAAAATGTATGCATTTTTTTCAAAAACTTTTGGGCCAGGCTTAATTTAGCTGACCTTTAAATGGACCAGGCAACGCTGAGACAATGATTTTCATACTGCCTGGCTCAAAACTAGGACTGAAAATTTTGGTCCGTGAAGACTAGGAATGAAACCAGGCCCGGCTCTGTACAGAAAAATTAAGTTAGGCCCGGCCCGGTCTGAGCCTTCAGAAAAAAGTATGGCCCGGGCCCGGCCAGGCCCAAACAGAGTGGAGTCCGAACTCGGCCCGGCCCGGTCCGTGAAGATTCTAGTGTCTGTATTTTATGAAACGTAGAGTTCACTGGTTCCCAACCAGTGAAGCTCACCTCACAGATGTGCCTGCGTGTGAGCTACAAACCGATGACATTTCATTCCCACTAAAGGTAATAGGGGCAACCACAAGGTTACCCAATAGGAATTTCATTAGAGACAATACAAGTAAAAGTTCTTAAGTGTGCTTTAATTCAGCTTTTATTAGCAACAATTTAACCTTTATTATGTTGCAATTTAAACTGATATAACTAGTGTAATATCACGGATTAGTGTAACGTAACAACATTTATATTGGTTAAATTATTGTATATATAATAGCACAAAGTGTATAACACTTGCGGAATGAACTCATACGGACCCCGATATTTTTTTGTTAAAATCAAACATTTTATTTTAATTTTCAGAGATTTAATTTTTTCAGTAACGCTCCATAAAACTAACCTCATTAGAAAGATTGTGAAAAACAAAAAAAACATGAGTGGTGAGCTTCATAGAAATATGCATGTTTCTCAATATATCTTGCGTCGAAAATCGTATCACCCAGCAATCAGCGATGGTAAACAATATGTGATTTATTCCTTTGAGATTCATTAAAATATAGACCATGGATGCAATAATTTTCCTCAATGGCAATATAAAATATACAAAATTGAAAACATTTTACTTCTTTTTGCAATTATTTCACGATTTCAAAAAGAACTTTTAATTATGAATGTTTCCAATTCATTCCTTTGAGATTGATTAAAATGTAGACCATGGAGCTCATTGGCAATATAGCAATATGTTGCTATAGTGATTAGAGTAATAGATATTAGTTGCTGTAGTGATTAACTACTTGTGTTGGAGCAAGGGCTGTCACCATTATTTTTAAAATCAATTAGGTACTTCCTCAGATTGCGTCGAAATCGCCATTTAAAACTTTTTTTAGAACTTTTTAAGCATTTTCAGCCCTTTTAAATTTCGAATTTTTTAAGAAATGTTCTTAGAGATCATTTATATCGTATAAGTAACTACCATTTCAAATTTCATGTTTCTAGGCCCTTCAGTAACGCAAAAATCTCATTTTAAGAACTTTTTTTGCTCCCGCACCCCCTTTGGGGTAGTGGCATGGATATAAGATAATAAATAGCCTATGTTAGAACAGGGACTAATATCATTATTTTGATACCATTACTTTTGAAATCGGTTCAGTAGTTCCAGAGATTACACTCTACAAATAAACAAACAAACTTTACTTCTTTATAATATTAGTATAGATTGAAGGTTATAGATTTTTCACAAATTTTGTGAGTGAAGGTCATTTGCACATTCTATGCATTATTTTACCAATTCAATTAATAATTTTCTTTCAGATAAAATTTGAATGATAAATGGGCTGTTTTTATAACTATTTTACTCCGCCGCGTGACTCTATTAGTCAGATAAGATAAAGATTATTAGTTCTAATTCTTTTATAATGAAATGTTATATCATTCTTTTAAAACTGCAAACACGTCATTTTGACGGGCTATCATCTAGTTACTCAATAAAATGGAGGCAGCAAAGGCTGCCACCAATTTTAAGAAATAACGTTACATAAATGAAGAGCTGAGTGGATGAACATGTTATGCTACATTTTCTAAAAAACAAATTTTATCTTTTGGATGAAAGCGTATGAGGTATCCTATGACATGGTGAAGCTAAAGTACTAAGATTCTATTTAGTCTTGAAGATTTAAGACATTATTCATTAATATTTAATATTTTAATATTTAATAATGTCAATAATATTAATAATTTTTAATATTTGAAAATTAAATATGAATAAGTTTTTCTGAGAGAGTTTAGTACCATGCCTGTTAATATTTTAAACACATGGTACCAAACAAAAAATACATCATTACAATTTACAGCAAAAACTTTCACCTCAAATTTCTTGAAATGTAATTTTTGTTACTTAACATGTTCTTCCACTTAGCTCTTCAAATGTTTTACAATGTTAGTGTGGATCGTCTTGTCGCGAAGGGGTTAATACTGAATTAATGGTAATTTTCTAATACTCGAAAATGTATAAATAAGGTAATAAATTTCTCACTTACGCTATTCCAATTCATAATTGACAATTGCCACATCCTGATATTAACTACCATCAATTAATGAGCTCCGTGATTTCCTGAACGCGTTCCAATATGAATCAGTCAATCTAGGTTCATTAATGATAAAATGTCAGTCACGAAAAGAACATTTCACTTCTGCTGAAATGATCGAAATTATGCTAATATAGTTGTCAGCAAAGCATTGTAATAATTTATTATTTTCTCAGGTTTATACGACTCTAATAAATATTGAATGACATAAGACATAGAGTTTATTATTCAGTTATTACCATATCTAACAACTCATGTGTCTATATCTTTATAATATAGCAACTAGTTGGATGTGCCAATCCCAAAACTTTCTTCTATCTAATACATCTTAATATTTCAAAATGTAGTTACAAATGTCGATATTTTAATATTTACTTCAATACTGTACCAACTTTGACTTTCATCTTAAATTTCTGCTTCAGTCAATTAACCCTAGAATACTATACGCTCGTAATTATAACGACTATGGCGTGGTTCGGCTGGTGTGGACTAAGTCTAGTATTCTAAGGTTTATCGGAGTAAAAACGAGTTAGTCTCGACCATGATATTTATTAAAACCAATAGTTTTCCGTTATTCTGTTGTATATAAGATGTTCGCGAATAGCCGAGTTATCATAATGCGAAGTTCCCGTCGCTTTACGAGCCGCCGGTGTACAGTAGATCTGCGAAAAATCAAGAAAATTATACAAAAATCGCTATTACAGTGCTCCCTTTCGGCGGAATATTTCCAAATTCAAGAAAAATCTGCTTGGCATAGCCAAAAACATACACAAAAATTTTTGTTCAATTCATGCACTTTTCGATGGTACAATAATGAAAATGGCACAAAAATCACTATCACAGTGCCCCCTTTCGTCGGAATTTTTTCAAATTACGGGAGGACAACTTTGCTATGGCCAAAAACATACACAAAAAATTTAGTCCAATTCCATACAGAACTTTATACACTTTTCGATGGTACAATGATGAAAATGGCACAAAAATCGCTATTACAGCGGTCCCTTCCGTCGGAATTTTTCCAAATTAAAGAAGGACCTGCTTGCATCGCCAAAACCACAAAATAAACTGGTTCAATTCTATGCATAACTTCATACACTTTTTGATGGTGCAATGGCGACATACGGACACACGGACTGATAGACATTTTCTATAACCATGCTTTTTGGGATCTCTGACCCCTAATCAATTTGACAGTGACAACGACCTTACAAATAAATTTCGCATTTACCGAATTTTTTCTATTTTCTAACTTCGCATGATTTAAATTTTTACTCCAACGATTAATTGAAAAAATAGACTTTCAAATTAAATTTATTTGAAAACTGCATCTCGATTTATTAATTTTATGGCTTTTAAAATAATTTTCAAGCATGAATGTTTTTTAAAATTATCTCTATCGCATGCAGCCTAATTACCAAAAAATCGACCCGTTTAACTTAAAGTAATATAAGGAATTCAGAATATCTTTCCAGCTAATATTCCATAACGGAATTAAAACTTCATCTCTATATAATAAAACACAGAAAAATGATTCCGGATCATACCCATCCTTGAGAAAAGCAACATATCGCGGCAATGTTACTCATAAGTATTGAAGAGACCGTAAGTTTGCCGATTGTTCAACTTATGGAAATATACACATAATCTGCTTTGTATCACATCTATTCTTCTTTATTTTTTCTAAAACCTTCAAAACTATCCAATTTTAATGTTTTAAATTCTGTATTAAAAATAACGGATAGCCAGCTATTATACAATGAATAACAAGATATAAACAAACGAGACTGTTGCCATTTACAACTGCAAATTCTAAACCACGAAATAAATGAACGACTCTTACAGCGTTTCACAAATAATAATAATAATAACAACTGATTCTGAAATATTTGTAAATGCATATTAATGTTTTTAAATATTTTGAAATGCGTTCTCAATTTTTCATACAAACTCATGATTTTGTGAAAAATGGAGTTAACAAGACTTATAGCGCCATCTATCGACCAAAAATTAAGGTTACGAAACTCTATTCTTATACTTGAGTAAAAATAGCTTTCGTCTTTTGCTTACATGTTTCATTGACAGATTTAAAGCACACTGAGACTGTTTTATTTCTTTAAAATTTATCCTATTTATTAATCATACATATATGTTTTTTTTTTTGGGGGGGGGGGGGGGGTGTAAACGATTAAAATATAATTCCAAAGTGTTATAAAAAATTAGTATTATTTCAATAGTTGCAGCAGACTTTTTTAATTAAGCAGTTTTATTGCATATTTGTTATATTTTTGTTTTATTAAGAACTCTTAATTTTGTTATGGTATATTAGTCAGAAAGCATGGCTTACCCAGAAGTATTGTAAATGCTAATAGTGTGTTTATTAGAACATAAACTGTCCGAACTTTGCTCATCTAAATGCTTCCATATTGTCACTTATTTTTTATCAGTTTTTCAAATTTTAAGTGAAAAACACAATTTTTACCTACCGTCCTATGACAGGCATTTACACTAGTTAATAAATAAATAGTACTGTAAATAAAACACAAATTGAATAGATATGTAATCAAATTACGCGCTTAAACACTGAAAATATCAAAATCGAAAAGGCTGCCTAGTTAGCGAAGTCTTCGTCCTAGAGATCTGTGAAATTTCGTCTTCATTTGGCGAACTTTCAAAACGGGTCAGGCCGATAAAATAACTGAACGGGCCTGCCGGGGCCAATAAAAAAATTAAGCCGGCCTGCCAGTCCGATATAAAATTTTAAGCTAAGCCGATAAAATATGAGCCATTAAAATGAATATGACTCTCACGGGAATAGATGTGCGTCACGAGCCGATGCTAATTTGACAACATCAATACAGAAATGTAACGTGTTCAGTGTAGAGATCGGCTTTGGACAGTTATATGGTGTCTGAGCCCGGGCTTAACATTTTCAGAAGACTCGTGCCGGGCCGAGATCAGGTTTGCATTGTTTTTATGCATAGCCAAGCCGGGTCGGAACTGTACTTAATTGTTCTCAAGACGTGTAGAGCAATAGTTGTCTCAAGTATGTTTTATAAAAATAGTAATAGCGATAATGAACTTCGGTTACCCGAATCTTTAGAAATATACCTAAAGGTGATTCTGAAATTCACTGCTCGACAACGCAAAACTTTCTGACATATTTCTGACTAATTTTTAGCTGTAAAGACAATAAATCAATAGGCTTCACCATTGAAGGGATTTGAAATCGAATAGCCTTTTCCACTTTTTCTAAACATATTACTTATAGATATATAAGAGGTTATTGACATGTGACTGTAGGTTTTTCTTCTTTCCCGCGCTACCGGAAATTCGATTCGAACCGCTAACTTTGATAGTATTTTCACAAAGATATATTGCCTTTGTCAAAAAATGGATAACGCCATTCGATTACACAGTTTCTGAATAAGAGCACCTGTAAATCTTATGCATTTCCGAAAAGAAATAAATTAAAAAATATGCCAGAAAGTAGCTCCCTTGGATTTGAGAAAAACCTTAATAAATGAGAGACAAATATTTTCACAAATCTACAGCTTCAAAAGTTATGATGTTTTTAACCCTCCTTTTTTTCCTTTTATTCGAATCTACATTAATTTTATAATGATTCCTTATCTGAATGTTGAAACGCCTATGAATCTAAGTAATCATCAATGTTGCTATTGTGTATTTTCTGTCTTGCGAACGCATAATAATTATACAATATACTTCGAAATTATCCTATAAATATGTATGAAGTATTCTTTAACAGAATCTTAATTGTATCTTAAGAAATATTTGAATTTTTTGTAGAAATTGAGTCGGGCCGGATCGGGCCTGATTTAATTGATTTTTGCATGGCCCGGCCCTGTTTGGATTGATTTTTATACGGACCGGGCTCGGGTCGAACTTTTAATTTTTACACCGGGTCGGGCAGGGCCAAGATAGTTTTCATTCGGGCTGGTCCGAGCCCGGGCCTGAAAATCCCGGCACGTGCAGATCCTTGTCCACCCCTGGCACGAGATTAAAGCGAAAGTATCGTATATAACAAATTTCCGAACTTTATTTGAATACACAATTCATATTGTTAAAAAAAAATGTGTGTTAGTGCTGTGGTTAATCTAAAAGGTATACTAAATGTAAAAAAAATTAATAGGGTTTTCAATTTAAAAAAAAAAAAAAATCTTCCAATTTTTGGTGCATTATAGTCGGATATATATATATATATATATATATATATTTTTTTTTTTTTTTTTTTTTTTTTTTTTTTTTTTTTGCGTGTGTGCGTTAATTGAAAAAAAAATTCAAAGAAATCTAGAAATAATATTTGAAAAATTCATGAAATTTTAACACATTATCGTACTGGAGTGCCATTTACATTATAAGACCAGCCTCAAAGTAGAATTTTTTGTGACAAAAGCAATAAAATAATGCAAAGTGACTCATACATGCGTTCATAATTTCAAAAACTCATAAAAAAATCAGAAATCGACATATTACAATTTTGTTTGTACCAAAAGTCTTCTCAGATTCGGATTTTTTTTGTAGCAATAGAAAAAAATGATTCAAAGAGATCAAAAAATAAAATTTGAAAAATTCATGGCATTTTAACGCTTTGTCGAACTGGGGCGCACTTAACATCCTAAGACTAGTCGTGTAGTGGAATTTTCCGTGGTAAAAAAATAAAATAGTTCAAACAGTCCCATACGCTCGTTCACATTTCAAAAACTCGTAAAAAAGTTAAAGCTTGCCTTATCAGAATGCTGTTTGCCGAAAAAAGCTTGTCAGAGTCAGATTTTTTTGTGGCTATAGAAAAAAGATTTAGTTTAAAAAGATCTAAAATCAAAATTTCATGAAATTTTAACACAGTATCGTACTGAAGTGTGATTTATATCGTAATACTAGCCTCAAAGTAGAATTTTTCATAGCAAAGGAAATAAAACAATGCAAAATGACTCAAACGTCCATTCATATTTCAGTAACTCATAAAAAATTTTTCATTTCCGTATTAGAATGCTATTTGCAACAAAGACTTTTCTGAGTCGGATTTTTTTTTTTTAAGTAGTTCAAACAGATCTAAAAAGAAAATTTAAGAATTCATGAAATTTTAAGAAATTATCATATTGGAGAGTGAGCTATTTACACCATAAGACTATTCAAAAACTAGAATTTTTCTTGACAAAAGAAATAAAATAGCTCATCAAAGAGGCTCATCAATCTATTCAAATTTCAAAAATTTAATTGATTTATAAATTCGGAATTTTTGCTGTATAAGGCGTAAAATCTACAGAGTGAAAAAGTGTAAAAGCCTGGATTTGAAGCAGAGTCTATGGCATTGTGCTCTACCACTGCACATGCTCTACCACTAACTTATTCAGAAGATATCCAGCTGGCATTCTACGCTTTGCGCGCAATACCAATGACTCTGGTTTAGATCCAGGCTTCGACACTTTTTGCTGGTTTCACGTCTTATAAAGAAAAAAAAATAGTAACTATAAATCAATTAGTATTTCTAAAGGCGTATACCGTTTCTACAAATTACAATTAAGGTGTCTTTTAATTAACCTACAACTTTAAAATGAAATAACACAAGAATCGTTGCAGATAGCACAGCAAAAAAAAAATTTATTGAAAAGAACGTCGAAAAGGTAATTAACGCACAAGGTTTTCAAAGTGAGAACCTTCAGAGGTGATACAGTAGCGAAACCTAGTCACAAAGTTATCAGTTACTTGTTCAAGTGTTTCTCTTTCAATGCTTGCAAATGAGTCAGTAATGGATTTCTCGAGGCTATTGAGGTCTGTCGGCTTCTTCTTGTACACCAAGTCTTTGATGTGACCCCTAAAGATAGCAATCGCACAGATTCATATCCGATGAATAAGGTGGCCAATGCAATGCACCAGAATGGTTGTTCGGGTATTAATAAGCAATAACCCGGGTTCCAAACACACTGTTAATGGTGTCAAAACTCTCTGCCTATTCGATGCGGAGGGGCACCGTCTTCCATGAATCGACATTCATCGGTGTTCAAACTCAGATTACGAATTTGGGGGGAAAAACGACTGTCTCAGCATTACCTAAAACCTTTCAAATTTTCGTATCAAATTTCTTACCATAGCTCTAGAAGGTTTAGGTTAGTTTCTGAATGTTGAAAATCACTTCCGTAGAAATAGTGTTGCATTTTCACCATTTAAATACCAATTTTTAACAATAAAAATATGATTTTCAGTTAAATAGGACGCTTTGGGAGACATTTTTAAAATTGCGTGGAACTGGCCCTAAACAAATTCCCTTTATGCCCTCTCTCACTGCATGCATTCGTGCCATCATCTGGAGAGCCACTGAGAAGTTATTTCAGTTTAAAGTTGTAGGTTAATTAAAATTCTCCGTTATATTTACTCATAAAAAAAATAACAAATTGCCATATCGGAGTGTGGCTTACACCATTTGATTTTGCAAATGGTCAGAAGTTCTGAAGAAAATTTAGATTATGTTTCTTTCAAAGTGCTTTTTGTCAAAGTGCTGGTGTTTACCAGCACTTTGATAAGTTTTATAGTGCCAATCACACTCTGATAGAACACTTTGTTAGTTTTTTAAGAATTTCTGAAGTGCAAACGAGTGTATGGAACATCTTGTATCGGGTTAGTGAAAAGTGAAAACTGTCGATTTCAAATTTTCGATAAATTAACACGTTTTTGCGATATCCTGAATAGTTTTTCAGTTTTAGGTAGCTTTCATTACAAAAAAGCTACCTATTGCAGCCGTTCGGAGAAAAGCGATTTCAAAAAAATTTGGTATATTTTCATCGATCATGACACCCAGACCCCGAAACCACCCTCCGTTCAAATGTTCATATATATATATGTGTGTGTGTGTGTGTGTGTGTGTGTGTGTGTGTGTGTTACATTATTAGATCTAATTCCGCGATTTCCTTATCTTATTCTAAATTACTACTTTATATTCACTAAATCCTTATCCTTAAATAATCTCTATCGTTAACTCTGTTAAATTCTTTTTCATTTAATGTATCACTTGTCTAAATCGCTTAAATATTACGCTTTTAGTATTCTTATGTTAAATGTTCCATTTCCGCGCTTTTTTCTTTCGAGAATATTCTTTTAGCTTCCATTTTTACTAACCCGCGCATTTCTGAGGTTATCCTTTTTCCCTTCAAATTCATCCACTTGCTGTGTTCGCACTCTTTATATGACGTGACATTCTTAATTATTCATTGGTTGAGAGCGCGATCTACGTCATATTTGTATCCTTACATTGGGGGAGCAAAAAGTCGATATTCGCTGTGTTTCAGCAGAATTTGTCGTATTTCTACTTTGATAACTTCCCCTGGTCGCAGTCTGATATTTTCTGTTATCTATAATTGCTTACCCATGATTAAATACTATGTAGCGATGGCTTGATTTAAATTGAATTGGTGGAAACTGCACCGCCGAAAGCTCTTTAAATAAAACCCTGAGTTAAATTACGCATTGTCTGGTTTATTCCGGAGAAACCTACACTGGATAAATGTGTTACCTGGCCTACCACTCGATGACTGCAACTATCTTCCAATATCCATGTTGATTTACTACGAAACATTTTATTTCAGCTTAATCTAATTCACGACTTCCAGATTGATTATTCATCTACTATGACATCGAAGCTAACGACACTTTCGAAGGACCATATAACGTAATATCGTTATATATATATATATATATATATCCATAATATATATATATATATCTGATCTTTGTCACACTGTAACTCTCGTATTTATGAACCGATTTGGATGAAACTTCGTGTATATATAGTACATACCAATGTCTCGACCGAGTTCGTTCGCCAGCTTCATCCGCCATCTTGTTTCAAAAGGGCGGCCATTTAAATTAAAAAAAAATTAAATTCTGAAATATGGTACCAAAAATTTGAAAATTAAAAAATATTTTTTTCTTATGTGTTTGACCAAATTCTTATGTGTTTGACCGAATACAAAGATTCCGGAGCAGTTTTTGTTTCGTTTATATCTTAAGAAATGGCTGAGTTATAGCACTTTGAATTTCTATCGTGGCTGACATTTTGAAATGACCTGATTTTTGTCACGCGATAACAGGCGTATTTATGAACCGATTTGGATGTACCTTGGTGTATACATAGTACATACCAATGTCTCGACCGAGTTCGTTCGCCATCTTGTTTCAAAAAGGCGGCCATTTTAAAAAAATTAAAAGAATTTTAATTTAAAATGAGGTACCAAGAAATTGGAAAATGAAAAGATTCTTTTTGTATGTGTTTGACATTAATACAAAGATTCCGGAATAGTTTTGTTTCATCTATATCTAGAAAAATGGTTGAGATATAGCATTTTGAATTTCTATTGTGGCTTACATTTTGAAACGACCTAATTTTTGTCACTCAATAACAGGCGTATTAATGAACCGATTTGGATGTAACTTGGTGTGTACATAGTACATACCAATCTAGACCGAGTTCGTTGGCCAGCTTCATTTGCCATCTTGTTTCAAAGGGGCTGCCATTAAAAAAAAAATAATTAAAATTTAAAATGAGGTATCAAAAAATTGGAAAATGAAAAAGATTTTTTTTTATGTGTTTGACCTTGATACAAAGATTCCGGAGCAGTTTTTGTTTCGTCTATATCTTAAAAAATGGTTGAATTATGGCACTTTGAATTTCTAGCATGGCTGACATTTTGAAACGATCTTGTATTTGTCACGCGATAACACACGTATTCGCTTATTTCGATGTAAGAAGACATGTGGATAGTATACATCAATATCTCGACCAAGTTCGCTGGCCAGCTTCATCAGCCATCTTGTTTCAAAATGACGGCCATTAAATTAAAAAAAATTATATTTAAAGTGAGGTGCAAAAAAATTAGAAATTATAAAAAGGTTTCTTTCTTAAGTATTTGACCTTGATATAAGGATTCAGGAGCATTTTTTGTTTGTCTTTATCTTAAAAAATGCCTCAGATATAGCAATTTCAATATCTAATGTGGGTGACATTTTGAAAAATCTGATTTTTTGCCTGCGAAAGCACTCGTATATATCAATCGATTCCGATGTGAGTGAGCATGTGCACAGCAATTACTAAGGTCTCGACCAAGTTCACTGGTTAGCCTCATCCACCATGTTGTCTTAAAATGGCAGGCACTTCAAGATATCGCCGAATTTGGCAACCAAATATAAGTTGCTTTAAATAAAAGCAGCTTGGATAAAGCTGACTAATTTTGCGAAATTCTCATTCATAATGATTTAGTATTAATAAAAATCAGTATTGAATCTCCTATAATCGGTTTCCACTAAATTCAGCTTTGTGTGTTTGAATAATATAAGTTGGCTTTTTAAAAATAAGGAATATGAAAGCTACCTCTTCCTCCTGGCACTGGCCGGAAGGACTTTTTTTTTCTTTTTTTCCTGTCTGTATTTGACTCTTGAGTGCTACAGAAACTGAAAGAAATCCTAAGGATCTTCATAATTACACACCGTAAAAAAAAAAATCCACTAAAATACGGAAATTGTACTTTCAATCGAGACGCCAGTTTTATTTCCATATTTTAACGTAATTTTTTTTTCATGTAAATTGCAGAAAATTTTCTGTTTTTCTGGAATTTACTGAGAAAAGTTTCCGTTAAAATACGGAAATAGTATTGGCGTCTCTATTTCCAGTATAATTTCCGTATTTTAACGGATTTTTTTTGTTACAGTGTACTGTCAAAATAAAAAATAAATAAAAACGAGAATTCAACGGAATTTTTCCATTTATTATGTTTCGTCAAAACACGAAAATTTGCGCTTTCCAACATAGTTGAAAAGTGTTTATGACTTCAGTTTGTCTTTCTTTCCACGCTCTAATTGTCGTATATATACTCGGATTGCCAAATTTCTCTAAGGTATTGAGGTTTACCATAAAATATTCGGTATTGAAAATGAAGTGTGTAGCATTTATAGTTATTTTGCAGGGAGATACAAAAAAAAATCCGTTACATTACGGTCTATGGTAGAAAATCGTTCGTGGCGCATTTTCGCTTGACTGAAGTAACCCGTTAAAAGGCTGACTAAGATCAATAAAATCTGAACGTGCGTTTTCGTCTGTGGTATGCATTTTTAAATTGGTGTAATTTTGAGTGTATTAGATACTGTGTATGAACTCTGTAAATTGCTTACAGGGATGCACAAAAGTCTTCGCAAACATTACCGGATATGAACAAAAAATGGGGAAAATGGATTTTTACTGAATTATGTGTTTTCTTAGTTGCTTATTTAGCTATCTCTTTTCATTCTAGGAGAAAAAAAAATGAATTTTTTTTTTATAATATACTGGGAATGCTAGAAAGTGTTTAATAATCTATGCCTGATATATGATTTTTCGTGCTTGATTTGCATGCATTTTTTTTTAGGTCGCTTAACAGGATTTATCGAAAGAATGAAAACATAGAATCAACCATTTGTCCCTTCAAACTTTCGCTTTTCTGCATATATTTAATTTTGCAAAATAATAAAGAAGAATTACAAAAATGTTATTTTATTCGTGTGTATCTGATTGCCTAATCGACTTTTTAACCTTTTATCTACTGCAATTTTTTAAGTACTTTTTTCAGTTACTACAATGAAAATTAAAGGATATACATAAAAAAATACTCACCCATGAGAATTTAATTCGTTAGAGGTAATTAATTAAAGTGTCACTTTAAAGTACCGTCAGCACACTATGCCTAAAATATTCTCGTAACAGAAAAGCCACATGGTATTTCAAATAAAGTTTAAACTCTTAAAAATGCTAAATAATATGAAGACTAGGGTGGTCACAAGAAATCAATTTTCGAATTTTTTCGGGGGGACCCCCCAAAAAGTTGCCAATTGACTAGAAAATGAGATTGGCTAAGTTTCAGCTCATTTGGATAATATTAACCCGTGCCTCATTGAGGTTTAAGTTTGAAAAAAGCGTGATTTTTCGCAAAAAAATGCTGTTTTTCCTTCATGAAATGAATACAATTAAACCTAGGAACATAATGCAGGTCTCATTTTATAAAAGAAAGTTTTGCTTTGAAGAACCACACACCATTTGTTTCTAAAAATGTATAGATTTAAAAATATGAGCATTTTTCAGGACCAGACTTCACCTGAATCCTAAAAACGGACTTTTTATGAAAACGCGAAAAAAAAATTTGTAACATTGCATTTCATCTGCTTTCCACCTTTTGTTTTTCTTTTTTTCGTTTTGTGAAGTCCAATAAAGTGTTTGATTAAAAAAAAATTCCAAAGAAAAGGAAAAAAATCGAATTTTAAACTGAAAGAATTTTTTATAAAAAGGGAGGGCAAAGGAAGTATAGAAATGAGAGCAAATAATGCTCAATTGCATTTTATTATTAAAGTTGTGTTACAAGGAAGGAGGCATAATAAAGAAAATAAATTATTTTCCCTTACAACTGTCACGTTAACCCTTTCCGGCACAGAAAAATTCTGTTCGTAAAAGGATGAAATGATGGTCTAATCCGGAATTTACAAACGACATTTTTAGAAATTAAAATCACATTACTTTAACCTTTCATTGTAAAAGCAAAATTTTATTAAAATATTCTTCGTGCCGTTTGTAAGTTTGGAATTAAAATTAGGTGGTCCCGGCGTGGGACACTGCGCCGGAAAGGATTGAAGTGGTAATGGTTCAGATAAGGTGGCTTATGTTGACTTTTTTTTACCAAAGTATTATCTAAAAATGAAAATGCAACTTGATCCGAGTTAAGATACAAAAGGCGGTTTGTCATTTTAGCAAGTGCTTTGTCTGTAACCTATTTATCAAATTTTCTGTAGTGAACAAGTGATTTTATTATTTACAGGTCTTGAATTGGGGGCTAAAGTGGCAGTGGAAGTATTGAAGCGCGCTTTTGCATAAATATTGATTAAAAATAGGAAAAGATCTCTGATACCTTCTTTTTCTAAATTTGTTATTGAAAGGTGATCCCTGAAATAATATATTTTAAGAGAATGAATGGCCTGTGCCTCCATCCATCTGACATGATAAAAAGTACCAGGTGCTTTGAAAAAAAGTCTTTTGCAGGAAGGCGTTCTATAAAAATTAAACAAAGTTGGATAAACTCTTTATAATCATCCCTGAGCTGTTAATTTTTAAGAGTTCCTGTAAGAAAATTTGAAATTTCTTCTGAATTAATTATTTATACCTAGTATTTCATCTTCAGTAACATTTGTATACTTACTCTGGTTTAATTTAGACCACCCAATCGGAATTGGTTTTTTTTAAATATCTGGCTGAGGGGCAGTGATTATGCCCATTTTACAATCAAGAACAGCTTTCTAAATTATGCTGGCGGCATGGTAAATACAGAAGACTTTTCCTTTAACAATTGCTATAGAAAAATGCAGGTTAACTCTGAGGCGACCTGTGTTTACTGCAGTTGTATCAAAAAATATTGCCTGGATTTTACCAACTTCCTCCCATTCTTCAACTGCTGAAAATACAGCTTTCGCCTGAATTGTTCCGACACTATTTTCAAGTTGAGGAACTCGTAGTAACTGTTCTTCATCCCCACACCTAATTAAAACTTTTATCCACTCTACATTTTTTTTATTCAAAAAATGGTGAAGCAGTTTTCCACCCCAGTGAACAACAGTTCTCTCTAAATGGGAATTTTAAAATCTGTTTTTGATAAGCTCAGTTTTTTGTTTACGAAAAAGTTATTTGCGGAGTGGATGTCTGTGGTTAGCTAGTGGATGTATTCTAAGTCTAGCAGCTTCTCTGGCGTTCAGTTCATTTTGCGAATATTATAAAATAAAATACATAAAACTTGACAATTACGTAGCTGCTTACTGTCCATGATTTGATGAGACATGTGGCCAATTTAAAAAATATTACATTTCTGCCATCATATCAAGGGGGAAGGGGTTTTACGGAATGTTTCGTCAATTCTAAAAATAGATAACCATAACAGATAACAAAAACAGCCTTGTAATAAAAAGAGAAATTCAGAGGTTCAACTGCAACACAAATCGAGAAGCTCTTTCTTACTAGACACAGAACTAGATAACTAATAATCAATTATAATTCGTGAAATATTTTTAAAGTTACAAAAATTGTTCACTTATTTTTGCCTATTAATAAAAATGATACAAAAAAATTATCAAAAGTAATAAAATTTTTAATTTGTCATTTTTTACCTATGTTTCAAAAATGCAGAGTTTGAGGGTATGGTTTACTAGATGTCCTGAAAAATACTGAATGTTCATTAAATATAAGTTTTCATGAGAGTAAAAGTTCAAGGCAACAACAGTTTCTATGAAATAAAACAAGAATCCGGTTTCTAAGACAAATATTTTTCACGTAAGGAAAGAAAAACGACAATTTTTTGCCAAAAATTGCAAATTTTCAAGAATTCAACCTCGATGAGGCACGGGTTAATATTATTTATTTGAGCTGAAACTTTGCCAATCTCATTTTCTAACTAACTGCCAACTTTTAGGAGGGTCCCCCCGAAGAAAACGTTAAAAAAAATTTTCCCCATGTTGCTTGTGACCACCCTAATGAAGACACTCGCAAGCTAACAATAAATAATATTAAATTGACATAGTTTTATTTTACACATGGGAAATAAGTAAAAATTGAAATTTGATGGCATTAAAAAAAAAAACTTTTTTTTTTTTTTAGATTTCAATCTTGTTAGCAATACTTTAGTTATGCAACGTCTGTATCCCAGGGACAACATCTTTTCCCGCATCTCCACATATGCAATATAAGAATTTATGTGTGCCATTTCTAGCATAGCAAAAAAGAGCCGGTGCCACAACTTTCTCGATTTCGATTCTATAAAAAATAATAATCAAACAGAAAGAAAATACCAGGAAAATCATTACTACACTAGAATTCAGTAATTACATTATAAAGCAGATAAAAACGATGGATAATTACACAGACGAAAAGTAAAGAAGAAGTTTTTCTCCAACAACCAGCGTACTGGCGGTACTTATAAGTACCTACCACTGAGTAATTCAACTGTTAAATCAATTACATACACCGTTCACTTAAAATAGCTAGTCAAATTGTATTCTAAGATCATAATGAACACGTAAAAAAATCCAACACTTATCTTATATCCTTTACTGTGTTTGCTGCAATAAAAAGACGAGCATGACAATCTATACAAAATGTCGTTACAAAACGCATCGACTGTTTCAAAGATAGCCTCCTTCCTCGCTAAAATAACAAACTTAGAACTACTACTGCCATGTATCCTGATAAAGTGGAGTTAAAAGAGTGTTTTTGCAAATGAAAGTTTAAAGTGAGTGGTACTTAGTACCGTCAGTAGATAAAGGGTTAAATAACATCAATAATTTATTTATTTATTGGTTATGATGTTTAAATTCAAAACATCCTATTATCACGTCGTGAAATCATCTTAATGCTATTAATTTACTCAGCTATTTTCCGTTTATCTTCTACTATTGATCAATCAATCTAGCTTCATCCAGCTAATGATTAAATGTCAATCTTCTGAAAAGATTTCACTTCCGCAATGCTGATCAAAATTAAGGCTAATGCATCTGTCATCTATGCATTGTTACAACTCATTATTTTCCCATAACTCGTAAGGTCCTGAGAAATTTTGGATGACACGTGACATTTCATTCATTAATCCAATATTTATCAAGTCTGACAGTGTATATCATTGTATTTTCATTTAATTACCTAAAGATAAATTTATCATTCTGAAATAATTCTTTCTTTGCCAATGTTCAAGTTTATGGTTCGAGCGCATATTAACATTTAATAAACTAAATTGCTATATATATATATATATTTTTTTTTTTTATCTTATGTAAAAAAGTTATTAATAGCAAGAATGATAAAATCATCTATTATTATTTTGGGTTTTTAGATTTATTATTTTGGGTTTTTAGATAAAGAATCCAACTGACATGTAAAGACTAGCTTTTATTTGGTTTTAAAATAATTATCGTGCTACATATATTTTTGAATATTGACCGAAATTAAGCAAAATTGCTCCATTACGCTTAAACTGTAAAATATCGTTTCTTGTTTTTAGTGATGTGACATCGCGTTTTCGACCTGTAGGCATTTGGCAAATATTTCCAGATAGTACAATTAGTCCAGGCAATAGAGACCGTATAGGGACTCTACCTAGCAAAATTAATGGTAGTACTGGAAATCAGCTTTCTAGATGTTTTTTGGGTTGCTGAATCCGAATTTGTAACTTCCCACCAAAATTTCCCCCGGCAACCCCCCGAAATTTTGGTAAAAAGCCCCCAAAAAAAGGTTTTTATTAAAAAATACCATTTTTTATCGTTTTAGGGGGAAAGTATCTAGAAATTCAGAAAGTAGACAAAATTTGCAACAAATTAGATGTATCACATTATGACTTAGGATGAAGGGGAAGGGAGGATCTGCCTGGGAACATGCGCCGCAGTGCTGCGTGGACTAAGTTGCGCAATTCCACTTAACTACTCACGCGTTTACATTAGCCCTCCCATCTTCCCTCCGAACTTTCTCTATAAGGTTTATTTTAAGTTTTTTGGGTCGCTGAATCCGAATTTTTAACTTACCCCCAACATTTCCCCCCCCGAAACCCCCCCCCCAAATAGTTGTTTTTAACTTAAATTTCTTATTTTTTATAGTTTATTATATAGTTTTTATTATAGTTTTAGGGGAAAAGCATTACAAAATTCAGAAACTAGATAAAATTTGCAACAAATTGGATACATGATATTATGGCGTAGGATAAACGGGGAGAGAGGGGGCTGCCTCAGAACATTCCCCGCGCGCTTTTCTCAAAAACCACATTTTTTCAAAAAATCAATATTTTGGGGAGTTGCCGGGTGAAATTTTGGTGGGAAGTTACAAATTCGGATTCAGCGACCCAAAAAGCATAAAGGGAGTCGAAATCCAGAACTAGTATTAGTTTTGCCAGATAAAATCCCCTATTACCTGGACTTCACAATTTAGTGCACGTAGCGCCGCAGTGCATGTTCAGAGGCAGCCCTCACCGTCCCCGTTCATCCTAATTCATAATGTCATATATCCTATTTGTTGCAAATTTTGTCTAGTTTCAGAATTTTGTAATGCTTTTCCCCTAAAACAATAAAAAATTTAAGTTAAAAACAACTATTTGGTAGGGGTTTCGGGGGGCTAAATTTTGGGGGGAAAGTTAAAAATTTGGATTCAGCTACTCAAAAAACTAAAAGTAAACCTTATAGAGAAAGTTCGGAGGGAAGATGGGAGGGCTAATGTAAACGCGTGAGTGGTTAAGTGGAATTGCGCAACTTAGTCCACGCAGCACTGCGGCGCATGTTCCCAGGCAAATCCCCCCTTCCCTTTCATCCTAAGTCATAATGTGATAAGTCATAATGTGATTTTTTTAATAAAAACCTTTTTGGGGGGGCTTTTTACCAAAATTTGAAGAGGTTGCCGGGGGAAATTTTGGTGGGAAGTTACAAATTCGGATTCAGCGACCCAAAAAACATCTAGAAAGCCGAATTCCAGTACTACCATTAATTTTGCTAGGTAAAATTCCCTATTGCCTGGAATAAATAGCCTTTTAGTTGTTGAAAGGAATTCAGGAAGTTTATCTGTCTGATTGAGAAATGTCCAAGGGTATATGAAAATGTAAATTTCTACATCTTGGAGAAATTTCTGGGCTTGGAGGTAAGAAAGACTGCTATCATGACTGACCAAAGGGAGAGGAGCTCTTCAGGCGCCTAGCTGGGGGCAAGGAAAAGAGAAGGATTAGTGTGTTTTATCGGAGAGCCGGACGTTTAGACTCGGATTTTGGAGATGGATGTTGTAACGACTGAATGGTGGATGTGGGGCACGATAGTATACACTCGTGTGGAGTGTTTATTTTTTAGGTTTTCGTTCATCTGACGAAACGCTATTCGTCTCATTCCTCTGTCTGCCTGTCACAGAGCCCGTTCTCAGAAACTATATATATTGGAGACTTGAAATTTTGGATTCTTATAGCTGAACACCTCATATCAAACGACAAATTATAAAATTTTGAAAAAGTCTTATATTTACCCCTCTTTGTTCTAACGTGTGTATTTTAAGCTTTTTTTTTCTAACTGAGCCCCTAATTAAGTTGAAGACTTGACATTTTGGATGGATACTTATAGATGGAGACTTCACATCAAACGACAAATCATAAAATTTTGAAAAAGTCTTATATTTACCCTTCTGGGCTCTAACTTATGTATTTTAAGCATTTTTTCTAACTCTGCCCCTAATTAAGTTGGAGATGTGAAATTTTGCATATTTATAGAAAAACACTTGCAATCACACGAAAAATTATAAAATTTTCAAAAATTCTTATATTATTTACCCCTCCGGGCTCCAACTTCTGTATTTTTAGCAATTTTTCTAACTTCCACCCTTTTCACCAGGGGTGCACTTTTCTAACTTTTGCCGACACTCCTTTGACCACTCTGTCATATTATGCACCATAGCAGTACATATTTAGTACTAATTTTTACCACCAGGAGGCGCCTACCTATCTCGGGTGCTATGGGGCCCTATCCCCTCGAATAATATATCTACGAATAATTTGTAAAACGGAGTTTCGTTCGAATGGAGGTTTGTTTAGAATAGAGTGCGCCCCCTAGTAGCGAAATGTGGAACTAACAGATTTTGCAAAAGGATAAAGTGTTTTGAAAGGAATATTAAACGAAACCCTCTGTGCGATCTGTGATCGCACTTACCCTCTTGTTTACAGAAGAGCTTGTTAAGCAAAGTGCGAGTGTCTCACGCTTCATTGTAATTTTATTTTTATTTTACCTTAACTTAATCGTTCTAATAAAAAACTCAGGAAAGATATCATGTTTTTTTTTTTTTTTTTTTTTTTTTTTTTTTTTTTTTTTTTAAACTTTATTTATGTACGAGCTGAGAAAGGTGAAAGTATTGGCCACTACACAACAATGAATTGCAATTTATGCGATCAAGCAGTATCCTAAATTTGCGAGAAAAATTTGAAAAACTCACGAAACCTGCAGGAATGCATTAAACGACATTAGTGATATGCATTAATTTGATAGACATGCATTAATTTGATAGACAAAACCGAAAGGAGGGGGTGAAGCCGGTACAAAATACTGGGAACCGACTCTCTTCAATGGCTCGCCTGTGGTCCTGGTTTTTAAAAAAAATAGCAAAGAAATAGATTCGAACACCTTTTTCCCAGTAAAATTTTCAAGTAAAAATAACTTACAAAAGAAAATATGATTTATATAGGTAATTAAATTAGAATTTGAGTAGGCTAAATTGTGCATGGTTGTTAATATTATCACGCAACCTAAAAAAAACAGCTAAAACAAAAATTTCATCTACTAATTCGACATCAGCAGTTGTATTAGTAAATGGAATTAATTGTATGGAATTGTGGAGTGAACTATAGGAGAAAGATGAAGAAATGTAATAGGCAAAATTATGAAAATATATACAGTGATGGAAGATATCTCGTATAATCCCCAAATCAAAGATTCAGAACCTTTTTCTCCCTCTTTCCATCGCCGCAGAAATATAACATCATTAAAAAGTTCAAAGTGGAAGATCTCTTATCGGCCAATAAATAAAAAGAAAAGAAACAGAAGGACTGCATCTACTTCCTTCCTTTTATTTTATGTGAAAATATGCAATATATCTTAGCCATGTGGAAAACGCATATGGTTTTTTCTGGTTCGTAAAAGAACTTAAAAGCAATATAATTGACTGTTTTTAAACTGAACACTCTCTACAGAACATTATTTCATTTTGACTTTAATATAAGTACCCAATTATGCTTAATTGGACGATTGCATCAAAGTGCCGAAAATACATCCATATACTTGTAAAATTTAATGATGTAACACGTGTGACTATAATATGTTTTTTAATTCACTTCTCAATGCGATCTTGAACAAGCAAGACGCAAAATGTTTTCACTGCTCTTTCTTTAATATGTATAATTAAATTTCTCTCTTTCTTTCCTATCAAAGAAGCTGTTTCATAATGTGCACCAATCTCATACACTCGCCATTATAAGATGATTAATCTCACACTTACGTTACGATGCCTGATTTACCCGGTAAATGGATAATTCAAATCATGCGGATATCTATATAAAAGGCAAGAGATTTATTTATTCCTTTTTTTGCTATGATGAGGCAGAGCGCTGTATGCATTTATAGAATATGATTAATTGAGAAGCGTGTGAACTCACGCCAAGAACTGTTAGGGATACGTCAGGGTTACAATTTTCTCTAACATACAGTACTATATCACGGCCACACTCGATTGCTCTTATAGGATGAATCGAGTTTGGCCGTATGAGTCCGAGTTCGAATCTCCAACGGACCCACTATTTCTCTCAGCGGCTCTCTTGAAAATCAAAAAACCCAACATACTCAATGCGAAATTTAAAAATCTCACCGTTTTACTTAAAAGGCGACAAAAATAATAAAATAGACGTTACAAGTTAAAAAATATACATTTTATTTCAAATTTCTTAGTACTTTCGGCCTGCAATTCCCTTTGCCATCGTCAGCCTGTCCACCAAGAAAATTAAAAGAGTTAATTTGTACCAAAATAGGCCCAAAACCGAAAGATTAATTGGCTGGTGTATTAGCTATTTCTTTTAGAACTGGTAGCAATAGGATGATGAAATACATGGGGCATTCTCACAATCTTTTTACTTTTATGTCCCCATATAGTGACAAACATCCCATTGTATGATTGCATAACAATATTAACGAGATAAATAAGTTTTGGACGATGTTGGGGGTCCAAATACCAGGAAAACTGCTATACCGTCCCATGTCCCTGATGCTGATTTTTAAGTTTGGAGCTGTCTGAATAAAATTGTTTCAATACAAGTAATTCGATGTATTTTTTTTTCCGAAACTGGAACAATTGTTTTATATAAATATGTAGCAAAAAATTAACCTGCACACATTTTTACGGTTAATATTATTTTTTTTTAACTTTGTCCCTGGATTTTTTATCCTAAATGTTCCTCTTGCTAAACTTATACAGAAAATCACTTCAGATGCAGCCACAGAATTTTTTTCAAGTTTTTTCTCATGCAGAAGTGTGCTAGAAAAACAATGTCTAATGTTCTTTGACAGGAAATTTACTGCAGAATTTAAATCAGCATTTAAATATCAATTTCAAGATCGTGCCTTTATGGGTAGTCTTACCGTCCCCAAGATTTATTCCTGCACTTTTCGAGATAAATTAAAAAATATATATATTTAATCCAATGTTAACAACTGTTTCTAAAAATCAATGAACATTGTGGCTATGACTTAGTCTTAACATGATTTTCCTAAAAATAGGTGGTAATTTTCGTTAACGTTCCATCCTTACCGTCCCTTTCTTCCCCATTTCGTCCATTTTTTCCTATACCATCCCCTTTTTTTACCTTACCGTCCCTTCTTTAACACCCCTTTAAAACAATGTTATACAAAAATTCTGTATTAAAAGTACTATATTTTTATTATTTCTTATTTGAATGTCCTGTGGGCACTATGCAAATTCATTATAAGTAAAAATTTAGAAGAAATTAAAAAGTTATAGTGGAAAATTAAACTCGCAAGTTTAACTTAAACCTCAGTTAAATAAAAAAATTTTCGCTGCTGACCCTTTTTTCTTTATTTTGAATCATTAAGACATTCTTCTATCAGATTAAAATGTTATTTTAGCAAGTTTAATTTCACCAGATTTTTATTCCCGAAAGTCAAAAGATTGTGAGAATGCCCCACATAGAGATGACAAAAAAAAAAAAAAAAAAACTGAAAAAAAGAATCAAAGAGAATAAAGCAGATATAAAATTTTGTCATCAGTCCACAGCTCCGTCACGCTTAAGTTTTATTTATAATATCACAATAGATTTTGATCAAGCAAAAATTATATACCCAATATCTAATTACTACGCATCCACTATCAGAGAATTCTTAGAAATCTTGTGTGAAAGCAACCAAATATGTAATGACGCCCTATCGTACAATATGCCCAATATATGCTTAAATGTCCTGAAAATAAATCCTGAAAACTTAAGCAAAGTGACATATTAAAATTAATGGTATGACAGTTAAATATTTTCCTCCATGCAAATTTAACCGGAAACACTGGTACTTCTACTGTCCAGCTACGCAATTAAAAATGAAAGTGACGTATGTGGGCAAAATGATGTAATAAAATAAATGGAACTGCAGTTAAATATTTTTCTCTATATAAGTTCAATACTGCTACTTCTACTTTCAACTACTCTAATAGTTATTCACTCTCCCATTTCAAACGAGGTGATGTATTTGTAGGAATGGAACAACAATTAATTATAAAAATATACTCTCCGATGGCCACGGGAACTGCAAGCAGAAAGTACGAAGAAATTTGAAATAATATATATATATAGAAACTCCATATCTCAAGTTGAAACGACATAGTCACCTTAATAAAATAAATAAGCAACATGAATACTTAATTCACATTACAATTTTTTATTAAATAGGTGCAAGCATACATACGTTTTAAAAACATGTAAAACTGTCAAGATGTTAAAAACATTGGTGTCAGAAGATGTTAAATTCCCTAGCGCTTTCAACTAAACATTAGCCGTCATCAGGAGAACTGCCGCAGCCTGAAAGTCAACCGCTAGTTAAACATAGAAATCCTTATGTTTTAACCGTATGGTGTAACATTTTGTCCGTATGGTTTAACATGCTTGGAGTAACTGGTGAATTTGTTTTTGAATAACCCTTCCCTCCTCTCCCCCTTTTTTCCGGTTTCTATAGCAACCCCTCTATTTTCTTTCCTTCCCACCCTCCTTTTTGTTGTTTTTTGGTTTCAGCCTCTAATATTTAACCAGTGGTTGTCTTCCAAGATGCAGCAGTTCCCCTGATGACGGCTAATGTTTAGTTGAAAGCGCTAGGGATGTTAATATCTTCTGACACCAATGTTTTTAACATCTTAATAGTTTTAAATGTTTTTAAAACTTATGTATGCTTGCACCTATTTAGTAGAAAAATGTATTGTGAATTAAGTATTCATGTTGCTTATTTATTTGCATATTTTTAACTTGTAATATCTATTTAATTTTTTTCGTCGCCTTTTAAATTTAGCAGTGAGCTTTTTAAAGTTCCTATTGTGTATTTTATAATTGAATCAAGGTGGAATATCGCATTTCGTCTTGTGATTTTAGCCAGAAAATCCTTTCAGCGGTAAAGTGTTTCTGTTGTTAAAATGTTGAAATGATTGCATGACACCAGAATTTAAGAACAAAGTTATTTGAAAATAGCGAAAAGTTTTCCTTCACGTACATTGCAAAAGAAAATTCGTATTATAAAATACTGATGCCATTGTATTATTTGGGGATTATAATTAAGTGTTATAAAAATGTACCATCGAAGCTTCAACGGGTTAAAACTATTGCGCGAGGCTAACGAAACAGACAGGCTACCGCGGTGCATTCCACGTGTCTTTTTTTACAGACTGCTAGAGTGACGTGATGCTCTTTTCGTACATCTGCATTTCGAGCATCGCGTGACTTCTGCGGTATGTAAAAAAAAAGATTCGCATAAAGCATCGCGGTAGCCTTTCTTTTTTGTTAGCCTCGCTATTGCGAATGTGGCGACATATACGTAAACAATTTCGGAAATCCAACATGTGTTTGAGTTAAAAATAAATAAATAAAAAGGGGGAGAGAAAATACATTCTGCAAGTAAATTGTGATGGAAGATATTTCATATAATCCCGTAATAAAGATCCGAAACCATTTTTCCCCGTCTCCTAGAGAAAATAACATCACTATATGTTCAAAGTGAAGGAACACTTAGCGGCTGACAGATAAAAAAAAAAACAGAAAGTCTGTATTTCTTCTTTTTCCGTATCATGTGAAATGTGTAATGATCTAGCCGTATGCTCGCGCGTATTTTTCTTCTGGCTCGCATTTTGAACTTATAAACACTATAATTGACTCATACACTAAACTTTTTTTACCGAACATTTATTTCATTTTGACTTTAATATAAATAGCCAATTATATTTAATTGGATGATTGCAACAAAAGGCAGAAAATATACATACTTGTGAAAAATTAATGATGTAAGCCGCGCAATGAAAATGTGTTTTGTAACTCACTCTCTAATCCACTCTCGCCTAAGAGAGATGGAAATGTTACGCTCTTCCTTTCTTAATATGTTTAATTAAATTCTCTTTTTCTTTCCTCTCACATTAGTAGATTTACAAAAATATTACACACGCCACAATGATATAAGATGATTAAGCCCACAAATATCGATGAAATGGATACACGATAATTCTCAACGGCCCTGACTTACCGGGAGTGATATATTGATATCTATAAAAGGTAAGAGTAATTACTTATTCCTCTTTTTGCTATAGTGAGGCATAGCGCTGTTTAAGTTCATAGAATGTGATTTAACTGAGGAGCGTGCGAACCCACGCCAAGGAATGTTAGGCATACATTTTTTCTAACAAATTGAAAAAAAGAGGATAGAATCAGAATTGCCAGTTTCTCAGTCGTGACTATCGCAGGAACTTTCATCGGAGTTCGTAAAACTATGCAAATTTTTCAAACCTCCATTAAGAAAGCCAGTAGGAGAAGGCCATGTACTTCCTATTTTGTCATTTTATTTTTTAATGTAATTAAAATACTTAAATAAGAAAATATAAAGATAGTTGATCATTTCTTTATCATGTTCTGCCCCTCTCAAAATTTTCTTGAACTCTAACTTTAGGGCTATCATAGTTTTTCTTTTAATTAAAAAAATATTAATTTTAGAACCAAGGTACAACACCTGTGTTGTAACTTGGTCCTAGGCATGTTGTACCATGAACCCTGCACCATTTTTCTATTAAAAAAATAAAATTCATGAAACATTTTTTATGTTGTATTTGAAGTAAATTTTCAAATTATATTTAATAAAAGTTTTGTTACAGATACATATTTAAAGGGATTTTTTTTAATTAACATAAAAGAGAAAGTGTAATTGGAGGGAAAAGGGGCGGGGGGATAATTCCAACCCCAACAAATATCAATTGCATTTTAGTTTCTTTATTCCATTTTTAGGTGCGATTGTAATTACATAAATACGTAGCGCATATAGTCATCGTTCGGTCCGTCTGTCTGTCTGTCCGTCCGTCCGCATATAACAGAGCAAAAACTACCCAACCGAATGGTCTGAAATTTTAAATATATAATTGTTGCAAAATTTTATGAAAATTGGGTGTATAGTTTAATTACAGGGACAGTCAAAATTTTTCCGTTACATTATAGCCAATGGAAAAAATATTTCAAGTGAATTTTAATGATGTTACAACCTTTAGAGCAGAATGAAATTGATATGTACTTATGAAGTGCACTAAATTATACCTTCAGTACAATATGCGATGCAAAAAATATTTATAAAACTAGTTATAGTACGAACGCACCCCTTTTGCCACGTTTGACGTGCAATTTCCTACTTGTTATATTTTTTATACATGCTTGTTATATCACGATGCAAAATTAACAAAAAACAGTTGCCTAAAAAGCTAGGATTATTTTTCAAAATCTGATAATATATCAGGAAATACATACAGAATTATTCTATCTCTTACAATAAGACTAGGTTCTGGCAAAATGCTAATGATTTGTTCGCGATGAAAAGCATATTTTCTTCAAGCATGAATTCTATTATAGTGCTATCAAAACCTTTCATGGGCACAACAATAATCTCTTCTTCACCATTGTCATCATTTATGCATATTTTCTGCACACAAGTGATGGACATATAGAGTTGAGTTTTGGATTCCTTCCATTAATGATGCAAAAACAAACTTTCGTGAAATAACATTTTCATTTGTTGGATTTTTAATAGAATAATATGCAAGTGTGTTGAACTTCGGACCTGTTCAAGGTACAACACTGTTGCTAGGTTCAAGGTACAACACATGGTGATCTGAAAAATAATGACTTCTTACCGCTTTCTAGTTAGATTTAACATGATTTGAAACTCATCTTCATAATGCACTATAAATACTCTTTTTATATATAACTTTGAATTTAAAACAAATAGTTGTTGATAACGAGATATAGTGAAAAGTTATAACTTTAAAAAATTTACTTTTTGATTCTTCCTATCAAATCCTTTATTTAACAATTGTCTGCAACATGTGCTAATTCTATTAAAGTGATCAACTGCAAAGAGACATCTAGTAGTATATCTCAAAACTACATTGATTAGTTTTATACAAATCCAATAGAGTGAGCTAAAAACTGTGTAAGTCCAAGTTACAACACTTTCCCCTACTTATTATTCTATTAGTTTTTAGAAGGGCTTAATTTGCGCCGGAGCCCACCGGAGCTCAGCTCCGGTACTTCTCTATGTTTAGTTAATATTTAAATATTGGTCGGAATTCACCGGAGCCCATAAGTACAGGGCTCCAGAGTCTAATGCAATAGCACTTCCGAAAAACCGAAGACTAAATTTCCCTTTACTTTCCTTCCCATCTCCAAGCTTTTGCATTCTTTTTTATCTAAACACTTATATGTGACTTAATGTGTCGCACACGTAGGTGATGGAGATAAACGAACTCAATTTTTATATCGGTTTTGAGCTTGGACTGACTCAAGCTCAATCTGTCTTACATTCAAAATTTTATTTATTCATTTATATAAAAAGAAAAAACTTTGCTCATTCAAAATTACGTATATTCTATTTCAAAGCTAATTTGATCAGAATGAAGGAAAAACAGAAATCGTGTTTTTCTATTTCAAATTTATTATATCCAAATTTGTGTTGTCGAAGTGTTGATACGACGCGGCGCCACTCAAGAGACTGAACAATGAATTTGCTTTCAGTTCGATTTTCTTTTGTGACAGTAGGATAATTTTTAATTGGCTGTTTTTTTTTATTATTATTTAGATATCTAACCTGAAAAGAATATTTTCTGTTTTTAGCCAACGACCATCAGCTTGAGGTTTTGTCTGTTTAAGGGTTTTTTGTCTTCTATTGCGTACGAGTATAAAAATCACATTAGTGATTTTTCTATCTATTTTGTATCATGAACGCTGCCCATGTTAAGGCACATTTACGAAGCATTAATGTGCCTGAAGCATAATTGTCTCTGCACATTTACGAAGTCACTTTCATTTGTAAGTAGAAATAATTGCCATGTATTTTTATTCTAATAGGAAGCAATCAAGCAGTGTATCCCCTTTTTAGGTGCGTTCGTAATTATATAAATACGTAGCACCTATAGTCGTCGTTCAGTCCGTCTGTCCGTCCGTCCGCATATAACAGAGCAAAAACTACTCAACCGAATTGTCTGAAATTTTAAATATATGATTGTTGCAAAATTTTGTCGAGCCATTTGCCGAGCCAAAATCGGATGTATAATTTAATGACAGGGACATTCAAAAGTTTTTCTTTACATTACGGCCAATGGGAAAAATTATTGCAAGTGCATTTTAATGATTTTACAGCCTTCCGATTGGTCTGAAATTTTAAATATATAATTGTTGCAAAATTTCATCGAGCCATTTCAAATTTTATGAAAATCGGATGCATAGTTTAATTACAGGGATAGTCAAAAGTTTTCCGTTTCATTACGGGAAATTGGAAAAAAATTATCGCAAGTGCATTTTAATGATGTTACAGACTATGCACTTATGAAGTGCAAAAAAATATACATTCAGTACAATATGGGGTTCAAAAAATAATTATAAAACTAGCTATAGTACGAACGCACCTCATTTGCCACGTTTGACGAGCAATTTCCAACTTGTTCTATAAAAGCATCGAATCTTTCCGATAACGATGTCAAAATTTTAATTTAATCAGATTTTCAGGGACTCACCAGAAAAGATTGTTATGCGGAAGGAATCGATTATAGTTACGATATGCACCTTTTATAGGAAATTAGAAAGCATTGTTCCATTCTTCAGCATATAAATATTAATTTCTGTAAATTTCATTCATTTTTTCTTAAAAATGATTAGCTGCGAACTATCCCTTTTTTGTGTTAACACTATTTCCGAATTATAATCCTTACCATATTTAATCGCAGAATTCTGCAATTAATTAACATTAAAATTTGGCAAATATTGCTATTCAGAAGGAGTGATAACTAAAAAGTGGAATAGTTGATAGCTCAGTAAGTATATGTTGATAGATATATTTAAAATTTTTATTTTGCTAAAAAATAAAAATGCTTTAAAAATTGCAAATAATGCACGAAATAAAATATGGAGATTGGAGTAACAGGGTGGAGGGGAGGACGAAACGGTCGTTAGTAACGGTACCGACGAATATTAGGGCTCCGGTACTTTTTTTCTTAGAAATTAAGCCCTGGTTTTTAGGGTTTCGTTCATCTAACAAAATCCTATTCGTCTCACTCCTCTTTCTGTCTGTATGTCTGTCACAGAGCCCGTTCTCAGAAACTATATATGTTGGAGACTTGAAATTTTGGATTCTTATAGCTAAACACCTCTCATCAAGCGACAAATCATAAAATTTTGAAAAAGTCTTATATTTACCCCTCTGGGCTCTATCTAGTGTATTTTAAGCTTTTTTTTTTTCTAACTGAGCCCCTAATTAAGTTGAAGACTTGAAATTTGGGTTCTTATAGCTGAACACCTCACATCAAACGACAAATCATAAAATTTTGAAAAAGTCTTATATTTAACCCTCTGGGCTCTAACTTTTCTATTTTAAGCAAATTTTCTAACTCAGCCTCTAATTAAGTTGGAGATGTGAAATTTTACATTCATATAGCAGAACACTTGCGATCACACGAAAAATCATAAAAATTTCAAAAAATTTTATATTATTTACCCTTCCGGGCTTCAGTTTTTCTAACCTCCACCCCTTTCACCCTGGGTGCACTTTTCTAACTTTTGTCGACACTTCTTTGACCACTCTTTCGTATTATGCACCATAGCCATACATATTTTAGTTGCAATTTTTACCGCCGGGGGTGTCTACCTATCTCCGGTGCTATGGGCCCGATCCCATCGACTAATATATCCACGGATAATTTGTAAAACGGAGTTTCGTTCGGATTGAGGTTTGTTTAGAATAGAATGCGCCCCCTGGTTGCGAAATGTGGAACTAACAAATTTTGCAAAAGGATAAAGTGTTTTGAAAGGAATATTAAACGAAAATCTCTGTGCGATCTGTGAGCACACTTACCCTCTTGTTTATGTACGTGCAGTTGTACAAAAGAAAAGGATACTCCACGCTAATTGGATCCCAAATTATCGTATAATAATGATATTACTAGCCACTGATTTGTATTAATGTTCGATGTTGTCCATGTTTGAAAATTACCCCTTATTTTTTAATTCTCACGCCAATATTTGACATCATATTCGTGTTTCGTCGATCAAATTAGCGAGAAAAAGTTTGCACTTTTCCTTAAATCTTCATATTAAGAACCGATATATTCCATATAAGAAAATATGTTAGAGGTTGGTTCTTAAATTTAGAGAAATAGAATTATGATTTCCAGGTAAAGTACCAGGAACATTAAATTATCTACCAGAAAAATTATAAAGGAAAATTAAATGTATAATAAATAAATTTTATAAATAAAAAATGACGTACAATCTTTTACAGTTCGTTTTTCTGTAATTGCAGACCATAACGGTAGACAATTCCCTTATGCCGTCAAAAGTAACATCTCTCTTTTCTCGAATTTCAAATTAAAATTTCTCTATGATTCGGAAACTGATTATAAAAATGAGCTTTTCAAGCACATATCTTTTAAAACCGCTAATTCTTTTTATGAAAAATAAATGTAATTCATAATTCATAACTTTTTGAACATGAATTTTTTATAATTTTCATAATTAAAAATGAGTTTTTTAATCGAAAAAGTGCCCATGCTCATTCATTGTATCTCATTTGATAGTAAACATTTCGATCACATGATTTTGGAGAGAGTATTAACTAAAATTTCTTACTCGGATTTAACATTAGCATCCCCAAACTTACACCTCATTTAACTCTAAGAAGATAGAAGTTAAAATGCATAGATAATGTAATTTTCCGGGTAGATTTGGTCCTAGGAATAGGGATATAATTTTAAAAGTAGATGCTATCACTTGCAAAACGGAAATTGGTGCAATTTATAATTCCCAGTCCCTAATTAGTGCACAACTTTTAAAAGTAGACGTTATTACCGACCGGTTGGTACCAATTAGAGTCCAGCATCGGTTGGGTTATCCGCCTTTACCCGCACCCGACCCGACTCGCGGTTCATTATTCGCTATTCAGAGGTTTTACTGTATATGAATATCGAAGAATATAGATATGTTCATTTCTCGATGTAAAAAATAAAATTGATATTATAGATATAATTGTAGATTATTTTTCATGACCACATTAAAACATGATTTACTTTTGTTTCATTTTGGGTTCGGATTGGGTTGTGTTACATTTTAACCTTTTAAATTTAATAATTCATCTTCTGCATTAATTTCTATTTAAATTTAATAATAAACTTAAAAACAATTTTTAAAAACGTATTAATTGATTAGAGAAAAATGCATTTTAAATAATTTATATTCCGTTAATAATTTCTTAATTAATAATTAGTTTCAGCAATAAACATTAAAATATATAAGTAAATATCATTTCAATAACGTTTAATTATCATTCTAATAATATAAAGATTCTTTAAAAAGTAATCGTTACGGAATATCGTACGTTAAAGTAACTTTCAATACGCTTCCATTATAACTAACTTCCGAAAATATAAATTTTAAAAGTTATTTAATATTAATTATTTTACTTCAAAACTATTTTTATCGGATGCAACTATTTAATTCAATACGATTCCCAAGATTTCATTAATTTTAAGCCGTAATCTAGCGAGATATTCGCTTTACAATATTTATTTACGTTCATCACTTTTGAATGGCCCGCGGAGCATTTCCTAACTCCCCTGCAAGTAGCCATTTTTTAGCTTCTTCTTCGGGAGAAAACTACATCGTAACGCCACTTCATCCTCCATCTTGATTTTTGTACCGGCGCGCGATGCCGCGCAAACTGTGGAATGCGTGGGGGATGAAGTACGATTGCGATGAATTTTACTATCGATGCGGTCTAGTTTCACTTCGATCGTTCGGTTTACGGCGTGCAGCGCGCGATCTTTGTGTATGAACAGTTGCATCCGCCTACGCGTCGATCTCTCATTGGCCAATTTGATTTTGACGGCTTTTCAACCGTCTTTGGGGCCATCTGCTTTTCGTCATTTCACTTGTCTACGATGTAGGAGCGAAAGCGGAGGTAGGTTTGGGGCCTCGGCCTCAGACCGGGATCTGAAATGACAACGGCATGATCGGCGAAGAGTTTTTCTAAAAAGCAGGCCTCTAATCTGTATAATTAGAAATGAAGCATTTTAAATTTTAAAACCATACAATTTAATTACGTCCGATAATGATAATTAGCAATTATTACTTCTAATGAGCTGTCTCCCTGATGCACATGGAGGATCGTGCCCCCTCGGCCACATTTCAACAAGTTGGAGAGCTAACACTCGTTTCATCTATGCCTAAGCAATCGCTATTCCTGAGATGTTGAGCTTGGATGCTTGAATAACAACCCTGATTGACTTGGATTCTTGAAGGCCCTGCTTATTTTTTCATCAACTTTTCTCAGTTCATTTTGCGGCACGAGATTCTCATCGATGACGGCATTCTTTGTGGTTTGAGACATCGTGGAATTTCCTCCCATGAGCGTCAGTAAGAAGGATAAGTTTACTGTCTCCAGAACAATCATTCTCTAACCATCACAACTGAATATTTTGTTCTTAGTGACTATCTACAATATAGTGCTGTTCTCTGCTAAATAATTGAACTTTCTGTGATTTGAACAATAGAACGCTTGGATTCTCAATTTAGGAAGGATTTTCAATACAATTTGCTTACTTAAGATTTGAAATAATGAGTGAATCTACCTTTTTGTACATCTTTACTTGGCCAAGTAATATTAGCCTTTGATTCCATTAAAATCATATTTCTTATACTGAATATGTGTTTACTTCACAAAGGGGTGAGTTTGTTCTTATTTTATTTTTCAGCTTAGTATCGTTTACTTCGATGGCAACATTTTCTTAGTTAGTGATTTTCAATTATATTTAAATTAACCTTAATTTTCTCAGTTGCCAAATTCACCTTTTTAGTACTGCCACTATACATCACGATAATGTGTGGTGTCGGAATGACAATTTAATTGTCAGAGATTCTCATTATGTTTAATAATAATTTTAAATTTTCTTTTCTGACTTTTATCCTGCGATCCCGACCCCACATGTATCATTTGGTGCCGCAGACCTTTTAGGTGTTTGAACCTGGTCTATATCTAAAAGAATTTTTATTTTGTTTAATTTTTGAGAAAACTTTAAAATTTTGCAAAAAAAAAAAAAAAATTTTCAGATGCAGTTTTAGTTAACGATCGTTTAACGATCCGTTTTAAAATTATTTAACTTACTTAAATATTTCATTTCATTATTTAAGATTGAACTTGAATTTACTTTTATGGAAGGTATAAAAAAAAGAAAATTTGTCAGGATTTTTCTACTCCATGTGTGCACCAATTTAAAGTATTTTATATATTATATTTAATGTTTGATTCTCTTCTTATGCACCTATAATTTGATATTTTAGAGTATTTTTATTAAATTTATAACTGTTTAGTGATTAATATTTTATGTTTGTATATTATGTGTTGCAAATTTTGAGAAAAAATAATTTATAATATTTTCTCAGTTTAAACAACCTCCCCCCCAAAAATCATTTTTTCCTGTTGTGTTTACATATTTTAACTATAAAAAATTTTTGTGTCCATTTTTAATCATGGCAAACAGGCGTGCTCTTTTCCAATCCATGATTGCAGCAATCCCGCCCTTTCATGGTCAACCTAATGAAAATGTTAATACTTTTCTTAGAAATGTTCAAGACATTTGTAAGGTTCAAAATATTGGGGATGAGAATCGCATCACACTCCTGAGGCTCTTATGTAGGGAAAAAGCTTTGGAATTTTTGTCAAATGACAAACAAGTTTGCGAAGAAAAACTTTTTGAGAATGTAGCCAAATTAATGAGACAAAAATTTGAGCGCAAACAGAACTTTGAAGATGCGTCTTACCATTATGGTCGCATCACTCAGCAGCCCAAACAATCAGTGTCAGACCTTGCGGAAGAGATTAGGTTAACAGTAAACAATATGGCTCCAGGATCTGAGAATAACCGTGAATTGGATTCTTTTAAAGCTAACTTAATGTATTCAAAATTCCTTGATGCCTTAAGACCGGATATTAAAATTGAAGTTTTGAAATTCGGAAAAAAAAATTTTGATGATATTGTTGCTAAGGCTTTGGATATAGAAAAAGCTCTTGAACAAAATATTTTAGACTTAAATAATTTGCAAGCAGTACCGTCCACCAGTAAAGCTGATAATAACCTATTAGAAAAACTCGTAAAAAATTTAGATGACCAAAGTAAGCAAATTGCACATCTGACGGAAACGGTCAAGAAGTTAAAAGAAGAAAAACCTTTATGTCAGATTTGTAGCAAAGCTCATAGCGCAAGAGACTGCTGGTATTTTTTGGAGGTCAGTAATGGGGCGAATTTTTCAAGACAGGGCATGCAAAACGCGGATGCGAATTATTTTGGAAATGATCATTTTAATCACTATGATCAGAATCCAAGGGGTCGTCAACATAATGGCATGAGATATAATCGTGGAAGAGGGCGTAATAATTTCAGACCATACAACCATAGCAGAAGAAATTTAAACGGGTAGAGGGTTCTCAAGATTTTGTAAATATTTCCCCCCCTCATGATTGCAGGACCCTAGATTCTTTTTTTGATAACGATGAGGGCATGATTTTGAATTCTTCTAATGTAAATATAAACAAAATTTTGATGAGTTGCAATGTAGATAATTCAGAACTACCTATAATTAAACTTAATTTTGGAAAAATTACTTTTGAAGGGCTTTTAGATAGTGGTGCAAATTTATCTTTAATACAACCGCAGGCTATTAATCTTCTTAAAAAACATAATAAATTAAATTTCTTATCACGTTCAGTAAACATTAAAACAATCAACAATTCTTCAATTCCTTTTTTTTCTACAGTGCAACTTAAATTTCGCATTCTAAACACTTGGTTTAGTAATATTTTTTTCATAACTCATGATAATTGGCACTCCAATTATCAGATAATTCTGGGGTATGATTTTTTGAGCCGTAATAAAGTCCTTTTGGATTCGGCCAACCAGCAACTCATTATGGGTCATCTTTCTTTTCCATTTGTAAATAAAAACCCTGATAATTTGAAACCCCTTAATGAGAATGATAACAGTGATAGTAATTTAAGTACTGATATTTCTGATAATATTTCTAATTGTGCTATTAACCCTTCCCCTTCAGAAATTGATGATAATGTTCCCAATGATCCAGTATTTTCTAATGATTTAAATTCTTCTCAAAATAATTCTGAAACTAGTAAAAACTTTGTTAAACCAGCCAATCAAGTAACCCTAAAACCTAATCAAGGCAAAATTATTAAACTTAAATCTCTCCATAAAATTAATAACTCATTAAATTATTTATTTTGTCCTTCTTCCAATAAATTAGCTTTAAAATTAAATTATAGTCTCCATCAACCTGATCCTAACAATGCCATTTTATTATATGTTCATAACAATACTGATAAAAAGATAGTAATTAGAAAGAAAACTAAATTAGGATTTATCAAGCCCATTTCTGAGGATCAAATTTCATCTCATGATAATACTGAGACATACCAAGTTAACAATTTAATTTCTGAAGAAATGTTAAAACTTAGGGAAAAGGAACTTACGTCTGATAAATTTAATGTTGCCCACTTACCTGATGCTGATAAGAAACGAGTTCTCAGCTTGCTGATGGATAATTCTGCTGTATTTTCTTCGTCTTATGACACTCTTGGCTGTACTGATAAAGTAATTCCTGAATTTAAATTGCTTCATGATTTTGCACTGCAAACAAAACCCTATCCCATTCCAAAGATTGCTAAAGATTTTGCTCGTAAAGAAATTTCTGATCTGTTAAAAGCTGGTATTATTCAAAATTCATCTTCAAATTATTGTTTTCCTGTACTTTTTGTTCATAAAAAATCTCTTCCCACTGATGATCCTAGTAAATTAAAATTCCGTATGGTCATCGACTATCGTCTTTTAAATGCAATCACTGAACCATATAAAATTTGTCTTCCTAGAATTAATGAGGTAATTCAAAACATTTCAGGTAAAAAACTTTATACTGTTTTAGATTTAAAGTCAGCTTTTTTTCAAATACTTCTGCAGGAAAAAGACAGGTCAAAATTGGCATTTGCGACTGAGTATGGTAATTTTGAGCCAACCAGATTAGCTTTTGGCCTTGTTAACAGTACTTCTTATTTTCATACATTAATTAACAATTGCTTGGACCCATTAAGGGGCAAAAATGTTCAATATTTTCTTGACGATATTATTGTTGCTGCAAATTCTATGGAGGAAATGTTGTCTTGGCTTCAAAAGGTATTCGATAGGCTTAGGGAATTTAACTTAACTTTAGATCCAGCCAAATTACAAATCTGTCAACAAGAAATTACTTACCTTGGTTTTAATTTACATCAAAATGGTCATTCCCCATCTCCCGATAACGTCAATAAGATTAATAAATTTCCAGTACCTACTAATGTTAAAGAAGTGCAAAGTTTTCTAGGAATGATTAACTATTTTAGACATTTAATTTTCAATTTTGCTGATATTGTCCAACCAATTGTTAATTTAACTAAAAAGAACGTAAAATTTTTTTGGAGTAAAGAGTGTCAAGATTCTTTCCTTAAAATTCAAAACATTCTTCTCAACAATCCTACTGTCAAGAACTTCGATGAAAATAAAGAGGTATGTTTAGTGACAGATGCTTCAAAGAATGCTATTTGTGGTATTTTGTTGCAGCGTCATGACAATCAGTTTTATCCCATCGAATTTTATTCTAAAAAGTTAAATAAAGGCGAATCTAATTATCCATCTATTAAAAGAGAATTTTATGCAATCTATTCTTCTATTAAACATTTTCATGAGTATCTTTATGGTAGACAATTTAAAATTTTATCTGATGCTAAAGCACTAACGTACCATATGAAGTTAGAAAAACAATCTGAAATAATTGTAAGATGGATAATGTATCTACAAGGCTTTAATTATAAAATTGAACATATCCCAGGCTTAGTTAACCCAGCAGATTTCCTTTCTCGAGTTGTTGCCCCCCCTGACAACCCTAATTTAATTGTAAATGCACTAAATATTTTTATTCCCACTAATGATTCCCTAACGACCGAGAATATCCTTAAAGAACAGCTTAAAGATACTAAACTTAAAGAGATAAGAGATAAATTAATTGCTAAAGAAATAACTAATTCTGCTTATTCTATCAATCCAGACAATAATTTAATTATGATCGCTAGGAAAAAACGTAATAGAGTTAATAAATCTAAGAAAATATATATTCCTAAAACTTTAATTAACAGCTGTATTGCTTTAGGTCATCAAGTGCACTTTGGGATAAATAAAACAGTGGATACGGTCTCTAAGCATTATTTTTGGGATGGTATGGTTAAAGATATACAGAATTTTGTAAATACTTGTGAACAGTGCTTATCCCACAAAAGTAAACAAACAAATACAAAACCTACCTTTATTTCCAAATCTGATTTGGCTCCAGGAGAAATGATTGCCATAGATGTTGTCGGAAAACTACCTAGATCACATGATGGGAAATTTTTTATTTTAACGATAATTGACCATTACTCAAGATTTTTAGAGGCTATCCCACTTGCTAATGTTACTTCTCATTCTGTTATTAAATCTCTTAATGATTATTTTTCAAGATACGGGATACCAAAGGTCTTGTTATCGGACAACGCCAAATATTTCACCTCTAATGAAATTAATCAGTTCTTAAAATCTTTAAAAATTAATCACAGGCACTCATCAATCTATTACCCGAAATCGAATGGTCTTGTTGAAAGGATTAATCGCTCACTTAAAGAATCAGTCGCCTCTCTCTCTGATCAGGTAATTGAATGGTCAGACAGACTTAAATTTTTTGTTCTCCATTACAACAATTCTAAACATGCTGTAACTAATTTTACACCAGCCAATTTATTCTTAGGTAGGGACTTAAATTTGCCAATTGATACCTTTCAACCCGCCAAAGAAGCTGAAGAACCAAATTTATATTTTAAAAAATTACAAGATCATATTTCTAAAACTAGAGAATTGGTTAAACAGAATGAAGGTAAATATTTTGCTCAGAATGAAAAGTATTTAAAGGGTCGTCCTCCTCCAATATTAAAGCTTGGTGAGATTGTCTATTTAAAGAATTTAATTCATACTCCAACTTTTATGCCTAAAAGCACGGGACCTTTTAAAATTAAAAGAGTCTTTAGGGGTCATAATTACTTAATTGAGCATGTAAATGATCCACTTAATTCTGCGAAACTACATGTAAGTAAATTAATTCGTACTGGACAAACGGAGTAATAACTTTTTGCCATTTATAATATTGTTTTATCCTTTATATTCAATTTAAACTTTTATTATTATTCAAAATCATAGCATATTGTCTTAACTTCATTTAAATTTCATCTTTATTACTTTTAAACGCAATAGTGTGACAACTTTTCCTGTTCAACTCATTTAGATACTAAAATGGTTCGGGGGGTAGCTTCTTCTGAATCACTTAATGCATTTGTGCCTAGCTAACACATTATGCTTTGAGAAGTACCTTTCAATAGTAATTACTGCTTAATTCATTTATTTAATTAACTCCTTAAATTTAAATTTTTAAAACTGTTCCACTTGCAATATAAATTCTGTTTTGTTGTCACAAATCATATTTGACCTTTCAGTAATTTTTGATAAAGGATGAAACTCTATTTTGGCTTTTAAACTATATACTTTACTGCTGATTATTATTTGGTGTGATATTATAATTTTTAATTTAGGATCCTAATTGTTAATTCCTTTAAATTGTATAAATCTTATAACTTTATGAGTTTTATAATTATATTTTGAGACAATAAATAAATAAATAAATAAATAAATAAATAAAGTAATTATTATAAATGTAATTTTGAAAATCTCTACAAATGCGCATACCTTAATGGTTCTAGAAGAGATTTATATAAGGGTAAAAGATAGAGTTCCTGCTCTTAACTTTTCTCATAAAATTTTCAATTTTCTTTAAATTCTGGACCAATACACACAGAGGGTCAACTCGGCTTAGTTTGGGGTTTAATCACACAAGTCTACCCTTCCGACATTCCCTCACGGTATGGTCTTAGACATAATTTGAAGAATTTTGAAAATTTGTGTAAATGTTCATGACTTCCACTGTTTGATTCCTTTTTCGTGTGGACACTTGTGCAATTATTAAGTGATGCTTGTCGTCTCTTAGATTTCAATTGCCTTATATTTACACAACTATTTTGTTATGTTTTTTAAATGTATGTTTGTCTCATTGTCACATCAAAATTTTCAGTAGTGTCCTGTCAATTCTCATTGACTCTTGCTTACTTTAATTTTTAATATGGTATATCAATTTCATTTGTGTGCAATAAATTTTTAACAAGGTGCAATTTTAACTCTTGGTTTTGTATGTAGTAAAGGTCTGATTACTTTGTTACCTCGCAATAATGTTTGTAATGGTGTACACATGGATGATTTGAATTTAATTTCAAGTGTGTAGGGGTTTAAAAGTTTTCACTCACCCTGAGATGTGTCTGTATATTCTATGTATTATTGTTTGTATTTGTAATGTATCATAGTACGTATAATTTTATATATTCATTTTTATTCTAAGTATATATATTTCTGTATTGCATATGTAAAAAACCTTTTTATTGGAGGACTTGCGGAGAAGTGTATCTCTGAGGTTCTTCCAATCGTTCGGATTGAGCGTTTCACCTTTCAATTGCATTTAATTATGCATTACTGAGATCCCAGTATCTCAAACTTTTTTTTTTATAATTTTTTTTTCTAGAGGCTGCAGGTAAATGTTACATTTTAACCTTTTAAATTTAATAATTCATCTTCTGCATTAATTTCTATTTAAATTTAATAATAAACTTAAAAACAATTTTTAAAAACGTATTAATTGATTAGAGAAAAATGCATTTTAAATAATTTATATTCCGTTAATAATTTCTTAATTAATAATTAGTTTCAGCAATAAACATTAAAATATATAAGTAAATATCATTTCAATAACGTTTAATTATCATTCTAATAATATAAAGATTCTTTAAAAAGTAATCGTTACGGAATATCGTACGTTAAAGTAACTTTCAATACGCTTCCATTATAACTAACTTCCGAAAATATAAATTTTAAAAGTTATTTAATATTAATTATTTTACTTCAAAACTATTTATATCGGATGCAACTATTTAATTCAATACGATTCCCAAGATTTCATTAATTTTAAGCCGTAATCTAGCGAGATATTCGCTTTACAATATTTATTTACGTTCATCACTTTTGAATGGCCCGCGGAGCATTTCCTAACTCCCCTGCAAGTAGCCATTTTTTAGCTTCTTCTTCGGGAGAAAACTACATCGTAACGCCACTTCATCCTCCATCTTGATTTTTGTACCGGCGCGCGATGCCGCGCAAACTGTGGAATGCGTGGGGGATGAAGTACGATTGCGATGAATTTTACTATCGATGCGGTCTAGTTTCACTTCGATCGTTCGGTTTACGGCGTGCAGCGCGCGATCTTTGTGTATGAACAGTTGCATCCGCCTACGCGTCGATCTCTCATTGGCCAATTTGATTTTGGCGGCTTTTCAACCGTCTTTGGGGCCATCTGCTTTTCGTCATTTCACTTGTCTACGATGTAGGAGCGAAAGCGGAGGTAGGTTTGGGGCCTCGGCCTCAGACCGGGATCTGAAATGACAACGGCATGATCGGCGAAGAGTTTTTCTAAAAAGCAGGCCTCTAATCTGTATAATTAGAAATGAAGCATTTTAAATTTTAAAACCATACAATTTAATTACGTCCGATAATGATAATTAGCAATTATTACTTCTAATGAGCTGTCTCCCTGATGCACATGGAGGATCGTGCCCCCTCGGCCACATTTCAACAAGTTGGAGAGCTAACACTCGTTTCATCTATGCCTAAGCAATCGCTATTCCTGAGATGTTGAGCTTGGATGCTTGAATAACAACCCTGATTGACTTGGATTCTTGAAGGCCCTGCTTATTTTTTCATCAACTTTTCTCAGTTCATTTTGCGGCACGAGATTCTCATCGATGACGGCATTCTTTGTGGTTTGAGACATCGTGGAATTTCCTCCCATGAGCGTCAGTAAGAAGGATAAGTTTACTGTCTCCAGAACAATCATTCTCTAACCATCACAACTGAATATTTTGTTCTTAGTGACTATCTACAATATAGTGCTGTTCTCTGCTAAATAATTGAACTTTCTGTGATTTGAACAATAGAACGCTTGGATTCTCAATTTAGGAAGGATTTTCAATACAATTTGCTTACTTAAGATTTGAAATAATGAGTGAATCTACCTTTTTGTACATCTTTACTTGGCCAAGTAATATTAGCCTTTGATTCCATTAAAATCATATTTCTTATACTGAATATGTGTTTACTTCACAAAGGGGTGAGTTTGTTCTTATTTTATTTTTCAGCTTAGTATCGTTTACTTCGATGGCAACATTTTCTTAGTTAGTGATTTTCAATTATATTTAAATTAACCTTAATTTTCTCAGTTGCCAAATTCACCTTTTTAGTACTGCCACTATACATCACGATAATGTGTGGTGTCGGAATGACAATTTAATTGTCAGAGATTCTCATTATGTTTAATAATAATTTTAAATTTTCTTTTCTGACTTTTATCCTGCGATCCCGACCCCACATGTATCAGGTTGCAAGTTGAAGTATTTCGGGCTCTGGTTGGAATATATTGGGTTCGGGTCGGGTTGAAGGTCGTCAAAAATTATTTTGTCTGCTTTTGGTCGGGTTGCGGGTTGGTGAAATTTTTTGTCGGGTTCAGTTTGGGTTGCGAGTTGATGAATTTTTTTTTCTGGATTTCGGGTCGGGTTGCGGGTTGAAGAATTTTTTTGTCAGATTTGGATCAAATTGGCTTCAACTGAAATATTCGGGTTCGGGACTGGTACTACCCGACCTATGCAGACTCTATTACCAATACCATTTTTAAACGATGATTTGTGGCATAATTAATAGGAAAATGTTTTGTTTCACGGCTGTACGCATATTATGCGCATTTTTTAATTTATTTCGACGTAAATTTTGGCATTGGTTGAAAACTTATTAACAAAAAATCTTGCTCTTAATTATGGACCACGCTGAGTTAAATTTTAAAAATCGAAGTACTTTACAAAAGTTTTACTGTAATAAGTATCTATTATTAAGTGCGGTGTGCACTAATCATTTATTTATTCCCTGTTTATGATAATAAAATTTATAATCTGAAATTATCATCGCCTGACATCAGCTGAATGCTATTAATGGATGCAGCTGTTCTAGGATAGCGTTCTATTATTAAACAGTCAATCTAGCAAAAACCATTAATGATTGCATGTAAGCCGTCTGAAAAGAACATTTTAACTCAGCAGAACTGATCAAAGTTAAGCTAATGCATCCGTCACTTAGTCATTCACAGTAATTCTTTACTTATTAAGGTTCGTATGGATGTTAGACGCTCAGCTTATTAATCAATTATTTATTAGCCAACCTAGCACGAAGCATTAAGGGTTATATTTTAGCCCTCTGGTAAAACTATTTTAACTCGGTAGAACTGATGAAAATAATTGTCATGCATATGTCAATTAGACATTGTAATAACATGATTCTAATGCTCTGGTAAATGTCTAATGACACGTGACATTTCGTTTATTAATTAATTTTTACTTTCTTCTCTCTTTACAAGAAGAAAGTATTGGATTCGTGAAAATTTTCGAATTCCGGTTTTCGACAGATTTATACGGTTTAGGGGTCAGAGATCACGAAAAACATGTTTCTACAAAATGTCTGTTTGTGTGTGTGACACAAATTTTGTAGGCTCTCTATCTCAAAAACTATGAACGGAATTCACTAAAACTTTAGATTCAGTTAGTCCCTGATATAAATTGGTGCTGATTACTTTTTGGTGTAAATCGCCAGCAGGTGGCGCTGCTATGCTGCATTATTCATGATTTCCACAATAGCTATATTTCAACAACTAAAACACGGATTTTCAGAAAACTTCAGATTCAGTTAGACCTTGATATAATTTGGTGCTGATAACTTTTTGGTGTAAATCGCCCAATAAGTGCTGCTTTTATGCTGCATTATTCATGATTTCCGCAATAACTGTATCCCAAGAACCAATGTATGAATTTTCATGAAACTTTAGATTCAGTTAGTCGCTGATATAAATTGATCCTGATAAGTCTTTGGTATAAATTGTCCAATAGGTGCCACTGCTATGCAGAACTTTTCAAGATTTCCGCAATAGCTCTATCTCAAAAACTAATACACGGATTTTCATCAAACTTCAAATTCAATTAGAAGTTGACGTAAATTGTTGCTGATTAGATTTTGGTGTAAATTACCTAACCAGTGGCGCTGCTGTGCTGCATTTATCAAGAAGTATTAACATGTATGAGATAGAAGAAAGTTTTGGAATTGCCACATCCGACTAGTTTTTATTAAGTCTGAGGCTGTATGCCACTCTATAAATTTTACTATGTCATGTTAGGTATGGAAAATGGAGTTGTGGCCTGTATATTTTGTTTACAGGGAAATTCAAAAGAATTCCGTTACCTTACGGTCTATGGGGGAAAATTCTTGCAGTGGACCTTAATTTATACTATTTCAATCATATTGAAATTGATATATATCACTAAAGGGCACTATAGAATACAAACTATAGAATATATTGTGCGTAGGATTCGTCGCTCATTTACAGGGACACACAAAGGAATTCGATTACATTACTTTCTATGAACAATAATTTCTGGAGTGCATTTTCAATTGTGATACGTGTCTTCAATGTGTCGCGCTATTTTTTAAATTACTTAAAGATAAACGAACAAAATCTCCATTTTTTTCCCCCTGAATTCAGAAATAAACAATATGCAAACCACTATTTCAGAAAAGAAATTTCAGTCGTATTTAATTGCACAAATCTGTGATCAAATAAGGCGAAGATTACTATTTAGGTATAGTGGTAAGGAAAATTCGTGTAATTTGAAAGCTATACATAAAATGTTCTGTATAGATCAAATGATCCAACGCGGTAGGCAGGTTCAATTTACGTATATTTGTCAGTTTAAAAAAAAAACGAGAGAAATAAATATAGAAAAATACATTGCATGAGTATTACAATAAAAATTGTGAAAATAAATGGCGATGTCCTAAAATTGTATGAAAGAAAGTCTAATAGGAAGTTTAACAAGAATGAAAAATCATGCTTCAAGCATAGATTATGAAACTTTTTCCAAGAATTTCAGAATACTTTAACAAAACTTCAACGTTTATAAGGTGAAAGATGGTGTATAAGTAAACCATTTGCAAGACGCATAACACATTTTAAAAACCCGGTTTCGGGAATTCCGATAAATAGTTTTAAAAAAAAATCAAATCTTTTTGGAAAACCATGTGCATGATCTATAGATTTGTACAACATAATATTCTAAAATTTAGTTCAGTTAGCGAACGCAGTGTAAAATTCCTCTTCAGAAATTTCTGCCAATAAACGAAAATGTACTCGAAATCTTTTGTTCTGCTCTGCATATGAACTATTACAGAATTGATATATATACCAAGTAATACGCAAAAATTAGTTAGATTTAAAAACGCATACTAGGAAGGCACCGAATATTCGGTATCTATTCGGTATTCGGCCTATTCGGACATGTTACCGAATATTCGATTTGGCCGAATATCGAAATATTCGGACGAACCGAATACTTAAAAAAACATTTAAAACATAATTTTAAAAACCTTATACAACTTCTACGTTTAACAGTCAACTTATAAAGATATTCAGAATAATTAGAAACAGAATCATATTTAAATAAAAGAGAATTCTTTTACATTATTTATTTGCTGTTTATTAAGAATTATTTAAGAAAATTAACCGATCACAGGGATTTACATAGGAATTAAAATTATGTACTTAAAATTATGCAAGTTCCTGAAAATTGTACAGTAAATAATCTGTTTCTAGCTAAGATTTTAAGAACAACGTTTACAATCTCTGAAAATGATCCCCACTCCAGACACCGATCTATGATGCATTTAAAAACTTCATTGCTTAATCAAATGGAGTGTGACGTTTCATCTGAGCTCATGCAAAATCCAGATGACCACTTAACGTAGTAAACACTTTTAATTGGGCCCTCCAGATGCCTAAACTATAAGCCGCCTGTCAATGCCTTCACGAAATCCAGATGTAAAGTTGTAAACTGATTTTAATGATGTAAATAATTTTCGGTGAGAATTGCTGACTAACACTTGTAGACATAAACATTTTAATAAGATGAATCAGAATCCCACGTGGTCGCCAATTAAGTTGAACTGAAAAAATCGAAGAGGGCCCCGTGGAGATGAGATGCGTTTCTGTAGCGACCGAGGACGGTCATTTGAACCAGCGAGGGGCGAGCAAGCTCCGACAGAATTTAAAGTTTAAGTTTTTATATGTCCTGTGATTTTTTTTTATGTGTGCTGTGTTGTGTTGTCCTAACGCGAATAAAAAAAAGTTTAAAAATGAACGCCAGTTCTTATGAGTTCGATGTCTAAGTCTAATCCTCGATAGTTTGATTTTTTTCACGTTACAGGAGTAAAACAGATATTCTTGCTGAGTTGCCACCATATAAAATTTTAGTAGATTGTATTATTTATTTACTTTAATTTTAGTCTCTTCCTGACAAACAAATAATGTATGATCCTATACAATTTTTCTTCTAATTATTTCACAGATTTCTCTTTAATTTTAAAATGTTTGTTTTAGAATTTAATAAAATTTTATTCATTTGTTTTAATTCACAGAAGAATCCATGAAATTACAGTATATTTAAAAATTACTATGTGTTCACAAGACAAAAAATACACAATAGCAACATTAATAATTACTTAGAGTCTTAGACGTTTCAACATTCAAATAAGGATTCATTAAAAAATTAATGTAGTTTAGAATAAAAGAAAAAAAGGAGGGTTAAAAAACATGATAACTTTTGAAGCTGTATAATAAAAAGCAGATTTGTAAAAATATTTCATTGCCATTTAATAAGGATTTTCTCAAATCCAAAGGAGCTACTTTCTGGTACATTTTTTAGTTCATTTCTTTTCGGAAATGCATAAGATTGGCAGATATTCTTATTCAGAAACTATGTAATCGAATAACGTTATCCATTTTTTGATAAACACATATATCTTTCAGAAAATATTCACAAAGTTAAAGTTTTGAAACGAATTTCCAGAAGCGATAGCGCGGGAAAGGAGAAAACCCTGCAGTCACGTGACAACAATCTCTTATATCTCGATAAGTAATTTATTTATTTAAAAAAAAAACAGAAAACGCTGCTCGATTCCAAATCCCTTCAATAGTCAGGCCTGTCAATTTTCTGCCTTTACAGTTAAAAATGAGTCAGAAAATGTGTCAGAAAATTTCTCATTGTGTAGCAGTAAATTTGAGAACCACCTTAAGGTATATTTCCACAGATTCCGTTAATAGAAGTTCGCTATTAATATTTGTACAAAGCTTATTACATTTCCTACACATTCTGAGAACAATAAAGTCCAGTTCCGGCCTTGCTCGACTATGTAGAAAAAAAATTCAAGCCTGATCTCTGCCCGGCACGAGATAGCTGAAAAAATTAAGCCCGGGCTCAGACACCATTTAACTGTCCGATGCTGATCTCTACGCTGGACATGTTTCATTTCTGTATTAATGTTTTCAAACTGGCATCTGCTCGTGACGCAGATTTATACGTATTCTCCCGGAAATGACATTCATTGAAAATCGCTCATATTTTACCGGCTTCGATTAAGTTTTTATAGCGGGCCGGTACCGGTAGGCCCGCTTAATTTATTTTATCGGCCTGGCCCAGTAGGCCCGTTCAATTTTTTAAATGCTAGACCCGGCCCGTTAAAGAAATTGTTCTAATTCTACCGGCCCGGCCGGTTTGAAAATTCGCCTTCACTTCGCCATCCCGGGCCCGTGCAGACCTCTAAGCCACCGTCCTAGGACGAGCATATATGCTAGTTATTAGGCGAGACCGGGGCTAGTAGTGACATTTTCGACATTTTTGATATTAGCCGTAAGATTTGAACTGAAGCGAAACATTTAGTATATCATATTAGAGTAAACCTTGCGTAACATAGTTATAAAACTACTTAACATTATTAACGTTTTTCGTAACACAAAATGAATTCTGCGTAACCTCGAAATTTGTCACTACTAACCCCCGCTACGGGGCAAGTTGTGACATGCTTGGGGCACATTGTGACACATAAATGATACATACAAGTACATTGTAACATACACAAATTATGTAAGAAAGGCGATTAAATGGGAATATCTTAAATCAAGAATGAGAAATTTATTCATTTATAATGTTCTTAACACAATAAAACACTTTCATGTTTTAATAATATTGTAAATCAAATGAAATTAAAATAGTTAAATTGTTAACACTTGTAAACACTTAGTCCTTTATAAAGATACTTTTAGAGACACTTACCAATAAAAAGAAAAAAAAAACTGTCTTAATCAGAAAAGAAATAAAAAGTAAGCCAACACTAATCTTTGGCCATATTGACATTTGACTCGGTAGCCTACTAGAACGTGTAGGCCTATATCCTATATTTTTAATCACTCATTGTCATCGCTTGTTTCAGCGTCTGATTTGTAGTTAATACAAATATAATAAGGTTCATTTTTGGTACATTTGACATGCGCCCATCTTTTACATGTCATGCATTGCACCCAATCTTCTACGGGTGTAGAAATTTTGTATTGCTCCAAGCAAACTAGACATAAGCAATTTTCGTCATCTTCAGAGCTATCCAATACTTGCTTCTCCTTTTTTTCAATAACCTAGGTGTAATTTTTTTATGCACTGCTTGGCCTTTCCATTACAGTTCCTTTTTTGCTTTTTCTTCTTGAATTGAGATTTCTTACTTCTGAAAACGGTACTGCAATCTCACCATAATTGATTAAAGTCATTGCTAAAGTGCTTGGTTTATGAACAGTTTCATATTTACTAATTTTTTTTCATTGTCATTCTGGTCTTTAACGGTCTCATCTCTGATAGATAACGGTCGATCAGTTACTGAGGAGCATAGGAAGTCTTCATCTGTAAAAATGTTCCTATTAAATTCCCAAATTCCACTACAACAAAATCCTGCTTGAATATTTTTTTTTAGAGTGGCAGCACTAGGAAGGGCTATTTTGACAATACCTGGTATGTCGTAGATCGACACAGTGCATCCAGGATGCGAGGGTAATTACACTGTCACAACGTGCCTCTTAGACTTCGTCACAACTAACCTCGCGTTACGCCATTTTGAACTTTATTCATTAGTTTCCGAAATGTTAGCAAGATTAACAAATGAAATACACAGAATAACAGCTCAAAACATAAGCATTTAAATAATGTTAGGGAAGTTTACATACCTCAGTATCTCTAGTGGCAATGACGATTCCAACATAGGTCGCAAAATTTACTTTTAAGATAGAAAACAAGATAAATATTTTTATCGCGAAAACAACGCAACGCTGTACTTCAAAACATACGCAGCACACTGAGACAATCAACCTCTTCACTCACATGACGCGACAGGTGCTGCAACCTATTGGCTCAGTCAGGAAGCTCGATGGTACAACTTGCCCCTGGCACAACTAACCCCGGTCTCCCCTACTAGACGGTGCTGTCCTTTTGCTTCTTTTGTGTGTCCCTCTAAATGAACTATAAATGCTATGCGCACTATTCTATATTAACCATCTTGTAGTGCAACTCAGTGATCCATATCAATTTCGATATGTTTGAAATAGAGTAACATCATTAAAATACACCTCAAACGATTTTTAACCATAGACCGTAATGTAACGAAATTCTTTTGAGTGACCCTGTAAATGAACTATAAATGCTACATACTTCATTTTCAATACCGAATATGCTATAATAAACTTCATTGAAATATATAAATTGCATGAAAGTCTAAGTATATTTACGCGAAATGGAACACGGACAGACAGACAGACAAGCAGCAGGCAGACAGGTAGATGGCATACAGACAGACGAACCCAATTCATAAACAATTTTCAATTACATTGGAAAGTGTTAAAAAGGGTCATTTGTCCGGTCGTGGGAGATGTAGTGTTAAGGAGACGGTGGGCTTCAAAATTTATTTTTTTTTTAATTTTCATCATACAGAAATATATTTTTGTGAATATATACATTTCACCATACGCATATAAATACTTTTTTTAGAAGTTTTAATCTTATTATAATTTTAAGATTTAAAAAATAATAAATTTATAAACAAAATTTTAAAATGCGTCTTAATTTTTGAGATATTTCCTCGATTTTGCATTTTAATAATTTTAAACTGTATTACAAACAAATAAATCTGTGTAGAAATTATTTAACCATTCAGTTAATTTTTGAGAAATTTTTTTCTGAATTCCATCCCGATTTTCATCAAAATTTTGCCTTTTAATAAGTTACAAATCAAATTTATTTACCTTAATGAAGTCGAATTGCGAAATGTTCTCTACAAACAATATCGCACTGTTAAAAATTTCTGTAAAAACACAGAATTAAAATCGAGACTCTCTGTAAATTTACACTAGTTCTCGGTTAAATGCATTCGATTGAGTTTCTCGGTCAAGACTCTCTGTAAATTTATACCATTTCTCGGTTAAATGCATTCTATTGAGTTTCTCGGTCAAGACTCTCTGTAAATTTACACTAGTTCTCGGTTAAATGCATTCGATTGAATTTCTCGGTCATCGTTTTACAGACATTTCCCTTATAGTATATCTAATTCCCTGTAGGGATTTCCATGTCTTCCAATCAAATTTAGATAGAGTAGAGAAATAGTAGAAGCTAAATATTTTCAAAAAGTGGTAATTTTCTTAATCATTTTCATAGTTATAATTTTTCTTTTAAAGAAAAAGTTTAATGAAACATTTTCAACTGCAAAAGCCTTTCCATTTACAGAGAGGATCATAATACATTTAAATACAATGCTTTTATAAGAATTAAGATATAACCATAAAAGTATTTTTGTTTAATTAATCTGATTACTGTTGTAAATATTTTAGAAAAAAGTTATAACTACTGATATATTTAACCAGTTTTGATGAAAAAATATACCTAAATTTCATATTATTATTATTTAAAAATTCCAGTATATCTTCAGATATTAAACAAGATAATTATTGAGAAGAAGCAATTTCTTGATAATTAATTCCGCAAATAAAGGATTAAAAAATTAAATTTGATTAAAAAAATAATAGATATTATGTATCGGTCCAAACGGAATTAAAATAAACCGCTTAAGAAAGTTTCTAACGAATATATTCGAAGCGAAATCTTTGAAAATCACAAATACAATAGATTTTCCCCCGCTTCATTATAAAAGACATCCTTTGTATACAACAGCAACAGCTCCTATGGTGCACTCAGTAAGCTGTTTTATTATTATTATTTTATTATTTCTAAAATACAGAGGTCTCGGGTTCAAACCCCAGGCCGGTTAGAAACAAATTGTGTAAAAAATTAAATTAAATGTTGAAGCAGTTCAAATTTACCCGAAAAATTCTGATGCTTCGAAGTTCTAAAATTCAAAAACTGTGTTAAATTATTTTCATTAAAAATAAATTGATTTACAGAGTCTCGTGTATAACGATGTTAATTTACGGAGTCTTGTGCATTTTTAACGCTGTAAATTTACCTAATGACTTCTCTGTTTCTTAACAGAATTCTCTGTTTTTCTAATCTCTGTAATTTTACATAAGACTCAAGATAATGGATTACCAGTAGATTCTCTGTAATTTCACAGAAAAATTTTTAACAGTGCGGGATTCTTTGTTATCAATTTCAGGAATTTTGAACTAAAATTAATACGCACGGAGCATCACAAAAATCTAAAAAACTTGAAACATCTGCTTTGAGAAAAACAGGTTTAAAATTTATTAAAGATCCGAAAATTATTTGTGTATGAAATTCAAAGGTTTATAACTTTACAAAGCATTATCACAGCTGCATGCAGTTTCTCGCAAATGATGTAGTACAACCGGGAGAATAATAATGCACAAAATAATAAATTTCTATTTTTGAATTGATTTTTTGCTGAAATAAAGATCCACGGTCCCATCAAAAAGCAGTATTTCGTAATATTTTCTCGTAAGTGTAATATTGATATTTAATTTGATTCTCGACAACATTGTTACCAGACTGTCAAGAAGGGTTATGTGTTTCACGCGTATCTGGATATGTGGATTTCTTTATACCCTCGAAACATCCCAACGGCTGGATGGATATTAACGAATGAGGTCTCTATCGATTTGTCTTAACCGTCCGATGGTTATAGGCTAAGTTTTGTTTATATAAATTCAAAATGGCGGTAGACACGAAAAAAAAGTTTAAGCACCCTATTGAGTAGCATGTCATTGGATAGGTCTTTCAAAATGAAGACAGTGTTCATTGACTATTTTACAGTCAGAAGCTCCGTTTAAATATTACGCAACCTACAAGTTGTGTAGGTCTCTAGCTTTACTGCAACTCTAACCATCATAGACATCTATAGGCCTCATCAAAACAATGTTTTTAGATAGGAACTAACAATTAAACACAACTTAAAAGTCATCAATACAAGTAAATAAAAAAATAGGTAAGTAATATAAAAAATAGTTTAACATTGATGAGAAATAATTAATTAGTTCGCTTTTTACGCAATCGGTTTTTTTGATTTTTTAAATTTAATTTTTATTTGTTTTCATTATTGTTTTTAATTCCACTAGGGGACACAACCCAGGAATTCGGATTACAGAACATAGGTGAAAACTATTTTTTGTAACTTGAAAATTCTAATAGATTTTTTACATGTAATATATTCTTTTAGAGTGTGCACTTAATAACACCAAAAAGCCTTTTTATACAAAAAAAATCGATTATATGTACAGATAAAGCTTTGAAGTTTGTTTAAAACGACAGTTTAGTATTAGCCGCATGCCAGAAGTTAATAGATGAGAAAATCGCGAAAGATTTCGCTACTTAAAGCAGCCTTTTTGATTTTCATAATCTCAATAGCTTGTTTAAGCTTTTAGTATGATTACCTGCCAGTAAAATTTGAGTTTTATTTATGTTATTTTATTTTTTTATTTATTTATCGATGAAGTTTAAATTTAATTATGGATTAATAGCCGGAAACAGATGCTGAACTGCTTATATTGTTTTAATTTCAAACAGGTTAATCTTCTGTAATCGAACTGTATGCAATAGAGATAATTAAAAAATACCCAAGCTTGAAAGCTATTTTAAAATCCAAAAAAATATCAATTTGAGATACAGTTTTTAAATAAATTGCCTTTAGAAGAACATTTTATTTTGTATTCGACTATGTAAAAATTGAAATTGTGTTGATCTTTAGAAGTTTTAAAAAATGCAGTAAAAAGGAAATTTATTGATTAGATGTCGCCGCTATTGATATGACATCAGCATTACTCACTGACTTTTTTTTCCCCTTGTGTTATAATATAATAACTAATAAGTATTCCACTGCATTGCTAGGTCTTAAGCTTAATTCGATGATTTTCTAAGTTATATTATTTTATTCGATTAGTCTGAGCATAACTTTTAATTTAAAATAAAAATTTGTTTTATTTTAACCTGCCCTTTTTTTCTTCTCTGCATTAACAACTGCAGGTGAAATCTATAAAAAGTAAAATTCCACTTTAATGGTATTTAAAATATATAATCGCAGTTATTTACTTACAAACTGTATTTTTAATTTATACTGTAGACTCGCCTTAAAGAGAAAACCGATAAAGGTAATTCGCACTTTTAAACAAATTTGGCTATTGCTCAGACAAAACATCTAAACTTTGATAATAATGTGTACTTTTTAAACTAAAAAAACGACTTCAATACGCTAGTTGCATGATTTTATATTGAATTAATCAAAAAGATGAGTTTTCGTAATCCTGTTGTACATCGGTTGCTCGTGCAGAGACGGACATTTCGCATCCAGCTAACCCAGTGATTCGCAAGCAGCTAACGTGCAACAGGATGAGGGAAAATATTAGTTTTATCCGTTTTTGCTGAATTAAAAAAAAAAAAAAAGACAATTTTCATGAAACTTAAATGAGAACCATTCAAGAGTATCTTCCTTCAATTTAAAAAAATCACATGAATCAGTCGCGCAGTTTTGAAGTAATCGGTGACTATATATGTATATATATAGTCACCGATGACAGCATGCAAGTCTTTAGCCTTGCAGTCTGTCTCCATTGGATGTTTCCATTTCTTTTCGTTCATGGTTTTGTTAGTAAGAATTTTCCTTGGTTATTTTGTTAATTTTTCTCAGTCGTTAAGGAGTTTTGGGACTAGAAGTATAGTATGTGTTTATGGTATTATATATATATAATTAAAATGAAATCACAAATGTATGAACAAGTTGGTAAAATTCTAAACATGAACAAAATATGAACATTGGAAACCAAAAATGTATAATAAGACTATGAATAACCTACAGAGTCGTCAGTGAAACTTGCAGGTTTGATTCATAGTAAAGATATGTTATTCCATCCAATTTTGTCTGCATTAGGCCTAAAAAGACAAAATTTAGTTCCTTATAACATATCAAATATTCCCAAAATAAATTTAAAAAATCTAAGATATCCAAAAATTGAAATACTACACACAAGAAATTAAAAGACGATAAAAATCTAAAATACAAGAAATTTGACTTACCAATGTAGAATGTGCACAGATGGAAGCAGATTTTATATACATATACGCGTCGAATTGATACCTTCCTCAATTTTTTTATGCCTGCAAGTAAAAATCATTAACTACTTCACTCCCAGGCTTAATTTCGCTGGTAAGGGGATATACCAGGCTGTGCGGTGTAAAATGTATGTATCAAAAATCATTTCATAACTTCCGTGATATAATAGTAACGAATTTAAGGTCGTTAAAGGATTTACAACATTATCATAATACGTATTAAATAATATATAAAACTTGCACATTATATGCATACGCTGATACACATACATACAGTATTACATAAAATTCAGGAATTTATTTTAAAGATTTTTGGTATTGATCAAAATGACTTCTACTGCACAGTCCTGGAAAATCTTCCTAACTAGAACACATTAGCCGAGTATCTTTCCTAACATGTTCAGTTGTACAAATACGGCATCGCTTTTGGGGACGTTTCTTTCGATCTGTGCTTGGAATCTGAACATGTTTATGGAGAGTTTTAGTTTCGTCTCCTTTACTACTACGAACAAAAAACATTTCTTTATAACTGTCACTGTACTCTACAAGTATTTCCTCGGAACATTTTATAATAAAACCTTTGAACCTAACATATTCACCACCAGCATTTCTATGATATCTGATCGCTGATTACTGAAATGAGAGGACGTACGCAACGTACGTCCTGGTCGCTGATTACTGAAATGGGAGGACGTATGCAGCGTACGTCCTGGGAGTGAAGAGGTTAATACGAATTTTCGATAAAGTGAACTAATTTCAGTTTTCCTTGCAAGTTCGTATTAATGAAAGTTTACTGTATTACTTTTTTAACTCATTTCGATTAAATCAGCTTATAAATTTTCTGTATATATACAAAATTACCATTTGCGTTATCTATTTTTATTTTTTTAATAGTAAAAATACCTCACTTTTTTATGCTTCTACTTAAAATATTAAAACTGTTTCAAACTGTTTGAATACTCAAGGGAGAAATCATACTACATTTATAATATAAACAATAATATTTTGAAACCTGGCAAAAAATAAATGCAAAACCTCTTTGCCCTTTCCCAAGCGCTAAAAGAAGAAAAACATTGCAAGAGGGAATTTTTAAATCTCTGAATAAAAATTTATCTTTGACAGCAGTATTCAAGTTTAAAAGACATGACATTTTATGGAGAGTATAATTCTTTCGATTTTATTGCATAGAAAACTAAATTTATCAAGACGTAAACGTACAGATTTATTGTAAATATCAAAGTAGTATATTTAACCGCTTAAATATAGCTTTGATATTTTCTTAGTATTTTACTTTCATGATCGAAGAAAAAAATTATAGACAGAGTGCATCTTAACAGATTGTCAGGGGCGTTAAAACAAATTATTTTTGTTTGGGAAAATTATTTGTTCGGATTGGAATCCTGCATCGGTTAGAGATGACGCAAATCTTTTTCATTGTGGGTTGTGTCGGGTCAGGTTGACTTTAAACGCTTCGAGTTCCCGTCGGATTTGGGTTGAGTCTTGATTCTTTCGTGTCGGATTCGGGATGGGTTTTGATTATTTCGAGGCGGATTCAGGTTGAGTTTTGACTCTTTCGGCTCTGGTTAAGGGTTGAGTTTTGATTCGTTCGGGTTGATCTGATTTTTCAAAAGAAAGTCCTGAATATTTTTCAGTTGAAAGAAACTACATATTTGTATATACACAAGTGCACAGTCGTGATAAAAAAAGTAAACATCCCCTGCTAACTCTGCAACACATTATCGTAGAAGAAAGTTACAGGTACCAAGCGATTGGAAATAAAGTTTACTTTTAAATGATGTATATAAAATTCGTTTAGGAGGGCATCTACATATCAAAACGAACCCAAACTTTGTTTTTTTTTTTCAATAGCAATACACAAGTTTGACACCATAAATAAATTCTACACCCTTCAATTAGCCGAAATCCAAATTTACATGAAATTCATGTCAAGGGATCAGTCCGGTATTTTGCATACTTATTTAATAAACTTAGTTAAATATGTACAATATACAGGGTGTTTATAAAGTCCCGGACCCATTTTGATGTTTAATAACTCATAAAATAATAAAGATAGATTAAAATTAATAACATAAATGGTTAGATAGACTCAAAAAGTTTCATGACCCTTGTCAATGAACTTCCGCGTGTGCCCCCTTCGTCGCACGGAGAATATCAAGTCGATAGTCAATTTCACGCCAGGTAGGGGCAAGCATGTCGGCATCCACAGAGGCTATTGCGGTTGTAATTCTGGCTTTTAAGTCATCAATGTTCGACTCTCTCCTCCTGTAAACATTGTCCTTTACAAATCCCCAAAGGAAAAAGTCCAGCGGCGTTATATCAGGTGATCTGGGTGGCCAAGGAATTAGACCTCCTCGTTCAATCCATCTTCCTGGAAAATGGTCATTCAAAGAAGTACGAACGATGGTACCCCAATGAGGTAGTGCACAATCTTGTTGCAAAATGACATGTGGCTGAAGCTCTTCTAGTTGTGGAAATACGAAGTTATTGCAATTTTATGTTTGGCAACATTGCAATAGTTGCCAAAAACAAAAGAGAGAAAAATGCAATTAATAAGCAGACGATATTTAGAAAAGTACACTTATTTATTTTATGTTTACTTCAAATAATTTATAATGACGTGAAGAAAACGAATGTTTTTGTAAGAAAATATTTGTTGTAAATATTAACCTCATAGAACAAATATTTATTAAAACAAATTGCTGAATAGATTAAATTCCGTATTTTAAGAAACAAAATCCTCTGTTTTAGCAATGAATTTCTTCTAAAATATTCCATCACTCTGTGAGTTTGCTTAAAGACAATGTGTTGAAAATTTTTTGTAAATATAAACCACATATAATAAAAATTCCATTAAAATAAATTGTTGAACACATTAAAATCTGTGTTAAAGATATATCTATTATTATATATAAGGTGTGTCCTAACGAAATAAAGCCACCGTAATTGTGTGCCGTAACTGGGCACAAAACAAACAAATAAAATTGAAACAAATATATTAAGAAAGTCTATATAGAAATACATATTTACAAGGGGTAACTCACTTTTAGCCCCACCTGGGCAGGAGAAAAAAGTAAATGTGTAAAAAAAGAGGGGGAAAAGTGTCCCGCCGAAATAAAGCCACTGCCCATATTAGTATTTATTGGTAACTATCGACTGGTAACTGAGTTCAACATGTTCATGACGTCAGGAAGTCGTCAAGTACTTGTTCGGTGCCAGTCGAACTTTGTACAGACTTTAGAAGGTTGTATTTTCAATTTATCTTGCTGTATTGCAATGGGAAAGAAAACCCAGCTCTCAAAGTTTGAGAAAGGTCAGATAACAGCTTTTAAGGAACAAGGTCTTTCACATAAACCAATATCTAACCAAATTAAACGATCTAAAACCGTAATAGACAATTTCGTAAATCAAGGCACTGCGTACGGGTATAGAAAAAGGAGGTGTACCTGCAGAAAAATGACTTCCAGGCAGGCAAGAGCAGTTTTACGTCGTCTTTTAGGAGGTGGCATTTCCCTAAAATAGTTGGGCAAAGAGGATAGCATCCCTGTGACAAAATCAACACTGTCACGAACTGAAAAATGTACAAGCAACTTGCGATATAAGAAAAGGAAACATCAGCACATGTTGAAAGCTATCCACATGCAAAGGAGGGTCGAGTGGGCCAAATATAATCAAACCTGGAAGGACCCGGGGCGTCGTGTTACAGTCTCAGATAAGAAAAAAATTAATCTGGATGGGGCAGACGGCCTTGCTTTCTATTGGTATGACATGAGGAAAGAAGAGGAAAATTTCTCCAATAGACAGCAAGGTGGAGGCTCATTAATGATGTGGGGAGGCTTTGGTTATGGAGATAAACATAACCTGGCTGTTCTCTCAGGCCACATGAAGGCTTCCGATTACCAAGAAATGCTAGAAAACCATTTACTACCATTTTTAAACAGTATTGGTAGACTAAGTTGGATTTTCCAGGAGGAAAAACCTCCATTCACGCTACAAAATCGTCCTGGGAATAGCTTTTGGAGAATCGGGTGCATGTCACGGAATGGCCTGCCCTTTTTCCATGATCACAATCCCCAAGAAAATGTGTGTGGTATCCTCAGTAGGGCTGTATATGCCTATGGCAGGCAGTTTCAGTCTGTGGCAAAATTGAAGGTCCTCTTCATTGAAGCGTGTGATAACATTGATGCTACTGTCCTCCAAGGAGTGGTAAATGGTATGCCACATCGTATATTCCAAGTCATATATAACCATGGTGGATATATTGTCTATTAACGGTCGTGGCTTTATTTGGGCGGCACACCTTTCCCCCCTCTTTTTTTACAAGTTAATTCTTTTTCCTGTCCAGGTAATGCAGGGAGTGAGTTACTCCTTGCAAATTGTATTTATATATAGATTTTCTTAATATATTTGTTTCGTTCTTATTGGTTTCTTTCGTGTCCAATTACAGCACACAATCACGGTGGCGTTATTTCGGTGGGACACACCTTATATATAGATTCCTTGTTTCAGAAATGAATCCCTTTTAGTTCGTATTCTTCAGGCCTTTATAAATTATAAGAAAAAAAACAGACATTAAATAAGATTAAAAATTAAAAGAGAACAAAATCTGATTAGTTTAATTAAAAATTAAAATAAATCATCACTCTATGGGTTTGCTTTGTTTAATCCTATAATGCCTATGGTAGCATTTATGCAACCATCAATGTTCCCGATTTGGTGGATTTTTCTGTTCATATAGTCTGTATTCACACCAAAAATTTAAAATATAAATTTTTGCTTTAATTAAGACGGGACATTTCGTTATTAAATAAACCGAAATTTGCTATTTAGATTTTCTGATATGAATTCCGATTCTTTGAATTACACAATTTCTCGAACTCATTCTACCCTGGGAATTAGAGGCAATGACAGGATTGAAAACTTCTGATTCAGGAGTCGCATTCTATAGGGAAAATTTAATTGTTCCTACCACTATTTTGAAAATATCTTCATCTTGCCTTTGTAAAGCACATGTTTAAAAAAAAAATCATTAAGATAAATAACTAAAGGTTCTGGTAGGAACAATAAAATTTTCCCTATATAAAGCGACCCTCAGAGATTCCCATTCCATTTATACTGCCGTGAAATAAACGGCAATTTTAACGGTTGCAATTCAGGCCGTGAAAGCAGAACAAAAGGCTAATCGCCGAATGCCCCGTCTATAACCGAATAATTTTGTTATTCCCACAATTATTCCAACTTCATTGGCATCATTGCAGTACTCATTAGTGCCAAATTTGTTTTGCATAGAGTTAAATTGTCTCCTGCACCGTATTTCATTTGTAAATAGTCTATTGTGTCAATTTTAATTTGCAAAGTGTCTAACTGTTTATTATTATTATTATTAGTGTAAATGCCCGTCCTAGGACGGTGGGTAAAAATTTTGTTTTTCACTTAAAACTTTAAAAACTGATAAAAAAATAATTGACAATATGGAAGCGTTTAGATGAGCAAAGTTCGGATAGTTTATGTTCTAATAAAGACACAATTAGCATTTACAATATTTCTGGGTAAACCAGATTTTCCGGCTAATATACTATAACAAAATTAAGATTTCTTAATAAAACAAAAATTTAATAAATATGCAATAAAAGTACGTAATTAAAACAGTCTGCTGTAACTATTGAAATAATACTATTTTTTTAATAACACTTTGAAATTGTATTTTGTCGTTTACCCCCTGTTAAAACCCCCTCTTTCTTTCTGTTTGACTTGGCGAAAATTAATCATCGCCAAGAATTATGGTAACCCTATTTTTTACTTTACTATTTTTTCAGTTTGTTTTTAATGTAGATGTAAGTAAATTCTGAAGCGAGCGATCACCGCTATAAGTGATCTGAACAACGCTTGCCTGGTTATAATAAATCTTATTCATATTCATTTTAACAGAGTTTTAATTATTAGAGTTCTGATTTACTTTGAATGAGTAAAAATCGTTCTGTTGATTTATTGAATTGATGTGATCTCTGATTCGAAGTATATAATTTATCGACTGTTCTTTGAAAATCCTCATGCTGGTGTCCGCGACAGGATGTCTGCAATGATGATTGAATTTTATTATTTCTGATTCTGAAGGTTTGAGGTAAGCTATTTTTTATTGTTGATTCATTGAAAAATAAATATGTCGTTTACACCTAATATTGATACATTAAAAAAGAAAAGAGCTGGCTTACGCACACAAACAACAAAGTTGTGTACAAAAATAAACACAACTCTTGAAGATGATTCTATGACATTAGAAAATAAATTCGATTTATTAATCATTTGTAAGGACCAATTGAATGACAAATATGAATCATTAAAAAAAATTAAACTCTGATATACAAGATGTTATTGCTGGCGACGATTTTGAGAAAGAAATCGAAAGTTCTGAAACCTGTAGTGAGAAAATAATTGAATCGCGTTATAAGATAACGAAGTTTTTAAATGAACGAAACTCCCAAAATCAGAATAATGCGTTTCAAAATTTTATGAAAAATGAATCCGGTTCTCAAAACGGAAATTTAGAGATATCTATTAAATTACCGAAGCTCACTATAAACAAATTTTTTGGTGACAGCAGTTCCTGGTTAGAATTTTAGAGGCAATATTCTAATGCAATCGAAAAGAATTCTAATTTAACTCCTATGACAAATTTGTCTGTCTGAAATCTCTGCTTAGAGGTAGTGCATATTCGCTTTCGGAGGAAATCTTTAAAGCTGCAGTTTATTTGTTAAAACATCGCTACGGTCGTGACGACCTAGTCATCAATGCACATATGAGTAAACTATTAAATTTAAAACAGGTAAAGAATGCTTCTAATGTTAGAGAACTTCGGGAATTGTATGATAGCTGTGAAATACAAATTAGAAATTTAAATTCTCTCGGAGTTACAGCAGGAAGTTATGGTCATCTTCTATGCCCTATTTTATTAAAGTTGATACCTTCTGAAATGGCGTTGGATTTTAATCGTAAAAGAACCGATGGAAAAAAAATGGAGGTCGAAGAGCTTTTTTCCTTCATTAAAAACGAAGTCCAATCGCGAGAATCTAATATGGCACTCCAAAGCTTTGAAAATAGTTTTAGTGCTAAAAAAGAAAGGAATAAATATAGTTACAGTTATAATCATTTTAGCAATTATAAACGCGGCATTCCTTCAGCCTCTGCATTGGCTACTAATGTAAAAAATGTTTGTTTATTTTGTGATAATGAACACGATTCAAAAATATGTAAAGAGTGTACTATTTCTCAAAAAAAGGGAAAAATTGCGTATACAGGGACGTTGTTTCACCTGTTTCAAAAAATTCCACGTATCGGCAAAATGTAAATTTAATTTAGAACCATGGAATTTTTGCAATGGAAATTTTCATCATTCTTCGATTTGTTTAAGAAAATCTCATCAAACTGTTCCCAAAGAAATCGAATCAGCTGACACAGTTATTAGTTCGATATATCATTGTAAAACTGAAAATGAAAATTCCTTTAAGGAGGTTATACTACAAACTGCTTGCGTAAATGTGGAATCTGGAAAAAAATCTGAGCTTTCATTATGCTTATATGATTTGGTGAGTCAAAGATCATTTGTTACAGAGCAATTAGTATCAAAATTAAATCCCCGAATTATTCGTCAAGAAAAACTTCAAACTTATCCCTTTGCAGCTGTTAAACCACAAATAAAAACATTTGATGTTGTGCAATTAAAATTATCCCATGTTGAAAACAAATCGCGTTTCATATTTATTGAGGCATTAGTCACGGATGTAATTTGTAACACTAGGATTCCCCCCCACCCCTTCTCTCCAGACAGATAGAAAATAAATTGGCGCCTTTTAAATTAACAAATGCTGTTGCATCATGCCATTCTAAAATAAATGTTCTTATTGACGCGGATTATTTTTATTAAATCTGTTACGATAGAGAAATAAAAAAAATTAACTAAATCTCTCTTTTTATGTGATAGTTTATTCGGTTATTCGCTTTGTGGTTTTTGATGAAAATGAAAAGAGAAAAATGGAATGTGCTTCTGTTTTAAATCTGTGTGTTTCAACTCCAGTTGAGGAAGATTTGAATTTTTTATGGGAAATTGAATCTTTGGGAATTACTCAATCAAATGATAATATTTCTGATACAGATAAGGAAATTGTGAATAAATTTGAGAATAACTTAAAATTCTTAAATAACAGGTATGAAACGGGCTTATTGTGGAAGGATGCGAAAGATAAAGTCGGGAATAATTTTAGAATGGCTAGAAGTCGCTTTGAGGAATTAAATCGTAAACTCGAGAAGGATAATGACTTATGTAAAAATTATAAAGCTATTATATTAGAACAATTATCTGCTGGAATTGTAGAAGAATGTCCTGATAAAATAATTGAAAGCGGTTATTTTATGCCGCACAGGCCGGTCTTAAGAAATGATAAATTAACTACCAAGGTAACAATGGTTTTCGATGCTTCTTCTAAAGAAAAACATTTAAATTCTCTAAATGACTGTTTATATCCAGGACCTAATCTTAACCCGGACATACTTAATGTAATATTTAATTTCAGAAAATTTAATGTTGCATTTAGCGCTGACTTAGAGAAAGCGTTTTTGCAAATAGGGATAACAGAAGAAGATCGGGATTATTTAAAATTCTTGTGGTTTGGTGACGAAAAGAATGATTTAAAATTTTTGAGATTTACACGAGCTGCTTTTGGGGTAACTTGCAGTCCCTTTCTTTTGGCTGCAACGATTAAATCTCATACACGTAAATATGTTGATCATCCTGAAGTTGTTAAGATTTTGGACTCTTCTTTTTATGTAGATGATTTGATTACAGGGTAAAAATCTGATGAAGACGCTTATTATCTATCCTCAACAGCTTCGCATATTTTTAAGGAAGCTAGCATGAATTTGTGAAAATTCAATACTAATTCTGTTAAACTTAGAAAATTATGGAAGGAAAATAAATTATGTGACTCAGAAGAAAATTTTAATAATTCTTTAAAAATTTTAGTATTATTATGGGATACTAATTGGGATATTTTACGTTTTGACGTACAATCCTTTCCTAATGATTGGAAATTTAATCCATCGAAACGCGTTGTTCTTAAAGCCATGTTAAAATTCTTTGACCCTATTGGATTCATTGCACCATTTTCTGTTCGTATAAAAAGTTTGCTACAGGAAACATGGAAAAGGGGTTTGGAATGGGATAAAAAGTTCCCTAATGATTTAAAAATTGAATCGGAAAATTGGTGTGCAGCAATCGAACATTTAAATAAATTTGAGGTACCCCGCAAATATTTTCCACAGGGTTTAGACTTTTCGGACCCAATCGAAATTCATATTTTTTCCGATGCTAGTCCTAAGGCTTATGGGGCCGTAGCTTATTTTCGATGTACCACAAGTGATAATAAAATTATGACTAGTCTTATTTGTGCAAAATGCCGAGTCGCCCCAATTAAATGTTTGACAATTCCTCGGCTTGAATTAATGGGGGCATTACTAGTTGCAAGGATGTCTAAATATCTGAAAAGTGCATTTAATTTTCAAAATTTGGAAATTCATATCTGGTCAGATTCCACAATTACGTTACATTGGATCAAGGGATCAGCCATGGATTGGAAGCCCTTTGTGGCTAATAGGTTGTAGAAATACAATCTTTAACTGATCCTAAAATATGGAAGTATATTCCGGGTAAGGATAATCCTAGTGATCTTCTTACTCGAAACGAAAATTTACATAACCTCCTAGAAATCAAATTGTGGTATTACGGTCCTGAATGGTTGTCATTACCAAAGGACTGTTGGCCAAAACCTCAACAGATACCATTTAATGAAAACATTTTGAACGAAAGGAAATCAACAAATTTGAGTTCTGCTCAATTATCTTGTACAGTAGGTGTTGTGCCTCCAGAGTCTTTGTTAAAATTAGAAAATTTTAGTTATCTTTCCAAATTACTTAACATCACAGCTTGGATCTTAGGATTTGTAAACAATATCAACAATTTAAAAACTAAAATTTCAGGTGAGCTCACAGCTGAAGAAATTGAAAAGGCAGAATTTTATTGGTTAAAACAAACCCAGTTATCTGTCTTCAATCGTGAAATTGATTTACTGAAAAGGGGAAAGCCATCGATAAAGATTCAACCTTGTATAGTCTGAATCCAAAATTGGATGAGAATGATTTGTTAATTTCATCTGGAAGATTACAATTTTCAGAATTGTCTCAAAGGGAAAAGCATCCTTTTATACTTCCATATGGGAGTGCTTATACTAAATTGTTGATTCGAAATGCCCATGAAAAGGTTTTCCATCATGGAATTGCAACAACTTTAGCTCACTTACGAGAAAAATATTTTATAATTAGAGGACGAAAATTTATAAAATCTCTACTGAAAAATTGCCTTATTTGTACAAAATTTAAAGCTTCTCCTGGGAAGCAAGAAAGTACACCATTACCCAAAGATCGTATTATAGAATCACCACCTTTCTATACCTGTGCTGTGGATTTTGCAGGACTTATTTATGTCAAAGCAAAAACTGGCCAAGAAAAAGCATATATAGTTCTTTTCACGTGCGCAGTCACTAGAACTGTGCACCTTGAACTGTGTACCAATTTAACTACAGAAACTTTCCTTTTATCATTCAAAAGGTTTATAGCTCGTACAGGAGTTTGTCGAACAATCTACAGTGATAATGCGAAAACATTTATTAAAACTGATAATTTTGTCAGAGAAGTTTGGAGCCGAATATCGAAAGAGGAAGTTTTACGATATTTTAATAAAAATAGCATCATCTGGAAATTCATTATTCCAAGAGCCAGTTGGTGGGGCGGTTTTCGGGAACGCATGGTTCGTTCGGTGAAAACTCCTTTGAAGAAAGTTTTCGGAAGATCTTGTCTCTCATATGAAGAAATACAAACCACTTTAATTGAAATCGAAGCTATGATTAATGGTCGTCCACTAGCATATGTTTACGAAGAAAACAGTGAACTGCTTCCACTTACTCCTTCACATTTCCTGATCGGCAAGCGAATAAATTCTCTACCAGATTTTCATTGTATTACTGAACCTAAATCGAATAAAATAACGTTAACAAAAATATTAAAATATCGAGATCAAATTTTAAATCATTTCTGGAAACGTTGGAGGCAGGAATATTTGCTAGAACTGCGTTCTGCCAATTTTTCAGTTCCTGTCAATGCTCCGACTAAATTCGAAATTGGTGACGTTGTGTTAATTAATGAAGATAAAACTCCAAGGCACATGTGGAAATGCGGTAGAATTACAGAGCTCTATTTAGGAAGAGATTCGAAAGTCAGATCTTGTGCAATTCAAACTGAATCCGGCCTGATCAAAAGACCGGTTGAACTATTACATAAACTGGAACTTGACATTATGGACTAACATTGAACTTTTCACTTTTAAGAACATTTTGTTTACATTTTCATTTTTTCTAATATTTTTGTATATTTTAGTTTCAGTTGTTGTTCCTGTGAAAATAGAATTAATTGTATGTCTCATTATTGTAAGTATGTTCTAACTATTAATTGTCTTTTAATGTCGTTTGAAAATTTTGATAAAAATTTAGTTTGAATGATGAACAATAGTAATTGTTCATCCGGGGGCAGAGTGTTAAAACCTCCTCTTTCTTTCTGTTTGACTTGGCGAAAATTAATCATCGCTGAGAATTATGGTAACTCTATTTTTTACTTTACTATTTTTTCAGTTCGTTTTTAATGTAGATGTAAGTAAATTCTGAAGCGAGCGATCACCGCTATAAGTGATCTGAACCAGGCTTGCCTGGTAATAATAAATCTTATTCATATTCATTTTAACAGAGTTTTAATTATTAGAGTTCTGATTTACTTTGAATGAGTAAAAATCGTTCTGTTGATTTATTGAATTGATGTGATCTCTGATTCGAAGTATGTAATTTATCGACTGTTCTTTGAAAATCCTCACACCCCCCCTCCAATTTTTTTTAAAAATATGTATATTGATTAATAAATAAGTATCTCGGGTTGAATCCCAAACTTCTAATCTCCTAAGCTTCTGTCCTCCTGATGCAAAGCTATAAATCAAAAATTATTAATTTTACTTTTCGTATAAATATAAATTTTTTACCTTTAAAATATGTTTTTTTTTAAAGTTTAAATTTACATACACCTGTATATAGAAAAGGAAAATATAAGTAATGTGTAATTTAAAAATAAGTTACAAATTGCCAGGATATTATTTCAGGGAGAGGGGGGCGTCTAATCCCCAAAGCTTCTGTCCTCCTGATGCAAAGCTATAAATAAAAAAATATTAATATTACATTTCGTATAAATATTAATTTTTTACTTTTAAAATATGGAATATGTTTTTTTTTAAGTTTAAATTTACAGACACCTGTATATAGAAAAGGAAAATATAAGTAATGTGTATTGAAAAATAAGTTACAAAATAATAAGTCTAAAATATTTAAATTGATTACTTTTTTAAAAGAAAGTCAGTTTTATCAATTTTTTGCTGGGAAAAAAGGATACTTTTAAAAATACCATATCATTGTTTTCCGTGAATCATTTTATATGAGAAATAAATTAAAATTCCTTACATGTCGCAAAGAAAATTTAATATGATTGCAACTTAATACTTGAAATAATCTCAAGTGACACTTGGCGATTTATTTTGGTGGTGAAATGCCATGTGCCGTCTGATTTGTTAGGAAGAAGTGTCTACCACTGCTCAATTATCAGGACTTGTAACCTTGAGAAGTAATCGCGGGATTCTTGTTTCTTGTCAACCAATGGGAGAATGGAACCTTTCACCCTTGAATCTCTTCCTCGGAGACTAGTAAGATTGATGGATTCGTCCCGGATGCGTTACACTGCCTTTTATTATATAGAGATTATTATTATTATTATTATTATTATTATTATTATTATTATTATTATTACTTTTTTTATTGTTATTATCATTATTTAGTTGCACTTGCATATGTTCTGTCGTTAAATTTTTATTTGCATATGGGTGTTGGCATCAAAATAAGAATTAAAACTCACTTAAAAAACTACTTGATCATTAAAAACACAGTATTGTTTTGCATAGTGTATTTGTATTCTAGCATCGTGTTTTTCTGTAAATAGTCTATTCTGTTGGTACCGTTTTTGAAGTGTTAAACGGTTACCCATCATTGTGTCTTATTCGGGGGGAAAAAAGAACTTTTTTTGACACCTTTTGTTTTTGTTGTATCTGTAAGTCCTACTAAGTGAATTTCATACATTAAATTCACAAGTGGACTTCTTTTGTTTAGTGTATTTTCATTGTATTTTAATTTTTCAGCAATGTATGAAACTGCAATTGGAGTTATTTTCAAAATTTGTAATGTACTGCATAAGATTGTTTAATACAATTATTCAAATTGGTAAATAATTCATACGAGTTGAAGCCACAGAATTATTTACCAATTTGAATAATTGTGTTAAAATTAATCTAATTACGTATTCAGCGTTTACTGGAGTTTCATTACCTGCGATTTATTGATCTGTTTCATATTAGCTGGGTGAATTAGGTCCTCCGGATTCATCCGGACAGCTCCCTTGGCAGAGCGTTGGCAGCTTCAGCCAAGACATCACCTGGTTCGAATCCTGGTACGGACATTTTTCGCCCTATTCGAAAATTTCAACTCGTTTAAATAATAATAGTAACAATAAGAAGAAAAGATAATACCATAAATAAAACATTTTATTTCATCATCAAAGCACTGCTTTCATTTTACACAAGCGAAAAATAAAGGTTGTTTATTAGAGAGAAAAATGATATGGTACTGGAGATATTTGCGCCCAGTTAACGTAAAAGTACTAAAAGTACTAAAATGGTACCTTTTTGGAGAAAAAAGAGTTATAATTCTCATACACTTGAAACTAATTGTTACAAGGATTGTTCACGTTTGATACCAACTCTAGCGGTGAATCCGATTACGGAAGTTCTATAACTGAAATATTTTAATAGAATAAATTGCATGTGTTGTATTACATTTTTTTCAGCTACTTTTGGATTACTTGGTATATGAATGCAAAATATTGTATAAAGTGTTCAGAAATTTAAGGCAGTCATTCCAGATAATAATAATTATTGTTTTTAATTACTACAGTCAGGATATCATCAGGCATGAGCTCATTTGTAAACATGACATTGGCCATAAACAGCCCTGATTAAGACCTTTCTGTTTTTCAAGAAACTTTATACCAACTAACTGTAAAAGATATCAATGCAAAAACCCTTGACGGGTTAAAAGTTTCTGACGCAGCACTTTATCTTATGCTCTAAGAATTTTAAATATGGAACTTAAAAATACTGATATCAAATTTTGAGTGACGTTATGCTATTTCTTAAAAAATATATTTGTATTTATTTCATCATTTTATTTTTGTTTTATTTATAATCGCATGTGCAAAAGTTATGTTCAACATGAAAAGCTGCATAAAATTTTATTCGCTGTTGCTTTATCATTTACATCTCTCATAAATTCAAAATATGAGTTTTAAAAGATATGATATAAAATTTAAGTGACGCCTTGATGTGACTTTAAAAGGTTTGTTTTAAAATTCAATTTAAATTATTTTTGACTTGGTTAAATTATTTTTTTACATCTACACAATACTTTTAATTTTCCAATTCACTGTTAAATATATCACTTTCATTGAATCTATACTATGCATTGAAATGTATTTATTTCAATAAATTGATTTATCTTTTGTGTCACGCTATTCAAATTGTGAGTAAGATTTATGTAAATGGTTTATTTGCGTCAAACTATCCTTTTTCATACATTTCATGTAGTTTGGACACAATGACGCAAAGAAACCATTTACATAAATCTTACTCACAATTTTGAATAGCGTGACACAAAAGATAAATCAATTTATTGAAATAAATACATTTCAATGCATAGTATAGATTCAATGAAAGTGATATATTTAACAGTGAATTGGAAAATTAAAAGTATTGTGTAGATGTAAAAAAATAATTTAACCAAGTCAAAAATAATTTAAATTGAATTTTAAAACAAACCTTTTAAAGTCACATCAAGGCGTCACTTAAATTTTATATCATATCTTTTAAAACTCATATTTTGAATTTATGAGAGATGTAAATGATAAAGCAACAGCGAATAAAATTTTATGCAGCTTTTCATGTTGAACATAACTTTTGCACATGCGATTATAAATAAAACAAAAATAAAATGATGAAATAAATACAAATATATTTTTTAAGAAATAGCATAACGTCACTCAAAATTTGATATCAGTATTTTTAAGTTCCATATTTAAAATTCTTAGAGCATAAGATAAAGTGCTGCGTCAGAAACTTTTAACCCGTCAAGGGTTTTTGCATTGATATCATTACTTTTTTGAGGTTAGTGATAAAATGATTAAAAAAAGGATACTTATGGAATTTAATGCAGATTTAATTTTTACTATTTTATTACAATTTTCCTTATAGCAGTTTGTATATAAAAACAACTGGGTAAGTATAATCGCAGATCGCACAGAGGGTTTCATTTGATATTCCTTTAAAAACACTTTATCCTTAAATTAATAAATCCAAAATGTTAATTTATAATTATTAAATCCTTACATAGATGGTGCACCAATAGTTCCAGTTTTCATGGGGCAGGGAACGCACTCTTTTAAACAAACCACCTTCCAATTGAAGTCATCAAAAACCAAGTTGAATAAGCCAGACCCCGTTGGGTTGTTTGACAAACAGCAGTCTCATGTCCACTCCTTCCCCCCTTTTTCAAAATTTTTCAGACCAGTACCTAAGAATGGAACCGAAATAATTTTTTCTCTTCAGAAATTACGATAAAAAAATAGTATGCAGTACTCATAAATTTACTTTAATGCTATATAGGGTGATTATTAAGTTAATTATAACGTTTGGAATCTGTTGCATTGATGTCCGAAATGTAGTTTCTGAGTTATGGAAGCTGAACCCATAAGGCGCCATAGAGGGGCGAAGCCCGCTAGTGTCTATCATAATTATATCTGCCATGTAGACTAATTGCGATATTTAATCAAAGTAGTCCCCCCCCCTCCTCATCCCCGGAAATACAACAAATACAAAATGTGTCTTTATAAACCTATCGTCAAATAGGTTTTTATTTCTTTTCCCCTAAAAAAAAACATGATTTTTATACCCGTAACGTAAATAGCGGACGAAGCCCGCTAGTTCCTATCATAATATATATTTTTAATAATTTTATATAGTCTATAATAAAAATAAGACTTAAAATAGTCTAGATCCATGAGTACTTGTAGTGTCAGTTACATGCTACGATTTTTGGATACCAGTATTTTAGAACGGGAAAATGTGACTTATTTTATCGGAGATATCTCATTAATTGAATAAGGTGAAGCAAACTTTTTGAAAAAAAGGTGGCCAACAAGCATGGCAGTTATCAGCTATGTGACTTTGTGCTAAAGTCCATTAATTTGATCTGCTTTAAAAAGATTATGGAAGATTGAATTATAGTAGAACCTGGATTAACCGAGCTTCGATTAATCGAGGTTTCTGTTAAAAGAGCCGATAACAAAGTCTGATTTTTTTTCCTTTTGAATGAGCCTTAAAAATAACCACACTCTTTAGCTCACTGTCTGTGCTATACAGGCCCTTCTGCCCCCAAAAGCACTCAACTCCAAAGAAACATTGGACCCTGAGAAGTCAATAGCGAACAATGCTTTGTTTCCAGTGGCTGTGTGAGCTTTCGTAAATTTTTCAATTTGCATTTTAAAATTTACTACTGGTAGTTGATTTTCTTTTTAAATTTGTTAAGCTGTGAAACAGAACTTTACATATATTTATTTTTATTATTTAAAAAACGTTCTATATATATATTTTTAAAGAGATGTTAAATTCGCAAGCACGGCGAGTTTTTACACACAGTTTCTATTAACCGAGATTTCCGATTCCGATTTACTAACAGTCCCAATTAGCTCGGATAATCGAGGCTGCTCTGTATAATTAAAAAATCAATGGCGATCTTACTGTAAACGGGTTTCCCTTTTACTGGGGGATTTCAAAACCGAATCAGCTGATGTTAGTTGCTGTTTCCGTGCTTGATTAAATAAGATTAGTTAACATTTGAAAATTACCAAATATAAAAGGAACTAAGTCAACAGAGTCTTTGCTTTATGGTATTTTTTAACAACGCTATAAGAAAATTATTTTAAATAAGAGATTTTAAATGTAACGTTTTAAATCTGACATAATTTTCACCAAACTTTCCTTTCTCTTTGTAACATTCAACTGAAAATATTTTTATTATTAGAAAGATAATATTATTATTTGCGCTACCTTAAAATTGGCAACTATAGTTAAAAATATCATCTCGAAATTCGAAATAAATCTCTCATATAAATATATTTTTTAATTTAAACTGTTTTGCAATATGTTTTGCAAACTGTTTTGGCCACTTTGGCCAATATGACGTAATTTCCTCCATTTACGACTTTTAACACATATCAATGAATTTATTATTTAAAAATTTTCTTTTTCTTTTAATATTCACGTGTAAATATAATTTTTATGACGTAATTTTCAATGTTTTCCTTTTTTTAATGCGTAATCATTTAATTCTAATTTGAAAATAATTGATTATTTTATAATTTTCTTTCATTTTAAGTAAGCATGTGTAAAAACAATTTTTATGACGTAATGTTTAATATTTTCCTGCTTTTAACACGTTATCATTTAATTCTAATTTAAAAGGATTTTTTTCTGTTTATAATAGTCACGTGTGAATAAATTTTTAATTTAAAGGATATATTATTCTTTGCGCTGTTTTAACAATTGGCAACAATTTAAAATAACCTTTTCTAAAATATGTAAAAAATATCTCTGGAAATTCTGAAAATTTTAATTTAAAATTGAAATAAACCGTCAAAAAATTAGGCAAGTTAAAAATAATAAATGCACTCTGCAAACTTCGAGTTTCTATTGAATGATTAAATTGAATGAAAATGATTAAATTCCCATGTATATTTTTTTCCCTATGAGACTTTTTTAATGAGTCATTTTTATCCAGATTTAACATTAAATATCTCTTAAAATACAGTGGAACCCGGTTAAGACGCTCACGGTTAATACGCGATCCCGCTTAATACGCGGATTTTTTCCAGCTCCTTGAGCATTGCCTATAATGCTAATGTAAAACTATCACGTTTAATACGCGAACGGTTATTAAGCGATCCCGCTTAATACGCGATAAATTTTCGAATTTTTGGGACAAAAAATCCCGTTTAAGACGCGAATTCATTCATCTAGATGCAAATTCCTTCTCTCTCATCTAGTAGTGTTGCGAATTTAGTAGATTTTTTTCATGAAGGCAAAAAACACGTTTTACGAATAGTGTTATTCACTTTATTTAATAACAGATTAATTAAGGCGAACATTACTAATCGAAAATAGTGGTAGATATTTCAATAGAAAAAAACACCCTCTAAATTAGCAACGCTGGAATTCGTCTTTGATCCTGCCCCTGCACCTAACATTTTTTTTGTCTCTCGCTTCGTGTAGGTTTTTACTATAGTAGAGAGAGATAGGCGAATTCAAAATGGTCAGATACATTATAAAAATTATTATGATTAATGATGTTTATACTTGTTGTTAGTGAGTTTTAAATTACGTACATCCAGGGTTGCAAAAAAGCCGGCTAAAATTAAAAAAAGCCAGGCCGGCGGCTTTTATTGGTTTTAACCGGCTTTTTTTGGCCAAAATTGGCCTTTTTTGGCCATAATTGGCTTTTATACAATGAAGCATTGTAATTATAAACTACACATTTTAAAGTGTTTTTAATTAGTTTTAATGACATTTAATTGATTTAGAGTTTAATAAGTAGCCAAATTTCTCAATAATGAGGCCATTAATACTGGAATAAAACTTAGATGGTTTTGCTGGTGATTTGTAGTCAGAATTGCAAATATGTCAGCTAAATTTTAAAAGGGCCATGCCAACTGCCAATTTTTTCATTTTTACTGCTTTATAAAATTAAAGAGGACAACGGTTACTTAGTTACACGTTTTATTTCTTAATTAATTTTAAGAGCTATTAATATACAAGTCTTATTTTATTTCTAGTAAACATTTAAAATTATACATAGTCATATTAATAAAACACCATTTCTCACTATTAAAAGCATTATGAACAGCATATGCATGAATATGCTTATCAACAAGCTTTTCAAAATTTTATTTAGAGAATTGTTTTTTTTTCCTTGTTTAAATGCTCTATTTTTTATACACTTATGTACCACTCTCCTCAAATATTATATCCTTTCTAATTTCTCTTTTAATATTTATAACTTAGTCTCTCGATATAGACACATGAGAATGTTTCCATTTTGATGTGCTATGTTTTGTCATTGTTTAATTAAATATAATCTTTAAAATGTGTAGTATATGTGAAGCTATGTAATATAGAATTTCAAAACACGAGTTTGGAACCTGATATTTTTTTCAATGTTTATTATTTTTCTTTTCAGACATAATGCCTTCACAGTTGCCTTCTAGAAGACTTATTTTTTTATTTGACAAAATTTAATAGAAATCTATAATTTTTCTTAGAAAATATACCAAATTTAGAAAATAGAAGTACCGGAAATATTTATAAGTGTATTAAAAATTAATTGGTCCAAATTTAAAATGAATTAACTGTAAACCAGCTTTTAAAAATAAAAGCCGGCTTTTTTTAATAAAAGCCGGCTTTTTTTAAGTGGTTAAAACCAAAAAAAGCCGGCCGGCTTTTTTTGGCCTGGCTAAAAGCCGGCAACCCTGCGTACATCACAACTGTGTTTTATAATGCATATTATAGGTTTTAAAAAAAAGAAACTTGTAAAGATTAAACAAAATACGACTGCGGTTTTATAATTATTTTGTGTTTTCTTTACTTTTTGCTATGCTAACAATATTTTTTACACAAAGATGAAAAAGGATAGTTTTTCTTATATTAAAAAGTAGGCCGCATTATAATGGTATTCATTATGACAAATATTAAAGCCCCACCAGTGGCCGAGAGGTTCTGCTCTCGAAGCTGGTAGACGGGAGGTGCTGGGCTCGAACCCAATAGCGCCCGTCGGCCTAATCGTTCGGAGTTTTCGTGGTTTTCTTCGAACCTTGGTTTTCCAAGCGTAAATACGGGTTAGGTTCCCTTAGAAAGACCCCCACGAAAGGCACTCCCCCCGTTGGGCCTATATCCCTCGTGCTGATAATTCACCGTCATAAACACAACCAACCAACCGCAAGTACTAAATTTGATTTTAACAACTGGAATGTGCTTCAAAGATTTAATATTTTTTTCTTTATGTTTAAAAAAAAATACTACAGCACGAAAATTATTTTTTTTTTTTATTTTTTTTTTATTGTAATGTATTTATCGGCAATAAAGCTATATTTGAATCCCTATTTATTTTCAATTGTTATTCCAGTCGGTCCTATAAAAGGAAATAATGAGTAAAACATTAATTCTATTAAATTTTAATCCAAATACGAAAAATACACAACTTTCAACCGTAAACATATAAATAAAAGCTCTAAAATTCATTTAGACGATTAGATGTGTAAATAAGCCCAGTTCCTGCACCATTATACAAATCACGTTTAATACGCGATCCCGCTTAATACGCGACTTTTGTCCACTCCCTTGAAACGCGTCTTAACCGGGTTCGACTGTAATTCTTCGATTTAAAAGCTATCTACTTCAACGTTTTTGTCAAACATTTCTCTATAATACTACGCAATTGCGTCAAAAGATGGCGACACCAGAATTCTGATATGCTTATATAAAAACAATTGTCTCGGGGTTATCAAACTTCATTGATATTTATAAATAAAACATTTCAACTAAATTATTTATTATAAAAGAATTATTACATCACAATAGCTTTTATGCAAGGAAAATAATAATTATAATAATAATAATATTATGGATGTCAGTGATTATATATTGATTGACCGTCATAATAATAAAAAATGATATTATAAAAAGAAGAGCTGAAATGAATTATTTTTTTACGTTTCTGATCGTGTGATTTATATTCAAATAATAATTATTAATGTATATTTTTTGCAAAGTGATTGAAATTAAATATATTTATAAAATTTATGGTAATATTTTTATTGTTGAAAAATTGCCAAGAAATAATCATCATCAAATTGGCGTCATTATAATTGTAATTTTATTTAACTTAATAGCAATTAAAAAATTACAAAGGAACTGAGAATAATGGTCAACTAACAGACTTTAAAAGAAAAAAAAACACATTCACATGCGAAAACAAGTACCAGTGAGTATCGAACTGCCTATCGTAAGATCAGTAAACGATGGCCCTTAGCCACTCAGCCAATGGGAAGACAAAATTTTTCTCCCCAAAAGTGGTTAAACAGAAAGCATGTGTATGAATACAGTGTCATGCATTTTCGGTGAAATTTCCATAGAATGGCGAAGAAATATAGTCCGATTTTTCATGCGCATTATAAAACGAACAAGAGTCTTGCTGGAAACAAGTAAATTGTTATTTGGTTCATCTGAAACATATTTATTTGATTTTTAAAAAATCGCCCGTGTCATTTTCGAGAGAAAAAAAAATCGAATTATTTAACGAACGAGAGTTTTCCCAGAAAAAAGAAAAGTGTTATTCACCTCGCCTTAATCACATTTATATTATGTATCAATTTAAAAATAATCGTTAGAACCGTTTTCGAGATTTTCAAATTAGGAACTTCCTCAATATCATACCAACGTTTTCACTTTAAAAATGGCTATTTAGATCTCAAAATATACTGCACGTAGAAATGTAAAAATTTCAGTATACGATTAGACTGCAGATATAAGACTGTTCTAGAAAATTCAGAACAATAAGACATATATCTGCTGAGTTATTAAAAGGCGGCTTTTCGCGTTTTCTTTGATGTCGAGTTAGCTGTATATATGAGTTCCGCCATCTACGAATTCTATGATACGATACGATACGATTTTAACGATACGATACGATACGATTTTAGGCTTAAGGCTGCGTCACTCGGAATACTACCGTCTTCCATGATACACTGAAAAAAAAGGAGTACTCAAAAATGAGTAAATCGATGTACTCATATCGAATTGAGTATGTTTGGATTAAAAATGAACCTATCCTTTCTCAATTTTGATCCATCACATGTTATCAAGCCCAAACAAAACGATAATTGTGTACCCTGTAATGGTTTATTTCATTTATGGCGGCATAAAGGATGTTTATTAATATAAATATTAAATTATGCACAGTATTTTAAAATAATTTAAAAGTGCTTGCAAATAATGCTCTTTTCATAAAAATATTCGATTTGGGTATCTTGCTAATGATTCTACTATTTTTCTTGATAAATAATCAATTAAACATTTCTTGTTAACAATTGTGAATGGGAAATAAATGTCAGTACATTTTTACTTTAATTTGTAGGTTCAGGGGGCAGTACATAACGATTCCTATTTGAACACAACCATGGAAGCAAAAATGAGTATATGTCTTTCTTAATTTTGAGTATGTGACGTATTTAAAATTGAGTACTTTTTACTCAATTTTGAGTACCCGTTTTTTTCAGTGTGGGTTCCAGAAGAACTTCCTACAGCACTGATTTTCTTGAACTATTGGTTTTGGTTTTGTTATAATTCGATAGCGCTTCGATGGTGACTTCATCGACAAATAAACCATTATCCCGGACCTGAATAAGTCTGATGAACAGCTGTTTGATAATTAAGAAAAAGTCCATAGTATTTGATAATAAAAGGCCAACAAGATTCGAGAAAAACACTCTCAATATACATTTTTTATTAAAAAATGGCCGCAATTAGATCGTGATTCTATGGTACTACAAACATTTAATTTTTATTTATGGGCGTTAAACAGACTGAATCTTTATGTAGATTTGGAATAACTAAGAATAGCTTCTTGAATGGAATCCCACCCTTCTTAATAAGTGAAGAGGACACTAATAAAGATTCTATATCCCCAGAACACCGTAGCCAAAAAACAAGATAAAATCTTGCATATTTCGGCTTAATCAGTATCTATTCAAACCAACAGCAAAAGCACATCAATACGAAAATCATAAGCAAAAATAACAGATCGGTACCACAATGAAACAAGGCTTATTTATGCTAAGCACGTATTTGTAATTGTAGTACAGTCGTGAGGAAAAAAACCAAACCCCTACTAATTTTGTCTCAAATACACATATAAAAATGTTACTGGTACCAATCGATTAGCAATAACGTGAACTAATAATTGTTTTCCTTAAATATTTCTTAGGAAGCCGTCTACATGCAAAAATTGTACTAAACTTTGAAGTATTCAATACTAGCTCCTAATTTTGATATCATATTTGGATTCTTCAATAAATTTTACCTTCGATGGTGTGTGTTGTTTATGACGGCCAATTTTCTACACTAAGGAAATAGGCCCGAGGGAGTGTGCCGAAAAAGTGTGGGTCTTTCTAAGGAAACATAGCCCTTATTTACGCAAGGTTCGAAGAAAACCACGGAAAACTCCGAAGATTAGGCCAACGGGCGCAATTTAGTTCGACTAGTTTTGAGAAATTTTACCTTTGAATACAGTAGAATCAAAACATTACCATCGAATCAAGTCATTTAGCAAATGTTAGCAATTATGAAAGTTTAAAGTTTGGAGCTCTTACTACTAAATTAATTTTAAATCGTTGCAAAACTGATGACAACAAGTTTAGTTTTTTAAGCATAACTCAAAAAAAATATTTCATTTTGGATTCCTTTATTTGAAAATTCTAGAAACCGATCTCTATTGAAATATTCATAGATTACAATTAATTTTCTCGACAAGCTTGGCGAGATTTTAACGCTGGTAGGTATAAATAAAAAATAACTTTAAGCATATGAAAGTTGAAGCAATAATGAAAGAAAATGTGCGAGAAACCATGTTTCGAAAAAATTTCAAACTGCTATACTTCAGTTATTTTTAAGCTAGAGGCGAAAATAAAAATGTTACGGAATTTGTATCGAGGCCGAGCACTTAAGGTAAAACACTTTCTGGTTTTTCTACTTTTGTGTTAAATATTTTTGTATTTGAAATTTTTAAGTGGCCACGATTTTAAAACAAGATGCCAATGAAGCTGGCCAACGAACCTCTTCGAGACCTTAGTTCTGTACGCATGCTCAGTCACACACAAATCGGTTCATACATACAAATGTAAAACGTATAACAAAACTGATATATATAAATAAACATTTGAACGGGGTGTGGTTTGTGGCCTAGGGGGTCATTATCGATGAAAACATATCAAAAATTTCTGTAGGTAGCTTCTTATTTTCTTCTTACTTTTATACACTGTAGAAAAAAAAAAAAAAAAAAAAAAAAAAAATCTGTCAAATTGACGAAAAGAAACTGTCAATTTTGGCGCGAGTGGAAAACCGTTTAATTTACAGAAAATATCTGTAATTTTTCATTAAAATAATTTTTTTCTTTAAAAAATATAGTTTTTCTCTGTAAAAATTACAAAATACACTCTTTTTTACAGAAAAAAACTGTTTTTCTTTAAAACGGTTTTTTCCGTAAAAAAATATACTATTTTTTTCTGTAAAAATTACAAATTTTTTTTACAGTGTAGTTTTTTTAATGGAAGATACCTAAAATAATTCTTCAAACGAGAATTCAATTTTAAATCTAATATTATAAATAATGTTTTTCACATTAAAAGAATTTTTTTAAATCAATTTTGAGCATATTTGCAATGCTATTTAAATTTAAAACTATTCTAAGCAGTACATTTAAACAACTCTTGTATTTTCCAATTCACAGGGCATCTGCATGCATGGAAGAGACTTTCATTAATGCGCATTTCCGAATAGATGCATGGATTAATCCCTTTCAGAAAGGATTATATTGAGGTAAAATGATGGACGAGATGTAAACAAGGTGCCTTTATTGATTTCGAAAGCGCTCTATGAATGACTTGAAATTTAAGCGTTATCGCAATACTTTTGGATAAAGGCTGTTATCGTGATCTGAATTTATGCTTCTCGATTATTCAACAATATTATTTAATCTTTATTATTTGAGTAAACTAAAAGCTTACTTAACTTTTATTACTTAATGACGTATCAATAATTTTTTATACTCTTTTATTTAACTCAGCCAGTTTTTTATTTATTTATTTATTTATTTATTTTTTACGTAAAGATGGAATTTCACAACCGATTTTTGATCCACTTTCTGAGAGGCTAGAATTATAAAAAGTCCTTTCGGTATGTGCCGGGAGGAAAAGGTAGCTTTCATATTTCTTGGTTTTAAAATTTTGTAAGTTTTACTCGAAGCTAATTTTACTCAAATTTTAAGAAACTAAAATGTGACGAACCCGACAAAAAAATATTCTTCAATACTAAATTTGAATGAGAACTGCGCCAAACTAGTAAGCTATAGCCAAGTTGGCATCATGCATGGTTACTTATTTTTTGTCGCCAAATTTGGCGATATTTCGCCAAGTGCCGCCAAGCTGGGTGAGAATTTGAATGAAACAAGCTGGCCAACGAACTCGGTCGAGACATTCATATATACTATGCACATATTTAATCTTATTCAAATCGGTTTATATATACGAGAGTTACAGCGTGACAAAAATACGATAGTTTGAAAATGTCAGTCACCCTAGAAAGTCAAACTTTTATATCTCAGACATTTTTAAAGATAAAGACGAAACAAAACATGCTTCGGAATCCTTGTATTAAGGTCAAACTCTTAAGAAAAAAAAAATATTTTCCAGTTTTCAGTTTATTTGCACCGCTTTTTTAAATTTTGAATTTTGAATTTTTTTTAAATGGCCGCCATTTTGATACAAAATGGCGGATGAAGCTGGCCAACGAACTCGGTCGAGACATTGGTATGTACTAAGCGTACAATTAATTTAATCCAAATCGGTTTATAAATACGTGAGTTATCGCATGACAAAAATCAGATATAGCCTTTTTTTGCGCCCGGGGAAAACACGGATTTTGGCGCCTCCCCTCTTCCGCAAAGAAAATTTACAAAGAGAACTTTACTAAGTTTTTAACAGCCGACTTATTTTTAAATTTAAAATATGTAATTATAAAATACGTAATACTGAACTACACAATTTGCTTTGTCAAATATTGATTTTTTAAAACTTTGAAAACGTAATCGAAAGGAACCGAAAAATATTTCACTTTATACAGATTTCCACCTTAGCAGGTATAATTGTTAACATTCTTTTTGTTGAAAACATATAATTTTTTCATTTAAGACTGGATATCGTTACGGACAGATTTCATTTTCATAGATTTTACGGTAGTTGTAGTGGCGCAATTGCGGAGTTTAAAGTCACAGTGATATGAGTGAGACTTTATATTAGTCACGCGAAGACATTATCACAAGCTAATAGTAAACTTATGGGAGAGTTCTTGACAAATATCTCGCTTGCGTTTTATTACTTTTAAGTATTTTTTTTCCCTTGGGATACCTGAAGTCGATATCCAATGTTGTGAATTTGTACGTTTTCAAACTTTTTTTTTTTTTTTTCTTTGTATTCGGACACTATTATTTTTGAAAAACTGTTTGGAACCGGTTCTGAAATTAAAAAATCCCTTATATTAAAAAAATGCAACCCAAATCAAAAAAGTATTAACACACAGCGTTTGGTTATTAGGTATCACATGAAAAATATATATATATATTAAAATTCAAGCGATAATTCTGAAAAGAATGCTCTCATAGGTTTAATATTAGCGTGAGAGTGTTTTTGCGTGAGATTACACCAGCCACGCAAAGAAACTGGAACGCTAACGTTAAACTTGTGGAAGTGCTCTTTAAAAATTTTCTCTGTTGCATTTTAATATTTTTAAATGATTTTCTTTTTTTTTTTAACAATAGCTTAGGTTGAATTACAACTGGGTTAGTAATTACTTTTTCAATTTTTGTGTATATGTATATATTTTTAAATTACTTTTACTTTCGGTTTACTTATGGATTTTCCGGATGCGAGGCATTTTTATCCAAATTTCATATATATATACACTTTTGTATCAAACGAAAAAAAAAAAAAAAATCTAACAACCATTGTCAAACGGCACTAAGAAGCCGAGTGGTACGTTTTACACAAATAAACAAGTTGTTGTGATCTTATCTTAAAATAAATTCTAGTCATAGGGCAACGTAAGTTAAAAGAAAAGAATAATACAACGCTCACGTTAACTAAATTAATTAATTAGAAATAATTAATGAAATCATAAGGCGAAATGCAATTTTCCCCCTTGATTCAAACATAAAATATATAATGTGAACTTTAAAAAGCTCACTATCTTACTTAAAAGGCGACTAAAATAATGAAAAATATGTTACAAGTTAAAAATTATGATGAGCTTGGAAAGCTTGAAAGTACTAAGAAGTTTTAAATAAAATGTATATTTTTAACTTGTAACATCTTTTCATTATTTTAGTCGCCTTTTAAGTAAGACAATGAACTTTTTAAAGTTTTCATTACATATTTTATGTAGAAATAATTAATAAAAAGAATATGCATTGTGTGATTTAACGATGGCCCATCACTTATGAATTTCCCGCCAAATTTAATTATAAAATATTTCGACATAAAATATCTGTTATAAAATTAGTAATAAAATCTGCGATGTAATTGTAAATTAGGGATGCACCGAATAGTGATTTTGGCCGAATACCGAATATTCGGCCAACAGGCCAACCGAATACCTAATATTCAGCTAGCCGAATAGTAACTGCTAGGCCGAATCCCGATTATTCGGCCTGCCAAATAGTAACTATTCGACCGAATACCGAATATTTGGCTTGTCGAATACTTTTATATTTCAAAGTTTAAAGGCATTAAAATGCTAAACTTTAAAACAATTTTACATAATATTTAAAACAGAAACTTTTATTCTAATAAACAAGAGCTTTTTTTAAGTAAACTTTATGCTGAAAAAAATCTGCTTTGAGTTATTTAATAAGAGGATAGTTATAAAAAAAATTTTAATTAATAAAATATTAAATTTCACGGCTTCTTCTGAGAATTAAAATAAATGAATAAAATTTTCTTAAATTCTAAAACAAACATTTTAAAATCAAAGAGAAATTGTGAAAAAATGGGAAGAAAAATTGTACCGGATCATATATTTGCTTGTCAGGAAGAGATTAAAGTAAAAGTTAATAAATAATGCAATCGATTCAAATTTTATATGGTGATAATTTAGGAAGAATAACTGTTCTACTCCCTTTGATTAAGCAAGGAAGTTTTTAAATGCATCATAGATCGGTGTCTGGAGTGGGCAATCATTTTCAGAGATTGTAAACGTTGTTCTTAAAATCTTAGCAAGAAACAGATTATTTACCGGACAATGTTGAGGAACTTGCATTTGTACATAATTAATTCCTATGAAAATCCTCGTGATTGGTTAATTTTCTTAAATAATACTTAACAAACAGCAAATAAGTAATGTAAAAACATTCTCTTTTATTTAAATATGATTCTGTTTCTAATTATTCTGAATATGTTTATAAGTTGACTGTTAAACGTAGAAGTTGTATAAGGTTTTAAAAAAATATGTTTTAAAAGTTTTTTAAATTATTCGGTTCGGCCAAATATTCGGCATACCGAATAGTTTGATATTCGGCCAAACCGAATATTCGGTAACAGGGCCGAATAGGCCGAATACCGAATAGATACCGAATATTCGGTGCATCCCTATTGTAAATGAAATGTACCTAAAAATAAATTAATTAATATCGATTAAGCCTAGAAGAGATTACACACATCAATTTTCACTAAAATAAAAAAGACTAGGATTAAATTTCGATTAAATGAATTTATTTACAAATTTAAGTTTAAATGCCATATTTACAAAATTAAGAAAATTATAAGCAAACAAGAATAATTTAAAGAAGAGCTTACGCTTCCACAACATGGAAAATTTCTTTTACAATTATACTGTATTTATAAATATTTTGATAAGAAATTACGAAGTAATAATAACATTCATATGATTTTATCATTCTTAGATTTTTGATTCAAACTTATTAAGTATCATTTATTTTCTTTTTCTTATATTTTTTAGAGCGCCATTTTTACTTTCTTCTATCTTTACAAGAAGAAAGTATTGGATTCGTGAAAATTTTCGACTTTCGATTTTCGACGGATTTACATGTTTTAGGTTAGGGGTAAGAGATTCCGAAAAACATGTTTTTGCAAAATGTCTGTCTGTGATTCTGTCTGTCTGTCCGTCTGTATGTATCTGACACAAATTTTGTGGGCGCTCTATCTCAAGAACTAATGCACGGAATTTAATAAAAATTTATATTCAGTTAATCCCTGATATAAATTGGTGCTGATTAGTTCTTGGTGTGAATCGCTTCAACAGGAGGCGCTGCTATGCAGCATTTTTCACGATTTCCACAATAGCTCGATCTCCAGAACTAATGTACGGATTTTCATCAAACTTCAGATTCAGTTAGTCCTTGACATGAATTGACGTTTTATACATTTTGCTGTAAATCGCTCAACAGGTAGTGCTATTATGCTGCATTTTTTGAGATTTCCGCAATAGCTCTACACTGTAAAAAAAATTCCGCAACGTTCCTGGGAAAAAATGGGCAGCTGAGTTGCCCATTATTTCCAAGAAACATTTCTTGAAAATGACTGGAACTTTACTGTATATGTTAAAAACTTTCTACAGAAATGCCAGTAAGTTTCCTGCGAAATACCAGGAATATTTCTGTTGACAGCAAAACATTACTGACATTTCACAGCATACGGGATCCGCAGACGATTTTTACATTTCCAGTTGACAATTTTCGCTTTATTATCATTATTTGTTAGAATGAAAAAATATTTTGAAATTGACATCAAAATTATTATTTATAATTTACACGAAAAAATAAATTTTCAGTTAAAATTCAATAAAGTAAATATATATATGATAGATTGTTTCTGAACTTTGCTTAAAGTATAAAAATATATAAATGTAAATAATAATTAGAAAAAAAAATCTAGACCATAAAATATTTTGGATTTTCGTCAGTAATTATGTTAGTTTACAAGTTAGATAAAATACATATAAATTTTCATGAAAAAAAAAAAAAAAACTAAACGTAATTGTATATTTTTTCCGAAAATAAAAAGAAATTCAAATTTGCAGCAATTCAAAGTGTCAAATAGATATCAAATTTAAATCAAATTGTAATAAAGTGTTAAAATATAAAATTAATTAAAAAAGAAAAAAAAATGTCAAGAGGTAGCATCGAACTCGGGCCGTACGGGTGGCGTGCGAGCTTTCTGCGTCCACACCACGAAAGACACGTTGAGAGCTGCAAACTAATGGGTATTTGAAACGTATGCTAAACCTCGGTATCTAATTTCTGAGGCCCATTTGAAGAAATCCTTTCACAAGAATAATTAGAGATAAGGACTCTAAAACATACTTTAAATTAATCAAAATCGGTGAGAATCATGTTTGATGGTCCCCTGGTTAATGGAGATCCAAATAATAGGTGTATTTTTTTTACACGGTCTGCTCGTTAAACATTCCACAGACAAGTACGAGAGATAATCTCTTAGCGATGTCACAGCGGTATTGTATTTTCATCTGAATTGTCTTGACAATAGAGACGTAAAGGATTATGTCGTCTATTGATTTATTTGCATTCCATATTGATTTTTTTACATTCATTTAAGGAATTCGTTTTCGACACTCGCGCGCGAGCAACGGATTATAGCAAAAAAATAATAAATGGCGGCCTCAGCGTTTTGCTGTTTCCAACTTTTGTTCAGGAACGTTTCAGATAAGAAAACCAGAATTTCACAGGAAAGAGCTAAATTATTCTGAAAACCTGAGAAAAGGCGAAACGTTCCTGGATTTTACATGGAACGTTACCATTTTTTTTTACAGTGTATCTCAAGACCTAATGCTTGGAATGTCAACAAACTTCAGATTCTGGTTTACCTTGATATGAATTAGTACTGTTTATATTTTGGTGCAAATCGCTCAACAAGTGGCGCTGCTATGCTGCCTATTTTCAGAATTTCCACTATAAGTCTATCTCAAGAACTAATGCACAAATATTCATCATACTTCATATTTAGATATACTGTGATATGAATTGAGGCTAAATTGATGTAAATTCTTGTGCTATTTAAATGATTTAATTGATGTGATTTATATAGAAGAAAGTTTTGTGATGGCCGCAACATACTAGTTTATGTTAATGTTACTTTTTTATATTATATTATTCTAATTTTGGATAATTTAGATAGCTTGGATCCCAGGTGACGAATGCCCTAATTACTTAATAATCTATATCAGTTGCAATTTTTATTAAGTGGTAAATACCTGACAAGCCAATCATTAATGGCGATGGAAGAGGGCTCATCGCTGTTCTGGCCAGGCTGGCTCGGTCACAGGAATTTTATTACAGGTGCGTCAGGCTCACATTCTGCGTCCAGGCGCGCGATCCATCGGGAGAGAACCTTCACTCTCCGACGACCAATCCGTGCATCTGATTCAGGATCGGCTTCCGCCGGGCGCACTGCTGCCTTGAGATGATGAGTGCGTGAGGATCAGGTGCTACTAGTTTGAGAATCATACTATATTAAAAAAAAACATTTTCTACAAACCCCTCCAATTTCAATGGGCCGGGCTACAATCACAGTCGCCATCGTTGGCTTTAGAATCTCCAAATACGTGAGCGCTGATCTTAAATTCGGTCAGCGTATTTTTCCCATCTGCATCTCTTTAACCAAATTAGCATCTCTTCTTGAGGTTAAAGGTTAAGTACTATAAAAATAAATGCAATCACAGTCGCCCTCGTTGGTTTTAGAATCTCCAAATACGTGAGCGCTGATCTTAAATTCGGTCAGCGTAATTTTCCCATCTGCATCTCTTTAACCAAATTAGCATCTCTTCTTGAGGTTAAAGCTTAAGTACTATAAAAATAAATGAGGACCATTTTATTGCCCTAAAATTGCCCTGTTATAAATTTTTCATAAATCTTTCCTGTTCTGCATTGTACAGACGATCACTTTTGTCGCCGATAAGACTGGAGAGATGAAACAGGTGTTATTTGACTGGGATTCAAGATGTAACTTTGCATAAAATTCTCATTATAAGGCAAACAACAATTTTATTTATATATATGCACATACTATAATCGCATGTAAGGTATTTTTTATGAATATCTAGATCATTGTGTATTATAAAAATCAAATTTATATATCCGTATGATATCTAGAATATTTTATAAAAAGTATACATATTAAAAAAAAATATTAAAAATAACGCAAAATGTTCATCTGCGACTGGAATAGGTGTTGGAAGCAAGTGCTCTCCAGCAATGATCTAACTTATAATACTCCAAGTTCCATCAAAATGTATTGATAATGTAATAATGAGATTTTTGCTGCTGTACGTTCGATTTACGTTCGAACGTATTATACCTGGTTCATATTTTGCGATTTTTGGTAATATACATATCAAATTCTTGTTGTTTTCAAATTAAATAAACATATTTTAAACCAGAAATTTTATCCAAGAAAAAAAATTGCAAAGAAAGAAGAAACATTTCATCAAACAATTTTTCTCGATTCATTTAATAAAAACAACAACAACAACAACAACAACGTCAACAATAACAAAAAACTGTAAGGTTTGCTGTTATAAAATAAAACACGTCCCTTATGATATGTCAACAAAAACCTGAACATTTATTTTTCATTTGCTAAATACATTACCATTTTAAACAAAATCACATACCAAAACAAAATGACACACAGACACACACACAAACAAAATGACACACAATAATGTTATTTTCCATTTGTCAAGGAATTTCCAGTTTTTAAAAGAAGCAAGTTTATTTATTGCATTGTAGTTTACTCTGCTACTAGCTCTTTAAAGTGTATAATTTTTAAAATGCATAATTTAACTACTTAATCATTTTACAAATATTCAAGTTTGATATTTATAACATAAAACTAAATGCGAGAAATAGCATGCTTTTAAAATAATTCAATACAATATTATGGAAAATTTACAGAAAATATTGCTTAATTTGCGTTGTCATATTTAATTAACGATAGCAGCTTAATGAGCGTAAATATGCCGTTCTAAATTAATTGTACTCATACGCGCCAGTGAAAATAATGAAGATAACAATCACCAGGTGGCTCATTCATTAGCACAATTTTCAACAATTCTGTACAGATAAAACTTAACTAGCTGAAGAAAGTCACTTAATTATTTTATTGCTTAGCGTGATTTATCAGAAAATGCCATCAGGAAATTCTGAAAGTTTATTAATAACCACATAAAGTGGAGGCGAGGATATGATTATTCTTGATTGATGCAGTTCATGTCTCTATAATGTAATGGATAAATAAGAATCAGTGGGGAAGACCAAGCTACGCTTGGTTAAAATTAATTCGATGTAACAATAAATTCGATTGGTATTATTGTTATAAAGCAATTTATTTTATAACAATATTATTTACAGAAACAATCAATATTAAAACTATGTATGGTCGTGGAAAAAAAAAGATAAATTACCCCTACTAAATCTGCAGCTAATTATAATAAAAGAAAGTTACTAGTACAAAACGACTAGAAATAAAGTCTACTTTTAAGTGATGTATATAAAATTGGCTTAGGGGCCATCTGCAAATCAAAACCAATCCAAACTTTGTTTTTTTCAATGGCAACACCCAATTTTGAATATATATTTCAAATCCTGGGATCAAACCATGCCTAAAAACGAAATTTCAAGTCATTGGGATGATAAATTTTTGAATTATAAACTTTCAAAATTTAGAGCTTCTAATGTTAAATTACATTTTCATATTTTTACTAATATCTCCTGAAATGCTAATGCTAATGTGATAATTTTGTATGTGGTTATTATACTAAAACCCCCAAATATAAACACATTGAATTTGTAATTAAAAAAATTTCTAATATGAATTATGAAATTAATATTCGAAAAAAATATGAATCGCAACCTACAATTTTTTTTATAGATTTATATTCCTGCTTTATGTGAATTCTCAATTTCAAAATTTTCTACCAAGTAGTTTTCGAATTATGATTAAATAAACGGTCAAGTGCGAGTATTACTCGCGCACGGAGGGTTCCGTAGAATAAATATATGAATTTGTAATTGTATTATTAAAAAAACCGTTGCTAAAAGAATACTAAAACTTTTTAAAAAAGTATACAACGTAGGTTTGGGTATAACTGTATATACTAGAAAAGTGTAAATGAAAGTTCAAAGAGATAACCTAAATAATATCAAATATAGCTATTCTGTATAACTCTTTTTTTAATTTATCTTAATCTGTTTATGATGAATTTAATTTGGTACTGACAATAAAAGCCGTGCCTATTTACACTTCATTTGGCATTTCATAAAACTAAATTCAGCGTAGTAATAACCTTTATTTCTACAGTGTAGCTAAAGCAAAACCTTTGTTCAAAGTTTAAATTTGGCATTGTGATAAGCGCTCTTCAAAAGGAGGTCGCAAAGTTGCAACGCCGCCTTGGTCCGTGGCGCGTTTTACCAGATAGGTTTTTAATTAACTTTTAAAGTCAATCTAGGAGTTTTGAGGGATCAATCAATGCAAACTAGTCGCGAATCCCACAGTATTTATGTGATTCATTCTAATTAATCCTTCGAGGGCAGTGTTCTTAAACACATAATTTTAATCCCAAAATTGACAAAAGGCACCAATAATATTTAATTAATATTTTCCTTTTATAATGTACGTGAAAATAATCAAGTTTGTATTTTCTAATAATTCGTTTATAAATTCTGGCGTCAATCCATCATTTCTTTAGTTTATAAACAGAATTAGTCTGCACCGGAAAGGTTTAAGTGGTCGCAGTACTCTTAAAACCTCGAAATTATACAAAATTAAATTTTTTTAGGTGTTAAACTCCTATCTTTTCTGAACATTTTGATACAATTGTTTCCTTGAAATTCCCATTAGAACAGAAGTTATGGCTTTTAGAATTATATCCGCCCAATAGCTGAAGTGCCGTTTCCGAAACTGTGAAGTCATTTTTATCCAAATGACGTTTTTGGGCACAACGCGCAAGATACCTCAAAAACTTCTGAATATTTTTTCATGAAATTTTCAAAACATATATTTCATGTTATTCTGTATAAACTGAACCTAAAATTTCCTTTTTATTGTTCAAAAAAATACTGTTTTAGGTGATTATACTGTTGAAATTTTCAAAATTTCGTATTAGCTAAATGCAACATTGCATTTAAAATATAAAAATGCTTTAAATACAAATTTATTTACGTTCAGGGTAATTATTGCAATCTGAAGCATAAGTAAGCACTAAAATTTTCATTCTAGTTGCAATATTTATTCCTGCGCGAAAACTGTTATGCCAATTTTCTGTTCGCCAAATGCCTAACATTTCGAGCCGCCTAAAAATACTAATTCTGCATCATGCAATTTTTTAAATGCATGAAATGAAAGAACATACTACTTATATTTTTCATCCCAATTAAAATTGTGCTTTAAAATCATATACATTTTAAGACATTAAATGTTGAAAATGGTCTTTTTTTTTTTTCATTTTTTCCAATTTTAAGAGTCTTGAGACCCCTTAAATTAGTCTGTTTTTAATAATTTGACATTTATAGCTTTTATACTGCTACTGGACATTACATTACACATATATATCATTAAAAGTTGTTAACTAGGCATAGAGTACGCCGCCCCTGTCATTATGTATGTCCAAGCTGTCCGTATCTTTAAGGGTTAATATCTCGGCTAATTACTGACGATTTTTTTTCAAAAATCATTATCAACAATGCTTTTATACTTCTGCTGCGATAGGTACTTCCAGCTGCTCAATGCCTATAAATCGAAATTTATGTGTAACAGAAAATTGCGATTTTCTAAAAAAACTATGTGACCTAGGGTAATCGCTATAATTTCCCTGCAAGGTTTAAATTAACGTCTACTACCTCTAATTTTTTCATATTTTAGTTTCAGAAGATTCGGAATTAGATGGGGGGGGGGGGACATATTTTTGCGCTACATTTTCGGCAATATCTTTGAAAATATAATACCTAAAATTAAAAGCAATGTATTTTTGAGTTCAGCGTTACGAAAGCTTTCACACGATACCCCACATGATATACAAAGAAAAGAGTTTTTTTTTCAAATAGCATAATTACCCCCTCTACATTTTTACTAAATATATTTATGAATGTTTATTAATCTGAAAATATGTGGGTCAATAGTCTTTATTACTTCCCCGAATTTAAACTTTCCATGTTTCATAGTTTACGAGTAAAATGGCTGTGACAGACAGACACAAGAGGGATCTTATAATGGTTCCGTTTTTACTTTTTAAGTACGGAACCTTAAAAACGTCAAAATTATGGTTTAAGATGTGGGCCTATGATGTGCAGAAAAGTATAATTTGAAAATATATATTTTACTCAATTTATTGAAACATTTGAGTTGGCAATAGTCGAAACATATAAAGCGTGCGAAATGATCCTATTGTCAAGAAATAGTAAATTCATAGAAGTGACATAATCATTCGGTAGCATTTCAAAAATCGGGTACCGAGCTTCAATTAGGATACCGCCTCCAAAATAAGCTCATTTTAAAATAACTCATTTCTCTGAAACTAAACGTACGAATTTCATGAAAATTCGCTTTTAACTAATTTAAAATCTAACTAAAATCAATGTCCAATTCATGTATTGCCCTCAGGAATATACAGGGTGCAATATGTTATCTATCGCCGACCTTTAATTCCTCAACCGTTGGTCGTAGACATATAATTCCAATTACAAAAACGTTTTAAATGAGGTAAATATTGATGCTGTGGCATTATTTAAAGTAAAAAACCAATTTGATAAAAATTACGAAAACTAACTTTTATATGGTCCCCCAGTCCCTATAGTTATATTTAGTAAAAGTTTACACATATCATAACAGATATTACACAAAAAGTTTGACATCTGTATTTAAAAAAATGACACAGTTATTAAATTTCAAAGTTTGAGGTTTTTGAACATGATTTTGTCTTTTATTGAGGGATCAGTTAAAAGATGAATTAAAGTAATTCGAGATCAAAATCAGGGTGCAATGTCCTTTTTACGGCGAAACCACCTTCAGCCGGTATCGTCGGTACGTTTGAATGTTGTTAGACCCATAAAAGTTAGCTCAAATTTTTAGATGAAATAATCCTATTTGGTGATTCCCGTATTAGGCGATACCGGCTAAAGGTGGTTTTTCCGTAAAAAGGACATTGTACTGTGATTTTGATCTCGAATTACATTAATTCATCTTTTAACTGATCCCTCAATGAAAGACAAAATCAAGTGGAAAATCTCAAACTTTGAAATTTAATAACTGTGCCAATTTTTGTGGTACAGATGTCAAACTTTTTGTGTTATATCTGTTATGATATCTGTAAACTTTTACTAAATAGCTTATTACTAGCTATTTAGTAATATAGTTTATGACTACTATAGTTTACGACTTACATATAGTTTATGACTACTAGCTTATTATTAGCGGCGCTAATAATAAGCTGGAAGCAGCTAGGAGTCGTTCGGTAGCTTCATCGCCCCGAGCCCAACCCTTTTAGGTGTCTTTAATTTGTGTAATTTCCCTTTTAAATTTGTCCGGTTTCAATTTTTGATTTTTTTTTCTGTCTGGCTTTCGCTAGAGAGTGTTTCATTCGGGACGTGGCAGGGGACCTAGGAATCTTGCTTCCGCAAAAGAGTCGGAGTAGAGTAGAAGAATAAAGGGCTGCAGGCGAAGATGGGCCGCTCGCCGCGGTGGTTGAATTTACGTAATCCAAATTTCAAAGCTCTATGTCAACAGAAAGTGTCTGAAAAATGAGTCGCAAGATTTGACTGCCACACGCAAACATAATTGTAAATCAAAAGAAAGCATGTAATTAGGCGTGATTTTCAAGATACTTTGATTCCCGATACTTATAGAAGAGTGTTTAAAAAAACATTTTTACATTTATTTTATATTTTCCATTAGTTTTAAAGTTTCAAAATTAAAAATTAACAAATATACAAATAAACGTTTTCTGCTCATTTCAACTACTTTTCAGAAAGAAAAAAAACAACAACAAAAAACACAATTTCGTTTCCTGAAGCTTAATTTATTTGTGCCACCTCTATATTTAAAGAACAGAACTTAATACTATACTTTTAATCCCTTATAGTTTTCAAATATCTGAGACTGACACTTATATAATTTAACAAATCGTACGCTTTTAAAATTATTACATAGCTTTATTATTATGGAAAACTGACAGAAAGTAATGCTTAATTTGTGTTGTCAGATTTCGTTAACGATGCCTTAATAAGCGCAAATATGTCGTCCTAAATTAATCGCATCCATAAACACCTGCGAAAATATTGAGCATAATAATGTGCAGACGACTGATGCATTAACACAGTTTTCATCAGTTCTGCTCAACTAAAACTTATCTATCAGCAGCAAGGCGTTTAATTATTTATAGCTGAAGTCAAACTAGCGTGATTTATGAAAAAATGCCACCGGAGGGGTGGGGTGTGATTAAGAAAGTTGATTAACAACATAAAACTCGATTTTGTTGTTCGATTACGCTTTTGATTCCAAAAAGATACAAGAGATAAATGGGGGATGAAAGTTAGCTGTATTTATTAGTTAGAGATTTCCTAGTTAAAATTTATTTAATTAAAAAATTTAAATTAAATGTAAATTATTTTCACTTTTAAGCAATGTAAATAGCAATGGTGTAAATAAAGGTTCCCAATGAATGCATTACGTACTAAAAGCATATTCTGGTTTTAAAACGTATATAGATACATTAGAAAGGGCGGGGCTTCAATTCATGGGTTTCAAGCCCTATGAGGCAGTACATATATAACGTTATCAACTTTCTGGCAATTTTGAACTCTTTTCTCCCTTACTATGTCATACGTTATCATTCCTCGAAATCCCCCACCTAATGATATCGTTATCAGTGTCTGAAAATTCTTTTTATGTTTATAATATTTTTCTTTATTTTTCTTTTTATACGTTTGCAATGGTATACAGATATGGTTATACATTTATTATTCACATACTTCACTGATTTAAATGAAGAGAAGAAGACGATAAAATATCACTATTATATATGAAATACCTTTATAAGAAATGACACTTTACTCAATACTTATTATTTAAAAGTAGGGTAGATCGGGGCACATTTACGCGGATTTTTTTCAAGGAATTTTCTAATTTTATGTTTCAACTTAGGAAATTTTAGGCACTGTATTTTTATAAAGCAGTTAATAAAGTCAAAATTTGTGTACAGTTGTTGCCCTATTTGTGTTTTTAACCGTGAAAAACAATTTTTTAGGTCCAAGTCCTTTGCGTAAACTTGCCCTAGGTTTTACGCTTCAAGTGGGGCACTTTTACGCATATTATAAGTGGTACCAAGAAATAAGTGAAAATATTTAATCAAACTGAAATGTTTTATTTATAACTTAAAACACTGTTTAAAAAAATAATGAGAATTAATTAAAGAACATTTTATAGGCTAAACTGAAAACATAGGGCTTATTTCCAATTGAAAACAGAAACTATTTAGTCATCTTCATCATCACTGTTACAGTTTTTACAAACAAAAATATAAAGTATTTCTTTTTGCACGCTTGCCATGGGACCAACTTTTACGTCTAACAAGGAGAGGGCCAACCTTCTTAATCACAGATTTTGAGTATTTTAATATATGTTGTAGGGTAGATACCCCTTAGTGTCAGGTTCAACGGACTTTATCCAACGCTCCTTAGTTCTTGAGAAACCAGGGGGGGTGGGGTCTAATAGTAGTACACTACTTAAATACTTACTTTGCAACCAAAATAATCGGCTGGTCGTAGCTCAGTTGGTATGGCGTTTGCCGGCTGATCCGAGGGCCCGGATTCGGTACCTGTATGCGCTAAATTTGTTTTTCTCATATTTTGTTTTATAAATATACTTGTAAGTATAACTTAATAATCTCATTGTAAATTAAAATTTTCAATATTGTATATCAATTATAATTTTAACATCTTTAATTTTTACTTTTAACTAAATAGTTGCAATAAAACATCATAAAACTGTTAATTTTTTTTAAATCACTTTTAAAATGTATTTCATATATTCTTTATATATGCAATGATATTGAGCAATTGTGTCAATTCTTGATTTTAAAGAAACATCATTTACGCATTGCTTTAACAAAGGAAGAGTTTTTAAAGTAACAAGCATAATTATATTAAAAATTAGCACCAGAATTAAATTACAACCGTTTTTTTGCATATTAAAGATAGACTTCTTTCCATTATTACATACTAAGTACACACCAAATTTCAAGTCTCTATCTCAATTTCTTCGGGAGATAGAGCGTTTACAGACACACAGACAGACGGACGGCAGTTTTTTTTTTTCTAAAAATATGTTTTTCGTCATTTCCAGTGTCTGAAACGCGTAAATCCGTCAATTTTTTTTTTACTTTTAAAACGATTACAAGACTTACCCTATAATACGTATGATGGGTAAGTAATAACACTGAGAATACACATTCATTGATTTTGCACAAACAAAAAGACACCATCGATGACAGAAGGAGCCTTTTTTCTGAAGCTGATACTTTAGGGGGCTGGTAATTTAGGTTCACAAATACGGATCTAAAATTACTAACACCCTTAAAATATCGATTTAATTATTGATAACCTAAATTGCACAAGGCCTTTAATTAATTGAATGATCTACGAATCCTCAAATATTTTTATTCTAAAGCGTTTAAGTTAATTAATTATGAAAATTTCTTACTTTCTTGGACACACTGTCTGGATGACATTTTGCAAAATCGGATGATAATAATACTAATTTTATGGGGAAATAAACATCAGTGCCACCATTTATTAGTTTTGGTCCAAAGCCAAAAACATTCAGCTTTATAGAAGTAAAGTAAAAATATAAAATAGTTTAGTTTATATCCTCCTCGATTCGGAAGCACCACATGTGATACATCAGAACCGAGGAGGATACTAGGGTTTTCGGAGAGAAACTTCGTTTAGCAAATTTTCCTTGCCTGGGTAAGGCGAGTTTTGAAACTCAGGTCTTCATTTCATTTAATATTTTTCATATTAACATTACTTACCGCTTGTAAGTCAAATTTGAAAGCATTTCACTTTAATCAAAATACATGATTATAGTTTAAACATTTGCATTTAGACAACTTGTACTATGAACGCCCCTTGTATATTTTAAATGATGCTATCAAAAGATATTTATGAATGACACACATATTCGTCAGCAAAATTTGAAATTAATTAATTTTAATTAAAATTATATGATTAAAGTTTGAATCTTTGCATTTAGACAACTTGTACTATGAACGCCCCTATAATTTAAATGATGTTATCAAAAGATATATATGGATGACATACATATTCGTAAGCCAAATTTGAAATTAATACATTTTAAACAAAATTACATGATTAAATTTTAAATCTCTGCATTTAGACAACTTATACTATGAACGCCCCTTGTATAATTTAAATGATTTAATTAAAACATATTTATGAATGACACACATATTCGTCAGCAAAATTTGAAATTAATTCATTTTAATCAAAATTATATGGTTAAAGTTTGAATCTTTGCATTTAGACAACTTGTACTTTGAACGCCCCTATAATTTAAATGATATTATCAAAAGATATAATATGGATGACACACATATTCGTCAGCCAAATTTGAAATTAATCCATTTTAATCAAAATTACATGATTAAATTTTAAATCTTTGCATTTAGACAACTTATACTATGAAAGCCCCTTGTATAATTTAAATGATGCTATCAAAATATTTTTATGGATGACACACATATTCGTAAGCAAAATTTGAAATAAATTCATTTTGATTAAAGTTTAAATCTTTGCATTTAGACAACTTGTACTATGAACGCCCCTATAGTTTAAATGATGTTATCAAAAGATATATATGGATGACACACATATTCATTAGCCAAATTTGAAATTAATTCATTTTAATCAAAATTACATGATTAAATTTTAAATCTTTGCATTTAGACAACTTGTACTATGAACGCCCCTTGTATAATTTAAAAGATTTAATTAAAACATATTTATGAATGACGCACATAGTCGTCAGTAAAATTTGAAACTAATTCACTTTAATCAAATTACACGATTATTATAACAATTATTTAATATTCTTTTAGATAAACGAAACAAATAAACCGGTCTGTTAGAAGCAAGTACATATCGCAACAATATTTAAATTAGTCCTGTAAAATTCATTTGGATTTTAAGTAACGTAAAAATAAATGTTAATAATGTTAAGTTCGTTCGTATAAATTTACATATCAACAAATATTTGTCATACATATTATGTAATTTTGGAGACATTTACTTAATAATCTTCATTATTAAGAAGGTAGTTGGTAATAAAAGTTCTAACATAACTTCTTGAAATCTAATAAATTTAATGAAATTTTCTCTAACATCGTAGCGTTTCCAAAACTAATTAACAAGAATGATTTATTAAAAGTGAAGATTATTAAAGATTTGATTTATAGTAGACAGAGATTACTGATTTAATTATGCACGAAAATTTTGTAAAAGACTCCAATAATTTCTTAATGTCGCAACAGATTAAAAAAGACATTCCTCTGCCTGTCAAACATTCAATCCTTTTTAGTTGAAATTATAATAAGTTGTCGGTCTATTATATTAAAATCTGTCAGTCTTTTTGTGTTTCACGACTACTTCTCCTTGAATATGAAATGCAGTGCGATGAAATTAACATCAGTTATCCCCATTTGAGGTTATCATATAAGATCTGAGAATTTTAAAATAGGAAATTATTTCCCAGATATTTTTTTCTAACTGTTAACGAAGTTTCTCATAAGATGGCAGTTAAATTACTGAAGTTTTGTGAAAAGGAATGAAAAAAAAAAGGGTACATAATAGAATATCATCTGCTATCCGAAATGGGGTGAACAAATGTCTTTATTTTTGTTTTATTTGACCAAATGGATTTTGTGAATTAGTTTACATTCCCGTTTTTACCCGACTGAAAAGAAGGATTATGTGTTTCACGCGTATCTGTGTATGTGAATTTCTTTATACCCTCGAAACATCCCAACGGCTGGATGGATTTTAATGAATGAGGTCTCTATCGATTCGTCTTAACGGCCCGATGGTTATAGGCTAGGTTTTGTTTTTATAAATTCAAAATGGCGGCCATAAAATACAAAATGGCGGTAGAGACGAAAGAAAAAATTTACGCACCCTATTGAGTGGCATATCATTGGATAGGTCTTTCAAGATGAAGACGATGTTCCATTGACTATTTTACAGTCAGAAGCTCCGTTAAAATATTATACAACCTGGAAGTTGTGTATGTATTGTAGATGTCTAGCTTTACTGCAACTTTAACCATCATAGACATCTATAGACCTCATCAAAACAGTGTTTATAGATAGCACTGTAAATTAAAATGTCTGAAATTCAGTCACTTAAGTGTCTGAAACGGAGTGTTCAATTTTCATACATTTTAAAATGTCTGAATTTTTTCAGACACTTTTTGCGACTGAATTTCAGACACTTGAAACGTCTGAATCGCAGACATTTTTTGTAAGCATTTTATGTAGCCATGTTTGACCACGCTGAATACTGGGAAAATATCTGGCCGTTGTCCTGCCCCCTCTACCCCCATACCGCCTGATTTTCTGGTGCTCCCAATTTTAGTATGCAATTTTCAGAAAGCTGATAATTTAAATCTTTTACGACATTGTACTAATTATAATGAGTATTTTGTTTCAGGAGTAGAATAAGATTAAAAAGAGAAAATATTTATCTAAATATTAGATTTTTTAAAATTTTGTTTTTAATCTTACTTTACTTTAAAAGTTCAAAATATTGATTATAATCAGTACAATTTCGAAACAGATTTAAAATATAAGCTTCGCAAATATTGCACATGAAATTTGGGGGAACTAAAATCGTAAGAGAACGGGGCACTACCCATGCTTTAATCAAGGAGTCCTTTTGCAAAAAATGCAACCCTGCAGTATTGTTAGCTAAATACAGATGCCCGGTATTCGGGAGTATCCGTTATGGAGGTTAATGGGCATTCCCGAATAGCGGATACTTCGATTTAGCGAATACTTTTTTGATCCGCAAGGCATACATATTTGTATTATTTTTACCTCACAAAAGCAGGCATCTCCGATTATCCGACAAATTTCGCGGTCCCGAAGTGTCCGCTATTAAGGGTTTTTAAGGTATATGGATATATATTTTTTTATCTTGTCCTACTCTAAAAGTTCAACATATTTATCATAGTCGGTGGAATGTCGAAAGAGATTTAAAAAATCCCGTGTACGCGAAAATGGGCAAGAAAATCCCCCTCCCGTCCCGCCCCCCAAAAAAGGAAAATTCATATAATTCAAAAATTAGATTTTGCCCCATAGGCAATTTTACATATGCATCAGATGATAATCACAACAGCTATATAACCATGAGTAAATAATAAAATAGTAAATAAATATTCTATTTTAATAGCATTGAGATAAAAAAAAATTACTTCTAATTTCAAAACTTAGCCATTTTTGTATTTGTCATTTAAGTACATATAAATAAAATAGTTAAGTCATTTTAAGTAGTAAACATGTGTAATATTTTTTTTTCTTTTTAAATATGTGGTAATTTGTCATGCTTAGTTAAAAGTAAACACCGGTTTGGTATCTAATTTTATATATCATTCTTCGGAATATGTATATAATTTTCTTTAAACATATTCCGTATTCAATTTAAAATTTTCACCCGCTATTGCTTAAAAATGTATATCATTATTATTCTTTTTTATGGAACAACACGATATAAGTCATATTTAATTTATTTTATTTTTTATTCCTGTAAAATTTGTATCCTTTGAATATGAGCTAAATAGATTTTATATATTTGATAAGAAAATAATGATCTAAGAAATAGAAAAAAAAACAAAAAACAGAAGAAAATAGAAAGTAAAAAAAAAAAAAAAAAAAAAAAAAATACATCAGACAGTATACGTACTATTCTTAATTGTTTGAAAAACGTTTTGAACATAAAAAAGCAGTTATTAAATGGCTTAAAAATATATTTAATACTGTATCATATAAGTAAATACGAACTTTTAAAAATATAAGGCAGTTTTATACATAAACTTCATATCAAGGCATAAACAACTCTTTATTTATGTCTAAATTATCATGTGTAATTTTTTTTAGTGCCAACAATTACTTGTACCAGAACCGTTGCAAATTCGATTGCAGTAAAAGGAAATTTAATAATTATTTCTCGCATTACTCAATTTTAAAAATTTTAAATCATGAACAAAATATCGCAAAAAAAAAATGCTTGCATATAAATTACAAAAATTAATATACCAATTTAAAAAACACAAAAAAATATTAATTAAACTTTATAATTATACTGCTAAACAGCAACGTAAACTGCAAAATATGAATAAAATGTTCTCCGTTTGTTTAATGTTTCGAAAATTTTACTGGATGATATAAAAAATTCATATTATTTTTAGAAATTTGGTAAATGTTAAATCTGAAACATTGGATATCAAAATTTACGATTTTCAATAATAAATTAAAAAATCAATAAGAATAAATCTTTCCGTGATTAAAAACTGCAATATATACAGTCAAATTTCACAATATTAATGCTTTTTTCCAATCTGAAAACTTTTCCTAATATCATAATAATATGAATCATCATATTTAGCTCCAAAATAATAATAATAACAAAAAATAAAATACATGCCTGATGTCATATACTACAAGCATTTATAGTCAGTAAACAGTAAAAAACATAGAATAAACACAGTTACAAATGGCTTCAATTTAATGTTTTTATCTCTGATAAATGAAGCGATGAATCATTCAACTTTTCAAACCTATGTTGCAAGTTTTGTTTTTGAGCAAAGACAAATTATAATTATTTCACATCACCCTATCGAAAATGAAGATTAAACTATCACTCATTCGTTTATTTACAAAGGTCAAGCAAATAGAATTACAGTATTGCTATTTAATTTTCAAAACAATTATATTTCATTCCGTTACATTAAGAAGGCATATAACAGACGACCGTTAGTGAAATCAAAAATTTAGCATTAAACTACAGAAAAGAGATAAATTTTTATAAACGATTTCACTCATATTCAAAGGTATAGAAATCTATCGGAATAAAATATTAGAATTAAATATGACTTACTCGTTCGTTCTATAAATACCCAGATTAACACATATCCTTTTAATCCAAGCAATGGCGGCGGTGAAAATTTAATTCTTTCTGTTCTTATCTCATGAAGGTGCTGTAGATGACACGCGCGGAAATCAGCGTTCTGATTGGCTGTTAAGAATAGTACCAAAGATGATGTTTAACTATCGCTTGGAGCGTACCGTCTTAAAATCAGACGGTTGTTGGATAATTTACACATGTTTCTCGGTTCGTTTATAGCATGATCATAGTAAGACATTTATGTGTCTTAAATTTAGACGTCTGTTATGTCTGAATTTTCAGATTCAGACACTTAAGTGACTGAAATTCTTTTTCAGTCACATATGTGTCTAAATTTAAGACGCCTCTATTTGCAGCGAGGAATTAACAATTAAACACAACTTAAAAGTCATCAATACAATTAAATAAAAAAAATAGGTAAGTAATATAAACAAGTAATATAAAAAAATATTTCAAGTCAATTCCTACTTAGGTCAATAAGAGACTTTTTTTCTTCCATTCTTCTTTCCTCCTGAGTGGCGCTTAAAATGCCTTGATCAAGAAGAGGGCTCTCTCTGTCTTAAAACACCTTGATCAAGAAGAGGGCTCTCTCGATTATTTAAAATTAATTAATTTAATTTAATTAATGAATTAATATTTAAAAAAACTGGATTAACATCAAGTGTCATCAACTACAAGTTTAAAAAAATTTATTTGAGCTTGATTGGATGAATAATAAGTATTTTATTAACGATTGAAAATTTGAACAAGATATATATAGCGAGAGTGTGAGCTAATAGTAGGAATTGAAGAAAAAAAGTAGCTTCACATTGATGAGAAATAATTAATTAGTTCGCTTTTTACGCAGTCGGGATTTTTGATTTTTAAAATTTAATTGTTTATAAAAAAAAGTAATGTAAAGAACATTCATGTGACTTTTTTTCCCCATTCACTACAATTATTAAAGCTAAAAGTTTTAACATTATTGATCCGCTGAATTTGCTTAAAGTGTTAATTGAATGGACTGTGATAGAACATGGAAATTTGAGCATGGAATCTGAACATTATGCACGTGGAATATGCTTAAAATAAACGTGTTTGCAGGGCCTGATTAAGCTTTGAAGCTAGGAGAAGCACAGTATCTTTTTTTATTTTGGAAAAGTTTTCTAAATTCTACTTACAAGGAAATTCATCAATACTTCAAATCTTTTTCTCGGGTGTAGCTTAGCTGCGCTTACATATATATTATTTAATTAAACAGCTTTTTTATGTTACGTGTATATATTAAAGATAGAGTATATTTGTAGTATATATATTTGTTGTATGTACGAGGTGTGGCTATTAAATAACCAGAACGACATCATAAAACTTTTTTCTCGTCACCAATTATATCAGAAACTTTTTCCCTTCAATAAATTTTCCTTGGCGATCTCTGCATCGCATCATCCGATTTTCCTACTGTGCAAAGCAATGCTGGAAGACCTCTTCTGTCAGCTTGTTGAGAGTCACAGCTGCTTTTGCTGTAACCGATTCCATGCTCTGAAAGATTTTCAAATTTAGCTTAGATTTGATCTCTTTAACCCTTAAATGCCTGACTTTTCAAAAATCATTGTAATAATGTTTTTCGGCTTTCATTTTTTAAATAAATCATGAGAAAAATACTTAAAAAAATCATATTTTGTTTTAAGTATGGTTTACGGCTAAAAAACAGTTTGTTACTAATCGGCAATACTGGCCTTTAATTGAAAAAATAATTTTCCTTGATAAAATTCTATAATATTAAACAAACAAGAATTTTAGGAACTATAATAAGAAATAAATTTTACTTGCTCACTGCAGAACAAAATAGGGTATTTCGCAAGCTTCCAAACAAAACAAAAAGAACAAGTAGCAACAATTGAAAAAAAAAAAATCTATTTTTATTCTTAAACAGCACAAGTGTTGCCATCTCCATGTTGAAAATCGATTTAATAATATTTTCAGAATGTATTTTATTGGCAACATTAGGCATTATAGCTTCAATATCATTCTAATAGTATTTTAGAACCTAAATTGGGTGTGTTGCCGAAAAGCAACACCCGGCATTTAGGGTTAAATAAATGGAAGTCACAGAAGGCTACACCAGCGGAGTACGCTGGATGGTATAACATGGGGACGGTGTGCTTTGTGTGGAACGCTTTCACAGACAAAGCGGAATGGGCTCTGGAACATTGTCCTGGTGAAGAATCCGGAATAGTTCATGTTGAATGTTTCATGCAAAATCTGACGAATACTTTCTTTGTCGATTCCTGTCAGCTCAACAGCAGCTCGGATATTCAGACGACAATTTTTGCGAATCAATTGACCAATTTTTTGAATGTTTGCGCCAGATTCTGAGATACATCATTGTCCAGGACGCTCATCGATTTCGGGCGTTTCTCGTCTCTCTTTGAACCTTTTAAACAATCCAAAAACTTCAGTGCGCGATAAACATTAATGTCCATACATTTCTTTTAACATAAAATAAGCTTTTCTGGCAGTTTTGCCGAGAAACTTGTGATTAATCCGTTGCTCCGTCTGAACGCTTATCGTTTCCGGCGAGTCACTGGCGCACGTTCACTCCGAACAAATGTTACAGCCAAACTAAGTGACACGTGATCTTGACGACTCAGCAAGGGATGGAAGAGATACCACGTAATAACATCAAGGAAATTCGGCTTCATCAAGCTCGCTGTTTGCCGATGACAGCACCAGTCCATTAATAGCCACACTTCGTAGAATTACAAGGGTGATTTGTAACAAACACATCAGGATGTCAAATGAAAGATTAACGCTAACTGCCTATGGATCATTTTAAAATTTGCTGCTTAGGTAAGTTTACTGATGTAGTGTGGCTTGTCTCTTGCACTAGACAGGGTCGAAACTAGCCTTTTTTGCACCTGGGGCAAACATAGACTTTAGCGCCCCCCCCCCCCTCTTCCACAAAGTATATTTACAAAGAGAATTTTACTAATTTTATAATAGACGACTTATTTTAAAATTTAAAATATGTAATCATAAAATATGTAATACTGAACTACGTAATCTACAGTGGCGGATCCAAGGGAGAGGTCCCTCTGAACATCAACAAAAATATTCTAAAGATCATTTTTAAAATGACATATTCAGTAGAGTCCCGATTATCCGAGTCCCGTCTAACCAAGTTTCCGCTTTCACCGAGTTATTTTCTTCTGATGGACTGATGGCTTCTATTATTATGAAACAGTCATTATAAATGAAGTGTTAGGTGCAGATGAAAGAGCAGTCGTAAAAAGTTAGAACTCTGATTTGCTGGTCCGAATGGGAAAAAAAATGGCCATAATTTTTTTTGCAAAAAAAAAAAAAATAATAATAATAATAATTATGGCCATTTTTTTTTTGGCAAAAAAAAAAAAAAAAAAAAAAAAATTATGGCCATTTTTTTTTCCATTCGGACCAGAAAATCAGAGTTCTAACTTTTTACGACTGCTCTTTCATCTTCACCTAACACTTCATTTATAATGGCTGTTTCATAATAATAGAAGCCATCAGTCCATCAGAAGAAAATTATCCTTTCCATAGGTATAATCCTTCATTTGGCGCCCCTTCGTTCTGGCGCCCGGGGCACATGCCCCCTCTGCCCGCCATTAGTTTCGGCCCTGGCACTAGACAATCTTTTCCTTCCAAAAACATTACAAACTCAATGCAAGTTATTAAATAAATGAAAATGGGAATTAAAGGTACCATTTTAGAAGCATTTTAGGGCCCTCTTAAATTTTAGAGAGGAATCTCGTGCTTCATGTGTCTCTTGGATAATCAGGGTTTGCGTGTTTGTCCTAATCATATCAACCCACAGTACAGACTATAGCGATATTCTTCTGGACGATATTCACTTAGACGAGTTCGATAAGTAAACAACTTAGAAAACAATGACAATTTCTCCAAATTTTTATTCAAAATCCTGCTTTTCAATGGAATTTATTGTCCATATGACGCCATTTTCTTATAAAGACATTCTACTACAATTGCGACAAAATGCTTCGAAATTTAATTTTATTAATTTTCAGTTTATTTATATTGTAAACATGATTTCTTTCTTATAAGAAAAAATAAAATAAAATTAGTTTTATAACTATTTTTCAAATGTAAAATTAAATTACATTTCTCTACCCCCTCCCCCTCCTCCTCTCATAAAAAATTCTAAAATACCATGCAATGGAAATGCACCGGGATGTTACGCCAGCAAGTTTATTACTAGAAATAGTTTTTTGAATTCTTTCAGTTGTGAATGTCAAATAGTTTTTCAAGGAGTTTATAGGTATTGAATAAATTATTAAAGAACATAGTGCGAGGATTTTTACATTATTTTCAAAATTATATCATACAATTACTATTAGATAGGCTGTATTTTCCAATCTTAAGTTTGATTTCAATTTTGGTAGATTAAATTTGTTGGATTTTATACTTACTCAAATTAAGGCTTACCAAAATATAGTTTTTGCATTGCTGTATCAAGTAAGAGCATATAAGTGGAACAATTAGATGAGAAATTTATATGAAATAAAGTTTGCAACTATGTGACTGAATTAAGTAATTGCCGAAACGTCAGTGAAGGCTTACTGTGGAGACACGAAAAGTTTTGGTTTCTGTTAGTCTGTCTGTTAGTCTGTCTGTTAGTCAGTCTGTTAGTCTGTCTGTCTGTTCCGCGATAACTGCCGCAAAAAGCATCCGATCGGCTTGAAATTCACTGGACATGTTGATGAGGTACCCGGACTTAGCTGTATAGTTTTTGGTTAAATTTGGTTCATTCGTTCGGGAAATATGGAACATTTTATTTTGCTCTATAATGCTTTTCTCTGGCAAGTCAGACGATTTTCAGATTTTCATTTGTTGAAAGAAATGGCTCATATGAAAAATGGATTTAAATGGTAAATTTTTGATGCTGAACTTTTTAAATAAGATTATTAAATTATTCCAATTAGTTTGAAATTTTGTCAATATATTTGCAAGATTTTTTTAATTAGGTTTATAATATTGGGGGAATTTTATGCATGTTTTCCAATAATATAAATGATTTTGTTTTATCAATTTGACATAATGCATATTTCCTTTTTTTTCCTTTTCTTTCATCTGTTGCCTAGCAACGTATTTGGTCCTAATAATATTAGTATAATTGCGTGTATAATGTTTGAATAAATCCAGCGTCAAAACGGTTGAATTAATGCATTTGTATCTTTCCATATAGATGGATTTTAGCGCAGAAATAAAAATAGGCAATATTTCATTTATTTTATTTATTTTATTCAAATATTTTGCTTAAAAATACAAAAGTTCATTATTTTCATAGAGAATAACGAAACATTTTCCCATAACATTTACCAATATTTCTTTAATTGTTGCCAAGAAAATCAAAACCCGGAATAATATTTTCTTTTAAACAATTTTTAATTGAAATGTTTTGCCGTGAAACAGGAAAATGAAAAATAAAATTAAGAATAGAAAAATTAATATGGCGGCATATTGGAAATAAAAAGAAAACTCTCGAGTATTTCTTAATATAACAAGATGAAAAGTTTTGAGTAAGTATGCATAGCAGGTGAATTAGACGTCATTTATCGAAAACAAAGATGCTGGAATAAAAAGATCTTAGTAAAATAAAATTAACTATTATTCACGGAGGAGAGAGATAGATGGAGATGCAGTATGCCGTAAAAACAGTTTGCAATACGATGTGCGTTATCGCTCAGATTTAAATGCCCTCATTCGACCCAAACAAAACAAGCACGTGGAACAGGGACCGAATTCTTTGACTTCATCCGTGCATTTTTTCCGTAAAATGAAAATGATCTGCTTATATTTAAGCAATAAGCATTCTAAGGTAGCATTTCATTGTATTATGAATTAAAAACTGTATTACTAAAAATATTATTCTGTTTTTTTTTTTTTTTTTTTTTTTTTTTTTTTTTTAAAGCACGTCGTTGTGTTGTGCCGAATGTAGCAGATTTTAGGGTTACATTTTTCCGTCACTTCAAGATTTATTGTCTGCGTACGGTTAACATGAATATTTTATTTTATTTTAAATTTAAATTTTATTAATTTATAAAAATAACTTATGCTTATCCTTATAAATCACAGCGTAAAAAAATCTAAGATATACTATAACCATCCGCACAATCAATAAAAAATTACGAATGTAAATTTAAATAGACTACGGGGGGTTCAGGGGGGGCAGAGCCCCCTGAAGAAATGCAATTTTTGATTTAAAAAGTTACCGAATAAGTAGCTCATCAGAATTTCAGAACATCAATGTATAACCACTTGTTTAACACTTTTAATTTCTGAAACTTTACGAAGTATCTTGTATGCTTATAAATATTTATGTAATTTGAAAACTTTAAAAAGCGATTTGTAGGAAGTTGAATATTACGCAATGAGTGTTAAAAAACAATGACTTGCAAAGATGACGTTGAGGCTCCTGATCTGCAGATTTACTAGTATAGAACTTGCTTGCTTGTCTAGTGGTTAGGAGGTTCACTATTGGACAAAAAGATACCTTTTCGAATCAAGACTCAGATTATAGTCCCACTTTAACCTATTCTTGGTCGGCGTCGCATACGTTCGGCCTTTTTTTTGTGCCCGTACGGTCAGCATCGCATGTCATGCGATTAAGATAAAAATAGTTAACTCGCGTTATTTTACACAATTGTTTTTCTTTCTTTTTTCTTTTTCTTTTTTCTTTTTTTTTTTTTTTTTTTTTTTGGTATTTATGAATATTTCTAAGAAATCGCTCATCTATAGTCCCACTGTTTTATTTTTAAGTCCCACTATTTGTGATGGTGTTTTCTGAAATGTCGGCTTTCGTTAGTTATTGTTGCAAGTCAAAAATGGATTTTATGATGATTCAGAAAGTGAATCCGAGAGTAGAGAATTCAGTATTTCTCATTCAGAGGATAATTGTTCTGATTTATATAGTTTTGGCATTTCATAAATGCAGTGCCAGACTATTTTTAAAATTTAAAACTTGGGTGCATGACAGGAAAATAGAAAATTAGTTAATCGGATATTACATGTACGACCGCCAGTAGGTCAAACAAAAAATTCTACTGTAAAAAAAAAAAAAAGTTCTGATTAATAGTAATTATTTAAGCACCGATACTATGTAAGCGAATTCAAGCAACAAGTGAAGTAAAACTCGAATTCTTTCTGTCACGTGCATCACACAGTCAATAGCAACGCGACTTCTCAGACTTCAGAAATTTTTCAGCATTCTTAAAGACTGCTTGTAAATTATACAAAACTGTGCTGGCAGTCGGGGTGACAGCATATTTTCTTTTGTTAAATACAGTGATTTTTCCTGCACTTTATGTTGTAATTTTGCAAGCACCAATTCTGTGAAAGCGAATTCAAGCAACAAGTGAAGAAAAAATCGAATTCTTTGTATCACGTACATAACGCAGCCAATAGCAACGCGACTTTCTCCAGACATGAGAAATTTTACATCATTCTTAAAGATCGCTGCTTGTAAATTGTACAGCAACTATCTTGGCATCCGGGATGACAGCACTTTTTGTTGTTAAATACAGTGATTTTTTTTCTGCACATTATGTTATAATTATTTAACCACCGATACTATGAAATCGAATTCAAGCACCAATGCTATGAAAGCGAATTCAAGCAACAAGTGAAGTAAAAATCGAATTCTTTGTATCACGAGCATAACGCAGCCAATAGTAACGCGATTTTCCCCAGACATGAGAAATTTTACACCATTCTTAAAGATCGCAGCTTGTAAATTGCACAGCAACTATCTTGGCAGCCTGGGTGACAGCACTTTTTGTTGTTAAATACAGTGATTTTTCCTGCACTTTATGTTGTAATTATTTAAACACCGATGCTATGAAATCGAATTCAAGCACCAATGCTATGAAAGCGAATTCAAGTAACAAGTGAAGAAAAAATTGAATTCTTTGTATCACGCGCATAACGCAGCCAATAGGAACGCGACTTTCTCCAGACATGAGAAATTTTACATCATTCTTAAAGATCGCTGCTTGTAAATTGTACAGCAACTATCTTGGCAGCCTGGGTGACAGCACTTTTTGTTGTTAAATACAGTGATTTTTCCTGCACTTTATGTTGTAATTATTTAAACACCGATGCTATGAAATCGAATTCAAGCACCAATGCTATGAAAGCGAATTCAAGTAACAAGTGAAGAAAAAATTGAATTCTTTGTATCACGCGCATAACGCAGCCAATAGGAACGCGACTTTCTCCAGACATGAGAAATTTTACATCATTTTTAAAGATCGCTGCTTGTAAATTGTACAGCAACTATCTTGGCATCCGGGGTGACAGCACTTTTTGTTGTTAAATACAGTGATTTTTTTCTGCACATTATGTTATAATTATTTAACCACCGATACTATGAAATCGAATTCAAGCACCAATGCTATGAAAGCGAATTCAAGCAACAAGTGAAGTAAAAATCGAATTCTTTGTATCACGAGCATAACGCAGCCAATAGTAACGCGATTTTCCCCAGACATGAGAAATTTTACACCATTCTTAAAGATCGCAGCTTGTAAATTGCACAGCAACTATCTTGGCAGCCTGGGTGACAGCACTTTTTGTTGTTAAATACAGTGATTTTTTCTGCACATTATGTTATAGTTATTTAACCACGGATGCTATGAAATCGAATTCAAGCACCAATGCTATGAAAGCGAATTCAAGCAACAAGTGAAGTAAAAATCGAATTCTTTGTATCACGCGCATAACGCAGCCAATAGGAACGCGACTTTCTCCAGACATGAGAAATTTTACATCATTCTTAAAGATCGCTGCTTGCAAATTGTGCAGCAACTATCTTGGCAGCCGGGGTGACAGCACGTTTTGTTGTTAAATACAGTGATTTTTTTCTGCACATTATGTTATAATTATTTAACCACCGATACTATGAAATCGAATTCAAGCACCAATGCTATGAAAGCGAATTCAAGCAACAAGTGAAGTAAAAATCGAATTCTTTGTATCACGAGCATAACGCAGCCAATAGTAACGCGACTTTCTCCAGACATGAGAAATTTTACATCATTCTTAAAGATCGCTGCTTGCAAATTGTGCAGCAACTATCTTGGCAGCCGGGATGACAGCACGTTTTGTCGTTAAATACAGTGATTTTTCCTGCACTTTATGTTGTAATTATTTAAACACCGATGCTATGAAATCGAATTCAAGCACCAATGCTATGAAAGCGAATTCAAGCAACAAGTGAAGTAAAAATCGAATTCTTTGTATTACGAGCATAACGCAGCCAATAGTATCGCGATTTTCGCAGACAAGAGAAATTTTACACCATTCTTAAAGATCGCAGCTTGTAAATTGCACAGCAACTATCTTGGCAGCCGGGATGACAGCACTTTTTGTTGTTAAATACAGTGATTTTTCCTGCACTTTATGTTGTAATTATTTAAACACCGATGCTATGAAATCGAATTCAAGCACCAATGCTATGAAAGCGAATTCAAGTAACAAGTGAAGAAAAAATTGAATTCTTTGTATCACGCGCATAACGCAGCCAATAGGAACGCGACTTTCTCCAGACATGAGAAATTTTACATCATTCTTAAAGATCGCTGCTTGTAAATTGTACAGCAACTATCTTGGCAGCCGGGGTGACAGCACTTTTTGTTGTTAAATACAGTGATTTTTTCTGCACATTATGTTATAATTATTTAACCACCTATGCTATGAAATCGAATTCAAGCACCAATGCTATGAAAGCGAATTCAAGCAACAAGTGAAGTAAAAATGGAATTCTTTGTATCACGAGCATAACGCAGTCAATAGCAACGCGACTTTCCCCAGACATTAGAAATTTAACATCATTCTTAAAGATCGCAGCTTGTAAATTGCACAGCAACTATCTTAGCAGCCGGGGTGACAGCACTTTTTGTTGTTAAATACAGTGATTTTTTCTGCACATTATGTTATAATTATTTAAGCACCGATGCTATGAAATCGAATTCAAGCACCAATGCTGTGAAAGCAAATTCAAGCAACAAGTTAAATAAAAATCGAATTCTTTGTGTCACGTGCATGACGCAGCCAATAGCAACGCGACTTTCCCCAGGCTTGAGAAATTTTACAGCAATATTAAAGACAGCAGTTTGTAAATTTTACAGCAATTGTGTTGGCATCCGCGGTGCCAGCGCTTTTTGCTGTATTTTTTTTTCTTTACAGTGTGCTTACAGACAAAAATATTTTGCATTTTCGAATTCAAAATAGAACATACATTAATTTTCAGCAATAAAAAAAAGTTTTTTTTTCGTTGGATCGAAAAAAAAAAAAAAAAAAAAAAAAAAAAATCCGACCAAGAAGGAATTAAAGGTAGGTCCCGATTTGTTTAGGCCTTATGTGCAAAAGATGATTGTAGCACCCGCATCGAACCGACCAAATGTGATATAGAACATTTATGTCTAACATTTATGTTTACATCTAAGAACCAATGAAATTATTTATGTGGGGCTGAGAAAAGAATATTATGCTGATATAGGTTATGAATCATCCTCCCATTTATATAGTTTTGACATTTCATAAATGCAGTACCTGACTATTTTTATAATTTAAAACTTGTGTGCATGACAGGAAAACAGAAAATCAGTTAATCAGATATTGCATGTATGACCGCCAGTAGGTCAAAGAAAAAATTGCACTGTAAAAAAAAAAAAAAAAAAAAAAAAAAAAAAATGTGGTTTTCCCTGCACTCTATATTGTAATTATTTAAGCCTTGAAATGGAGTTCAAGCACCAATGCTGTGAAAGCGAATTCAAGTAACAGGTGAAGTAAAAGTCGAATTCTTTCTGTTCGTATGCTTTGACAACATATGCTTTGAATACCGTTTTTAACCGAATTAAAAAATAAGGAGGATCTCAATTCAACGCATACGTATTATTTTTTAATGTATGTTTACCGATTAATCCGAAACTACGCCACCGATTCATCTGATTTTTGTAATTGAAAGAGGATACTCTCAAAATGGTCTCATTCAAATTTAACAAGAAATTGATTCAGTACTTTTGTTAGAAATTCAACAAGAACCAATAAAATCAACATTTTCCCTCATTCTGTTATACGTTAGCTGCTTGTGAATCTCTGGGTTAGCTGGATGCGAAGAGCCCGTACCTGCACAATAAGCCGATGTACAACAGATCTAAGAAAACTTGTCTTTTTTCGGGTTTTGTTCATCTGACGAAACCCTATTGGTCTCACTCCTTTAGCTTGTCTGTCTGTCTGTCACAGAATTCGTTCTCAGAAACTATATATAGTGAAGACTTGAAACTTTGGATTCTTATAGCTGAACACCTCACATCAAACGACAAATCATAACAATTTGAAAAAGTCTCATATTTACCCCTCTAGGCTCTAACTTGTGTATTTTAAGCTTTTTTTTCTAACTGAACCCCTAATTAAGTTGAAGACTTGAAATTTTGGATACTTACAGCTGAACACCTCACATGACAAATCATAAAATTTTGAAAAAGTTTTATATTTACCCCTCTGGGCTCTAACTTATGTATTTTAAGCAATTTTTCTAACTCAGTCCCTAAGATCCCTGGAGATCAGTCCCTGGAGATGTGAAATTTTGCATACTTATAGCAGAACACTTGCTATCACACGAAAAATCAATAAAATTTTCAAAAAGTCTTATATTATTTACCCCTCCGGGCTCTAACTTCTGTATTTTTAGAAATTTTTCTAACCTCTATGCTTTTCACCCGGAGTGCACTTTTCTAACTTTTGCCGACACTCCTTTGACCACTTTTTCATATTATGCACCATAGCCGTACATATTTTAGTTCTACTTTTTACCGCCAGGGGGCGCCTACCTGTGCTATGGGCCCGATCTCCCCAACTAATATATCTACGAATAGTTTGTAAAACGGAGTTTCGGTTGGATAGAGGTTCGTTTAAAATAGAGTGCGCCCCCTGGTTTCGAAATGTGGAATTAACAGATTTTGCAAAAGGTTAAAGTGTTTTGAAAGGAATATTAAACGAAACCTTCTGTGCGATCTATGATCACACTTACCCATTTGTTTAGTTTTTCTTTGTATGCTCACGGATTACTCCGAAAGTATGCGACGGATTCATGAGATTTTTTTTTTAAATTGAAAGCGGTTACTTTAGAATTGGTCTCATTTAAATTTTATCAAAATTGATACAGCACCTTTTTAGAAATTCAACAAAACCCCAAAAATAAAATAAGGCAATATCCTTAAAATATTATATTTTCTACGATTTTCATCTAGTGACGTAGTGATCTGTTTGGCGCAAAAGTTGCTACCCGGCGATTTTCCTCCCTCTACGGTTTTGTTCCAAGGATTGTAAAAAAAGCCAAAAAGCAATGTTTGAATCGTTAAAAACTTTTATGACGTAAACAACCAGAAGAAAAAAAATCAAATTGTAAATCGTTTAAATTCACCCAATATTTCCGAGGTATATTCGTAACATTTGAAGAACTATATTTTTACGGTGGAGGTAATTGCACGCTAATACAAGGTGAGCCAAATATCTCTGGCGAATTTTTGAATTTAATATAAAATCAATTGAAGTCTTTTTTTTTTTTGATAAAAAGTTTATAATTAAGAATTTATAGTGACGCAAAATTTTCCAGACATTGATAATTAATATGCAATGAATTAACTCTCATCAAGGCGATTGTCAAATTCCCTGCTTAACACACTTTTTGACGCATTTTCTGATTCATTTTTAAACGTAATGGCATAAAATTGGCAGTCCTGACTATTGAAGCGATTTGAAATTGAATGGTATTTTTTATTTTTTGGTAAATATATTACTGAACGAGTTACAAGCGATTATTGGCACGTGACTACTTTTTTTTAGGTTCGTTCGTAATTATATAAACAGGGCCGAAACTAAGGGGGGGGGGTGACATGTGCCCCGGGCGGCAGAACGAAGGGGCGCCAAATGAACATTTTGTGTGTCCATTTTTCTCATGTCTATGTGTAGCACGGTATTGTTAAATTTGCCCTGTCTGGGGTATGCCAAAGCATAGAAGAATCGAAGGGTGGTATGGCATAAGGATCCTGTATAAAGCGGAAATTTTTTCAATTACGTTTTCAAAATTTCAATTAATCAATATTTGACAAAGCAGATTACGTAGTTCATTACATATTTTAGAAGATTACAAAGCAGATTACATATTTTATGATTAATTTTAAATTTTAAAATAAGTCGGCTATTAAAAAATTAATAAAATTCTCTTTGTAATAAACTATTAAATTTAAAAAATCAAAAAACCTGACTGCGTAAAAAGCTAACTAATTAATTATTTCTCATCAATGTGAAATTTTTGAAATGTGAAAATATTTTTTTTCAATTCCTACTATTAGCTCACACTCTTGCTATATATATCTTGTTCAAATATTCAATCATTAATAAAATACTTATTATTCATCCAATCAAGCTCAAATATTTTTGTTAAACTTGTAGTGGATGACACTTGATGTTAATACAGTTTTTATCAAATATTAATTTATTAGTTAAATTAAATTAATTAATTTTTCAATAATCGAGAGAGCCCTATTCTTGATCAAGGTATTTTGAGACCGAGAGAGCCCCCTTCTTGATCAAGGCATTTTAAGCGCTATTCAAGAAGAAAGAAGAATGGGAGAAAGAAAAATTTCTCTTATTGACCTAAGTAGGAATTGACTTTAAATATTCTTTTTTATATTACTTGTTTATGCCTATTTTACCTTACCTATTTTTTTTTTACTTGTATTGATGACTTTTAAGTTGTGTTTAATTGTTAGTTCCTATCTATAAAGACTGTTTTGATGAGGTCTATAGATGTCTATGATTGTTAGAGTTGCAGTAAAGCTAGAGATCCACGTAATAGGACGTAAACCCACATAGGACGTAATCGCCATAGGTTGCCCTATGGCGATTACGTCCTATTTAAGATGGAGTCCTATTATTTTCGTATTACTGAATTTAATACAGTGAAACCTCCCTGTGCGACCACCTCCCTGAACGACCATTTTTTCATGGAACGAAATTTATACCATAGGCTCAATACTAATTTTATCTCCATTCAGAGACCATCCCAGTTGAACTCCCTCCATGAGCGACCCATTTCTTTGAAGAAAATGAAACAAATTCCGTTTGTCCCTTGTCGCTTGAAGAAAGTTTTATTAGAAAAATAATTCCGGAGAGCGCATTATTCATCAAATTTCTAAACTAAGTTTAGAATTTTTTTATTCCGGTAACTTTTAAGTGCTTAAATCCCTTTATGCCTTTTCAGGCAATGAGTTTAACTCTGATGACAAAATTAAGAATGACGGTCAATAAACTTCCCTGCCCTATTCTGTCAGGAAACTCTCAAAGAAATAGATAAATTAATTAATCGACATTATATGTTCCCGTCCAAAAAAAAAAAAAAAAAAAAAATGCATTTATTTACTTAATTTCGAAATAAAAGTTATAAAAAATAAAACCGTAAAATCAAAGCAACTTCAATGTATTCATTTTTTATACTCTACAGTAATTAACTTATGTAATTAACTTTTGTTTTGATACTTGAATTTTCAATTCTTTCCAAAATGTGAAAAAAAAGTTTTAGTAACATTAATTGTTACCTTTTTAGAGTTAAAATCTATATTTAAACATGACCTCCATTAAGAGACCACCTCTCGTAGCGACCATTTCTTATTGGAACGGAACGTGGTCGCTTTACGGAGGTTGTACTGTATATATAATCGTAATAAATTTTATATTCGTGCATTTTTGCTTAAGAATGCAACAGCTATTGCACAAAGATCTGAATATTTATTACTTATAAAACTAGTTATAGTAGGAACGCACCTCATTTCTCCCGTTTGACGCACAATTGGCGATTTTTTTTTTTTTTTTTTTTTTTTTTTGTCTTGCTGTTGCGTTCGGAAATTCCATTCAAAACTCAAATTTTGACAGTATTTGTAACTGATTCTGAAAGATCTTTTGCCTTTTCCAAACTAGTATGTTGTGGCCATCACAAAACTTTCTTCTATATAAATCACGTCAATTGAATCATTTAAATAGTACAAGAAATTACATAAATTTAGCACCAAATCATTTCAAAGTATATCTGAATTTGAAGTTTCGTGAAAATTCGTGCATTAGTTCTTGAGATAGAGCTATACCGGAAATTCTGAAAAAATTAGCATAGCAGCGCCACCTGTTGAGCGATTTACACCAAAACAGAAAGAGCACTGATTGATATCAAGGTATACCTGAATCTGAAGTTTGATGAACATTCGTGCATTAGTTATTGAGATAGAGCTATAGTGGAAATTTTGAAAAATGTAGCATAGCAGCGCCACTTCTTGAGCGATTTTCACCAAAACATAAACAGCACTAATGCATATCCAGGTATACCTCAATCTGAAGTTTGTTGAAAATCCAAACATTAGTTCTTGAACAAGAGCCATTGCGGAAATTACAAAAAATGAAGCATAGCAGCGATTTACACCTGTTGAGCGATTTACACCAAAATGTATGAAACGTCAATTCATGTCAAGGACTAACTGAATCTGAAGTTTGATGAAAATATGTGCATTAGTTCTGGAGATTGAGCTATTGTGGAAATCGTGAAAAATGTTGCATTGTAGCGCCACTTTTGAGCGATTTACACCAAAAACTAATCAACACCAATTTATATCAGTGACTATAACTGAATATAAATTTTTATTAAATCCCGTGCATTATTTCTTGAGATTGAGCGCCCGTAAAATTTGTGTCACAGATAGACATTTTGTAAAGACATGTTTTTCTGAAACTCTGACCTCTAAAAAGTATAAATCCGTCGAAAACGGAAAGTCGAAAATTTTCACGAATCCAATACTTTCTTCTTGTAAAGATAGGAGAAAGTAAAAAATGGGAAATGTCTCTCGATTACATAGGTTCTGAATAAGAACTTTTGCAAATTTCATGCTTTTCCCAACAAAAAAGGAATTCAGATATGTGTCAGAAAGAAGTTCTTTGGATTTGAAAACAGCTTTGAATTACCCGATTAGCATAACAGTTACTTAACGTTCTTTTTGATAAATGAACAAATATACGAATTTATTAAAACAGCTTACCACGACAATTATTCAAATAAGTGCATAAAATTCATTTGATCGTAAAGTAAGTACACAAAAATGCTAATAATGCAAAGTCTTTTTGTATATATTTATTTACCATTTGTTGTTTATCACACATTATTATGTAAAGTTTGAAACATTAATCTGCATTATTAGGAACATAATCGGTCGTAAAAATGCTAAGATCACTTTCTGAAATCTGAAATGTTTAACGAAATTTTCTCTTAAATAATACCGTAGCATCTTCAAAAATAATTAACTAGAATGATTTATTGAAAGCGAAGATTATTAAAGATTTGATTTATTGTACACAGGGATTACTAAATTAATCATGCATGAAATTTTTGGGAAGGATTCTTATAATTTCATAACGTCAAAGCGAGTTAAAACCAAAAGATTCTCCTTCGCATAATCATTCATTACTTTCTTCTGTCTTTACAAGAAGAAAATATTGGATTCGTGAGAAATTTCGACTTCCGGTTTTCGATGGATTTGTACGTTTTAGAAAGTCCTGAACACGATTTAATGGTTTTTAGAAAATGTCTGTCTGTGACTCTGTCTGTGAGTCTCTCTGTCTGTATGGGACAAAAATTTTGTGGGCGTTCTATCTCAAGAACTAATCCACGGTATTTCACAAAACTTTAGATTCAGTTAGACTTTGATATAAAGTGGTGCTAATTAGTTTTTCACATGAAATGAGGTTTTATACATTTTGGTGTATATCGCCCCGCAGGTGGCGCTGCTATATTTCATTTTTCACGATTTCCGCAATATCTCTATCTCAAGAAATAATGCACGGATTTTCACCAAACTTCAGATTCAGTTACTTCTTGATACGAGTTGGTGCTGATTACGTTTTGGTGTAAATCGCCCAGGCGGTGGCGCTGCTATGCTGCATTTTTCACGATTTCCTGGAAAGCTCTATCTCAAGAATACACGAATTTTCATATAACTTCAGATTCAGTTAGACGTCGACACGAGTTGTTGCTGATTAGGTTTTCGCGTGAATCGCCTAATAGGTGGCGCTGTTATGCTGGATTTTTCATGATTTCTGTAATAGCCTTTGTAATGTCTTTACATTAAGAAAGTATTGGATTCGGGAAAAATTTCAACTTCCGGTTTTCTATGGATTTATACGTTTATGATTAGGTTTTCGTGTCAATCGCCCAATAGATGGCGCTGCTATCCTTCATTTTCCTCGATTTTCCCAATAGTTCGATCTCAAAAACTAATGCAGGGATTTTCTTTCCTCAAACTTTAGATTCAGTTAGACGTTGACATAAGTTGTTGCTGATGAGGTTTTGCTGTAAATCACACAACTAGTGGCACTGCTATGCTGTATTTTTCATGCTTTACACGATTTTAGAAAGATTTACTTAAGAACTAATGCACGAAATTTCATATCGTTAGAATCCTCATGATGGGCATAGATTGCCATTTAATTTTGGTACTATGCTGGCGAATTTTGAAGCAATTACATGTATGAAGTAGAAGAAAGTTTTGGGATTGACACATTCGACTAGTTTTCCTTTGAGTTTATGAGATTCTTCTTCTTATTTCCAAATAATGGTATTTGAAATCTTTTAATTTTTTTAATATAAAATAGCCTTACATGGAAATACTTACCAATTGAAGCATCGGATAATTTAATAATGAACATAGTTTAAGCGTTTTTGCATTTTTATTAAAATTATATCATCAAAATGACTTAAAGGCTACATTTTCTCGCCTTAAGTGTGGTTTTAGTAAGTTTGATAGAGTACAAGTATTTTTTCGAAATCTCAGAGTGTTTTTTAAATAAAAAAACGAGGTCCTCTATTTTTATTTTACGCAATAGAAAAATAAAAAGTTATGTTATGATTTCTTTTCTGCATGCAATTTTACCTGAATAATTTCCAACGAGATTACTTTTTTGAATTCAGAAATTCCTAACTCTTAATTTTAAAAATGTATTTCGAGCAAAGAGTTGGTTACTGTAATAATATTAAATTTAGGTATTATCTCTTATTCTACATTTTCGATTTATTTATTTAAATCAACAAAACAGCCAGTCTTTGTAATCACTGATTCCAAATATATCAGTTTAATTTATTAAGTTCCATTTATCAAAGCATATTTGTAAGTATGAATGACTATAGGTAATTATATTAAAAACAAGAAGGAAAAATCATGATTCAAGCATAGATTATGAAACATTTTCCAACACTTCCAGAATAAATTAACAAAACTTCGCTGATAAATAAGATACCTAAGTAAATATTTTGGAAAACACGTGAGACGTTTGAAACCGTGAAACCACATTTCAGCAATTACCGTCCGTACACTGTAAAAAACCCCTGTAATTTTTACAGAAAAAAATCTGTTTTAACCCTTTCAGGGGCAAAAGAATTCTGTTCGTAAAATTATAAAGTAATTGACTGACACCAGAATATTTAAATGAATTTCTTAAAAAATAAAAATCCGCGATTTTGCAATTGCGTTACAAAAGCAAAATTTTATTAAAATATTCTTGGTGCCATTTGTCAGTTTTGGAGTTAAAATTAGGTGGCTAGACCGTCTAGCGACCGCCCTTGAAAGGGTTAAAGAAAATAAAGTTTTTTCTGTAAAAATATGAATTTTGCAATTGTCACAGAAAAATCTTTATTTTTTTACAGAAAAAAATGTTTTCTGCAAAAAAATACAGATTTTTCCTGTAAAATAAACGGTTTGCCACTAGCGCCAAAATTAACAGTTTTTCATCGATTTAACTGTTTTTTCTTTACAGTGTAGCCGGAAAAGTACTAGAATTCTTTTGTGTAGCACTGTATTTGATCTATAGATTCGTACTTATTATACATCGTATGCTAAAATTTAGCATAATAGGTTGAAAATTCCGCTTCACTAACTCCTATCCATAGGCGGAAACATACATGAATACCTTTGTGCAGCCTTGTATTTTACTACTAGCCTTTTTTTTAATTTACGCCACAAATTAAGCTAAAATTTAAAGCAGAGTAAAACACACTTAAAACTACTCAAATCACACTTCCTGAAGTTATCTCCTTAGGAAGCCATGTATACAGATCTTTGCGTGGCCCTGTATATGATTTTATCAATATTATGCAAGCATCTCTAAGTATGCTGAATATAGTTCAGCTTGAAAATGCACAACTCAATTAAAAAACCACCTTTAAGCAATTTACGCTCATATCCAGTAAACCTTGCGAATTCTTTTGTGTTTCCCTGTATATGTTTTACACCTACGGCATTTATACACCGTGTAATGTGCAAAAATTTAGTAAAACTTAAAAACTCATACCATAACTAAAACGAACTTCTGCCAATTATTTTTAACATACACGGTTAATCTCTCAACATTGAACTATTTATAGTAACTTTTCTGATTCTGATTATTTCAGTGTTTATGTGCATATTTCGATTACACATCTATTAAATTCGTGTTTTATTTACTTATTTAGGTACTTTTTTAGATTTTACTTACTTATTTTAGATTTTACTTACCGCGTGTGTAAATTAGAATCACTGTTTTGATGCTCAAATAAAATGCTTTGTTTTATGTTATTATATCTTATTATTTCTTTTGGGTGGGTATTTTAAATGAAATGAGTGAAAGGCTTGTATTTTAAGTGTATGCAACATATGTATTATTAAATGTATCTATTTTAAATAATGAGTTATGTATTTTAAATCAAATGAGAAAAAGATTTATTTTTAAATGAAATGAATGTAATACGAAAGATGGCAATGGGAGCAATATTTGGCTGTTCATCATCTGCGTTCGGATAACATAAAAGTACCCTTATTTATTTATTTGTGAAGTTTTCATTTCATTTAGAAATTTAGTTAAGGGGTATTGCACATAAGCAAGAAAATGCCGAATTATTTACACTATTTTAAGCCGTAGTGGTTAATGTTCCGTACGGAAGTTTTACTCCGTTTTTTGAAAAACGTATATATTTTTTTAAATCCATGCTGGAAAATTATTTAAAAAACATAAAATACCAGCAAAATAATAAACAGTTTACAAACAAATTGCATTTTAAAGCATTTATTTTAATTTATCCAACAACGTAAAAATTGAAATTGGCTGATGTTTAGAAGTTGTTAAATTTACTATAAAAGTTATAGTATTGATTAATCGAGATAAGTACTACCGTCGACATGACGTCAGCGTCACTCACGGACATGATTTTGTTTTAGAACATAAATTGTGCTTTCAAATCTATCTATACTTCTATATCTATCTATACTAATATTATAAAGAGGTAAAAATTGTTTATTTGTAGGAGGTAAGCTCTGGAACTACCGAACCGATTCCAGAAGTAATGGTATCAAAATGATGGTGTTAGTCCAACTTAGAACATAGGCTATATCGTATATCCGTGCCACTGACCAAAAGGGGGTGCAGGAGCAAAAAACGTTCTAAAAATGCGATTTTTGCGAGGGCCTAGAAATATGAAATATTAGTTACTTATAAGATGTAAATGATGTGTAAGAACAGTTCTTAAACAATTCTAAATTTAAAAGGTCTGAAAATGCGCGAAAAGCGTTCTTAAAAACGTTCTAAATGGCGATTTCTACGCAATCTCAGGAAATACCAAACCGATTTAAAAAATAATGTTGTCAAAATGATGGTGACAACCCTTGCTTCAACATAGGCTATGTTTTATGCCGGTGCCACTACCCCAAAGGGGTGCAGGAGCAAAAAACTTTCTAAAAATGCAATTTTTGCGTAACTGAAGGGCCTAGAAATATGAAATTTGAAATATTAGCTACTTATTAGATATAAAGGATTTCTAAGAACAGTTCTTAAACAATTCGAAATTTAAAAGGGGTAAAAATGCGCGAAAATCGTTCTAAAAAACGTTCTAAATGGTGGTTTCTACACAATCTCAGGAAATACCAAACCGATTTGAAAAAATAATGACGTCAAAATGAGGGTGACAACCCTTGCTCCAACATAGGCTGTGTTTTATGTCGGTGCCACAACCCAAAAGGTGGTGCAAGAGCAAAAAACGTTCTAAAAATGCGATTTATGCGTTACTGAAGGGCCTAGAAATATGAAATTTGAAATATTAGCTGTTTATTAGATATAAAGGATTTCTAAGAACAGTTTTTAAACAATTCGAAATTTAAAAGGGGTAAAAGTGCGCGAAAAGCGTTCAAAAAAACGTTCTAAATGGTGGTTTCTACACAATCTCAGGAAATACCAAACCGATTTAAAAGTAATGGCGTCAAAATGATGGTGACAACCCTTGCTCCAACATAGGCTGTGTTTTATGTCGGTGCCACTATCCCAAAGGGGGTGCAGAAGAAAAGAACATTCTAAATTGCGGTTTTTGCGTTATGAAAGGGCCTAGAATCATGAAATTTGGAATGGTAGTTAGTTATTAGATATCAATGATCTTTAAGGTCATTTCCTAAAAAAAAAAAAAATCGAAATTTGAAAATGGGTCAAAATGCGCAAAAAGCGTTGTAAAAAAGGGGGTAAAGCGAAGGGGAGGTGCGAAAAGCATTCTAAAAAAGTCCTAAATTACGAATTCTATGCAATTTCAGGGAATATAAACCGATTATAAAAGTAATAGTTGCGAATCAATGGTAACAGTCTCTGATCCTACACAGGCTATATTTTATGCCGATGATTTTACCACCTGGGGTTCACAGGAACAACAAACGTTCTAAAAAAGGCCTTTAAAAGCTTTATAAATTACATTTCTGTGGAATATTAGGAAATACAAACCGATTTCAAAATTAATGTTGGCAAATTAATGGTGACAGTTCCTATTTCAACACAGCCCTTTATGTTGAGAGAGGTGGTAGGACTTGGAATTTGACATGGTAGTTAATTTTAAGATGTAAGAAGATGGTTTCTAAAAAATTCAAAACTTCAAATGAATACTGAAATGAGCGTATTAACTGAGCGTAAAAGTTTCAAAATATTTTCTAAATTATCATTTATTTAGTTTTATTTCGTTTTATTAATTTAAGTCTCATTTCTGCCTAATGCAGTGTAATAATGATGTTTAGTCAAACTGTGTTTTAAATAGTAATTTTTGAATTATTCCTAAAAGTAATAAGTACCTTTTAATAATATAAAAATTTAGTTAGTACCTTTTGATAAAAATTAGACATATAAATATCACTTGGCATATTTAAAATATTACGAGAGCAAAGCCGCGGAGTTTGCTAGTAAAATTATAATTAAACTTGCAATCTGTCTGTAAAGTGAATAAAACGCATGAAGCAAATTAAAAAGAGAAATTTTGCATATTGCCGTTACTAAAAATTCTAATGAAAATAGTGGGAAAAATTAATAGTTTTTTTAGAATTCATATATTTGATTGAAATATACCACAAAAAGTTTTGTTAAGAATTTTGGTGCTGACTTTCTGTAACCGAGAACACACGAATAGATGACATGAAACATAAGCGAAGTGAGCTGGAAAAGGGTAAAAGTTCACTCGTCTGCAGTACAAGACGTAAAAAACAAAAAGAATGTAAAAAAAAAAAAAAAAAAAAAAAACGTACGAAAACTGTAATAACACTTGGTCATAACAATACAGTTAATTTCACTTAAAAAACGACAGATAAAATGCGCCAATTTCAAGTGAAACAACGAGAAATGGAAGATTTCCAGCTTTAGTTAATATCGGATTTGAATGAGGTTTTTGTCAGATTAGCCAGATTGCGCTCATTCGGCTTTGTTCATAGCGAGTTAAATTTGGCGGCATCTCGCCAAGTATCGTTAAATTTGGTAGCAATTTTGAGCACTCATTTATTTGTTATGTTCTTTCTTGAATAATATTTCTTTTGTGTGCATGTGATACTGATCAGTTATCACTGGTCGAAGAAGGATTGAAAAATCAATTAGTAATGATTTAGGTACAAAAGCATTCTGCCGATTTGTTTGAAAATGTAGGAGACTAGTCCAGGAAGCAATATCCGTTTACATATGATTAAAAGAAAAATTAAGGAAAATAAATAATGATTTTATTTAAATGAAAGTAATTCACGTACTCATTTTTTAATGTAGCCACCGTCGTTGTTCAAACATTTGTTGTATTTTGAAACCAGTAAACCTCTACCGCCAAAGTAGCCAGCCAATGCTGTACCAAAGAAATTGAAGCGTGAAGAAGGGAAACTCTCATGGAAGCAATGTAAATCCCCGACCCTCAGCGAAACAGTGCAACCAGCTAAGCGGTAGAAGTCGCTTAAAGGGGCGAAAGATAACACGGGGTTTACTTGGCGCGCTTTTGCGTGATCGCCAGTAGCGATAATTATCAAAATGAGGAGTAACGCCGTGCTCACCGCTGTCCCCTATTCGCACGAAAGCAGTGCGCTCCCCTCCCCGCTCTTTTCGTGGATGGAGCTTCTCTCCGAGGGAGAAACCCCTTTAGCGGGAGTTAAGTCAAAGATCGTAGAATACCTTAGATGAATCTGTTAGATGTTATGTTAGATTTCGAGTGAAAGTGGAACTTTCGATACGTAAAATTTATTATTTTACAGAGTGCTGTATCACTGTAGATTTTTCCATTGTACGTATTCATCGGCAATCTATTTGCAATGCAGAAAATATATCATAATAACAGAACATGAACAGATCATATTTAAAAATCTGTACCAATCGCTGTTAAGTCACAAGTCAAACTGACAAAGAAATGTCGTTTTGAATTCTCGCGAAGCGTTGGCGCGAAGGTGTTATCTTAGGTTTACTACAAGAAAATTTGGCAAATTAGTAGATGCAATGAAGAATGCCTATGATTGGATCTCCCCTTTGAGTGGATTTCCCAGCAGAACTGTTTGCACTGTTTCGGTTAGTTACGGTTTCCAAAGCCTTTCCTTCTTTTCCTCTACGTTCTTTGGCTGTACATCTTCTTTTAAGTCATAATCACTTTGGCGATGCTCCCTTGACAAGAAACCTTGAGTTTAGTGAAGTAATGATAGTCAGAGCCAAGTCGAGCTATAGGGAGAGTGGTCAAAAACCTCCCGCTTAAACTTCCGAAGAAAGTCTCTTCCCTCTTTGAAATTTCGAGCCCAGCGCCTTACAGATGACTCATCCATTGTTTCGGTACCGTACACTTCCGTAACCCTGCGATGAATTTCGCTTAGACGCACGTTTTCTGCATTAAAAAAACTCATGCCACTTCGCATTTGGCGAGATTTCCCACCTTATGCGTCATTGTAAACAGTCACAAAACTCACACCATGCATCGGAAGAACTCGAACTTTTCTCCTCAGAGCCATTTTACTTTTAATGGGATCAGTAGCGCCATCTGTATGAATAACGGGTAGCATTTTCTGGAAAGTTCTCGTATATAGTTCTCGCGACAGTGGTCTATAGCATACCTGAAAACCGAAAGCTCAATCGAAACACCGTTTGGATGCTATCGTGTTTAATCACATTCCTGCGTACAGACAGGCATCATTATGAAAACACGAAAACGGACTCCGGGGTCTAAAACTGGAGACATGAAACCCCAATATACACACATGCATGCAAAGTTGTAAAAATAGGCACAAGTGGGTAAGTGTGATCGAAGATCGCACAGAGGGTTTCATCTAATATTCCTTTCAAAACACTTTATCCTTTAATTGATAAATCCAAATCCTTAATTTATAATTTATAATTATAATTAAATCCTTAACTGTTTCAACAAGAACATAGATGTGAAAGATATTTTTATAATCAGATTAAAAATATTCAAGAACTGCTTTTCAGACAATTATAACATGTTTGTATATCTGAAAAGCATATTTAATTACATGGTTTAATTTTAACTAACTAAATAAATAAATAAATAAATAACACACTCAAAATGTTTAAAAAGATATGAAAATTCTTTTAATAAATTTCCACCGGACAATGAAATAAATTAAAAAAATAATTCATTTAATCAATTTTAAAATTTCCCAATTTTTCAAAAAAAAAAAAAAAAAAAAAAAAGATAATTGCTAAAATATTTTACAATTTTTGGCCTTAAAATGGCAAAAAAATTAAAAAATTCTCTAAAATTGAATTGATTAGAGAATGAAATCTATTCCCAGGGAAAAAAATTCGGACTCCGAAGCCGAGTTTTGAACTGGGAACCTTTTGATTAGCAAGAAAACGCGCCAGCACGGAGCTATCGAGCCTGCGCGAAGAAGATTGAGTTGGATTGGGTTGATTTCTGACGGCCGATTATCTACTCGAGGGATATAGGCCCGAGGGGGAGTGCCCTCCGTGGGGGTCTTTCTAAAGGAACCTAACCCGTATTTACGCATGGAAATCCAAGGTTTCGAAGAAAACCACGAAAACTCCGAAACGGTTAGGCCGACGGGCGCGATTGGGTTCGAAACCAGCACCTCCCGTCTACCAGCTTCGAGAGCAGAACCTCTCAGCCACTGGTGGGGCGCGAAGATGATTGAAATTACGCCTCTGTTATAAAATCTAAATCGCAAAAGTCCTTCCGGCCAGTGCCGGGAGGAAGAGGTAGCTTTCAAATTCCTTATTTTAAAAAAGCCAACTTATATTATTCAAACACACGAAGCTCAATTTAGTGGAAACCGAATATAGGAGATTCAATACTATTTTTATCAATACTAAATCATTATGAATGAGAATTTCGCGATATTAGTCAGCTTTATCCAAGCTGCTTTTATTTAAAGTAACTTATATTTGGCTGAGATGTTGATGTATACTATCCACATGCCTTCTTACATGGAAATAGGCGAATACGTGTGTTATCGCGTGACATATACAAAATCGTTTCAAAATGTTAGCCATACTAAAAATTCAAAGTGCTATTATTCAACCATTTTTTAAGATATAAACAAAAGAACAAATTTTCAGAAACAAAATCTGCTCCGGAATCTTTGTATCAAGACCAAACACATAAAAAAATCTTTTTCCTTTTCCAATTTTTTAATACCTCATTTTAAATTTTAAATTTAATTTTTTTTAAATGGCAACCCTTTTCAAACAAGATGGCAAATGAAGCTGGCCAACGAACTCGGTCGAGACATTGGTATGTACTAAGTACAGACCAAGTAACATCCAAATCGGTTCATAAATACGCTTGTTATCGCGTGATAAAAATCAGGTCGTTTTAAAATGTCAACCACAATAGAAATTCAAAATGCTATAACTCAGCCATTTTTTTAGATATAGACGAAACAAAAACTGTTCCGGAATCTTTGTATTAAGGTCAAACACATACAAAAAAAATCTTTTTCATTTTTCAATTTTTTGGTATCTCATTTTAAATTTTAAATTTTTTAAATTTTTTAAATGGCCGCCATTTTGGAACAAGATTGCGGATGAAGCAGGCCAACGAACTCGGTCCAGATATTTGTATGTACTATGTACACACCAAGGTACATTCAAATCGGTTCATAAACACGCCTGTTATCACGTGACAAATATCAGGTCGTTTCAAAATGTCAGCCACGCTAGAAATTCAAAATGCTATAACTCAGACATTTTTTAAGATATAGACGAAACAAAAACTGCTCCCGAATCTTTGTATCAAGGTCAAATACATAAGAAAAAAATATTTTTTTAATTTTCAATTTTTTGGTACCACATTTCAAATTTAAATTTTTCTTTAAAATTTAAATGGCTGCCATTTTTAAATAAGATGGCGGATGAAGCTGGCCAACGAACTCGGTCGAGACATTGGTATGTACTATGTACAAACGAAGTCACATCCAAATCGGTTCATAAATACACCTTTTATCGCGTGACAAAATTCAGTACGTTTCAAAATGTCAGCCACGCTAGAAATTCAAAATGCTATAACACAGCCATTTTTTAAGATATAGACGAAACAAAAACTGCTCCGGAATCTTTGTATAAAGGTCAAATACATAAGAAAAAAATATTTTTCTATTTGAATTCTTTGGTACCACATTTCAAATTTAAAATTTTTTAAAATTTTTTAAATGGCCGCCATTTTGAAACAAAATGGCGGATGAAGCTGGCCAACGAACTCGGTCGAGACATTGGTATGTACTATGTACAAACGAAGTTACATCCAAATCGGTTCATAAATACACCTTTTATCGCGTGACAAAATTCAGTACGTTTCAAAATGTCAGCCACGCTAGAAATTCAAAATGCTATAACTCAGCCATTTTTTAAGATATAGACGAAACAAAAACTGCTCCGGAATCTTTGTATAAAGGTCAAATACATAAGAAAAAAATATTTTTCTATTTTTAATTCTTTGGTACCACATTTCAAATTTAAAATTTTTAAAAAAATTTTAAATGGCCGCCATTTTGAAACAAAATGGCGGATGAAGCTGGCCAACGAACTCGGTCGAGACATTGGTATGTACTATGTACATACCGAATTACATCCAAATCGGTTCATAAATTCGAGAGTTACAGTATGACAAAAGTCAGATATATATATATATATATGGATATATATATATATATATATATATATATATATATATATATCAACTTTTGAACGGAGGGTGGTTTCGGGGTCTGGGGGTCATGATCGATGAAAATATACCAAAATTTTTTGAAATCGCTTTCCTCCGAACGGCTGCAATAGGTAGCTTTTTGTAATGAAAGCTACCTAAAAATGATCGGATGTCATTAAATTAATTCATTTAATTAAAATAATATAAGACTTTTTCAAAATTTTAAGATTTGTCGTGTGATCGGAATTATTCAGCTACAAGTGTGCAAACTTTCAGGTCTCTAAATTATACAGTTTCCGAGAACGAACACTGTGACGGACAGACAGAGGAGTGGGACAAATGTAGGGTTTCGTCAGAGGAACGAAACCGTAACAATGGATTAAGGAGCCTCAAAACCTAAAGGTACACTCTAAAATTGGGAGGAGCGAAAAGTTCACTCTTTGAAAGAGTGACAGACATTTCACTCTCTTTGGAGCGAATTAAAAAAAAAAAATACACTCCTTAAAGAGTGGAATTTTCCACTCCCTAGAAAAGAGTGAAATATTTCAGCCCATTGTCTAGAGTGAAATATGTCACTCCGTTGCCGAGAATGAAATATCTTACTCCGCTGACGAGAGTAAAAGCCTGGCATTATACACTTAAAAAAAAAAATTCCGTTCAACTTTGAACAAATATATGGAGTAAAATAATGGAAAGCACCAAAATATATCACTTCTTAATTTTCAAACACTCCATTTCATAATGTAACCTCGGAAATTACGCTGATATGGTATTAAAACCCACTCCTTTTCAAGAGTAAATAGTCATTCCTCTGAAAGAATGACTATTCACTCCTGCTTAGAGTGAATAGTCACTCTAAGCAGGAGTGAGTATTGTATGGGTATTACCAATTAGCCAATCAGAACAGTCTTGTCTACGACGCTTTTTTCAAGATAAGAGAAAGACGTCCGCCATTTAAAAATTAAAATATACGGATATTATGAAAGTGATTTTTTATGGAACTTTTTCTTTCATATAAAATTAAATGTAATTAATTCATAAAGCATACAGAATGATAGAACATTCTCAAAGAGCATTCGAAACTTCTTTTGCGGTTTCAAACTAAAATTTTTCTATTATTGTTAAGTCTGCAGTTTTTCCCGAGCGCGTGAAAAGTAACTTCAAAGTTGAGTCATATATGCATCGCTTTTATTATAATTTTTACTCCTGTCTTGAGTCTGTCATGGCTGATAATTATACACCGTGAAGTCCATAGTACTAAATAAAGAGTGTCTCATTTGACGAGAGTGTCTCATTCGGTACTAAACCCACTCCTTTTCAAGAGTGAATAGTCATTGATCTGAAAGAATGACTATTCACTCCTGCTTAGAGTGAATATTACTAATTAGCCAATCAGAACAGTCTTGTCTACGACGCTTTTTTAAGATAAGAGAAAGACGTCCACCATTTAAAAATTAAAATATACGGATATTATGAAAGTGATTTTTTATGGAACTTTTTATTTTCACATAAAATAAATGTAATTAATTCATAAAGCATACAGAATGATAGAACATTCTCAAAGAGCATTCGAAACACTTTTGCGGTTTCAAACTAAAATTTTTCTATTACTGTTAAGTCTGCAGTTTTTCCCGAGCGCGTGAAAAGTAACTTCAAAGTTGAGTCATATATGCATCGCTTGCATTATAATTTTTACTCCTGTCTTGAGTCTGTCATGGCTGATAATTATACACCGTGAAGTCCATAGTATTAAATAAAGAGTGTCTCATTTGACGAGAGTGTCTCATTCGGTACTAAACCCACTCCTTTTCAAGAGTGAATAGTCATTGATCTGAAAGAATGACTATTCACTCCTGCTTAGAGTGAATATTACTAATTAGCCAATCAGAACAGTCTTGTCTACGACGCTTTTTTAAGATAAGAGAAAGACGTCCACCATTTAAAAATTAAAATATACGGATATTATGAAAGTGATTTTTTATGGAACTTTTTATTTTCACATAAAATAAATGTAATTAATTCATAAAGCATACAAAATGATAGAACATTCTCAAAGAGCATTCGAAACACTTTTGCGGTTTCAAACTAAAATTTTTCTATTACTGTTAAGTCTGCAGTTTTTCCCGAGCGCGTGAAAAGTAACTTCAAAGTTGAGTCATATATGCATCGCTTGCATTATAATTTTTACTCCTGTCTTGAGTCTGTCATGGCTGATAATTATACACCGTGAAGTCCATAGTATTAAATAAAGAGAGTCTCATTTGACCGATCAAGCTCAAATCAACGGGTAATATTGAAAATTTCCAAAGGCAGAAATGAGATTTCTGGAACATAGATAGTTTCGGTCCGGCCGAATTTTTGGCAGGATTTTCCCTGAAAACAAATTATTGGCGCAACTCAGATTTTGGGACGAAAAGGAAACCGAAGTTTCTGTCAATCTCTAATTGTATGTATTCGTATTACTCACCAGCTAATCAGAACAGCAAGTCTATGATGCTTTTTTAAGATAAGGGAAAGGCGTCCATCATTTTAGGATTAAAACATACGGATATTATTAAAGTGATTATTTATGGAACGTAAATGTAAGTTTTATTTAATTTTAATCCTTTATTCCTGTAGTTTTGTATGTTATGATCATGAGTTAAATAGTTTTATGTTATATAGAAAAAGATTGAGCTGGAATTGTTTTCCTTTGAGATTTGTTGAGATATGTGGTATGTTGAGTGTGCTGCTGGATTTTTTTCTGTTTCTTACTGTTTCCTGGTTATAAACACTTACAGTATTTATCGTTATTATTATTGTTGTTTAATAGTACAATTATAAAATACTAATTATTATTTTTAGTGTTTTTAAAAGTGTTATATTTATTTTTTTAAATTGTATGTGAGCATTTTTCTGCTGTTTATGATTTCAATCAAAACATTTAATTATAGATATTCTGAATCAGTTATTAAATTATCTTCTATTGTAAACTCATTTTCTACGCTTATGATACACGTAATAATTGGCATTAAAAAATAAAGCATGATATTTAAGCATTGAAATAAAGTGTTTTTTATGCCTGATATTAAGTTTATAGATTAAACTGCTTTAGTATATTTTTTTAAATGTTCATAGCATCATTTATATAAGATTGATTATATTTTAAAGAGATAAATAACTACTTTTTACATTAAAAGTGTTTTTCAAACAATAAGAATAGTAGATATGCAGTCATTTCTTTTCTTTTTTACATTTTCTTCATTTTTCTATTTCCTAGATCAATCTTGTCCTATAAAACATACTAAATCTATTTAGCTCATATTCACAAAATACAATATATACGGGAATAACAAAGTGAAATTAAATATGGCTTTTCATGTCGTTCCATAAATAATCGGTGCATTAATATCCGTTTTTCAGCAATATAGGAAGAAAATTCGAAATCATATGATTAAGTTAACGAATATGTTTAAAAGAAAAATATAAACATATTCCAGAGAATATAAAAAATCTAGACTCCATGTTCATATTTAATAAAACAATGACAAATCACAACCACTTAAAAAAAAAAAAAACTTACACATTCTTAATATTTAGATAAAGCTTAGAACTTATTAAAAAAAGATGCGAGTTGATAAACATTATGTTTTAGTGTAAAAATTAAAAATATTTTAGAACAATAGGGTTCTGCAAAATAGCGAAAAAATAAGCTTACTTTACTGAAAAGTAAGATAAAAAGAGAAGATTTTATATTTAAAACAAAAATTAAAATGAAATCATACGTTGTTAAACATATAACATTTACCTATTATACAGTTATTAATAAAACTTTAAAAGTAACTAACATATAGTAAACAATAACGTTTGATTAGATTTAAATTCAATAGCAATGAATACGTACTGATATCTAAATATTTAAAACTTGAATCACACATGAAAAAAAGAACACAATTAACGTACATCACGGGAAACATTAAAATACTGAATACAACTTAATGGGTATCTGAAAAGAAAGAAATAATATTAACTGATTCAGATTTGGGTTAATTACTTGACCTTATGGACATTTTTAAACCATCATATATTTATTGGGCATGCAATGAAAGCAAACACAAGGGATAAGATTGGAACAAAATGTTTTAGTTTATTTCTGTCAGTAGTCTAATTTAATTCATATGTAACTTTAATTGAATTTTTCGTTAAAAGTTCAATTACAAACTATGAATTAAATAAATATTGCCAGTAAAGTATTTTATTCCAATCTTTACTACGCTGGTATCTATTTTCATTGCATGCTCTAAAAAATATGATTCTTTTAAAATGCCCATAAAAGCAACATAAAAATTCACTCCATAAAAAATTAACATTCACTCATATGAAAGAGTGAGTGTTCACTCCTATGAAAGAGTGACTTTTGACTCCCACCAGTTGTGATAAAACCACTTGTTTAGAAAGAGTGAAAAGTCACTCCTCCGAAAGAGTGATTTTCCACCCCTGTTTAGAGTGAATATTCACTTCCTAGGAGTGACTATTCACTCTTTTAGAGAGTCAAAGATTCCTCTTTTGCTGAGAGTGAATAGTCACTCTAAAGATGTTGGGCATATTTTGACTCTGCGATAGAGGAGTAAATAGCCACTCCTTTTTATTTAGAGTGTATTATACTAAAATTTCATAGTCGCTTTTCAATCATAATTACTATTCTTTCTTACACCATGTTCGGAAAGCTGCAGATCAAGTCCGGGAGAGATAGACCACAGTGTGAGATGGACCAGTCAAATATTTATTTCTTCAATGCGGCGTCCCACAGATGGTGCAACAATCTTAGTCAGACGCTTAAAGATATATTTATAGGGTGTGTAATTTTTTGCTTCTCAAAAAACATAATATTGTTTCATCTAAACGTTATTATTCCTTTTGGCAAGTAAATAATTTTTCATATGGTTATAGTTATGCATTTAAATGTTTTGTTTTATATGTGATCTATCTAGTTTTAATGGTGTAATCTCAGGGAACAATTAGGCTAGGTAAATAATCTAAAATGGCGACGTCATATCTACAGTGTAGAGTTGGGTTGGGTTATAATTTTCCCCTTGGCGATTGGGAGAGATGGACCATGTGTAGACGGGATGGATGGACCAGGTTTTTTGTAGGGAGGGATGGAACCTAGAATCTTGAATTTCAATTTTAGTTTTTTAAAGAGCTAAATTTAAAATACTAAGGGGTTGCATTTTTCCGTTTCAAAAAATGCTGACAACCTATATTAGAAATAGGTTCGTCTCTGACATGGATATAAACATTCAAAAAATGTGTGAGGAGGAGAATGACTATTTAGAAGATTGGAATAAATGAATGTGTTGGAAACGGCGAAAAGTACGATGAGAGGAAACAAAAAATAGATTGGATAGAGTGCATTTCTTGTTTGCGTTGCCTTCACGAAGGTGATCATTGCTTCATGATTCACGGTTTGAAGTAATATGCGATAATTGTGGGAAGAAATTAAATAGAAAGAAAGAAGTTACTGCAAAACAATCTTAACTCATAGTATATAAAACATTTTCACAAAAAAAGTTTAAATCTGTTAAGATATTAAGATTTCAAGAAACAAATTTAATTTTTATAGGTATATATTAAAAGGTCAAATACTAATTCATATATAAATTACCAAAAATCAACGTTTAAACACACAATAAAATACATTAGGTAATGTGAATAAAACCAGACGTATACATTTCGTGAGTTCAAAGGATTCGCATCATCAGTGTATAAAATCTATGTATAAAAACAATATCCGCCCAACTACATGCACGTAGTTGGGGTGCACGTGCATGTAGTTGGGGGGGGGGGGGTATTGTTTTTATACATAGATTTTATGCACTGATGATGCGATTCCTTTGAACTCACGAAATGTATACGTCTGGTTTTATTCACATTTCCTAATGTACTTTTTTATTGTGTGTTTAAACTTTGATTTTTGGCGATTTATACTTCTACACAAGTTTTTATTTACTACTAATTCATATAAACTTACTGTTCAGTAATTTAATTGTAACTAAGTTCAATTAATTTTCATATAATCAAAATATATTTTTATAAGTATAATATATGTTCAATTCTTCCTATATTTTAATGTGGTCCATCTCCCCGGAGTAGTTTGTGTTAGATGGACCACATAGTATAAAATTAAAAATACATATAAAAGAAATTCCTTTAAAGACAAGAACTTAGGGCTTTTTTAAGAAGCATCATACGCTAGACATATATACTGCGAAAAGTAAAATATGTGTAAATATAGGGCTTTTACAGCGCGAAGATAACACGTGGTCCATCCCTCCCATAATTACCCTATTAACGTGCATTATTGCATTTTAAAATGTGGTATCTATCCTATCCTTTCTTCGGACAATATAATAGGAAAGGTTGAAGAAGATTATTTGGTTATCCTTTAATTATTTGACTGTCACAATTTTCATATTGAATAATAGTGTTTCAAATAAAATAAATAATATAATTTCTAAAAATAACTTTTTCCCAGTCTAAAATGAACGTACCTTTCAAAAAATTTCAGCAAAATTTAATTACGATGTTTTATACATACCTTTTATTCGAAGTATACAGTTATGAAATTTATTAACTGAATACTACGAATAACTTTTATTGAATCCTGCTTTCGAATTTGCAGTGTATAATTATTGAAAGTATCTAGAATTGAAATATTTTTGAATACGATGCGCTCCCTTAATAATAATAGAAGTATAATTAAATGGCACAGGTTTTCTAAGCGAGTATTGAAATAACTTTTCATACATGAAATCAATAAATAAAACTTGAATTAATTACTAAGTTGTCCTTGATTTTAATTAAAATTTTGTTAAAATGCGAAATTGTTTTTCTACGTTTTCTACTTATATTTATTTCAAAGGCATTATTTCTATATTCGTTTAACGAAAAGCGTTTTATTTACAAATCAATTAAATAAAATTAAATATGAAATAAGTATTTAATAATTATGTAGCTAATAATAAGGAGATTTATTTGTTACTAGCTGACCTGCTCGGCGTTGCGCGGGCCGTGAAAATAAGTTTAAATACAGAGTGGTTATAAGAAAAACTTCCCCGATATATGAACCCCTAACGGCCTAACTGCTCAACCAATTGAAAAGAACTTTTAGATATACTTATTTGAAGGTATGCGCTCCAGATCGTGATGATTTAAAACAATAGGGTTACAGTGAAAAAATTTCAAAAATTTCGAATGGCAACACCCATTTTTTTCATGTGGAAATTCATCATCGCATTGAAAAACCATAAATGGCGTTGGAATGATACACATACGATGAAAATTCCTGGCGTAAAACGCTTGCAAAAAAGACCATTGCGAGGAACGAAGGAATGGCTACAAGACATGTTTTTCAGTAGTCATTTTTTTTTCTCTTGTAAACTGAGTAATGTTGTAAGATTTGTTTTAAAATGTTTTTTGTGTTGTGTTTGTGTATCAAATAGTGAAAATAAAAATACAATCTGTTGTTTTGGTGTGTTGAATATTACGTTACATAGGAACTGATTAGGATTGAGTGCCGCGATATTACACTGGCAATTTTAGTCATACATGTATCGTTCCAACGCCATTTATGGTTTTTCAATGTGCTGATGAATTTGCGCAGGAAAAAAAAGGGGTGTTGCCATTCGAAAATTTCGAATTTTTTTCACTATAATCGTAACCGTGAGAGCCCTATTGTTTTAAATCATCACGATCTGGAGCGCATACCTTCAGATAACTAAATCTGAAATTTCCTTTCGATTGGTTGAGTAGTTAGGTCGCTAGGAGTATATATTGGGCATTCTCACAATCTTTTGACTTTTATGTCCCTGAATAATAATTTTTATTTTAATACTTTTTTTGTGTTTTTTTTTATTTCATATACTTGGGAACATCCCATTGCATGATAGCATAACAATATTAACGAGATAAATAAGCTTTGGAAGATGTTGGGGGTCCAAATACCAGGAAAACTCCTATGCCGTCCCGTGTCCCTGATGCTGATTTTTAAGTTTGGAGCTGTCTGGATAAAATAGTTTCAATAAAAGTAATTCGATGTAATTTTTTTTTTCCGAAACTGGGACATTGTTTTATATAAATATGTAGCAAAAAATTAACCTGCACACATTTTTACGGTTGATATTATTTTTTGAACCCTGTCCTTGGGTTTTTCATCCTTACCGTCTCTCTTGCTAAACTTATACAGAAAATCACTTCAGATGCAGCCACAGAATTTTTTTCAAGTTTTTTCTCATGCAGAAGTGTGTTAGAGAAAGAATATCTAAAATTCTTTGACAGAAATTTACTGCAGAATTTAAATCAGCATTTAAATATAAATTTTGCGGGCCAAAGGTGGGCCAACGCGTTATTAGGTCTGTGGTCATAATGTTTTGACTGTTCAGTGTACGTTGAAAAGTGTTAAAAAGCTTCCCTGATTTTAATGAACATATAATACTTATTACTTGATTTATTTGAGTTTACTTATTATTTGAGTGATTTTATTTTTTTAATATAAATTTTTGTTCTTCTTAATTACATTTCTTTTAATGCTACACTGATTTTTCTTAATGTCTGACTAATATTGTAAAAATAAATATCTTTAATATGCACGATAAAAAATTAAAATTTTAAATATGTCAATGTAATTTGTATCGATTTGCTATATGGTTGTGATAAAAAGATTACTAATGAAAACAAGTTGGGAATTGTACGTCAAACGTGACAAATGAGGTGCGTTCGTACTATAACTGGTTTTATAAATATTCAGAACTTGGTGCAATAGTTGTTGCACTCTTATGCAAAAATGCATGAATACAAAATTCATTAGGATTATATATATTAAATTCAGTTATGCGAAAATAATAGGACTCCATATTAAATGTGACGTAATCACCATACCATTCTAAATAAAATCATATACAGGACCACGCAAAGAATTGGAACATGACCGTCTGTCGATGGTAATCGCTGGAAGTGTGATTGCAGCAGTTTTAAGCGTGTTTCAGTCTTAAATGAATTTTAGCTAAATATTGGCATGTATTTAAAGATAGTAGGTGAAATACAGGGCTGTACAAAAGCATTCAAGTATGCTTCCGTCTATTGGTATAAATTGCTGAAAGTCAATAGCATGGGATATCATTGAGTTAGCTACTTTTTACAGAACACGTTTCAACTATGTTGAATGTATGTGTTTCAACTATGTATCTGGATTCTCCCATATTATTTCAAATGACGGAAATAAAAGCTACATATAATCCCTAATAGATAAATATTTTTGTTTGTCTTCAACAGATGGCAGCACTATGCAAAAAAAATATTTTAATATTTCTAATATGAGATTCTGTTCATTTCGCAAAACGAGTCATGAATAAGTCTTTTTTATAAACTTTATAATTAATAAATGTTTTTATTTTTATATATTATATTAAAATATGCTTCAATAATTTATTTTGTCTAGTTCATATAAATATTTTATGAAAAATTTTGTTTGAAATGCTTTTTAATAGTAATAATGTAATAAGTAATATGTAATAAGTAATCTAATGTGTAAGTTTTAAGTAATAATGTAATAAGTATAATATTCTGGGTTACTTCACATGAAATGTGAGTATTATTTAATAGTAATAATGTAATAAGTGATCTAATGTGTAAGTTTTAAGTAATAATGTAATAAGTATAATATTCTGGTGTGTTAAACTATATTATTTAAATTGATCTTCAAGTTGTTATTAAATAATTTAAGAATTTTTGTATTAGAAAACATTTCCATAATGTTGTATTAACAATAAAAATGTTTAATGATATAAATAAACTACTCTGATTCACAGTATAAATTTCCTTATATAAATTTTATTATACGTCATGTCCCAATGATGCCAAATGGCGTCGTAAACCTTTTCGATTGATGTGTTATTTAACTCCCAATGATGCCATTTGGAATCATTTAAAATTTTAATGAAAAAAAAATTTTTTTTTGTTTTATTATTTCTTATATTGAGCATAAAAGTAATCTATTTTATGAATTTCAGGATTTTAGCGTAAACAGGTACTTTATGGGACTAAAAGGGTTAAAAACGCATAATAGGTTGAAATTTGACTTTCAGCAATTTATACTAATAGACGGAAGCATACTTGAATGCTTTTGTACAGCCCTGTATTTTACCTACTATCTTTAAATACATGCCAACATTTAGCTAAAATTCATTTAAGACTGAAACACGCTTAAAACTGCTGCAATCACACTTCCAGAGATTACCAACAATAAAAGGTCATGTATCCAATTCTTTGCGTGGTCCTGTATATGATTTTATCTATATTCTACAAACATATCTTAGTATACATAATGTTGTTCAGCGTAAAAATGCATAACTCATTTAAAAAACACCTTTAAGCTATTTTCATTCACACTCAGTAATTCTTACAAATTCTTTTGTGTAGCCGTGTATATGATTTACAGCGTAATATGCAAAAACTTAGTTAAACTTAAAAACTCATATCACAGCTAAAAATGCACTTCCAGCAATTATCGCTAATATACAGTATTTCGATACTGTAAAGTATCCGAATTCTGTTGTGTGTCCCTGTAAATACTATGCACTTTCTCTCATACAGGATGTCACTTGTAGTACGAGTAAACGTCAGCAACGTATATCAATTCCGTTATATGTGAAATAGTTTAACATAATAAAAATACGCCGCAAATAATGTTCCTCTATAGCATTATCCCAGCAAAGAGGAAATTGCTGGCCAACAGCAAGATAGGTGCTGGCAATGATGGAGAAGTGCTAGCTGGTGGTCTAACACTGCATAACCACTGCTGGACAGCTTCAGTCAACTTTGCTGTTGGAAATCATGAGATAAAATTCTGGTGGGCATCCATTTTATCTCATGCGCTGGCTCACCACTACATGGAAGTGCACGAACTTTTGCAGTATTATTGCTGGGAACCCTTACACTAGGTGGCGCTGCGAACATCGAAAACATTGAGTATTTGAACACAAATCTGAAATGAATATCTTAACATAATTTAAGCTGTGAAGCTAATTTTTTTTAAAACTGTAAAAAATATAGCGCCACTGCCACCAACAAAATAAATAAGTAAATGAATAAATAAATAAATTCTTTATTTCAACGCACTTTTTTTTCTCCTTAAATCTGGTTTTACTAGGTTACAAAGGATTTCGGTTTTCATAATTTACGCAGTTCAGAATCAATAATAATAATAATAATAATAATAAAAACGTATAAAATACATAGGATTTCTATACAATAGAATAATTTATATACCAGTTTAATGATTGGGAACGTAAATCGCAAAAGAAACAAACTTGAAATAGTGTAATGAGAGCTTGAAAACTACGAGCAGTCGTAGTGTACGCTGAAAGCAATTGTTCATGTCCGGTCACGAAAACCAAGCAGCATCGAACGCGGTCAGTATTTGGGAGGTTGATCACACGGAGTTCAAATATTTCTATAGACATTTCTATTATAGACACTTCTACAGATGTTTCTATAGCTCTTGGTGAAACTAGCTTATAGAAAAAAGAGCCATAATTATATAATACTTTGTTTTTTTTATAGAATTCTATAAGAAATTTTTGTAAGGGAAAGTGCTGGTCCAGCAAAGGAACAGCAGTGGGATAGGTGCTAGCACTGCAGGAAAAGTGCCGGATTGAAGTAATGTGATGGCATACCAATGCTGGCCTGCTGTTGGCCATCACTGATGGGCCAGCTGCATTCGGCTTGGACACTTTTTGACAGGTTTAAGTAATGGCACCCTTGCACTTTACCGCTGATAGCACTGCTGGCTGCCATCTTTTTTCCAGCTGATGGCCCACTGTTTCTTTCTTTGCTGGGATGTAACGGAATTCTTTTGTGTGGCCCTGTAAATGAATAGTAAATATTCTTTGCACCGCATATTCTACAGAATGTATATCTTAGTGCCCTTTATAAATGCATATCAATTTCGAACGGGTGTAACATCATTAAAATGCACTTGAAACTATATTTTCCCATTGGCCGTAATGGAACTGAATGCTTTTGACTGTCCCTGTAATTGAACAATACATCCGATTTTTATAAAATTTGAAAGGACTCGACAAAATTCCGCAAAAAATATATATTTAAAATTTCAAATGATTCGGTCGAGTAGTTTTTGTGCTGTTATGCGCGGACGGACGGGCAGACAGGCGGATGGACAGACAGACAGACGGACTGAACAACGTCTATAGGTACTACGTATTTATATAATTACGAACGTACCTAAAAAAGCATGTTTGCGATATCTAGTTGAGTGGAGGGGGAAGGGGTCGTGTTTAAGAAAAATGGTGTTACTCCGAAATGGAAAGCAAGAGAAAGAAGTGCGTGAAAGAAACCTGGTTGGGAAGAGCTGTTTTAGGGTAAGGAATCCCTTCTTCTCTGAATGTCAGAGCAGTCGGAATCTACCCAAACTTTTTTACCCTACCGGGAGCTAAAAATCAATGATTATATACCCAACATTTTTGCTGATATCTCTCATAAATTCCTAGAAAAGTATCCTATATTCATCTAGTTTTCAGAAATTCATTCATCTAAAAACTAATTATTACAACAAAGATAAATTAAATTACACTGCTCTTTAAAATTAAAAGGTTCTCTTTACAATAAGAGAAATGCATAATAAATGGAAAAAAATAGTTAAAGACTTCAAGTATTTCAACCTCTAAAGAGTATTTTAACGTATGCTGATCTCTAGAAGATTTATTCACTAGCTATGCTTAAATCTTTATTAGCGGCAATCTTAGAAGTAAATTTTCAAAGGAAATCGAGTAGAAAATTCTTCTACTGGGACTTTCAGGTGAGAATCGAGAATGATTTGATTGATATTCCCTTCCAACAATTTCCGCAGAAGCAAAATCTTTAAAGCTCTTATTGACACAATAAATAGCATATTTTGCGATGAAAGAACTGATTTATCTAAAAGAAAAAAAGTGATAAGTAGGAAATTAAGTAAGGTACCGAATTTTTAAAGAAGCAGTAAAATATGAAAATTATAAGAAGTAATTTTTAAACAAACAAGTAAGAAAAATCATGCGTACGGCATAGATTACACTTCTTGAAAGCTTTAACGAAACTTCGTTACAGGAATAAGGTAAATAAGATAACTAAGTAAACATTTAAAAATCTGTTTTCAGTAGTTACCGCCCATAGCCAAATATGTATTCCAATTCTTTTGAACAGCCCTGTATTCGATCTGTATGTTAATATATATACTATATAATGGGAAAATTTAGTTTAGCAAGAAAATGCATAACAGGTTGAAATTCATCTTTCAGCAATTTATACTAATAGATGGAAATATACTTGAATACTTTTGTACAGCCCTGTATTTTACCAAGTACCTTTATTACATGACATTATTTAGCTAAAATTTAATTCAAACTGAAACACGCTTAAAACTACTGAAATTACATTTTCAGAAGAAACCTCTATCCGAACGAAACTCCGTTTTATAGACTATCCGTAGATATATTAGTCGAGGGGATTGGGCCGATAGCACCCGAGATAAGTAGGCGCCCCTGGCGGTAAAAAATGGAACTAAAATATGTAAGGCTATGGTGCATAATATGAAAGAATGGTCAAAGGGGTGTCGGCAAAAGTTGGAAAGGTACTCCCCGGGTGAAAAAGGCGGAGGTTAGAAAAATTGCTTAAAATACACAAGTTAGAACACGGAGGGGTAAATAATATAAAAATTTTTGAAAATTTTATGATTTGCCGTGTGGTCTGAGGTATTCAGCTATACGTATGCAAAAATTCACGTCTCTTACTTAATTAGGGGATCTCTTAGAAAGAATTGCTTAAAATACATATGTGGCAGCTCAAAGGGTTAAACGTAAGATTTTTTCAAGATTTTATGATTTGTCGCCTGTCCTCAGGGGTTCTGCTATAAGTATACAAAATTTCAAATCTCCAATTTAATAAGGGGCTGAGTTAGAAAGAATTGCTTAAAATATTCATGTGGGAGCACAAAGGGTTAAATGTACGATTTTTTCAAAATTTTATCATTTGTCGTATGATATGTGGTGTTCAGCTATAAGTATAAAAATTTCACGCCTCCAACCTAAGTAGGGGCTCACTTAGAAAGAATTGTTTAAAATACACATATGGGAGCTCAAAGGATTAAATGCACGACTTTTTCAAAATTTTATGGTTTGTCATTTGATGCGAGATGTTCTGCGATAAGTATACCAAATTTCACGCCTCCAACCTAATTAGGGACTCACTTAGAAAGAATTGTTTAAAATGCACATGTGGAGCCCAAAGGGTTAAATATACCACTTTTTCTAACTTTTATGATTTGTCATTTGATGTGAGGTGTTCAGCTATAAGTATGCAAAATTTCACGCCTCCAACCTAATTAGGAAGAATTAGAAAGAATTGTTTAAAATACACATGTGGGAGCCTAAAGGGTTAAATGTACGACTTTTTCAAAATTTTATGATCTGTCGTATGGTGTATGGTGTTCAGCTATAAGTATGCAAAATTTCAAGTCTCCAATATATATAGTTTCTGAGAACGGGCTCTGTGACAGACGGACAGACAGACAGACAGAGGAGCGAGACGAATAGGGTTTCGTCAGATGAACGAAACCCTAAAAAAGCGCATATCATAATTAAAAATGCATTTCAAGCAATCATTACTAATACACAGTAATTCGGATACAATATAGTATCTGAAATCTTTTCAAATACACAGCAAACAATTTCCCTTTTACCATTATGAACGGAATTCTTTTGTGTGGCCCTGTAAATGAACAATAACTATTCTTTGCACCGCATATTGTACAGAATGCATATTTTAGTGGACTTCATAAATGAATATCAATTTTACTATGTTTGAAAGAGTGTAACACCATTAAAAATCATTTGAAACGATCTTTTCCCATTGGCCATAAGGTAACAGAAAACTTTTGACTGTCCCTGTAAATGAACTAAACATGCTACAAACTTCATTTGAAATAGGGAACGTGCTATGGTAGAGGTCACTAACATCCAAAAATTTCAGAACGATCCGAGCATATTTACGAGAGTTAGATCGTGGACAGACGGCCAGACGACCAGACAAACCGAAGTCATAAACACTTTTCAACTTTGTTGGAAAGTGTTAAAAATGAAAGTAACTTCAACTGACTTTCTTTATCTTAATTCACGACTTACTTGGAAATGTGCAAAAACTTGAGACCTAGTCACAAAAGTAACAAAAATTTGATTTATCATATAGACAAGTAAAATGCTTAAACGTGATAATAACCTTAAGTGAACCTTAATTTTGAATGATTTTATATTTTTTACTCGATTTTGTCTGAATTTATATTTTTAAATGAAAAAAATCCGGAAAAAATATTTAATTTTAGTGGTAAAAGTGCTCGTAAGAAGACCTTTTTCATTTGAGTAACAGGATTTCTCCTTCAGTTACAAAAGTTATTTTTTTTTACAAAAATATAATAAATTTCACAACTTATAATTGTCCAAATGCTTAGAAATTTAGTTGACTGTGTCCAAAGCGAGCGAAACCGCGACGAAACACTCGGGTTTTTATAGTTTTCGTCGAAATTTTCACACATTTTATTTTGTGAAAAATAGTTCTACCCACCCGAACGTTTCAAAATTTTTGTAGATGATGTAAATCTGGTGTATTGAGATGCTCTAAAAAGATTGTGTTAAAATACTGAAGCTTAGTTAATTCTATCGTAGAAAAAATATCGTCCCCGTGATGCGGGAAGTGACCACCATTCGCCAGTGTATTTGAAAGGGTTAAAATTCGTGTTTTTTAAAACCGATTACGCCATTGATTAGAAGAAGGTTTCCACTTTAAGGACGGTTTGTCGGCATCTATAAAATTGTGCCTTGAAGGGACGTTGCCATAGAGGGGGAAAACGTTTTTCGGAAAAGCGACCCTTTTTGAAATGCTTTTTCAAAATGTTAACTGCAATATTTTTTCGAATTGATTGCGGCATTTGAGAACTTAAGAGCCCGATCATTCGGAACATGTCCTTCAATTTTAACTGTACCGTGTGGTTTGGTCGATTAAGGTTAAATCAGAACTATGAAAAAACAGAAAGAAAATTGAATGGTCGGTTCTTCGCTATGATCTTCACTCCTTCCCGATGCGTAAAAGCGTTTGTGGGCATGAGTCAGCGCTTTCCCGAGCTCGCAATAAAAAATTTTAATTTTTGATCAGAGTTCATTGTCGTTTTTAACACTTTCCCACAAAGTTGAAAAGTGTTTATGCATTTGGTTTGTCTGTCCGTCTGTCCGTATGGCCGTCTGTCCACGCTCTAACTCCCGTAAATATACACGGATTTTCATGCAATTGATAATCCATATTTAGGGTCATGTAACCATGTTTGGTATTGCATATGAAGTATATGGGATTAATAGTTCATTTACAGGGCTACCCAAAAGAATTGCATTATATTATGGTATATGGGGAAAGATCGTTTGCAGAGTATTTTAATGACATTACGCTGTTTCAAATATATTTAAACTTACATAAATAACTGAATTTCACTACAAGATGATTACGACAGAATAGGGTATTCATAGCAATTGTCGTTCATTTACAGGGACATACAAAATAAATCATTTACAATACTGTCTTTGAGAAATAATTGCTGAAGTGCGTTTTAAATTTCATCTTGCGCTAATAAATTTACTTGCTTTAATCCTATAGAGTGCTGCTCAAAGTATTCGGATAATTTTCCGATTATAGATGGGAACAGCTGAAATTGGGTTTTCAAATGTGTTATGCGATTCCATATTGTTGAATTAGACATAATATTTTAACTTATTAAATTATGAAGTTTTGTTACATTATTCTGAATGTGTTGGGAAGTGTTTCATAATCTATGCTTGACGCATGATTTTTCTTTCTTGTTAATTAATGTCTCGATTAATTAACAAAATATTAAAATTTTGAACCTCAGGTGCAACAGGAGATGCCTTAGAGTACTCCCACAAAAGTTTGCAGCTTTGTACGTGCGGTAGATTTACCCAGCCATCGCAGACAGACACACGCACACACATAGAGTTAGAGTGAAACATTTTTTTTATTAGTACTAGCTGGCCTGCCCGGCGTTGCCCGGGCCCGTGATGAATGACCCTTAAATAAACCTCAAATTTGCATGATTTTATATTTTTAACTCCATTTTATCTGAATTTATATTTTTAAATGAAAAAAAATATTGAATTGAAAGTAACATGCTATTTGGTATTTTATTTTCTGCGCAATTTCATTTTTGGAGTCTATGCGTACCGAAAGCGAGCGAAACCGTGAAGAAACACTCAGGTTTTTGCTGATTTCGTCGAAATGTTCACACATTGTATTTTGTAAAAAATATTTCTACCTGTCCGAACGTTTAAAAATTTTTGTAGGTGATGTAAATCTAGTCTATTGAGATGCTCTAAAACGATTGTGGTAAAATACGGACGTTTAGTTACTGTTAGTGTAGAAAAAATATCGCCTCCGTGAGGCGCGAAGTGACATGAGTTCGCCGGTGTATTTGAAAGACTTAAAAATGATATTTTAAAAAAACATTTTTTTAAATTGATTGCGGCATTTGAGAGGTAGGAGTACGATCTTTCAAAATATGTCTTCCGTTTTTAACTTTACTAAGCGGTTTGGCCATTATAAGTTAATAAATAATGACAAAATAGTCTCAAATTTCCTTCTTTTTGATTTTCATTCTTTTCCGATGCGTAAACAGGGCTTCCGTGTGTGCGCCATCGCTTTTTCTATCACGCAAGTACTGAGATGAATTTTTAATGAAAGTAATTTGAGATTTTTAATTTATAACTCTAATTATTAGAATTTTAAAATTCTGAGTCTCAGGTGCATCAGGAGAGACTTTGGGCTACTCTCACAAAAATTTTCATCTTTGTACGTCCAGTAGATTTCGCTAGCCATCGCAGACAGACAGATAGAGCGAAACTTTCTTTTATTCGTATAGATAGATTATTTAATTACACACATCTGTTGTTCGGTAACACCGCACCACAATTCCATTATTACATTTTTCAAATGAAAATATATTTTTTAATAAATATTCTGTGACATAATTTAGCATTAGTTTGACAGGATAATGAGCCATAAACATTTTCATAGTTAAAAAAAAAAAAAAAAAAATCATAATACTAAGATAAAATTGTAGACAAAAATTTTATTGGTGCATTTGGCTGTAAATTTTCTTTGCCTAAATACATTTTAAAAGGTTACTGTTATTTTTCGTGCTAATCACTAAAAGCATGAAATGCCTCATAAAAATAATTTATGGTTCCAGAAGGCTGGATTTACAGTGAACGAATATGCCTCCACATTTACATTGTAAACATTAATAAATCTTACTTTGCTTGGTATAGAATAAGTGCTGAATTATTGGAAGGTTTTATCTTTTAGGATATGAGTAAAAAATCTGATCCATCTACTTCTTTATTGTAGTGTACATTACACGGGGGAAAAAAAATTACAGAAGTGATTTTTTGAGCGAGAAAAATGTTTATGAAAATTTAATGTTTCAATATATTTACACATGATTCTGGGTAGGTCCATGTCCATGGGTCCAGGTAGTACCGAAGCAACCTGGCTTTGGCGGAGGAGGATGACCGGGTGCCTGACCGAGGACGTCCTGGCTCCCCTTTCAGAAGAAGACTAAAGCGGGGTCCCTGACTGGTGCAGGCCGCCGATGGAGTTCCTCGTCCACCCCGGAGACTACGTCTCTGTGTAACGTGCACCTGGATAGCCTGTCGCTGGGGTATCATCATGCAAAACAACCACCAACCACTCAGGGATAACACATCCAGGGTCTTGGCTTGGAGGGCTGACAGCCGCTGACCTCCTTGGATGTTTCTGAAGCAGTTGGATACCCTGGTAGCACGAACAGAACAGATGAACGAACGGGACGCAGGCGAAGGCTACCAGGTGTAGCCAGACCCCATTTTTGCTGTCTTTTTTTACTCCAATAACCCTGACATTCGGGGAAATAGATGGCCCTTGTAAGCACGACGCCGGAAGACTAATTTTTCTATTTTTTTTAAATCTATCTTTTATTTACTAACTTTATGTTTATTTTTTAAATATTTTGTATTTTGACCATTTACTGGCTTAAATCAGAGAAGCAGCCTGACAATAGGGGATCCTCATATCCGGCTGGCCGTAAAGCAAGACCGTGGTGTTGGGACCCTCACTAGTGTTGGGAAGCGGTTCTTCCTGTGAAGTTCCGCGTGGAGAGTCGATGATGCAGTGGTTTCAATGCCGGGGGATCGGACCCGTTCCGGACTCGTTCCCATGTGTTGAGTCGCGGTTTCTTTCCTGCGTCTGGACGTCAGAACGATTTTGTGTGATGTTCAGTATTGGACGCGGATCAATGGTTTTACTCGTGATTCTTGAAACTTTTCTCCTAACATCAGAAGACTTTAGGAGAAGAAGCAGTATAAACACAAGATGTTAATAAATTTCCGAAAATAACTGAAACAACTTTTCGGAAATTTTCAGGCTACAAAGGAACTCTTGGAAATTTATAATAATTTTTAGAATACAAACCTTGGAAATTTTATAATAATGTTTATAATAGGTCTTTCTGAAAATAACTTCCGGAGGTAACGGAAATAGTTTCAGAATTTCGGTTTGCGTAGTTACATTCAAATTTCTTAACTATTTCTGTTGCTATTTTGGGAAAACTTTTACTATCTAATGTAAGTGTGTAATTTAAATATCACATTTTTTGATCTGTATTATAAGATTAGTCTCTGTTTTTCTGAGCCCCTTATCAGATTCAACTATCAACTTATCAACCAAAAATACTGTAATCTCATAACAATAAAAGTGTCATTATTATCACCAAAAGTACCACTTTGCATTATCTAGACCGTTCCATGTTGCATTATAATAATTAAGGCCAAAATAGAGGAATCTTTCAAATCTCTGAAACATTTAATAAAGATGTAAGCAGTATCTGATAACGCTAAAAACTAAACAACAACAACAACAAAAAAGGTCTCAGTACTAGAACTATTTACAAAATTGCACTATCTTTTTACACTTTCCAAAATAGTTGAAAAGGGTTTATGAACTCGGTTTGCCTGTCCGTATACTCGGATTGCTATGTAATTTATACAGGATGTTTCAAAACTATATTTCAGAAATATAAAGGCAGGTAGAGGGGAACTAAATAAGAAGATTTAGTTACAGCGTCTAGAATATATAGTGTGGAAACCTGCTATCCAAACAGCACTAAAAAGTTGTATCCCTTAAATGTGCAATGATGCTGAAATCCAGGGAACCGATCGCAGCGACATCTGCGATATATTTTTAAATTTCAAAGTCAGCATCGTATTATTACAGCGTCTAGACCAGTGGTTCCCAACCTGTTTTTGGCCGAGCCCCACCAAAGCTTCGCCAGAATCATGATGTCCCCCCCCCCCTCCGTTCTATATTATATAAATCTTATTGCATAAAAAATAAACTTCTATTTTCCCTTGAGAATCCGAAAATAGCGTTAACTCTAATAAGTGATTTCACATTCTTTAATTTATCAAAATCATATTTTTTTATTAAAAGTATGTTTTTAACATAACTCTATGAATGCAATGAGGTATGGATCTTCGGATTTACATCTACAAAAGTTTTATTGCTTTTTGGCAAATTATCTCAAATTATAAGTGATAAATAGTCTACATTTTCATCTTCGTAAAATTTCTTGAAATCACTCTCACATTTTGTATTACATCTGATAGAATTAATATATTTTATAATGAGTTTTAATACTTCATTAACAACAAGTGATAATTTTTTATTCACCGAGACTGTATGGATAACATAATTCACAAGTAACATTTCCGGATTTGCGCTTTTATCCAATTTAAGTAACTGTTCTCTTTGCACTCATAACATAATTCTTTGATAGTGGCCTTTCTTTTTCCCATTATTATTTGACAGCCATATTTTCTCCAATTTTAAATTTTAAAATGTATATGTCATGAAATATGTTTATTGCGTATTTGATCTGTAGAAGAGCCATAAGAAGTTTACTTTCTACCCATTTCCTTCCGTGATTCGCACGGGGATTTATTAATTTCATGAAAGTAGTACCTCATTTAGATAATTGAAAATATTTTTTAGATTAAAAATGTCTAAATAGTCAATTTTAGATACACCCTACAAAATTTCATATGTAAAAGCTCCTTCATGGGGCATATTGTACTATGTGATAAATATCATATTGTACTAATGTAAAAGATGTGCAAGTTTTTTTTTTTTTTTTTTTTTTTTTTTTTTTTTTTTTTTTTTTTGAAATAATAAGAAAAAGAAGTGTGTGTTACTAAATTAATATTTCAACCAGAAAAATTAAAGTGCTTTTTTAGTATATTAAATATGTCAAAATATCTTTAAAATATTCATATACTTATTCCAGTGTCAGTGTATTTTTGAAGTGTTAAATGGGAACGTTTCGAATATTTATTTTTAAATTTTTTCATCTATTTCTGTTTTTAGGCTATGACACTACTTTCATAAGACAAAATGACAGAAATTTGTTAATAAGAAATCTGAAATTACCCCCCTAAAATGTCATATTGCCCACCTGTGGGGCGTACGCCCCACGTTGGGAACCGCTGGTCTAGACCAAATCGTCTTGGAGTTTTAGAAAATATTCTGAAGATGTCGCAGTGATCGACTCATTGGTTTTCAGCATCGTTTAACCTATAACGGATACAATATTTTAGCACTTTTTTAAGTATTACTGGGATAGCCGATTTCCACACTATGTGTTCTAGACGCTGTAATTTAGTATAGGAACGTGAGTGCGGGAATGCAGAGTTGAGGCAGTAGAGGGCGCAGTTGAGTGTGGCGGATGAAAGCGTTTCGCTGGCTTGAATTGTCATTCCCCGCACGGATTTCGAGCAACATGCATTATTACATCAATGCGAAGATTACCGACATGCATTTCATGTATGGGGTTGCGCAAGGAAATGGATTGGTTATTCAAAGGATTTACATGGAAGGATTCCCGGGTAGGATTCTGCCGGATCCCCGAACATTTGAGAATCTTCAGTGGGAGTTTTAGGCCTCCAGGCGTGTTACGGGCACTGCATGATATCGCAGAATTCCTGCAGTGGAAGAAGTAGTATTAGGCACAGCAGAGGACAGTCCTTCGACAATCTCGAGAGGTGTTGGATATTCGTTGGGTGTGAGTCATTTCTTTGCTTAGCCCCATACGTGAAATGCATGTCGACAAGCTCCGCATTGGTGTAACGATGCATGCAGCTGGAAATCCGTGTGGGAATGACGATTCAAGTCAGTGAAGCGCTTTCATCAGCCGAACTTAACAGCGCCCTCTATTGCCTCACATTCCTATACGAAACCTGCTTATTTACATCCTGTCTACCTCTTTACATTTCTGACATATAGTTTTGAAACACCCTGTATATGTCATTGAGGTTTACGATGGCAAGTTTGATATAAGTGTATAGCATTTATAGTTCCTTTACAAGGACACCCAAAAGGATTCTGTTACATTATGGTCTATAGGGAAAAACCCTTTTCTGTGTATTTTAATGATGTTACACTATTTGGAACATAAGGAAATTTATATGTAATACATTTTTGAGTAGCACTATTGCTACAGAATATGTTATCTTTAGTACTTACAGTTTGTTTACAGGGGTGTTCAAAAGAATTGCGTGATATTAAGGTTTACGAGGAAAAAATTGTTTGCAGAGCATTCTAATGATGTTACACTGTTACAATAATAATGAAATTAATAAGAATTTCGGAGGTGAGCTAAAACGTGTTTTATGTAGAATATGAAGATGAAAGCATTTATCATTCATTTACAGGATCACACAAAACAATTCGGGTATATATTATGCTCTACGGAGAAATAATGTTTGCAGCGTATTTTAATTAAACAATTTAAAACACGATGAAATTAATATACATTATCAGGTTTACTCAATATTTTTTCTGAGAATATAATGCACTTAACATTTATCGTTCATTTACAGGGTCCTATAAAAATTTCGGGTACAGTAGTGTATCCGAAATAGTGTCGATTACGCACAATTGTTGTAAGTGAGTTGTTAGTTTTGGCATATGTTTTTAAATTTACTAAGTAATAGCAAATTTTTTCATACTACGTAGTGTGTATAAATGCTACAGGACACACACAGGGTTACACAAAGCAATTCGTAAGCTTTACGAAGTATGAGCGTGAATTGCTTTGAGATAGTTTTTAATTGAGTTCAAACTACAAGATATTTAGTATACTGAGAGATGTTTGTGGATGTAAATGGAATCATACACAGGGATATACAAAGTACTGGATGCCTGACCGTCTATGAATAGTAATTCTTGGAAGTGTGATTTCAGTAGTTTTAAGAATTCAAGAAAAGAATTCAAGTACACTTCCATCCTTTAAAAGAAATTGCTAGACGTGAATTTTTAACTGCGTTATGTGTTTTCTTACTAAACTAAATCTTAGCATACTATCTAGACTATATACAAGTCTATAGATCAGATACAGGGCTGCACTAAGGAATTGGAGTATGTTTCGGGCTATGAGCAGTAATTGCTGAAATCTTGGTTCTTCAAATGTGTTATGGTGTTTTCTAATATGTTTACTTAGGTATGTACTTTAAACTATTAAATGCCAAAGTTTTGTTAAAGTATTTTGAAAGTATTGGAAAGTGTTTCATAATCTATGCTTGACGCATGATTTTTCTTTCTTGTTTTCCCCCGTAAGTACATAAAGTCCTAAAACTTTCTTTCTCCGATAGTCATTTTAAATGTCACTATTATCTTTCATAGCTAAACAATAAATGCATCAAATATCTCATAAAACGATTTTACGATTTCAGAAGGCTGGAATTAATAGTTAGCGAATATGCCTCCAAATTACACAGAAATTTACAATGTAAACATTGTGAAATCCTATTTTGCTCGGAATGGAATAAGTAGTCCATTTATTGGGCGCTTTATCATTTAAAAGCTCTCATCTTGCGATTTTTTTATTACACTGTGAGAAAAAGATTTTTTTCTCCTTTTTTGTTATCTAGGCAGAAATACGTTAATAGAAAGTAGAAAAAAAAGTCTTTAGAAATGCGTCTTAAAGACGTTACATATTATTAAATAAAAACAATTACTTCTGTTGAAGCGTTAATCATTCGGGGAACGAAAAATAGATCGACTTATCCGAGTTGCTTACTAAAAGTAGCTGGTCATTGTTGCTATTGGCGACTATTTTTTTATGTTATTGGCACCACTTTCTCGAAACAAAAAATCTTTTCACAAACTAAGCAGCAGAAATATACTATAAAATTTATTTTTTAAAATAGTAGTGCCTATAAAATATAAAAATAGTCGCCAGTAGCCAAGGGCGTGCCGAAGGCTGTTTTAGTGGGGGGTGAACTGAATTTTGCCAACTGCAAGATCGGGGGGTGAGAAAGGCTTTGTGATTGCCCCAGTGACGGAGTCAGCTGTTCTACAATACTGTGAATTTATAAAAATCACTAAAAGTCTTAAGTGTTCACCTGCATTCTCCTTAACCACAGTCGAAATTAAATGCTATTATTCAGTATGGGTAATTTTTTAAAAATTATTTTACTATATAAGTAGAGTTGAAAATCCTGTTATTAATCAGGATTCTGCTTACGATTTAAAAGGAAATGTGTACGGATGTACCGTACATTAACCAGTTCTCAAAAGTAACAATTTAAGAATGTTGAAGTACTTCGGAATTTATGTTTCTATAAATAAAACCGCATGCTGTTGTGTAATGTAAGTGTATACATTTTAAAATACATAAAAAAGACAAATCTTGCTTGCTAAAAATAAGATATATATTAATTAGCATAAGAGACTAAAAATTATCCTTCTACATTTTTAAATTATCACCCGTCTGTCCTTAAGAATAGCTCATTTTCCAACTACACTGTCTAAATCAAACATGTCAGTTATGTCTGTTTCACAGGTTAGTAGCATTAGTTCGTCCAGTCGCTCTTCCGACATGGTGGTACCCAAGTAATTTTTTACTAACTTTAACTTGCTCAAACTTCTTTCATTACTTGTCACAGTTACTGGAATAATTAAGGCCAACTTGTAGGTCAAAGAAAGGTTAGGATACAAATGAGCCTTCCCCACAAGTTTTTGCGCTACTGCGCCAATTGTATCCGATTCAGAACAAGCTATTTCTGAGGACATGAGATCAATTTCACATTCCAAGTTATCTACATATTTGAGATCATCAGGGAATAATTGACATAGTTTAGAAATGTCCTCGGTAGAGCTATACTTGTTCCTAGATGGAAGGAGACAGGCCAGTGGTTTAACTTTTTCAAATACCAACTTATGAATCTCTCCAAATGCAGTTGTAAGCCAATCTACCAACTTCAAAATTTCTGCTTTAAAATAATTCTCTCGTGTAAATAGAACTGCAGTTTCAGGATTTTCGTCGATCTTCGATGGAGGCCTGTGCCGCAAATTGAACTCATAATCTTGATTTATTCCATGTGTCTCGCAGATGTTGTCCGCTTCCTTAAGATGTTTTTTATTGCCGCTGCGTCATCATTCCGGAATTTCTGAATGCTTTCGTAAGTTTTCTGCATTATGTCGGCCCCTCTAAAATGTTCATGTCTTCACGTTGCAATTGCTCTGTTGCTAACTTGGTCCTAAATATAATTGTTTTCATTGCAAGTAAAGAAACAATGAAATCGTATGACATCATTTTGCTTCTTAACCCTGCCACCTTAGCTCGAGCATCCTTGTCAACCTTCATGTCTTCAGAAATAATTTGCAGAGTATGGATGAGGGCATCATAGGACGATAAAACAGCTCTGACTTAATCCGCTCGCATAGTACATCTTGTCTTCGACAAAGATTTCAAGGTGAGACTCTTCTAAAGAACTTCCATTTTCTCTCTCAGTATGCTGAATCGCTTTTTACTCAGTGAAAAGAAGTTATAGAGATCCTGAATACTGTCGTAGAACAAGTTTATTATATTGCTTTCTTCGCACGCATGTTCAACACATAAATTCACTTTATGCGCGAGGCAGGGTATGTATAAAATAGATCTACCAGCTATTTCTGAAAGTTTTGATTGACAGCCTAAAATGCGGCCGGACATAGATGACATTGTGTCGTAAGACTGTGCACGAGCTTGGGAAAGTGATATTCCAACTGATTGTAGAATTTCAGAAATAAGCTTAGCCATTCCTTCGCCTGTTTTATCCAGATAATCTTTTAGTTTTAACAACCTTTCTTCTGGCTGAAACTTTGGGGTCACGTATCGGATTACGACTGAGATATGGTCAAGATGAGAGAGATCGTGTGTGCTATCAGCCATAACGCTAAAAAATCCACAATTTTTGACATTTGCAACTATTTTTTCACGGACACATGATCCAAGAACCCCAATAAAGTCGTTTTGCGACTTATTACTAAGATAGTTGGCATGGTATGGGCTAAGAATCAGTCCATAGCAGAAGGGAGCAATTAAAGATGCTACATGGGAAAACTTACAATAGAGATTGCAATAACCACCCCCTCCCCCTTCCTTTCACGAAAACCCCTCCCTCCCACACAGAATCATACACAATCTTCCGTGAGAAGTTCTTTCTTTTCCCCTTTAAAGACGGACAACGGAGAATTGAAATGATACTGACGACGGGAGAGGGGAATTTTTGCAGGGAGTGTTCTTAACTTTCCGACTATTCTAAATTTTACCAACTGTTCCAAATAAGTGTGTGTGTGTGGGGGTGTTACATCCCCAACACCCCCCCCCCCCCCGCTAGGCACGCCCCTGCCAGTAGCAGCCCAGTCAGCTACTTTTGGAAGGCAACTCACTGTACAGCCAGAATCTATCTGAATTTTGGCGATATTTAACTAGAGGTTGTATATAAGTTGCCCTAAATAGCTGGCTACCAAATTATGAAAAAAAAAAGTTTATACAATTAGAATCTTCCATGCATGCTCAGTTAAAAATTATTTCATACAACAAATGCCCATATCTCATCAAATATTCAATATCATGTTTTTATTGCAGTACCCCGTTTCTACTGTTCTTTGTCAGGTTTTCGGAAAATTGCGTTAAATTTGGTTGAAAACTCTGTATGTTATAAACAAAAAACTTTTAATTTTTTTAAAGAAAAATTAAAATCTTTATGATTATGTGTACTATGCATACACAAATGCACACAGAGTTTGAACTGAACCCACATGGTCATTTAATACAGCGACAGACTATTTTGAGCCTTTTATGTCACATGTGTGATCGAAATATTATTTTTTATTAAATTTAATTTTAGCCCCCTAGTTGTCCTCGTGACTAAATCTTTCCCAAAAATATGAAGTCAAACATGTTTTTTATACCCTTGAGAATCACGGACCAATTGTCGAGATTTTCAGTAGATATTCGACAAAACCTGTAAAACCGAATGCGTCCGGTCACTTACCCTTAATTTTTGGACATAGCTTTCTCTATATAGATTTCACTCTAGATCAGTACTGCAGTTGGGTGGGAACGTGAGGGAACGTCCTTCCCAGAAATGTTTGGTTTGTTACTGTATATATATATATATATATATATATATATATATATATATAAACATCGCTTACGAGCATAAACCTTTTTTCCCCCTCCAAGCTAAACGATAATTTATGCTAGTTTTAAGAAGATCCGTTTCCATTCACCAAGAAAAAGGCTGTGCATTATATAACGTTGTCATTTTAGGGGGAAGAAGTGGGGAGGGGAGTCTGGCACAGATATTGTAAGATATCTCTAAGGGGAGGGGGGATTTGTCTTTTTATATCGTTATCATTTTTGATCCAACCAAAATTTTCTCTTTTTATTTGTAACTTGGTCTTTACATCAAAATATTATGTTATCCTTTTTTAGTCTGTTATCTATTTTTATAAAAATACAAAGTTATTATTAAAATCATAAAATTATTATAAAGTTATTTAATTCCAAAATATAGAATACCCCCAACGTTTGGCATTCCTATTCTTCTGTCATATGTGTATGCATCTATAATCCGCTGATCGAGAAACCATATGCCAAGTATGTTTAAAATGATACTTGTGCTTACTAGTAAATAACAGAGAAAGACTGCTGTCCACCTGTTTTGTTGATAAGAAATTCTGTCTGCCCCCTATCCCCCGTGCGGGGGCAAGTGCAAGGAGACATTATTACTGTTGAATGCATTATGTAACAAAAATATATTATTAAATACTTTTAAATAGTAACTATTTCCTTTAAGTGTTATTTCATATAAAGTTATTTCACATATAAAGTGATAGTTTGTTGACTTCTCTTTATTTGAATCAATAGAGTATGCGGAAAATAAATGTAACCATATTTGTATATCACTTCAAACAAAAGAAAAAAAAATTTCAAAAATCAAAAGAATTTTTAGACGACATTGATAACGATATCAATAAGAGGGGTGGGGGGGGGGGGGTGTTTGAGGGATGATAACGTATGATATCTATTGAGCAGGTGTTCCAAAATTACCAAAACATTGATAACGTTATATAAGTACAGCCCCAAAGGGAATATTTCGACCAGTCAGATCTCTTGAAGGCACCGTTCTGCCCTATGCTGATTGGATCTCTTATTTCAATTAAATTTTGATTCATAATGGGAAATGTTACTATGAGATTGATTAAATATTGCTTTTAGATGAATCCTATACGAATATAATACTATAAAAGATAGAATATAATAATTATAACTATTAATTTAAAAAAGTCGTCTTCTGTCTAAATGTTTTAAATTGTCTTTTGGCTAAGCGAAAATCCGGTAGCATCAACATCTACTCTGTGAAAAGGAGAAATCCCACAAATATTGGCCCCACCAGTGGCCGAGAGGTTCTGCTTTCGAAGCTGGTAGACGGGAAGTGCTGGGTTCGATCCCAATCGCGCCCGTCGGCCTAATCGTTCGGAGTTTTCGTGGTTTTCTTCGAGCCGTGGATCTTCCATGCGTTAATACGGATTAGGTTCCCTTAGAAAGACCCCCACGGAGGGCACTCCCCCCGGGCCTATATCCCTCGTGTAGATAATTGGCCGTCAAAAATCAACCCAACCCAACCCACAAATATTTTTTTCTAACTACAGCACTACTCTAGATCGAGTGTGCATGGCTTCTACAGATCACAAAATAATTCGTAAGTATTATTGCGTATGAGCGTGAATTGCTCAAAGTTGTCTTTTAATTGGGTTGTGAATTTACCAGATGAACTACACTATATGGCCATTAATGACTGGCAACTTTCAATACTAGACATTTTGTCGAATATTTAAAAATATACTTGTCAGATTCTTCTGGAATTTTAGGATTAAAAAGAACAAGTTTGATTTCATATTTATCAACGTCGATTTGATAAGGAGGACAGTTCGAGGGCCAACAAAAAATTAAAGAAAAAAATAATACTTGGGATCACCCTGTAAAATAAAATGCACGAAATGATCTATCACTACGGAATATACATAAGCAGACATTGTACTATATGTACATTCATTTGTGTAAGAATAATACGTATATTAATAGAGATATAGCGATTTTTTTAAATTAAAAAAGTTCTTGCATGTTTTTTGCTTATAACATACAGGGTTTTTAACCAAATTTAACGCTAGTTTCAGAAAAATTGACAAAATGTTGTGAAGACAATATAGTGCAATTGGAATATAAATATATTAAATATTTAAGGAAATATGAGCAATTGTATAAAATAATTTTTATCTACGCATGCGCGAGCGATAACAAGGAACTTTTTGCATAATTTAATAGTCAACTCTATGAAGCAACTTTAAAAAAAAAAATCAGTCAAATATCGTAAAAATTCAGAGAGATATCGGCTTTAGAGTGAGCTGTTTTTCAGTTTCTCACTAAAACTCGCTGAATGATAAGGGATTGCCCACAAATTGTTATTTTTAAGTTATCAGACATCGTTCGGAGCAAGTTTTTTGAAAAAGCTATTAATAGTTTACGATTATGTTTAGGCAGATTTTGACTCTAAACTACGATGAAAAGGAAAATATAGTCCATACATTGATTACATTTAGGTAAATTGAGGAGTTTATGGTAAAATTTTATGAAATTTAGCCCAATACGCAAAACACTGTACAGTAAATCCTATCGCTTATATATGTATTTTCTGTATACATGTCATTCGTGTGACAGTGGTAAAGATAATAAACTAAAATCTAAGATATTAATTTTTTATAGTCAATAACTTTCAATTTGACTTTTACAGTGGTATTTCAATAGCTTTTTGAGAAATTACGTTTTGCGTATTGAATTTTCACAGAAAAGTGCATTTTCCATAAAATACATTTATTTAACTGAAACATTTACTTAACTACTTTAAACTTTATTTATCGTTTACTTAACAGTTATGTGAATTGGAAATTTACTGTACTTATTGATCAAGGTCTTTTTTTTTGTGCTAACTATTTTGAACTAAAGTATCAATAAAAAATAAAAAATAGTATACAAATTTGGATATCTGATTAAGTTTAAAATGGGATTTTTGTCTAAAATTTTCGTTTTCTTTGTATTACATTTTATTAAAGCCCACATTTTTAACTTTCAAAATTTGCGCTTACATTTATTGTATTATAAAAAAAAATCTAAGTTGTCAGAATTTCAAAACTACTTGATAGCTGCGAATGAAACCGGAAGTGCCAAACGTTTCAGCGTTAAATCCCCCCCCCCCCCTTTCGAACAAAAACCGCGAAAACTGTCCTTTAGATATAAACGGCACAAAAAAGGCCTTGATCGACAAACACAGTAAATTTCCGGTTCACATAACTGTTAACTAAATGCTAAGTAAAATTTAATATAGTTAAGTTAATGTTTCAGTTAAATAAATGTATTTTATGGAAAACTTTTCAGTGAAAATTCCATACGCAAAACGGGATTTGTCAAAAAGCTATTGAAATATCACTATAAAAATGAAATTGTAAGTTATTGACTCATAACTCATGAAAAATGTCCAATATAGCTTAAATTTTAGTTTATTGTCTTCACCACTGTCATACAAATTACGTGTATACATAAAATACATATATATGCGACAGAATTTACTGTAGTGTGTTTCGTGTATTGGGCTAAATTTCGCAAAATTTTATCATAAACTCTTCAATTTACCTAAATGTAATCAATGTATGGACTATATTTTCCTTTTCATCGTAGTTTAGAGTCAAAATCTTCCTAAACATAACCGTAAAATATAATTAAATAAATTTCCAAAAAACTTGCTTCGAATGCTGTCAGATAACTTAAAAATAACAATTTGTGAACAATCCCTTATCATTCAGCGAGTTTTAGCGAGAAGCTAAAAAAAAGCTCACTCTAACGCAGATATCTCTCTGAATTTTTACGATATTTGACTGATTTTATTTAATAAGTTGCTCCATAGAGCTGACTATTAAATTATGGAAAAAGTTAATTGTTATCTTTCGCGCATGCGCAGAAAAAATTTATTTTATACAATTGCCCATATTTCCTTAAATATTTAATATATTTATATTCTAATTACATTATTTTATTTCTACGATATTTTGTCAATTTTTCTGAAACTGGTGCTAAATTTGGATAAAACCCCTTCATGTTATACGCAAAAAAACATACAAGAATTCTTTTAATAAAAAAAAAACCACTATGTCTCTATTAATATACATGCTATTCTTACCCAAATGAATACACATATTGTAGAATGTCTGCTTATGTATATTCCGTAGTGATAGATCATTTTGTGCATTTTATTTTACAGGGTAATCTCAAGTATTATTTTTTTCTTCAGTTTTTTGTTGCCCCCCTCAATTGTCCTCCTTATCAAATCGACGTTGATAAATATGAAGTCAAACCTGTTCTTTTTAATCCTAAAATTCCAGAAGAATCTGACAAGTATACTTTTAAATATTCGACAAAATTTCTTAAATTGGAAGTTGCGGTCATTAATGACCATATAGTGTAAAATTTCTAAGACATTTTTGTAGATATTACTAAGAGATTTTTATAGACTGTAAATAAATGCATATAGTACATGGCTACGCAAAAGAACCGAATACGTTGCCGTCGACGGATGGTACTACTTTCAGAATGTACGCTTTCAGTTGTATTATCCATTTTTTTTCTAATCAAATTTTAGGGGAGATTATAAAAATCTGTAGATAACATACAGGGCTGTATAAAATTATTCGAGCGTATTTTTGGCTATTTGTGGAAATTTCTGAAGGTAAATTTTTGACTGTGTTATGCGTTTTAAAACTAAGCTAAATTTTAACATATACAGGAATGCGCAAAATAATTTGAGTGTCTTTCCTGCTATAAACGGTAATTTCTGAAATCTGATTTTAATTATACAAAGGTGAAGTTTCGTTGCAATATTCTGTAAGTGTTGGGAAGTGTTTCATATTCTATGCTTGATGCATGATTTTTCTTTCTTGTTATTTTTTTAGACGTGTTTTTAATTACCAGATTGTTTATTACATTTTTCGATGAACTTGAAAGCCAATACTGGAAGCACTCTGACTAGGAGCATTAGTATAACGTTGTACACATTTCGGAAATTGAAGGTAATACCTAGGTATAAAATATCCCGAATAAATTTTTTAGCATAAATATGTATAAAGAATTTTTCTTTAACTGATTGAGTTTTTCAATATTTTAAAACCTTTATTAACACTAGAACGCCCGGAAGGAGTCGATTCGACTCCCACCATATGATTAAATGTCAATTGGAACCAGAAATTCTTTCAATAAATAACTTAAATTTTAAAAACGCAGATTTACGTTAAATAAATCAGTCAAACAATTTTAAATAAAAATTCTGGCGTAAAATATTTTTATGAAACTTGAGTAAAATTTCCGGGCGTCTAGTGTTAATGCACCGCACTTTCTTTCACTGAAATAATCTGGAAATCTCCTAATCATGTGATATGACTGGCTGAAATCATCTTGATCATGTGATATGACTGGCTGAAATCATCTTGATCATGATTGTTTAAACAGGCCGGCGCAAATTCGCGCGGGATCCGGACAAAGTAGATAATGGGGCCAAACATATTAGTCCAGGCAATAGGGAATTTTACCTAGCAAAATTAATGGTAGTTCTGGAAATCGGCTTACTTTATGTTTTTTGGGTTGCTGAATACGAATTTGTAACTTCCCACCAAAATTTTCCCCGGCAACCCCTCCAAATTTTGGTAAAAAGTCCCCCAAAAAGGTTTTGATTAAAAAAATCAATTTTTTTTATTGTTTTAGGGAAAAGTATCTAGAAACTCAGAAAGTAGACAAAATTTGCAACAAATTAGATGTATGACATTATGACTTAGGATGAAGGAGAAGGGGCGATCTGCCTCGGAACATCCGCGCGGTGCTGCATGGACTAAGTTGCGCAATTCCACTTAACCACTCACACGTTTACATTCGCCCTCCCATCTCCCCTCCGAACTTTCCTTATAAGGTTTACTTTAAGTTTTTTGGGTCGCTGAATCCGAATTTTTAACTTCCCCCCAAAATTCCCCTCCCCCGAAAACCCCCCAAAATAGTTGTTATTAACTTAAATTTCTTATTGTTTTAAGGGAAAAGCATTACGAAATTCAGAAACTAGACAAAATTTGCAACAAATATGACATTATGACGTAGGATAAACGGGGAGAGAGGGGCCTGCCTCGGAAAATTCCCCGCGCGCTTTTCTCAAAAACCAAATTTTTTCAAAAAATCAATTTTTTGGAGGGTTGCCGGGTGAAATTTTGGTGGGAAGTTAGAAATTCGGACTTAGCGACCCAGAAAACATAAAGTGAGTCGAAATCCAAAACTAGTATTAATTTTGCCAGGTAAAATTCCCTGTTACTCGGACTTCATAATTTAGTGCACGTAGCACCGCAGTGTATGTTCCGAGGCAGCCCTCTCCCTCCCCGTTCATCCTACGTCATAATGTCATATATCCTATTTGTTGCAAATTTTGTCTAGTTTCTGAATTTCGTAATGCTTTTCCCCTAAAACAATAAAAAATTTAAGTTAAAAGCAACTATTTGGGGGGGGGGGGGTTCGGGGGGAAAATTTTGGGGGGAAGTTAAAAATTCGGATTCAGCGACCCAAAAAACTTAAAGTAAACCTTATAGAGAAAGTTCGGAGGGGAGATGAGAGGGTGAATGTAAACGTGTGAGTGGCTAAGTGGAATTGCGTAACTTAGTTCACGCAGCGCCGCGTTCATGTTCCGAGGCAGATTCCCTCTTCCCCTTCATCCTAAGTCATAATGTCATCTATCTAATTTGTTGCAAATTTTGTCTACTTTCTGAATATCTAGATACTTTCCCCCTAAAACAATAAAAAATGGATTTTTTTAATAAAAACCTTTTGGGGGGGCTTTTTACCACAATTTGGGGGGGTTGCCGGAGGAAATTTTGGTGGGAAGTTAAAAATTCGGATTCAGCGACCCAAAAAACATATAGTAAGCCTCTTTCCAGAACTACCATGAATTTTGCTAGGTAGAGCCACTATACGGTCTCTATTGCCTGGACTATATACTGCAATACTAGACTAACAAAATTTATTTTTAAGTTGTATATATCATAGAATAATACATTACATAAGATAATAAAATATATGAAAAATACCACTACTTCACATTTAATGTGCATAATTACTTTCAATTTCGAAAAATCCTCTATCCTTTAATATATTTTAATTATTTATTTCTTAGCGTTCGCTGTTACTTTCAGGATTATCAAGTCTATGCATTCCCCGTCAATTATATTAACTTTGACTATAGTTAATACTCACCTTTTTCTTATAAATAAACATTTAAAGTAAATCAGGAACAAAATATGATATTTTTTGTACAGTGAAAACGTTATTTCAAATTGTATAGAAAGGTTCGGGGCCTTCTAACAAGACCCCAATTGGTGCAGGCCTCCTGGGCAGCCACCTCGCTTACCCGATAGTTGCGCCGGCCCTGAAAAATACAGCATTACTCGCGCAATAGTCTGACTTTTTGTACAATTTTTTAAATGTGAAATCCCAGCTGTGACTATTTACCAAGGAAATTTGATACCCGAAATCGCACTTGCTTAAAACCCATTTATGCCTAGCGTCCCATTTTTGGAACGTTTCGAATTTTAACAAATTTTTATAATTTTCTTCTTTTTTACAACATGAAAACTGTATAAAGTAATTGTCTATAAATGTCTTTATCTATTACCGAGAGATGACAGCATAAGATTCATATTTATTTGCTTGAATGAAGGCCTTTTTTTGTGTTTATAGGTTTTTCATTTTTCAAGATAGCGAAATGTAAAAAGTAAGTTTATTTGTATTTTTCGTACCAAGGATCCAAATAAATAAGTCATAATCTTAGCTTGTTGACTTCTTTGAAATACGTAGTTTTTAGTTGCGAATTTATTATTCTTAATTTATTATTACTAATACTTATAATTTTATTAGTCCCTGTAAATAAATAAATATATATTTTTAATAGTTCATAAAAATACTAATTGTAGTATATAATATACAATTTAAAAGCTTAATTTATATAAATTTAGACAAAACATACAATTATGCATTTTTCCACATTTGGATATTCCCATATTTAGTACGTTTCAAATAAATAGAAATAAATCAAATACAAATTTCAAATAAATCAAATAAATACAAAAATATTTTAGCGTAATTTTTTCTAGTATTTTTCCAGTTCATTTTGCAACATCTTAAAATGACTTTACCAACAAATTTGAGAAAACAAAAATTCCGGCATAAATAGGTTAAGCTAAAATTATATATACAGGCATCATGATGCGTATGATTCTATTGCATTTTTTAATAAAAATTTTCGCTCTGTTTAATTCTAGAAAAATATTACAAATTTAAGATTAAACTGGCTGTTTAACCCGTTCTACGCACGGGAATTCATGAATTTAAATCTAAAACCAAAATAAAAAATAAATTTTTGCCCAATTACCATGTTGCTAATGGCAGCAGATGATAAAACGATACCTTTGGAATAAGGGAATAAATAGAATAAATGTTTTACTGGTGTTTGTGATGAAATGTTTTTGTTTATATTTCTAAAAAGGTAATAATTAAGCGCAATAAAATAATCTCTAATTATTTGCAAGCGAGGTAAAAGAATTATCGTAATACCCGCTACATCTTCTTAGTATTGCAGCGTGGCGTACGTAATATGTATTTCTCACATTGCAGTAAACATTTAGAACTGGTTAGAACTCGCGCGATTACGGGTTGAACATAAAAAAAAGTCAAATATTCGTCAAACACATAAAATAGAAAAACATCTATTTAAACTTTTCTAATTTTTTGCCCCAATCGTTCATGGGCTCCCTACCAGCAACCCGTGTGCCAAATTTTGTAGCCTTGCGCCCTGTGGTTTCCGAGTTTTTGAGGTTACTTAGATACGCGCACGGATTTTAATAGGATAGATACTGTGATTTAAATATTAAATAGAAAATTTCTAATAAAAAAATAGTGGTGCCAAAGAGCTTGGAAATCTCAAGGGGTGTAACTAGTGTTGCCAAGTATCTCGCTTTACATGGGACATCCCAATTTTCAGGTGCTCCAAGACCCGTCGCACAGAACCAATGTTAAATGTCCCGATTTTTTCATGGTGCATATAAATTCTTTTAAATTTCTTGTAGTTTCATGCTACACTGTAAAAAAAAAATCTGTAAAGTTACTAAAGTTTTTCTAGGAAACTGGGATTCCTAGAACATTTTATGTAGCGGCAACAACAAAAATTCCTGCAACAGCATCAGTTACAGGAATTTTTGTTGTTGCCGTTACATAAAATGTTCTAGGAATCCCAGTTTCTTAGAAAAACTTTAGTAACTTTACAGATTTTTTTTATTTTTTTTTACAATGTATTCGTTAGTCTGTATCAAGTGAAACTTAATGCCGTGAAACTTGCGAAAACAAAAACGGTTTATAATGGAACAGTTTTATGTTTCCACCGTAAGGAATACTGCACAAACTACCTGCTAAGACGGAATGTTTTCTGTTCCCTGTAACTAATTCTGTTTTTACAGGTTTTAGTGTACTTTATTTCGCAAAACTTGTTAAAATGGTATTTGTATATATCGTAATCCTGCCGGAAACGTACAAATTTCATTGTTCCTTCGGAAGCAATACCCTACAACTATAACGGCTCAATCGAAACCTATCAAAACGGATAGATCGGGAGGTGGCAGCACAGACAATCACCTCATCGAGTTCACGGCTGAAATGCCAGAATTAGTCAAAACTCGATTCGCACATTAAAACGGAATCGATCTGCCAAGTCCTATCTTGGTGGAAAACACCACAAAACCCGATTTTAGCGGTTGACTCGTAGCTTTACCATTGTGTTTCCTGCACCCAAAGATAGCATGGAGGACTGGGAGCAGGAAAACACAAGAGTCAACCGCTAAAATCGCGTTTTGTGGTTTTTTCAACCAAGATAGGACTTGGCAGACCGATTGCGTTTTAATGTGCGAATCGAGTTTTGACTAATTCTGGAATTTCAGCCGCGAACTCGATGAGGTGATTGTCTATGCTGACGCCTCCCGGTTTAGGAACTTTATTTCGATTCCGAGCGATTCCACTTTCCCAGATTTTACTTTGTGTTTATTTATTACCGCAAAATCTGCAAATATGAAATCTCTAGTGACCAGGTTAAGATTCCGCTTTAAAGAGTTTTCCATCTTAACAGGTATATTTGTATGGTATTGCTTTCGTATGGACCATGGATATTAGCCATGGACCCAGAAAACATAAAGTGAGTCGAAATCCAAAACTAGTATTAATTTTGCCAGGTAAAATTCCCTGTTACTCGGACTTCATAATTTAGTGCACGTAGCACCGCAGTGTATGTTCCGAGGCAGCCCTCTCCCTCCCCGTTCATCCTACGTCATAATGTCATATATCCTATTTGTTGCAAATTTTGTCTAGTTTCTGAATTTCGTAATGCTTTTCCCCTAAAACAATAAAAAATTTAAGTTAAAAGCAACTATTTTGGGGGGGGGGGGGGGTTCGGGGGGAAAATTTTGGGGGGAAGTTAAAAATTCGGATTCAGCGACCCAAAAAACTTAAAGTAAACCTTATAGAGAAAGTTCGGAGGGGAGATGAGAGGGCGAATGTAAACGTGTGAGTGGCTAAGTGGAATTGCGTAACTTAGTTCACGCAGCGCCGCGTTCATGTTCCGAGGCAGATTCCCTCTTCCCCTTCATCCTAAGTCATAATGTCATCTATCTAATTTGTTGCAAATTTTGTCTACTTTCTGAATATCTAGATACTTTCCCCCTAAAACAATAAAAAATGGATTTTTTTAATAAAAACCTTTTGGGGGGGCTTTTTACCACAATTTGGGGGGGTTGCCGGAGGAAATTTTGGTGGGAAGTTAAAAATTCGGATTCAGCGACCCAAAAAACATATAGTAAGCCTCTTTCCAGAACTACCATGAATTTTGCTAGGTAGAGCCACTATACGGTCTCTATTGCCTGGACTATATACTGCAATACTAGACTAACAAAATTTATTTTTAAGTTGTATATATCATAGAATAATACATTACATAAGATAATAAAATATATGAAAAATACCACTACTTCACATTTAATGTGCATAATTACTTTCAATTTCGAAAAATCCTCTATCCTTTAATATATTTTAATTATTTATTTCTTAGCGTTCGCTGTTACTTTCAGGATTATCAAGTCTATGCATTCCCCGTCAATTATATTAACTTTGACTATAGTTAATACTCACCTTTTTCTTATAAATAAACATTTAAAGTAAATCAGGAACAAAATATGATATTTTTTGTACAGTGAAAACGTTATTTCAAATTGTATAGAAAGGTTCGGGGCCTTCTAACAAGACCCCAATTGGTGCAGGCCTCCTGGGCAGCCACCTCGCTTACCCGATAGTTGCGCAGGCCCTGAAAAATACAGCATTACTCGCGCAATAGTCTGACTTTTTGTACAATTTTTTAAATGTGAAATCCAAGCTGTGACTATTTACCAAGGAAATTTGATACCCGAAATCGCACTTGCTTAAAACCCATTTATGCCTAGCGTCCCATTTTTGGAACGTTTCGAATTTTAACAAATTTTTATAATTTTCTTCTTTTTTACAACATGAAAACTGTATAAAGTAATTGTCTATAAATGTCTTTATCTATTACCGAGAGATGACAGCATAAGATTCATATTTATTTGCTTGAATGAAGGCCTTTTTTTTGTGTTTATAGGTTTTTCATTTTTCAAGATAGCGAAATGTAAAAAGTAAGTTTATTTGTATTTTTCGTACCAAGGATCCAAATAAATAAGTCATAATCTTAGCTTGTTGACTTCTTTGAAATACGTAGTTTTTAGTTGCGAATTTATTATTCTTAATTTATTATTACTAATACTTATAATTTTATTAGTCTCTGTAAATAAATAAATATATATTTTTAATAGTTCATAAAAATACTAATTGTAGTATATAATATACAATTTAAAAGCTTAATTTATATAAATTTAGACAAAACATACAATTATGCATTTTTCCACATTTGGATATTCCCATATTTAGTACGTTTCAAATAAATAGAAATAAATCAAATACAAATTTCAAATAAATCAAATAAATACAAAAATATTTTAGCGTAATTTTTTCTAGTATTTTTCCAGTTCATTTTGCAACATCTTAAAATGACTTTACCAACAAATTTGAGAAAACAAAAATTCCGGCATAAATAGGTTAAGCTAAAATTATATATACAGGCATCATGATGCGTATGATTCTATTGCATTTTTTAATAAAAATTTTCGCTCTGTTTAATTCTAGAAAAATATTACAAATTTAAGATTAAACTGGCTGTTTAACCCGTTCTACGCACGGGAATTCATGAATTTAAATCTAAAACCAAAATAAAAAATAAATTTTTGCCCAATTACCATGTTGCTAATGGCAGCAGATGATAAAACGATACCTTTGGAATAAGGGAATAAATAGAATAAATGTTTTACTGGTGTTTGTGATGAAATGTTTTTGTTTATATTTCTAAAAAGGTAATAATTAAGCGCAATAAAATAATCTCTAATTATTTGCAAGCGAGGTAAAAGAATTATCGTAATACCCGCTACATCTTCTTAGTATTGCAGCGTGGCGTACGTAATATGTATTTCTCACATTGCAGTAAACATTTAGAACTGGTTAGAACTCGCGCGATTACGGGTTGAACATAAAAAAAAGTCAAATATTCGTCAAACACATAAAATAGAAAAACATCTATTTAAACTTTTCTAATTTTTTGCCCCAATCGTTCATGGGCTCCCTACCAGCAACCCGTGTGCCAAATTTTGTAGCCTTGCGCCCTGTGGTTTCCGAGTTTTTGAGGTTACTTAGATACGCGCACGGATTTTAATAGGATAGATACTGTGATTTAAATATTAAATAGAAAATTTCTAATAAAAAAATAGTGGTGCCAAAGAGCTTGGAAATCTCAAGGGGTGTAACTAGTGTTGCCAAGTATCTCGCTTTACATGGGACATCCCAATTTTCAGGTGCTCCAAGACCCGTCGCACAGAACCAATGTTAAATGTCCCGATTTTTTCATGGTGCATATAAATTCTTTTAAATTTCTTGTAGTTTCATGCTACACTGTAAAAAAAAAATCTGTAAAGTTACTAAAGTTTTTCTAGGAAACTGGGATTCCTAGAACATTTTATGTAGCGGCAACAACAAAAATTCCTGCAACAGCATCAGTTACAGGAATTTTTGTTGTTGCCGTTACATAAAATGTTCTAGGAATCCCAGTTTCCTAGAAAAACTTTAGTAACTTTACAGATTTTTTTTATTTTTTTTTACAATGTATTCGTTAGTCTGTATCAAGTGAAACTTAATGCCGTGAAACTTGCGAAAACAAAAACGGTTTATAATGGAACAGTTTTATGTTTCCACCGTAAGGAATACTGCACAAACTACCTGCTAAGACGGAATGTTTTCTGTTCCCTGTAACTAATTCTGTTTTTACAGGTTTTAGTGTACTTTATTTCGCAAAACTTGTTAAAATGGTATTTGTATATATCGTAATCCTGCCGGAAACGTACAAATTTCATTGTTCCTTCGGAAGCAATACCCTACAACTATAACGGCTCAATCGAAACCTATCAAAACGGATAGATCGGGAGGTGGCAGCACAGACAATCACCTCATCGAGTTCACGGCTGAAATGCCAGAATTAGTCAAAACTCGATTCGCACATTAAAACGGAATCGATCTGCCAAGTCCTATCTTGGTGGAAAACACCACAAAACCCGATTTTAGCGGTTGACTCGTAGCTTTACCATTGTGTTTCCTGCACCCAAAGATAGCATGGAGGACTGGGAGCAGGAAAACACAAGAGTCAACCGCTAAAATCGCGTTTTGTGGTTTTTTCAACCAAGATAGGACTTGGCAGACCGATTGCGTTTTAATGTGCGAATCGAGTTTTGACTAATTCTGGAATTTCAGCCGCGAACTCGATGAGGTGATTGTCTATGCTGACGCCTCCCGGTTTAGGAACTTTATTTCGATTCCGAGCGATTCCACTTTCCCAGATTTTACTTTGTGTTTATTTATTACCGCAAAATCTGCAAATATGAAATCTCTAGTGACCAGGTTAAGATTCCGCTTTAAAGAGTTTTCCATCTTAACAGGTATATTTGTATGGTATTGCTTTCGTATGGACCATGGATATTTTCCTTTCATGACGAAATTTTATTATGCCAGGTCCATTTTCATGTAGGATTTGCTATATTTGTATGTCCCTATTTAGATATAGCAGTCCCTTTTTTTCGTCTCTCTGTCCAGCTTTTTGTGACTGTAAACCGGGTTACACAAAAATTTCTGCAAAAACACAGAAAAAAAAAACAACCGAGACTGTAAATAATTTACACAAGTTCTCGGTTAAATGCATTCGATTGAGTTTCTCGGTTATCATTTTACAGACATTTCCCTTATCTTATATCTAATTCCCTGTAGGGATTTCCAAGTATAACGCATCTTGCGGTATACAGAAACCTATTATGTTTGTATACGTGACTTATACCAGTTCGTTGCAAAACATCTAATGTTTGTGAAACAGTTTTTTTATCAGTTGTAAAAGAGGGAGAATTTTCGCATTTTACGTACATTTATTTTATCGCTGCGTAATCTTCGAACAACAAATGAATAAATGAGTAAAACCACATGAAACGTGTTTTGAACATGTTGTCTGTATTTGCTCCAAAAACAGGAGAAGTGCGAGTAGCCCTCGCACCCTGATGGTACGTCCCGTTATGTCATATTACCGTAAAGCTTAGTAAGTACAGTCGCGGAAAAAAAAGTAAACACTCCCTACTAACACTGCAACTAATTGTAATAGAAGAAAGTTACTGGTACCAAACGATTGGAAATAAAGTCTTCTTTTAAATGCTGTATATAAAATTTGCTCAAGGGCTATCTACAAATCAAAAACAGACCAAACTTTGTTTTTTTAATAGCAATATCCAATTTTGTCAATATATTTTAAATCTTCGGTTCGAACTGTTCCTAGAAACGAAATTTCAAGTCATTTGGTTGGTAAGATTTTGATTTATAAACATTCCAACTTTAGAGCATCTAATGTTAAAATACATTTTCATATGTATGTTAATATCTCCTGAAATGGTAATCCTAATGCGATAATTCTTTTGTTTGGTTACACTAAAGAACCCAAACATAAATAAACTGAATTTGTAATTTTTAAAATTTTATAACATGAATTATGAAATTAGTATTCGAAAAAAAAATTTGCATCCTACAATTTTTTTGATAGATTTATATTTATTACTAGGGGGCTCTGCCCCCTACGAGCTACGCTCGTCAACCCCCGTTCAGACACCGCAGACTCTAAAAGTACGCTAATTTGATCGGCTTTAAAAAGATTTCGGAAGATTGAATTATAATTTAAAAAAAATGGCGATTTCCCTATAAACGGATTTCTATTCATTTCTCGTTGACTGGCGAATTTTAAGGCCAAATCAGCTGCGGAACTACTTGATTAACCCGTCGACCAATTTCGCCAAATTATATAAATCGCCAAAGCACGCGCCAAATTATACAAATTGACATCATTTTTATTTTAAATAACGAAAGAACAAATAAATTAGTGCAACATTAATAAAAATACAAATAAAACGTCGAAATAAAAATAACTTGATGACGTAGACACGTGTAACGTGCTTAAAGTCAAGTTAATGGGACATTTACGATCAACCATTATTGGCATTTAATCTTATAGTTTGGCGAATGATAGATTTTTGGTCGACGGAATAACTAAGTAGTACCATTGCAGTCTGTTTTGCAACCATCACGAATCAATTTAACATTAAAAGTTCCAAAATTAAACCTGCATAATTCTTAAACTACTTGATCGAATGACTTGTGTATGCTAAAGTAAATTTTACCGGAAAAGTCGCATACAAAGGAGACAATACAACGGTTATACAATTTCGGTATGAAGGCGACCGCCTAAGCTTATTTTTTAAACATAAATCGAAACAAGAAAGAAAAAATCATGCATCAAGCATAGATTATGAAACACTTTCCAACAAATTCAGCATAATGTAACAAAACTGCTTCAGTTGAAAATTCCCCTTCAGCAATTTCCTTTAATAAGGAGAATAGTACATGAATACTTTTGTGCAGCCCTGTATATGAGGTATAGAATTTTTATATAACGAGTAACATATAGAAAATTAATTAAATTTAAAAGCGCATACCGAATTTTAAATCGTACATTCCAGCAATTATTACTCAACGAGAGTACTGTAACCGATTTCTTTTGTGTGTCCCTGTAAAGGAATAAAAAATGATATGAATGCTCTGTTCTAACGGGATCGTAGTGAAATTCAGTGATTTATATCAGTTTCAGTGCATTTGAAATAGCGTCATGTCATTAAAATACTCTGCAAACGATTTCCCCCCATATACCACAATGTAATGGAATACTTTGAGTGCCCCTGTAAATGAATTATTAATCCTACCTAATTCATGTACAATACCAAACAGGCTTCGGTGATCCTAAATAACCTTTATCAATTTCATCAAAATCCGAGTATATTTACGGGAATTAGAGCGTGGACAGACGGACAGACAAACCGAATGCATAAACAGTTTCCAACTTTGTTGGAAAGTGTTAAAAAGACATAATTTTGAATCGAATGGCTATTTCCGTTTTATTTTTCGTGACAATTAAGTCATTAAAATGCATAAGTTTTTTCTTCTCCTTTTTTTCTTTTTCTTTTTTTTTTCTTTTTGGCCGGGGACACACTGACTGTTTTTTCCTAAAATTTACTCCACTGCGCTTCCTGGTGATAAAATTATTTTTTAAACTACTTCTTTCCATCATAATTTTCAGCGACTATTTCATTTCTTAATAAAATGATTCTTTCATGGAAGTAAAGGAAAATATAAATTTTAAATGTGAACCCACTTCCTGTTGACATAGAGCTTTGAAATTTGAAATATACAGGGTGAGTACAAATGATGGACCCTATTTTAAAAAAAAACATATTTTCGAAACTACTGCACACATTACAATAAGTGATACATGAATTTTACCAAGTTTTTTTCAGTTACAAATGTTCGATGTGTGACCATCTTGTTACACGGCATGCGTCCAATCTGTAATTCAGTTCGTTCCAAACATCTTGTAGCCTCACTCAGTCAATGGTTCTGAATGCTGCACAAATGCGTTCTTTAAGTTCTGGCAGCGTCAAAGACATTGTTTATGTAGCCGAAATCACTGCCTGAACTTAAAGAAAGCATTTGTGCAGCATTCAGAACCATTGACAGAGTGATGCTACAAAATGTTTAGAACGAACTGGATTACAGATTGGATATTTCTCTTTAAATTCATGTATCACTTATTGTAATGTGTGCAGTAGTTTCGAAAATATGATTTTTTAAAATCGGGTTCATGATTTGTACTCACCCTGTATAGCTATTCCTGAGGCCAATACATGAATTGGGTATTAATTTTTTATTCGATCACTAAGGGGGGGGTAACGGGGGCCCATTTACTTAATGGTTACTCAATTACAGTTTGATTTCCTATGTTGAAATCAGTATCGATTTCAACAATCAGTATTTGTTGAAAAGTATTAATAACAGAGTAGCGCAAAATTTTGGCTAACTTGGAGAAATATCGGCAAATTTGGTGATAAAAATAAGTTGCCATATATGAAGCTAACTTGGCGATAGCTGGTTAATTTGATGAAATTCGCATTTAAGTCCATTAATCTTCCCTAAAAGAGCACACTCCAATTTGATTTAATCTCCGGTCACTTAAGGTTTTGCCAAGACTTTTCTACTTTTTAGTGCATTAAAATTATTTTAATATTCTACATTAACCCTCTAATGCTCATGGTAATATATATGCTACCACCATTGTTTCCAATTTAGTGGATTTTTTAATTCAGTTATTCCAAATTCATACCAGAAATATAAAATAGCAATATTTGCTTCATTTAATAACAGACATTCCGTTGCTAAATAAAGCAAAATTTATTATTGAAATTTTCTAGTATTACAGAATTTCTAGAACGTATTCGACCATGAGAATCATAGGGTTAATGCGAATATTAAAGAAAACATGTTTTCTTTTCAATTTCTTTACATTTACATTTATTTTTGTACATCTTTTGAACACCATAAGTGAACCTAATCTAACTTCAAGAAGTTTAATTTTCTTTACAAACATCTGAATCAGGAGAATATGCTTCAGTAAAGAAAGCGTTCTGTCTCTCAAAGTCAAGTGTTGCTGTCAAACAAATTATTTCTGTAAAACTTTCATTCAAAGAGTTTGGAACTTTTCAAAGTCTACAGAAGGAGACATTTTAAAGAAACCTTTATACGAAATTTGTGCTAGAAATAGTCTTTTCATGATATTATAAATACTGAATAAAGTTAATAAATTTAAAATGAATGATATATATAAAAAATTCTATTTTATTTAAGGTGACTTGGTACCTTTTACGCCAATTTTTTTTAGAAATTTGAGTATTTAGAAATATTTTTTTGACATATTATTAAATTGCTTCATGAAGTGAAAAGATGTAATTTAAAAAATGCAATTTCTGTGCTAAAATTAGAAAAAATAAGAAAGAAATTTTAATTCTATACTTCTACAATTTCGAACTTTTTGAAACATTATTTGAGCATCCTTTTCATAAAGACCGGGTGCCGGCAAGCGCAGAGAATCACCTCATCGAGTTCACGGATGAAATTATAGGATTAGTTAAATCTTGATTCGCATATTAAAACGCAATCGGCCTGCCAAGTCATATCTTGGTGGAAAACACCTGAAAACCCGATTTTAGCGGCTGACTCGTAGGCTTACCTTTGTGTTTTCCTGCACCAAAAAGTATGAAAACATGGAGGAATGGGAGCAGGAAAACACAATGGTAAACCTACGAGTCGGGTTTTCAGGTATTTTCCACCAAGATATGACTTGGCAGATCGATTGCGTTTTAATATGCAAATCAAGATTTAACTAATCCTAGAATTTCAGCCGTGAACTCGATGAGGTCATTGTCTGTGCTGCCGGCTCTCGGTCTATTACTAGTGTGTTCTATAACGGTACACTGCAAAAATAACAACAACATATGTTTCTTAACCCCTTGGGGACGAGCGACCGGTATTCGTGCTGTGTAAAATGCTCAGAATCAGTGATTACTCTCACCAGTAATTTTTTTTGTTGTAAATTTTGCCTTATTTAACCGACCCTTTTCCCGATTCAATGAGGAAAAAATTTCTCTTTTAAAGAAACGGTGATAACAGATTCTGTAAAAGACGCTCATCCCGAAGGGGTTAATCTAGGAAAATATAGAAATAACCACGAACGATAATATAAAATAACCTTTTTTCGAGTTACCCACGATTCCGAAAAGCGTTCTTTATCTTTAGAAAACGCAGCAATCAATGTTTTCGAGATTTAAAGAATCATTTACAAAAAAAAAAAAAAAAAAAGTTTCTTTTGCCGCTATTGATTTTAGGAAACGTTTTCGAATAGTTTTATATTTATTAACCAGTTTTCTGAAACTGGAATGCCAGTTTATAGGATGCAGTTAAATCCCGCAGATTTGTCCTCCCTGGAATACACTGCGCATTAAATTGTAAATTCACTTTGGTGGGGGAGGGGGGACCCCATTGGTTAACACGTTGAGTGTCACGATGACTGACACTGAAGCGCTGAAAATTTACAATTTTTAAAGTAATTTTTAAGAAAGTATAAACCTGTAATAAATAAAAGGTAGGTAAATTTTAAATATTTGTTCAGTAATTATTTAAAACAATGTATATTTTTTCAGTTTTATATCATATTTTAGACGTCAGCCATCGGGGAATGACGCGTTTTAAACAGAAAGTTCGCTGTCGGCCACCGGTGGCTGACGTGGCGCTTAACGTGCTAAAAGGTCCAAGGAACAGATGGCCAATTCTTGAGATTAATCCTGATGATGAGATAGTTAATGAGCGTCTTTAGGTGTTATTACACGAGGACTCAAAGACGCTTGGAATCCCAGGCGTCTAGCGACAACAGCCGCCTCACGGTCCGTCTTTTCCAAGCATTTCATTGGCTGTTCCAGAAAAGGCTTTTCTATTATCTGATTTCCATGCATTTGATTGGCTGTTACTGGCGAGTCGCCTCGTTTCGGGCGTCAAAGACGCTCGCTCTCCAAGCGACTCCCCTGGAGCCATAGGAATAACATGGAGACGCCTGGAGTCTGAAGCGTCTTTGACCCCTCGTGTAATAACACCATAATACGGAACGTTATAAAAATGCCACTTTAGTTACAGTTACCAGTGTAAACGTTAACGTACCTAAATGGTATGAGACATTTTCAAAATTTCTCAGAGTGTTTAGAACTCTAGCCTGGATTTATAGGTTCATTAAAAACTCCAGAAAGAGAGAATTAACCCTTAGCACTCGAGAAGTGACTCTCACTGACCACTAGTATTGTCAGGTGTCCCTCGTAAATCGGGACGACAAATGCTTTGGACACCACTAATATCTTACAGTTTATTTCGCCATCTTTTATCCCAGATTATTCGGCCATTAGATAAGGCGAAGAAAATTAGTTTAAAATACTGGTGTCCAGAGCGTTTGGAGCACCCATTTTTGAGGGGCACTAGTTGTCAGTGAGAATCACCTCTCGAGTGCAGCGTTAACCTTTCGCACTTCACACCAAAATTTCAATCACTTACCAGCTACTCTACGCTATTCTTACATATTTTAAATAATGTGTGGGGAACTCCATAAAAGTATATTTATTTGTTACATGTTTATTTGTTGTTTACCGTATGGGTGTCAGTGGATTTTTGGTTAACGCGACTGTGAACGTTCAAAATCGCAAAAAAAAAAAAAAATTAAAAATCCAGTTTTTTGTTTTGTGGGGGAAAAATGTTCTGGCAATCGTCTACTTTCAAATAAAAAAGAAATTACTCAAATCCGATACTTTTTTGCAGAGATACAGCTGTTTTTTAACGTAAACAATCGTTAATCTACACTTAAAATAAAACTTTAAATCGAGTTTTCTCAAAATGAGAATTTTCGCCGACTGAGTAAGGTCAAAATGCTCCTTGTCTTGATTTTACACCAATTTTCACAATACTTGGTAATATTGTTGTCGATATACTTTATTACAAAACTTGCTATTAATATGTGTACATTATTTCATATAAATGTAAAATAATAATAATAATAATAATATTTTATCATTGAATTTTATCCGAAATGATCAGTATTATATGTTTATCATTTTTTTCTGCCAAGGTACTTAGTATAATTTTAAAATGTATTCCAATTTTTGATGTAATATCATAAAGCTATCCTAAAAAAATTACAAGTTTCTGAAACAAAATTTAATGCGCATGGAGCATTTTAAATTTGTATCACCAATTAGCATATTATTAATTAATTACTCATTTGCATTTTAATATTTTTTAATGAAATTAAGAAATTTTCTTAATTATTGCACAAATTATATGTGTATTAAATTTCAAAACAATTGAGCAAAACTGTAGAAAATGTTTTTGAACGTCCACTGTCGACTTAAACTTAATATGTCACTATATAGGTGTGAGTGGATTTGTGGTTAAACTTAGTATGTCACTATATAGGTGTGAGTGGAGGGAAAAGGTTAAACAAAGATAAATTACTTTTCACTTTAGAACTACAAGAATCTATTTACACCCTTTGTTTTTTTTATCCAGAGAGAGAGAGAGCTTTCCAGACTCCACAAATTCCGTAACTGGCTTAAAAATGATTTGAGATCAGAGTGACCTAAACTTCCATTCTCAATTAAAAAAGTTCAGCTGCGTAATTGAATTTATGCAGGTAAGGGTAACAAAGTAATATTAATTTCAAGGGGCTTATGCATATATAACGTTATCAACTTTTTGGTAATTTTGCACCCCCTTTCTCCCTTAAGATATCATAAGTTATCATTCCTCGAACCGCCCCCCCCCCCCCGCCCTAATAATATCGTTAACAGTGTCGATTTTTTTTTTTTTTTTTTTTTTTTTTTTTTGCAATTTTTGTCTTTTGTGTGCAGTGATATACAGATAGGGTTATACACTTATTATTTGCATAATTTATTGATAATAATCAATAAAATATCATTATTATATATGAACTAATTTTACATCAAAGAAAACTTAAAAAAGAAATAGTTACTATTTAAAAGTACTAGGGGGACTCGCCCCCCTGCTCGCTACGCTCACCAATCCCTCGCGTAATCGCCTCGCGATTCCATTCGGTATCGGGAAGCAGTCCCCATTTTCTAGCCAACTCCAGACGTAATTGTTTCGCTTTTTCATTCTGGATCGCTTCGAGATCCCTTATTTGCAATGCATTCAATTTTTAGATTCCACTTGGTAAAAACGCGCTCCTCCCCAACTCTTGACAATTTTATTTCCTTATAACCAAGCACATAATCATTAGAGCTTACAGAGTTTCATAATTATAAGAATTATTAAATTTAAAATTATATATATATATATATATATATAATATATATCTATATATAGTGTTACGAATATTGTAAATAGTTAGTGTTTGTGCTTAAAAATAATGTAAATAGTTCAATTAAGCTCTATTCATAAGTTAATATTAGTTTTTGTTGCATTGAAATATCTCAATTTGTTGATTTTCTGCAAGCAAGTAAACTCTATTGGATCTCAATGGGAGTCTATGGAAATTTGGCGAAATACTCGAAATAGCGCCAAGTCGGCGTCACTTTTGGTGACTAATTTTGATCACCAAATTCCGCGATATATCGCCAAGTTGGCGACAAACTTGGCGACGTTTGGCGACAGAGCCGGGTCCCCCCCCCCTTTGGTAACCCTCCTTATAGCGTCAGAAAGCTCTGACCAATCAGATCCGATTCGCGGTATCTACACAGATTTTCAGTGGTCCCTTTCCAAAACGTTACTTTTTTTTTATATATAGAAGGATTTAATGATAGATTTTTATTACATAATGCCTTTAACAGTAATAATGCCTTCTTGCATTTGCCCCCGCACGGGAGGGAGGGCAGGCAAAACTTTTTATCAACAAAACAGGTGAACAACATTCTTTCTTTTTTCTTTACTGGTAAACACAAGTATCATTTTAAACATACTTCGCACCTGGTTTCTGGAACAGCGGATTATATATGCATACACATATGACAGAAGAATAGGACTGCCAATCGTTAAGGTATTCCATAACTTGGAATTAAATAATTTTATAATCACTAATTGATTTTAATTATAGCTTTTATTTTCATAAAAATAGATAACAGACTAAAAACAATTGCAAACTATTTTGATGTAAAGAACAAGTTACAAATGAAAAGAAAAAATTTAGATGTAAAAAACAAATTACAAAAAATAATTAAAAAAAATTGTAATTTAATAGATTACAACAACCATTTGGAATTTTTTTTTCCGTCGCATCCTCTTCAATAACAGATCGCAAAGATCAAACTTCAGGCGACCAAAACCATCATCGATAACTCTCCACGTCCCGTTTCGAGAAGAAAAACAGTTTACAAATCGAAAGCAGTTCCACCGAATTATCCACAGATTGCGACAAATTACCTACGTTGAGCTCAATTTTTCCCGGTTAGAATCGACCGATTGTAAAACGCCGTGGCTAGTGGATTGGAGCCCCTCGAGACATGGCCTTTTACTATCAATCGATTAAACATTAGATTGTTTCCTTTTTCGCGTTCGTCTTTTATTCTGTAATCGATTTTCATGGGCTACATAATTAGTTGAAGACCTCGATTTTCATGGCCTACATAATGAGTTGAAGACCTCGATTTTTGCTTTGCAAGATGATTTTCATTTCGGCGACGCTCTTTGGCTTTGGAGTTTTCCATATCTGATAATTTGCACTTACCCATTTTGTAACTTTTTCAATTTTTAACGATTTTATGCTTTTCTATTACCTATTCAAGTAAAAATTCTTCTAAAACTAAAGAACATCGTTGAATTTTGTTAAAAAAAATAAAATGCGAGCATCATTTGGCCCCATCCTCGACCGAAAACAACAACCATTTCCAAATGGTTAATAAAAAGAGGAAATTTTGGTTGGATAAAAAATGATAACGATATCAAAAGGCAAAAACCCCCTCCCCTAGAGATATCTTACGATATCATGTTCCAGACCTCCCCTTCCCACTAAAATGATAACGTTATATAACAGCCCTAATGGAAATGTCAATGCTATTAATTTATCACATTTGCCTGTAAAACATGTTTGTTGAAAATCAAAATGTTTATTTGAAAATTGATAACATCCTAAAATCCAGTATTCCGGTTTGAGAAAACTGATTAACACACTATAAAAATGACTCGGAAACGTTTTCGAAAATCCGTGACAACAAAAGAAATTTTGCTTTTATAAATGTTTCTTCTAATCTCGAAAATATAATGGTTTCTTACGTTTCTAAAGATAAAGAATGCATTTCGGAATCGTATGCAACTCGGAAATGGTTATTGTGTATTTTTGTTCGTTGTTAATTTCATTTTCCTTGATTAGGAAGCATTTGTCTTATTTACAGTGTAAAGGACTAGATTTCCAAGAATTTGATTAGTTTAAGAAAAAATAAACTCAGTGTCATAACGTATATGGGGCGTTCAGAAGACAATCAGACTAACTCCATTTTAAGTGGCGTTTTTTTAAACAAAGGAACACTGAAAATTTTCTATATATTTATACAGTGAGAAAAAGTTACCCTTGATTAAAAGAAAATTAATGAGTTCAATCATAATATCCCGAGAAAAAATATTGTATAGTTACAATATTTTTATAGTTACAATAACTTTAACTGTTTATACTGAACATTTTCATTTGATGGAGTTAATCGATTTGTGCACTGAACAGCTCATATAACTATTCGGCGCAAATCCCAAAACTTTCTTCTATCTCACATATGTTAATACTTCAAATTTATCTATCACAGGGCCAAAATTAAATGACAATCTATGCCCATCATGAGGATTCTAAAGGTGTAGGTCGTTGAATTTTTTTTTTTTTTTTAAAGGAGATATAAGCGTAGAATTTTTCAAAGAAATAAGTAAATTTCGACACCCACCACATTAAATGTCTGTGTGACGTTCGCGCATGCCCTCTCTGCTCTAGCAGGGCCCCCTTTTTTAGAGAGGAAAAAACTCCGCAGAGCTTGGAATGGCTTCGCCTAAGAAGGTGAGCTATAAGAACGACTTTGGCCGCTGCCGGTCGTAAAAGGAAAATGGAACATACTGATATTGTTTATACTTGTTAGTGCGAGTTTGTTTGCTGTGTTATGCTAGTCTTTATGTCAGTGACGTTCTCCTTGTGTAAAAATAAACTGTGTTAATCCAAGAGTCGGCCAATTATTATAATTTACACCCCATACGACTCGACTATCCCACAGTTTTGTATCGCTGTTACTTTATCGGGGTAAAGCGCATGTATGCAAGATCCTACCACAAGTCCTAGAACTTTTACCTGAGGTCGTGCGAATACACACTTCTTGAAGTTGACTGTTAAGTTAAAGAAAAGTGTCAGGAGCCTATTAGGTGTTTTGTCCTATTATCGATCCTATGTTCCCACATTCTTCGAAATAGCTCGCCCCTTGATTGAACTGACCAAAAAACGTGCTCCTATTGAAATTATCTGGACCAAGCAATGAATGTGAAAGGGCTTTCCATGATCTGAATCAGGCAATCAGCAAAACGCCGATTTGTTATTCGCCTGACTTTTGGAAGTATTATAAAGATCATTTTCTTCACGATTCATTAGCTAGAAGATAGTTTTATGCCATTATTGGTGGTAGAGTCCTTACAAAATGGGGCGTGGCTTAACAGCGTGCGAAACCTGTTATAAGGGAAAAAAACTCTCAAAGAGCCAAGAGCATTATGCCACCATCGAGGAAGAAACATACGCGGTCATCTTCGTTCTAAGGAAATTCGAGCATTATATTTATGATACGCAAGTGGCTGAAGTTGTGAAGGCCCATAATCCCCTGAAATTTCTGACGGATTGTGCCCAAAGTACACACATTCAACGGTGTCCTCTGGCCTTGCAGTGGTTTCAAGCCCAGATATCTTATAGACGTGGAAACTCCTTAGTAATACAAACTTCCTGAGTATACTATATTCCTCACACTGGACTTAGAAAAAGAAACTTCGCCTTACAAACTCATGTGAACCTTATGATTTATGTTGTTTTGCGGTCCTGTGTTACCTTCACGACTTTATTGAATACTAGCAAAAGCCATGCTTTGTTTGGATTCGCGAAGCATTATTCTTTTCGACCAGTAAGTGTACGTTTTCTGGGCATTTTTTACATTAGAACCATATTTTATAATACATTCCTTAAATTGTTTTTAAACGGCAAACATATTAATAATAATAATAATTGTAATTATTTCTTAATAGTAAATATGTTTCATTTGGTTCAATTTTCAACCTTCGAATTCGAATAACTTTTTTATAAAACGAATTTAACAATTAATTTTATTTGTTTACAATTCTTTTGTCGCTTAAAAAAAAAAAAAAAAAAAAAAAAAAAAAAAAAAAAAAAAAAAAAAAACATAATATAATTCTTTTAAAATGCGTAATAGACCAGCGGTAGGGGAGCAAAAAAAAGCCCAATTCAGAAATAATTAGGGGAAAGCTGGAAATTGTTTTAATCCCTTCAGTTTATGTCTAGGATGAATGTGCTACGTTTCCCCCCTCGTACTAGGTGAGCGTTAGGAATTATACATTGATTTATAGTCAAAAAACACGTTTTTTTAAAAAATACCATAACACTATATCGAAATCGCTAACTTTTTCAAAACCTTTGTCAATACAAATGTTGTAGAGCTTAAAATTCTGAATAAAATGAGTACCTACACTTAATACTTTTGTTGAATATTAAAGTCACAATTTTACTTTAAAGTTTTAGCCCCGTGGTCAGAGGGTTGAACTCTGAATTAATTAGGGGAAAACTGGAAATCGTTTTAATCCCTTCAGATTAGGTCTAAAATGAATATTCTATGTTTTCCCCTTCGTACTAAGTGAGCGTTAAGAAATATGTACACATTTACATTCGAAAAACACGTTTTTCTTTAATATTTTTCACAATATCTGAAATTTCGACCTTAATTTTGAACAAAAATATTAATGTGAGTATTCATTTTATTCAAAATTTTAAGCTCTATAACATCTGTATTTGCAATTTTTTGATATAGTTAGCTGTTTTGAGATATTGTTAAGGTAATCTGGTCTCTCCTATCTTGAAGCTCTTGATTAGTGATTAAGGCAAAATTTTGAAATGGAATTGCGACCTTAATTTTGAACAAATATATTAATGTGGGTGCTCATTTTATTCAGAATTTTATGCTCTACAACATTTGTACTGACAAAGTTTTTGATAGACTTAGCTGTTTTGAGATATTCTTAGGTAACTTGGTCTCTCCGGACTTCAAGCTCTTGATTAGCGATTAAGGCAAAATTTTGAAATTAGAATTGCGACCTTAATTTTGAACAAAATACTAATGTGGGTGCTCATTTTATTCAGAATTTTAAGCTCTACAGCATTTGCATTGACAACGTTTGTGATAGAATTAACTATTTTGAGATATTGTTAAAAATATTAAGGAAAAACATGTTTTTCGAATGTAAATACGTACATATTTCCTAACGCTCACTTGGTACGAGGGGGAAAACATAAAATATTCCTTTTAGACCTAATCTGAAGGGATTAAAACGATTTCCAGTTTTCCCCTAATTAATTCTGAGTCCAACCCTCTGACCACGGGGCTAAAACTTTAAATTAAAATTGTGACCTTAATATTCAACAAAAGTATTTTGTAGGTACTCATTTTATTCAAAATTTTAAGCTCTACAACATTTGTATTCACAATATTTTTGAAAAAGTTAGTGATTTTGCGATAGTGTTATGGTATTAAAAAAAATGCGTTTCTTGACTATAAATCAATGTATAATTCCTAACGCTCACCTAGTACGAGGGGGAAAACGTAGCATATTCATTCTAGACCTAAACTGAAGGGATTAAAACAATTTCCAGCTTTCCCATAATTATTTCCGAATTCAACTCCCTAACCACTGCGCTATAAGTATCGTCTGCGTAAATGATTTCACATAGAGCGCGTTCACGGAATAAATTGTGTATTTGAATTCTTAACGCTGAAAAATACTTTTATAATTGAATGCAAATAATTGAATTTTCACAAATTTTAATTCATTAAAAATATGCTATAATTTTCATAAAAAAGGTATTTTAAAAATTTCATAAATAAAATCGTGAAACTATTTAATTAAACACGATTCTATCTATAATCACTACCATGATTTATTTTTTCTTCTGAAAATATACGTGTTTCCTTTTTTATTTGCAAAAATGCGTCCGTAATGGAAAAACATGTAAAACAAATTAATTAAAATAATAATTTTTTAAAGGTTATTCTGTAAAAAAATAATATTGTGCAAATCTACAGATCATAATTTATTTTTATGTTTAATTTCACGTCAAAATACTGAATAGTTTTTTTTTTTTTTTTTTTTGTAAAGTATACGACAAAATGTAATTTGTGTAGCCTAGTAGAGGATTCGCTTCGCTCATCCTAATTACTTTATCGAACACTATTTTATTGAACTTTAAAATATTTACTCTAGAATTTTAAAGCATTAATATTAGTATAATATTTGTTATATTGCATAGTATCTTAGTTTATTCGTTTTTGTTATTTTTATGTTACATAAATATTACAATTTTAATTTTTGATAATAATGTGTTTTACTAGATTATTTCCAGATGTCCACTAGATTTTGATCAAATCCTCGAAAGGCATTCGCTCATATGCTCTCTGTTCTAGCAGCGCCCTCTTTTTTAGAAAGGAAAAAACTCAGCAGAATTTAGAATGGATTCGCCTCAGAAGACGGGCGATAAGAACGACTTTGACCACTGCCGGTCGTAAAAAAAAAAAATGGAACATACTGATAATTATTTATACTTGTTAGTGTGAATTTGATTAATGCGTTATGCTAATGTTTATGTCATTGACGTCCTCTTTGTGTTAAATAAACTGTGTTAATTCAAGAGACAGCCAATTATTATAAGTTACACACCACACTACTCGACTATCTCGGGTTTTACAGTTTGCAACCAAAATTCCCAGCCCAAAGAGCATAAAAGAGAAATCTGCTGGGCAGTATACATTCAAGCCTAATAAGGATCTATTTATGTTAAAGTGTAACAGAATATGAAGTTTGATGAAAATCCGTGAGATAGAGTTATTGCGGAAATTGCGAAAAATACAGAATAGCAGTGCCACTTCTTGGGAGATTTACACCAAAAACTAATCAACACCAATTTATATCAAGGACTAACTGAATCTAAAGTTTGATGATCGTGCATTAGTTTTCGAGATAGAGTGCGCAAGTTTTTTTTTGTAACATACAGACATACAGACAGACTCACACATTATCAGACATTTTCTAAAAGCAGTCAAATCATGTCCAGGACCTTCTAAAACGTATAAATCCGTCGAAAACCGACAGTCGAATTTTTCCGTAAATCCAATACTTTCTTCTTGTAAAGATAGAGGAAAATACAAATAAAAAAAAAATGGCTATTTGGGTCAATATAACAAAATACGAAAATTTCAGTCCGCACAATAAAATTTCTATTTAATGTTATATAATGCAATTTTCTTTTTTACATTCTAATAAAAAATATTCTTAGAAGTATTTTCAAGAGATATTATATTCATAATAACACAAAAATAAAGCAATTAAAAGACTTAAAATTTGAGATTGTCATTTTCCTGGCATGTCACACTGTGATGTGTGCAAAGTAAAAGGCTTTCTGCTATCATTACAAATATATTTTTCTAGTTTTTTTTAATTTCTAATTAATAATTATACCTTATATAACACATATATGTGGAAGGTAACATATTCTGTATTTTACAAATAATTTTCCATAATTAAAATATGATTGTCACTGAAAATGAATGTAATTGTCCTGGCCTGCTCATTTTAGTTTTTTATGAGGTATAAAAATGGCTCTGCAGAGTAATTCTTCTTGTTCTGACATAGTTCAAGTTAGAAGAGTAAAATCATCGCTACCAGCAAGATCTTTTGGATATTTCTTTGAAAATAATGTGTTTAAAAACTTTGTAAAAACTGAGTAGACTTTTTTAAAGTCATTTTCCTGGCTTCTATAAATTACAAATAAAAGTGAACATTACACTGAATTTGAGGTACTATAGGGGAAACATGTTCCTTTAAACAAAATTAAAATGTTAGATCTAAAAATAAAAATAACAAGACTGTGAGAAATGTTTTAGAATGAAATTGTCATTATCCTGGCATACATAATGCCAAGAAAATGACATATAATTATAATTACATAAAAATGAACTTAAGCTCTTCAAACTTTAACAATTTTACATATAAATTCCTTTATTCAACTGTTCAACCAACATTTTTTTAAAAATCAGAAGATTTGAAACGATTTAAATTTTAAAAAGTTTTGTTTTCAAAATCTCACACTTTGTGATATTCACCCATTTACTTAACATTTTTGTCTTTTAAAAATAAATTATTTAAATTACTGAAAACCCGATTTCTAATTTTATGAAATGCATTTTAAAGATAAGATAGTTAAAGAAAAACAAACACCAAATAAAAATAAAATAAAGACAACGAGTCAGTTGAAGGATATATGTTAAAGTTTTAGTATTAAAATTATGCTGATATATTGAAGAAATGCAAACTGAGGAAAATGAATTTAAAGATTGTAAAGCTGAATCATTTAAAGGGATGCAGTAAAAAGCCTTTTTCACATATTTATAGTAATCGTTTCTTTACGTAACTTCACCAGAATATTCCAGGGATACCTGAATACATTTTAGGCAAAGAACTGAAAAATTCATATTTTCGTCATTTTTCGCCTAATTAAGTGTACCGAAACCCCCTTACCTTTGTAATTAAATTAAGATTTCCTACAGAAGGCCGAAAGGGTGTTTTTTTTAGCATTTTTTTCTGGAATAGGTATGAAGATTTTAGTTCCGGTTTTTTTGTATGTTCATTATTATCATTTACATTACAAAATTTTATTAATTAAAAATTGCTGACATGGCTCTAGTTGCGTGTATAGCGTGCACTTCCAATCGGGCGGGATCCGATAGATCACCAGAGTCAACTGCAATCAATTTTCGTTAAGAATTATGGCAGTACATAAGATTGTCTTGAACTTCAAGAACTTTAAGGTCAAAAAGTTGAAAATCAACAAAGTGGTGGCCATTTGAAAAAAAAAGTTCGTTTTTGACCTCTTTTTTCGCACTTTGGCATGCTTCTAAGAATGTTTATATTTTTAAAAATGGTCAAAAGTGGTTACCAAGCTTCAATAAATTATGTTCCATTTAATTGAAAAAAAAAACATAGCAAGATCGGTTTTATAGTTTTTACATTCTGACCCCCCCCCCCCCCCCCTCCATTTGAAAAAAGTCAGCGTTTATAGTTTTACGCCATCTGTATAACGGTTTTGAAACTCATAGCATGCTACCCGTAGCGCTCCCCCCCCAAAAAATCGACTTTTTCAACCAAGAAAAAGCAAATCTCCCTTAACCCCATGATAACCGAGCAAAAGGGCAAAATTGTAATGTTGTTTTCTCCGTAATAATTTATAAATGCTAAAAAAGGATAATTTTTTCAACATGATATAAAATATTTAATTATGTATAGGAATATAATCGTTGATAGTATTAATTATAACACAATCTTTCAAAACTGAATTATGATAAAAAAAAGACTGAAAATTCTGTAAATATGTGAACAAGTCACATATTTGAAAAAAGTCACACATTTACAGAATTTTCAAACTTTTTTTCATGAGAAAAATCATTGTGAATGTACTTGTCCATTGTGCCCGTCTAGTAGGCGGAGAGTTAAACTGTCTTTAAACGAGAATTGATTGTTTTTTTTTGTTTTTTTAAATGACGAAACTAAACACAAGTTATTTTTTTGCCCCAGAACTGAATCGTAATTTTTTTAAAAACTTTAATTGAAAATTAAATTAAAATTCAAGCGCATGATATCAGATATTTCTAGTCTTTAAATTTTTGATATATGGCATTGTAAAAAGTATATTCAACAAATTAATTAAGCTGTCAAAAATTAAAGGAAGATTCTATTTTGTTGAATTAAAGAAAAAAAAATCAATTTATATATTTTCTTGCGTTTTTTGTTTAAAAACTGAAGCTAATTCTGAATTTACAACTGAAGCGTTACATGAGTGCAACCACACATATTAACTTCAATAGGCTCCTACAGCATTGCGCCATCAATCACAGTGTTAGCTACAGTGCCATCGCTAAGACTTTTTATTGGTGGGGGAGAGAACCTTAAATTGCCAAGTCAAATTTCAGTATTTGCCAACTCGTTTTATAATTTTGCCAACTTACCACAGTTAGAAAATGTAATATAGTTCTTATTTGTTAAAAAGTTTAATAATATTCCCAATTAGTTTTGTAAGTTTTGCCAAGTCTATCAGAAATAGAAAATATATTATAGTTTTTTATTAAAATTTTAAACAAATTTGCCAACTAAGTTTGTAAATTTGCCAAGTGTAATAACATTCGCAAATGTTTGGGGGGGGAGGCTCCCCCCCGTCCCCCCCCCCCTTAGCGAGGCCCCTGGTTAGCTGGACCTTAGCTAATCACCAATGGTTGATAAATTCTGCAACAAGCGATTTGTTGCTACAATTAAATTATCCAAATGCCTCCCTCGTAGAAGGAGCTGGACATCAGGTCGTGGGGCCCGTGATTGAACTCTGAATTACTGTAAATTTTGATTATTCATGCTTTATATTTTACTGTCAGTCCTCTAGACATTTTGACGACCAGCCGAGAATATAAATATCTGTTTATATGTAAAATTTATTAGCGGAAAGAAAAAAAAAATTATGAAACAGCTTGATAATATTAATAAAAATACACATAAATTACAAAATATGTAGAGCTTAATGTCAGCATCAACTAAACTGTAACCTCCGTACCTCTACAATCCCTAGGGATCATGGCCTACATAGACCGGGAACCCGTGACTTCGAATGCAGTGATCGCGGAATTGAAAATTTTTTATGTATATCGACAGAAAAAAGTCATACAAACAAAATGAGCTAGATATGACTAGGTTTGACAAGCAGAAAATATGTTTAATAAAATTAATTAGTCTTAATAATTTTTAAACGATGACTTATGCCCGAGAAATCTAAATTTAATTAAGTGAATTTTTATTCACAATGCTAACAATATGTAAAACCAACAGAGTGAAAAAGTAACTTGAAAAGTACTTTTTCACTCTGTTGGTTTTACGCATTGTTAGCATTGTTAGCATTGTGATTTAAAATTCATGTAATTAAAAATTAATCATTATTAAAAAGCTACATTGAATTGCCGTTATTGCAGAAAGATGACACTTGGCCAGCGACCAGACGCAAAATACAATCACCGGTCAAAATTCATAGCAAAATAAATGTGGAATTTTATCACGGGCCGCCTCTTTAAAATAGATATGACAAACTTTTCCGACAGAATAAAGTTTGTCATATCAAGTTTTTCTGAAAGAGCACAAAGTTTTCTATAAAATGCTCCATAGGTGCTCAATATCCGCGATAATCGTAAAACATTATAGCTTTTTAATAATAATTAATTTAATTAAACAAATTTTTGGCTTGCCAAACTTAGTCACACCTAGCTGATTTTGTTCGTATGGTTTTTTACTATCGAGTTACATATTTTGTTTTCCAATTCCGCGATCACGGGGCTTCCGATCTCTCCACCTCCTGGACTAACAGAGCTTAAAACTCTGTGCTTAGGCAGATTTCGTAAGAAATACTACCTATTCCTATTACATTCTTTCTTTTGCTGGAATATCTGAAAAACTTTTGCAGATCTCCGCCGATCATGTCCCCTAGAACCTCAAACAACCCCCAGTTCAAAACTTTATACATGTAGCTGTCTATCTATCTATCTATATAATATACATCACTTTTTTTATGGCCACGATAACTTCCATAATTCTATACAAATCTTTTCCAAACTGATGCATAAAATCAAGGGGCAGAAAATCTTGGTCAAGTTCGTTAATGGTGCAAAATCGGACCAAGGGAATAATAAAAAAGAGAGAGATTTTGTGAAAACCGAAAAAAACCCATAACTTCTTAATTATAATACATATCAAATCAGTTTAAAGTTATTATTACTTCTAGGAAAAGGGCCAAAAATTTATGTATCACAGAGTTTTGATAAAATTAAAAATGGGCTCAATGGGTGAAAAAATAGGGTTTTAGCTAGAAAAAATCCATCGTCAATTCTCAAGATATGAAATTCGCTTAAACTTGTTATAAATCTTCTTAATACTATGTATAACTTTCATATTGACAAGTTTTTGATAAGGCTTTTACAGCAAAAAAAAAAAAATAATAATAATAATAATGGCGAAAACAAAAATAGGGGAGCGGGGAGTTGAAGAAGATAAAAATTCATAACTTCGTCAATTCAAAAGATATCAAATCTACTTACATTTATTATAAATCTTCTTAATATTGTCTACAACTTTTACTTGACAAGTTTTTGAAAGGACCAACTCTTACAACAAAAATAAATTAAACAAAAATAAGGGTTGAAGAAAAAATTATCGTATTACCATGATTCTGATAAAACCAGCGTTACAGAAATGTGAAATTAAAAACTCGTCAAAAGCGGCCATATAAAATTGTTAAACTGGGTTTATCTCTAGTCTTGATTTAGTTTTTGTTGGTGAAATTAGTACTTAACTTCAAAATGTAAATGCGCCTGTAGTCCGAGCCGGCAGGGATTTTTTTACCATGGCGCCTGGGATGCTATACATATACACCATATGTCCCAGTCAGGTAGTCAACCTGGTAGACCCCTAGTGTTTAGTTCTCAAGCAAGCTTGGTACTCATTTTATCGATCCCGAAGGGATGAAAATTTGACTGAAACTTTTCCAGCACGCAGTCGAATTCAGAACTGTGGTGTGGTAGCCAGACCACGTGCTGACTACTATGCTACTGGGCTTCGTATGTGATAATGAATATTATGTAAAATTCGTATTTTTACAATCGTTTCTTGGGGAGCTTTGAACTGTCAGCTATGCTCATTTTATGCTAACGTTATATGATGATGCTTTCCAAAAAGAACGACTGGTATTTCAGCACTTAATTCATACTATTCCTTTTACAGATTTTCTAAAAACAACAACAACAAAATCTCTTCTGTGAATGCACATAGTTACAATATATGACTTTTGAAACAATTCAAAAGCAAATTTTAGAATTACATAAAATAATGAGCCGTAAATGTATACATTCACGTTTTTGACGTTGTTTTGTGCAATAATCAATTCTTTGATATTTTTTGTCTATATTTTATCTAATTTTCTTTAATTTTTTACCCCCTTTTTAATAATTCCTTTTTTTAACGATTTATTTAACATGTTACATTTGAGATAAAAGTGTAATTTGAAGTATAAAATAATAAAAAAAAAAGTTAAAAGAAACAGTGTCTGAATGTGTGCAAACATCTGAAAATATTCGATCATGCTTTCTGAAAAAATACATTATTTGCATAGACAAATTAAGAAACTATTCTGTCGTTTGGAATATCCAGAAAATGTATTGATAAAAACTTTTTCAGAAAGATTTCCCAAGAATATATAACGAGTTTGCATTTGTGAATAGCCGTAATGTCATTTCTTTTAATGCAACAAAACTTTGAAATAGTTTATGAATGTAAATGTTATAGTTTTTTTAAGATTATGTGTAATAACTGTTGCGTAAAATATTGATTTTACCCGGGGAAGCGTGCAAGGAAGCTTTGGGAAAAAGAGTGAAGCCATGCCAAAGAATTACTTTCTTGTTATACTCTTTTTTGCCTTTCAGACATAGACTATACTTCGGATTATTGAATATTTTTCTAGAAGGAATTTTTCTTTTTACAAATTTTAAAGTTTATTTCAATAAAACTATAAGGAATTTCTTGTATAACGCTGCAGAAAATTTTTACAATAAAGTATAATTTCGCTAACGTTTTGTAACAGGCTTGTTAACTAAATTACTTTTAAGAAAATTATTTCATCAGTTTCACATATATCTCGATATGTTTTCGTTGAACCTCCTCTATCTTCGAAAATAAAGTTGTTCTAAAATAAAATTTGATATTGAAACTTTGTAACCCTGTTAAAAAGTTTTCAATTGGTGAAAAATTAAGAAATTTATCGAAAATTATTTCCTGTATAACTGTTAGCAGGTTTATAACTCTAAAATAAGAGGACATAATAAGGTATAACAATGGAGTGCGGTGAATATGTTCATAAACAAGATCCTTACCTGAATGAGAAGAAATGCTTTTCATTCACTCGAGGTACAATGTGTGTCGTTTGCAGTGCACTTTTAACACTTTTAACAACGATTGTACAGTTCATGAAAATTGTGGTTCTCTCGGTATTACATGGAAAATACTCGTTACATTATTTTTGTATTTTCCAAGCCACATTCGGAATCATCGTGAAACAGTTTATAGCTCACAGAGGAGCTGTAGCCCTCAATCATCCACCATACTCGCCTAACTATCTCCTGTTAGCTTCATTTTATTTCAAACCTGAGACGAGTTTTAAAAGAGAGAGCGATCCAGGCATCCAAAGCAAAAGCCAGGAGGGTTTTCTGTGCAATTACCAAAAAAAGATTTTGTCGGGATTTTTCAGAAGCTGTAGAGTCGCTGCCAGAAAAAAAAGAAAAAAAAAGTGTAATTGATGTTTTTTACCATCTGATTTTTAAGATACGAAAAAGTATATTTCTTTTAAAATTTCGTAAAAGTTCAGAAACAGTTTTGAAAATCTGATAATTTGACAATTCGAATTAAAAATTTGCACGAAAAGTTTCTTTTGAACCCTTTCCCCCTCCCGTCAGAATCACAAACTGACTCAAAACAAATGGTTGGTTGATTTTTGACGGCCAATTATCTACTCTTGGGATATAGGCCCTAGGGGGAGTGCCCTTCATGGGGGTCTTTCTAAGGGAACCTAACCCGTATTTACGCATGGAAATCCAAGGTTTCGAAGAAAACCACGAAAACTCCAAAATGGTTAGGCGGACGGGCGCGATTGGGATTGAACTCAGCACCTCCCGTCTACCAGCTTCGAGAGCAGAACCTCTCAGCCACTGGTTGGGCCCAAAACAAATGAATTCTATGGTTCATTTTTTATTAAATATAAATCGTAGAAAATGTTGCCACTACATATAAAGTATTAAAACAGTTTCATATAGCTATAAGAAATAGCGATAATATACCAACAAGATAGAAAATCAAACGCAATAACTGTTCGTTTGGAGTCAGTTTCCAATCAAAATGACATGACTGACGTCACGAGTAGCAAAAATTTTACAACAATCATAATGCCTATAAATATTTTACAAAATACATCCATCTGAATATATTTATATATTTTTTTAATTGTGCGTCCGACTTGCAGGGGTTGCTGGCGGAGTAGTGCTCTCAATGGTCACTCGCTCACGCCATGTTCGTATTTAAAATGTTCCAGCTTCAAGAACAGACAGCTGGAGTACTAGTCCAGGCAATAGGGGATTTTACCTGGCAAAATTAATGGAAGTTCTGGAAATAGAATTACTTTATGTTTTTTGGGTCTCTGAATCCGAATTTGTAACTTCCCGCCAAAATTTCCCCCGACACCCCTCCCCCCCCCCCCCCCCCCAAAAAGGTTTTTATTAAAAAGATCAATTTTTTATTGTTTTAGGGAAAAAATCTAGAAATTCAGAAAGTAGACAAAATTTGCAACAAATTAGATACATGACATTATGACTTAGGATGAAGGGGAAGGGGGGATCTGCCTCGGAACATGCGCCGCGGTGCTGGGTGGACTAAGTTGCGCAATTCCACTTAACCACTCACACGTTTACATTCGCCTTCCAATCTTCCCTCCGAACTTTCTCTATAAGGTTTACTTTTAGTTTTTTGAGCCGCTGAATCCAAATTTTTAACTTACCCCCAAAATTTAGCTCCTCGAACCCCCCCCCCCCCCAAACAGTTGTTTTTAACTTAAATTTGTTATTGTTTTAGGGGAAAAGCATTACGAAATTCAGAAACTAGACAAAATTTGCAACAAATAGGGTACATGACATTATAACATAGGATGAACGGGGAGGGAGAGGGCTGCCTCTGAACATGCACTGCGGCGCTGCGTGCACTAAGTTATGAAGTCCAGGCAATAGGGGATTTTACCTGAAAAAATTAATGCTAGTTCTGGATTTCGACTCACTTTATGTTTTTTGGGTCGCTGAATCCGAATTTGTAACTTCGCACCAAAATTTCACACGGCAACCCCCCCCCCCCAAAAAAAAAAAAAAATTGATTTTTTGAAAAAATTTGGTTTTTGAGAAAAGCGCGTGAGGAATGTTCCGAGGCATCCCCCTCTCTCCCCGTTTATCCTACGTCATAATGTCATCTATCCTATTTGTTGCAAATTTTGTCTAGTTTCTGAATTTCGTAATGCTTTTCCCCTAAAACAATAAGAAATTTAAGTTAATAACAACTATTTTGGGAGGGTTTTCGGGGGGGGGGATTTTTGGGGGAAGTTAAAAATTCGGATTCAGCGACCCAAAAAACTTAAAGTAAACCTTATAAGGAAAGTTCGGATGGAAGATGGGAAGGCGAATGTAAACGTGTGAGTGGTTAAGTGGAATTGCGCAACTTAGCCCACGCAGCACTGCGGCCCATTTTCCGAGGCAGATCCCGCCTTCCCCTTCATCCTAAGTGCTAATATCATGTATCTAATTTGTTGCAAATTTTGTCTACTTTCTGAATTTCTAGATACTTTTTCCCTAAAACAATAAAAAAATTGATTTTTTTAATAAAAACCTTTTTTTGGGGAGGGGGCATTTTACCAAAATTTGGGGAGGGGGGGGGGGTTGCCGGGGAAAATTTTGGTGGGAAGTTACAAATTCGGATTCAGCGACCCAAAAAACATAAAGTAAGCCTATTTCCAGAACTTCCATTAATTTTGCTTGGTAGAGTCCCTATACGGTCTCTATTGCCTGGACTATACCGTATATGAAAGAAATTTGCACTATAAGTTTGTGCACGTATACTAGTAGTTTGTGTACGCGTATCGAAACATTTGTGTAAGTATAGTTACGAATATGTTAAGGATATACTTATTTTTGTTATTTATTATTACTCTCTATTTCAGGATTCTTCTTCCATAAGAATTTTTTAATGATATACTTATTTTTGCTATTTATTATTACTCTCTATTTCAGGATTCCGCTTAGATACAAATTTATTAATGATGTACTTATTTTTGTTATTTATTATTACTCTCTATTTCAGGATTCCTCTTACATACGAATTCGTTAATAATATATTTACTTTTGCTATTTATTATTACTGTCTATTTCAGAATTTCTCTTAGATACGAAATTGTTAATGATATTCTTAATTTTGTTATTTATTATTATTCTCTTGTTCAGGATTTCTCTTACAGATACGAATTTGTTAATGATATAATTATTTTTGCTATTTATTATTACTCTCTATTTCAGGATTCCTCTTAGATACGAATTTGTTAATAATATACTTATTTTTGCTATTTATTATTACTCTATATTTCAGGATCCCTCATAGATATGAATTTATTAATGATATACTTATTTTTGCGATTTATTATTACTCTTTATTTTAGGATTCCGCTTAGATACGAATTTGTTAATGATATACTTATTTTTGATATTTGTTATTACTTTGTATTTCAGGATTCTTCTTAATTTATTAATATAAACACAGTTAAAAATTAACTTTTCTGTATATTTAAGCTAAAAACACACTGACATGCATTTTGCATTCAAGAACTACTTTAATATAGTTCCATTTACCATATCAAAGTCTCTCAAAAAGTTTCATGAATTCTATAGTGTTTTTAAAATATAATATAATAACTGTTTCTGAAGATATTGATTTTGCCTGAGGAAACGAGACTGTATTTGAAGAATGATAAGAAAGAGGTTTTGTCCCTATAATTCTTTATGCTTCTTTCAGATTTTGAAATATAGACGATACATTTCCTTCTTGGGTAAGTTTTGTTCAATAATAGTTTAAAAATCCATTTTAATAAAGTTGCAATAAAGTTTCTCTACTGAGTTTTACACAAATTTTGAATTTGTTATTATTTATTTGAGTTTATGCAGTGAGCTTGTCAGTTAACTAACTTGTAAGAAATTCTTTTACAACTACTGCTCTATATATCGATATATTTTTTAAATTAATATGATATCGCTAACAAGTAATTCTGAAACAAAAAATCAACACCATTTTAAGTAACTGTTTTTAATGGCTTGCTTGCATTTGTGCTAAAAACTCATGTTTTTAACACTGCCTATTTCTTTTATTTACTTATTGAGTTCCAATTGGCGTAAGGGAGTATATTTTGTCGCAACCACATTCAATATGATCTATGTTATTGCCATTTGAGTGTCTTTTTAAATAATATAATGGTGGCATAAGCCAGCACCATCCTATAGGTAATATCTAAAAGCTGAGTTTGACGTCACGGCAGATAGGCCGATGAACATGAGTGTTGGACCGATTAAACCCAACCATCGTGCACTTTTCGTAGATGTTTACTATGATCAACATTTTAAAAAGAGAGTTGTTTGCAATTTTAAGAATTTAGCCTTTTAAGAAGTAAGGCGGGAGAATTAAGTAAAATATAAACTGTCAATTAAATGGATTGAAAAGAATCCAAACTCTGAAACATAATCCAAGCAATTAGGCTTAAGGGGTCTCAGGACTCTTAAAATTGGAATAAAAGAAAAATAAACGGTCAAGTGCGAGTATTAATCGCGCACAAACGGTTCCGTAGAATAAATATATGAATTTGTAATTGTATTATTAAAAACAACCGTTGCTAAAAGAACACTAAGACTTTGTAAAAAACTACAACGTACCCAGCAAAGAGGAAATTGCTGGCCAGCAGCAAGATAGGTGCTGGCAATGATGGAGAAGTGCTGGCTGATGGTCTACCACTACATGAACACTGCTGGGCAGCTTCAGTCAACTTTGCTGTTGGAAATCATCAGATAAAATTCTGGTGGGCATCCATTTTATCTCATGCGCTGGCCCACCACTACATGGAAGTACACGAACTTTTGCAGTATTATTGCTGGAAACCCTTATGCTAGGTGGCGCTGCGAATATCGAAGACATTGAGTATTTGAACACAAATCTGAAATGAATATCTTAACACAATTTAAGCTGTGAAGCTAATTTTTTTTAAACTGTAAAAAATATAACAGCACTGCCACCAACAAAATAAATAAGTAAATGAATAAATAAATAAATTTTTTTTTTCAACGTACATTTTTTTCTCCTTAAATCTGGTTTTACTAGGTTACAAAGGATATCGGTTTTCATAATTTACGCAGTTCAGAATCAATAATAAAAAAAAGCGTATAAAATATGTAGGATTTTTATACAATAGAATAATTTCTATACCAGTTTAATGATTGGGAACGTAAATCACAAAAGAAACGAACTTGAAATAGTGTAATGAGAGCTTGAAAACTACGAGCAGTCGTAGCGTACGCTGAAAGCAGTTGTTTATGTCCGATCACGAAAACCAAACAGCATCGAGCGCGGTCAGTACTTAGGAGGATGACCACATGCAGTTCAAGCATTTCTATAGCTCTTGGAGAAACTAGCTTATAGAAAAAAGAGCCATAATTATGAAATACTTTGTTTTTTATAGATTTCTATAAGAAATTTTTGTAAGGGAAAGTGCTGGGCCAGCAAAGGAATAGCAGTGGGATAGATGCTAACACTGCAGGAAAAGTGCCGGATTGAAGTAATGTGATGGCATATCAATGCTGGCCATCACTGATGGGCCAGCTGCATTCGGCTTGGACACTTTTCGACAGGTTTAAGTAATGGCACCCTTGCACTTTACCGCTGATGGCACTGCTGGCTGCCATTTTTTTTCCAGCTGATGGCCGACTGTTTCTTTCTTTGCTGGGTAGGGTTGGGTATAACTGTATATACTACTAGAAAAGTGTAAATGGATATACCATGAAAGTTCAAAGAGATATGGAACCTCAATAATATCAAATATAGCTATTCTGTATAACTCATTTTTTAATATTATCCTAACCTGTTTATGATGAACTTAATTCGGTACTGACAATAGAAGCAGTGCATATTTAAACTTCATTTGGCATTTCATAAAACTAGATTCAGCGTATGTAATAACTTTTCTTTCTACAGTATAACTAAAACAAAACCTTTGTTAAAAAATTAAATTTGGCATTGTGCTAAGCGCCCTTCGAAACGAGGTCGCAAAATTGGAACGCCGCCTTAGTCCGTGACGCGTTTCCAGATAGGTTTTTAATTAAATTTTGAAGTCACTTGAGGCGTATTGAGAGATCCACTCAATGCAAACCAGTCGCGAATAACATAGTATTTATGTGATTCATTCTAATTAGGTGGTCGCAGGACGCTTAAAGCTTCAAAATTTTAGAAATTTGAATTTTTTAAAATTTAAACTCTTATCTTTTCTGAACATTTTGATATAATTGTTTCCTTGAAATTCCCATTAGAACAGAAGTTATGGCTTTTAGAATTATACCCGCACAATAGCTGAAGCGGCGTTTCCGAAACTTTGAAGTCTTTTTTCTCCAAATGACGTTTTTGCGCATAACGCGCAGGATACCTCAAAAACTTCTGAATATTTTTTCATGAAATTTTCAAAACTTATATTTCATGTTAGACGGTATAAACTGAACCTCAAATTTCCTTTTTGTTGTTCAAAAAAAATTTTTTTTTTAGGTTATTATACTGTTGAAATTTTCAAAATTTTGTATTAGCTATATACAACTTTGCATAAAATATATAAAAATGCTTTAAATACAATTTTATTTAAGTTCAGGGTAATTATTACGATCTGAAATATAGGTGAGTACCAAAATTTTCATTCTAGTTGCAATATTTATTTTGTAATCCTTCGCCTAAGCTGTTATGTCAATTTTTTGCTCGACAAATGTCTAGCAGTTTCGAGCCCCCTATAAATACTAATTCTGCATCTTGCAATTTTTTAAGGCTGTTCTCAAATCCAAAATTGCAACTTTTTGGCATAAGTTTTAATATATTTTGATCGGAAGTGCATGAAACTAGCAGATGTTGTTCAGAAACTATGTAATCAAGCTGTTTTTCCGTTGCAAACGCAATAGATCTTTCAGAAAGTAGTGTCAAAGTGAGCGTTTTGACCCGAATTGCCGGGTGAAAGAAGAATAACCACTCAAGAAAGGCTAAAAAACGTGTTTGTCACGTGATCAAAATCGCTTATAACTCTATAGGTCCTTTATTGATACAAAAAAATATGGAAAATACAGTTCGATTACAAATCGTTTTATGGTCAGGTCTTCCAATATTATATCTTTCCGTTAACAAAAGAATACGTAAAAGTGTCAAAACATTTGTGCTTGTTGAGCAGAGCTGTTGAGAACAGACTTAAATAGATGAAATGAAAGAACATACTTATATCTTTCTTCCCAATAAAAATATATTTATGAATGTTTAATAATCTGAAAATATGTGGGTTAATAGTCCTTATTACTTCCGGGTCATTCCATGTCAGTTCAGGCAGGCAAGTAACCCACCATCACAGATTTTGATGAAACTGCGTGTGTTTGTTCCTTTTGTTAAGATATGATTCCCAGTATTTTTTTTTACTTCTTGGTCAAATAGTTTCTGAGAAAAAAATTGTCAAAATTTTGAAAAACTGCCATCAGTTGGCATTCTTGACTGCTCGATTTTCAAATGTAGCATGACATAAATATCATCATATTTCAATATCTATTCCACAAATCATCTTCAAATAATTTATGCATAATATATAGGGTACGTATTTTATGAAAAAAAATACTGTTACGCTTATATAACATTTTAAGTGTGTCTAAAAAAATGTTTAATCTTTGAAGTCGTGATTTTTTTATGAAAAATAATGCATTACCTAAAATAGCATTATTAACAAAAGGCGGTATTTTTATTAAATTTATTTTTTGTGGGGGATATACTTAAAGGTGTCCTTTACCTGATTCTGAAATAAAAGTAGTGGGATTTTGGGTGTTTTTAGTAGCATTTCATATTTAAAAATATTTTGAGGCGTATTTCAAATCAAATCAAGCAGAGTCATTCCATGTCAGTTCGCCTAAGATATTTAATTCACTGTCACAAATTTCAATGAAACTGGGTATGTTTATAGCTCATTTTAAGACAGGATCAAGGAAATTAAAGGTGATTACAAGTAAAATATTTTTTAAGATAAAAAAATATCTAAATTTTGAAATTTTTTTAAAAATGATTTTAATGGCAGATCTATATTCAAAGACTGCATAAAAGAAAAGTCATTTCAAAATAAAATCACTAAATAAGTTTCAAATAATGTATATGTGACAAATAATGTAGGCAGATTATTATTTATTGTTGTTTGTCATGTTTAAATGCTAAGAGTGTGTTTAATCTTGTGAATTCTTAAAATCAAGAATTTTGTGAAAAATAATGTGTTAATCAAAAATTTATTATTAACCGAAGGCAGGCTGTTATTACTTTTTTTAATTGTACGTAAAAATATCTTTTCAATAGTTATAAAATAAAAATAGTGAAAATATGAGCAATTTTAACAAAATTTTCATAAAATGTGAATGTTTAATGATAAATATTGAAGCTTTTCATGCTAAGATGTAGTAAAATGACTACGATATCGTGTATTTCTACTCTTGCTTAAATATAATACATACAATAATAAAATAACAAATATTATTTACAGCAATAAAAATTAAATTAAATAGTACCAGTTCCTTTACCAACACTACATTGCTCAACAGCCGACTTAAAATCAACAGCCCGCACTCTTATTGAAAAATACTTTCAACTGTTCAAATAATAAATAAACTGCATTTAAAAATTTTAATATCAACTTATTATCTTAAGACGATAATAATAACTAAACAACATGATGAATTTATAAATCAGCTTTTAATTGAAAAGTCATGAAATGGTCCCTTTAAATATTGTTGTTCATCGAGTCAATCAAAACAAATTATATAAAAAAAAGTAGTGAGCCTAATATGCTGACTGCAATGACACTTCTAACAAAACTAATTAATTCATTACCATCTGAAATCAAACCCGAAAGATCAAAAGAAAAAAAAATCATCTGTAGTGTGAATGTGACATACTCAGTGGTTGTTGAGGTATGTCTTTGTGACATTTTCACCTGTACTTCAATAAAATATAAACATGTAAGCTTTTTTCCTTCATCCAAATTAAGTAAAACAATTATAAAATTTTGTTGTCATTACACCAGATGTTAAATTTTTCGTTACATACTATTAGATAAGTTCTTTACTTTTAGACATTATTGACATAATATCATAAAATTTACTATATGTATTTTCTATAAGTGTATAAACAATATATATATGCTTTATTAAACATAAATGAATAATTTTTAAATAATTTGTTTGAGAACAGGGATATATATACACACATATATATGTTGAAAATCCATCTTTCAGCAATATTGTGATGAAATAAATCAAATTACCGTAATTTCCGGTGTATAGCCCGCGGATCATACAATCGTGTTTCGACCCAGAAATTTTTAAAAATAAAATGTAACTTTTTAGATCACAGTAAATATTGGTCTTCAAATACTGAATAAAATTTCTGGGTCCAAACTGAATTGTTTGATCTGCGGGCTATACACCCGAAATTACGGTACATATCATTAGAAACTGAATAAAGTTACAAAAGTGCAACTCATTAAGTTTTAAATATTGTTTTAGATATAGTTATTTGAAAGATATAAATATAATGGATTATGCATTTTTTGCATATATTTAAAGCACAATACGTCAAAATTTTCTTCAACAGAGTGAAATTTGTTTTTTTTTCAATATTAGCAGCTCAATGCTAAATTTTCAATATTAACAGCCAAATATGAGTTTAAAGATTAGGACTGTCATTTTGAAAATTTCTATTGGGCGGTGAGGAGCTAGTGATTTTTTTTCTTTTTTGGAAAGGGATAATTGCTCTTCGCCCTAGAAGTTTTACTAAAAAACAATATTGTTTATTTTTTTTCTTAAGAAACGAACATAAAACATAATTTGAAAAATAAATTAAATGTATAAATAAAAATATTTCCAGGGATGATACATTGGATGGGTTTTACATTTGAAAATATTGATAATTTTAAATATGATTTAAATACTACTAAAACCAACCAAAATCCCACTATTTTTATTTCAGATCCAGTTATAATGTAGTATTATGTACAATTTAAAATTAAAAAAATAGTCATAGAAACTCCGCCTCTGATTGATAAAGATTTTTTAATAATTTCATTATTTTTTGTAAAATATTTTTGATTTCAAAGATTATACAATTTTTTAGACACATTTAAATATTTTTTAACATTACAGCATTATTTTTTTCATAATCTACATACTTTATTTACCTTGCTTAAATTATTCGAAGAAGATTTCTTTATTAGTTATTGAAATATGATTTTATATATAAAATGTGACCTTTGAAAATTGAACAATCATTAATGGCAACTCGTGGCATTTTTCCAAAATTTTGATAATTTTTTCTCATATGTTCACTATTTTTATTTTATAACCATTTAAAAGATATTTTTACGTACAATTAAAAAAAAGCAATAACACCCTGCCTTCGGTTAATAATAAATTTTTGATTAACACATTATTTTTGACAAAATTCTTGATTTTAAAAATTCATAAGATAAAAGACACTCTTAGTGTTTAAACATGATAAAAAACAAGAAATAATAATCAGCCTACATTATTTGTCACATATACATTATTTGAAACCTATTTAGTGATTTTATATTGAAATGACTTTTTTTTTTTTTTAATGTAGTCTTTGAATATCGAACTGTCATTAAAAAAATTTAAAAAAAATTTTCAAAATTTTGATATTTTTTATCTTAAAAAATATTTTACTTAGGATCAAGAAAATTAAAGGTGATTACGTCTTAAAATAAGCTATAAACAAACCCAATTTCATTGAAATTTGTGACAGTGATTAAATGGCTTAGGGGAACTGACATGGAATGACTCTGCTTGATTTGATATGAAATGCACCTCAAAATATTTTTAAATAGGAAATACTACCAAAAACACCCAAAATCCCACTATTTTTATTTCAGAATCAGGTAAAGGACACCTTTAAGTATATCTCCCATAAAAAATAAATTTAATAAAAATACCGCCTTTTGTTGATAATGCTTTTTTTGTTAATGCATTATTTTTCATAAAAAATTCACGACTTCAAAGTTTAAATATTTTTTTAGACACACTTAAAATGTTATAAGCGTAACAATATATTTTTTTCATAAGCTGAGTACCCTAAATATTGTGCATAAATTATTTGAAGATGATTTGTAGAGTAGATATTGAAATATGATTATATATATGACATGCTACATTTGAAAACCGAGCTATCAAGAATGCCAACTGACGGCAGTTTTTCAAAATTTTGACAATTTTTTTCTCAGAAACTATTTCACCAAGGAGCAAAAAAAATTACTGGTGATCATATCTTAATAGTAAGAACAAACACACGCAGTTTCATTAAAATCTGTGATGGTGGGTTACATATTGATATTTTACTGCCTGATTTGACGTGGAATGCCCCTGCCCCCAATTTGAACTCTCCACGTTCCATAGTATACGAATAAAATGACCGTGACAGACAGACAGATACAGGAGTGATCTTATAATGGCTCCATTTTTGCTTTTTAAGTACGGAACCCTAAAAAAGACAATTTTCAACAAAAATATCTTAAAATGTACACGATTTTAAAACATAATTTTTATTGAGATGAAAGATATAAGTATGTTCTTTCATTTCATGCATTTAAAAAATTGCAAGATGCAGAATTAGCATTTATAGGGCGTATTTGTGAAAGTGTCAAAACGTTTTGCGCTTGTTGAGCAGAGCTGTTGAGAACAGACTTAAATACATGAAATGAAAGAACATACTTATATCTTTCATCCCAATAAAAATTGCGTTTTAAAATCATATACATTTTAAGACATTAAATGTTGAGAATTGTCTCTTTTTTTCATTTTTTCCAATTTTAAGAGTCTTGAGATCTCTTAAATTAGTTTTTTTTTTTTACAATTTGACGTTTATTGCTTTTATACTGCTACTAGACATTACATTACACATATATATCATTAAAAGTTGTTAACTAGGCACAGAGTACGCCGCCCCTGGCATTATGTATGTCCAATCTGTCCGTATCTTTAAGGGTTAATATCTCGGCTAATTACTGCCGATTTTTTTCGAAAATCATTATCAACAATGCTTTTATACTTCTGCTACGATAGGTACCTCCAGCGCTACTCAACATATTTGCTGAATACCCGTAAATCAAAATTTGTGTGTAACAGAAAAATGTGATTTCATGAACAAATATTCAGAAGTTTTTGAGATATCCTGCGCTTTATGCCCAAAATCGTCATTTGGAGAAAACTGTATAACACCGCTGTATTGGAAACACCGCTTCAGTCATTGAGCAGGTATAATTCTTAAAAACCATAACTTGTGCTCTAATGCGAATTTCAAGGAAACAATTATATCAAAACTAACTGTTACCGTGACTGCGTTCACGTAGCATTTAAAGAAACAGAAATTCATCAATTAAGCAAAAAATTTCGATAATTAAAAGCATATATAATTAACCTTTTGTCACATTTTATAGTAGAAACGTTTCTGATAATCCCAATTTGCTTAATTTTGTTTATATATATATATCAAGGAGCCAGCAAATGTATTAGGCACACGTATTTAATAAAGTAAAGTATGTACAAGATTATTTACAGGCTTATTGGGGAGATTCACAGACGCGATCGGCAAAACGCACGACCGTAAGCATAGGTAAATTAAAGGCGTCTGTCCTCACAAAGGGTTTGAGACAGTGTTTAACAAGAAATATCTGCTGAGCAAGCTACTTTCTCACAAGGGAATTGTGCAACGTGGCTAATCATGCGACGTTCTGAAAAGTGCTGACATAATAATTTCCCTTGTGAGGCAACTTCTGCTGAATTAGCTCCATTAACTGATGAGTTTGCCTGTTGTTAGGCGTGAGCTGTTTAGATGACTCTTGATGCATCACTCCTATCGGTCAGTGACAAATACCGTCTCTGACTCGACATATATAGGGTCATTTAAATTTCTTTCGTGAGCATGAAATTTAATACACCTATTCTAAGCTTAAATGGGGAATAAATTTACATCTCTGTTATTCTATTTATTTATATTTATTCTATTTTATATTTATTCCGTTCAATGATATTGATTTAATTTATGTTTTCGAGACAAAGAAGTATTTAAAGAAATATATTAGTAGATATTTTTAAAGGAAAATGGTTATTAACAGGTCACTTCAGACGTGACTTTGAATTACTTAGAATAATCGAAAAATCAACATGCAACATTATGTTTATATTAAAAAAAATCTCATCTTGGAAGAAAAAAAAGATAAATGGTATTAAAAAATAATAATCAAACGTGATGAAGCATCAAAGTTCAAAAATAAATAATAAGAGTACGAGAAATATCTTTAACTTTCAAATATTTATTACATTTCAATTTCACGGTACCACACTTTTATCAGCTGTAGATCTACCAATGATATCAAAATGTTTATCACGCTGCGAAGATTCTTGAGCCTAAATACTTATTATTTAAGCAATAGAGTTCCTTATTGCTTTCGTGGAATAAATCTATTTATGGAAAAGCATCCCAATTATGAATAAACATTTTCATATCTACTGTTGTGCTGTAATTTTGGCTTATGAAAGCTTTGAAATTTGCTCCAATGGTGGACAGAGATTGTGTTTCAAAGAGGTTTTTAACTATAGATTTCGATATTTTAAAATCGAAAGCAAATTTCCCTTCTTCCTTTGCGCTTTTCGATAATCACAGTGCCTTTAAAAATTAGAGGGATCTGAGGTGAAAGGCGAATTTATTGCTTAATTAGTGGTTTTGGCTCTTGTTTACACGTAAATGATGTCACATGTAAAGCCTAATCTCAAATTAAAATTACTTGCTAAACATTTTTAAGGCGACTTTCATGTGCCATTTATTAAATTTTATTGAAACCAGTGTTCTTGAGATTGTACGATAAAAGGGTGTTAAACGTATGTATTTGCGATTGTTAAATTCTTTGCAAATCACGCCATTTTGTATAACTGATGTAAAATGCTAATATTTTCTGAAAGAAAGCAGCTAATGGTTTAAAATATGACGACGCTTTCACTAGGTTAGTTTTTCCTACGGAATGATACTTGTCAAAAAAAAATATATATATATATATATTCTTTCACTTTATGAATCATTTAAAACTATGCATTTTAATTTATTTAAAACATGATATCGATTAATGAAATCCAATATTATTGAACATTTAGAAAAAACATTAAAACATTATTTTTATTAAATATACTAAATTTCAAGTAAGAAAATTTATTTAAAATGTAAGCTAAGATTTCAATTTGAAATAATGCGATTTTTGATGCAAAATTTTATTTCTGAAAAGTATATTGTTATTTTAAGATTTCGTTTTAACTCTCAATATGTTCACAGACGATTTTCGCTTCTGTGGAATAAATTCCTTCATGAAGCTTCGATGTGTGTAAATATGTTTTCAGTTTTGGAAAATTTATTTTAATCATGTTTTTGTACCATTTATACTAATTGAAATTCAATTCTTTTTCATTTTAATAAGGAAATAGTGTCAAAAATATATTAATCCGTTTTAATTCCCCTTTCTTCCACCAAAAATATCTTCTCCTGATAATCATAACGCGAATTTTGAAAGAAAACTCTCATTTGTATGTAACTTACATTCAAAATTTTTAATCAGTATGGACAGTATTCCTGTGACGTCACAATTGGTAAAATGGCGGTTTTTATAGCCTCGAACAGAAAGCGAGAATCGAGAATAGGGTCCATCAGTAAAAAATATTTCTGTTATTCGTTTTAATATGACGTCATTATTTATCTATTTTCATTAGTTACTGATATTCATGCCCCATGTATTTTTAACGAATACTTGGAAATACTTATTTTATTTCAAATATGACGTCATATTTTTCCAAGCGAAAAACTTTATTAATAATATGATTCTTTTTCATTCTTTTTCCTTCTAATTATGACTCAATTTTTGACAGAAAACCCTTTATTAACGTAACCGATATTCATCTTTTATGTATAATAAAAAATACCCTATTTTTCGTTTCAAATATGACGTCACATTTATTTTCTTTTGAATTCTTTTCATTTTAATTTTTAATTAATTTTAGAGGAGAAATTATTATTCCAGGTTTAGATTTTCTTGGCAACAAGAAAGAAAGATGGTTAAATTTATCGGGAAAATGTCAATTGATTCTGTATAATAAAGAATGAAATTTTGAATTATTAAGAAAATTACTTGAATAAATTAAATAAAATATAGCCTATGTTCATTTCTGTTTTATAATACACCTACATGCAAAGATACAAAAACATTAATTCAACCGTTTAGACTTTGACTTCATTGAAACTTTCGGACACACTTTGACATTTATAATATTATAAGGATAAGGATAAGGATGTTCAGAAAAAATATGAGTGTAACATCTAAAAAAATTAAAATTTCGAAAATTTTGAAGCTTTAGGAGTCCTGTGACCTTTTAATAAGAAACTAAAATATAATAAGTAATATAGTTGTTACCGTGAAAGACCGAAATTGGAGAATGTCGACTTTCACCGGTGACTTTCAACAGATACCAAATACGTCGGCGAAAGATCGAATATTTGATTATATTCTTGTACATTCGGACCATCACCGGTGTATGTTGACAAACACAGGTATGTTCTGGTGGAGGTCGAAAAGAGAAGACGAGGCCAACAGAGAAGCAACAGTTTGTCGCCAAATCCTTTTTTCTGCCATGAGTAAGTCAGCTTTGTCAATTATCAGTCTTATGTAAAGTTTGATGGTGCGTGCAACGTTTTCTTATATTTAATGTTTTTTTATTCGACAAGGGGGGCTCCGCCCCTCTAGCCGAATAAGCTCACCAACCCCTCACCAGCTCACCAGAATAAGCTCACCAATCCTAGCTCACCAACCCCTCGCGTAATCGCTTCGCGATTCCGTTTGGTGTCGCGAAGCAATCCCTATTTTCTAGCCAATCCCAGCCGTAATTGTTCCCCGTTTCATTTCAATTCTGGATCGCTTCGCGATCCTTATTTTCTATGCATTCAATTTTTAGGTTCCACTCGTTAAAAATGGGCTCCTCCTCAACTTTTGACAATTTTACTTCCTTATCTCCAAGCACATAATCAGCTTACAGATTTTCATAATTATAAGAATTATTAAATATGCCGAAAATTATGTATATAGTATTACAAATATTAAGCTCTATTCATAAGCTAATATTAGTTTTTATTGCATTGAAATACCTCAATTTGTTGATTTTCTGAAAGCAAGTAAACCCTATCGGATTTCAATGAAAGTCTATGGAAATTTGGCGAAATACTGAAAATAGCGCCAAGTGTGTGTCACTTTTGGCGACATATCGCTAGGTTGGCGACAAACTTGGCGACGTTTGGCGCCAGAGCCGGGACCTCCCCTTGGCAACCCTCCTTATAGCGTCAGAAAGCTCTGACCAATGAGATGCGTTTCGCGGTATCTACGCAGATTTTCATTGGTCCATTTCCAAAGCATTACTTTTTTTTATATATAAAAGTATACCGTAATTTATATTGAATGGATATTCCAATGAATCGCGATCTTTTTAGCCTCCGGTACGGTATGCTATTTCTTTCTCCCAGCTTATTTTGTGTCCAAAAAATAACGTTACCTTACAAAGGCTAGCCGTAAAACAAAGCATTACGATTAAATACTCTTTAACAATTTTTTAAACTTTTAAGCATCGCACATTTTCAATTTTTTTACCGACGTATTGGAAAAAAAAAGCTCTTTTAAATGCATTTTGTTTGAAAACTGTATCTCCATTTATTTTTGAAATATTAATTTTTTTGTAGTTTTTGGAGCCATTTGCTTAATTATTGTATTATTGGCAACGGAAGTACTTCATTTCTGTAGAAAGTAAAGGAAAAATAGTTTTAAAATAGTAATTATATATTTTTGTTTGCTATTTTCTCGTAACAACTGAAAGAAAATGTAATTAAAATACGTGCTATTTTGAAAAAAATATAAACAAATGATTTCTGTTAAAACAAGCTATTATATACTATATTTAATTGGAGCTATTATATACTATATTTAATTGGAGCTATTATATACTATATTTAATTGTAAGTATCTATGAATCATTAGATAGCCTTTTTTTTCGATTTTCTTGAATGACGGAATCTTTTTGCTGCATTTGTGCATTATTTTGCGATAGTGATGTGCTATGCATGCTTTATTGTAGATGTTTAGGAGTAGATCGTAAATGTGGAATTCTTAAGCGGATGCGAAGGACGTCATTTTACATAAAATAAAACGTGTGCTTAAAATTAAAATAATTAAGTCTTAAAATTAAAATATGTTTTGTACTGCAGTAGAGTCCCGCTTAACCGAGTTATTTTCTTCTGGTGGACTGGCGGCTTCTATTATTATGAAACAGCCATTATAAATGAAGTGTTAGGTGAAGATCAAAGAACAGCCGTAAAAAAAATTATGGCCATCCCCCCCCCGCCCCCCGCATTCTGACCAGAAAATCAGAGTTCTAACTTTTTACGGCTGCTCTTTCATCTTCACCTAACACTTAATTTATAATGGCTGTTTCACAATAATAGAAGCCATCAGTCCATCAGAAGAAAATGAAGTAATGGAAATGCCGGGGGCGACACTAAATTCTGAAAAAGCAGAATTCCTGTTCTCTAGTTTTTTTGTTTTTTTTTGAAAAGATAAATGCATTATTTGCGCGTAAACGAGAAGACAATTGTTTTTATTTTTATCAAAAAAAGTACTCTAAAGTACTTACTGAAGTGATTTCTCCTAAAACTAAGTGCTGCGCATTTGTGGATTGCAAACGTGTAAGACGTTTTCACATTTTAAAAATTAATGATGAAGAAAAGTTAATTGTATCATTAAAACAGGAGAAACGAATATACAGTATTATGTTATCAATCATTAATTGTTGAGTATAATACTATTTGAAGCTCACACCAGAATAGGCCACGGAGGAAGAACACATAAGTGTTTTTAGCCTCTCACCTTGAACTGTCCTCGAGATATACGGGGAAGTATGCGCCGGCGCTACTATTTTTCAAATACGTTATTCTTAAAAAGTACAAAAGTTAAAAAAATGAAACCAATGCCAATTATTGAAGAATATATTAGTTCACATTATATATTTTTTTTCACATTTTTTCACAAATTTTAACATAGAAAAATAAACAAAAATATTAAAAAAAAAATTATTAATGTAGTAATTCTATATTTACACCAACCAAAAAAATTACAGAATAAGCCTCAAAATATGTACTTTTAAGAAAAGAAATTTCGTTAAAATCGAAGGTGCGCTTTTTGAGTTATAAAAAAAATAATGCTAGCAACTTGCTAAAATATTCGTAACTTTCCGTGTTTGCATTTGCAGAAATACGCTACTTTCAATGCATTGGTCGATTCGTGACATTTCCACTCGGGCAGGATGCGCAATGCGCCAAAATAAGAGAATGTTTCCATACAAACCACTTCCCTATAGGTTTGTTTCGTGTTTGTAAACATTCTGTTATTTTGGCGTACTGCGCATCCTTCTCTCATAATAATATCAAGTTGATGGTGTAATCCATTGTATAGGTGAAGTTATAGGGGCTGTAAATATATAAGGTTAACAACTTTTTGGTATTTCCGGACCTCCTCCCAAACTTCCGATATCATACGTTATCATTACTCGAATCCCCCTCCCCCTAATAATATTGTTATCAGTGTTTAAAAAATTCTTTTTATTTTTACGATTGTTTTCCTTTTTTTTTCTTTTTATACGTTTGCAATGATATATAGGTATGGTTGTACATTTTTTATTAGCATATTTTACTTATTTAAATAAATAGAAGAAATTCATAAGATATCAATGTCATATAAGAAATAACTTTATACCAAATAGCATTTTCAAGAAATATTATTTAAAAGTTTTTAATAATAACTCTTTGTTACATAATGCATTAAACAGTAATATTGTCTTCTTGCACTTCGCCCTTGCACGGGGCTTCTTGTAAACAAAGCAGACGGGCAACATTCTTCCCCATCTTTTACTAGCAATCATAACAAGTATAATTTCGAATCTGGTTTCTCTAACAACGAATTATATGCGCATATGGCAGGAGAATATTAATGGCGAACGTTGGGTTATTCCCTATTTGGAATGAAATGTTTTATAATCATTCAATGGTTTTAATTATAACTTTGTATTTTCATAAAAAGAAGAAAAAAGACAAAAAAATTAAGATAACGGATGTAAAGATAAAGATACCAAAAAAGTAAATTTTGGTTTGATCAACAATGATAACGATATTAAATGACAAACCTCCCTCCCCCTACAGATATCTTCCGATGTCAAATGCCAGACCCCCACCTCCCTAAAGTGATATGTTATATATATACACTGTATAGTCTCATAAGATGTCAAACGTAAGTAACACATAATAGTTCAACAAAACATCAATGGAAAGCACCAAATGGCAAAAAGAGATCACGTAACTCCCCTGAGTTACAATATGCAATGCATTTAAGAGTTAAGCATTACGAGTTCCAAAGTTTAAACCTGCATAAATTCTAAACTACTTGACCAAATATCTTTCCGTTTGGTATTCGAAGGTAAAATTTACGGAAGAATTCAAACATAATGTCAAAATTGGGTGTTAACACAGAATATTTTAAAGTCTGGTAAAATTTGCATAAGTAGACGACCTTCTAAGCAAATTTTAAGCCTAGCATTATTAAGTATAGCATAATTAGTAGAGGTTATTATTAATCTATTGGCATCAGTCACATTTTTATATGACGATTTCTGGCAATGTTAGTTTCTTTTCTTTTTTCCCTGCGATTGTACAATGAACATCAATGTGAGCTGTTTCACATGTGATCTGGCAATTGTTATCACCCCCTTAACGCAATTTCGTTTACCCAAACTAAGTTTTCTAAACTAAATTTTCAGTCGAAAATATTTCATGAATATTAGAGGGCCTTTAAAATGTAATATAATAACTGCTGCATAAAGTATTGATTTTCCCTGGAGAAGCTTTCATGGGACATTTAAAAAAGATGAGAGCGATACTTATCGAAAATAACTCTTTTTACATATTTTTCGCTTTAGAAATGTTTATGATGCATTCCATTTTCGAATAACTTTTCTTCAGAAGAATGTAATGCATCTTAAGAAAGTTATATAACAAAAATGCTGTGGTACTCTTTGATAAACTTTTGAAATGTTATTTATTTGACATTCAGTAGTAAGATTATTAACTGACAAGGGAAACTCTTTTATTCAAGAATTTCCTACTTACTTTGAAAAAAAAATCAGGTGTCAAACATAGATTATGAAACACTTTCCAACACACTCAAAATAATGTAGAAAAACTTCACCGTTTAATAAGGTGAAATTTAATGTCTAATTGAACCATCTAGAAACGCATAACACAGTTGGAAACCCAATTTGAGCAATTCCCATCACAGTCGGAAAATTACCCGAATTCTTTGAGCAGCCCTGTATATGATATATATATATATATGCACCTATTAACTACATGCATGCAAAAATTTAGTTCAGTTAGGAAATATAGGGTCGTCCAAATGAAAGTGGCATTGCTAAAATAACTCCTCCATTTGAAGTGAAAGATGACTGCGCGTGCTCCTATAGAGGGCGCAGAGTGCTGGGAATACATGCGATATCGTCAGATCCCGCCAGATGTATGTGTAATAGCATTGGAGCACGTTAAAAGGAAACGTTTGCATCGTGGATGCCTCCAAACGGTGTCAACGCGCGGTCGTGCAATTTTCAACAGCGGAAAATGTGAGTGGTAGTGAAATCTATCGTCCAGTGCAAAATGTGTATGGCACCGAGTGTATGTCACGCAGACCGGTATTTCGATTGTGTAGGGATTTTCGTTGTGGAAGAAGACCATATGCGCTTGACTAGGTCGAGACCTGTCGTCAGTACTGCTTCTTCCACTACAAAAATCCCTACACCATCGAAAAACCAATCTATGTGAAATACACGCCGTGCCATATACATTTTGTATTCGACGATAGATTTCACTAACACTCTCATTTTCCGCTGTTAAAAATTGTACGACCGCGCGTTGACACCGTTTGGAGGCATCCACGATGCGAACGATGCCTTTTTGGCAAGATCAGACGATATCGCACGCATTTCCAGCACTTTGCGCCCTCTATTAGAGCATGCACAATCATATATCTCTTCAAATGGCGGAGTTATTACAACAATGCCACTTTCATTTGGGCGACCCATATAGATATCACAGTTGAAAATACCCCTTCAGCAATTTCTGCTAATAAGGAGAGTGGTGCGTGAATTCATTTGTGTAGGTACAGAATTTGTACACATCGAGTAACATGCAAAAAATTAGTTAAATTTAAAAGTGCATACCGAAATTGAAAACGCACTTCCAGCAATTATTCCTAAAAGTCAGTTCTGTAACCGATTTCTTTTGTGTGTCCTTGTAAATGAACGATAAATGATATGGATGCCCTATTGTATAGTAATTATTTTGTAATTATTTTTGTTATTTGATTTATAACAGTTTCAATACATTTGTAATAGCGTAATGTCATTAAAATACACTGCAAACGACTTTTCCCTATTGACCATAATGTAACAGAATTCTTTTGAGTGGCCCTGTAAATGAACCATTAATGCTACACACTTCATATTCAATATCGAGCATGCCATGGTAAACAACATTTAACATATGAGGGGCAACATATACATATGAGGGGACAATTATAATAGACCAAGTCCATTTTGAAAAAAAACATGAGATAGTCCATTTAGAAGGTCATAAAATCTGTTTTATCCACTCCCACAGTGAACCAAGTCTGTTTTCACATACTTTCACATACTTTCTCATATATGTCATCTGTTTACAGATTTGGTTTAATGTGGGAGTTGATAAAACAGATTTTATGCACATTATAAATGGACTATCTCATTTTATTTTTCAAATAGACTTGGTCTACTATGGTTGTGAACCTCTCATGTATTAATTGCATGACAATCCGAACATATTTACACGAGTTAAAGCGTGGTACACACACGTTTCAACTATGTTGGAAAGGTTAAAAAGAATTACATCAGTCATTTTACGGACATAGTTCATAATTAAAAACATTTAGCAGCTTCTGATGCACTCAAAAAACATTTGAATAGATAATAATGCTAGAGTTGGGAAACAAGTTTCTGCCTGTGGTTAAAGAAGAAACTGCTGTTAAATGAGAGTGATTGCAGCATCACACAGTGGCAAAATTTGAAAGATATTGGCTGTCTCTCAAAAGCTATGAGAGATAGTCAATGAGAAAACTCAATTACAGAAGCATAGAGCGATTTAGTATGAAATCATGCCTTACGTGTGAAAATAAATTCATCCGAAGCTTTGAAATGAAAATTTTTCGATATCCAATAAGAACTTTATAATGTCATGCCGAAATTTGGCATTCTGAAAGCAAATACGAAGTTTAAATTAAAAGTAACACACTAAAGCAAGATACATTTTTTTGAAAAGCGAATCAATTATGCTAGATCTGTCCACCATTGACTATACTGACGACTGAATACACATGCATTCTCCGTCATAATCATGCATTGCTACATATAGTGGGTAAATAACCACGTTGACTGCTACAGATTTCGATGGAGGGATCTTTTTGACATATATTTACAAAACGCTTTTCAATGTTGATCACTGAGCTCCATAATAGTACGGAAAGTTAACTCACCGGTTCACTTTCTGCCGGAACCTCAATGAAAATGTGATGCGGTCATCACACTTGTAATGCGCGTAAGTAATGAATAATGCACTTTTCTTATTATTAGAAGCATTGTTCTTTTCAAACTTTCCTGCAAACATTTTATCTATTTTGGTTATTTGAACACCTTTTCGAAATTTTTATGAGCAATACTTAACAAATTTTTCATTTTGTATTATTTGTGAGCTTACATAAAATTTAACTTTTAACTAATATCAAATTAAAAATTTACGATGGATTTAAATAAAATATCAACCCCTCTATGGGAGATAATCTATGTTTTGCCAAAAGTTTTCCTCGGAAATTCTTTGGTATTGTATTCGAGGGCCAATGTATCTGAATAAGGAGTTAGCCTTCCGTACTATTGCGGAGCTTAGAAGTGTTTATAGAGTCGGTTTACAATTCCCAATCGCAACAATGTACTGTTCGTTTTCAAAAGCCGCACCTAGCACTCTGGGACGATTCTACCATTCAAAGGGCTGTTACGCTGGGATGGGCATTTTCCGAAGTTCTACTCCGGAGTTCTCGTCTGCATTGTTAATAAGATTGGTTCTTGCTTGTTCGTTATTTTTTACTTCCGAACAAAGTTTAAAATTCTATTAATATATTGTTTTAATTTAAATTAAAACTTCTATATTTAGTGTTCAAATGGCTAGTTCGAGTTGAAACAAATCTTTCAGGAGTAGTAGTAAGAAAATTATGTCATGTGATTCAATTTTGTGATCAATAAACAGAAAAAGGAGAACTAATTGTTCAACCAGTAAAATTGTCGAGGTTTCTAGTAGTACTATTAAAAAGTCGCCGAGAAGCAGATGAGCGTAATCTTGTTTTTTGTTCACCTAAAAAAAAGAGTTAAAAATGTCTTTGTAAAAACGTGTATAGATGAATTAGATTGCAGTGTTATTAGACAAACTATACACGATTTTAATGAGAAGGAGAAAACAATCCCGTCTTTGAATAAATTGCTTCCTGTTTTAAAAGAAACGAACAATTAAAAAAATAAAAATCAATTTTGTTTCGCGAAAAGCAAAAATGTTGAATAACTTTTTAAAATTTTTAAGTGTTTTCGTTTTTTATGAAAATTAACTACAAAAACGTTTTTACATAAATCGATATTATGTCCTCAAAAGCGCATTCTTAAAAAATGCAGCTAAACAAACTCCGTTCACCCCTATTTTTATAAAATCAAAGCAGACCTGACACATGCGCGATAACGCGGAGGGTTTTACTAACCGAAAACAAACAGTATGCTCATTTTATACAAATTGTTGATTTTATATATTTTTAATTAAAAAATATCAAATTTTAGCTATTTTTATTCGTTGAACGCCAAATTGAAATAACTAAACATAACTAGGAGGCCCACAGGCTTCTTTGTTTTGAAAAATACGCACTAATAAATGATTAATAGTCTGTTTCACAGCAATAAATTATCTTCACTGAAAATATTGATGGCACACTTATTTGTGTTGTATGGCGCGACGAGAAATATTTCTGGTACACTTATTTCTGAGCCATGGCAATCAATGTTTTAAGCATACTTGACCTCATTTTCTAATTAAAATAAATTATCTTTTGCTTATATATATTAGTTTTTTAGAAAAAGTACATTTGCCTCATTATTCCGCACTTCTGCAAGTGATTATTGACGCATTTAAGTCAATGATTATATCAACCGCACGAACATTGAAAGACATTTCAGGCCTTCTAATAAAGTTATTTTTACAAGATTTCATGCTAACTATCTCTACACTTTTGTAACTGACTTGTTTCAGTTATCCCACAATGTTTTCAAGATTGGCTCTTTAACTTTCACATTTCCCAACAAAGAAAGAAACAGTGGGCCATCAGCTGGAAAAAAGATGGCAGCCAGCAGTGCCATCAGTGGTAAAGTGCAAGGGTGCCATTACATAAACCTGTCGAAAAGTGCCCGAACCGAATGCAGCTGGTCCATCAGTGATAGCCAACAGCAGGCCAGCATTGGTATGCCATCACATTACTTCAATCCGGCACTTTTCCTGCAGTGCTAGCACCTATCCCATTGCTATTCCTTTGCTGGCCCAGCACTTTCCCTTACAAAAATTTCTTATAGAATTCTATAAAAAAAAACGAAGTATTATATAATTATGGCTCTTTTTTCTATAAGCTAGTTTCACCAAGAGCTATAGAAATATCTGTAGAAGTGTCTATAATAGAAATGTCTATAGAAATATTTGAGCTGCATGAGGTCACCCTCCCAAGTACGGACTTCGCTCGATGCTGTCTGGTTTTCGTGATCGGACATGAACAAATACTTTCAGCGTACGCTACGACTGCTTGTAGTTTTCAAGCTCTCATTACACTATTTCAACTTTGTTTCTTTTGTGATTTACGTTCCCAATCATTAAACTGGTATAGAAATTATTCTATTGTATAGAAGTCCTACGTATTTTATACGCTTTTTTTTATTATTGATTTTGAACTGCGTAAATTATGAAAACCGAAATCCTTTGTAACCTAGTAAAACCAGATTTAAGGAGAAAAAAAATGCGTTGAAATAAAGAATTTATTTATTTATTCATCTACTTATTTATTTTGTTGGTGGCAGTGATACTATATTTTTTACAGTTAAAAAAAATAGCTTCACAGCTTAAATTGTGTTAAGATATTCATTTCAGATTTGTGTTCAAATACTCAATGTCTTCGATATTCGCAGCGCCACCTAGCGTAAGGGTTCCCAGCAATAATACTGCAAAAGTTCGTGCACTTCCATGTAGTGGTGGGCCAGCGCATGAGATAAAATGGATGCCCACCAGAATTTTATCTGATGATTTCCAACAGCAAAGTTGACTGAAGCTGTCCAGCAGTGGTCATGCAGTGGTAGACCATCCGCCAGCACTTCTCCATCATTGCCAGCACCTATCTTGCTGTTGGCCAGCAATTTCCTCTTTGCTGGGTTCTATTACATATTCATATTACAATAGAGGCGCTGTCATATTAGGATAGCGCATAGTCGTTTTACTATAGGTAGACACTTGTTCTGCAATACGCATTGTTCAGCTTTTGTGATTAATTTTACTGTCGACCGAAAACTAATGACAAAACATGAGTTCAGCAATTATTTCTATCGGAGCAATCTCTCTGTCTGTCAGTGTTGAAACAGGCAAGAAGAAATATAAAATAAATAAATAAATAAATAAATTCCTAGGGAAAATTATAATTTAATTTTGATTTAAATGGAACAGTTATGAACATAAATTAAAATTATAACTAATGCAATTATTAAATTTATTAATTAAGATTAAATCTCCTCCCTAGATTGATAATCGCACGGTAGTTTAAGAATAATTACATAACTGTAAGTAAAACAGAGTGCAGCATACCGTGTATCCTAAGATGGACTGACTGATTTTAAAATTCACTAACTTGCAAATGGTGACAGCTATTAAAAAGATTCTTGCAGGAGGGTATGAAAGATGACATCAGTTTCTTTTTAAAAAAAACTGTGTTTTAGTTCCAAATGGCAATGATGGATGGCGCTGCAAGTAATAGGCCCTAAATCGAGACTAATCCGAAATCACCCATCATTGAGGCGAAGGAAGGAGGTTAAATATATGTAATAAATCTCATTCACCAGTGAAATAGTGTTCTTAGAAGCACACTCCATATATTTAAGCTCTTTCCTTCGGATGAATGCTGGGTGATTTCGGTTTTGGCCTCTATTGCGCGCTTGCATTCAGCGCCATCTATTGCTGCTATTTGAAACTAAAACTGGGAATTGCAGTAAAAAAAAAATCATGGCACATTACATAACCCTCCTGCAAGAATTTTCTTAACAGCTGTTACCATTTACAAGTTATTGAATTTTAAAAATAGTTAGACCATTTTAGGATACTTGGTATATTCACCACCTGGTCAACATCCAATCATAAAAGTACACATTTATAGCCGGGAGCATTAATTTGATGGAGCAAAAGCTTTGGATGACGGTCATCATTTTTAGCACACAGGCTATGTGAGACATTCTCACATAACTTTGACTTTAAAGTCTCTGAATAATATATATATATATATATAATATTTAGTACATATTCTCGGAATTTTTTTATTCCTTATATTGGAAAATATGCCATTGCATGATTGTATATCAATATTAATGAGATAAATAAGTTTTGGACGATGTTGGGTTCAAAATGTACCATGAAATTCCTTACCGTCCCGTGTCCCTGATGCTAATTTTTCAGTTTGGAGCTGTCTGTATAAAATTGTTTGAATAAAAGTAACTCGACGTAACTTGACTATTGTTAAATATAAATATGTAGCAAAAAATTAACCTGCGCAGATTTTTATGGTTGTTATTATTTTTTGAACTCTGTCCCTGGATTTTAGATTCCTTAGCGCCCCTCTTGCTAAAATTATACAGAAAATAACTCCAGATGCAGCCAGAGAATTTTTCTCAACTTTTTTCTCATGCAGAAGTATGCTAGAGAAAAAATGACTCTAATTCTTTGATTAAAATTCTTTGATATTCATTTTGATAATTATTCTTTGATAATGATTCTTTGACAGGAAATTTACTGCAGAATTTAAATCCTCATTTAAATATCAATTTCAGGCATTGTGGCTTTATTGGTAGTCTTACCGTCTCCAACGTTTATTCCTGCACATCAAATCAGTATTCTACCAAAAATTCTGCTTGAAGTCAACCGGAATCCAATGAAAAAAATTTTGTCAACCTGAAAACCGACTCGAATACAACACATTTGAACGAAAAACGAAATTAAAACAAAATTAATCTACTAGTAAATCTGCAGATCAGGAGCCTCAACGTCATCTTTGCAAGTCATTGTTTTTTAACACTCATTGCGTAATATTCATCTTCCTACAAATCGCTTTTTAAAGTTTTCAAATTACATAAATATTTATAAGAATACAAAATACTTCGTAAAGTTTCAGAAATTAAATGTGTTAAACAAGTGGTTATACACTGATGTTCTGAAATTCTGATGAGCTGCTTATTCTGGTAACTTTTTAAATCAAAAATTGCATTTCTTCAGGGGGGGTCTGCCCCCTGAACCCCCGTAGTCTATTTAAATTTACATTCGTAATTTTTTATTGATTGTGCGGATGGTTATAGTATATCATAGATTTTTTTTTTTTTTTTGCGCTGTGATTTATAAGGATAAGCATAAGTTTTTTTTTTTATAAATTAATAAATTTAAAATTTAAAATAAAATCCTCATGTTAACCGTACGCAAATAATAAATCTTGAAGTGACGCCAAAAATGTAACCTTAAAATCCGCTACATTCGACCCAAACACAACGGCGTGCTTAAAAAAAGAAAGAAAGAAAAGAAAAATATTTTTAGTAATACAGTTTTTAATTCATAATACGATGAAATGCTACTTTAGAATGCTTCAATATAAGCAGATCATTTTCATTTTACAGAAAAATGCACGGATGAAGTCAAAGAATTCGGTCCTTGTTCCACGTGCTTGTTTTGTTTGGGCCGAATGAGGGCATTTAAATGTGAGCGATAACGCACATCATATTGCAAACTGTTTTTACGGCATACTGCATCTCCATCTATCTCTTTCCTCCGTGAATAATAGTTTATTTTATTTTAGCCAAGATCTTTTTATTCCAACATTTTTTTTTTTTTTATATATATAAATGACGTCTAATTCACCTGCTATTCGTACTTACTCAAAACCTTTCATCTTGTTATATTAAGAAATACTTGAGAGTTTTCTTTTTATTCCCAATATGTCGCCATATTAATTTTTTTATTCTTAATTTTTTCTTCATTTTCTTGTTTCACGTCAAAATCTTTGAATTGAAAATTGTTTAAGAGAAAATATTATTCAGGGTTTTGATTTTCATGGCAACGATTAAAGAAACATTGATAAATTTTATGAAAAAATGTCACATTATTCTCTATGAAAATAATGAACTTTTGTATTTTTAAGCAAAATATTTGAATAAAATAAATAAAATATTGCCTATTTTTATTTCTGGGGCTAAAATCCATCTATATGCAAAAATACAAATGCATTAATTCATCCGTTTTGACGTTGGCTTTACTGAAACATTATAGACGCATTTATACTAATATTATTAAGACCAAATACGTTGCTAGGCAACTGATGAAAGAAAAGGTAAAAAATGAAATATGTATTACGTCAAATTGATAAAACAAAATGCTTTACATTATTGGAAAACATGCATAAAGTTCCCCCAAAAATTATAAACCTAATTTAAAAAATCTCGCAAATATATTGACATAATTTCAAACTAATTGGAATAATTTAATAATCTTATTTAAAAATTTCAGCATCCAAAATTTACCATTTAAATCCATTTTTTATATGAGCCATTTCTTTCAACAAATGAAAATTTGAAAATCGTCTGACTTGCCATAGAAAAGCATTACAGAGCAAAATAAAATGTTCTATATTTCCCGAACGAATGAATCAAATTTAACCAAAAACTATACAGCTTAGTCCGAGTACCTCATCAACATGCCCAATTAATTTCAAGCCGATCGGATGCTTTTTGCGGAAGTTATCGCGGAACAGATAGACAGACAGACAAACGGAAATCAAAAGTTTTCGTCTCTCCACAGTAAGCCTTCACTGACGTTTCGGCAATAATTTAATACAATTACGAAAAAGTTTTCTAAAATTATATTTCTAATGTCAGTTTCATCTTTTTTGCATAAAAATTAACATATGTATAGTAGTAGAAAAAAAAGTAAACACCCCCTACTAAACCTGCAACTAATTATAGCAGAAAAAAGTTACTGGTACCAATTGATTGGAAATAAAGTTTATTTAAAGGATGTATACAAAATTTGCTTAGGGAGCCATCTACAAATCAAAACCAGACCAAACTTTGTTTTTTTCAATGGCAACACCCAATTTTGACAATATATTTTAAATCTTCGGTTCAAACTATGTCTGGACACGAAATTTCTAGTCATTTGAATAATAAATTTTTGAATTATAAACATTCAAAATTTAAAACTTCTAATGTTAAATTACATTTTCATATCTTTATTAATATCTCCTGAAATTATAATCCTAATGCGATGATTTTGTCTGTGGTTGTAATGCTAAAAAAAAAAAAAAACATAAATACATCGAATTTGTAATTTTAAAAAATTTATAATATGATTTATGAAATTAATATTCGAAAAAAATATGAATTGCAACCTCCAATTTTTTTCAAAGATTTATATTTATTTATTATGTTCTGCTTTATGCGAATTCTCAATTTCAAAATTTTCTTCCAAATAGTTTTCGGAATTATGATTAAAAGACGTCCGTCAAAATGATGGTTTAATGATGTGCAGGAAAAGCATAATTAAAAAATATATATATATTACACATTTTATTGAAATATTTGGGCTCGCAATAGTCGAAACATACTAAGCGAGTGAAATGGTCTTATTGCTAAGAAATAATATATCAATAGAAGGGACATACTCATTCTGCAGCATTTTCACTCGAGTTCCAAATTTCAATTTGGATACAACCCCTAAAATAGGCTCATTTTAAAATAATTAATTTCTCTGAAATTATTCGTATGAATGTCTAGTCAGAGACGGGTTGGGTCGCTGACCGAGAGCAGTGATGCATCGAGAGTCATCCAGAAACAGAACATGCCTAGCAACAAGCAAGCTCATCAGTTAATGGCGCTGAGACAGCACAAGTTGTCTCACAAGGGAAATATTGTGTCAGCAGTTTTTTGTAGGCCACATGATTAGCCACGTTGCACACTTCCCTTGTGAGAAAGTAGCTTGCTCAGCAGGTATTTCTGCTTAAATACTGTCTCAAATCCTTTGTCATCGTCAGACGACTTTAGTTACCCATGGTTACGGTCGCTCATTTGGCCGACCTCGTCTGTAAAACTCTCAACCAGTCCTGTAATACAGGGTGTTTATAAAGTCCCGTACCCATTTTGATGTTTAATAACTCATAAAATAATGAAGATATAAACAAACTTATGGCATTTATTGATGGAATAACTCATATATTTTCCTTTTCAGGTTTCAATATCTTTACTTTTGTAAATATCGTCTGCACGTGTGGTTAATTTCAGATAATTTCATTTTCCAGTCTAAAACATTAAAAGAAATATCTAATCTGGTTAGTTTTCATTAAAAATTATATTCCTGAAACAACTTATAAGTACTGTAAGTATATGAGGCTTTTGTTTTACAGAGATACACAAAACTAACATTTTATTATAAATACGAAATATTTTAGCAAAAAAAAAAATTGGGATCGTTTTAAAGTAAATATTTAGAAGTTGTTTTTATTATTGTTATTTAAAAATTACATTCCTAAAAAATCTAATAGTACTCTAAATAAATTTGATTTTGGTTGTTTTGATAATTTTAATTAATAATTTGATAATTTTAATTTTAATTAATAAATTTTTAATAAATTTAAATCAAACAACATTGTTTACTTTTTTCATTTTTCTCTTAATTTTTTTTTTTCTAAATCTTACTTTTTCAAATATAAATATTCATTTCATGAACACTTCTCTTACACTTTTCACTTACATTTTTCACTTTCTTTTCTCATAAATATACACACTTTTGATTCAGACTAATCGCTCATGCACTTATTATGTACTCATTATTTATGAACCCATAAAGTAATTGGTTGTGATTTTAGTATATTCTTTTTTTTATTCCTCTTAAAATGCTGATAACTCTGGTTATAAATTAAGTTTAAACTTTATTAAACCCATCAAATTCTCAAGTATGTTAAATATTTCTACATGATTTAATTTTGTTAAGATTAATCTATTTAAGAACTTTATAAAAACGAAAATTTGAGTTTGAATAATTCCTAGGTACTATCAGAAAAATACTTTTTAAAATATTTTTATATGATCTAGATCACTCGTTCCCAACCTTTTTTTGCCGCGCCCCACCTAAGCATCACTAAAATCATAATGCCCCCCCCCCACCCCCTGCCTTCTATATCATATAAATCTTATAACCTAAAAAAAAAACCTCAATTTTCCCGGAAGGATCCGGAAAAAAACATTAACTCTAAGTGATTTCACATTCTTTAATTTATCAAAACCATATTGTTTTATTACAAGTATGTTTTTAAGGTAACGCTGTGAATGCAATGAGGCCATTGATCTTCGCATTTACATCTACAATTCTTTTTTCCAACTTACCCCCAATTTTAAATTGATTTTTATCTTCGTAAAATTCCTTGAAATCCCTCTCACATTTTGTATGATATCAGATTGAAAGGATACATTTTATAATGGATTTTAGTACCTCATTAAGAACAAGTGATATTTGTTTATCACCGAGACTGCATGGATAACATAATTCACAAGTAACATTTCCGGATTCGCGTTTTTATCCATGTTACGTAAATATTTTTCTTTCGCAACATACTTCTTTGATAGCGGGCTTACTTTTTCCCATTATTATTATTTGGCCACCATGTTTTCTCTGATTTTAAATTTTAAAATGTTTATGTCATGGAGTATGTTTGTATATTATGTATGTGGTCTGTAGAAGAGACATAAGAAGTTTACTTTCTACCCATTTCCTTCCGTGATGTGAAGGGATTTATTAATTTCATAAAAGTAGTACCTCATTTAGATAATTCAGAACATTTTTCATATTAAGGCCAATGGCAGTTGGACGTCTTTTTGCACGCTTTTTTACTTACGTATTATCTCTTCACAATGCTAGCGGCATCGTGTAGGGATAATACGTAAGTAAAAAAGCGTGAAAAAAGACGTCCCGTCTGACATTAGCCTAAACATGTCTAAATAGTTAATTTTAGGTATACCGTACATAATTTCACATGTAAAAGTTCCTACATGGGCATTATGGTACTATGAATGGATGTACAAGCTTTTTAAAAAACATATGTAAAAAAAAAAAAAAAAAAAAAAAAAAAAAAAAGTGTTTTACTAAAATAATATTAAAACCAGAAAGATTAAAATGGTTTTTTAATATATAAAAGCTGTCATAATATCTTTCGAAGTCGTTATATTAAATACTTGTAAATAAGAATGTTTCGAAAATTATATTCACTTATTTTTAAATTTCTTCATCTATTGTTTGTATGTTTAGACTACTACACTATTTCATTAGAAAAATAAAAAAAAAATAGGAGAACATTTCTTAATAAGAAATCTGAAATTGCCCCCCTGAAAAGTCATACTGCCCCTCCTATGGGGCGTACGCCCCACGTTGGGAACCACTGATCTAGATTATGCACATTTGCTCATTTTTAGTTTTTACTACATTCCTTGAATATGTTTTTATTTATAAACTTTCATTACTATTTGTGTAAGTATTGAAACTTTCAAAGTTTGTTACAGTTTATATACGTAAGCGACTCCCTGGGCAAAATGTAAGCATACCATGAATTTGCAGATTTTATTACTAATCGATTCATATGAGTCTCATTTAACCCCTTAACGGTCGCTTAATATTTGGAAAAACATCAAAAAAGTACCTATTTTTTTATTACAGAAATTGAATAATTATACGGTTTCTATATAAAATATGCAATTAGTTTTTTTTTTTCCTTAAGGCGAAAAAAAAAGATGTTATAGAACAAATTCACATTTGTGGAAAAGCCATCATGCCAGAATTCTGTGTTTTAATTTTAATTTTACACCATACAAATTAATGCGAATAAGACCTTTATTTTTCACATCTTAGATCATTGTTTATCATCATCAAACAAATTTTTACAAATAATATTTGAAATAATATAATATACACTAAATTTTGATTATTAATAATTTTTTGAGTGTGATATATTTCGAAACGTGCAATACAAAGTCCACTATCACAATCAGCGCAAAAAACCAAACCGAAACGCAGTGTTGCCAGATAGTCAAAAGTCAATTTCCCCAAAGTTTCTAAAATTTTCCCCAAATCAGTATTTTTTCCGCAAAAATCCCCAACTCAGTTTTTACTCAAAAAATGAATTTTTAAATTTTTAATTTACCACTATAAAAAATATTTAAGTAATTTAAGCTCAAAAATTTTCCCCAAATCAAGCCTTTTTTAAAAAAAAATCCCCATTTACAAAAAACAAACTTTTAAACTGGGCTGAATGCATATTCTGTAGCTACATTAAGAGAAGGAGAGATATATTTTGCAGTGACAAGTTATTTTATGTTTATTTTTATAAAAGTATTGTTTAACAATGTTGGACTATTGTTACATTAGCTCCATAGCTTCTTTAGACAATCTGTTATCAGTTGGGGTTTAAATGATTCCGAGATGGTACGCTGTTTTAATTCTTTTGCCATCCCTATACTGAAGTGCATAATCATAATGCAAAGTATTTTCGCTGTATCAATCGATATGCTTTTGTATATCATAAGAGAAAAATATCTGCTTCCCACGTATTTAATTTTTTTTTTTTTTTTTTTTTTTTTTAAGTCTTGCAGATTTAGTTGCGTGTAGGTTTAAGCTGCTTAAGACTTTATAGTCTGATGCATCTGTAATACGTGTAAACTGTAATGTAGTAAACAACGAACACGACCACATCCAAGAAAATAATGATTGATATTTCCGATTTCTGGATTGTAGTTTCGTTTTTCAAATCAAAATTGAGTTCGAGACAGATCCAGTTTTTCTACAGGACTAAAAGAAATCTTTACGGAAAATAGTTAAAAAAAAAAAAAATCCCCAAGTTTTTCCCCAAAATTTTTTGTAGCCCCCAAAAATTCCCCTAGAGTTTTAAAATTCCCCAAAATGGGGACAAAATCCCCAATCTGGCAACACTGCCAAAACGTTACTATTCAAAGACTTCACACGGAAATGCCAGTTAATTTTTTCTGGTTTCAGAAGTTTTTCCCAGCAATAAATTTCCAGCCCGGTAATATGACGGGCACGAGAAATAACGAACGACACCTCAGCCCGTGATATTGACGGAAGCGAGAATTAAGAGGTTAAATACCGTGATTTGTAGCGGAGTTAATAGTGTGTAATAATTACCAGGTCTGTAAGCTGACTGCAAAGATACATAGAAAGCAAATTTCGCTTAGATATATACCGAGTGCTTCACAGAGTATAGCAAAACTTTTAGTTGAATAACTTTTCAACATGTGGAGATAGTGACGTGAAATTTTGCACGCGTACGCAGAGTCCCAGGGGAATCTTATAAACGGACTCTGGTTACAGTCGAAGAAATTTTTGTTTTAGACAAAATGTACCGATTTTCAATCAAAGAGAGCGTTTGTTTAGTCAAAACGTTTTATCTTTGTAACCAAAGACCTGCCAAGACATTCAAGAAGTGGTATCGTGCCTTTAAAAATAGGTCAAAACCATCTTCAAGCATGTTAAGAGCATTAATTGCTAAGTTTGAATGAACAGGTTCAGTGTCTGATGATAAACTGGGCATGAAGACCAAAGAAGAGACAGAGAGGCCGCCCGAAAATGCCCCCGCAGTTACTATGACAATCGTGGTATCGCAAGAGGCTTCCCGAATTGCTTTGGCTGTGAATATTTTTGCCCCTCCCCCCTGTAGCCCTGACTTATCACCACTAGTCCTTTTTTTTTTTTTTTTTTACAGAGGTTGATCAAAAATCATAGAAGAGCTGAAAACAGGGGTAACAAGTGTGGTAAGGTCCAGTCAGAGATCAGAAGCTTGCAAGGCAAATGAAGCATGAAAGGCAAAGATAAAAAATAGTCCGCGTTATCAATGTTAGATATTAGTGTTCTCATTAATTATTATCCTAATTTAGGCTTCTCTAATTAAGTTATACGTATCAAGTTAATAAATGATTCTGTAATCATGTAAAGAATGTTATAAACAACATTTTATGCCATAAATGCGAGCTAAAATTATCCTCATTGTATCCTTCCGCACTGACCGCTGGAAATCATGTTGGGAAATAGAAAGACAGATCTCCTGTTATATATGGAGCTCAGTGATTCCAACAGACCAACTTAGGGAGGATCTCGCGGATTTCGAGCTGAGCCTTCGTTTCGTCGTTTCCTCGGAGGACAAACATTTCAAAAACTTCATGTTTAAATTTCCTTTATTCTCATGTGTAAAGCCTGAAATTATAAAATAAAAATCTTTCCGTTCAAAAGTTATTCAATGTTTTCTTTTCTATGGCCTGAGAAGCACCCTGTATGTGCGCATGTGTGTTTCCAATGGCAATACAACATTTTAATATTTTTTAAACTTAATTTTAAATAAATGAATTAATTTTAAGGCATTTTACCATCAGCCAGCCGCAGATGATAAATCGCCAAATATTTTTTTTTTTGTATGGTTACAACTGTTTACGAGTTACTAAAACAGTGAATTTAATTATGAGCCAAATCATGCTAGCCAAAGTATTCCAACTGGCTATGAAACAGCAGCAACGAAATATTTTAAACACTAAAAAAATAAAAAGAAATAAATACAAAAAAAGTGTCTAATATGTATATTAACAAAATACTCTTTTGTCATTTAATAGCATAATATTAATTAAATTATGACTTTGAGAAAACAATTTAGAAACCCTGAGTAGGTAGATTAAATTACGCCACGCCCCCCTGTTGCCACATTTAAAAAAAAGAAGAAAAATTATTATACACAGGGAAAATTATAATTTTTTTAATAAATTAACTAATCCCCGTATTTATTTATTTTTTTTAAGCGTAAATCAATCGGTGAATGTTCGCTAATCGGGGGTCATGCCAAGCTAACGCATTTAACAGAAATGTTTTAAAACTATAAAATTGGAATCATCAATTTAGGTGTGATTTTTAAGATAAACATTGAATGCTTATTAAAGTTGAGTGCTTTCTAAAAAAAACTATTTTTACTTTTATTTGTTATCTGGATGTAGGAATGATAGTATATGGCTGTACATTTATTATTATGTCTTCATTTACGTTTCAGCATGTATGTATAGATAAACTCGGTTTATGGCGTCAGATGCCGCCATCCGAAGAATCTACAAGAGTCTTTTTCCATTTTTTCCGTGGTCTTCCCCGTTTCTTTTTCTTTTTTTTTTTTTTTTTTTTTTTCATAATTGAATGTGATTTTGAGTAGTCTTCCATCATTCATTCTTTGGACATGACCATACCAGATTAATTGCTTTTTTTTTTTAATATCATCTAATATGGTTCCCTTTATTTTCATCATTTCCTTGATTCTGTCATTTCTTATTCTTTCTATTCTTGATATCCTGCATGATCTTCTAAGGGCGTCCATTTCTACTGCCGCTAATTTCTTTCTTTCTGTCTCCATAATTCTCCATCCTTCTGCTCCATATAGCAATATGCTAGTTACAATAGACTTGTATGTATTATACTTTCTTTTCCTAGAGATCTCCTTACTCCACCAAATAGAATTTAATAGTTTTACAGCCTTTCTCCCCTGACAAATTCTGTATTTAATTTCCTGTGAGTCTCTTCCTTCTCTATTAATGTCTACACCTAAATATCTATAATGCTTACAGCTTTCTATTTTTATGTTATTATTTAGATTTAGGTCTGTCTCATTTCCTCCTATAGATAGGTATTTGGTCTTGCTGATTTTCACCGTCATTTCCTCTAAATAATTTTTACTTTTTGCAATTATAACTTGGTCATCTGCGATTTGTAGAGATAAAATTGACGTTCCATTCATATTGAGTACCATTCCTCTGCATTTCTCCTTCCACATTTTCAATGCTTCTTCAACATAAATTTTAAAAGTGTTGGGGAGATACAACATTCCTGTGGGAGTCCTTTATCTGTTATAAAACCTTTTGATAATCTTTGGCCTATTTTAATCTTTGTTTTTGATTGTCTGTAAAGTTCGTGAATTGCTCTAATAATATACTTGGATTTATGGTCATTTCATTTAATACATTCCATAATTTTGGGATTGGAACATTATCATATGCTTTCGTAAGATCTATAAATAGAAGATGAATTTGATTTCCTACTGCCATTTCAATAATAATAATAATAATAATAATAATAATAACAATAATAGTAATAAATATTCTTAAATCTATTTACGATTTTTTTTATCTTAAACATTTCAAGCATACATTTAGTGTGTGAAACTTTAAATTTAATATAGGGACTACTTTCCCTCGGGAAGGAATAATTTATGATAAAAAAAATAATAACACTGCAAAGTTGATACACCTGTTTAAGGGGACAGTGGAGTTTAAAATCCTTAAATATATATATATATATATATATATATATATATATTTGTAAATTTCACCTTAAATATTATTCAAGGGTACATTATATGCATTATGGCATGCATTTATCACAAAAATATAAAAAATAAAAATTATTTTTGAGAAAAAAATTGAATTTTACGCATCGTCTCAGAAATCTTCTTAATGCCCCCTGCGTCTCCAATATCAATGAAAATCCCCAATATTTTTTTTATAAAAGTTTGGTTTAGATATATAAACAAAATAGAGCATCGAATTTTATATATTTGAATTTAAAGGTTAAAAAAAAAAAAAAAGAATTCAAAATTTCAAAATTTTTTCGAAAAAATTTCAAATTTTTTCAAAAAAAAATTTTTTTTAATCTTTAAATTTAAATATATAAAATTCGATGTTCTAATTTATTTCTATATATAAACCAAACTTTTATAAAAAATATTGGGGATTTTCATTGATATGCAACGTGCAGGGGGCACTTCGAAGATTTCTATGACGACGCATAAAATTGCATTTTTTTCTCAAAAATAAATTTTATTTTTTATTTTTTGTGATGAATGCATGCCATAATGCATATAATGTACCCTTGAATAATATTTAAGATGAAATTTACGAAAAAAAATTGAAAAATTTTGAAAATTTAAAAATTTTTCGAAAATTTTTCATTTTTTTTTTTTTTTTTTTTTTTTTTTTTTACCTTTAAATTCAAATATATAAAATTCGATGCTCTATTTTATTTCTATATATAAACCAAACTTTTATAAAAAATATTGGGGATTTTCATTGATATGGGAGACGCAGGGGGAATTTCGAAGATTTCTGAGACGACGCGTAAAATTCCATTTTTTTCTCAAAAATATTTTTTTTTTTTTAACCATTTGGAAAAATGGTTATTGTTCTCGTCAGGGTAGGAAATCAAAAGCATATCTGAACGTTTTCATTGGTTTAATCCGCAATTTATTCGTTATCTGATTGGTATATACAGTAATCTGTATTTCCCTTTGGTTTCAACAACGATGGACAACAGAGTGTTGCCACCAGGGCTGCGGAGTCGGAGTCGTGGAGTCGGAGTCGGAGTCGGAGTGATTTTTCGGTGAAAAGAGTCGGAGTCGGAGTCGCTAAAAGTATGCCGACTCCGACTCCGACTCCAAACTTTTTGTTGAACAGTTTGAAGTAAAATAAAAAATAAAACCAATTCTGCTTAATTTTAAATTTATGAACTGAATTATTATTTTAATTTTTAACTCTATACATTAATAAATATTTAGTTATTTTTCAGTTTATTGACACGCTAATGAGTAAATATAAGGCAAAAGAGCGGATGTGATATTTTCCCTACATCTGTCATTAAATTGATTCATTTACTTACTTCTTCAGGTCATAGACGACACTATTGTACAATAATTAAATTAAAGTGAGTTTTGAAAGTTTTTTGTTTTGTTTTGTTTTTTAGTTCACAGGCTATCAAAGCCTGAGAGCTTATGTGCCCACCGGTTCTGTATGTACGTGTGTACGTACGTACGTATGTACGTAACGCGATAACTTTTGATAGAAACATCCCATTTGCTTAATTTTTTTTTCTAGTTTCATTCTGATAAGGCGCTTCCCTGATTAGTTTTGGGGATTCATTGGTTAAGGATAAAGGGGGAAAAGGAGGGTTAGTCCACCTCCCCCCCCCCCTTAATTCAGATAAATGGGTTTTTCAAGCAGAATTATTCGATTTGCTCCGAATTTGGATTACCGGTTTATTATGTTAAGGAGCTCCCCTGATTAATTTTGGGGGTTCATTGGTTAAGGATAAAGGGGGAAAAGGGGTTAGTCCAACCCCTTAATTCAGATAAATGGGTTTTTCATGCAGAATTATTAGATTTGCTCCGAATTTGGATTACCGGTTCATTATTTTAAGGAGCTTCCCTGATTAATTTTGGTGGTTCATTGGTTAAGGATAAAGGGGGAAAAGGGGTTAGTCCACCCCCCTTAATTCAGATAAATGGGTTTTTCATGCAGAATTATTCGATTTGCTCCGAATTTGGTATACCGGTTTATTATGTTAAGGAGCTTCCCTGATTAATTTTGGGTGTTCATTGGTTAAGGATAAAGGGGGAAAAGGGGTGTTAGTCCATCCCTATTAATTCAGATCAATGGGTTTACATGCAGAATAATTCGATTTGCTCCGAATTTGGTATACAGATTTATTATGTTAAGGAACTTCCCTGATTAGTTTTGGGGGTTCATTGGTTAAGGATAAAGGGGGAAAAGGGGTTAGTCCATCCCCCCTTAATTCAGATAAATTGGTTTTTCATGCAGAATTATTCGATTTGCTCCGAATTTGGAATACCGATTTATTATGTTAAGGAACTTCCCTGATTAGTTTTTGGGGTTCATTGGTTAAGGATAAAGGGGGATTAGTCCATCCTTCTTAATTCAGATAAATGGGTTTTCATGCTGAATTATTCGATTTGCTCCGAATTTGGTATACCGGTTTATTATGTTAAGGAACTTCCCTGATTAGTTTTGGGGGTTCATTAATTAAGGATAAAGGGGGAAAAGGGGGTTATTCCATCCCCCTTAATTCAGATAAATGGGTTTTTCATGCAGAATTATTCGATTTGCTTCGGATTTGGAATACCGGTTTATTATGTTAAGGAGCTTCCCTGATTAATTTTGGGGGATCATTGGTTAAGGATAAAGGGGGAAAAGAGGTGTTAGCCCACCCTCTTTAATTCAGATAAATGGGTTTTTCATGCAGAATTTATTCGATTTGCTCCGAATTTGGTATACCGGTTTATTATGTTAAGGGACTTCCCTGATTAGTTGGAGGTTCATTGGTTAACTATAAAGGGGCAAACGGGGGCTAATCCCCTTCACTTATTTTTTGAGGGGCATTATTCTTTAAAATAAGAGTATAATATACAATTAGTTTGAATAGCCTGTGAGCTCAATGCCATCAGTTTAGCTGGCATTTTTCTTTTTTATTTATTGTCTTTTGTAAATTAAGTCCAACTCAACCCAAAAACCATGTCGATCCGACTACCCAACCCAATGAAGGAATCTATCTCAGACAAAAATAGATGTTTCAATTTTACCTCTGTCCATCCGTGTTCGGGTCGGGTCTTGAAATTTATATTTTAAGTCAATCCGAAGCGAACCGGAAAGAAACCTTAACCCTGAACCCGATCCGAAATGAAATAAAATTAAAATTTTATTAGAATTGTGAAAAATAGCCATTTCCAGCAGCACTTTTATCTTTTGCGTAGGAAAAGGAATAAATATTTACTTATTCGACTTATAAGTTAAACAATATTGTGAGCTTCCTTTTGAAAAATCGAGTCAACCCGACCCGAACCCGTAATAATAATTATCAGACTGGCCTACAACGAAAAACATTTAGCGCCAACTCAATAACTCAATCCGAACCACCGTTCGAATCGGACCCTAACGAATGAAACAATCTACTGCAAATAACAATGGATCCTTTATCCAACTTATACTGCCTTATTTTTCAGTATTTCAGATAAAAGAGAATATGTGAAAAATATGAAATTGATTAATGCCGCTATCACTACAATATCGGACAACTGAACTCATACAGATTTTTTTTATTAAAACAAAAATTCTGCTGTTTACTTCTTAAATATTTCTTACTCAAAACTTAGACGTTCTTCTATTTTTAAGCCCCAACGAGAGTCTTTCCAAGGGCCGGGTTGCACCTGACCCGAATCTGAAATTTCTACTGAAAGTCAACCCGAAACCCGACAAAAAGGACTTCATCAACCAAATCCGAAAATGGGAAAAAAATCGTCAATATGACCCTAATTCGAAACGAAGGAAAATTAGTTCATATTTTATAGAATAAACAGTTATGAAAAAAGCCTACAATTTTATCTTTTTTGCATAAAAATGAACTTAAATACACTCATTAATATTCAAATATATAGATTTTTCATTTGAAAAATATTCAGCTCATATTTTCTTTTGAAAAATCAGGTAAAATCAAAAGTGTCAAAACCTGATCCGAAGCATTTAAAGTCTATCTGGTTCCGGCTAAATTTGGTTATCCTATCCGACGGAGGACCGTAATTCTAACCTACTGTGGGAAAAACAATTATTTCATGAATTTTGAGAGGAAAGTGAAGAAACTCATTTCATGCCTCAAGATGGCTTTTTTTTTTTTTTTTTTTTTTTTGTCTTTTGTAATGTATGTTTTTTAAGATTTTTCTATTTTCTCACTTATTTTCATAATTACTCCTTATTCGTCGATTTTTACCCCCCAACCCACTGAAATCGGAATTAATTTATTTAAGATTTTATTAGTATAATGTAGATGTAGATAATAGCATTTACGTCTATGAATGAAAGGCGACGACAACTTACCAATCTTTCACATAAAGTGCGATCGAAGCACTATTTTCGTTTACTCATTCTGCTCAAAGTTCAAATTGAAAATATCTTTGTTTCTTAAGCAGGCATATGTGTTCTTTTCGCGTAATTTGGTTTTAATTTGCAGCTGACAAGATAGAAATTCTTTGTTCGTATCTGTAACATCAAATTATATTTAGGGAAGTGAATCTTTTTAATTGTAAAATAATTACTATTTTTATTTAATGTATTGCATATTCCGAATCGAAATTTATAAACGTTCGTTATACGGCGGCTATAAAAATAAAATATTAGAAACAGGGTTTTTAGGATTCAGGACTGTATAAAAAGATTATTTAAAAGGATAGCTTTTTAAAAATTAGTGGCCGAACTCAGTATAATCTTACTCTAACTCAATATAAACGTTTAATGAATATAATCTTAATTAGAGATCAACTGAAAATTCGGTTTCATTTTCGGCTCAACATCTGAGTTCAGCCAAAAATTCGTTTTCGGCGAAAATGCTGCTGAAAATTTGGTCGGACGGAAACTATCTGTATTCCAAAATTCTCATATTTTCCTTGGGAAATTTTCAACATGACTCATTGACTCGAACTGTATTAACTCATATGGGACACTCTTAATTTATTGCTATGAACTTCACTGTTTATAATTATCAGTCACGACTGACTCAAGATGTGAGTGCAAATTAAAAAAACAAGAAATACATATATGACTAAAATTTGAAGACGCTTTTCTCTTGCTCGTGAAAAGCTGCAGACTTAATTTTATTAGAATTTTTTTGTTTGAAACAGAAGTGTTTCAAATATTCTTTGAGAAAGTTCTAGTAGAACAGATGATCCTTTACAAAATTCATTATAAAAGATAAATCGAGGTATGTATACGTAAAAGATTTCTTAATTAGATGAAATTCATAATTAGAAAATCATTTCGTGTCATTGATGAATGACTAATTGCATTTTATTTTATATGAAAAAAAAGGTTTGGGCAGAGGCACAGAGGGCAAAACTTGGACCACAGATATAATTACATCTACAATTAATTAATAATTATGTATATTTATTATGTGTTAATTACTTAAACATTTTTTAGGGAATTTTCGTTTTCGGCCGAAAATAGAAATATTACCGAAATTCAGTTTCTGTTTCGGTTTCGGTCGATCCTTAATCTTAATTACTATTTTATTTTGAACACTTTTTTAATTTGCATTATCTATATATCTCCAACAAGTAAAAAATTAAAGCGCATTTCAATCTTTTTGAGGAACCCTGTGTGTATGTCGGAGTCGGAGTCGAAGAGTCGGAGTCGGAGTCGGAGTCGATCGTTCCAAAAATCCAGGAGTCGGAGTCCGAGTCGGAGTCGGTCATTTTTCCTTCCGACTCCGCAGCCCTGGTTGCCACTATGACAAAAAAGTGACAAAAACTACAAAAAAAATTAATCAATCAGAAACAAATTGAGATACAGCTTTCAAACAAATTGCATTTAAAAGTACATTTTTTTCTCTATCCGACGGTATAAAAAGTAATATTGTCGGATGTTTAGAAGTTTAAGAATGAAATTTTATTTAAAATTGGTCGTGAGATTTTTTGGAAATCTGATGATAGAAAAGCTCCTTTCCCGAACAGCCAATGGAATGCTTGACTATTACGTAAGTTTCATAGGAAATCTGACGAGTCGCAGGCGATTTCTCTTGCTTGCAATTTTTACGTGTAATAACACTATTAATCTTTAATTCATGGCGTACGTAATGTATGACCAGCTCCGTAGAAGTTTAAAAATGTACAGTACCGAAAATTGTAAAACTGAAATTTCTTTTAAAATTTGTTCATGATGGGGTCCAGGAATGTAATCGTTTAATCCATGGCGTACGTAACGTAGGATCAACTCTGTGCGATTTTTTATGTCTTAAATTTTAGTCTTTGAAAAAATCATTTTCCAAATGGTCTTTGTAATTTGTTAAATTGCTTTTTTTTTTTTTTTTTTTTTTTTACCTATTGGAAAAATGGTTATTGTTCTCGTCAGGGTAGGAAATCAAAAGCATATCTGAAAGTTTTTATTGGTTTAATCCGCATTTTATTCGTATTCTGATTGGTCTATACAGTAAGTAATATGTATTTCCCTTTACTTACAACAGAAATGGATACCTTCTGTTGCCACTATGACAAAAAAGTAATAAAAACTACAAAAAAAAAATTAATAACTCAGAAACAAATTGAGATACAGCTTTCAAACAAAATTGCATTTAAAAGTACATTTTTTTCTCTATCCGACGGTGTAAAAAGTAATATTGTCGGATGTTTAGAAGTTTAAGAATGAAATTTCATTTAAAATTGGCCGTCAGATTTCTTGGAAATCTGACGATGGAAAAGCCTTTTCCCGAACAGCCAATGAAATGTTTGGATAATAAGTAAGTTTCAGGTGGATAATAACTAAAAAAAATGAAAGAAAATTAATAATAATTTCTGCTAAAGAGTTAATTTTAATTTGTAAGATTTTCACGTGCAAAAGAAAAATGGAATAAGGCAATTAAAAAAAAAATAATAAAATAAAATAAATAAATAGGACAAGAATGATTACATATAAATATTTCACACCAAATACGAGTCGCAGGCGATTTTTGTCGCTTGGAATTTTTACGTGTAATAACACTATTAATGTTTAATTCATGGCGTACGTAATGTATGATCAACTCCGTGCGATTTTTTATGTTTTAAATTTTAGTCTTTGAAAAAATCATTTTCCAAATGGTCGTTGTAATTTGTTAAATTGCTTTTTTTTCCTTTTCTTTTTTTTTTTTCTTTTTTTTTTTTTTTTGTGATAAATGCTTGACCTAATGCATATAATGTACTCTTGAATAATATTTAAGGTGAAATTTACAAAAAAAAAAAAAAAAAAAAAAATATTTTTAAGGATTTTAAACTCTACCGTCCCCTTAATCCTGTTATAATAAGACATTTCTGAAGAGTCTTTAAAAGTTATCTACCTTAGCTTATTAGTTCATGATTCCGATTTTATAGTTTTAAAAAATTTTTGTTAAATACTTTAGCTTGGCGTGGCCCCCCGATTAGCGAACATTAACCGAATGATTTACGCTTAGAACAAACAAAAAATACGGGGATTAGTTAATTTATTAAACAAATTATAATTTTCCCTCTGTATAATAATTGTTCTACTTTTTTTTTTAAGATATGGCAATATGTTTGGGAAAAAGAGCAAATTAATCTACCTACTCACGGTTTCTAAATTCTTTTCTCAAAGTCATACTTTAATTAATATTATGCTATTACATGATAAAAGAGTATTTTTTTAATAAACATGTTAGACACTTTATTTTGTATTTATTTTTTTTACTTTTTAGAGTTTAAAATATTTCGTTAGCTTATTATATTTTAGCTTTTATAAAATACGAGTTGGAACCCGTCGAAATTCGACAAATTAAAATGTTTAGAATGGAACTGTTAGATCGAATTTATAATAAACCTACAAAAATAATTACAATAAAAAAATCATCTTGCATTGGTTGTCTAACTCTTAAAACAAATAATGTTTTTAAACCTAAAATTACCAAAATATTATTTCCACAAACTTCAACTGCTTAAATTATTGAAAAATTAAACTGTATTAGAGTACGTAATCAAGATGAGTAATTATGTTTGAAGTTATCGATTGAGGCTCTTATGTTTGTTTTTACGAGATGGAAAATCAGTAAAGAGGATTTCGCTTTGTCACATCATAAAAATTTCCCCCATAAAATCTAAACTGTACGTTATTTTCACATTCTCAAAATTTACATACACACCACTCAAATTCACAATTTAAAAGTATTTTAACGCGCAATGCATTATTAATGAATGTATTTCCAAACTTAAAGTCACGTTTGTCCGATACAACTTTTCATGTGAACATTCGCACAAACTTTAAGTTCTTATCTCAGTACCCGCGAAAATTTACCATTCAGAAATTTGCCTTTAGTTGCCATAGTATTGGGCATTTAGTATTGGTCATTTATTTTATTTAGTTTTATCACAGAAAACGATAGTTTTGTTTTAAATATGGCATCGCGTTTACTCACTGAATCATTCTGCCTAGCGTCTTAAACTCAGTATCAGAGTAATGTAAAAAAAATTTAAATATCTTCTTCAATCTTTTAATTTATGAAAATGAATGCGTGTTTTTTTTGTTGTTGTTGTTGTTGTTGTTGTTGTTCTTTTACGGCTGACCTCATTTTCTGTTCAAAATTTAGAAAAAAGTTCCTTTTACTTGTAATGTGAAAATGGCATCAATAAGGATATAATCAATAAAAATAAATAAACCATGAGTATTTTCCCTTTACATTTAATAGAAATGGAGTACATCAGTTGCCACAATTACAAAATTGGTACTAAAAACTATAAAAAAATTTATATTTCGAAAATAAATTGAGATAGAGCTTTCAAACAAATTGCATTTAAAAGTACGTTTTTTTCCCTATACGACGGTGTAAAAATTGAAACTGTGCGATGTTTAGAAATTTAAAAATTTGCAGTAGCGAAAATTGCAAAACCGAAATTTCATTTCAAATTTCAAAGTGTTGCCATTCGCAGAATGACGTATGCGTTACGCACAGATATGTTTTTCCTTTATAATATAGATAGAAAGATAGATATAGATTGCTTTATTAAAAGTGCTCAAAATAATTAATAATTCCAATAAACCTTAACATTTGTGATTTGGATTGCTGCGTTTAATTTCATTAACGTAAAAGTATTTCTTTTCCCAAATTGAAAAAAATGAAGCGCTAAAGTATTAAATTTTTTTCTAAATCTTTAATCATGGTGTCTTCAACATGTTGCCCTCGGTCAACCAAGCTGCCACTATTTTAGAAAAAATAAAAATGCCAAATTTAATGACAGAAATTTTGCGATGAGATAAAACGAAGATAATTTTTGCAGAATTATATGCCTGTGTTTTTATTTCTTTTTTTAGGGTTTCGTTCATCTGACAAAACCCTATTCGCCTCACGCCTCTGTCTGTCCGTCTGTCTGTGTGTCTGTCACAGAGCCCATCCTCAGAAACTATATATATTGGAGACATTATGATCTACTGAAATTTTTTTTTAATGTAATATTTTTTTTTTAGTTACTACAATGAAAATTAAAGGATAAACATAAAAAAAAATACTCACCCGTGAGAAATTAAATTATTTATAGGTAATTAATTAAAGTGGTACTTTAAAGTACGTCAGTACACTATAACTAAAATATCGTAACAGAAAACCCACAAGTTATTTCAATTTTGATTTAATAAATATGTGAAATATAGGCTTTTTCTTATTTACAAATAAATCGTTTGCAAATTCCAGTGACAATCATTTATTTCAACACTTTAGAATTGAAAATGCTCTGCTCCTGAAAGGGTTGAAAAAACTATTTTTTTTTTTTTTTTTTAAAGTTTCGATCTTGTTAGCAGTCCTTTAGTTATGCGACGTCAATATTCCAGGGATAACATGTTCTCTCGTATCTTCACATATGCAATATATGAATTTACATATACCATTTTTAGCACAGCAAAAACGAGCCGGTGCCTCAATTTTTTCGAATTCCTATAAAAAAATAACAATGAAACAGAAAAGAAATACCAGGGAAATCATTACTACACTACATTTTAGTAATTACATTTTAAAGCAGATGAAAACGATGGATAACTACACAGACGAAAAGTAAACAAGAAGTTTTTCTCCAACACCCAGTTGTACTGACGGTACTTATAAGTACCACCGAGTAATTCAACTGCTAAATTAAATACATACACCGTTCACTTAACATAGCTAGTCAAATTGTATTCTAAGATCATAATGAACACACAAAAAAAATCCAAATCTTATCTTATATCCTTTACTGTGTTTGCAGCAATGAAAAGACGAGCGTGGCAATCTGCACAAAATGTCGGCACAAAACACATCGACTGCTTCAAAGATAGCCTCATTCCTCTCTAAAATAACAAACCTAGGACTACTGCTGCCATGTATTCGGATAAAGTGGAGTTAAAAGAGAGATTTTTGCAAAGTACCACTAGAATATTAGTAATATTCCCTATGGTATAAAAGTTTAAAGTGAGTGGTACTTATAAGTACCATCAGTAGATAAAGGATTAAAGTAGTTCTAATTTTTGTGTCAAAAATATTGAACTGAACACAGTAAATTCTTACAGGGAGATTTCATAAAAAAAAGGGATTGTATAATTATTTTTCCCTATTAAAAATTTAGAAGCTCATCACACATACGATAAAACAATAGTTTATGAATAGAATCGATTTAGCCCTCTGAAATATTGCTACTTAATTTTCTTTCACCACTTTACTTTTGGGAGATATCTTTTGGACTGAAATTACTGTTAGAAAAAGAAACTAGTATGTTGTAGCCATCACAAAACTTTCTTCTATATAAATCACATAAACAGCACTAATTGATATCAAGGTATACCTGAATCTGAAGTTTGATAAAAATTCGTGCATTAGTTCTTGAGATAGATAGAGCTATTGCAGATATCGCAAAAATGCAGCATAGCAGTGCAACCTGTTGAGCGATTTACACCAAAATGAATAAAACGTCAATTCATGTCAAGGACTAACTGAATCTGGAGTTTGGTGAAAATCCGTGCATTAGTTCTGGAAATTGAGCTATTGCGGAAATCGTGAAAATTTCTGCATAGCAGCGCCACCTGTTGAGCGATGTACACCAAAAACTAATCAGCACCAATTTATATCAGGGACTAACTGAATATAATTATTTTATTAAATTCCGTGAATTAGTTCTTGAGATAGAGCGCCCTCAAAATTTGTGTCGCATACAGACAGACTGAGTCGCAGACTCATAGACAGACAAATTTTGGAACGATTCAACATGGAAGAATCTAACCCAGTTTCTACTACCATAGAAAAGGATAATGTCTCAGGGGAAGATATTGTAGAGTTTCATTCTGATAAAGTCCCTTACAGACAAGCTGTAGACAGCTTGATGTAGGCACATGAGGGCACATATGAACAGTTCGCATAAATATAGCTTTTTCTCATAACTGGATTAAATTCTATAAACAAAAACTACTCAGTATAGTAAACAGAACTTTCTTTTACTCATAGTATTTTTTTTTAAATCCCCTGTATAGTTCTTCTTACATTTTTAAATACTTTTATAAATTCAAAGAATTGTTCACATGTGCCCCATCAGCGGTGTAGTTGTGAACACACGTGGGGCACATGTGAACATAAGGAAAAAATATCCTTTGGTATGCTTTTTATTTTGTTATTCATTTGTAATCGTAATCATTAGTTATATTACCTGTTAAATTAACCACAAAGAAATATATATTTCTGTAGTGTCTGAGTGATATGTTTAAGCAAAAGTTTATAAGATGAAAAAAAGTAGTTTTTTGTTTTTGTTTTGTTTTTTGTGGGGGGGGGGGGGGTCTTAGGTGATTCATTAAGTACTGTTGCAATAAAATAAAATAAATAAAGAACCAATTTAAAAAAAAAATTAAAACTTTTAAATTTTGCTTAGGGGTTTTTGTTTAGGGGAAATTTTAGGGAGGAATCCATTTACATACTATTTATCGGAAATCTGCCGAAATACGAAAGATTCTCACTCCTGTATTTACCGTATTTACTTGTAAATTATAGTTAAAAAATGTTTTTTTAATGATTTTTAAAAAATCTCGACTATAACCCCCCCCCCCCCCCTAACTGCTTTTGCTTTAGAAAGAGGGGTGGGGGGTTACAATCGGGATTTTACGGTACTTATCAGTTTAAAAATTTTAATTTCTTAAAACATTACTGATATCTATCTCCATTCAAAGCATCATATACACAACTGTTTTAGAGATGGAAGTAAGCCATCATTGCAAGTTTAGAACAAATATAATAGAAAAATTTGCAAAGTTGTTCAAGGTAATACTTTTGTATTAACAATGCATAAAAAATATTGTTGTAAACCGTTTAGTAAAATAATACATAACACTTATTGCATTTTAGAAAACATTAAATTTATTCAAATTACAATTGAATGTAAACAAACTTGTTGCTCTTTATGTACTTGCTGACAGATGTGTTTGTGGAAGTTTCAATACAAAATCAATTTTGCAGGATGGAAATGTCTTCTACTTCAGGAAAATTATACATATTGGATCTGACATTATTTCACATGAAGTTAACTGAAAAGAACAGAATCTCAGAATGATTATTGCGGCACTTATATACTGTTCATATCTGCCCCAATTAGTCTGTTTACAAGTGCCCCACATTGCTGCTTATGTTAAATTGATAAAGCATTAACCTTTCTCAATTTTAGAAGAAAAAGAACTTAATCAAAATATTTATGAGTATTAATTGCATACGTTAAAACACTCAAATTCAAATAAATGAATAAATAAATAAAGTTATTAGCTTATCAACTTGGAACAAAGATTTTACTTTTGAGATCTAAAAACAGTGTTTTGACGTCAGAGGACAAACAAAATGTCAAAGAGCTTCAAAACTTTTTTAACATATGTCTACAGGTGCTATCATCTTTAGTAATTTTTTTCAAATAAAAAAACTTATAAAAACTATTGAAAAATTGCGATGTTCCCATCTGCCCCATGTTCACATGTGCCCCCATCTCCCTACATGGCTATTGCTACCCGTCCAGATATTGCCTTTGCTGTGTCACATTGTTCTCAGTTCTTGGATAACCGATTTGCTTATATCATTGAATTCTGTACTCTTGAAAACGTAATTCAATATATAAGTTTTTCAATTTTTTCGGAATCCATGTTCTTCTTTTTTTTTCTTCCATGTTAATTCTTTTAATTAGTATACGGTACTTTATTTTACACTTACAGTTCTATATTGTTGGTTTATGGCGTGTAGTCAATCATTCACAATATTGCAGTTTTTGATGATGGTCGGTATTGTTTAATTAATGGTTATATATATATATATATATATATATATATATATATATATTTTTTTTTTTTTTTTTTTTTTTTTTTTTTTTTTTTTTACTGGTGCCTGTAACAAATTCTGTATGCTCTTCTTCAGGGTGCATATATGCACCCATAGTTCCGGACGAGTTAAGTAGTATTATTAAGTTTTACTTTAATTTTTACGTATCGTCATATAAATCTATTGTAAATTTTTTTATTACGTTTATTTTTTTCAGTTTATTATATGAATGTTAATTTAATTGTATTAATTTATATACACATTTGAATTTTAATAAATACTTTAATACTTTAAAAAATTAAAAAATGAATGAAAATTTCACTCAACCCTTGGGGTGAAATGTTGCAGTTACTTGAAATCTGTAAATCCACTTTTCTGAAGGTTTATTTTTAAAAAAAATTATATTTTATTTTTCGATAAAAGGATGTAGAATTGTTTTATATTAAAACATAGTTTTGATTTTTTTTTTTTTTTTTTTGTAAAAATTTTAAAAGTGTTAGGGATGTTAGAATTTTATACCGGAGTGGAGAGGGGGGGGGGGGAAGCAGAAATTTCAAATATACTAGAAAATTAGTGAATTATTTATTTAATATTACCAAAATAAAGTAACAAAGGCAGGTTCTTCATTTTTATTGGAATTTCAAAGGTATTATTCTCTTTGTAATAGAGAGAAGCAAAAGAAAGGGGGGGGGGGGACGAAAATTTTGAAAGTAATCTAATTAATGAATTTAATGATTTTATTATTAATTCATAGTAAATAGATGTTGAAAACTTTAAAAATAGCAACGATCTTTTTAAAATTTCCTTGGTATAGAGGCAAATGGAAAAAGGGGAGATTTCACATGTGTGTGTGTTGGATTGTTTGGGGGGGGGGGGGGGGCAAAATTCAGCTTTTTGATTATTTATGTATTTTACTGATTGCCCTTTATTGTTATTTTGCAATAACATTAAAAAGAGAGAAAAAAAGTAAGATTTTAACCTGTATATTTTCAGGGAGGAAGGGAGAGTGGGGATTAAAATTTCACATTTTCATCATCTATTGAATTAGATGATTTGTTTTGAAAAAGACACAATATTCCCCATAATCAAAAGTGAAAAATTCTCATTACAGTAAAAAAAAAAAATCCTGTAAAAAAAGAAAATTTAAATTTAATAAAAACTTGGCCCCTCTATTGCGACACCCCCCCCCCCCCAAATCCCCTCCCCTGGAACCCCAATAACATTTAGTTTAAATTCGCAATGTAATGTCATTTAGAATGTTATAAAATTTAAAAATGAAGGACATACAACCACCAGGAAAGCCAGAAATGATTTTTGACCACTTGATCGCGATTTGGGACCACTGTGCGTCGTCACAAACGAGCACCAAAGACAGTTCTGCGAGGTCCGCCTTCTCCTCTCGGGCTCCCTCTTGGTCAATAGGTGGATGGGGTCCTATCGCTTTGGCTACCCTTTGCCCAGAGTCACCACCCGGTCTATGACCGGCTCTGGGATGGGGGTACGGAACGTCGCTATCCGGCTTGCCCAGGGAACCTGGGTGCCAGGGGGCGCACCTCACACGGACCACGAAGGGCCTACGCCCCATGCACAACGTCCGTTACCCGTGGCCACCGGACTCTTGTCCTGTCGACCGCAAGTCTCTCGAGCAGGTAGCGACTAGTCCCCATCCGGTACCCTCGCATTCGTGTACAACGAACTCGGCCGAACTTCGGGTCTCCTTTCCCACTCAAGGGATCGGTTCCGAACCACCCGGAGGGGCGGCACACGTGTGAATTAGGTATATACGAATAAAAAATAATCTATTAAATTTAAAGCAGTGTTGTTTGCATATATGCAAAGCTGCGCACTAAAGGGTTAAGGAAAGACGAGGGAATGCTTGATAAGTAAATGTTGTTGATTGATAGCATTGCACCCTGAAATCTCTGAAAAATGTTCAAACAAAATTATAAAATCATCAATATCAATAATCAGTACAAAAGTAATCAAATGTAGCAACTAATTCGGGACAGTAGGAGTAATATATTTTCCAATTATCACCCCCCTCACACACACACTCACACACATGTTGCCATATCTTTTAAAAAAAGAAGAAAAATTATTATACAGAGGGAAAATTATAATTTATTTAATAATTTTAAAGTAATTATACTTCCTCCGTCACAAATTAGGTGCGACATGTGTAAGGTTGAAAATTTTGTCCCAAATTAGTTGCTACATTTCAAGTGGTCGGAGTCATAAATAACTTCCTATGCAGTTTAGTAGATCGACACCATTTTGTAAGGACTCTACCACCAGTGTACCATAAATATCATTTTCTTCCTAAAGAATTAACGATTCGTTAGGTAGAAGATAGTTTCATGCGATTACTGGTGAAAAAATCCTGATAAAATGGGGCGTAGCTTAAGAGCATGGAAACAAAAGTAATCAAATGTAGCAACTAATTTGGGACAGAGGGAGTATCATTTCATTCTCCTCCCCCTCCACACACACACACGGACATAAGAACATAATAAGCATTAGAGATTAAAGATAAATTCTTATTTAAAGTAATTCTAATATTTGTGTCTGGTGGAAGAATCCTGATAAAATGGGCCGTGGCTTAAGAGCATGGGAACAAAAGTAATCAAATGTAGCAACTAATTTGGTACAGAGGGAGTGTCATTTCATTCTCCCCCCCCCCCCCCCACACACACACACACACACACGGACATCAGAACATAATAAGCATTAGAGATTAAAGATAAATTCTTATTTAAAGTAATTCTAATATTTGTGTCAAATATATTAAATTCAACTCAGTAAATTCTTACAGAAAAATTTTATAAAGAAAAAGTAATAAAAAAATATCAATGTTATACAACACCTCAAAAAGTTAAAGAACCTCACTAGCGTCTCTTTCGTGCGCTATTCCCTACGACAGCTATGGATAGCGGTTAAGTCCATTCTAAATGCAGGTGGGAAGGGTAGACAGAATTCTGCGGTCAGCCGTATCGCACAACGCTTAGGTATAAGCAAACTGAAGGCTCCTTTCACTCTAGAAACGAGCGCCATCAACTGACTAATCTTTTAAAAATAACATGTAGAAAGATTTTTAATTAATTTTGTATTTCTTTTTTCTTCTTAAGAACGAATAAAAAATATTCTTCATTGTATTCTTAAAATAATAATAACAATAAAAATTATAATATGTTCTTTCTGTGACAAAAAAAAAATAATAAATAAATAAATAAAAAGAGAGGTTTTTTTTGGGGGGGGGGGTATATTTTAATACCAAATATTTAATTTAAATGCTTTAACATTGAAATTATATTAAAATATATGTGTGTATCTTGACTTAGGATTAGCATCTGTTAATAATAGCATGTTTTATTTATTTGTTATTTATTTCTTTTATTTTTTTACTTAATTTTTTTTTTTTTTTTTTTTTTTTTTTTTTTCAGATTTACTAGTTTATGATGTTATGCAGTAAATTGAAAAATTTATGGCTAATCATAGAAAAATCTTATTTAATTATTATTATTATTATTTAAGAATTTAAAGAAGAACTTTTTTTAATTCATAATTTTTGCATCTTGTATTTCTTTGCATCAACAAGAGAAATTTAATTTGATGAACCCCCTAGGATCTTATGTTTCATAATAATATTTTGAATTTATACTAAATAAAAGAGACAAAAAAGGAAGGAGAGGAGACAAAAAAAAAAAAAAATAACAATTACTTTTCATTAATTTTAGCTATCAATTGCTTTCCAATACCTTTAGCTAAATCTTACTTAAATAAATAATAAATTTTTATAAATAAAAAAGACAAATTTATACAAAAGAATTCTCATAGCCATTCATAAGTTTTTAATAATTTAGTGCAGAAAAATTGTTTCTAATGTAAAAACAACAACAACAACAACAGAAAAAGGCCCAATTAAATTTAAGTTATTTTTGATAAATAGCTATTTAAGAGTTCCTTACATGGAAAAAAAAAATCATACTCTTACACTTGGACTTAAAAAAAATATATATATATAAATAATTTTTTAAAAGTATATTTAAAAATTTAAATCCAAATTTTGCAGCATTTAAAGAATCCTATAAATTAATTCACTAATTTAATTCAATAAGTATAATACAAGCTTTAAGTAAGATTTAGAGGAAGATATTGGAAAATAATTGATAGCTGAAATTATTAGAAAGTAATTCTTAATATTATTTTTTTCTCTCTTCCTTTCTCTTTTATTATGTATAAATTCAAAATATTATTATGAAAAATAAGATTCTAAGGGGTTCTTCAAATTAAACCCTTCTTCTTTCTTAACAAGATGCAAAAATAATGAATTAAAAAAACTTTTCTTTGAATTCTTAAATAATAATAATTAATTATGATTTTTCTATGAATAGCCGTAATTTTTTCAATTTATTGTATGATATCATAAACTAGTAAATCTAAAATAAATTTTTTAAAAGTAAAAACAATAAAAGAAATAAATATCAAATAAATAAAACTTGCTAATACTAACAGATGCTTGACCTAAATCAAGATAAAGAAGAAGGTTGTTTTTTTTTTTTAGGTTTTCAGGATAGAAAAGTATTTATGCATATAAATTGCAGTACATATACTTAAATATAACTTCAATGTTAAAGCATATAAATTTAATATTTGGCATTAAAATATATCCCCTCCGCCTCCCCCCCCTCTCCCTCTCTCTTTTTTAAACTTTACTTTTCAATTTTATTTTAAAATTTCAATTTTATTTTTAAAATCTTTTATTAATCTGAACTTAAGATACTGAAAATAGTAAATTCGTGAATTAAGAACTGAATTTTTAATTTTAATTCTTGATCCTTCGGATTTTAAAGTCTATTCTGCCATATAGTAGTGCTCAAATGATGAAAACATTTAGAAAAAGAGTGCAAATTTTCAGCTAAGACCTAGTTTAAATCAAGATAAAGACGGATTTCTAATTCTGCCTTGTATCGACATGAAATCAAAAACATGACAGTGTGGAACCATATTTTGTTGGAGAATTAAATTTCTTATACTATACTAATTGAATTAAGTTAATGATTCAATTTATAAGGTATGAAAGATAGAGGTGTGTGTGTGTGTATGTGGGGGGAAGGGGGGGGGGTGATAATATGTTTGAATACCGAATAAATGTTGAATTATATTTAAATATATGTGTGTGTGTGTATACTGAAAATTTTAAGGCTAGTCATTGAAAAATGGTATTTAGTTATTGTTTAAAAATTCAGGGAAGTTTTTTTTTTTATGCATTTTTCTTGCATCTTGTTAAAAAATAAGAAAAGTTTAAAGATTCTCTAGAATCTTATTTTTCATAATAAGATTTTAAATTTATGCTTAATAAAGGAGAAAAAAAATAAAACAATAATATTGACAGTTACATTCTAATAATTTGAGCTAGAAATTACTTTCCAATACCTTTAGGTAAATCTTACTTAAATATGTAAATGATTTTTTTTCTTTTTTTTTAAATATAAAAATAGTACAATTCATACACAAAACATTTCTCATAACCATTCACAAGTTTTTAATAATTTGCAAAAATAAATATTTTTAGCTATCAGTTATTTAAGTTAATTTTGATAACTATTTAAGAGTGTGTTAAAAATAAAAAAACAACTACAATATGCTCTTCAATATGGACTAAAAAAAACCTTTTGTTTTTTAAAATATATTTAAAAATTTTATCCAAATTTCGCATTTACAACTTTTTTCAAACCCTATAAATTAATTTATTAATTTAATTCAATAATTTTATTAACATTAGTTTTAAAATCACCACCTTAACAGAGAAATAAAATAGCTATTTGTATTATTCACAAAAAACCACGTTATACTCTATAAATTGAAATAAATATTATTGGAATATTATAATCACAAATAACTAATATTTATTTGATTTTTTCTTTAAAAGCACTTTTTAAAAACAACAGCCTTTATCACTTTAAGAAATGCTTATTATTAAGCATATATTTACATAATTAGGATTTTAATGAAGTTAATTAGATCGGCATAAAAGTTAACAGTAATATTTTACCATCATCTAAATATAATTATATCTTTATGATCAGAAAAATTGCAAAAATAAAATACTAGAACATATAAATTTAAAGAGATGGAAAACTGATTTTATTTGATGAGGATGAATATTTAAATGTGCATTTTCTAAACTGTTATAAATTACGTTTTTCTTGGAATAAGGAATACACCTTCCTATATCTATGATGTTTTTAATAATAAAATAGTCGTCAATGACAATATACAAGATTTTAAGAAGCTGCATATCTTAACGCCGAAATCAGAGTAGTAAATATGAACATAAACAATGATGACGCAAACATCACGTGGTTTGCGGAGCAAATTTCTGAGCTCTCCCAACCTTCCCACCTGCATTTAGAATGGACTTAACCGCTATCCATCGCTCAGGTAGGGAATAGCGCACGAAAGAGACGCTAGTAAGAACCTCAATGCGAGTTGCAACTCGTATGAGGCAAAAGCATAAGCAGTATCTTATACTTCTGATAACAATGAACAAATAGCAAGACATCTAAAAAGAGAGGGATTACATGTAAAGCTTGATTACCTGTCTGCAAGGGCCAATTCTCATTCACTACTTCATTCTTTACGACCCGGGGCTGGACTTCGTTCTTCTTAGAGGTCTGCATCGGCTGAAATTTTCTATATATACATATATTCAAAGCTGCACACTAAAGGGTTAAATAAAGACGGAGGGAATGCTTGATAAGTAAATGTTGTTGATTGATAGCATAGCATCCTGAAATCTCTGAAAAATGTTCAAACAAAATTATAAAATCATCAATATCAATAATCAGTACAAAAGTAATCAAATGTAGCAACTAATTTGGGACAGTGGGAGTAATATATTTTCCAATTATCATCCCCCCCCCCCGCACACACACACACACATGTTGCCACATCTTTTTAAAAAAAAGAAGAAAAATTATTATACAGAGGGAAAATTATAATTTATTTAATAATTTTAAAGTAATTATACTCCCTCCGTCCCAAATTAGTTGCGACATTTAAGGTTGAAAATTTTGTCCCAAATTAGCTGCTACATTTCAAGTGGGTGGAGTCATAAATAACTTCCGATGCAGTTTAGTAGTTCGACACTATTTTGTAAGGACTCTACCACCAGTATACCATAAAGATCATTTTCTACCTAAAGAATTAACGATTCGTTAGCTAGAAGATAGTTTTATGCGATTACTGGTGGAAGAATCCTGATAAAATGGGGCGTGGCTTAAGAGCATGGGAACAAAAATAATCAAATGTAGCAACTAATTTGGGACAGAGGGAGTATCATTTCATTCTCCCCCCCCCCCCCCACACACACACACACACACACGGACTTTCAGAACATAATAAGCATTAGAGATTAAAGATAAATTCTTATTTAAAGTAATTCTAATATTTGTGTCAAATATATTAAATTCAATTCAGTAAATTCTTATAGAAAAATTTTATAAAGAAAAAGTAATCAAAAATAGCAATGTTATACAACACCTCAAAGAGTTAAAAAACCTCAATGCGAGTTGCAACTCGTATGAGGCAAAAGCATAAGCAGTATCTTATACTTCTGATAACAATGAACAAATAGCAAGACATCTAAAAAGAGAGGGATTACATGTAAAGCTTGATTACCTGTCTGCAAGGGCCAATTCTCATTCACTACTTCATTCTTTACGACCCGGGACTGGACTTCGTTCTTCTTAGAGGTCTGCATCGGCTGAAATTTTCTATATATACATATATGCAAAGCTGCACACTAAAGGGTTAAGGAAAGACGGAGGGAATGCTTGATAAGTAAATGTTGTTGATTGATAGCATAGCATCCTGAAATCTCTGAAAAATGTTCAAACAAAATTATAAAATCATCAATATCAATAATCAGTACAAAAGTAATCAAATGTAGCAACAAATTTGGGACAGTGGGAGTAATATATTTTCCAATTATCATACCCCCCCCCCCCCCGCACACACACACATGTTGCCACATCTTTTTAAAAAAAAGAAGAAAAATTATTATACAGAGGGAAAATTATAATTTATTTAATAATTTTAAAGTAATTATACTCCCTCCGTCCCAAATTAGTTGCGACATTTAAGGTTGAAAATTTTGTCCCAAATTAGCTGCTACATTTCAAATGGGTGGAGTCATAAATAACTTCCGATGCAGTTTAGTAGTTCGACACCATTTTGTAAGGACTCTACCACCAGTATACCATAAAGATCATTTTCTACCTAAAAAATTAACGATTCGTTAGCTAGAAGGTAGTTTTATGCGATTACTGGTGGAAGAATCCTGATAAAATGGGGCGTGGCTTAAGAGCATGGGAACAAAAATAATCAAATGTAGCAACTAATTTGGGACAGAGGGAGTATCATTCCATTCCCCCCCCCCCACACACACACACACACACAGACACACACACACGGACATAAGAACATAATAAGAATTAGAGATTAAAGATAAATTCTTATTTAAAGTAATTCTAATATTTGTGTCAAATATATTAAATTCAACTCAGTAAAGTCTTATAGAAAAATTTTATAAAGAAAAAGTAATCTAAAATAGCAATGTTATACAACACCTCAAAGGGTTAAAAAACCTCAATGCGAGTTGCAACTCGTATGAGGCAAAAGCATGAGCAGTATCTTATACTTCTGATAACAATGAACAAATAGCAAGACATCTAAAAAGAGAGGGATTACATGTAAAGCTTGATTACCTGTCTGCAAGGGCCAATTCTCATTCACTACTTCATTCTTTACGACCCGGGACTGGACTTCGTTCTTCTTAGAGGTCTGCATCGGCTGAAATTTTCTATATATACTTATATGCAAAGCTGCACACTAAAGGGTTAAGGAAAGACGGAGGGAATGCTTGATAAGTAAATGTTGTTGATTGATAGCATAGCATCCTGAAATCTCTGAAAAATGTTCAAACAAAATTATAAAATCATCAATATCAATAATCAGTACAAAAGTAATCAAATGTAGCAACTAATTTGAGACAGTGGGAGTAATATATTTTCCAATTATCATCCCCCCCCCCCCCCCCGCACACACACACATGTTGCCTTTTAAAAAAAAGAAGAAAAATTATTATACAGAGGGAAAATTATAATTTATTTAATAATTTTAAAGTAATTATACTCCCTCCGTCCCAAATTAGTTGCGACATTTAAGGTTGAAAATTTTGTCCCAAATTAGTTGCTACATTTCAAGTGGGTGGAGTCATAAATAACTTCCGATGCAGTTTAGTAGATCGACACCATTTTGTAAGGACTCTACCACCAGTATACCATAAAGATCATTTTCTACCTAAAGAATTAACGATTCGTTAGCTAGAAGGTAGTTTTATGCGATTACTGGTGGAAGAATCCTGATAAAATGGGGCGTGGCTTAAGAGCATGGAAACAAAAATAATCAAATGTAGTAACTAATTTGGGACAGAGGGAGTATCATTTCATTCCTCCCCCCCCCCACACACACATGGATATAAGAACATAATAAGCATTAGAGATTAAAGATAAATACTTAGTTAAAGTAATTCAAATATTTGTGTCAAAAATATTAAATGCAACCCAGTAAATTCTTATAGAAAGATTAACACCTCAGACAATAAAAAAAAAAAAAAATCTCAACGCGAGATGCATTTAAATTGCAACCCGTATGAGTTAAAAACATAAGCAGTATCTTATACTTCTGGTAACAATGAACAAATAGCAAAACATTTAAAAAGGGAGGTATTACATGTAATGTAAAGCTTGATTACCTGTCTGCAAGGGCCAATTCTCTTCTCATTCACTTCATTCTTTACGACCTGGGACTGGACTTCATTCTTCCTAGAGGTCTGCATCGGCTGAAATTTTCCGTCCGGGTCCCAACTCAGCCCATATAAAAACTAGTTGGATGTGCCAATCCCAAAACTTTCTTCTATCTTATACATCTTAATATTTCAAAACCTAGTTACACATGTTAATACTTCAATATTATTAGTTCAATACTATACCAACTTTGATTTTCATCTTAAATTTCTGCTCAAGTCAATTAAACGGACTAAAAACGAGTTAATCTATATCATGATATTTGTTAAAATTATTAATTTTTCCTTATTCTGTCGTTATCAGCTGTTTGCGAATAGCCGGCATAGCAGGAAGCGAGTTCCCGCCGCTGCATGAGACGCCGATGCACAATAGAACTACGAAAAATCAAGAAAAGTATACAAAAATCTCTAGCACGGAGCCCCTTTACCGCGCAATATTTCCAAATTCAAGGAGAACCTGTTGGCCAAAGCCAAAAACAAGCACAAATATTTTGGTTCAATTGTATGCATAATTTTATACGCTGATCGATGGTACAATAATGAAAATGGCACAGGGATCGGAATTATAGCGCCCCCTTCTTTCGGAATTTTTTCAAGTTCAGGGAGGACTTGTTTGCCATAGCCAGAAACATGCACAAAAAATTTGGTTCAATTATATGGATAACTTCATACACTTTTCGATGGTACAATAATGAAAATGGTACAGACATCGCAATTATAGTGCCCCCTTCCGGCAGAATTTTTCCAAATTCAGGGAGGACCTTCGTGACATGACCAAAAATAAACACATAAAATTTGGTTCAATTCTATGCATAACTTCATACATTTTTCGGCGGTACAATATTCAAAATGGCACAAAAATTGTACAAAAATCGCTATTACAGCGCCCTCTACGAGCGATTTTTTTACAAATTAAAGGAGGACCTCCTTGCTATAGCCAAGAACTTAAATTTTTTTTTTGTTCAATTCTATGCATAACTTCATACACTTTTCGATGGTGCAATATTCAAAATCGCACAAAAATCGCTATTATAGCGCCCCCTAACGGCGAATTTTTTGCAAATTCATGGAGGACCTGCTTGCCATATCCAAAAACTTAAAATAAAAATTTGGTTTAATTCTATGCATAACTTCATACACTTTTGGACGGTACAATATTCAAAATCGCACAAAAATCGATATTACAGCGCCCCCTACCGGCGAATTTTTTCCAAATTCAGAGAGGACCTGCTTGCCATAGCCAAAAACTTAAAATAAAAATTTGGTTTAATTCTATGCATAACTTCATACACTTTTGGACGGTACAATATTCAAAATCGCACAAAAATTGCTATTACAGCGCCCCCTACCGGCGAATTTTTTCCAAATTCAGGGAGGACCTGCTTGTCATATCCAAAAAGTTAAACTAAAAATTTGGTTCAATTCTATACATAACTCCATACACTTTTGGATGGTACAATATTCAAAATCGCACAAAAATTGTTATATCAGCGCCCCCTACCGGCGAATTTTTTCCAAATTCCAGGAGGACCTGCTTGCCATAGCCAAAAACTTATAATAAAATTTTGGTTTAATTCTATACATAACTTCATACACTTTTTGATGGTACAGTGGCGACAGACAGACGGACAGACGGACAGACGGACAGACGGACTGACGGACAGACGGACAGACGGACGGACGGACAGACGGACACACAGACAGACAGACATTTTCTATAAACATGTTTTTTGGAATCTCTGACCCCTAAAACATGCAAATCCGTCGAAAACCGGAAGTCGAAAAAAATTTCGATTACAATACTTTCTTCTATTGAAGATAGAAGAAAGTAATAATTGGTATGGCTCTTGCGAAAATCATTAGAATTTAGCCCAACCCAACAATTTTTGCAAAAAATGTAGGTGTTTTTAAAGGGTCATTATTCTATTGGGTCGTTCGGAAAGTCGTGTCCGTTTGGGAAGATCACTTCGTACCGGAAAATTCTATCATTTAATTATTAGACATTGATTCCGATGTCTAATAGTTGCCGGGCACAATTTTCCGGTACGATTTGATTTTCCCAAACGGACACGACTTTCCGAACGACCCAATACAATGAGAATTTTAAATTTGTTCTTTTAAAAAAAATATTACATATATTTCTAGGTAATAAAGTTACAGTACAGTAAAACCTTTGTCCTACAGAAAAATGTCTTGATCCATGCAAAATGAATATAATAATATGCGCGAAAAGAATATAATTCATTTACAAAACAATCTTAAAGCATGTCGGCGTAAAAATATGTAATTTGTAGAAATTAAATAGGCCTGAACTTTTATCTTTTATATCGGGCAAGGCTCGGGACGAGAATTTAGCCTTTAAACCGGACAGAGCTGATAAAAAGTTTTTGTATGGTTTCTGGCCTGAAATTTTCAGCCCGCGCAGATCTCTATGCTGGACATATAACAAAGGGAAGACACTCGTATGTAAAAAGATGTGGCAAATTAACGCCACTGGAGTTGGATTACTTGTGCGAATGACTAAATTATTAGGTAGAGGGCGAGGCATTCCGCGATTAGCGTTTTGCTTTTGTTCTACTTTCACGGCCTGAATTGCAACCGTTGATATTTTCGTTTATTTCACGGCAGTATGATAGAAACTGGAATCAGAAATTTTCAATCACTTATTTCCTTTTTTTTTTTTTTTTTTTTTTTTTTTTTTCTTATAATTTATAATAGCCTGCAGAATACGAATACTATTATATATATATATATATTTTATTATTTTAAAAGGGATTCATTTCTGAAACAGGGGATATTTTATTTTTAATACAGAATTTAATGTGTTAATATATTTTGATATAATATGTATTACATGTGCTTTATAGTTACAACGAATTTTCTACACATTGTAATTAAACAAACTCACATAGATATGAAATATGTTAGTAGAGATTCATTACTAAAACAGTGGATTTTGATATTTAAAATACGGAATTTAATGTGTTCAGCAATTTGTTTTAATGAGCCTAATTTTAATAAACTCTAAGCCAAACTGTAAAATATAGAAATATACTTGTTTAATCCCGTACCATGTCTAAAAGTTTACCTTCTTTTTAACTGGGAGTGGAAGCTTTGAGGTGTTATTTTTTATACATATCAAGCTTTAAAGGTTTAAATTTTCTGTGCTGAAAACAAAACGTTAAACGATTTTTTTTTTTTTTTCGTGTGTATGTGTGTGTGCGCGCGCGCGTGGAGCGTGGGGTAAGTGAAATTTACTGCTAACAAGGACAAGAATCCTTCAAAACATCCGAAATCCTCCCCAATCACAGCATTTAAAATTTTTTGATCTCTTCTTCATTGATTTTTTTAAGATTCCGTACTTAAAATGTGAAAACAGAGCTATTATAAGTTGATCGTGTTAACAAATTTATAGATTAAAAGCTATTCACAAATATTTTTCGAAAAAAATGGGGACTAATTTAGTTACTTGATTTTTTTTTTTCTTTTATGCATGTGTGTATGTGTATCATTTGGGTTGTTGGAAGGACCTCGTAACACCGAAATCAAAAATGTATTTGTTCTAATTTTAGATACTGTCGAAAATGTGATACAAAAATATGCCCCCCCCCCCGCCCCTCCCCAAGCCTATTTCCGAATCTTACTAAAACTAAAATGATGAAAAAGAAAACTAGGGGCAATAATAGTTTATTCAAACTTTGCTGGAAAATTATAGCGATTATCCTCGGTCACATAGTTTTGGAGAAAATCGCATTTTTCCGTTACACACAAACTTTAATTTCGGTGCCCAGTGGCGGTATTTTTAACTACAAAGTTATAAAATTGATAGGCCTAACTAATGTGGCGATTTTGAATCAAATAGCGTTTTCCATTTTTTATTTTTTTTTTACATAAATAAATTGCTTATCAAGAAAAATGCGATTTTTGTCACGTAACGACAAGTTTTTCTCTTTCCCCGTGCTATCGTGAACCGAACTTCGCTTAAAAACTTCAACTTTGACAGCATTTTTTGAAGGATATTTCGGCAAAAAAAATGAAAACACCATTCGATTACTCAGTTGCTGAATAAGAACACCTGTCAATTTTACGCGTTTCCGAACAAAAAATAATTCAATAATAAGTCCCCCCCCGTCCACCCGGAGGAGGGGGGGGGAGTAAGTTTTAAAAAGTTCTTTTTTTCTCATGTTTATAGTTTTTGATTTACTCCCTTTTAAAATTTTATTTTTTAAACCAAGATAATATATTTAGATATATCCATAGAGAGAGACACACACAGCCTAACTGTTTACGAAAAAAAAAGGGTGGGGGAGCATGGAAGCGACAGGAATCCGAAAATATCTTCCATATCTGGGTTTAAATAAGGAACGTTAAAAAATCGATTGGCTAAACTTAAAAAAAATATAAGTAAATTATATCCATTTAATATTACGTGCGAACATTTTTATCTATAAAACGGAATTAAAATAACATTATATACGCAAACAATTAAAGTATATTCACTTTTATCTAAAATACATCTATTATAAAATAAATTCAGTAACTTAGTACATTTTAAACAACGTGATACTAAAGTAGAATTTTATTTCTCTTTCTTCTAAGTTTTTTTTTAAATATTGCATGATATGAAAACAGTTGAAAATGACTAACTAGTTGACTAACTAGTCCTACTTCTTTTTTTGCCAAAAAGTACAAATGTAACAGCTGTTTTTTTTTTTTTTATCTTCTCTCCCCTAAGTATATCGTAAATTCAAATAATCCTGAATAACGAAATATCCTACAGCCCGCCCCCTTGTGTCTGTCCCTCCCTCTCCTTTCATCCATACCGTCTTCTTCCTAAACATATATCTACACGCTTTCTTCTTTCCCAAAATCGCCAATACATAATCAAAACAAGATCTCCGTTCTCTGCTAAACAACCCAACCCGGATTCGAAGGGTTGAAATCCGATACTGAGTGGCATGTGGAAAGCGAAAGAGTGGTTTTCGAAGAATCGAAAATCCACTCTTCAACTCTCCACTCTCCAAGTCCGACACTATGTTAAACTCGTCCAACCACTCTTTGAGTGAGTCGACTTTGACTCTTCGACTCCGAATCCCAAACTGAGTGGAAATTAAAGTTCGACTCTTTTGAGTCGAGGCAATTCACTAGCGAGGAGTCGACAGTTCGACTCACTTGGAAAGAGTCGAGATTTTGAGTCGACTCTTCGGCCAACTCTACTACAAAAAATTTTGGGGAAAAACTTGGGGACTTTTTGCTTTTTTACTACAGTAAACTCTGTCTAAAGCGGAATCGATCGGGACCGATGAAATTTTCCGCCGTAGACAATATTCCGCCTTATGCAATATACCCCCAAAAAATAAATGTAAGTAAAATTAAAAAAAATAAAAAATGCACAAGTTGTATATTTTTTTACATTTGTAACCTTTAGTACCGTTCTTTAAAATTAAATTTTTGGTCAAATTAAACTTTTTATTAAATTTATAGTCTTTAATAATATTGAAAAACATTTTTCGAACACTGAAATAAATAGTATTGATTAGAAATTTCTTTAGTTCTGGAATTTAATGAAAAATATTCACTTTAACAAATACAATCATATACCTCATGTTTAACATAGTTTCTGACGAGACGGAAAATAATGTTTTATCGATGCTTGTTTTTACTTCCGGTTTAATAAGCATTCTTGAGTAACACATTATGAGTCACATTGTGTTACTTATTTTTATGATTAAAAATTACCATATTTAAAGAACCATATATGGTTCTCTTGAATTAACTTTATTAATCTATTACGAAATATAATTAAAATGTTCGAGACTATTTTATGTATATACATATCAGTTTTAAAGTTTCGTGAATCAAATGCATTCTTTTTTAAAATATCATTTTTTTCGCCTTATGCAAAATTTTCGGTTCGGTGGGACTTTAAAAACCTTTCCGTTTCCGCGTTAGGCAGATTCCGACTTATGGAGCATGGATTAATGATATTTGCTTTGGGTTCGCCGGGACTTTGAAAAATTTCCGCGTTAGACAGATTTCCGGCTTACACAGAGTCCGCCTTAGACAGAATTTACTGTATTTCCGTAAAGACTTCTTTTAGTCCTGTAGAAAGACTGGATCTGCCTCGAACTCAATTTTGATTTGAAAAACGAAAATACAATACAGAAATCGGAAATATCAATCATTATTATCTTGAATGTGATCGTGTTCGTTGTTTACTACATCACAGTGTACACGTATTACAGATGCATCAGACTCTAAAGTCTTAAACAGCTTAAACCTGCACGTGACTAAATCTGCAGGACTTATACGAAAAATTCTTTTGCTGTACTTAAGAAAAAAATAAATAAATATGTGGAAAGCAGATATTTTTCTCCTATGATGAACAAAAGCACATCGATTGATACAGCGAAAATACTTTGCATTATGATTATGTACTTCAGTATAGGAATGAAAAAAAAATTTAAAACAGCGTACAATCTCCGATCCATTCAAATCCCAACTGATAAGAGATTGTCTAAAGCTATCGACCTAATGTAATAATAGTCCAACATCGTTAGACAATACTTTTAAAAACAAACGTAAAATAACTTGTCATGGCAAAATGTATCTCTCATTCTCTTAATGTAGCTACAGAATATGCATTCAGCCCAGTTTAAAAGTTTGTTTTTCCTAAATGGGAAATTTTTTCAAAAAAAGGCTTTATTTGGGGAAAATTTTGAGCTTAAATTACTTAAATATTTTTTATAGTGGTAAATTGAAAATTTAAAATTCAGTAAAAACTGAGTTGGGGACTTTTGCGAAAAAAAACAATGATTTGGGGAAAATTTCAGAAATTTTGGAGAAATTGACTTTTGACTATCTGGCAACACTGTATAGCCCACAAGTTGTGCAAAAAAATACATTTCTATTCCTGGGTACAAATCTCATTTAGAGACTGCAACTTGTAGAATAGAAAGTAAAAGAACATGATCAATCTAGCAAGGAATGAGGGCACGAATTACACTTTTAAAGATTTTTCAGATATCGGCAAGGGCCAATTTTCACCGACCGTCTGAGAAGAGAACGACTTCTAACAGTAGAAACTACAGTAGCGGATAGGGACAGCTTAATGCAACAATGTTAAAACTTCGACTGCATAACGCTATGGGGAAAAAATAAAAAAATCCCTAGCCGGTTTCGGCACGTTGTTTTCTTGATGTTGATGTTCGCTTGTACTTTGTAAATATAAAACTTATCCCTGTGTTTTATATTTTATTGTGTTTTTATATTTTATTTTTCTCATACTTTTGTTACTACTATTGTTATTATTATAATTTAAGATATTAATACTTAAAGATCATGCATTATAATTATTAATATTCTAATGTTAAAAATATTATGAGGTGCTCTCTTTATACATTTGGTATAAAATAGGAACTGAAATAATCATAAAATTAAAATTTGTTTAGTTCAATGTATTAATTAAAAAAATTAACTGTGCCCTCTCAATTTGGATTTTTTTTATACATGGAACAAATAAACATTTTATATTAAGAACAAAAAGAAAACAGATAGTAATAGCTTTTAAATCTTTCTAAGGTAATTTAAAAAAAAAAACTGAAGCTGCATTTACGTACTATATATAATAATAGTTACATGTACATAATTATACTTAGAGAAGAAGTATAAAATTATGTATATTTTAATTATAGAAGTATATGTTAGTTAAATCATATTTATTGTTATCTAAAGCCTTGACTGACAGAAGTCAAAAGATTTAGCTTAAGATAAGAAATAACAAATTTATCATATCCCTTGGAGACTAATTTGCTATATCCTTAAAGCAGTTAAAACACCACCTACATATCCCTATCAATTTGTTTATATGGGATGAGCAGGGCCGGCCCAAGACAATTTTGGCGCTCGTGCGAGCATTCTCTTGCCCCCCCCCCCCCCCCACACACACACACACATCATACCTGTTTAAAATATTTGGCCTTTTTTTCACACAATCTTTAAAATATTCGTAAATTTTTCGTTCATAAACTTTTACACATGCTATTCTTAATTATTTAAAATATTATTTAAAAAGATTATAAAATATATAAACGTATCCATATTTAATCCTATCTTTGAGATTTGAATTTTATAATAAATATCAATCTCAATATGTAACATTGTGGTCCAAAAATTAAACGCCATTCATTATGCCATGATATATGACAAAAATAACAATAATTAATTTATTGAAAGAAAAATTTTTATAAGAATAGTTATGTTTATTATTTGGAATGTACTCAACAGATGAAATCTGTAACCCTGTCTTGGTATTTACTTTCAAGGAAGCACATATTAATTTTATGTTTGGTGAGTCGTGAGTTTTAAAATCTTTAAAAGAAATGATTTATTGTCTTTTATACTCTTTAAAAAATTACATGATTCTAGATCAAGCAAAACAAAAACCTCATAAGAATATTCGAATTACAAACGGATCAATTTGAAATTAAAAATGAGTACTTTAACACAGACTCCGATTGATATGGGTATGCTTTCCACAAAACTGTGTTTTTGCTACTTATATACATTGAAAATAATAATAATAGTTTTCTTTGCAGATAGATCATTTCTTTTGAATATAGGTGTTTATAAAATGACTATACCTACATACTCTAACAATGTTTGTGTCAGTTAAATGACGCGTTTTTTTTTTTTTTTTTGAGGGGGGGGGGGATAGAATGTGCTTTTTAAATGTGTATCACATACAGAAAACACGTTCTAATTGCAACAAATACATTTTACGCCTTTTAAGTAGTCAGAAAAGTGGGTAGAAATTTTACTATAATCATTTTATTCATATATGTTGAAAATAAATTATCTATCTTTCAATTTTTTTTTTTTTACAATGTGTACAAGAAGTAAAAACCCATCGGTTTTCACGCAAAGTTGAAATTCAGTTTGAATCTGTGTTAAATTATGCGTTCCCTAAACATGGCATAATCATGTAAAGAAAAAAATAGATTTAGAGAATCTTTTCATTTCTTCATTTTTCGGATATAATAAAATATTTTACTAGAGAATGCATTCACACACCACACACAAGGGAAAAAAAAGTCTACAATTCTTGTTTATCTTCAAAATATGCGAGATAATTCCGATTTAAAGCCTCCTTAAATATGCGCTCCCCTCACCTACATTTAATCATTTGGATTCTCCTTTCAGGTACGTAATCACGTAAAGAAGAAAATGGGTTTAGAGAAACTTTTTCTTTCTTCATTTTTCGGATATAATAAAATATTTTACTAAAGAATGCATTCAGCACACAAGTTCAAGTTCTGACCAGGCAGGGAGGCCTACCAAATGGTTTGAGCACAACTAGCCCTGCCTGGCTAACTATGTTTACTAAGACTTCCGTTTATTGAAAGATTTGAAAAAGATATCACAATATTAATTTCAGATTGCAACCCAGTTGTCTGAGCGTGCTACTATACGATACGGGGTATGAATTATATAAGAACTAGGAAAAAAATAAAAAATGGAACGCTAGTTATTAGAAAATTGCACATTCCACACATCCATATGAATTTTTACAACATTACCTCTAACAGAAAATATTTACATAATAACTATTGGTTATGAATATTTTAAAGCACATAATACCATTAACAATATCACATACCACACACAAGGGGGGAAAAAGGTCTTCAGGTCTTGTTTATTGTTAAAATATGTGAGATAATTTTGATTTAAAGCCTCCCTAAATATGACGTGCCCTCTCTTCCATTTAATCATTTTGAGGATTCTGTCAGGTACGTAATCATGTAAGGTACAAAATGGGTTTGAGCTACCTATAGAAACATTTAGAGAATTTTTTCTTTCTTCATTTTTCGGTCGTAATAAAATATTTTACAAAAGAATGCATTCAGACATACACAAGGGGAGGGGGAGAATCTTTACTTTTTGTTTATAGTCAAAAAAGTTGAGGTAATTTCGGTTTAAAGCTTTCCTAAATTTCGCGCCCCTCAGCAACGGCGCAATTAATTAGTGAAAAGAATTTGGCACTCCATAAGGAAGCGGAAGGGTTGAATAGGTGGCGGTCCTTTTCCAGTTTCAAGGAAGGTAATCTAAGCCTTTAGCTTAAAGGGATTTCTTTAAAGAGCGCATCCTAACATTCTACGTTCCTCTGATATGTTCATCACAAGTTCTTTGTATTTTACTCAAATAACGAATACAGAAGTCGCTGCATGTGAAAGTTTATCGCCTTAAAGCACGAAGAAGGTCCCCTGCTCAGCAGATCTACCAAGACAGAACAAATGATTCACACCTGGTTATCGAAAATGTTAAAAAAAAAAAAAAAAAAAAAACCGTAGAATTAAAAAAAAAAAAATATCGCCGCTCTTTACTCCTACCGCCGGTTGGCGCCCCCCGCGACTAGGTGCCCCGTGCGGTGGCACACTTCGCACACCCCTTGGGCCGGCCCTGGGGATGAGTTAATTATTAAATAACATTATTATGGCTTAAAAGATGCTTTTAAAATTTAAAAGTAAAAGGTTGTAGATATTTGGTTACTTATTTATATACTTTTTACTACAATGATGGAAAGATTATGTTCTAAAGATTTCGTTTTTAATATTATTTTCAAATATTTTGAATAGATGACTCCAGTAGGAATGCAAAAGCTTAGTTTTTTTCCCTTTGCTTCAAACCAGGTTTAAAGAAATCCCTACGAGACTTCCTTCTCCCTTCTTCTATAACGCAGGCGCTTTTTTAACATTGTTGCATTAAGCTGTCCCTATCCGCTATTAAAAACTACTGCGCTCTTCCCTCAACCTCGTGTTGCTTTACCTTTTCAATTGCATTTGTTATTCGATTATGGGAGTTATTAAAATTATAAATAAACAGTGAAGAACGTTGAATTTTAAAATTTGAACATAGAAAACATAGAATTTGCAAAAAATGAAATGTTTTCAAAAGGAAATAAAAATTTAAAAAAATAAAATAATTATAGTAATGGCTATTATTTATCTAAAAATCATTTGATAAATAAATCTGAAAAAAAAAAAAATTGTAGCTTCATATTTTATTAATATTGTACTTTTGTAACAGACTTAAAAAATAAGTAGATTTGTGAATTCTGCAATATTTTAATAGATAATATATTTATTCGACTATAAATTACACTTATTTATAAGCTATTTTGAAAGCTATTTGTGTCTGTTCATGGAATACTGATTTTTCCCCCCTTTCAGAGGATTCATCTTTTCAATTTCAATTTTAATTAAGACTTATAAGTGAATGTGTCTAAAAACCTTTGTGTCTAAACACCCATCTCCTTTTGCCGTAAATTTTATCAAAACAGGAGAATTGTCGGAAATGCTTAATTTTTTGTTAAGATTATCAACAGCTTTTAAAAATAATTATCACATCTTACTTATATATATATATATATATATAAGCTTATGTCAAAATTGTTAAGGTAATTCTGTAACTTTTTTTTAAATATCTTATTTCTTACTGACATATTATTAAATGGAATTATGAAGAAAAATAACTTAATAAAGCAAAAATTTAATTATTATAATAATATTTGCAAAGTAATTTAAAAATGATTAAGTATATTTTAAAACTCTCACTTCTTTTGAATTTTTTGCAACATTATTTGTCTTTCATATTTTTAATTCCGTGTGTGCTCTATTTTTTTTATTTATTTATCTTTTTTAAGAAAGCAAATAGTCATCAATAGGAAATTTATATTGAGGGAAAACCTATCCTTAATTTTATGGAATGGATACTAATAATGACTATTTAATGATTCTGATATATTAAAAATATAAAATAATAAAAACTCTAAAGATTGCAACTGTGGAAGGAAAATTTCCTTTATTATGAAATGTATGCAGTAAATCAAACGGAAATTTGATATTTTCGTTCTTTTTTGGAAGTTAAAAAATGTAACTCGACTCCACCCCCCCCCCCCCCCCCAACCTCCTTCCCACTTAATCTGCCAAACGTAATCACTAAAAAATATATTCCATATTCTCATATCTCCTTCAGAAAACCGTTTAATAATTATTCAAATCGAATCTCCCTTAAAAATCGAAAAAATCCCTCGAAGAATCGAAAATTTCCCTTAAAGGGAAATTTTGATATAATCTTACAAAAAATAAAAAGAGTACAATACGATGAATATTTTTATGTTGGTGCCAATTTTAACAAAATATTAAACATTTGAGACAATTGGCCTATTTTAACAAAATATAACTAAACACACAGAAAGATAAATCATTAATATATAAAACCTAATAAAAAAAATAAAATTTCTTGGGGGGGGGGGGGGGGTGATCAGTATTCCGTGGACACAGATAAATTTCAAATATAGTTATATATAATATTTATTGTCAAATAACTATATTATATATAAATATAATATACAGATAAATTTCAAATATAGTTATATATAATATTTATTGTCAAATAACTATATTATGTATAAATATAATATACTTATTTTTTTATTTTAAATATGTTAATATATATACATTCTCCGTTTTTGCATTCGTTTTGCGGTTTTTGTTATTGCATTTATGTATTTTCAATTTTGAGAACCTACATTTTGTACAGTGGATTTATTGGTGCTGTCAGAGATTCATTTTTTCTGGTCTTTTTCTCATTGGTTAAAATGTTTTGGTTACAAATAGCTTCACAAAATATTTCAAATACTTATGATTTCCTACATCTTTATCTTTATTTATTTATTGATCCTTATTATGCATTCACCTTCCTGTTAATAGTAACCTTTCGCCAATTTTAAATGTTATATTTTTTAATACTTCATTTATAAGTGACTGGATCGAGTTTTTAAAAAATTCATTAGTGATTAGTTAATTTAATAATTGTTGATCCAAATTTAACATGTATAATGTTTATGTCATGTCTTGATACTCAATTTATAAATTTTATTTGAAATTGATGATGAATTGTAATATTCTATAATTACATATTGATGATACATACATAGTGATTTTAGAATATATATAGTAAAATATTATAATATTAAAATATGAAGCGAAAAAATTATGTTTTTACAGATTTATATAATAACAGCCAGTATTATGATCCTCCATTTTTTTTAATTTATTTCCTTTTAAAATTATATTATTTATTTTATTTTTAAAAAATTCCAATGTTTTCTAAGAAAAAAATGATAAAATTCAACATTCTACATTAATTTAATGTTCCCATGACGGAATAATAAATACAGGCGAAAAAGGTACACAAGGTTGAGGGAAGAACGCAGTACTATTTTCTCCCTTTCTTCTCTGTTGAAATGGAAGGCGAATTTTTTCAAAGTACTACTATATTAGAAGTAGTTCTCTCCCCCAGACGCTTGTTGAAAATTTTAAATTTAACCCTTTAGGGCACAGCTTTGCATATGCAAACAAAAGTGCTTTGAATTTAATAGATCTTCTTTATTCATATATACCTCATTGACACCGGAAAATTAAAATAGCAATATTTTTTTTCAATTAATAACAAACATTCCGAATTTAAATAAAGGAAAATTAATCATTGAAACTTTCTGGTTTTAAGTCAGATTCTCTGAACCACGTAATTTCTAGAAAGTATTCTATCTTGGGAATTAAAGAATTAAATGTTGAGTTTTATAAAATAAATAATTAGTATATAAAATAAGGTATTTGGAGACATACTTATTAAAATATTTACTAATTTGCAATATTTTAGCATAAAATTGCCACACGACAGTAATTTTTACTTGTATTGCAGAAGTGCAACAGAAGAAAAGATTGACGTATTATATGAAAAATGTATCACTGATTTTTTTTTCATTATTTTTCCTGTGTAATAAACCTTTCAGAACATCATATATAATTTTTTCGAAACAAAATAAAAAATCGCGCATTTAAGGATTAATCTTTTTTTTTTTTTTTTTTTTTTTTTTTTTTTTTTTTTTTCTAATTAGTACATATATTTCTAGGTAATAAAATTAAAGTACAGTAAAACTTATGAAAAAGAACCTGCCTATGACGGAATCCTGTCTTAAATAGAAAAATGTGTCGATCCGTGCAAAAGGAATATCATAAAACGTGCGAAAAGAATATAATCACAATTGCCAAGTCACCGGCTTTTTGAATACCACTATTATCTTAGAGAAAATGTTGTTCTTTTAAATCGCCCATATGTTCCGATTAAATAAAATAACATTTTCTGGAATTAAAATACTGGTATCCTAAAAACCGGAGACTTGGCAGCTCTGATATAATACATTTACAACAGACGATACACCTGACCTGCTAAAAACGGAACCTGTCTATAAGGCGTTTTTCTTTTTCCCCTATGCAATTCTGTCTTAGAAGATTTTACCGTATGGCATTTTTCAGAATTTTAAACCTCCAAGCTACGGAATATGGATTAATGATAGTCAAGACATTTATATACAAAAAGAGATTCATTATAAAAATAAATAAAAGGCCAGAGCACTTTTTTGAATTAAAAAATTAAACATAAAAACAAAGCTAAAGTGAGTACTTGTTGTGCGCTTTTTATCAGAACATATATTACAAGACAATTTTTAGCCGTGTCAGTGTAAAAAAATATGATTTGTAGATTTTCAGTCGGGTCGATGTTTTATCTTTTACACCGGGCAAGGATGGGTAGCTTCATAGGCGTAGCGTCGGGGGGGCACGGGGGGGCACGTGCCCCCCCCCAACCTTCTGTACCCCGGGCGCCAGAACAGAAAGCGTAGGGGGCGCCAAATGAAGATTTTTTTTGTCTTTACATACAAAAATGTATATGTATACATATCGAATTTGCATAAAAATGTCTCGCAGCCGGAAAATCCAAAAGGAAAACTGAACCAAATGCATTAAAATTTACAAATATATAAAAAGATTCATCTATAATAGAAGACTGCAAATAGGAGAACCACTAACATTTTCCAAGGCCAATAGGTCAGTCCCTACTCCTCTCTTTTGTGTAAAACTGTCCCTCGCTGATAACCGATTTCCTAGGGGGGGGGGGGGGGGGAGACATCAGAACGAAAGGCGAAAAGGGCGCCAAATGAAGATTTTGTTTGAATGTGACTTTTCTGTTGAAAAGATTCCATGAAGGCTATTCTATTCTTTTTGGAGCTTTCATTTTTCCCGTCTTGCTATGGGCGCGACGTCAAATGATTGTTCGGTGCAATAAAATCAAACGGGAGAAGGAGTCAGGGTTTGAAACTATGGAGAGGGGGGGGGGGTGATGGGGCATGTGTTCTGGGCGCCTCGTGCAGGAACGTCAGATGAAAATTTGGTTTGCCTTTTTATACAATATATGTATATGCGTGCGAAATTTGTGTAAAAAATATTGACATTAAAATTCTACCCGAAAAGTCAAAAAGAAAAGCTTAGTACAGTGCATTAAAAATGTCAAATAGATAAAAAGATTCGCGTACAAGACAGCAAATGAATAACCCCATTCTTTTTCTTATAATTACTTTTTTACATGCATATCACCATATCTGTCCTTAGAGGAGGCGAGGTAAGGTGACCGACTGGGACAATAAAAACCAAGCGGTCGAAAATTCACAAAATAAGAAGTAAAAACTTAATAATTTTGTTGTTGTTGTTGTTTTGAGTCAGACATAAATTTGAAAATTAGCATTAAGTTCAGAAAAGTATCTAGACATATCAGCCTATAAATAAGAAGAGTGGTATAAGTGATAATTCCGAAAAACTGATGTAGATAGTACAGGAAGATATTTTACAAAACTGGAATTCATTTTTATACCTACAGTAAATCCTGGTTTTTAGTTCCTAAAACAATGTGACTCATATTACTATGACATTAAAGTGCCCCAATTGTAATAATTTGCAATGCTACAACAACAGTAAAATCTCGAAAAATGAAATCCGTCTATAATGGAATCGTGTCTTAAATGAAAAAAACTACATGGTTCCAACAGAAAGAATACCAACAGTTATACCTCCTAAGACGAAAACCTGTATAAAGCGGAATTATTTCCGCTTCCTTTCAATTTTCCCCCCAGGTTTTAATGAATAAATATTTGATAAAGCTGGTTATATATTTCAATATTATGTATTTTATTGTTACACATTTTAAATTTTAAAATAAGTCCGCTACTAGAAACTTTCGTAAATTTACTTTGCAGAGGAAGGCAGGGGGGGGGGCGCCAAAATCGACGTTTTCCCCGGGTGAAAATATAGCTAGTTTTGGCCCTGGAAGGAGTGCACAAAGTAAAATGTTTTAGTAAAGCCTTTTAAAAGAAAAAAAAAGAGTATAGCATTAGCAGTGGTACAGTAAAAAAATCTCTCACAGGGCGCCATCATGGCTAATAAAGTCGCCCCTGCCTTTATCCCCCCCAAAATGAATTTTTCTCTTCTTTTTGCCATTTCTAGGCGTTTTGCCACCCTAGGCGGAAATTGTAAAATGCAGCTCTGTTCCTTTTGGTGCAATTATTTTTTGCATTACTTTTTGCATTACTTTTGGGGCAATTGTATTTTGCAACCAACCAAATCCAGTCTTAGAGAGAGGAGGCGAGCTTGGGCGGCTGCCCGTAATTAAAAAAAAAACCTCACCCAGGGGCGCCATCAGCCGCCCCTGCTTTTACCTTCCCAAATTACGTTTCTCGTCCTTTTGCCATTTCTAGGCTTCTAAAAATTCTATCCATAACAATGAAAGGACTTTATATGTCCACATTTTATGCTTCTGCTCAAATCAGTGAATAAAGAATAGAGTGATTTCTTCTACTGAGAATGCAAGTTATCCAGAAAATAAGGCCCTAATGTTTCAGTTACGAAGTAACTTGGTTCTTCCACAATAAAAAATATGTACAGCACCTGGAAACATAGCAGTAAAAACTTCTTGCAGATCATCCAGGTAACTACTTTCCATCAGGCCTTTCATTTCAAGAGTTTCTTGGAGAGAAGGAAGAAAAGTTTTATTTGAGGGGCAGGGTTAGAAATAGCGTGTGGGATATCGCAAATCCCGCATAATAAAATATTTGTTTGGATGGAATCTTCCAAATTTATTTCTTGAACAGACATATGATTCGTATGCGATTTTTTTTTTAATTTCGTGAAAGCCCCGATTTTTTTTTCTTCGAGAAATCCACAAAATCAATTCATCAAACATTCGCGAATTTTGCCATTCGGTAACGAAAAAAAAAAAAAATCGCCGATATCAACAATTGGCTTTAGAAAAAAAAGAAGTTTTCCATCAGTCGCGAAAAAAAAACTTGTAAATTTCGCCTAAAGACTACGGAAAGAAAATCAAAAATTTTGTCAAACTGTCGCGAACAGAAAAAAAAATTACACCCGCGAATTTGGTCAAATAGTCGCTCAAAAAATCAAGAATTTCCTCAGTCAGTCGACAAAAGAAAAGATCGTTTAAAAGAATCGCGAATTTCGTCAAAAATCCCCGAAACAAATACCGAATATCATTTTCGTCAACCGGTCGTAGAAAAATTCACGAAATTTGGCAAGGGATCGTGTAAAGAAAATCGTGAATTCCACGAAACAATTGGCGGAAAAAAATGCGAATTTTGGTAATTCGTCGAGGAAAAAAATTGCGAATCTCCTTAAACGCCCGTGGAAAAATATCTTGAATTTTATCAAAGGTTGTGGAAACAAATGGCGATTTTCGTCCTTCGGTCGCGTCCTTCATCACAAATTTCGTCAAAAGAATATACAAAATATTACGAATTTCGTCAAACGATGAAGAGAAAAAAATTGCAAATTTCGTCAAATGGTCGCGAACAAAAAGACGGCAGGGGTAATTCTGGGTTTTAAAAAAAAATCTGGAATTCACAGCAAATTTTCTGAAAGTTACAGCAGAGGGAGGGAAAGGGGTGGAAATCGCCTCCCGGCGCCAATTATGTGTTTTTTCCGCAATCCTTTGACAAAATTCGTATTTCCCGCGATCCTTTGATAAAATTTGCGATCCCTTTGTGGAATTTGTATTTTTCTCGCGATCCCTAGACGAAGTTTGCGTTTTTTGCGATCCCTCGAAGAAATTCGCGTTTTTTGCGATCCCTTGAAAAAATTCGCTTTTTCTGCGATCTTTTAAAGAAATTGGCGATTTTTTTCTGTGAACGTTTGTCGAAATTGATTTTTACGGCGATCATTTGCCGAAATTCGCGATATTTTATTTTCCCGAATTTTTAAAATTTTCGGAAAATTCAGAACAGAATCATCCCTGAAAAGACACGAATTTGATCAAATATTCGCGTAAATAATCGAGCATTTAAACAAATGATTGCACAAAAAATCAAGGATTTCGTAAGTTGGTTTTGAAAAGAAAATCACGCATTTCGATAAACTATCGTGGGAAAGAATCGCGAATTTCGTCAAATAATATCTGAAACAAACAGCGAATACCATCAATCGATCACGGAAAATATATATATCGCGAATTTCGACAAGTGGTGGCGGAAAAAAAAATCAATTTCGTCAATCTGTAGTAGAAAAAGCTGCAATGGCAAAGGATCGCGGAAAAAATCGCAAAATCTCCTTCAACGATAGTATAAAAAGATCTCGGAAATAAATAGTTATTTTCGTCAATGGTTTAGGGGGGGGGGGGGATCCCGAATTTTGGAATTCGTCGCGGAAAAAATCGCGAATCTCCTCAAACAACCGGTGAAAAAGTGCGTTTGGGAAGATGACTTTACAGGCGCTTTGAAGAAAAAGACCGAATATTTTCAGTAAAAATAGTCGCTGAATCCGAAAAAAGTCGCCTACTGCTTTCTTGAAATAGTCACTTTTTAAAAGTTTTCGCCCTAAAATAGTCGCCATATCCGCCGGATGCTGAAAATAGTCGCTAGGTATAGCATTTTAGTAGCAAGTGGCAGCCCTGCAATTGCATGTTAAGAAAAATTGGAATTTTTGAGAAATTGAGTCGGGCCGGACCAGGCCTGAATTAATTGTTTTTTTTTTTTTTATGGGCCGAGCTTGTTTTCACTGATTTTTTTTTACGAACCGGGACTGACCATAAACTGTGAAAATATAAACGGGCCGGGCTCGGGTGGAACTTTTAATTTTCACCCCGGCCTGGAAACTGTGGCCCGTGCAGACCTCTAGTGTTCCCCCCAGGGCCGTGCAAAGAGGGGGCTAAAGGATCCGTCGCCGCAGGCGCAAAATTTATGCTGCGAACCACGGTTTTGTTTATTTATTCAGTTTTTGCCCGCCGATCATTTTCAGGGGAATTTCTTTTCTCTTTCTTGATCCTTTTTTTTCCTGTCGCAAAACATCATGAACTCTCTAACAAATAATTGCAATTTTCTCATATGTTATTTAGCTGGTCTGAATTTCTAAATTAAAATTAAACATTTTAAAGTTCAAAAATAAACGCGAAATATTTATTCATATTGTAAATATTATAGAATTTATTTATGTTTCTGCACTTTATCAATTTTTTTACACTCATTACAAAGAAAGATTTTTTTTTATTGGGGGGGGGGGGGGGGGCAAAATTGAAAATTCGTTAAGGGCGCACTTCTCACGGCTTTGGTGCCCCCCCAAAATTTCTAGTCACGCTACGCCTATGGGTAGCTTTAGCTTTTAAACCATGTAAGGCTAATAAAAAGTTTTTGCATGAGCGTGAGTAAAGCGAAGATACTCGTGTGTAAAAAGACGTCGCAAAGTGGCGCCACTGGAGTTGGATTTAGGATAATAAAATTATTCGATAGTGGGCGGGGAGTTCGGCGATTTGCTTTTTATTCTGCTTTCACGGCCTGATTTCACGACAATATGATGGTAACGGGAATCTGGAAAATTTCAGTCATGTCGTTAGACAAACCAGTGTGATGTAATATTTAAATTTTTAATGAAACTAATCAGTTTATGTATCTGTTTTAATTTTTTATCTTTTTTATTTTCTGTTTTCTTCTTGTAATTTAAAACGGCCTGAAGAATACGAATGTTTTAAAAGAGATTCATTTCTAAAACAGGGGATATATATATATATATATATATATATTTTTTTTTTTATGTGGAATTTAATTTGCTCAATAATATATTTTGATGGAATATTTTTTACGAGTGGTTTATATTTACAACAAATTTCCAACACATTGTCATTAAACAAACTCACAGAGTGATGAAATATTTTGGAAGACATCATTACTAAAACAGTTAATTTTGTTTGTTTTTTAAATACGGAATTTAATGTGTTCAGCAATTTGTTTTAATGGATATTTGTTACATGGGTTAATATTTAGAGCAAATATTTTCTGATAAAAACATTCGTCTTCTTCACGCCATTATAAATTATAAGAAGTAAACAGAAAATAAATAGAAATACATAATCTGATTAGTTTTCATTAAAAATTAAATTCCTAAAAAATCTAATAAGTAATGCAAGTATGTGAGATATTTGTTTTACAGAGGTACATAAAACAAACATTTTAATATAAATTCAAAATATTTTAGCAAAATAAGAATTCGGATTTTTTAAAGTAAATATTTAGGAAGGATGTTTTTTTTTATTATTATTATTTACAAATTACATTCCTAAAAAAATCTAATAAATACTCTAAATATATTAGATTTTTTGTTTATTTAGCTACATAAAACTCACATTTTATTTCACACAGCTATTATTTGGATAAATAAAATTTCCATTTTTTTTTTTTTTTTTTTTTTAAGTAAGAAAATTAAGACATTTTTAAAAAAATAAGTACATAGTTCTTTTTCTTTAAAAATTAAATTTTTACAAAATTTGTTTTATAAAGCTACATAAAACACCTCTCGCAGTTAAACTTGATTTCAATAAATAAAATATTTTCTGAGAAAATATAAAATAATGCATCTAAATTTTTTGACAATTGTTTTTATTTATTTATTTAAATCGAATAAAATTTTCTTCATGTTACGATTTTATGTATATGACTTTATTGTAAATAAACTCCGGATTTTACGTCGTTGACTAATTTTCAACACTGGATATCTCGACGGTTTAGGAAAATTGTCTATTTTTCATAATCCATCTTATAAGACCGGAAATTAAGCGGTAAGAAATGTCTTAGCCAAAGTTTTCACAAAAGTGTCTAAAATACCCATTGAATTAAATAAAAAATTTTTCTTCTATCCTTTATTTGAATAAATAACCTCCCCCCCCCCCACACACACACATTATGAATGTCCCACTTAAGCTTCAGATAGACGTATCAGTCTACTCGCGGTCTTTTTTTCTGGTCAGGCGGCGCTTTCTTGTGGTTACACGGCGTTTATCATCCGACTAAAACCGAAGCATTGCATTGCATTGAAACGATCAGAAATTGTCTAACATCCACTTCTGAAACAACGAATATTGATTAGAATTCATTGTATAATATTGAAAAAAAGAATTGTACGAAGCACATCTAGGGATAAGCAAATATTAATTCACCAATATTTCATGTAACAATAAAAAAAAAAGTCATCATAAATCTGATTTTTATTCTTTTCGATTTTTTTTTTTTTTTTTTTTTTGTTTATTTTGTTTAATAATAATGTTTTATTGCTTAAAACTGCAAGAACAGTTATGTATTTAAAATTTTCTTAAATTAATTAAAAATACAGCTTTTTATAAACATACTTTTCTCCAACTCCGGTTACCGCTACAACCCGCTTATGACGACACTTTTTTCTGGTCGTTAGAGTGTCGGGATAACGAGGTTCGACTGTATTTCAATATCTATAAAGTTTTATTATTTAATTAAAAAATGAATTTGAATTCAGTTTGTTCATCTGAAAGCTCAACGATGCAGGTTTCCACTTTATGATTTGGTTTGGTTTGTGTTTATGACGTCCGATTATCAACACGTGGGATATAGGCCCTGGGGGGAGTGCCCTTCGTGGGGGGGTCTTTCTAAGGGAACCTAACCCGTATTTACGCATGGGAATCCACGGTTTCGAAGAAAACCACGAAAACTCCGAAACGGTTAGGCCGACGGGCGCGATTGGGTTCGAACCCAGCACCTCCCGTCTACCAGCCTCGAGAGCAGAACCTCTCGGCCACTGGTGGGGCTCCACTTTATGAAAGGTGTTTCTATTGTCCACTTTATTAAAGATGCTTCTAGCTTTCAGCGCGCATCCTTTTAAAATTCCAATACTATAGGTATTTTTGGACACAAAATTTAGATAACAATTAAATGAAACTTTATTTTGCACGAAACCGCAATGATTTTTGAAGGAAGTACTGCGCTCAATAATCATCGAGGAATGTCCTGCTGATATTCGAGGAGAAACTACGTTATAGAAACGTGCCAGTATGCCTCGATTAAGGAAAGATTCTAGCTAAACACCGACTACAGAGAAGCCACAGAACATGCTCAAAAAGATAATGTAAGCACTTAATGCTGCGTTTACACTATGGCTTATCAGGTCTACAAGGTCTGCGAGGTCTGCCAGGCGTGGGTTTAGCCGGGTTTAGGAGGGTCTGCGTGGTCTGTGAGGCTTGGTCTCTGTGGTCTTGGCCTTGGCTTTAAAATACTAGACCCAACCAATCAGCGTGCTTCATTTTTCTGTATTCCGCCATTTTAAAAGATTGAAGAAGCAGACGACAGCTTATGATTTTAAAGATTATTTGAAATTAATAAGGGATTTACAAATTAAAGGTACGTAATGGTTTTTCAGATGTTTTTAACATTTCTTTACATTGTTTCATAACTGTAGAAGTTTCTTTTATAAAGCTATACAATCGTAAGTTACTATTTTCATGTATTTACATACTACGCTACTAAAATTAATTTGTTAACTATGTTACTTTTTAATATTACCAAACTCTATAACACGATGTATTCGTAAATTCTTTAATTTGCATCTTCCTGTATTTACATACAACGCTGCCTATGCATTTGTTAATAGATAATTATGTTCCTCATTTCCAAATTCTTTAAAATTAACCTGGTTTCATATGCATGAATTTAAAACAAATTTGATAGTATATGAATACAAATTAATATAATACGGTCGTCATTCTATTATAATGTACGGTAATGCCTTTTTTGTGAATAAATAGTTTCATTTCCTTCAGGAATTTATTTGATATTCTATTTCAATGCATTTTTAGTATACTGACAATTTTTAAATTTATCCTAAAACTAGCAACAAATTTTTAACCATAGAATTAATTTTGAATTAACTCCAAAGTTTTCTCTATTATTTTTATATAATTGACTGATCATAACAAACTCTGCATACATGATTTACATTATTATTAATCAGTTTTAAATGTGTTAATTTTTACAATGATACGGTACTATCTAAAGTAATATGAAGACTTTGAATTGTATTTTGCTTCTTATCCTCCCCCTAAAAAAATATTCTAATGACATATAAAATTTAACTTTTTTTAAATTGAACAAACTTGTTTTTAAATAAAGTTTTTGCTTGTAATTATTATTAATAATTTATAAACCATCCCTTATTCTTTTAAAATTTTATCTTATATGTTTATCTTTCTGAAGTTTTCTTTAATAATTAATCAGTAGTAGTATATTAAAACTGTAAAATCTAGAACATGAATTTTTTCTCTCCACTTCCCCACAAGAGATGATTTACGATTGAAAAGTTCGATTTTTTTTTTTTTTTTTTTTTCAGAAAGAGTTTGAAAAACTTTCAAACCTATAAAAGTTATACTAGAAGTAGAGATTAGAATCCGCTGGTGCCAAGATAAATACATATTTTACCAAGTTTGCTCTCAGGATATCGCAGGTGTGTAGTCTTCTATAATAAGTGACTACCATTTGTGATCTTCTGCAAGAAAGTGGATTGTCTGATACTCTTGGACTATGTGCTGTTTTGTTGTTTTCTACTTAAAATTCATCAATCAGGAACTGTCGTATAAATAAAGTATTACTAACTTGTATGACTGACTGTAAGTATGTAGTTTTTTTTATATATTTTCTGTTGCTTAGAACGAGGGATTTTGAAATGCATTCTACATTGTTTTTGTTGTTTTTATTAGTTTATTATAGTCTTTTTTCGCTATTCATTTACATTGCAGGATGTTTTCAATGGGACATTTTCAACAGTTATGTGAATGTTTGTCGATTCCCTGTTGACCCGACTTTTACATGAGATTTGCATGCTTTTTTTGAAGATATGAATCTTCAATAATATTCGTGTATGATGATTGTAAGTAAGTCATTTTTCTCAAAAGTACATGATCTGTATTTTATTTATCATTGTTATATCTTTTATATATAACGTCATTTTTCTCACAAAATCAATCTGTATCTAAGAAAATTTTATTCTCAATACAATATTTATTATTTAATTCCTTTTATTCTTTAATCAATGTTTTCTTCGCATTAGTTTTTTAATTTATAAAATGGCGTTAAATGATCAATTAAAAAATGTAGTTTATGTAAATATGTAAACTATGTTTTATATAAACATCGAGTATATGAGTATTTTGTTAGTGGGAAGCAGTTAACCTCTCCCTCCCTCCCTATACACACTTTTCAAGGATTTGATATTGCAAAAAATGTGTCGCTCAGACTTTAAAAAATTCAGAAATTACACGAAAGCTAGAATAACTTATCAGATTTGTCTAAAATAAGATCACAGTGTTAAATAAGCAATTTAAGCACAGTAATTAATTAGTAATAATGTATATATTTGAGAATATGGTTATGTATATATTGCTTCGTAGCTGTGAACTATGATCAAATGATATCTCTTCCATTTCTAATTCCTTTTTCTTCCATTTGGTACACCTGGATAATTTTATTTAATATCAGCTTAATAATTATTAAACTGCATATATTTTATTTAATATTGAAATAATATAAAATGTATTATCTGTGATAGTATCATGGTTTTTATTTGTTTAATAATTATTAAGCTGCATATGTAATAATCTAATGTATTTGATTTAATATTTGTTAATGTTGAACTAATCTAAAATGTATTACTATTATTATTAATGTTGTTGTTTGTTTGTTTGTTTGTTTTTTTTGTTGTTGTGATTTGGGTTGTTTATTTACAATTCTTTGAAGTGATATGAATTATCTATTTCATTAGTATAAGTTATTGAAATTATCAGGAGCATATGGTGTATTTTAGAATTTAATTAAAATATGTCAACATTGTAATTAATTTTTATAAAGCTCTGAGCTTCAAAATAAAATAAGTGATATTGTTTGTTTCGCTCAATCAATATTTATAATTCACTGGGTCATTCGATGGTAACTTACGTTACATTTAGAACAGTTTACTTCAGTAATTTTAGTAATAAAAGACCAAAAAAAAAAAAATTCACAATGTAAAGTTGACATGATTTGTTAATTAAACCTATTCAAAGATAAATTTAGATGATAATGGCCTAATTTTAGTGTTTTTTCTTGAATTCTGCCAGTTATATTTATTATGGTAACTGACATTACTGAAAAAGTAACGTAAGTTGACATAAAAAATATAATTTTCATTTTCTAGGTAATTTTTATCCAAATTGGCCTTTGGATAGGTTTAATTAACAAATCATGTCAACTTAACATTTGAAAATTTTTTGGTGTTATATTACTGAAATTACCGCTGTAAATTGTTTTAAATTATAACGTAAGTTACCATGGAATGACCTTAGTATTCAACGACAATCAAAATTGGAATTAATACGTATCCGGTGCCATAAAATGCTATAATTTGAAATAAGTCTTCTAAATTTTTGGGTCAAAATTCATTAAAAAAAAAAAAAAAAATCGGAAGCCATGCTTTTATGATTTTTACGCTTTTAGATTTCGCTCACAAAATTTACATTTTTCCTATAATATATTTTGTAAGTAAGCTGCAGCTTCAAACTTTATTTTAAATATGAATTAACTAAGAAATTGTGAGCATAGCAAGTAAAAGTTTTTTAAATGTTTTTTTTTTTAGCTCAAAAGATTAGTTTTGAGATGTTAATGATAATATTCATAGCTGCTGAATCAGAATTTAGTTCAAAAGCGTTTTGAGAAATTTAAATGACCATAGGTATAAAATTTATCACTTGTATGGTTTGGTTATTTTATTTAGTTGTAATTAATGCAGTTTATAAATATAACATATGGAAAGTAATGGTGTTTATTAGTAAAACATATTGTGCATTAGCTGCGTTTGGTTGTCCCCCCCCCCCTGCTTTTTTTTTGAAAAATAACCTTTATGTATAGTGCGTAATATAAATAAGTGTGTTTTATTGAATTCTTCCACGTGTGGAAAGCATATTCTCTTATTTTTTCTATTTAAATTATTCTACACTGACTATTACTCATGCTGGTTAAGCTATTTAATACTTATATTTAACTTCTGAGTATTTTTGGTACTTTTATGTTACTCGTGTACAAATCTTTCCAAAAACACCTTTTTTTTTTTTTTTTTTTTTTTACACACATGAAAATTAGAAACAATATTTTGATGATATATTTTTTTTTTCTGCAATTGAATCGAAATGAGTGAAAGGCATGTATTTAAATGCGACATATGTATTAGAATGAAATGAGTGAATGGTTTATATTTAAAATTAAGTGAATGCAATGCGAATGATGACAAAGGAAAAATATTTGTTGATTTATCGCCTGTGCCGACTAACAGAAAAGTACCATATTTTAAAATTATTTTTTATATTACTATGCAAATCGCGAAATGAAGAGTTTTAATGTTATTAATAATTAATGTTATTTTGATTTCGGGTTCGAAATTTTAAGTTTATTTATTAATTATACTATGTTAACTCTCATGGAAAGATACTTGCAAACTAATATTAAACCAATGGTAACTTTACAAATTTATCGTTTGCTTTTGAATATTTTTAAATATTTTTTTCTGTTTTGCGTGGGACATGTCTAATTGGGTATCTTTTTGCCCTTGATTTCAGGTGCAGTTTTTCAGAGGAAAATTTCAGTTTCAGAACTTGTTTCAAAATTAAAAGTGTCCTCAGAAGAAAAAAAAAACTGCAACCAAAGAAATAAAAAGTAAACATATTTGGTTAGACATCAGGTTCAGGTTACCCAGGCCAAAAAAAAAAAAAGTATTGAAATGCAAATAAGAATTTTGAAAAGAACATTGCCGTTTGTTGAACATTTAGTTTGTGTTCTCGTGTTACTACTAGAGATGAGAGATATGGGCTTGGGCTACATTTTTGTACCATTCTTTGAGCTCGGGTGGGCCCGAACTCATTCATTCTGAAATTAACAATTTTATTTATTCTCATACAGAAAAAATATAACAACTTTTTTCCCCTTAAAAATTACTTATTCCATTTCAAGTCATTTTAATGTTATTTTTATCAGAATGAAAGGGAAACAGAAATAGTGTTTTTTAAGCTCTTTTTAGATGTGTTTGTAACTATATAAATACGAAGCACCTATAGTCTTCATCTGGTTTGTCCATCTGTCCGCATATAACAGCGCACAAAAATACCCAACCAAATGGTTTGAAATTTAATATATATATATAATCGTTGCAGAATTTTGTCAAGTCATTTCAAATTTTAAGAAAATGAAATCAAAACTTAAAAAGATATTAATAAAAGTTTTCTTCATTCTATTAAATCCTATCGTACATAATTAATTCAGTGATATCCCATGACATGTAATGATTCTAGGTTGCCACGTTGATTACGTCATATTTAAGATGGAATTCTATTATTTCCATATTACTGAATTTAATATATATAATCATAATAAATTTTGTATTCATGCATTTTTGCATAAAACTGCAACAGCTTTTGCACCAAGATATGAATATTTATAAAACTAGTTATAGTATGAACGCACGTCTCATTTGCAGTACAATTTCTAACTTGTTTAAATTTAGTATGAGTTTTGACTTCCCTGAAAGCAGTTCTGTCAGCCATACAATAAGTTTCTCTTATTTATGAGAAGTAAATATACAATACTCTATATACATTCTTGTAATATTTTTAGAAATTTTGATGTGTAAACAAAGGTTTCCCTTTTAATAGGATCACTTGCAATTTGTATGTCTTCAATCTACTGATATTCTTAGCAGTTTGAATTAGACTCATTTCTTTTTGACTCACTAAATATTATTTACTAATTTATGTATTCTTTATTTCAATTAATGGACTGAAATTTTCTTTCTTTGCTTTTTTTAGGTATGTCAAGAACATGCTTTTTGGTTTTGATGCACTATTTATTACTTCTTAATTATTATACCAACTGAAAGTTATTAAATGATTATCTCGCTTCTTTCCAAAAAACTGTCTTAATAGTTCACAATTTAGCTAGTTACACAGTTTATTTTTACTCAATTTTTACTAATGCTTTATCTTCCTTTCAGATTGAAATATAAATACCTGTTTCTTCAGATCAATAAAGTTTTCTGCAAAACATTGTCATCATCATAGACCATTATGATACATATTAATATTGTTTCATTTATTATACGTAGTAATCATTATATTCAATAATATTTATAATATAAAGAAATTTTATTTTGTTTCTGTAAATTGTACTTTCAAATAAAAGAAATTTATTAAAAATTTGTTGTATTTTATTTGACTATATATTTTTATTATAAATGGTATTTCAGGTATTTACTTGTTTTGTCTATCATGTAAACCTTGATTTAAGAATTGTTTTTAATTATCTATTTATTTTTTATAAAAAAAATGGCTAAGATATAAAATGAGAAAAACACTTTCAACATGGTTGAAAAGTATTTATGAATTCAGTTTGTCACACTTGTAAATATACTGCGATTGCATTGTAATTATTAAATGCTAATGATGTTCGCTATAGAGGGTGCTATTTAAATGTGAAATTCAATAAATATAATGCATCAAAAAGTGTTATGGGGACAACAAGTGCTGAAAATGCATTTTTACTGAGTTGCGTGTTTTTAAATGGCACATTTAGATATTTCATTTCATTGTATGAAAATATTAAATTTCTTAATAGCTACTGTTGGAGAGTGTTTCATAATCTATGCCTAATTTTTCATAATTTGTGTATATTCCTTATACAGGTGGTGCAGCCAGTATCCTTATTTGTAAGGGGTTTTGGAGAATTATTACTACTTGTGGGATACAATATGTGACAAATAAAAACCAATGTAATGAAAAGTTAAAGCAAACATAAGTTTAGCATTTATGTGTTTAAAGGTTTCATAGAAAAACTTCTTTATAATATAAGGTATTTTCAATACAACTTATTAGTTTTTTAAATACTGTGGGAGGAATTTTGAAATGTCACCTTCTTTTGCTGCTGCAGTGTTAAGGGCTGTGCATATATAAAATTATCACTTTAATGTGTGTGGGAGGGGGGGGGGGCACCTGACATTTGATTGTCATAAGATATTTTTGGGGGAAGGTTTTTTTTTTTTTAATCCACTAGGGAGCTCTGCCCCCTACGAGCTACGCTCGCCAACCCCCGTTCAGGGACACCAAAATCCAAAATGCACGCTAATTTGATCGGCTTTAAAAATATTGAATTAAAATTTAAAAAAACAAAAAAAAACAGTAGCGATCTCTCTGTAAACGGGTTTACATTCGTTTTTCTTGGATCGGGGATTTTTAAGACCATATTTGCTGCTATTAAAAGATACAATGGCTGTTTTCGTATTTAATTAAAAGAATTAGTTAAACATTCGAAAATAAGCTAATGTAAAATGAATTAATTAAACAGTGCCATTGTCTCCCGGTATTTTTTAACAGCGCTATAAGATAGTTCTTTCAAATAATACATTTTAAATGTATCGTTTTAAATCTGACGTAATTTACACCAAAGTTTTATTTCTCTTATTAATATTCACGTGGAAATACTTTTGTTGTTAGAAGGAAATATTATTTGCGCTGTCTTCGAATTCACGATAATAGTTGAAAATATTATCTCAAAATATCAAGTAAATGTCTCGCGCAGATATATTTTTTAATTTAAATTGTTTTGCCATATTTTTTGGCCATTTTAAATATGACGCAATTTCCTCCATTTACAGGTTTTAACGCATAGTAATGATTTTTTTATTTTAACATTTTGTTTCTCTTTTAAAATTCCAGTGTAAATATGGTTCTTATGACGCAATTTTCCTGCTTTTAACATGTAATCATTTAATTCTAATTTTAATTTTTTTTTTCTGTTTACAATAGTCCCGTGTAAATAAATTTTTAATTTGAAGTAAACATTATTGTTTGCGCTGTTTATACAGTTGGCAACAGTTTAAATTAATAATATTTTTTAAATTTGTAAAAAATATCTCACGAAATACTGAAAATTTGAATTTAAAATAGAAATAAAACCTCAAAAAATAGTCAAATAAAAAAAAATAAATGCAATCTGCACACCGGGAACTTATAACCTATAAAATGATCTAAAAATGATTAAATTCTCATGTATAGTTTTTGCTCCAATAAAATTTTTTTAATGGAACGATTTTGTCCAAATTTAGCATTAAATATCTCTGAAAGTAATTCTTCGATTTGAAAACTGTCTACATCAGCGTGTTTATCAAATATTTCTTTATAATACCACCGATTTCCATATTTTTGTATACGACAGTTTTTTTAATATTAAGGAAGAAAGGCCATGCTCAAGGCATACTTAGATACTACTACAGGCAGACTGATTTGCGTTTAATGTATGAAGTCGCACGCCAGAGGACTCTGATACCCTGCCCAAAATTGAAATTTGACTCTGACCGTAACTGAAACAACCTGGGAAGGGTAGATATGTAAACAAACACCAAAATTACGTCATGTCGCCATGGTTACGTTTACAATTCTGCTGCCATTCCAATCAAGCTTAGAAATGACAGCTAATTCGAATACAGCTGTTAAGGGTTATTATAAACTGTCCATATCAATGTAAATGTAAAGTTCTATTTATTTAAGTGACTAATATAATGTGTTTCTCTTTAAAACTGTTAAACCAACACACATAAAAATATATAAATAAAAAAACACATGCTTAGTCTAAAACATGAATGTCACAAATTTATTTGGTACAACTTAGTTATCCCGTCGACCAATTTCGCCAAATTATATAAATCGCTAAAACACTCGCCAAATTATACAAATTGACATAACTTTTATTTTAAATAACGAAAGAACAAATAAATTAGAATAACATTAATAAATATACAAATAAAACATCGAAATAAAAATCACTTGATGACATAAACACGTGTAACTTGCTTAGAGTCAAGTGAATGTGACATTTACGATCAAGCATTATTGGCATTTAATCTTATAGTTTGGCGATAGATTTTTGGTCGACGGGATAACTAAGTACCATTTATTTACTATTTTCACTGCTGAAACAATAAAACTGATGGAGGAAATTTTTTTAATATATTAAAATACTCATAAAATTCCTTGTAATAATTAATAAATGTAATTTATTAAGTAACAAATACCCTTACATGATTTAATCAAAATTGCTTGGATAACATAGAATATTGCAACGATATTTAAATCCGTGATCACCATTTCTTTCTCTGATTAAAAATAAGAATATTTAATGTTTAAGGAAGATCGGCTTTTCTTTTTTTCTTCTTCTTCTTGGTTCGGGCGATATTAAAAACAAATATTTTACCGGTAACAGTAAATTAATCAAAAATAGCTGCTTCAAGTCAGTTATGAGAAGTGTAGTTTGATAAAAATCAAATTTTAATTTTAAAACGTGTATATGAAACCAAGCTATTTTTATATAAATACGGGACATTCAAAAAAGAATAACAGAACCGGCATTTTTCATGTATGAACCAAACGATCAAGGTAAACAATAAATAATTTAGGTAATCTTAAAAGTATGTGTAACACTAAAATGCTACAATGTAAAATAGCCTTTTAAATCGAAGGAAATTGAAGAATATATATATTTAATTTATTACATGAAAATACGATCAATGATTCTGAAACCTCGACGATGAGAAACAAGCTTCTATCTGGGCAGGGTATAAATGTAAACAAAGAGCACGTTGTGAAGTTTTGGTTCAGGGTTTGAAGTTGGATCCGACTTCACTTTTTCGGCGAAATGCGCGGGCCGTTATATATCATAGTAGGCTATAGCCATGCTTAAGCCAAGACTCCCTTATCATAAAACAGACTTGACGATCCGGAGAAAGTCTATGGGTGAAAATGTCCCCGATAATTGCCAACTTATTAGCTGACTTTGTCCCGTAAGTTACGCCACCTGGTGTATACTCCTGGTAATACTCCATAAACAAATGCATGGTAAAAAATTGAAAATGTTGTGTTATTGGCAAAATTGTATAAAATATTTTTCGAATTCCAGTAAAATAAAGGCGTAAAAAAAATATTTCGCACAATTATGTTCTGGCTTTAAAAAATGAAACATATCAAAAATGAAGATTTAAATATAAGATTTATTGATATTTTTTCAGGGTACTTGTTAGTTATCCCGTCGACCAATTTCGCCAAATTATATAAATCGCCAAACTACTCGCCAAGTTCTACAAGTTGACACAATTTTTTATTTTAAATAACGAAAAAACAAATAAATTAGCATAACATTAATAAAAATACAAATAAAACGTCGAAATATTGGTTTTATTGGCCATTATTGGCATTTAATCTTAAAATTAATTAATTTATGGCAAACCATTATTGGCATTTAATCTTACAAATTGGCGACAGTAATTTGGTTGACGGGATAACTAACAAGTACCATTTTCAATATATAGGACTTTGTGGGTTATTTTTTTTTTTTAATCTTGGCCCAATTTGGGCTTCGGAAAGAGCGATTTGTTGCCGATTGATATAAACAGTTATGAAAACAAAACTTATGAACTGTCAGCTTGTTTTATAAGAATTTACGGCACAGATGTCATATACGGCCCCATATTGGCGCGATTTTTTTCCGACGCCAATTTTGCGAAAACCTCGTTACCATATCATCTATATCCGGATAGCCATATCAAGCAAAATAACGACACTTTGGTGCAAGTTAAGTATCCGGTGCGTATATGACTTTGGCGCCAGAAAAAAATCGCGCCAATATGACATCTGTGCCGAATTTACATGTATAAATTTAGTTTCTAGATATTATTATTGTTTTTTATATACGATTTGTTTATATCTGTATATAAAATAGATAAATGCCTTTTTTATATTAAATAAATTGTACAAATATTGGAAAATATTGCTTCTTTATGTGAAACAGTGAATATGCTTCCAGAAATTACGTTGCCAAATTTTCTGCTCCCGCCAAGGCCCCTATACTTGAAAAATACCGATTTATTATTATATAATGTAGTATTAGCTAATGTTCTGTAATCTGTTCCACAGTCAAAGTTGACTGCAAAAACGCGATGCTGGAATAATATGGTATCAAGTATACGGTTTAAAAATAAAATTAATTTTGCGCCAAACTACACTTACGCCAATTGACTCTAGGTCTGATTAAGGAAGAATACTCAAATTAAGATTTACAAACACTAAAATCGTATCATGACAAGAATACGGTATTTGCGGAAAGTTGAGGGACATGTATAAATTTAAGTGATTATTAAACTTTATTTTTCCAATTTTTTAAGTGTTTATGACTTCAGTCTGTTTTTTTGTGTATCTATGCGTGTTTTAACTTCCCTAAAATACTTTGATACATTTTAGGAAAATTTACATAACATATGTGAGTTAAAACAAGGAAATTAATTACGCACCAAACTATGCCCGCCAAAATATGCCAATTGGCTGTGGAGCCAATTATGAAACTTTCCATAGATTAATACATACAAACTTTATATGAAAAAACAGTGAAGCTTTCATCTAAAGTATGTTAAACTGAAATTATCCCCCATACCTTCAAAAATAAAACAAATGATAGGCCAATAAATAAATAAATGAGACTGTGCATTGAAACAAATTGAAGGAGCGATGTTAAATTAATACTGTAAGGTGAAATTAATTGTGAAAAGAAAAGAAATAGCAGAAATAAAATAAATCACATATTTGAAAATATAAAAGAGAAAATGAAATATTTTACATTTTCCGGATCTAGATGCTATCCATTTATTTCAATAACTAATATCACTGAGAAATTCATGGTAAAATACTTTTCGGTACAGATGTCATATTCGCCCCATATTGGCGCGATTTTTTTCGGTTGCCAATTTGGCGAAAACATCAACAGCATAAACAACATAATCCGGGTTACCACATCAAGCAAAATAGGACACTTAGGCGCAAGTAAAGTACCCGTTGACTATATGATATTGGCGTCAGAAAAAAATCGCGCCAATATTGGGCGAATATGACATCTGTACCTAATTTTCTTTCCTGATTATTATTACTATTATTATCATCATTTATTTACATAACGGAATACAGCAGTAAACATTTTTTGTTTAACAGTAAAATAAGTTCATTTTTGAAATAAAATGTCTAGAACATATGAAAATTTTAAGATTAACAACTATCATTAGCAAACTACAAAGCACATCGTAAAGAAAATGGCAAAAGACAAATGGAAAACAAATTAAAAAATATTTCTGTTTCTCACGTTAGATAGCGCTAGTCACGGGAAACCATGTGGTTTCTAACCACGTGTACACTGTACAGCGGACAAAGGAAACTTAGCGATTGCGAGGCCTGTTATTTCGATAAGGTGGCCTTGGCTTAAGCATTTAAATTGGATGAGTTCTACCCGGAATATCTACGCAGATTTTCATTGGTCCATTTCCAAATCAAAACTTTTTTTTATATATAGAAGGAAACGATATTTTTTGTTTTAGTGCTTTAATTTTTTCTTTACATCAAAATAGTCTTATACCTTTTTAAATAGTAAGTGCCCCTTTTAGATGTTAATTGATATACAGTTGTTAAATGTAAAATCATATCTTTATGCAAACGCAAACATAAAAAAATAAAAAGGATTTTTAAACATTGATAATGATTTCATTAAGGTGTATGTGTGTGTGTGTGGGGGGGGGGGGGGGGGTCGAGGAATGATAACGTATGATATTGTAAGTGATGGGGTGGGGAGTAAAATTACCTAAATGTTGATAACATTAAATATGTACAACACCATACAATAGTTTTAGAATGGGAGTAAAATTATTGCAAATTTAAAACAATTATCAGATTTCTCAGCCCTATTTTCAACCATCTGCTATAGTTTATAATTTAAAAAAAATGTTATTTAATTTTCTAATGCAACTTTTTCTTTCATATTGCCACAAAAAGAAAATGGGTATGAGCATTATTTTTATAAATCAATTAAAAATCAGACTCACTGTATTTTCACATGCAAAAATGGCATCATTTTGAACAGATAATGCACATTTTTCATATATAAATTTTTAAGCCTTTACTATAAGTGTTACCATAGTACCTTTATTTAAATGTAACATCACGACTAAAAGTATATAGAAAATGGCGTCATTTTCATGTAATCATTATAGATTTAATTTTCACAAGCGATAATGTAAGTTTCCATTTAAAAATATTGTTTTATCATCAGGTGAGGACACTTGCTCTTCTGAAATTAATGTCCATTATCTATAAAGTAAAAGCTTTATTTTCAAACTGTCCAAAAGTAAAATTTCACGAAAGGTTACATTTAGTTCCTTTTTTTCCAGTATTGTCAGGGAAATGAAATATTTTCTGTTACATGTGCCAAAGAAATTCTGTATTCTCCCTTATAAAACAACGGAAATTTACTATTATTGTGTCAAAGTAATTAATTTTTTCCTCATTGTCGTTTTAAAGATTTATTGCTCAGAAGGTAGTGTCACAGATGATAATAATATAAATAATGAGACAAGCAATTAACTGTTGCACCAGAGAGTGGTGTTGCCATAGCAACATCATACGCTCTGCTGCAATGTGAAATGAATGGTAACCTGATTACTGGTGATGTCTTCTATTAGGTTTTCCATCAGTGTTGGTATTCATTTCACATTGTAGCAACATAATGTCAACATTAAAGCCAAACCATACATATAACAATTAAGAAAACAAAAGTAAGCTCCTACTGCCATTTTTTTAAATGAAGAATTGAAGCAGTTATCTCTTTTGTCAGGGGGTCGTCCCTGTCCTCCTGTTTAAAGTAATTTTTGAACACTTAAATCAAAAAGAAAAATCGTCCTTGCCCTCCTGGACCCCTGTTTAAGGTAATTTCTGAACACTTAAGGGACAGTTTCCCTTTTCAACAATTTTCTTTATTTTAAATTTTAAATATGATTCAAATGGTGAACTCACTGAATTTCAATGTTCAACTAAAAGTACATTTTGAAAAAAAATTAACTGTTTATTTAATTAAACATTTTATAAAAATTTGAATTATTTTAAATCCCTACTACTTTAAAAAAAATTTATATTTTTGCCTTTTTTTTTTTTTTTTGTTTTTTAGATTTCCAAATGTGTACTACACAAACTTGCACATGGATTTTTAGACATATCTAATATTACATTTATTATGATTTTTTTACTGATATATATATAGTGCAAAACGATGAAATCTAACATATCTTCATATACTTTTATTTTTATTTTTTTTAAATAACAAAAAACCTAAAGGCTAATTCCATGCGCAGATTTGTCACATATGTAATAAAGAACATGCAAAAAAAAAAAGCTTAAAAATCTCTATCTCAAATACAGAAAAAGCCTTAAAACATGAAAGTGAAGAAAATATGAAAATGGAGAAAAAGCCATTAAAGTTTTAATTTGTGTGGTAATTGCACTGAGTGTTTTAACAAAATTTACAATACCTCGCGATATATTTACGGTATGGATAAAAATGAGGTGTCAAAATATTCACAATTAAACAGGCTTTCATTTAATATTAAAAAAGAAAAATCAATTTTTTGACAAATTTTAAGGTAAACTGCCCCCTTAAATCAAAAGGAAAAATAAATGTAAATTTTATTTTGTGGAAAGGAGGAATCGGACAGCAACAACAACAAAAAAAAAAGTTAGATTCATTTTCTCTCTGTGTTTCATTATTTTAAACTGTTTGAAAAGAATAAATTTTGTTTTTTTCAGAGTCAGAGAAAAAGAAAATTAGGGGACAATTGCATTTTCTTGCTTCCCTTGTGGGCAATGAGCTTAGAAAAACGCGTAATTTTTATTAATTTACACGTAATTAATGTCTGTGCAAAAAAAATTACGGCACAAACAATTCTGACACGTTCATTTCGATACGAATACGAACGTAAACAAACAAACACGACTGTCCCTCCCTTCCCCCAACCTGCAAATATACGCATGCGCAAGCCAAGTTCTTATGCCGTAGTGTGAACGCAATTTTTTCGATTCTTGGACCTGAAAGACCCAAAAGACCTGACAGGCCACATAGTGTAAACGCAGCATAGGTGAATCACAGAATACTTATAGTCAGGAAAAGAATTCGATAGAACTTTAGGATTTCTGTTTATCATACTAAAATAAGTGGGTGTTGGTGTCGGTGTTATTTATGACGGCCGATTATTTGCACAAGGGATATAGGCCCTAGGGGGTGTGCCCTCCGTGGGGGTCTTTCTAAGGGATCCTAACCCCAGAAATAAGTGGGACAATGTTCCCTTCCGTATTGCTTCTATACTAAAATGCTTTAGACTTATAGTGAAGATTCGGCATTCCATCTATTATAAACTTTCTTGATGTTTAAGGAATACAAATAAACAAATATATGTACTTTGGTTAGAGTTTGTCATACTACAATAATTGGAATAATGGTTTCTTCCATTTCATTTTGAATTACTCATGTTTGATAAATTATAATTTATGTATTTATTTCATTCTTAAAATTATTATTTTTTAAACATTCATACATGCATTACATGTATTTTATTCTGTCATTCCAAACTTTTTATTCAATTTAAACAATTTATTCAATTTAAGCCATTTTACAAAGGTAATATAGTCAGCAAGGTTTTTTATTACATGCCTTTTGATTCATTATTTACAATCATTTTATATCAAATAAATTTTTGGCACTTTTATTGGAATTTTTTTGTTAATTTTTCATCTAAAAAGATTAATAAGGAGATTTATAAAACTAACCGAATCTGTTATTTTGGAATTGTTAATTAAAGAGTGCTATCAACATGCCATAAATAGCTTCTAGTTAATTTTTAATCAGATTACAGTGCTACTTAATAATTTACAAATAAGTCAGAAATTAGGGAAAATCATTTCATAACGATGAACTATAGAATAGGTTTTTATTGAAATGAATTATTATTTATCGGATTAATTATCCGAAATGTATGAGAAAATGTTTGGAAGGCATACGACTCAGTATGCCCTATCAGTCGCGTTAAAAACAATTAGGGCTTTAGAATGTACATTCATTGAAAATTTAGAAAATCCAACAAATGTTAGAGATTATGAAAGCAATTAAAAAGAAAAAAAAAGCTTAATCAAATAACCAGCATTTATGCCGCGCTTATCGGGGGGATGTTGGATTTCCTGAAATAAAAAACTAATTTATTTAAAAATAAATTTTAAATTCTCATTGTATCACTTTTATAAATATTTATAGGAAGAAGATCTGTAATAAATCAGAAAGAAATGTAAGACAAGTAAGAAATGGTATGTAATTGTGGCAATATCTATTATTACAATTAGGGGAAACTGGAGAGGGTTGACTCACTTCTTACAAAATTATTTTTTATTTTTTAAATATTGAACCTAGAATAAAGTTTCATATATCATTTCTTTCGTTATACAATCAGTTATCAAAATAAAATTGCGACATAAGTGTAATATATATTAAATTTGAAAAATGGTTGATTTTAGTCATGAGAAAATAATGGGTCAAGGCTCCCCATACATGGGAGGCTTGACCCACTATATAGGAGGCTTGCCCCACTTTTATTTATATTGAAGTATTTGATAAAGGAAATGAAATCAGTTTTTAAAAAAGGCAGGCAAAATAACTTTATGCTACATGATTTAATTATTATTAAAAACTATATGGGAAAATGTTATGTGTAAACAAACCTGCTTAGACGCGGTTCGAGGCTCAAGAGAAAATTTCCCTTTTAAAACCAATTTTTTTTTTACACTCAACCTGGAAACACTAGTTTCCACATAGTTTGGCTTCATGCTTCACGTCATTGTGTTCATCTTGGTGAAGTTTGTCTACACACCTTCCTAAATTATTTTGATCAATGTTATGTTCCTTTGCAGAAGCATGAACACATAACATTTCTTAAGGTTGCTGCTTTCATGCTTTATGGTCTTTTCCATTCTTTCTATTTACCTACTATGGGTACTATTTAAATGAAATAAAAGTTCGTATCAACTTTCCAATTTAATTTTCATTAAATTTTTTCTTGCTTCGATAACAAATGTTTACATCTTCTTTTAATCTATTTTAAACATTTTCATTTCTATCGGCCAATTTTACTGAGGGTTTACAGAATAAATGTACATTATTTTAGAAATATAACCATTAACCCTTCATTATGTACAGCGTGTAGTAAAAATATTTCCAAAAACACTTAATTAAGAGAGCTTTGGCCATCTGGTCAACCCTCCCTCACATTGATTGGGTCAAGCCTCACGACATAGCCAGTTTTTAAAGTATAGCACAATGGTTCTGTTTAGCCTAATTTAGTGTACATTCTTTATGCCTGGAATGAAAGCTCAATATTTCTGCATTACTTAAAGCCTACCTACTTAAATTCCTATGATGTATTTTATCTGAGAAAATCTTACAAAATATTTCTAAAAAATACACTTTTTAAGCTGAAAACCCTTCATAATTGATTTTTCCACACCTGTTTAAATTATCTGCATGAAGCAAAGACTATTGTTTGAGCATTTCAGTGGCTTTGGTTGCCACCTATTGGCAAAACTCTGAAATTCTTTTAAATATGAAAACTGGTCTAGCCTTCCCTATGGTTAACCCACCCCAGTCACCCCTATACTTTTCAATAGTTTTTAACATAATCTTTAATTACATAAATACGTTTAATAAGACACTGTTTGAAAATTAAAAAGAAAACTAGTAAAATGGATCCTGTTTATGAAGGAATTATTTCTTAAACGAAAAATATCGTATTTCCAACATAAAAATATTATATAATATAATACTATTGAAACAGAAGCCTAACTACTCGTAGAAGAGATTTTTCACCAGTCATGTGCAATTCCGTTTACGCGGGCTTTACTGCAATACATCTTAGTTTAGTTAATGTCTATTATGAGGTGCATTGTTATTAATATGCATATGATTATTATTTGTTATTATTATTTTATAAAATCAAAATGTTTACATGTGTAGTTAGAAAGTCCTCCTCGTAAGAGTGGTGTTTCTCGTTCAAATAATGGTAAATAAAATCAACAAATCGATCCCACATGATGATAAATAAGAATAGACATGCAAGCAACAGAAGCTTTAACTTTTTACAGTTTAATGGGAGCAGTAATACAAGAAGAAAACTAAAGCACACATAAATTAATGTCTGAATGTATTTATTTTAATTATTAAAGGTACATATATATTAAGACAGACTTGAACACAATTAATACAATTTGTATTAATTGTGTTCAAGTAAGTCTTAATATATATGTACCTTTAATAATTAAGAAGAAAACTGTTAAACTTATATTCTTATGTAAGTGCAGGAAGAACGAAAATTATGAGTATATTCGTTGCTTGGCGGGATCCTTTACAACGAGTTGTTTTTAAGGAGATCAATATCTGCGGATGTTAAAGATTTTATTATTATTATTATTATTATTATACTTATGGTTGTTTTATTTTCTGAATGATAACTCCAAATCAACATTTTTTAGCCATAATATTCAGTAAGCAACAGAGCGATTCATTAGTAGTATTAAAATGCTTTAATTTCCTCCCAATTTCTGCATGCCGTCTTATTGAAATTCACATCTTGAGTTTCTTTTTTAAATTCTTAACCCCTTGAGGGGCAAGTAAAAGTGTCTCTAAATAATGAATTCTCACTGGAATAATCGAAAAATTTTATTTTTTAATAAGGAAAAGCAATTTTTCAAAGATTTTCCTCCAAAGTTAAAAATATAAAATTTAGTTAAAATTTTCTGGTGAGAATCTTGTTTAAATTAGGTGGAAGGATAATCTCTCCAAACGAGAACGTTTTCTTTTGCAACTTCAGCAAAATCTTGAAGATCATTGTGTTATGTAATTAACTGCTGTAAATAATCTGTCTTTTTAAATGAAAATATTTTATGCTAAATATTGAATATTTTTTATCTATTCTATCTTTGCTAATTTCAAATAACCCTTTAGGACATCAGACATGTTCATCAACACATGCTAATTTTCATCCTACATGCATATAAACATAACCTAAGCACATTATGTCTTATGTTGATTGTTGAGATAAAATGTTAAAAGTCGAAATTATTTCTATTAATAGTTTAAAACGCTTAAATTGCAAACAAGAACGACAAAGCATGCGTCCAGCATAGATTATGTAACACTTTCCAACACATTCAGAATACTGTAACAAAACTTCACAGTTTGTTCAGGTGAAATATGATGTATAAATAAACAATTTTGGTATACGCCGTATACCATCTGGATTTTTTAAGGAACACCGTATACCCTCTGCTTCTCAAAAAAGCTATAGTATATGCACTGTAGGGTATACCCTCTGCATTAAGCATATACCCTCTTCTTAGAGCGTATGCCCTCTACTTTTTTTACGACTACATCACTGTATCTCTGTAAATGAACCGTAAATTCTATACACTTCATCTTCAATACCGAACATTCCATAGTAATACCCAATAGCATCTATAAATTTCATGGCAATCGGGCTATGTTTACGCGAGTTAGAGCACGGACGAACAGACCGACAAGCAAACCGAATTCATAAACACTTTTCAAGTTTGTTGGAAAGTGTTAAAAAGAGAAAATATTATATTTAGATTTGTTCTAAAAAACCAATTGGATTTTTTGAAAAAAAAAAAAAACAGCTGTTGGTTTAAACAATGGTTAAAACCACTTGGTTTAACCCTTCACAGCACGATTTTTTTCTATTTTTACGGAAAAAATTGTTTGGAATCTATATATCGGTCTAATAATGGGAAAAATAGTAAAAAAAAAAAAAATTAAATTTCAAATTTTCAGCTAAAATTTGATATTTTATGGTGTGTGCCATCTGTGCACAATTAGGATTTTAAAATATTATATTGCTATATTTTGCGACTAAATGAGCTTAAAATAATTGATTTATCTGCTTAACACTCTGCAACTTTTTTTATATTAATATTTTTAAGTATTTAGTAAAAACTAGATGGATGTGCCAATCCCAAAACTTTCTTCTATCTTCTAATTTCAATATTTCATTTTAATTAGTTTTATTAGTATTTTTATTAGAATTATGCATAACTTCATGCACTTTTCGATGGTACAATATTGAAAATTGCACAAAAATCGCTATTACAACAAGCCCTTCCGGCGATAGCTATTACAGCGCCCCCTTCCGGCAGAATTTTTCGAAATTCAGGGAGGACATTTTTGCCATGGTCAAAAACATACACAAAAAATTTGGTTCAATTCTATGCATAACTTCATACACTTTTCTATGGTACAATATTCAAAATGCACAAAAATCGTTATTACAGCGCCCCCTACCAGCGGATTTTTTTCCAAATTCAGGGAGGACCTTCTTGCCATGGCCAAAAACATACACAAACAGTTTGGTTCAATTCTATGCATAACTTCCTACACTTTTCGAGGGTACAATATTCAAATGCACAAAAATCGCACAAAAAACGCTATTACAGCGCCCCTACCGGCGGATTTTTTCCAAATTAATGAGGTACCTGCTCGCCATAGAAACTTTAAAAAAAAAAATGGTTAAATTCTATGCATAACTTCATACAATTTTTGATGGTACAATGGCGACATACAGACAAACGGACACACGGACAGACAGACATTTTGTATAAACATGCTTTTGTTATCTCTGACCCCTAAAACGTGTAAATCCGTCGAAAACTGGAAGTCGAAAAAAAATTTCGATTACAATACTTTCTTCTATTGAAGATAGAAGAAAGTAATAATGAAAGTAAATATTACCTTAATAGCTTGATCGACATTTTTTTTCTTTTTTCCGAGGAACAAATTCTAATTTTTTGATAAATGAAGCCATCTTGACATGGACAAAATAAGTGTTATTCCATCCTTTAGACTGTTCTTGATCAGGGACAGAGATCATGTTGGCCAAATTCATGCCACACAATGAGAAGTATACTGTCTTTAGGTATGTGCCAGATATGGCACGTGGTGCAGTGAAGGGTTAAACCGCGCCAACTTGGATTTTGTCACATTTTTATGACACTTTAGATAATAATTAGCAATTTCATTCGAAAGTATACAGATACCTAAAAAAGATCTTTTTAATGAAACTTGATTAATCCTAATGCAAATGCATTTTGTTTAATCAAATGATTTGAAAAGATTTGTGCACAAAACATTACATTTTAAAATGTATTACATTGTTTTTAATTCATAAATAAATTTAAAATATTCTGTAATTAGGCTAAATAAAAACATATCTATCCAAAGTACTTGAGCATTTCAAAATCAACAATTTTAATCACTGCGACATTTTAATGACATCATTAAAATTTTTATGAAACAAATAAACAAAAAGAAACGTTGAAAAGAATAGCATTCATATATTGTAACCGTCTTGAAAAGTGCATGTTTAACTACATTTATTTAAGTGCTTTTCTAAATATACTATTTTTCCAAATTCCACTTCTAAAAAACTAAGGAGAAATATACTATAATTAAATATTCCGTGCTTTCGAACAATCAAAACATGTTATGCTCATTAGTGTCAATCCGTTTTTGTTTATGGGTAATTATATGAAATAATGGATCCGAAATTTCGCGGCGATGCATATCGCCATTTTTATACTTAACCTGGTTCTTGTACAGTAGAGCGCCGATTATCGGAACTCCAATTAACCGAAACTGAGCATAGAATTTTATATATTTGAATATAAAGGTAAGAAATAAAAATTCAACATTTTTCGAAATTTTTTCGAAAAAATTTCAAATTTTTTTTTTTTTTTTTTTTTTTTTTTTACCTTTATATTCAAATATATAAAATTCAATGCGCAGTTTTATTTATATATAAACCAAACTTTTGTAAAAAAATATTGGAGATTTTCATTGATATGGAAAGCACAGGGGGCATTTTGAAAATTTCTAAGATAACGCGTAAAATTCCCTTTTTTACTCAAAAAAAATATATATATACATTTTTTTTCTTTTGTGATAAATGCATGCCATAACGCATATAATGTACCTTTTAGTAATAAAAAAAAATTCAATTTTTTGGAGAATTTTTAGCCCCGTACCCCTTAAATCAGTCGGAGTACAATTTCGGTCGAATCAAGTTTTTAACAGGCTTCATTATTAAAATCCATATTTAAAACTTAGCTTTGATTGTTATGTTACCTATTGAGTGAAAAAATAAGCCTTGTACTTTTAAGGGGATGCGGACTTCGAAAAAAAAAAACATAAAAATAAAAATAGTATCAATTAAATTAAAAAAACAACAAATATCAGCGTTTGATTTTAACTTTCCCTGGGTAAATTATCTTTATTCACCTTAAATCAGTCGGAATGTGATTTCAGTAGAATCAAGTTTTTAACAGGCTTCATTATTAAAATCCATATCTAAAACTTAGCTTTGATTGTTATGATGCCTATTGAGTAAAAAAAAAACCTTGTACTTTTATGGTGGATGTGGACTTTGAAATGAATCAAATTTGAAAAATATCAATAAAATAATATATATATATATATATATATACATATATATATAATGTTTAATTAATGGTTATATATATATATATATATATATATATATATATATATATATATATATATATATATATATATATCAGCGTTTGATTTAAATTTTCCCTTGATATCCTGTGGGAAATATGCGAGCTTTAACCCTTAAATGCATAGGGATGCATATCTGCATCACTTTTAATTTAACTCTTAGCAACCAATATATTTATAGAGGAATATTAACCCTCTCGCTGCGTAATTGTTTTGGTTTTACCAAAATAGCTTCAAAAATTGCGTATTTAACTTCTTCGCAACGAGCGTCTTTTAAGAATTTTTATTCTTTTTTCACCGCTTTTTCAAAACAGAAAATTTTGTCTAATTTAATCAGGAAAATGCTCCGATTAAATAAGGCAAAATTTTCAATAAAAAAATAACTGGTGGGAATAGTCAAGGAGGGTTAACCCTTAAATGCCTGGTGTTGCTTTTCGGCAACATACCCAATCCAATTTAGGCTCTAAAATACTATTAGAATAATATTGAAGCTATAATGCCTAATGTTGCCAATAAAATACATTCTCAAAATATTATAAAATCGATTTTCAACATGTAGATGGCAACACTTGTGGTGTTTAAGTATAAAGATAGATTTATTTTTTCTATTGTTGCTACTTGTTCTTTTTGTTTTGTTTGGAAGCTTGCGAAATACCCTATTTTGACCTGCAGTGAGCAAGTAAAATTTATTTCTTATTATAGTTCGTAAATTTCTTGTGTGTTTAATATTACAGAATTTCATCAAGGGAAATTATTTTTCCAATTAAAGGCCAGTATTGCCGATTAGTAACAAACTGTTTTTTAGCCGTAAATTATACTTAAAACAAAATATGATTTTTTTAAGTATTTTTCCCATGATTTATTTAAAAAATGAAAGCCGAAAAACATTATTACAATGATTTTTGAAAAATCAGGCATTTAAGGGTTTTAATTAGACGGGAAAAATGCATGCCCGATGAAATCTCGGGTTGCGCAGCGAGAGGGTTAATCGAGTAAAAAAAAAAAAAAAAAAATCTCGAAAATATGCTACTAAATAAAATTAAAAATTTATCTTAAAATTTCTGGTGTCTAATCTTTTATAGAAGAATAAAAAGAATATTATAATTCTAAAAGAGTAATACACGAATTTAAGTTTTACAATGTAAAAATGTATATAAAATAAGGTATTTAGATTCATATTTATTAAAATATTTACTAATTTTCAATATTTTAGTCACGACAGTAGTTTGCACTTGTATTGCAGATGTGCAACATAAGAAAAGGTTGACGTATTATACGAAAAATGTATCTCTGATTTTTTTTCATTGTTTTTCCTGTGTAATAAACCTTTCTAAGAATAATATATACTTTTTTCGAAACAAAATAAATAAAAAAGAAAAGTGCCCAGCTAAACTGATGGCATTGAGCTCACAGACTATTCACACTAATTGTATATTATACTCTTATTTTAAAGAATAATGCCACTCAAAAAAATAAGTGAAGGGGAATTAGCCCCCGTTTCCCCCTTTATACTTAACCAGTGAACCTCCAAATCTAATCAGGGAAGCTCCTTATCATAATAAACCGGTATACCAAATTTGGAGCAAATCGAATAATCTTGCGAAAAAAAAAAACATTTATCTAAATTAAGGGGGTGGACTAAACCCCTTTATCCTTAACCAATGAATCGCCAAAACGAATCAGGGAAGCTCCTTAACATAATAAACCGGTATACCAACTTCGGAGCAAATCGAATCATTCTGCATGAAAAACCCATTTATCTAAATTAAGAGGGGCGGGCTAACCTCCCTTTTCCCCCTTTACCCTTAACCAAGGAACCCCAAAACTAATCAGGGAAGTTCCTTAACATAATAAACCGGCATACCAAATTCGGAGCAAACCGAATCATTCTGCATGAAAACACATTTATCTGAATTAAGGGGGGTGGACTAACCCTGTTTTTCCCCCCTTTATCCTTAACCAATGAACCCCCAAAACTAATCAGGGAAGTTCCTTAACATAATAAACCGGTATACCAAATTCGGAGCAAATCGAATGATTCTGCATGAAAAACACATTTATCTGAATTAAGGGGGGTGGACTAACCCCGTTTTTCCCTCTTTATCCTTAACCAATGAACTCCCAAAACTAATCAGGGAAGTTCCTTAAAATAATAAACCGGTATACCAAATTCGGAGCAAATCGAATCATTCTGCATGAAAAACCCATTTATCTGAATTAAGGGGGGGGGTGGACTAACCCCGTTTTCCCCCTTTATCCTTAACCAATGAACCCCCAAAACTAATCAGAGAAGTTCTTTAACATAATAAACCGCTATACCAAATTCGGAGCAAATCGAATCATTCTGCATGAAAAACACATTTATCTGAATTAAGGGGGGTGGACTAACCCCGTTTTTCCCTCTTTATCCTTAACCAATGAACTCCCAAAACTAATCAGGGAAGTTACTTAAAATAATAAACCGGTATACCAAATTCGGAGCAAATCGAATCATTCTGCATGAAAAACCCATTTATCTGAATTAAGGGGGGGGGGGGACTAACCCCGTTTTCCCCCTTTATCCTTAACCAATGAACTCTCAAAACTAATCAGGAAAGCGCCTTATCACAGTGAACCTAGGAAAAAATTTTGAAGCAAATCGGATGTTTCTATCAAGAGTTATCGCGTTACGTACATACGTACGTACGTACATACATACATACAGAACGGGCGGGCACATTAGCTCTCAGGCTTTGATAGCCTGTGAGCTAAAAATCATGCATTTAAGGGTTAAGACCCGTTTCCTCGGAAACTGCCCGATCGATTTTGATGAAATTTGGAATCCATATTCACTGGATTATGATTAAGACTTATGGCAGATACTTTTCTTTCTGCGACTAAAACTTTTTATTTTACAGCAGTGACAATTTTTCCCAAGTTTTCTATCTTCAAAAATTGTTTTTCCGGCATAGATGCCGTATCTTCCCTCAGCCGTTGTTGTTTTGAATTGTTTGGCGATTTTTTGTTGGCGTGTTGGCGGTGTTTACGGATATGACAAACTCGATATGGAAACACCGTGTGACGTGTCGTGTATCGTGTTCTATCGTTGTCTCTTTATTTTTATGTTAAATTTATTGGCTGTATTTCATTGACTATAGTTTCTGTAGTCCGTTTAAACGCTGTAAGTAATTGAAGTAATTAAGAAATATGAGGAAATTTTGACAAGAAAGGGAGGTTTGTTTATAGCGTGTCAATGCGTATTAAGCCTATTTTGGAAAATGAGAGATATTTATGAGAGATATTTTGTGCTGGAGGCTTCAAGAAAGCAGATGTCTGTTAAGGTATGTTGATAATTTTATGTATATTTTGTTGCTTTAAGAGTTTTTTACATTTTGAGATTGCTACAAAACGAGAACTGCTGAATTTTGAGAATGCTGTACCGCGAAAAATGCTGAATTCGGCGATGTTTTTTTATTCGGTAAATGTGCGCGAAGCGCTCATACAACTATTGCTGATTGCCACTTTAGGGACTTTCGTTTTTTATGTATATTTTGCTGCTTTAAGAGTTTTTTACGTTTTGAGATTGCTACATAACGAGAACTGCTGAATTTTGAGAATGCTATCCCGCGAGAAATGCTGAATTCGGCGGTGTTTTTTTCGGTAAATGTGCGCGAAGCGCTCATACAAGGATTACTGATTGCCAGTTTAGCGAATTTTGTTTATTATTTGCATTTTATTTTCGTTAACCCAAAACATGCGTATAAACCGGTGTTTGGCGACATTTACTACTTGGCGGAAAGGGGGTTTTCACGCCAAGAAGAATTCCAAGATGGCGGCCGGGGGGAACTTATGACATCTGTTCCGTTTTTCCTGAAGCTAATTATTATTTTTTTTTTAAACTGTCTGCCACATATGATCTTATATATATACTCTACCACCAAAAATTGTTTTATTGAAATCGCTCGAGTACTTTAGAAGTTAATGGAATTTTTAGCTGAAAAGTACAATTTTTCGGAGAGCTAAAAATCTTAGACACTTCCAATTTGTATAAAGTTCTTGCATAGTTTTATCAAACACATAAATTAAAGAAAAGAATATATAAACACTAGGATAAAATTTAGTTACATATCCCCTTAACGCTCGAATTAAATTACGGTTGAAAAAATTCAAATTGCTTATTGGCACCACTTTTATGAAAAAGAAATATTTACCTTATTTAATGACAGGGAAAAACGATACTAAAATATAGTCAATTTTACTATTTTATAAAACTGGTGGGAATCAAACAATTTGAGTAAAAGGCACAGCCCGTGAATATGACGGGAGCGAGAATTAAGGGGTTAAAATAAATGAGTATAAAATGTTAGAGTAAAATTAATGTGAATGGGCGTGGCGTCCCAGTCGCGTGTTTCCTTAAGACACGTTTCAAGGTAGTTGTCAAAAGTCGCGTTTTAAACGGAGTCGCGTATTAAACGTGATTTGTATAATGTTGCATAAACTGAACTAAGATCTATCATTTATATGTTTACAGTTTAAAATTGTGTCTTTTACATACATTTAGATTAAAATTTATTTGTATTCAACTTTAATTCAGTTCTTTTCACAGGACTAATTGGAATGATAACTGAAAATAGATATGGATTCAAACATTTCTTGCATATGGGTAATTCTGAAGTTAAGTGGAAATTTGAGTCCCAATCAATTTTTTTGTACTTTTATGCAAATAACTGTTCAACTAAATAGATAATTTATGAAGGCTAAAACTTGCATTAAAAAATACCTTAGAATAAATTTGAAATTTGAAACTATTTTAATAAATTTAAAGTCTTACTAAATGTCACCTTCATGCTGATTTTACTTTACAACATGAATGTATCACATAAGATAAACGAAAAGAACTGTATAAAATATATTAAGTTAAAAAATGGATATACTTTACTTACTTTTTAAAAGAAAATTTTGAAAATTTATGTTTAAAAGAAATATCAGAAAGACACTTCAGCCCCCAGGATTATAGCTACTTCCATGATATATCAGTTATAGTTATATGAAAATTTACTAGATGGCAGCATAATCTAGAACTTGGAATACAAATTAACTACAGACAGCTACTGATTGGATGGAATATTTCTGAAACATGGTAAGTTGTTACTTCATCTAGTGTTAATTAAAACCTTTTAATTACCATAGTATACTTTAATTGAATGTCAAATCCATGGCCTCATTAATTTTATCAGTATTAAAAATAGCAGAGTTCTGCTGATAAATAGCTTTATTTAACTTTGTATCCAAGTAGCATTATGTTAATGTTGTGCATAGTTTAGAAAATATTAGGCCTAATCTGAGGTATGTCGCCTCCATGCCATTGTTGTATCATGGAGGTGACATTGACCCATGGACATGTGACATTTATTGATGTAAACAATATTTTAAGGGTGCTTAAAGTATATTTTTAACTATTGAAGCTATACTTTTATTTTAGGGATAATTTTATATTAATAAAAATATTTTTTGAAACTCAAAATTTTTAATTCTAAAATATTTAATTTTGTTATAAGTCTGATTTATTAATGCCTTTCAGTATTTCTTTCAATGCAAATTAAATTTTAGATTTAATTAAACTTTATTTTAAAGCCTGGTATTGAATTTCTTCATCTCCTAAACTTAAAAAAAAATAATAATAATAGAACTAAATTTAAATTTTCAGTTTTTCTATGCTAGCCAATTTGATAAATTAAAAAAACACACAAACTATTTGTTATAATTTAATATATTTATGTAATATGGCCACTGTAGAGTAGTCTGCATTCGTATATTTAAAGTGCTGTATTTCTATTTATCTATGAATCTACTTATTTTTATCTAACTGCATTTTTAAATATTTTATTAATTGTATTTTTAAATATTTTTTAATTATCCTGGCTCGAGGGAAAATATTTCTGTAGAAAAGAAAAGAAAACTCAAACGAGAAGCAGAGCAGAAAAGACGGGATAAAATTAAAGGAAATCCAGAATTGTATGAAGAATGTAAGAAAAGGGCACGCAAAAGGTATTACAAGAAGAAAAATAAAAGTTATTTCTCAATTGAGTGAACGACAGAAGCAGGGGCAGATCCAGAGAATCGTTTTTTCTTTTTTTTTTGGGGGGGGGGGGGCGATACCGAGTGACATATAATCAACGTAGTCATAACTTCTGTTGCTCAAATCATTCCGTGCAGTTAATTATTAAATGAATAGGAACAATTTAATGCGATTTGAAAATATTACAGACTCTCGATTATCCGACATCCGATTAACCGAAACACTCGGTTATCCAACACCCTTTTTATATAATCCCGCCCTCTCCTCAAAATATGGTTTATTGTTACTTTTTAGGTCATAAAATTAAAAACGTTATAACAGAATTTATTTATTAAATGTCTTATTTTTTCTTTTTCTTTTTACTCTTGTACTATGGTAATTATTTATCATATTTTTTGTTCTTTTAGTTATAGTGAACAACATTAATAACACAAGCCTGCCATGATTGTGTTTTTTAACTTTTGATAATTGATTTTTGTGTACTTTTTAGCACTGAATCCGAAAATGACCTTCAGTTTTAACCATCAAGTCACGATTTTCGCAAATCGTAAGTTTCAAAGTTAAAAAGTAAAAAATAGCGAAAATCTCACAAAGCAATTTGTCAAAGCCTTAACAAAAGAAAGTAAATGTTTTAAATGCATCTGCGACAAATTTTCCAGCCTTATCAGCCGCCAAAGTAAAAGAGAATACCGAGATGAACCCCATAGAGAGGATTATAAGAAAAGCGGGAAGCAGAGCATGAGCGGTTCAAAGAAACTTCCACGCATGGAATAAAATTATAAAGATTTTAAATACACAATATTTTACATGTTTAACTATAAAAATTCATGTATGAGCAAAAAAATGAATGAATTATTATGAAAAAAAGTTACGTCTATTTTATAGTAGCAGATTGTCGCAATATTTCGACTTCTTAAAAATTTGCGATTTGTGAAAAAAACTGACGTTATGGTGTGGTAAAAAATGAAGGTCATTTTGGGATTCAGCACTAAAAAATACATAAGAACCAATTATAGAAAGCTGAAAAACATAACTATCATATCCATTTTTTAATATCAGATTTCTGAAAGAGGATAATCTCTGAAAAAGGATCCCCTTCAGAAATCTGAAGGGGCCTTAACATCCTTGAAAGTCAAAAATGTCATCTAAGTGGTGTGTATACCTCTTCACAGGCGCGGATCCCAGGAAGGGAGGAGATCGCCCTGATCGCCACCCACCTCTTGGATCAAAAAATATAAATTCACCGATTATCGCAAATTTCGACAAATGCTCGCCGAAAAGAATAATTTTTGTCAATCGTTCGCAGGTAAAAAAATCGCGCAAAAAACGCGAATTTCGTCAAAGGAGTGAGCAAAAAGCGCGAATTTCGTCAAAGGATCGCGCAAAAAAGCGAATTTCGTCAAATGACAACGGAAAAAAACGCGAAATTCGTGAAAGGACCACGAAAAAACGCGAATTTCGTCAAAGAACCACGAAAAAAACGCGAATTTCGTCAAAGGATCGCAGGAAAACGTGAATTTAATCAAAGGGTAGCAGAATAAAACGTGAATTTCGCCAAAGGATCGCAAAAAACGCGAATTTCGCCAAACAATTACGCAAAAAACGCTAAATTCGAGAAATAATCGCGCAAAAAATACGAATTTCGTCAACAGATCTCGGAAAAAATGCTAATTTCGTCAAAGAATCGCGAAAAAAATACGCGAATTTCGTCAAAGGATCACTAAAAAAACGCGAATTTCGTCAAAGGATAGTAGAAAAAACGCGAATTTCGTCAAAGGATCGCAGAAAAAACGCGAATTTCGTCAAAGGATTGCAGAAAAAACGCGAATTGCGTCAAAGAATCGCAGAAAAAAACGTGAATTTTGCCAAAGGATCTAAAAAACGCGAATTTCGCCAAATAATTAAGGAAAGAACGCTAATTTCGCGGAAAAGCGCGCAAAAAATGCGAATTTCGTCAACATCTCGGAAAAAATGCGAATTTCGTCAAAGAATTGCGAAAAAATGCGCGAATTTCGCAAAGGGCAGCGGAAAAAACGCACAATTAGCACCAGGGGGAGATTCTCCTAGGCGCGCATCCATGGGGGTTTCAATCGGGGCGCTCGCCCCCCCCCCCCCCAAGATATAAATCCAACGCTTTTAACGGCAGTTTTCGCGGAATAGACATACAAGCAAACGAAACCAAACACTTTCCGGGTGTCAATGGTAAACCTCACTGAGGTTTCGGCAATTAGTGAACAAAATAGGATTATGTCCTGTCAAAAGGCATATGGCGCCATAATTTTTGACACTATGGGTTGAGGTGGGGGATGATGCCACTTCGTGTACCTTTTGCTGAATCTCTATAACAGAAATTGACAACGTTATGCGGATCTCTTTAAGGTGTTGAAACTTTTCCTTCTTTCAAAGAAGCTGCAATTCTAATTTCTGTATAACGATATTTTTGAGGAGTTCTTTATTGTTTGAGAAAAGAATGGGAATCATAGCAATTTCCAAAGAAAGAAAGAAACAAGAAAAAAAAGGTCCTTTGAAAAATGCAATCATCTTAATGTTTTCTGAAGAAAGCCACTAATGTGTAAAAAATGTCCTGTTATTGCCACCCATATTGGTAAATTTCAAGGGGTATTTGATGAATGAACAAAAAAGGATTATGTCCTAATCCTAGTCAGTTAAAAGCTAAAATGCTTATGGTGTGTTGATTTCTTAAAAACCGACTTGGTAAATTTGTTCTTCCCTTCTTTGCCCCGATCGAACCCCCCCCCCCCCCCTCCCGTGGATGCGCGCTTAGGGAATCTCCTCCTGGTTCTAATTGGCGAAATTCGCGTATTTTTTTCACGATTCTTTTAAGAAATTCGTATTTTTTCAGAGGTCTGTTGACGATATTAGCGTTTTTTGCGCGATTCTTTCGTGAAATTAGTGTTTTTCTGAATTAGTGTTTCGTGAAATCGCGTTTTTATCTGCGATCCTTTGACGAAATTTGCGTTCCTTTGTGGTCCTTTGACGAAATACGCGATTTTTTAACGAAATTCGCATTTTTTCGCCCTTTTTTGACGAAATTTCGCGTTTTTTCGCGATTCATTGACGAAATTTCGCGTTTTTTCGCGATCCTTTGTCGAAATTCGCGTTTTTCGCGATCCTTTGACGAAATTGGGGTTTTTTTGCGCGATCCGTTGAGGAAATTCGCGTTCCTTTTGCGATCCTTTTACCTGCGAACGATTAACGAAATTGATTTTTTTTCAGCGATCATTTTTCGAAATTCGCGATAATCGGTGGATTTATATTATTTTGGGGCACCAGCCCCCCCCAACCCCCGTGGATCCGCGCCTGGACAGAAGCGTGCACAACGAAAGAATTGGGTACAAAGGACAAGGAAAGGTCGAGAGAAGAAAGCAAATAAAAAAAATTTACAGCAAGTTCTTTTAAATTCTAATACACCAGAAACAGATAATGATCCAGAAATTATAAACAATCCTATTGCGAATGTTAAAGATGTGATAGGAAGGCAGGGGCGTCGCCATGGGGGGGTATGGGGGGAGCCTCCCCCCCCCAATATATGTGTAGTTGGGAAATTTGAGCTTAGAGTTGGGAAATTCTAGATTTTTGAGGCATTTTCTTTTTTAAAAGTAATAGTAAAAAAATTACGAATTTTTTATTGTTTTGGTGATTATTTTGAGTACTGCAACAGCAAACAAGTTAAATTAACAAAAGAAATACAAAACGAAATCAGCCACACTCAATCTATCATTGTATTTTCAGTTCTACAAAAATATTGTACATCTACCAGACCTTACTCCTGTCCATCAATAACTGACTAACCAGTTCCTTTATTTCCTCCAAAACTTTGTTCCTTTCTCAAAAATTTCACCCTTCCTCCCCTTCTCCTCCCAAAAGAGAATCCAGCTATTTTAATCCAAATGGATTGCAGCTTCTTTTGAAAATTGGAGATCACTTGTAGCGCAACAGAAAGGAATATAGTAACCTACTTGAAACACAGCTATGGGCAAGAAGATTTGATGAGTTTTCACAACTTTTTTGACTAATTTTGCGATTTTTGGACAATATTTTACTCATTCTCATGATTTTTTTGCCGCAAAAATTAGTTAACCCTTTTCTGCCAAGTAAAAAGCGTTATATGAGCAAATGCGGATATAAGAAGTCGTTAATTTAGATAAATTTGTCACATTTTACTTTTATTTGTGTGCGGAAATATATATCAGTCCTGTTCGTTTATATTCATATGTGTTTATAAAATTTTAAACCAAAAGTCCAGTGTTCTGTGCTTAAAGCTGTTCTAAAAAGTTACTATAAATCTCAGCACGAAGAGACCCTTCATAATAGGAAAAGGGTTTTCGTGCAAGATTTTGGAGCATCTAAAAATCCATTCGAAGATGTAAAAGGTAAAAAATGGACGATTTTAATTTGGAACAGAAATATGACCATGAAAGCAGTCCATCAACTGAAGAAAAATCGACATGCACTGTAACACTGACACGTTGCACTTGAATAAAATTTTGAAGAAATAAAGATTTCCTTACAGACAAGATCACAAACAATTATGAATATTAGGATGTGACTGGAGAAGCTGAGTTCCGAAAGCACCGTAGAAAAATGGTTTCACCAAAGGCAATAGATAAAAATAATAGCACAGCAATGGATATTGATACACATAAGTTTTACAGTAAAGAATTATAAGAAATACAAGAAAATTTCGGGAATTTAGTAATGGGCTTATATGACAATGTTCCCTATATCAAGAGAATATTGCAGCAATGCATTCCATATTTAAATTACAATTGTGCAAGAGAAAAGTTAATAATGTTTCCACCTAGATATGAGAAACCGGATGTACATGACTTGCAGAGTCAAATAGAAATAAACCAAATCCCAACTCACTTAACAAACCTTTTACTTGCAGGAGATGTGCGCCGATAGGGATCGAACCGGAGAACCCACGGTCAGAAAGCGAGATTTTACGTGCCGAGCAAAAGGCTAGCTCAATCGCTTCCTGCGAGAAACTCGTTTTACCGACCGCGCAAGATGGTGTCGCCACAGTACTCCACCCCCAGTGAGAAGAGCATCCCGTTGATGCTGTACGAGCGATGTGCACTCGTGTTGCGTTGGCGGTTGCCAGGTGATGCTGCCGTGCGCATGTGTGTGCCTCCAAAGATGCGCGGCGTGACAGGCTTTGTGCTATGAGAGTTGTCATAGACTTTGCGTGCTGTGAGCGTTTCACAGGCTTTGCTTGTGTGCTGTGATAGTTTCACAGGCTTTGATTGCTGGTTGCGTTTTCAGTGCTGCCATCTGTTGGACTCGAAAGGAGATGATGATGTTTGTGAAGGTACGTGTTCATTTGCCCAAGGTCACCAATGCAGGCTTTGGGCGCCGATAGGGATCGAACCGGAGAACCCACGGTCAGAAAGCGAGATCTTACGTGCCGAGCAAGGCTAGCTCTATCGCTTCCTGCGAGAAACTCGTTTTACCGACCGCGCAAGATGGCGTCGCCACATACTCATGCCATGAAATTCAAAGACTATTTGGGTCATGCCGTCAAACTATATACTCGTACCTTAACATTCACAGCAGCTTATCTGTATTGGCGTTGTATCTAATGAAAGAATCTTTAGACAAATAAAAATTTTAAAAATATATATTGCAAGCTACAGTGAGGGATGACAGACTTGACAGCCTAATGCTTTTAAGATATGAAAGTGAAATAGGGATTTTTATTAAACTAAGTGATGTTATTAACAGGTGGGCTTTTTTGAAGACCACAAGAATTAATGAAAACTAGTCGGATGTGCCAATCCCAAAATTTACTTCTACTCCATACATGTTAATGCCTCAAAATTTACAATCACCGTGCCAAAATTAAATGATGATTCTTTGCCTATAATAACAAACTCTGAAGATATAGATTTGTTGAATTGTGTGCATTTAAAAAGGAGATATAAGCATAGTATTTTTCAAAGAATGAATTTTGGCACTTAGACTCTTAGATGTCTGCAACCAAAATTCCTTACTCAAAAGTGCACAAAAGCGATAGCTTTGGACAGTATAGACCCAAGCCTAATAAGGATCTATTTATGTGGAAGTGCTACTTATGTGGAATATGAAGTTTGACTAAATTCCGTGCATTAGTTTTTGAGATACAGCTATCGCAAAATCGTGAAAAATGCTGCATAGCAGCGCCACCTGCTATATGATATACATAAAAAGCTAATCTGTATCAAATTATGTCAAAGTTTAACAAAATATGATGTTTGATCAAATTCCGTGCAATAGTTTTTGAAATATAATTATCACTAAAATCATGTAAATCGTAAAAATGCCGCATAGCAGTGCCACCTGTTGGACGATTTACACCAAAAACAAATTAGCACCAATTTTTATCGAGGTACAGTCAAACCTCATTAACACGAACTGTTTCCGATTGCCTCGTCTAGTTGTATGAAATGTAGTTAAGTTCCGATAACACGAACTACTTTTAATACGAACAAAAAAAGTTTCCCCTTGAGTGTTCGCGTTAACGAGGTTCGACTGTATAAGTGAATCTCTAAAGTTTTATTAAATTTCGTGTATTAGTTCTTGTGTTAGAGCGCCCACAATAATTGTATCACATATAGACACACAGATATTTTCTAAAAACAGTTGAATCGTGTTCAGGACTTAATAAAACGTATAAATCAGTCTAAAACCGGAAGTCGAATTTTTTCACGAATCCAATACTTTCTTCTTGTAAAGATAGAAGAAAGTAAAAAGCGTATTTATTTTTTTAATAAACAAACCCATAATTAGAATTTTTATGTTTTCAGATTCAGAATTTTTCTTTGGAAAGGAATTTTTTTTATGCAGAAGTATCATTATAATTATTACACACGTTGTGTATATCATTTTAGTCGAAAATTGGAGCAATTTGTTTCAAGTTGGGAAAATTTCGAATTCTCCCCCCCGAAAAATTATCTGTGGCTACGCCCCTGTAGGAAGGGCAGGTACCAGTCGGGTAAAAAGTGGTCGAAAAATTGTTAACAGAAACAAAACAAGGGCATATCTACTTATACATATAAAATCCAAACGGAAATTTCGTTCCGAACCCCTATATTTCGAGTTCTTCTGCATGGATTTTGACGGAACTTACACTGTTAGATATCGTTTCAGGAAAGGTTTTAAGCTATAACGCATCGTTCTACGTAGATTAGTTATAGGCTTATGACGGAAAGTTCTGTTATCTTCGGCGAAAGGGTTACCAATATTTAATTGGCGATAAATTTCGTTGATAAATGAATTGAAATGGCTGTACATCTCGGAAAAAGATTGTTACTAATTTTATTTAAAAGAAAAAAAAAAGAGAGAAAATGAAAAACAGTTTTGACGTGTGGTAATGTTATAAAACGAAAATATCGAATTTAAACATGAAAGGGAATGTTCGTAATGCTCAAAAATTTATTCAATATGAAATAGTGCAGTTTTAAACTATATTTGGCAATTTATCTCTTGCGTCAGGTTAATAAAAATGCATCAGAAAATTTGATAAGATAATATCTGAGTGACAATTTTGTTTTTTTTTTTTTTGTTTTTTTATTGAACTCATCCATCATGTGACTTGCAGAATAAACTAGCAGATGTAATTATAAAAATTACGGTACTTGTGAGTTACATATTGTATGTTTATTTGCAATTTCATTTTATCGCCAAACGATTTAATTTTAAGTCCAAAATGCATAATCAGTTCGAGCGACGTTCACAATATTGGTTATTTTTCAAGTAGACGACTGCATTTTTTGAAAGAATCTAATTCTACTTATGTATATGTATATATATATATATATATATATAATTGAAATGGAAATTTCATTCCGGCTGCTTAGAACTCGAGCTCTGCTGAACTTACACTGATAGATAGGTAATTTTTCGAGGAAGGATTCAGTACATAACACGTCATTCTACGTTGCTTGGTATCGAATTATGGTTTAAAGTTCTTTAATGAGATGAACCTGATAATGAAAAATTAGCCTTTTTACAAGATTCTGCCGAATGTATTTCGATGTAATTTGGACTGTTAATTAGATAATTTTCCAGGGAAGTTTTCGGTGCACAACATGTCCTTTTACTTTGCTGAGCCGTACAATTTTAGGGAAAACAGTTTTAGTTTTGTAATCTGGTGAACTCAATCATCACAATTTAGTCTTTATAAAAAGTTATAATAAATGGTTTTTGATAAAATTTGCATTGTTATTTTGGCAATTTTTCAGAGTTTTTTTAGTATATAATATATTGTTCAACACTGTTTAGTCATAGAGCAATGGGGTATATTCTGTAATTTTCCAATGTAGGGGCCCTTTGCAAGGTGGCAGAAATGGGCTTGGCGAGAGAAGAAAAGTTTTCATGAATATTTTCTGTTCAATAATTATATAATTTATTTACTATAAAGAAGACATTTAACTTCTTTTTATATAAAAACAGAAATAAATTGTATATAAATAACAAAAATATTAATATTCATAAATAAAAAGTTTATATATAGGAATACATATTTTAAAAAGCATAAAAGTTCATTTTATTTGTTTTCATAGCTGTTCATATCATTTGGCCACAAATCTCACTTTCTGAAGCCCGAATTGCGCAAAGTCTTTTAACATCTAACAGTACCTATTGATCTTAAAATCAGGGAATTTGGAAAGTAGATGTAGTTTGTAAAGTATGCATTAATTAAGGAGATAAATTACGTAATCGAGTACACGGACAATTGGCATATTTGGTACCGATAAGTTACATAATTGGGTCTATAGACAATTGGCTTATATTACCAGGCGTGGTTTGGCGCACAATTAACTTAGGAAAAGGTTTAAATTGATTCTGTGCTTTTAAAGCGGACCTATTCTATAACCGAATTTACACAGAATTGGTGCAATTTGGGAGAAAGTTTTTTTGGAGACCTTTTGCTACTTTTACGTTATACCAAACCACACCAAAATTTATGCTATTGCGCCATTTATTTCAATCCTAAACTTGCAAAGGTTTTTTGGTACTTTTCCAGTATAGGGATCTTGGCGAAATAGAGAAAATAGCCTTGGCGGAGAAGGAAATTTGGCAACATATTTTCTGGCAACCTATTCACTGTTCCATTTCAATACACAAGCAATTTTTTTTCTATGTTTATACACTTTATTTAACATAAAGTTGCTATTTATCTAATATTATATAAAAACAGAAGTATTTTGTATATAAAAAACATTAATAATATACATATATAAATAAACAAAAAATTTCATCAAGTTTGTTTTCTTAACTGTTTATATCAATTGGCAACAAATCTCACTTTCTGATGCCCGAATCGCGCCAAGCTGTTTAAAATAAATGCCAAGGCGCCTATAGTTGAAAAATACCAAATTTTTATTGCAAACCGTGCCAAACATTATGGCTTGCTATTTATTGAACGCGAATTTCTTTTGGCTTTAATTATTATTTAACCGTAGCTATGCAAAAAATTTTAATTCACAATTTTTTGAAATTGAAAGTATTTTTTATTATTAAGTAAAATTAACTTATAACTTCATATTTCGCTGATTAAAAAATGGAAATGTTTACTACAGCGCTAAGAGACACTTTGAATTTCATGTGCGCAGTTTAAATGACGATTTTGAAAAAAAAAAAATTATTTTATACTATAGGAATTTACACCAGATTGGTTCGTTTTACCGAGAATGTTTTGGTACAGAATAAAATACACTTGTTGTATAATCGTATATTCTTATACAACTATCTACTTCTGCTTCTACTTACAGTATATGGCCAAAGGTGACCGGTCACTTGCAACTTTAGACGTTTTGTCAAATATCTAGACAAATACATGAGGAATCAACCTGAAACTGCAGGTGTGTAAACAGTATAGTATAAGTCATATATTTCGGTGAAGATTTTTTTCCGAAACCCCATAGGGGACCGTCAACATATTGAAAAAGAACGAATATCTTTTGGATAACCCTGTAAAAACTAATGTAGCAAAAGCGTTCAAACTCTAGATTATTAATAAGTGGCTTATTGTAATATACTGTGTTCATTTTTATGAGGATAGCATGTATACTCGTAGAGAAATTAAGTTTTTTATAAAAACAGTCCCAAATTTCGCCAAGTTTTTTCTTATATATTTTCAGAATTCTGAATATAAAAAAAAGTTCTTTTCAGAAAATATGACAAACAGCATTATACACAATACCCTGCAATCAGAATGAAAAATAATAAAAATTGTATGAAAAATGAGCAGGTTTACTAAATAATGGTTCACTGCGCATGCTCGAACGTAATCAAAATATAATTTGCGTAATGTGTTAGCTAAATGTATAGAGCAACTTTTATAAAAGTCTCAAAAACATAGTTTAAAAAGTCTGATAATAATCGTTTATAGAATAAGCTCAAAGTCCGTCATTCCTAAAAGGAAGCAAAAAGATGAGGGGCTGTATCCAAATACAGTAGTACGTGCAATATTGTGGATGCTATATTAGCACTAATCAATGGATATATGGATACAACCCTCATCTTTTTGCTTCATTTTGGGAACAATGGATTTTGAGCTTATTCTATAAACGATTATTATCAGACTTTTCAAACTATGTTTTTGAGACTTTTACGAAAGTTGCTCTGTACATTTAGCTAACACATTATGCACATTATATTTTGATTGCATTTGCACATGCGCAGTGAAACGTTTTTTAGTAAACCTGCTCATTTTTCATCCAATTTTTATTATTTTTTAATTCTGATAGCAGGGTATTGTGTACAATGCTGTTTGTCATATTTTCTGAAAAGACCTTTTTTTTATATTAACCCTTAAATGCCTGACTTTTCAAAAATCATTGTAATAATGTTTTTCGGCTTTCATTTTTTAAATAAATCATGGGAAAAATACTTAAAAAAATCATATTTTGTTTTAAGTACGGTTTACGGCTAAAAAATAGTTTGTTACTATTCGGCAATACTGGTCATTAATTTAAAAAATAATTTTCCTTGATAAAATTCTATAATATTAAACACACAAGAATTTTAGGAACTATAATAAGAAATAAATTTTACTTGCTCACTGCAGGCCAAAATAGGATATTTCGCAAGCTTCCAAGTAAACCAAAAAGAACAAGTAGCAACAATTGAAAAAATAAATCTATCTTTATTCTTAAACAGCACAAGTGTTGTCATCTACATGTTGAAAATCGATTTAATAATATTTTCAGATTGTATTTTATTGGCAGCATTAGACATTATAGCTTCAATATTATTCTAATAGTATTTTAGGTCCTAAATTGGGTATGTTGCCGAAAAGCAACACCTGGCATTTAAGGCTTAAGAACTTTTCAAATTATAAGCAAAAAACTGGCGAAATTTGAGACTGTTTTTATAAAAACCTTAATTTATCTACGAGTATACATGCTATCCTCATAAAAATGAACACAGTATATTACAATAAGCCACTTATTAATAATCTCGAGTTTGAACGCTTTTGCTACATTAGTTTTTACAGGGTTATTCAAAAGATATTCGTTCTTTTTCAATTTGTTGACGGTCCCCTATGGGGTTTCAGGAAAAGTCTTCGCGGAAATATATGACCTATACTATACTGTTTACAAACATGCAGTTTCAGGTTAATTCCTCATGTATTTTTCTAGATATTTAACAAAACATCTAAAATCGCAAGTGACCGGACACCTTTGGCCATATAGTATATATATACGAATATACGAGAGAAAAATGCAAATGGGAAATTCGTCCTGGCTGCATATAATTTGAGCTCACCTGAATGGATTTTGATGAGAATCGAAATGATAGTTAGATAATTTTTCAGGGAAGATTTTAGCATACAACATATCGTTCTACGTTGCTTATACATAGAATTATGTTTTAAAGTTATATAATCAGACGAACCCGATTATGAAAGATTAGCCTTTTTTAAAGATTCAGCCGAATGTATTTCGATTGAATTTGCATTGTTAGTTAGATAATTTTTTCATTCCTTCTGCATTGCTTAATAATAGAGATGTGGTGGAAAGTTCTATAATCAGTTGAACCCGATTATGAAAGTTTGGTATTTTTAAAAAGTTCTACAGAACGGATTTTGATAGGAATTCCATTGTTAGTTAGATACCTATTCAGATATGGTTTTAGTTTTTTGCATATTGTTCTACTTTGCTTAGTCATAAAGTAATGTCGGAAAGTTCCATAATCATATGAAACCGATTATGAAAGATTAGACTTTTCAAAAAGTTCTAGATGGCGGATATTGATTGGCTTTGTTGATTAGACAATGTTTGGAGGGGTTTTAGTTTATTCCGTATCATTCTACGTTGCTTAGTTATAGAATTATTGGGGAAAGTTCTATAATCAGTTGGACCTCAATATGAAAGATCAGCCTTTAAAAAAAGTTTTACTGGATGGATTTTATCAGTTTGTTTGTTTGCATTATTAGTTAAATAATTTTTCAAGGTTTATTTTGTTATACTGCATATTGTATTATCATTCTTTTCCAAATCCTACTGTGATTGATCAACTAAAAACGTTAAGACCTTAATAGCTGAAAATTTGTCTGCACATTATAAAATATAATAGCACAATGGCGTTCATATCGTTTTCAGCAGTGCGAAAGGACATTCCAGGTAAGTTTCCATATTGCTTTAAATCCCAATGTCAAATTCACTGATACATTTTGTTTGATTCAAGTTTGTTTGGATAAACAGACCAGCGTAGCGGGCATAGCCTGCTAGTTAAAAAATAAAATTGCTTAAAAAAGAGCTTAAAAATGTTATGAAAAGTTGAAATATAAAAGATAAAAAGATTATTATAAGAAAAGATATCAACGCATCACAAGTAAAAGAAAAAAATTAAACAATTAAACAGTCCAAAGAAAAGGTACAGAAGATATTGGAAGGTGAAAATATTTCTCCTAAAGTCGGAAATGCCTGGAATTCAGAGTCTCAAAAGTCAAAGAAAGCCTTTGGACTTGTCCTTTCTGAAAAAATAATAAAGAAGTAGGGCAATATGCACAAGATTTCAGTTAGGTACTGTTAATCTGTATTTAGCAAATGTGACCTCAGTTGAAGATTACATAGAAGTTCAATTTATGCAAAGATGTTCGGGATGCAAGAACAAATTTGTTTTCAGTAAAGAGCAAGAAGTAATCATAAGGTATGAAAAATAAAATTATGTGGTTGAAACAGCCGAAAGTGAACAATCGGTTACAATATATCTTTGATTTAATCCCTCAAAACTGCAATATTATTTAATAAAAAATTAAATTTGAGCTTTGTTCTTTTTTAACATATATTGTAATCCAGTTTTTGTTTTGATGTGTTATTTGACTTTCTGTATTACACCTCTTAAACAATAAAACAACCCGATATCGCAACCATAAATGTTTTCCAATGCAGTAAATGGACAATAAAACTTATATTCATCATTATTATTAAAGGTTGTCACCTCCATGTTTATATGAAAAATGAAATTTAATTTTAAATTTAAAAAATTTTATCCTTGACCTCTAATCATGATTTATTTATCTCTAAAATCTTAAGAAAGTGTTGGAAACACAATTTAAACGCGACAATTTAAACTTTTATTTTTTACAAATTACCAAAGTGAAATTTCCACTTAATTTCAGAACTAGCCATATATATTCCTGCTAGACAATTTTTTTAACACAAAGAAAAAATACTAAATCTTTGAAGCACAATCCAGTAATTAAAATCATATTTTGTACTTGTGATAATGAGTACCATTATAACACTGGTCAACAGTGTTTTTGTTGTCGAACTAAAATTAGCTGATTCTAGATCAGTTTTTGGCGCTGATTCCGAATATGCCTTCCGTTTATCTCTACGTGGTCCAGGTTTTGAGAAATTTGCATATTTAAATTTATGCAAATTTATGCTTTTTTGTGCTATTTTATGCAAATTTTAGATACAATATATGTCACATCTAATTACGTTTTCTAGATAATGACTACTTGACTATTTCCTTCAGATAAATGTCACGATTTATATATTCTTAACATTTATTTATCAGTTATTAAGCTTAATTTGCATATTTTTGAATGGTGTAATGTTTACATCACTATCAACTTTAAAATAGTTGCCACAGAATTGACGTAATGTTTTTCTAGACTAGATTTTTATGTTCATTTCAAATCTGCAGTCTGTTTTCTTATGTCATGTCTAGTTTTTGAGTAAGATGAATTTCTGCTTTTGCACGGCATTAACACAGATTTTGTATAAGATGCTTTTTAGGGGTGTGTAATTCATTGACGAGAAGGTGAACAGGGTCAGATTCATATCAGAGACATAAACAAAAATTTATATAATCGAAAAAAATAAAATAAGTAGCAGAATCTATCCTAACTAGCTGAAGTTTATCATACAAAGTATCATAAAAAGCTATTTCTGGCTTTTTTGATCAAAAATTAAAATTTCACTTTTTTCAAAAACTAGACGTGATAGAAGAAAACAGATACACGATTTGAAATCAGCTCAAAAAACTGGTTTAGAAACATATTAGCGTACTCGTGTGGCAGAAATATTTGAACGTCAAGAAACATTATTAGAAAAACATGAAAAATATGCAGATTAGGTACAATATTTCACAGTCACATGTCAGTATAATCTCAGAAACAACGTTTTTGTGAAGTAAATTAGGTAGTAATAAATAAAACAAAAAACCCTGTCTGATATTGTTTTATACCATAAATTTGCAAATAATTGTATAAAATTTACTAAATTTGCATAAATTGAAATATGCAAATATCTCTCAAACTTGACGTGCTGGAGTAAATCTAAAACTAGATTCGGAACCAGCACAAAAAACCGCATAAAAAGCAACTAATTTCTGTTTTACAACAGAGCAAAAGTCCAAATTTGTTGACCAGTGTAATCCGTCCTTCATCTACTATATATATGAAATACAAATAGGAATATCGTTCGGCTGCTAATAACTGGAGTCCTGCAGAATGGACTATGATGGGACTTGCGCTGTTAGTCAGATAATTTTTAGAGAAGGTTTTATCCTATAATATATCATTATACATTGTTTAATTACGGAATTATGCAGGAAATTTCTATAATCAGATGAACCTTATGATGAAAGGTTAGACATTTTAAATGATCCTGCCGAATGGACTTCGATGGAACTGTTAGTTAGATAATTTTTCAGGAAAGGTTTCTATGTCGCGTAATTAAAGAACTATGGGGATAGTTCTACTGGATGGATTTTCATGAGATTTACATTGCATTGTTTGTTACATAATATTTCAGATGATTTTAGTATACTGAAATTATTTTAGTATACTGAATATCGTTCTTTACAAAATTCTACTATAAATAATAAATTTAAAGAGTTGGTCCTTAATGGCTTAAATTTTGTCTCCTACATTAGAAAATATAATAGCGCGATGGCGTTCTTATCATTTTCGGAAATGCGGAAGGACATTGCAGGTAAAAGTCCATATATTGCTTTAAAACACAAGGTCAAATTCAGCGATACATTTCATTTTATTCAAAGTTCGTTGGCAGAAACCGACAAGCGTAGCGGCCAAAGCCTCCTAGTTTTTAATATAATAACAAAAAAATGTTCTTATAAACTACTCTTTCTGTAAAAAATATTGTAAACATAGTAAAAAGTAAAGGAAACATAAAAGAATATACAACCGCATTCGTATTTGTTTCCTCTTTACAAGATTTTTTTCACCTATAATATGCATTATAAAATATAGTAGTCATGTAACATACATTTACAACATCACAAACAACAGGTATAATCATCTTTAACCATAATAATTTTTATGACGTATCTGAATATCCACAATTCGTCTATCTCTCTCTGCAACAGTAAAAGTACACACAAAGCTAAAGACAAGGAATGTTAGGACGTGGGATCAGACAAGTATTCCAGTGTTTCTAATTTAGCGGGGTTTTTTTTTATTCAAAAACCTACCACTATTTCCAATTAGTAATGTTCGTCTTAATTAATCTGTTATTAAGTAAAATAAATATTACTATTCGGAAACTGTTTTTTATCTGTAAAAAAAACGTTAAAGGGGGCAACACTAGAAAAGAAAAAAAGGCATTAGCGTCTTAACCATAATTTTTTTTTTTTTTTTTTTTTTTTTTTTTGCTTTAAAGGACAGGAAGAGTATCGCGTATTAGGCTGGATCGCGTCATAACCGTTCGGTTATTAACTTGGTATTTTTGCATTAGCCTTATGGTAGACGTTCATGGGATCGGAAAAAAATCGCATATTAAGCGAGATCGCGTATTAACCAAGAGCGTCTTAACCGGGTCCGACTGTAGCTATCGAATTGGTGAACATACCGTCACAAAAATGGAGTAACTTAATTATCATCTTTAGAGAAACTTTGTTAAAAATTACAAAAAAATAAAGATTTCAGAATAATTTAAATTTTTAAATTCTGAGATCATATATGACATTCTTGGATTCGTGCATATAATTTGTGTTAATTTCATCTCATTGCATTCCAAATTTATGAGGTGGAGTTGTGAAACATAGATAGTGATATTTTAAAGTAATTAGATGCATGAAAATTGTTTGACCAAATAAATATTTATTTGGCTTATTGTATTTCTTTTTCTAATATATTTGTTAATGAAGTTTTAAGAAGCGTAAATTTAATTTAAAAACCAACTTTTGAAAAGTATAAAAAAAAAATGAAAGTTGTGACTAAAAAATGGTGTGATATCAAATTTCCAAGCTCATATTATGGTACTTTTTTAACATTTTCACTAAAAAATTTACCATTTGTAAGTCGAGAGCTTTCGAATATGTTGATAGAAATCCTTTTCTCCTGTATTAAATATATCATAACGTGTTTCTAAAAAATCAAATGTTTTAAAATTATGCATGATGGTCTTGGCGGCCATTTTTCTATATTTTACACAAGCTTCTATGTACCCAAATCCATAGTTAAAATCCAAAATTCGAAACTGTTACTTAAGCAGAAATTTTAAGCTTTTCCTTTACGGACTTGTATTCGGATGTCTTCATATAATAGTGACTTATCTAAAGGATTCATCTTGTGTTTTATTCCTAGAGTAATTAGTCATTTAAAAGCAATAAAAGTCAATTTCTTTTCTCAAAATATCAGTCTTTTTCAATTTATTTCCTTTTCTAATAAATTTGTTAATAAAGTTTTAAGAAACGTAAATTTAATAATCGTTTCATTCAAAATTTTTGAATTAAGAAAAAATTAAATATTTCCTTGAGAGTTAATGACATTTTTTGAACAAATTCAATATATTTTTTTTAATTTCTTTTTGAAGCTAAGATTTTAATAATCTGAAAACTTAATCATCGTAAAGAGAGGCCTTCATACATACTAATTTAAATATTCACAAGTATAATTTACGTCGACGTAAATACATTTCGTAAAGGGAAAATATTCTTGCCTTGCCATTCTGCTCGCAGAATATTCAAATAAACTGAATATATTAACATAAATGACTTTATATAAAGATCTTATTTAAATAAAATATTAAATAATTCATACTTTTTCTTGGAAACTGCATTGATTTTGATCAAATGAAACCTTAAGAGGTTTATTTAAAACGCAAGAATTTATGTCCTCGAAATTTGAATTAAAATAATATCCGTTGAAAGATATTTCCTTCGAAAGAGTCTAAAGCATTTGGCGCATAAAATAACGGAACTTTTTCAAGCGACTTTAACAAAAGGAGCTTCTATTTTTCATCGCTGTGTATGTATGTGTGTATGTCCGGTAAAAAGAATCATATCGTATAGTGCAGAGGTTCGCACCCTTTGCTGGTTAAGCGGGATAAGCGGAGCCCTAAGGGCCCCGCTTAACCTTTAGGAAAATAAAAGGAAACTAGGCTAGCGGGAACTCATTGTCGTTCCTTCTAAATTGAAGAGGTTCAAAAAACAGTTGACGCATACGCAATTGTCTCGAATTTGAGATTTGATCTTACAGAAATAGTTTTGCGTTTTAATATTTGACACTTTACTTTTTCAAAGAAGCAGTAAACTTAACATGCTAGTTTCCCAATCTTCGTGTGTAACTATTGGCAATTCATAAGACGGATATAACTTTTAGCTTCAAATTACTGTGTATCCTCTGTATGTAATAGGACCAAAACAATATGGCATTCCCGAAATAAATCGTATCTAACTCTTAATATCGACACAGTAAATTTTTTAATTGTTAATAATCCTGAAAGAGCCAAATAATATTAACTTTGGGAAAGAAAGAAAAGCTAGTATACGGTAAGATCAAATAGCAGGCGAACTTAAAACAAATTCTACCTGTGATGTGATAGTTCAACTGAGCGAGTATCTTTGCGCATGTGCAGCGCGTCGCTCCAAAGGCAGATTTGTACTTATATACTGCGCATACGGAACTGTAGAATTTTAATTTAAAATTACGGCTAATTAATAAAATATTTCAACAAACGAATGGACGATAACAAATCTGTGGCCAAATATCTTTCGTTTAAAAAAAGATTGGTGTAATTTGATGCAGTAGTTTCTTCTCACGGACTGTCGAAAGAAAACTCTTAGCGTTTTAAATATATAGATTTGAATGAAACCACCACACTTCTAGCAATTTTTTTTCTTTTTCTTTACGTGTACAGATTTTATTATTACAAATATTTTTAACACTTTCCAACATAGTTGAAAAGTGTTTATGAATTCGGTTTGTCTGTCTGTCCGTACTCTAACTCGTGTAAATATAGTCCGATTGTCATGAAATTAATATATGTTATTGATGTTTACTATGGCGTGGTCTGTAATGAAAATTCAATCTGTAGCATTTACGGTTCATTTACAGGAACACCCAAAAAATTTCCGCTACATTACGGTCTATGGGGAGAAATTGTTTCCGGCGTATTTTAATGATATTATACTATTTTAAACATATTGAAATTGATGTATATCCCTGAATTCCACTACGATCACATTAGAACAGGGCATTCATAGCATTTTTTATTCATTTACAGGGCCACACAAAAGAAATCGGTTACAGTACAGTACTGTCTTTGAGAAAGAATTGCTGAGAAAGGTTTTGCTACAGAACGTGGTGAGCATAGAATTTATCGTTCATTTGCAGGGACATAAAAAAGAATTTCGTTACAGAAGAAAATAAACAATAATTGAACTATTGAAGCCTACGAACAATAATTGCTGGAAGTGCGTTTTCGATTGTAGTGTTTTTTAATTTAATTATTTTTCTTGGTGTGTATAAATTCTATAGATCATATACGGGACAGCACAAAAGTTTTCAACAACATCCGTTTATTGGTGGAAATTGCTGAATCGAAATTTTCAACTGTGCTATGTGTTTAACTGAACTAACTTTTAGCATACGATGTAGCATACATACTTATCTATAGATCATATACAAGGCTGCCCAAAAAAAATTTATATTTTCCGGCTATTCATGGTAATAGCAGGATTGGGTTCCCAAATGCATTATGTGTTTTACAAATACAGTCGAACCTCGTTATCCCGACACTCTAATGACCAGAAAAAGTGTCGTCATAAGCGGAGTGTCGCTGTAACCGGAGTTAGAGGGAAAATGTTTATAAAAAGCTGTATTTTTAATTACCTTAAGACAATTTTAAATTCATAACTGTTCTTACAGTTTTAAACATTGAAACATTATTATTATACGTATATATATAATTATACAAAATAAACACAAAAACAAAATTGAAAAGAATAAAAATCAGATATATGATGACTTGTTTTGTTATTGTTACATGAAATATTGATGAATTAAGGTTTGCTTATCCCTAGATGTGCTTCATACTATTCTTTTTTCAATGTCATCAATGAATTGTAATCAGTATTCGATGTTTCAGAAATGGATGTTAGATCATTTTCGATCATCAATGCAATGCAATGCTTTGGTTTTAGTCGGATGAAAAATGCCGTGTAACCACAAGAAAACGCCGTGACCAGAACTAAAAAACCGCGAGTACACTGATACGTCTATCTGGAGCTTAAGTGGGTCATTCATATTGTGTGGAGTTTTTTTATTCACATAAAGGATTGAAGTAAATTTTCTCAATGGATATTTTAGACACTTTTGTGAAAAGTTTGGTTAAGTAAAAGATGGATTATGAATAATAGACAATTCTTTTAAACCGTCGGGATATACGGAGTTGGAAATTATTCAACGACGCAAAATCCGGAGTTTGTTTACATTAAAATCATATGCAAGAAATCGGGACATTGAAAAACTGACGTGATAAGCGGAGAGACGTGAAAACCGGGTGTCGGGATAACGAGGTCCGACTGTATCATCTTTCACCTTAGAAAAATCTGAAGTTTTGTTAAAGTATTCTGAATGTGTTGGAAAGTAATTCATAATTTATGCCTTACGCATGATTTTTTGCTTTTGTTATAAAATGAAGACTTTTAATAAACGCATTTTTATTTTCTTTCAAGAATTTCCACTTAAAATCTTAATTTATGCTACCACTCTATATTTATTTTTCCGCACAAAAAAAACGATAAATGTAGAAACAAAATGCAGATTTAATCCTTTCAAGGGCAGTTATATGTTTATTAAACCACTTAATTTTAACTCAAAGTGCCAGAATGGTACCAGAATTTTCGTTCAATAAAATTTCTGTTCATTGTGTGTCTGAAATAGAGCCTTTTCATATTCCTAAATACAATTGTTCGTAAATTTCGGTGTCAGTACTTCATTTCAACATTTTAGTAATGGAAGTGTCTTGCACCTGAAAGGGTTTTAAAGTAAGAAAGCGAGAAACTGCATTCCGAATGAAAATTTTAAAATTTGAATTTCTCATCTCCTCTCGGTGTGATTAGCGATTAAGAGAAAACCAATAACTCCAAATATCATCCGAAACTGCGTGACCATTACAGAAGAAACCATCGTGACATGAAAAATAAGCAGCCTGATTTTTTATGAAAAGCATTGAAATGCATGCTTAAAAAAAAACTAAAAAATAAATTAAATAATTATAGCACACCACTTGTTAAAACCAATGATGAAAAAAACTTAGAAGCTTCCTACCTGATAATTTAGCGGGCTAGTTGTGTTGTTGAAGCTCATATAATTGTAGAGACCCTTAATAAAGCTTGTACAATCAATATCTTCAAAAATTTGCTTCGTGAAAAGTTGTTAATTTAGTGTCCAATATCCTTTGTCAAATAAATATTCCTTTTGTCAAATAACTTTTTGCTAGAAAAATCAACAATATGACATGGTGACAGTAAATAAACATTTCAGAGGCGCTAAATTAACAATACAAATTGATAAATCTACTGAAGTCGCTTGATAAGTAGTTTTATTACTATTTTTTCATTACATAATACTTACAAAGTTCAATGTTGTTTGAAGTCCACTTCGAACCAACACACTACGGAAAGCGAAGTATTTTTGGATGAATACTTATCATCATCAAATGGAATACCTTGGAAAATCTATGCACATGTATGCACTGTTGGTACGGCGAAAGCAATGATGGATCACAATACTGGAGCCATTGAAAAATTTAAAGATAAGGCAAAGCGTTGAAGTAACATCTATTGCTCTCTTTATAAGCACGTATTATTCTCGAGAAAATGTCCTCTGAACTTATGACAATGTTGCATGGTGCCAAGGCCATCGCCAAAGGTTGGGGGGGGGGGGGATTCACCAGGGTTTGATCTACCTCCAAAATTTCTATCCATATGACTATAAATATGCCAATAAGCATACCAGCAAAACGGCTACGATTCAAAAACAAAACGAAATTGATGCTAACATTTTTTATTGTTTTGATTTCATGAGCACATTTTAAAAATGAGTAAATGTCAAGGTAGTTTATTAAATTCATGTGAATTTTTTGGAATGCGGCCCTGTAAATTTGGAGTTTCATTGCTATCAAATAAAATTGCTAACAGAGCCTGGTACAGATTATTCAACTTCTGATAATGCGCTCAATCTTGCTTCTTGCACGAATGCAGCATTAAGAATACAACTTTATTTCCAAATATTCACAAACTTTCAAAAAGTTTGACAAATTAAGCCGTTTTGTTTTATTCTTCAAAATATGTTTCAGACGATAAAATATCTATAAAAACTCCAGAAAACATTAAATTGTTTGACGCTAATACGAATACATCGGTGAAACAACATGAGCATAAATAAGATTTTAAATTTATTTGTAATGAAGATGATTAAAAGATTAAATTCTTTTGTAATTATACTAAGTTCGATTATATTGAAATATTCGAATTCATAATGAAATTTAATTAGCCTTTTGATATTGGCCTCTATTCAATTAGTGAAAAAAGAAAAGAATCGAAATTAAGACAATAAGAGTAGAAAATTTTAAGTGTACAAATCTCCCTTCGAAATATTTCTCTGGCTACGGCCTTGTATGATGCGATTAAAATAATAAACTATATACAATAACGACCTCTTAAAAACAAAGTTTTCAGACTTGCGTGTGAAGTTATTGAAAGTTAGAATCCGTCCCACTCCTCTTGCATACTGTAGTAAGATGATTATGTCCAGGAAGAGCATTTACACATTTGATGGAGTTGCGTATAGATGTGACATTGATGGATCATAACTATCAACTGGCAACATTTTTAATAATTAAGGCTGTGTGTGTAATATGTGCGTATTTGGACGACATGTTTGGCAAAATGAATAACCCCTTGAGGGGCGGTGGGATATATTATAGCCCACCTAAGTTTAATCAAGATTAGCACCGGAAACTTTTAATTAAATTTTATTTATATAAGTTTGGAGGTAAAAAAGTTGTAAAATTGCTTTTCCGTTTTTTTAATTGCAATTTTTCGAAGATTCCGGTGTGAGTTCAACATTACAGGAACACAATCACTTGCCCTTCAAAGGGTTAAATGATTCTGACAATGCAATGAAAATCTGTCACAGTTTTCGATGGATTTGCCAAAAGTGTCTTCTTTAAAAATGAAACGTGTATTAGTTAGGTCGTGAGGTAAAGGCAGGTATTGATTACTTTCTTTTTCCTAATAAACAATTAAATTTAAAAAATCAAAAAACCCGACTGCGTAAAAAGCGAACTAATTAATTATTTCTGATCAATGGGAAACTATTTTTATTTCTATTCCTACTATTAGCTCACATTCTCGCTATATATATCTTGTTCAAATTTCCAATCGTTAATAAAATACTTATTATTCATCCAATCAAGATCAAATAAATTTTTTAAAACTTGTACTGGATGACACTTGATATTAATCCAGTTTTTTTTTCAAATATTAATTCATTAATTAAATCAAATTAATTAATTTTCAATAAATCGAGAGAGCCCTCTTCTTGATCAAGGCATTTTAAGCGCCACTCAATAGGAAAGAAGAATGGAGAAAAAAAATTCTCTTATTGACCTAAGTAGGAATTGACTTAAAAAAATATTTTTTATATATTACTTGTTTATATTACTTACCTATTTTTTTTTTTTTACTTGTACTGATGACTTTTAAGTTGTGTTTAATTGTTAGTTCCTACCTATAAACACTATTTTGATGAGGTCTATAGATGTCTATGATGATTAGAGTTGCAGTAAAGCTAGAGATCCTACATACACAACTTCCAGGTTGAATAATATTTTAACGGAGCTTCTGGCTGTAAAATAGTCAATGAAACATCGTCTTCATTTTGAAAGACCTATCCAATGATAGGCCACTCAATAGGGTGCGTAAATTTTTTTTTTCGTCTCTACCGCCATTTTGTATTTTACGGCCGCCATTTTGAATTTATAAAAACAAAACCTAGCCTATAACAATCGGGCCGTTAAGACGAATTGATAGAGACCTCATTCATTAAAATCCATCAAGCCGTTGGGATGTTTAGAGGGTATAAAGAAATCCACATACACAGATACGCGTGAAACACATAACCCTTCTTTTCAGTCGGGTAAAAAGTAAAGTAAATAACACTCAGCTACAAAAGAAAATACAGGGAAATATTTATGGGTGTAGTAAAGCTTTGAAAGAGTCGTTTGAACAATGTTTCTCAACGGCTCAATATAAGGCCTTGGACGACATTAAATGTGTAGTGTATGTGTTCTGTGTTAACAGAAAAGCAACCAGTTGAAAGTCAGGAAAACACGAGATTATCCTATTCAATTCTATGCACACCCTATTCTACAGTAAGCACTTTGTAGTACACCTCAGTAATATATATAAATTCCGATATGTTTAAAATAGTGCAATATCATTAAGGGGACTCTTAAAGCTTCAAAATGTTTCGAAATTTACATATATTTAGATGATAAACTCCCATCTTTTCTGAACATTTTAATATAATTATTTCCTTGAAATTCCTATTACAACAAAAGTTATGGTTTTAGAATTATACCCGCGCAATAGCTGAAACGGCCTTTTCGAAACTTTGAAGTCATTTTGCTCCAAATGACGTTTTTGGATATAGCGCGCAGGATATCTCAAAAACCTCTGAATATTTTTTCATGAAATTTTTAAAACATGTGTTTCATGTTAGTCAGCATAAACTGAACCTAAAATTTCATTTTTATCGTTCATAAAAATATGTTTTAGGTGATTATACTAATGAAAATTTCAAAATTTTGTATTAGCTAAACACAACTTTGTATTAAAAATATAAAAATGATTTAAATACAAGTTTATTTAGGTTGAAAGTATTTATTATAATCTGAAGTATAATTAGGCACAAGAAATTTCATTCTAGTTGCATAATTTATTTTGTAATCATGCGCGTAAGCTGCCATACCAATTTTCTGATCGACAAATGTCTGACAGTTTGGAGCTCTCTGTAAATACTAATTCTGCATCTTGAAATTTTTTTAATGTATGAAATGAAAGAACATGCTTATATCTTTCAGCTCAATTAAAATTGTAGTTTTAAATCATATGCATTTTAAGATATTAAATGTTGAACATGATCTTTTTTTTATTTTTTTCCAATTTTAAGAGTACTGAGACCCCTTAAAATGTAACACAAACGTTTTTCTCAATAGACAGTCATGTAACGGAATTCTTTTGAGTGTCCCTGTAAACGAACCATAAATTATGCACTTCATTTTCAATATCGAACATGCCATAGTAAATCCCAATAACACACACCAATTTCATGACAATCTGACCCTATTTGCACGGACAGACAGAGAAAGCGAATTCATAAACATTTTTCAGCAATGGGGGAAAGTGTTAAAAATTTAATTTGCCATATTACGATAGATAAATTTTGGGTATGCATAAAAATATTTAATTTAAAAGTCTGGGCCTTAAATAATTCAAGTACAAAACTAATTTATCTGTAAAAGTGTCAGACATGCCCCCATGCATTTGGCATACAACCAAAAACCAGTTAAATAAACCAAAAAATACCCCATTCAAATATTTGGTTGGACTGACCAAATAATTTTGTTAGTTCAATAAATTTTTATTGAACTAAAAAAATTACCAAGTCAGTTCAATCAAATATTTGGATGGGCTATATTAACCAAACATTTAATTCACAAAACTAATTTTTTATTCTTTTGACTAAATAGTTTTATTCCGGTGATATGAACTTTATTGAGCTGAATAAAATTTTGAATATTTTGTTTACGCCGTTTAGTTTGTAAATTTTGAACGTTTTGAACTATTTCCATTTTGATACAATAAAAAATATTTTTGGTGATTTCGACCAATTTTTCACTTTTCGTAATGACGAAAATGAATTATATAAAGTTATTCAAGGTGATATTTGTTTCGGTCAAATTTAATGTATCTGCAGAAGAATATTCTCCTGATCTATTATTCATTCAGCTGTTTTATATCTGCAATAAACATACTTCCAAATTCTTTTCCTGAAAAGATAAGATATATTTACACGAAGCCATAATAAAATGGTATATCTTAAACGCTCTTTTAGTTTTATTTACCAAAAAGTTACAGTGTAGTTTTTGAAGCGTTTATCGTATAGTAACATTGTTGGCGTATAAAAAGTTGAAGGTTCTAGAAAATGAAAAAGCTTAAATGTCATGCCATTACAAGAGATGTCAGCATGTCACACCTGAAAGAAGATTAACTTAAGAAAGAAGATTAACTAAGTCCAACGTAGTTGAAACGTGTTTATGAACCCAGTTTATCTGTCTGTCTGATGTCTCTCCATGCTCTAACACGAGTAAATTTACTCAGATAGCCATGAAACTGATTTATGTAATTGAGTTTTACTGTGGTATGTTTGGTATGTTTGGTATCGAAAATTAAGTGTGTGGCATTTATAGTTCGTTCACAGAGACATTCCAAAGAATTCCGTTACATTACGGCTTATGATGAAAAATCGTTTTCGGTGTATTTAAATGATATTACACTATTTTAAACATGTTTGAAGTTCATATGGATCACCGATATGCACTACAAGATGCTTATTTTAGAATAGGGTGTGCATAGCATTCACCATTTAATTACAGGGGCACACAAAAGAATTCGGCTACAGTATTGTCTATTAACAATAATTGTTGGAAGTGCGTTTTCAATTGTCTTACGCGTTTTTGAATGTAACTAATTTTCTTCATGTTACTCGGTGTGTATAAATTCTATAGATCATATACAGAGCTACGCAAAAGCTATTGAATACACTTTGGTTTATTGGTGGAAATTGCTGAAGATGGATTTTCAACTTTTTTACGCGTTTACATAATCATCATCATCATCATCATCATCAGTGAGTCGTTCCTTTCCTTCAAAACATTCCTGGAGCTATCTTTCAACACGATATTGCCCATCCACATGTTGCAAGGAATGTTTAAGACTTCTTGTCTGCAGAACGCATACAGCTTCTTCCGTGGCTGCGTATTCGCCGGATATGTCGCCCATTTAACATGTGGGGGATTTCGTTCATCGGCGTCTCGCTCGTTATCCTCCTCCTAGCTTCTACAAAATGAATTTTGTGTACGCATACAAAGAATATGGAATGCTCCTCCACAGGCAGACATTGAAAATCTGTTTGACCCCATGCCACGTCATATAGCAACACTTATTGCAGCGCGTGGTGGCTGCACCAAACACTGATTTCGGACACTTAATATTGTCTTTTGCTTTGAAAATGTAATCATTTATTTGTACTAATACCAGTCATTTATGTATTAAATTTCATTTAATTCTGATGGTTCCTTCATGGTGTTGCAATTTTCACAAACATGACTGTATATTGGACAATATAATAGCCCAAAAGTTCTTCATGGTATTTAGGTTGGACTATTAGCTGGCCAATCAAGTTTAAGAGTCTTATTTACCTTCAAACCACTTCTTTGTGTCTTTTTCAGAGTGAATTTAGGCATTGTCTTGTTAAAAAAAATTTTAATCCGGAATTTTTTTCATTCAAGTTCAACAAATGGTATTCTAACATGTGAATATATGTATGTGTATTTTGTTTATCCATCTAGAAAAGCAATTCTAAGCTTATCTTCCAAGAAAAAAACAGCGCAAAACATTAGGGAGCCTCCACCTATTTGACGCGTGGAAAATGCGTACTTTTCCTTTTGAATGTCGTGTCAATATGAATGAATACCATTCGAATATCGAAATTAAACTTCTTTTCAGCCCTGAAGATAATTTTAGATAAATTCATTTGTTGCTTCAGGTGTTTCTCAGAAAACGGAATGTAGGCTTTTTTTATTGCCAGATGTTAAACGCGGACACCGAAGTGATTTTACATTTTTAAAAACTCCCGACATTTTTATTGTTTTTCTTATAGTCTATACTACTGATGCTGGCGTCTTTATCTGACTTCCAGTTTCCTTTGCTGTCATTCCCAGATAGTTTCGAAAGAATTATCGGCCTCCCTGTATATTTTGTAGTAATGTAAATAGTTACTCTAAGACATTAAAAATGACAGTTTTGGAACATTTAACTTTATCAGCAATTATTTGAAGTTCATTCCGATGTTGTTATAAGAAAAGGGCAGCTGACGTCAATGTTGGTCGAATTACTGTTGGTCAGCAAGAAAAGCCTGTTCATTCATTATGACTCCTACTATACACATGAACTCCGGGAATTTGATTGGTCTTTAACAGATTGATTTAACAGATCTATGATATGATTGGCCTACGTCGCCAAGTTGATTTCTGCAATGATTGCTATGATAAAAATGTAGTGGTAGATTGGTTGACGGAAGTGTTTGTTTGCAAACATGCCCTTTCCTTATAAGCTAGAATTTGCCCTCTTTCGAAGTCAGAAAACGTTTTTCTTCACTCTGTAGTCCAAATGTATTGCGAACTGAACGAATGTGCTCAGAATCTTTTTTTAAATGCGGTTTTAATTGATGTGTGAAAATACTTGCCAATCACGTCCCGCGGTTTCGAAATATTTACTGCGTTCTTATCATTTTGCCCCTGCGTAATTTCAGCAAAACACATTATGTATAATTTTTGTAAACGATTACTTTAATATTAATTGGAATATCATGTATTTAATTTAATACAAAGGTTTGCGCATTTGCACAGCAAACGCGAACTGGATTCTTTGTTTTTGTATCGTTCCTATCGTTTTGCACCCCGCTGTATAAAAGCCAGACGATTCAACTCGAGCTTTCCGGATTGCAAAATATACTGCCCGGTATACAGAACATAGGTAAAAACAGTTTTTAATTAAAACTGTAATATATTTTTCATATTTAATATTTTTTTAGTTAGCCCACAAACAATACCAAACAGCATTTTGATACAGAATAATGTATTCAAACAATTCAATTTGAACAGCAATAATGTATTCAAATAAATCTTTGAAATTCATTAAAAGCGACCAAGGTGCCAGAGGATAATAACCGAAGAAATTTCTAAATACAGTGGAGCACCGCTTATACGTTTCTCGTTTATATGTTTTTTTGAATGGTCCAAGTCCAGACAAAATCCAATGGATATTAACGTTAGATAATTTCATTTCTACGTTTTTCCTTAAATTGCAAATTTCATGTATACGTTTTTTTCAACAAGTCAAGAAAAGAGAAAATGCGCATTTCAACTGATGTTCCCAACTCCCGATTATCCAGTCTTACAAAAGGCACGTGACCTTGACCAACACCTGCCCAGTTAACAAAAGCCGTAAAGGATTGCGAACATCCCACTTTCTTAGATAAGAGTTGTTGTTGTGCTTTCCCGAGGCCCAGCAGGGCAAGTTCTTTTCCTGCTTAGAAGAGGAATTGAATAGAGAACGAATCTGTTTGTTCTATCCGCCACACCCTGAAGCACTCATGTTGGATATCTCATCGCCAAAAGCAGTGGTGTAGTCCTGGAAAAAGAAGTGGGGGGACGCTCATTGTTTCGAACATTAGAGTCTGTATCACCTATAGAGCAAACTTGATTTTGAATCCTGCTTTTCATTTTCAAAGCATGGAAAAGGGAATGAAAGATTAAATTAAAAAAATTAAATTGAATTAAAATTAATTTAATGAAAGTTTGTTTTGTCGACATTAAATAGCTTACTGTAGAATTAAAAAAATGAAAACCTTTTTCATGTCTGAACAATAGAAAGAACAAAAGTAATTTTCGGTTGTGTCAGTGATCTTCTCGTGCGGAACTCAACCCGCTTGCTAATGTTAATCCTATGGGAGATTTTTTTTTTTAAATATCTCTTTTGCATGTCAATATTTTAAAATGATTTTTATTTGTGTTGGATAGCCATAGGGTCTATTTCAACAATGCCCGTTTTTTACTTTTTCGATTTCGTTCGCAGTCTTTTTTTTTTTCTTTAAATTTATTTATGAGGATACGTCGACTTTTGAAACCGGTTCTGATAGTGAAATTATCCAAACTGAAAAAAAAAGTGCAAACAAAATCGAAAAAGTAAAAAAACGGCCTTTGTAGAGATAGACCTCAGCTATCTAATTAAAAAAAAAACATTTAAAAACATTGAAAGCCAAATAAGATATTTAAAAACAATTTCTTCCATAGGATTAACATTAGAAAGCTGTTTTCACGTGAGTGGAGTAGCTTCTTAAAGCACAAATTCTTTAGTATATAATCATGTTATTTTATACATACCACGCAGTAAAACTAAAAGTCTGACTAAAGAGGAAAACGCATAAAACCACTAAAAAAAGTTTTTCTGGCAATTACCGTTCATTGACGACAGTATTTGTGTATCCATATATTTTGTGCAATCTTATATATGAATTTATTTGTATTATATTCACATAGTAAAACAGTTGTTCTAAAAAAAAGTAACACTCTTGAAAATGAATTTTCCTTAAATCCCGCACACACAAATTAAATAATTCGAACTGTTGCACTGCATATGATTTATAGAATTCATTCCACATAATGTAATAAAAATTAGTTAAGATTGAAAAAGTACATCCTGCAATGTTGCTCATAAACTGTTAAAGAAAATTGATATGATACATTCTCTATGTTTTCTGTGGGTGACGTTATCTCCCTCTTTAATAACGTATATCAATTTCACAAAACGCTTTTCAAATAATTACTGTATACCATGAGTAATTTAACGGAATAGTTTTATGTATACCTGTAGACGAACTTCAATTGCTACAAACTTCATTTTCATTAAAGGATCTCTATAATGAATAGCAAATCATTATAATGTATATAAATAGTGTGACAATCCAAGTTTATTTAGGAACAAGACAAACCAAAGTCATAACACTTTTCAACTATATTAGAACGTGTTAAAATGTTGTATTTTAATTTTGTATTTTTTATGCTGCTGCAAATTTTATAGAGATTGCAGATACATTTAAACAATATTGCCGTTATTCAATAAAATCTGTATTTTATTTAAAAAGATATTTTAGAAATATAACCATATTAACCCTCCGAGCGACTTGCAAAAGGGTAAAATTGCAATGTTATTTTCTTTGCATTTTGTTTTAAATGCTAAGAAAATATGATTCTTTCAACATTATAAAAAAACTCAATTACAAATATGAATTTAATCCTTGAGAGAATTAATCTTCAATGTATTTAAAATTCATTAAACCTACTGAATTATATTATCTTAAATACTGCTTGTATTGCTGTGAAACCTGGAGCTTAGTGAACGGAATATTACGCCCCAAACACTTAGAGGGTTAAAAACCCAAAATTAAACTTAGCTTTTTTTTTTTTTACAGAATGTACTAGGGAAACATATTTTTTTTCTGAACACCTGATGATTTTAATCGGGGGGTTTCGAAAAAAAAAAATACATGAATGTAAAAGAAAAACAGAACCAAAAATAGTCTTTTACGGGGGCTTCAGGGGGACAGACCTCTCCCCCTGAATTATTCTCCCTGATGAATAATTCTTGATTATCCTTTCTTTTACTGTTTAATAACTTTAAATCCTCTGAGAAGAACAAATGTTATTATTTTTTGAAATTTTTGAGAGTGGAAGAAAATTTAGTTAATTAAATTGAAAATCCAGAGAGGGGCAATTCTGCTCAACTACCATTGCTGGCGCCCATGTTTCCTTTCCATCCCATTCTACAAAATATGTAGTTTTATAACAAAAACATATTGATATTTGGAAAATATACAACTCTTATCAAAAGTTCATGGTATAACATAGCGTACAATTTAAAATATTTTCGGTCAAAACTCAAAAGATACTTACAATTCTCTTGGATCGAACTTTTGATCTTCAATTGTAGTCGATAATATCGTATCGGTTTCTGTACGAGAACGTTTGGAAAAAATTATAAAACTTTCCAGTTTTGGCTGCCTATATTGTTTCATTTCGTTATTTTATCCTTCAAAAATTTAAATTTTGATGCAAAATACCTAAGGCTAGAATTTAAAAAAGAGATACTTCAGAGATACTTGCTCGAATTCAAACTAATCCAATGCTTGTAGTTTTTTCCTGTATAAAGAGGTAATCCACGAATCTAATCAGGAAATAATTGTCAATGGAATGCTAAACGAAGATGGGAGAAGGAGGATAATGGTTTTGGTGGATTCTTGCACTGCGCAGTATCAGGAGTTGTCGGTCTGCACTGACGTCCCTTTTGTTGATTTATTCTATATTCGACTGCAAGCGCCATACCAGGGCTCCCACTAGGTCCGTTTTTGAGGAACTGGTCCATTTTCTTGCTTCAAGTACGTATTAGTCCGTTTTTCACTACTAGGTCCGTAAAGTCTGTTTTTTCGCGAATTTCGTCAGAGGATCGCTAAAAAAACGCGAACTTCCTCAAAAAATCGCGAAAAATACACAAATTTTGCCAAAAAAATTCCGAAAAACACGTGAATTTCTTCAAAAGATAGAAGCGAAAAAACGCAAATTTCGTCAAAGGTTCGCGAAAAACACGCAATCTTCGTCGGAAGATCGCGAAAAACATGTGATTTTCGTCGAAAGATCGCGAAAAAAATGTGAATTTCGTCAAAAGATCAAAATAAAACACGAAGTTCGTACAAAGATTTCGAAAACACGCGAATTTTCTCAAAAGATCGCGAAAAGCACGTAAATTTCATCAAAGGATCCGAAAAAATACGCAAATTTCATCAAAGGGTCGCGAAAAACACGCAAATATCTTCAAAAGATCACGAAAAACACACGAATTTAGTCAATGTCACAAAAAACGTGAATTTCGTCAAAAGATTGCGAAGGAAATGGGAATTTCGTCAAAAGATCGAAATAAAACACGGATTTCGTACGATGATTGCGAAAAAACGCGAATTTCTTTAAAAGATCGCGAAAAGGAAGCGAATTTCCCCAAAACATCGCGGAAGAAGACGCGAATTTTCCCAAAAGATCGCTGAAGAAGACGCGAATTTCCCCAAAAGATTGCGAAACAAACGCGAATTTCCCCAAAAGATCACGGGAAGAACGCAAAATTCCCCAAAAGATCACGAGAAGAACGCAAAATTCCCCAAAAGATCACGGAAGAACGCGAATTTCCCCAAAAGATCGCGGAAAAAAACGCGAATTTCTCCAAAATATCGCGGAAAAAACGCGAAATCCCCCAAAATATCGCAGAAAACTAGCGATTCTTGTCAAAACATCGCGAAAAAGGCAAATTTTGTCAAAAAAATCTTAAAATAGAGCGCAAATATCGTCAAAAGATCTGTAAATAAAGCGCGAATTTCGTCAAAAGATCTTTAAATAAAACGCGAATTTCGTCAAAAGATCTTTAAATAAAACGCGAATTTCGTCGAAAGGTCTCGAAGTAAAATGCAAATTTCATCAAAATATCACGAAAAAAAGCGAATTTCGTCCCAAGATCTAAAAAAACTCCAGTGTATATATACATATGCATATGCTCCATAGGAGTAAGAAAATTTTCATTATTTATTTTTTGTAATTAATAATAAAAAAAAAATTCAATAATAATTTTCTGTCTTTCTCTTCAGGCTGTAACTTAAAATCCACGCAATTCAGAAATCTACCGAGCATTTTACCTCAGAATCCTACATTGGATAGATTGACGCTGTTTTTTTCGTTGTGGGTCGGGTCGGGTCGGCTTTAATTGTTTCAAGTTTTTGCTTGGTTGTAATTTGTTGTATGGAGCATTCTTTACATTTCAGAAATAAAATATCGAAATCGTTTTGAAACACAAAAATCCCTCAAAATCACAAGGAACAAAATTTACTGCATTGGGCTAAAATATTGAAATGAGGTTTCTTGTACGAATGACAACAAATCAGCACAAAACAAGGATAAACTCTAAAAATTGAATAAAATTTGAGATATTGAACTGAAAGATTGAAATGAAATTCCTTTTATAAATGTCAAAAAGCACTACAAAACATGAAAGAATTCCAAAAGTCAAATAAAAAGCTGTAGGAATTTATAATAAATTTTATTTAGGGGCTATGCATATATAACGTTATCATTTTAGGGGGGAGGGGGGTTGGCACATGATATCGTAAGATATCTCTAGGGGGAGGGGGGTTGACTTTTGATATCGTTATCATTTCTGCTCCAGCCAAAATTTTCTTTTTTTATTTGTAACTTTGTCTTTACATCAAAATAGTATGTTCATTACGATTATCTTTTACTATTGTCATAAGCACATGTTACAATAATATTTTTTTAGTCTATTATCTACTTTTATGAAAATACAAAATTATAACTAAAATCATTAAGTGATTATAAAATTATTTAATTCCAAAATATAGAAAACCCCAACCTTTGGAATTCCTGTTCTTCTGTATGCATATATAATCCGCTGTTCGACAAACCATATGCGAGGTATGTTTGAAATGGTACTTGTGTTTACTACTAAATAAAATGGAAAGAATGTTGTCCACCTATTTTGTTGATAAAAATTTTTGTCTGCCTTATCTCCTGCGGGAAAGTTGCAAGAAGACATTATTACGTTGAATGCATTGTGTAACAAAAGTATATTATTGAATACTTTTAAATAGTAACTATTTCGTTTAAGTGTTATTTGATATAAAGTTATTTCATGTATAACGTGACATTTTTATTGACTTCTCTTCATTTGAATCAATAAAATATGCGAAAAATTAATGCAACCATATTTGTATATCACTCCAAGCAAAAGAAAAGAAATTCAAAAATATATATACATTGATAACGATATCATTACCGGGGGGGGGGGGGTCGAGGAATGATAACGTATGATATTGTAAGGGGGGGAGGGGGTCCAAAATTTCCAAAAACTTGATAACGTTATATATGCACAGCCCCTTAATAGAGAACAAAATTTAATATATTGGGCTAAAACATTGCAACCTGATTCCTTTAGCTAATGAGGAAAATTCGCTGCGAAGAAACGCATAAAAAATTAAGAAAATTAAATTAAAAAACTTGCTTGGAGGTGCAAAATTTCAGGCATACAGGTACCTTCTTGCAAAATGTTACAACTCTGCGTGAAGTGGTCTCTTAAAAAAAACAGCACATACACAAACATCTATTTTTATTATATTTATATTTAAAATAATGCTAATATTGGAAAGAGAGGACTGGGATGAACTTGAGAAACAAGGATGCTGTGTGTATGTAGTTCAAATAAAGTAGTACCAATATTAGATTTTTAACCTGTGCCAATAACAATGGCTTTAAAATAATGAATTTCAGAATTAAATGAATTTGGATCAGAGCAAACGTTTTCTTTATAACAAATTATACTTCGAACATTTATAAATAAATCACAAATAAAGGGCAGGCAGGCTTCTGTGTTTATTTTACTTCGTGATTTGCTGAAATAGGTCCCTTTTGGTCCCCTTTTTGGAGAGTTTGTGCGGTCTTTCTGTACAAGAGGGAGATAATTGTTTTCGATTAGAGAATTCCAAGTAAAACTAATGTATGCATCTGAAGGAACGGTATTTCACTGCGGATAATTATGATGAAACAGAAAGTAAACATCCCTTTCTTCCCAATTCCTTTAAATTTGTTTTTTGAATGCCCGTTGTTAAGAAAACTAAAATAGTTTAAAAAATCAATTCTATACTTCATAAAATTGTTAAGTGCTTTTTATTTTAAACATTTAATAAATCAGGAAGGTCTGCGCGTTCCCTCGCATCCTTAGCGTCCCCCTTGAAATAAAAAAGTAAGGGGACGCTTGAAATAAAATAAAAAAGTGGGGGGACGCCGTCCCCCTGCGTCCCCCCTCGACTACACCACTGGCCAAAAGGGTGTCGTTTTTTTTGCGGTGATCCCTTTCTTGGCAATTTTCTGTTTTCATTCTCGTAATAAAAGAAACGCTCCAAAACGAACGCAGACGAAATAGGTCTTGGTGGGAGAGGAAATTCCAATGACAGATTTTGGCAGGAAAAACCGATTTGGCGCGCATTCTTCCCATCATCACGTGATGGTGAGAAGCATGATATGTGCTTCAAGAAAAGGTTGCTATTTTTGCGTCCAGTTATATTAGAAGTCTAAGTTTTCCTGGCAGCTTCAGTGTTTGGATTTGTATCCTTCACTAGCAGTTCGCGATGACTTCGCGTAATAGAAAATCTCTGTCGTTGAAGGAAAAAATGTGCATTTTAAAAAAAGTGGATGAAAACCAACATTTAAAAAGAGTGGATCTTGCCAAATAATTAGGTTTACCAGTTTCAACTTTAAACCCGCTAATTTATCATCGAGGAAAGCCATCATCAAAATGGATGTAGAGCTCCAAAAAATCTTCGAGTCCAAAGCGGAAAATTCGCTGATGTTAAAAAATTGCTTTTACAGTGGTTTAATAAGTGTCGTAGTGTAAAAATTCTCATCAGCGGTCCTTTGCTTATGGAGATAGCATGAGAAATTTCGAAGAAGCTGAATGTGGAATGCGATGCATCATTTTCTTCAGGATGGCTTCACAAGTTTAAATTAAGACATGGCATAACAGGCGAAACTGTAAGTGGAGAGTCTGGAGATGTTTATTAGGAAGCAGTGGATGATTGAATTCAAAACAAATTGCCAGATCTGATAAAAGGATATTAACAAAAAAGACATTTTCAATGCAGATGAAAGTTTGTTTTATAAACTTCTGCCATCTAAAACTTTTGGAATCAAATCGGATACGTGTCATGCTGGAAAAAAGTAAAATGCGATTAACAGTGTTATTGTGTGCCAATGCAGATGGATCAGACAAATTGCCTCTTTTGATTATTGGTAAATTAAAAAAGCCTCTCTGCTTCAAAAATGTGAAAACATTACCAACAATGTACCTGGCCAATAAAAAACCATGGATGACAATGGCCAAAAGCGGCGAATAATTTTATTCATTGATCAATGTCCAGTTCATACACCTGATATTCGGACTTTCTAAAAAATATAACTGTCAAATTCTTCCCTGCAAATTGTATGAGCAAATTGCAGCCACTGGATTTAGAAGTCATAAAATCCCTAAAACAACATCATCGAAAACTTTTGGTGAAAACTGCTATCGCCAGTTTAGACCACGGTCACTTCGAAAATGTGAACATTGACATCTTACAAGCTATGAATTTCATAATGATGACTTGACAAAATGTTTTACGCAAAACGATAAAAAACTGCTTCACCCTTGGCTGATTTTTAACACCAGTGGATGTCAATCCTATTGAAAACGCCGAACCTGATCCTTTGGTTCAACCAGAAAACTGATCAAATGTAAGCGGTGTTGCTACATTTGAAGATTTTGTGCAATGTGATTCGGAACTTGCAACATGTTCTCTTCTAACAATCGATGAAATGATCGCAAATGAGGAAAGTAGCAGTGAAGAAGAGGATAGCTGACTATAGACTGAAAAGCCACTGCCAAGTTTTCAACAAGATTTGGCAGGTTTTAACACCATGCAAGAATACCTCATTAGCAGTGATTTGAATGATAACGTTAAGATACACTGTAAAAAAAAATGGTAACTTTCCATGTAAAATCCAGGAACGTTTCGCCTTTTCTCAGGTTTTCAGAATAATTTAGCTCTTTCCTGTGAAATTCTGGTTTTCTTATCTGAAACGTTCCTGAACAAAAGTTGGAAACAACAAAACGCTGCGGCCGCCATTTATTATTTTTTTGCTATAATCCGTTGCTCGCGCGCGAGTGTCGAAAAAGAATTTCTTAAATGAATGTAAAAAAAAACAATATGGAATGCAAATAAATCAATAGACGACATACTCCTTTACGTCTCTATTGTCAAGACAATTCAGATGAAAATACAATACCTCCGTGACATCGCTAAGAGATTATCTCTCGTACTTGTCTGTGAAATGTTTAAGGAGCAGACCGTGTAAAAAAAATACACCTATTATTTGGATCTCCATTAACCAGGGGACCATCAAACATGATTCTCACCGATTTTGATTAATTTAAAGTATGTTTTAGAGTTCTTATCTCTAATTATTCTTGTGAAAGGATTTCTTCAAATGGGACTTAGATTTTCAGAAATTAGATGCCGAGGTTTAGCATACGTTTCAAATACCCATTAGTTTGCAGCTCTCAACGTGTCTTTCGTGGTGTGGACGCAGAAAGCTCGCACGCCACCCGTACGGCCCGAGTTCGATGCTACCTCTGGACTTTTTTTTTTCTTTTTTAATTAATTTTATATTTTAACACTTTATTACAATTTGATTTAAATTTGATATATATTTGACACTTTGAATTGCTGCAAATTTGAATTTTTTTTTTTTTCGGAAAAAAATATACAATTACGTTTAGGTTTTTTTTCTCATGAAAATTTATATGTATTTTATCTAACTTGTAAACTAACATAATTACTAACGAAAATCCAAAATATTTAATGTCTAGATTTTTTTTCTAATTATTATTTACATTTATATATTTTTATATTTTAAGCAAAGTTCAGAAACAATATATCATATATATATTTACTTTATTGAATTTTAACTGAAAATTTATTTTTTCGTGTAAATTATAAATAATAATTTTGATGTCAATTTCAAAATATTTTTTCATTCTAACAAATAATGATAATAAAGCGAAAATTGTCAACTGGAAATGTAAAAATCGTCTGCGGATCCCGCATGCTGTGAAATGTCAGTAATGTTTTGCTGTCAACAGAAATATTCCTATATTAATACATGGAAATTATAATATATAATAATGGAAATTATACATGGAAATTATAATAAATAAATATTACATCTTGTGCTGCGTTTGTAGCCTTGCCAACATACAATAGTGAGAAATTTTCCGAGCTGTGTATCGTTTCAAGTGGTTTAGTCGGTAGAACGTCAGTGCGCTATACTGATGGCCCGGGTTCGAGTCCCGGCTTGGAATCTTTTTCACTATGTTGGCCTTTGCGCCTTTTAAGCAATTACTTCGAAATTTGATTTTCATTTGAAAAGAAATATTCCTGGTATTTCGCAGGAAACTTACTGGAATTTCTGTAGAAAGTTTTTAACATATACAGTAAAGTTCCAGTCCTTTTCAAGAAATGTTTCTTGGAAATAATGGGCAACTCAGCTGCCCATTTTTTCCCAGGAACGTTGCGGAATTTTTTTTACAGTGTAGCATTTTAAACTGTGAACAATGAACTTTTTTCTGTGTATTCCAAAAATTCCGTACAACCGAAAATAACAAAATATTTTGTACATGGTGAATGAATATGAATAGTAGTAAGTTGTAAATTATATCCGGAATAAGAAGTTTAGTATAACGTGCCTCTTGTATTTCATGAATTTTAATTTATCTATGATTTTTTTTTTTTATTGTTGGTAATTACGGAAATGTTTGTATTTTTGTGAATTTCATTTATACGTGTTTTCTTTTCTTGGTCACTTGAAAACCATATAAACAGTGCTTCACTGTAGTTCACTACTTACCGCAGCTTTTTTTATTCGGATTATTTCCGTGTTTAAGTGCGTAGTTCGATTACACATCTATTAAATTTGCGTTATATTTATTTTAATTTATTTATTTATTAATGAGGTTTTGATTTATTTTGGAAATATTAGCCAGAGACAAATGTTTTTATTTGCTACATTGTTTTAATATGCAAATGGGTTGTTAATCTTCTTCATCAGGACTGTACACGATAGAGATAAATAATTAAAGAAAATATCATACTTAGAAATCTGATTAGAATATGTCTTAGAACACTGATTTTTAAAACCATAAACATTCAGTAAAGTAGTTTTCAAACAAATTTAATTTTAAAATGCATTTTCCTTCTCTTCGACAACATAAAAACGGAAATTGTGCTAGGTTTAGAGATTTTATATAACTTGAAATAAAAGCTAACTTTATTGGTCAGATTGTTGTCATCATGAATATGACGGCAGTGTTACTCATGGATATGTTTTTATTATAAAACAAAACCGTCCATGAGGAAAGTTTATAGATAGATTATCAGCTTGTGCTAACGGATTTACAAACATTTATATCAACTTTTGTAATCTATTTATCTAATTTAAGACCGGTCTAAATGACCTAATTACTTTTCATTAACAAGTCCAAAATTTAATCTCTTCTCCTTTTTCTTGATGCGGAAAGTCTTCCAACTTAATTAGCGAATTTTACAGTTTTATTCTGTTGTTACAGTGTCTTATTATTGTGAATTATATGTCTTTGAAGGATTTTTTTATTGTAATATTTAAATGCAGTGTTATAAAGCAAATACATCATGAGATTTTTAGTGAGCATAATTTGTCAATTCTGATAAGCAGTGCTTTCCTCCACAGCAGCATTAAGAAAAAAAAACCTCATCTCATCATAATTTTTAAAGGGAATGATATTATTTGCATAAAAATAAATTTTAGGCTTCCAGTAAATTAATGACGTACTATTTCTGTAGCGATAATGAAGATTTAAAAGCATTTTATCTTGAGAAGCGCTAAGAGTACCACTGTATTCATCTGCGCATTATCTCTAATTAGCTGTCGTAGCATTCCAATATGTAGCATTTGCATGGCATGAAATCGTTCGATTTTTCATAGAAAAGAAATATAATTTAATTCTACATTTAACTCATTAAAGCCGGTTCGCAAGAAAACTTGCCATGCAGGGCGAACAAAATTTTTAAATTTGAATACCAGTATTTTATTTTGGAAATTATCGCATTATCTAATCTCAAGATTTTGAGCAATTAAATAATTCAAAATTACAAAGTCGCAAAAACTGGTGTCGAAGAATTAAAAGAAGTGTAAAGGAATTAATGGGTTAAAGAAGATTTGTAATATTAATTTTGTTAAATTCCTTATTATAAGCAAGAAATCATAATTACAATGTAAATGAACCTAAAATTGCATATTGCAAGTTATGTGATTTTGATACCATTACAGTAGAACGCCTTTAGAAAAAAATGGCGACGTATGGGCGATAAAATTCCATTTGTGGAGATGATTTTAGATAAAAAAGATTTTGATGCTTCCCATTATTGCAAAGTTAAAATTTGTTTACTTGTCTAACTCGTCTAATCGAATTCGTGCAGTCGAGTATCGCCTAGTTCTGCAGTGTGTATCGCTATGGCCAAAAACGGTTAATCTGAGCGTATGCCTTGTTCATTAGGGTGGGTCGAAAAAACCGAAATGTTTACAATCGAAATGTAATAGAGCGGAAAAGTTGCCTTTTGTAATAAAGAATAAATTCGTAAAGTATTATATCGATCGGATAATATCTTTTACCGCCGCAAGGGGGCCAAAGTTTCAAAAAATCGCAAAAAAACTTGTTTTTTTTTAATATTTTTTTTTAATTATCCAAACGTACGAATACAATTTCTAATAGGACGCTATGGCTACATGAAGATATAAGAAATGTCCCGGCAAATGTTCATTATGATAAAATAATATCTTTTACTGCCGCAAAGGGACCATACTTAAAAAACGAATTGTAAAAACTTCATTTTTTCATTTTTTCTATATTTTTATAATTTCAATAATATGCATAGAAGTAAATAAATTTACTTTATATCTATTAATATGTCATAAATTTTGTTAACTATTTGTCATAGACTGGAAAATAAAAAAGGTAATCATTCATTGTTCTTTACGATCGCTTCATCTACTGCTGTTTTACTGCGTATCAGTAGTTTATAAAACTCAAATCACAAAAATGATATAAAGTGAACAAAATATTTTAGTATTTTATTAATTAAAATACAGAAATATTTAACCGAAACGGATTAAATAAACATAAAATGAAGAAGTATTTAAAGTAAATTAATTTTATAATATGACTTGCTTCCAAATAAAGCCATTGTTCCTCGAGAGGTTGAAATTGATCATATGTGATCCTCACTCCGTTCTGGTCCACAAACTTTACCAGCACTTCAGCGATTAATTTCACGCATCTTTCTACTGATTGAGTGGTACAAGGAAAGTTATAATAGCTGGCATCTTTAATAGAACATTCTAAACTCACCAGCGCTGTTAAATCGTCAATCGATAGACAAACCGTAACAGGTGGTTTCGTTAGTTTACAGTTTTGTCTTTCGACTAAAGCCATACAATTTTAAGCTTTAAGTTCAAGTCTGGAATGACGAAATGACAGATGGCGCTATTCGTGTCCACAGAACTTCGTGCTTTGGCAAATTTTAATTTTGGCAATCGGCTGATCAGGATGTACTCAATGAGTACATCCTGAAAGTGTACTGCATCAGTTGGTTCACAATTAAAATGAATTCATCATGTTTTTCAGATTTTGTGGACTATAATTAATAAACCTCGTTACTTGCCATATCATCTACAAAATATTATAGTTCCTGTAATTTCACGAAATGCCTGTTTCGCAAATCATGAAAATAGCCTCATTGGAATGATAGCATATGAAGGAGAGGACAATTGAACCCCGGTCATGAAGAAAAATGCCAAAGCACGAAGTTCTGTGGGCACGAATAGTGCCTTTCGTCACTTCGTCATTCCAGAATCGAACTTTGAAGCTTAAAATTATATGGATTTAGTCAAGTGGCAAAACTGTAAACTAACGAAACCACCTGTTACGGTTTGTCTATGGACTGACGATCTAACGAAGCTGGTGAATTTAGAATGTTCGATTAAACATACCAGCTATTATAATTTTTTTTCCCGCTCAATCAATAGAAAGATGCGTGAAATTAGTCTCTGAAGTGCTGGTAAAGTTTGTGGACCAGAACAGACGGACGATCACATATCATAAATTTTGGCCTCTCGAGGAACAATGGCTTTATTTGAAAGAAAGTCATATTATAAAATTCAATTACTTTAAATACTTCTTCATTTTATGTTTGTTTCATCTGTTTCGGTTAAACATTTCTGTATTTTAATTAATAAAATACTAAAATATTTTGTTCATTTTATATCATTTTTGTGATTTGTGGTATATGAACTGCTGATATGCAGTAAAACAGTAGTACATAAAGCGATCGTCAAAAATAATAAATGATTACCGTTTTTTTCCCCAGTCTATAACAAATAGTTAACAAAATTTACGACAATATTAATAGATATGAAGTAAATTTATTTACTTCTAGATATTATAGAAACTATAAAAATTAAAAAATAAATAAAAATTTGAAATTTTTACAATTTTTTTAAAAAATATGGTCCTTTTGCGGCAGTAAAAGATATTACTTTATCATAATGAACATTTACCAGGACATTTCTTATATCTTCATGTAGCTATCGCGTCCTATTAGAAATTGTATTAGTACGTTTGTATGATTAAAAAAAAATACTGAAAAAAACGTGTTTTTTGCGATTTTGGGGAATTTTGGTCCCGTTGCGGCGGTAAAAGATATTAACCGATAGTTGTAATATTTTACGAATTTATTCTTTATTACAAAAGGCAACTTTTCCGCTCTATTACATTTCGATTATAAATATTTCGGTTTTTTCGACCCACCCTGTATCGACCCACCCCTGCTCAAAACACCCTGTTCTATCACACTCTATTTATTTGCATTTTAAACAAATTCGGAAAATATTTCATACATATCAATAACGTTAAAATATTTAGATTTTTGTATAATTTGAATTTTTTTTTTTTTTTGTGCGTTCGTAATTATATAAATACCTAGCATCTATAGTTTTCGTCTGTCTGTCCGTTTGTCCGCATATAACAGCGCAAAAACTACCTAACCAAATGGTTTAAATTTAATATATATAACCGCTGCAGAATTTGGTTGAGTCATTTCATATTTTATGAAAATCGAATCAAAACTTAAAAAGATTTTAATAAAAATTTTCTTCATTTTATTAAATACTGTTATACACAATTAATTCAATGATATCCCATGATAGGTCATGAATCTAGATTGCCATGGTGATGATGTCCTATTTAAAATGGAGTCCTATTACTTCCGTATTACTGAATTTAATATATAGAATCGTAATAAATTTTGTATCCATGCATTTTTGCATAAAAGTGCAACAGCTATTGCACCAAGATTCGAATATTTATAAAAGTAGTTATAGTACGAACGCACCTCATTAGCCATGTTTGACGTACAATGTCCGACTTTTATTTCCCCTTTCGAAACGATTATTACTCTCATTTCTACGACAACGAGACGTTCAAATTTTCAGTAATTCAGGTTGTTTACATCGTACATAAACTTTACATACACAACTTTTAAGAAAAATTTTCTCAAATGAGCTTCGATGTACCATTTTACAGAAACTACTACAGAATATAGTCTGTAACCTTGCCTTAATATTTCACACATATCCCTGATCAATTTGAAGTGTACTTTTGTTACTAACATATGTACAAAATTTTTATTAAAAAATTATCCTTAAAAAAAGCAATTTTTTTTTTTTGTTGTTGTTATTTAAAAGTGATTTTTTATAGCAATAAAGATATCTTTTTATAAATTTGACTTCACTTTACTAGGAATTTTTTATGTTATGTATATGAAAAATTTCAAGAGAATATCTTTGATTGTTTCTGAGAAAAGGGACAGTCGTGGAGGAAAAAGTAAACACCCCCTACTAACTCTGCAATAAATTATTGTAGAGGAAAGATAATAGTACCAAACGATTGGAAATAAAGTCTACTTTTAAATGATATACATAAAATTTGCTTAAGAAGCCAACTACATATCAAAACGAACCCAAACTTTACTTTTTTTTTTCAATAGCAATACCCAAGTTTGACACCATAAATAGATTCTACATACATACATACACAATGGTACTACAATTCATGTAGGATTTTGACCTCCCTCAATATACTTCTCCAGACCTTCCGATCTCTGACCTTTACTTTATAATTTATAATTTGATTTTGTGCAAGATCTTTCTCTACCTCTTCTATCCATCTCTTCCTGGGTCTACCAATCTTTCTTTTCCCAATTAAATTACCGCTATAAATCTTCTTTGTGCTTCTCTCATCCCTCATTCTGATTAGATGGCCTAACCATTGCATTCTTCTTATTTTCATGGTATTTATTATATCTTTTTCATTATATAACTGTTCTATCTCCATATTTGTCCTTATACGCCAAGTATTGTATTCTTTAATAGGTCCAAAAATTTGTCTTTGGATCTTCCTTTCCCAAGTGATAAGCAGCTTTTCATCTTTCTGTGTAGTGGTCCAGGTCCCACTACCATAAATTACTATTGGTTTTATAACAGTTTTATAAATTTTAAGTCTGGATGTTCGAGATGATTTTAGAATGTTTCGAAGAGAAAAATAGCATCTATTTCCTGCTGCAAGTCGAGTTTTAATCTCTGCTTCTACCATATTATCACAGGTGATCATAGATCCTAAATATTTAAATTCTGTTACTTCATTAAATTGTAATTCATTATTTATTGTTAACTTTGCTGCTGCCTGTGATTCCATTCGGTCCATTTTCATGTATTTTGTTTTAGGTAGCTTTCATTACAAAAAGCTACCTATTGCAGCCGTTCGGAGGAAAGCAATTTCAAAAAATTTTGCTATATTTTCATCGATCATGACCCCCAGACCCCGAAACCACCCTCCGTTCAAAATTGATATATATACATATATATATATATATCCATATATATATATATATATATGGACCTATATATATATATATATGACCTATGTCACACTGTAACTCTCGTATTTATGAACCGATTTCGATGTAATTCGGTGTGTACATAGTACATACCAATGTCTCGACCGAGTTCGTTGGCCAGCTTCATCCGCCGTTTTGTTTCAAAATGGCGGCCATTTAAAAATTTTAAAAAAATTTAAAATTTGAAAAGTTGTACCAAAAAATTGAAAATGGAAAAATATTTTTTTCTTACGTATTTGACCTTAATACAAAGATTCCGGAACAGTTTTTGTTTCGTCTATATCTTAAAAAATGGCTGAGTTATAGCATTTTGAATTTCTAGTGTGGCTGACATTTTGAAACGTCCTGAATTTTGTCACGCGATAAAAGGCGTATTTATGAACCGATTTGGATGTAACTTCGTTTATACATAGTACATATCAATGTCTCGACCGAGTTCGTTGGCCAGCTTCATCCTCCATCTTCTTTAAAAATGGCGGCCATTTAAATTTTTAAGAAAAATTTAAATTTGAAATATGGTACCAAAAAATTGAAAATTGAAAACATATTTTTTCCTTATGTATTTGACCTTTATACAAAGATTTCGGAGCAGTTTTTGTTTCGTCTATATCTTAAAAATTGGCTGAGTTATAGCATTTTGAATTTCTAGCGTGGCTGACATTTTGAAACGTCCTGAATTTTGTTACGCAATAAAAGACGTATTTATCAACCGATTTGGATGTAACTTCGTTTATACATAGTACATACAAATGTCTCGACCGAGTTCGTTGGCCAGCTTCATCCGCCTTCTTGTTTCAAAATGGCGGTCATTTAAAAAAAAAGTAAAAAATTTAAAATTTAAAATGAGATACCAAAAAATTGGAAAATGAAAAAAGATTTTTTCGTATGTGTTTGACCTTAATACAAAGATTCCGGAACAGTTTTTGTTTCGTCTATATCTAAAAAAATGGCTGAGTTATAGCATTTTGAATTTCTAGTGTGGCTGACATTTTGAAACATCCCGAATTTTGTCACGCGATAAAAGGCGTATTTATGAACCGATTTGGATGTAACTTCGTTTATACATAGTACATACCAATGTCTCGACCGAGTTCGTTGGCCAGCTTCATCCTCCATCTTCTTTAAAAATGGCGGCCATTTAAATTTTTTAGAAAAATTTAAATTTGAAATATGGTACCAAAAAATTGAAAATTGAAAACATATTTTTTCCTTATGTATTTGACCTTTATACAAAGATTTCGGAGCAGTTTTTGTTTCGTCTATATCTTAAAAATTGGCTGAGTTATAGCATTTTGAATTTCTAGCGTGGCTGACATTTTGAAACGTCCTGAATTTTGTTACGCAATAAAAGACGTATTTATCAACCGATTTGGATGTAACTTCGTTTATACATAGTACATACCAATGTCTCGACCGAGTTCGTTGGCCAGCTTCATCCGCCTTCTTGTTTCAAAATGGCGGCCATTTAAAAAAAAAGTAAAAAAATTTAAAATTTTAAATGAGATACCAAAAAATTGGAAAATGAAGAAGATTTTTTCGTATGTGTTTGACCTTAATACAAAGATTCCGGAACAGTTTTTGTTTCGTCTATATCTAAAAAAATGGCTGAGTTATAGCATTTTGAATTTCTATTGTGGCTGACATTTTAAAACGACCTGATATTTGTCACGCGATAACAGGCGTATTTATGAACCGATTTGGATGCAACTTCGTCTGTACATAGTACATACCAATGTCTCGACCGAATTCGTTGGCCAGCTTCATTCGCCATCTTGTTTCAAAAGGGTTGCCTTCAAAAAAATTAAATTTAAAATTTAAAATGGGGTATTAAAAAATTGGAAAATTAAAAAGATTGTTTTTATGTGTTTGGCCTTGATTCCGGAGCAGTTTTTGTTTCTGAAAATTTGTTCTTTTGTTTGTATCTTAAAAAATGGTTGAATTACAGCACTTTGAATTTCTAGCATGGCTAACATTTTGAAACGATCTTGTATTTGTCACGCGATAACACACGCATTCGCCTATTTCGATGTAAGAAGGCATGTGGATAGTATACATCAATATGTCGACCAAGTTCGCTGGCCCAGCTTCATCAGCCATCTTGTTTCAAAATGGCAGCCATTAAAATAAAAAAAAAATTATATTTAAAGTGAGGTGCAAAAAAATTAGAAATTGAAAAAGGTTTCTTTCTTAAGCATTTGATCTTGATATAAGGATTCAGGAGCATTTTTGTTTGTCTTTATCTTAAAAAATGTCTCAGATATAGCAGTTTCAATTTCTAATGTGGGTGACATTTTGAAAAATCTGATTTTTTGCCTGCGACAGCACTTGTATATATCAACCGATTCCGATGTGAGTGAGCATGTGCACAGCAATTACTAAGGTCTCGACCAAGTTCACTGGTTAGCCTCATCCACCATGTTGTCTTAAAATGGCGGGCACTTTAAGAAATTGCCGAATTTGGCAGCCAACTATAAATTACTTTAAATAAAAGCAGCTTGGATAAACTTACTAATTAAGCGCGAAATTAATAACTAATTTCGCGAAATTCTCATTCATAATGATTTAGTATTGATAAAAATTAGTATTGAATCTCCTATATTCGGTTTCCACTAAATTGAGCTTCGTGTGTTTGAATAATATAAGTTGGCTTTTTTAAAATAAGGAATATGAAAGCTACCTCTTCCTCCCGGCACTGGCCGGAAGGACTTTTTTATTTATTAACCTCGAGGCCTAGTTTTTTTTAGGTAGCTTTCTTTACAAAAAGCTACCTATTGCAGCCGTTCGGAGGAAAGCGATTTCAAAAAATTTTGGTATATTTTCATCGATCATGACCCCCAGACCCCGAAACCACCCTCCGTTCAAAATTGATATATATATATATATATATATCTGACCTATGTCACACTGTAACTCTCGTATTTATGAACCGATTTGGATGTAATTCGGTGTGTACATAGTACACACCAATGTCTCGACCGAGTTCGTTGGCCAGCTTCATCCGCCATTTTGTTTCAAAATGGCGGCCATTTAAAAATTTTTTAAAATTTAAAATTTGAAATGTGGTACCAAAAAATTGAAAATGGAAAAATATTTTTTTCTTATGCATTTGACCTTTATACAAAGACTCCGGAGCAGTTTTTATTTCGTCTATATCTTAAAAAATGGCTGAGTTATAGCATTTTGAATTTCTAGCGTGGCTGACATTTTGAAACGTCCTGAATTTTGTCACGCGATAAAAGGCGTATTTATGACCTGATTTGGATGTAACTTCGTTTATACATAGTACATACCAATGTCTCGACCGAGTTCGTTGGCCAGCATCATCCGCCATCTTATTTAAAAATGGCGGCGATTTAAATTTTTAAGAAAAATTTAAATTTGAAATGTGGTACCAAAAAATTGAAAATTGAAAAAATATTTTCTTCTTATGTGTTTGACCTTGATAAAAAGATTCGGGAGCATTTTTGCTTCGTCTATATCTTAAAAAATGGCTGAGTTATAGCATTTTGAATTTCTAGCATGGCTGACATTTTGAAGTGTCCTGATTTTTGTCACGTGATAACAGATGTATTTATGAACCTATTTGGATGTAATTCGGTGTGTACATAGTACACACCAATGTCTCGACCGAGTTCGTTGGCCAGCTTCATCCGCCATCTTGTTTCAAAATGGCGGCCATTTAAAGAAATTTAAAAAATTTAAAATTTAAAATGAGATACCAAAAAATTGGAAAATGAAAACGATTTTCTTCGTATGTGTTTGACCTTAATACAGAGATTCCGGAACAGGTTTTGTTTCGTCTATATCTAAAAAAATGGCTGAGTTATAGCATTTTGAATTTCTATTGTGGCTGACATTTTAAAACGACCTGACTTTTGTCACGCGATAACAGGCGTATTTATGAACCGATTTGGATGTAACTTGATCTGTACATAGTACATACCAATGTCTCGACCGAGTTCGTTGGCCAGCTTCATTCGCCATCTTGTTTCAGAAGTGTTACCATTTAAAAAAAAAAGTAATTTAAAATTTAAAATGAAGTAATAAAAAATTGGAAAATGAAAAAAAAAAATTTTTTGTGTGTTTGGCCTTGATACAAAGATTCTGGAGCAGTTTTTGTTCCTGAAAATTTGTTCTTTTGTTTATATCTTAAAAAATAGTTGAATTATAGCACTTTAAATTTCTAGCATGGCTAACACTTTGAAACGATCTTGTATTTGTCACGCGATAACACACGTATTCGCCTATTTCGATGGAAGAAGGCATGTGGATAGTATACATCAATATTTCAACCAAGTTCGCTGGCCAGCTTCATCAGCCATCTTGTTTCAAAATGGCGGCCATTAAATTAAAAAAATATATATTTAAAGTGAGGTGCAAAAAAAATAGAAATTGAAAAAGGTTTCTTTCATAAGTATTTGACCTTGATATAAGCATTCACGAGCATTTTTTGTTTGTCTTTATCTTAAAAAATGGCTCAGATATAGCAGTTTCAATTTCTAATGTGGGTGACATTTTGAAAAACTTATTTTTTGCCTGCGACAGCACTCGTATATATCAACCGATTTCGATGTGAGTGAGCATGTGCACAGCCATTACTAAGGTCTCGACCAAGTTCACTGATTAACCTCATCCACCATGTTGTCTTAAAATGGCAGGAACTTTAAGAAATCGCCGAATTTGGCAGCCAAATATAAGTTAGTTTAAATAAAAGCAGCTTGGATAAAGCTGACTAATTTCGCGAAATTCTCATTCATAATGATTTAGTATTGATAAAAATTAGTATTGAATCTCCTATATTCGGTTTCCACTAAATTGAGCTTCGTGTGTTTGAATAATATAAGTTGGCTTTTTTAAAATAAGGAAAATGAAAGCTACCTCTTCCTCTCGGCACTGGCCGGAAGGACTTTTTTCCTTCAGTGTCTAGTTTATTGTATGTTTCAATCAAGGCTTTCTTATTCCTAGCAATTATATCAACATCATCTGCAAAGGCAAGGATTTGTAGGGAGTGATTCATAATAGTACCTCCTCTATTGTTGTAGATGCTTCTAATTATTTTCTCCAGTCATAAATTAAAAAGAATTGTCGAGAGAACACCACCTTGCTTTAGACCTGAATTCACTGCAAATTCTCTTGAAAGTCTTCCCTGTACTTTAACTTTAGGTTTTGTATTTTCCAGTGTTAATTTTATAAGTTTAACTACTTTATCAAGTATTTTAAATTCCTTTAATATTTCAAATAACTTATTTCTGCTTATACTGTCATGGGCCTGTTTAAAATCAACAAACAATTGGTGCAAATTAATATTTTGTTCATAGAATTTTTCAAGGATGTTCCTAATACTAAATATTTGATCCACCGTTGATCTTCCTTTCCTAAAACCATACTGATAATCACCTATTACCATTTCAGCATACGGCTGTAATCGCTTTGCAATTATCTTTGCCAACACTTTATATGTAACATTTAATAAGGCTATGCCTCTATAATTCTGGCAATTTAAGATATTTCCCTTTTTAGGTGCGTTCGTAATTATATAAATACGTAGCACCTATAGTCGTCGTTCAGTCCGTCTGTCCGTCCGCATATAACAGAGCAAAAACTACCCTACAGAATGGTCTGAAATTTTAAATGTATGATTGTTGCAAAATTTTGTCGAGCCATTTCAAATTTTATGAAAATCGGATGTATAGTTTAATTACAGGGACAGTCAAAATTTTTTTTTACATTACGGCCAGTGGGAAAAATTATTGCAAGTGCATTTTAATGATGTTGCAGCCTTCCGAATGGTCTGAAATTTTAAATATATAATTGCTGAAAAATTTTGTCGAGCCATTTCAAATTTTATGAAAATCGGATGTATAGTTTAATTGCAGTGACAGTCAAAAATTTTCCGTTACACTACGGGGAATGAGAAAAAAAACATTGCAAGTGCATTTTAATGATGTTACAGACTATGCACTTATAAAGTGCAAGAAAATATACGTTCAGTACAATATGGGGTGCAAAAAAATAATTATAAAACTAGTTATGGTACGAACGCACCTCATTTGCCACGTTTGACGAGCAATTTCCAACTTGTTATGAATTGGGATAATAATAGCACCATCCCATTCATTTGGTATATATTCATTCTGCCAAATCTCTACTATTAGATCATGTAACATTTGTACCAACTTCTCTCCACCATATTTCAAAAGCTCAGCGCTTACCAAATCTTCACCAGGTGCTCTTCCATTATACCCTTCAATTAGTCTAAATCCAAATTTTCATGAAATTCGTGGGATTAGTTTCCGAGAAATTATTTTAAAATGAGCCTATTTTAGGGGCTATATCCAAGTTGAAGTTCGGTACTCGATATCTGAAACGCCACAGAATGATGCCACTTCTATTAACACGTTCACGCCGGCGCGGTGGGTCACACTCCACTGTCTCAGAGCTGACAAGTCTCCGGCTCTTTGGATACCAGTATTTTAATACAGAATATGTTGTTTTATTTAATTAGAAAATTTGGGCGATTTAAAGGAACAACATTTTCTCTAAAATAATAGTGGTGTGCAAAAAGCCGGAGGCATGACAACTCTGAGACAGTAGAGTGTGACCCACCGCGCCGGCGTGAACGTGTTAATGTATTATTTCTTGCCAGTAAGGACCATATCACTGGCTTAATATGTTTCGACTATTGACAGCCCAAATTTTTCAATAAAATGAGTAAAATATACAGTGAAATACGTTTAACGCGAAATTGATGGGGCCGAAAAAATGTTTCGCGTTAAAAGATCCGTAAAAAAAAAAAAAAAAAAAAAAAAAAAAAAAAAAAAAAAAACCTCAAATATTTTCGACGTCGTCAAATTTTATTTCGATTTCCTGTTAAACTACTTGTAGGTTGCATCCATTAGGATATAAAGCAGGTAATATATATATATATATTGTTTTTATGGGGAAAAAATCAGATGTCTATTTTTTTTAAGTATCTTTTTCAGCATTCTGAGATCTAGTTTGTTTAAATCAAATAAGCAAAGCTGTCTCTAAATCTTCGTGTTTAGTGATTCTCATAGGTTTTCTCTCTGTCTTAAACCTATTGCGCTCAAACATTAACGTATTGGGATCCCTGTTTTTTATTTGATAAAGTAGAATTGGCAATGCAAACTCTTTGCAGATTTCTGTTTTCGTCCTTCTTTTTCATCAACTTCATTAGTCAGCTTCATCTTTATTTGAAGCGAAATAGCAGTTTGTTTTCGAACCGATTTCTCAGCCATTAATTGTGCTCATAAAACATAAGCTAATTTACATAAAAACACAAAATTAACTGATTTTCACCCAAAATTCAGTGGTTTTAACACCAAATTCATCAATTCCGACTCAAACTAACTAGATAGAAAGCGACTTTTTTTCGTGTTAAACGATTTTTATTTCGTGTTAAAAGGAAAAAAAATTATTAAATTGCATACTATACTGTGCGGACCGCTATATCATTTCGTGTTAACCGATTTTTCATGTTAAGTGTTTTCGTGTTAAACGTATTTCACTGTATATTGTTTCAAATTATGCTTTTCCCTACATCACAGACGACCCCTTAAACCGTCATTTTGAAGTTTTTTACTCATAATTCGAAAACTACTTGGAAGAAAAATTTGAAATTGAGAATTCGCATCAAGCAGGACATAATAAATATAATTCTATGAAAAAAATTGTAGGTTGCAGTTGATTTTCTTTCGAATATTAATTTCATTATTCATAATTCATAATTCATGTTATGAAATTTTTAAATTTTCAAATTCAATGTTTGAGTTTTTTAGTATTATAACCAAACAAAAAAAAATATCACATTAGGATTATCGATTTCAGGTGATATTAATACAAAAATGAAAATGTAATTTAACATTAGAAATTTTAAATTTTGAATGTTTATAATTCAAAAACTTATTACCCAAATGACTTGAAATTTCGCTTTTAGGCATAGTTTGATTTAAGATATATTGTCAAAAGTGGAAGTTGTCTTTGAAAAAAAACAAAGTTTGCTCTGGTTCTGATTTGTAGATGGCACGCTAAGCAAATTTTACATACGTCATTTAAAAGTAGACTTTACTTCCAATCGTTTGGTACCAGTAAATTTCTTCTATTTATAATTAGTGGCAGAGTTAGTAGGGGGTGTTACTTCTTTTTTCCACAACTGTACATTAATTTAACATGGTTGGTAGAGGGCCTTCCAATTCACTCTGTGTAAAACTTTCTGCTTGACGCTTAAATATCTACAGTTATTGTTACAAGTATTCAAATTTTATTTTGAATACAAATTTTAACGGGGTTTTAACAGAGAATTAAGGTATGTTCAACATTTAAAACTTTTTTTTGTTTGATCTGAATGAAACAACAACAGATTATTTCAAGAAAATTATAGAGTGATAAAAGATATGATAGTTATACAGTGATACGAGATTTGTTTTATCGAAGTAACAACTTTTTAACAATTAATTCTAACACTATTATCATCCAAACTTTTCTTTTAATGACCTTTAATTAGTCAAAGAGTTAACGCTTCAAGTCAAATGCTTAAAGAAGTTATACTGATACTAGATTTATTTTATCGAAAATTTCTCCGATTTAATTACCAAATTCTTTTCATTTTATTAGGGTTCTAATCAAAGAATAATGCCTTTAATTGAAATAATTGAAACTTTTTTTTTCCAAGAAAACGTTCTGCACATCCTTTTCTATTTACATCAGATTCTTTGAAAGTTCTTTGAAGCTTTAAAAACAAAAGAGATTTGCATTAAATCGAGAACTTTTATTCTTAGAATGAAAGACTTTAAAAGAGTATTATGTAACTCTCAGCTTTTGTCAAACTCGGCTTTCACATTTTGTAAAGCACCTTTTATTCTGCTATTTGGAATTTTCCTAAGTAAGGATTCAGAAAATCTGAAAAAAATAGAATAAAATCAATATTGCTAGAGTTATTAAAACTACTATTTAAATAATAAAAAAAGGAGTGAACAAGTAGGATTAAGGGATTAGTACCATTAAAGTGTCAAAAGTTACCGGAATGATTCAAAGTTTGCTATTTTAACACTACTAGGGTAACGAACCCGGGTTTCCCGGGTTACGGAATATACGTGAAAACATTTTTTTCTTTATTGAAAACTGCAATAATTTTTTTACATTGCAATATATTTTTTAGACTGCCCACTATCTTAAAAAAAAGCATTGCTATATGAAAAATATCAATTATGCAATCAAATAAAGTTTTGAAAGTTATCAAAAGTGATATTTTCGTATTAGTCACATGCTAAGAGTTATTAGCCCAAGATTTTGCTACTTACAGCAGTCTTTTTATTCTTATCATTTCACTGCTTTAAGCGCATAGTTCAATTAAATGTAAGTTTAAATTTGTGTTTTATTTATGTTATTTTATTTATTATTTATAGAGGAAGTTTTAATTTTCTTATGGAATATTAGCCTTAAGAAAATATTGAACTCTTTACATTGTTTTAAAGGCAAACAGATTAATCTTTCGTAATCGAGCTCCACGCGATAGAGATCAATTTAAAAAATATTTCACACATGAAAATTATTTATAAAACCACATAGCCAATCAGTAAACTGAGATGCAGTTTGTAAACAAATTTCATTTGAAAGTTTTTTTCCCCTTACTGTTTGGCAGTGTAGAAATTTAAGTTGTTCGATTACATGTATGTTAAATTTGTGTGGGTTTTAAAAATATTATGCTTTTATTTAATCATAAAGAAAGTTTTAATTTCGTTATGGAAAATTAGTCAGAAAAAACTGCTGAACAATTTTTATTGCTTTATCTGCAAAATGATTATTATTATTATGTAATGAAGACGGCGCGTGAAAGAGATAAATTACAAAAATTCATGCTTGAAAATTATTTTTTAAAAATAATAAATCGGTTAACTATAAAATACAGTTTTCAAACAAATTGCATTTGAAAGTAGATTTCTTTCCCTATATGACGGTGTAAAAATTGAAAATGTACGATGATTAGAAGATTAAAAAATTGCAGTAGCGAAAGTTGCAAAGCTGAAATTTGATCCTAAAGTGTTGCCATTCGGAAAATGACTTCAGTGTTACGCTCAGATACGTTTGTTCTTTATAATAAAAAATAGGCCACTTAAAATATAACTTTAAAACTTCAAGATTTGAGATAATTTGGTCATTCATTTGTAAATCGTATGAGAATGATTACGTTTCTTGTATAGATTGTCTCTTTCGCAGGGTGCATACAGCCCTACCGCAATTTTTTATTAGAATTTTTCGCCTTATTTAATTGCAAAAAAATGTTACAAACTTTGCGAATAAACGAGGCAATTAAAAATTCTGTAATTTTCATATTAAATGGAAAATTTTTAATTGGAATTAGCCGACCCAGACCAGTATTCAATTCAGACATTTTTCTCAGGAATGATTTCTGCAAATCCCCGGGGAGGGGGAAGGAGGCACTGTGGAGTTTCGAGAAATAAATTGCACTTCTAAAACATTAATATGCATAAATTCCCAAATCTTCAAACATAAACCACTCATTGTTGCATCATCAGTTTAAGTTTGCAATCTCTGATGGAATTTTGAATAATGACATTATTATTTTTACTTTTTTCTATCTTTACAAGAAGAAAGTATTGGATTCGTAAACATTTTCGAAATCCGGTTTTCCATGGATTTATACGTTTTAGGGTTCAGAGATACCGAAAAACATATTTTTACAAAATGTCTGTATGTGAATCTGTCTGTGAGTCTGTTTGTCTATGTGTGACACAAATTTTGTGGACGCTCTATCTCAAGAACTAATGAACGGAATTTAATAAAACTTTAGATCAGTTAGTCCCTGATATAAATTGGCGCTGATTACTTTTGGGTGTAAATCGCCCAGCAGGTGGCGCTGCTATGCTGTATTATTTGTGATTTCCACAATAGCTATATCTCAAGAACTAAAGCACGGATTTTCAGAAAACTTCCAATTCAGTTAGTCCTTGGTATAATTTGGTGCTGAAAACTTTTTGGTGTAAATCGCCCAATAGGTGGCGCTGCTGTGCTGCATTATTCATGATTATCGCAATAGCTCTATTTCAAGAATTAATGCACGGAATCTAATAAAACTTTAGATTCAGTTAGTCCCTGATATAAACTGGAGCTAATTACTTTTTGTGTAAATCGCCCAACAGGTGGCGCTGCTATGCTGCATTTTTCACGATTTCCGAAATAGCTATATCTAAAGAACTAATGCATGAGTTTTCATCAAACTTAAGATTCAGTTAGTCCCTGATATATATTAGTGTTGTTTAGTTTTCAGTGTAAATTGTCCAACAGGTGGCGCTACTATGCTGCATTTTTCACGATTTCCGCAATAGCCGTATCTCAAGAACTAATGCATGGATTTTCATCAAACTTTAGATTCAGTTAGTCCATGATATAAATTGATCTCCGTTTTTGGTGTAAATTGCCCAGCAGGTGCCACTGCTATGCAGAACTTTTCACGATTTCCCCAGTAGCTCTATATCAAAAACTAAGGGATTTTCATCCAACTTTAATTCAATTAGAAGTTGACATAAGTTCTTGCTTATTAGATTTTGTTGTAAATCACCTAACCGCTGCTACTGTTATAATGCATTTTTCAGGAAGTATTAACATATATGATATAGAAAAAAGTTTTGGGATTGCCATATGTGACTATTTTTTTCTTTATTGTCAATTGAAATCATTGGAAATCTGCTTCCTCTGCAGGCTTTATTTGCACAGAAAATTTCAAAATATATTTTTTTTAAACAAGAACTAAAAGTTTTTGTTAACTTCAGCTATTCTGGAACGTCAAAAAAAAATCTGTGTATAAGACAGTTTTTTTCCCTGAAAGCTTTCGAATATATTAAAAGTTATTTACGACCATGGAATAAAAATGTAAATGCATTTTTGATCAGATTAAATATTCAATCTCTTTAGAAAACAATTGTAAGTATTCTCTCAAGAGGTTCTCACGTATAATATTTAAAAACCATTTTTCATTGCATCAATATAATTTTAAAAGGCAACGAAAGTCTTTCGCTAAAAATTTTCATTTTCGGATTCAGTGGTATATTTTATTGAGTACTTATAAGTAAAAACCTTTCATTGCATTACTTCGTTGATCCTTAGAAGGAGTTCGGGAAATAAATTGCACTTCTAGAACATTAATATGCATAAATTCCTAAAATTTCAAATATAAACCACTCATTGTTGCATCATCATTTTAAGTTTGCAATCTCTAATGGAGTTTTGAATAATGATTTTATTTTTATTTTTTTAATTTATTGTCAATTGAAATCTTTGGAAATCTGCTTCCTCTGCGGGCTTTATTTACACAGAAAACTGCAAAATATATTTTTTAAAATAAAAACTAAAAGATTTTGTTAACTTCAGCTATTCTGTAACGTAAAAAGAATCTATGTATAAGACAGTTTTTTCATTTTTCATTTTGTTTTCCAGAAAGCTTTTGAATTTATTAAAAGTTATTTACGACAATGGCATAAAAATCTAAATGCATTTTTGATCAGATTAAATTTTCATTCTCTTTAGAAAACAATCGTTTCTCTCAAGAGGTTCTCACACATAATATTTAAAAAGCATTTTTCATTGCATCAATATAATTTTAAAAGGCAACGAAAGTCTTTCGCTAAAAATTTCCATTTTCGGATTCAAAGGTATAATTTATTGAGTACTTTATAAGTAAAATCCTTTCAATACATTACTTCGTTGATTCTTAGAATAAATTCCAAGTATAAATTGTATAAATTGAAACAATTGAATTTAATACTTATAGATTTTTTATCAACAAATTCTGTGCATGTCGCGAATTTGTGCAAAATGAAACACTGTTTCCAAATATAAAATATTTTAAAAATTCGTATTTTCTTCAAAACAAGCATTTTCATTGTAATGTAATAATTTTTCTCCTATGGTATTGAATAATTTCTAAAAAAATATTATATACATATCACTTTTTATATTGAAAAAATATCATATTTCAAATCTTATTAATTTTCAGTATCGAATATGAAAATTTATATATCATTTACCAGATATTTTCATTTAACTATAGACTGCAATATAAATACTTTTGTATTTTATAATACAGTAAGAGATTGTAAATTAATTAAAGTGAAATTTCATTTAAATGCACTGCAAGCAATAAATATAGACATCACAAGTGCTTAAAAATTTGTGATAAGCTCTGTTAAAGCGTTTGAAGAGCTTCGAATAGAAAAGGGTTCATACAAACGAAAAGTTGATTTATTAATTACTCCAGAGACCTTCAAAAATATCGTAGAGGAAGTACGGGTAATGTAGCCAGTGATGGCAATATGGCCATTGGCTGTATAGTGCTCCTGCCATGTAGAAACTGAGCGAAACAGTCGTCACAGATGCTGGTAGTATTGTCGGAGTATTCGAAGCGAAAGTCTACATTTTTCTAGTTTTGAACTCATTTTATTGTTTTTTCGCATCTTTTATTTTAGGCTAGTGGTAAAATTTCTTCATTATATGTTTGATCAGAGTGAAATAATCTTTTGAATGAAGTGTATTTGAAAACGCTAAATCATACCGATTGGATGATAGGTCACAGTTTTTGTAATAGCGTCATTCCGGGCAAAGTGGCGACAAAGAGATCGGGCAAAATGATCAGATGCCGACTTTGCCCGGAAACGATTTGTTATTCACTGTTCATAACAAAATTCTATTCAAAAGTATTTTCTTCAAAAGGAAGAAGACTGATTGTGACAATGACTTCTACAGAGTAAGTCTTACTCTTGACGTTTGCAGTCTATAGAGGCCCTTGCAGAGGTCTGTCCAGATTTTTCTCACAGGGCAGGGTTGGCAAGTTTCTTCCAAAGTGAAAAAAAAACCGCAGAAAAAACCATGGAAAAAAACGACCGGAAGAAATGGAAGAAATTGTTTTTCTTTACCGAATTTAGAATATAAGTTGCAACTTTGCAAAATACAATAAATACATTTTTCTGACAGATAACCTTCAAAAAATTTCATTAGAGCTACAAAAATTTAATTATATGCTAAATTAATAATTACATTAGTTTTTTAGCAAGATCACACACCTGACTAAAGCTTTTCAATTGTTGGATACCAGAAAAAAAGAAATTTTATCCAAAATACACAAATCCATTAAAAGCTATCCATTTCAATTTAACTAGCATATTTTTTATTATTATTAGTTAAACTTCTTTAACTGGTAGTAAGTATATTTACCTATTGTAGGATGGAATTTATTTTACAGAATATTTAAATAAAAAACAGTACTTAGAATTTACATCTATTTTATTAAGGAAACTAATATGAGGAGAGAATAATACATTGCAGGTGTGTAAGGTAAGATGCAAATGAAAGAGATGATAATATACGATAGTATGATAATAATAAATAATGTAAGATAGCACATATGCAAGAAGTTTTAGAATATTAGTCTTTTTAATGTAGCATTGAGATATGAGATATACATGCTAGTATAAATAAGAGCGTGAATGAGATTCAAACACAAATTTGTACATTTAATGTGTTGCATATTATTCTTGAAAAATAAAGATTTTTTATAGGAAAAAGAATTTATAGGTAATTCTTTTTTTAAACTGAAATATCATAATATACAAGTGAATAAACGTTTCCCTACCCCTAAAGTTGTAAAAACCATCATCTATAACTACCTGCCAAACCTGAAGTTTGTTATTAAAAAACAAATTATTTTTCAAAAAATAATATTTGAAATATTAAGTTTTTCATTTTGGGTTTCCTATAATTATGCTTTCAATTTAATTCTATTTTATAGTTAATATATTTTAATTTTGAACATATGTTTTGTTTTCAGTTGGTTTCTTCCATTTCTTCCAGTTTTTTTCCGTTTCTTCCGGTTTTTTCCAGTTTCTTCCACTGTCCTGGAAGAAACCCAGCCCTGTCACAGGGTCCTGTTTTTGTGAAATTGTGAACAACTTTTTATATTTGTGAAACACCTAGTCCTCATTTTGTGAATTTGAAGTAATTGTTATATTCAGGTTCCTCTTTATACATTTTAAACAAGATATACGTATGTAAAATTAATAAATGTAAATGTTACAAGTCTGAATTTACTTTTAAATTATTAAAATTGTGAAAAGTTCAATTTGGAGATGAAAAAATTTTGTGAAAGGTCTATTTTTAGAACAAAGAATTTTGTGAAGGGTCCTGTTTTAAGGTGAAAAGTTTTGTGAAGGGTCCTGTTTTGGCATAAGAAAATTTGTGAAGGGTCCTTTAAAGGACTCAGTTTCTTCCTAAACAGATCCCTGACTTGTATTCCTCTATTTGTCATATTGATACTCCTTAATGTTTACTTAATCTTGTAACGATTTAATACTTAAAATGTTACAAAACATAGTACTTATTCTTAATGTGTGTTAACTTTAGTTTTTGTTGATTAAATATTCATTCTGAATCAATGTGATTTGTTCATTTACCTATGCTGGCCACTTTACCCAGCCAAAGTGGCAATTCTGAAGTTTTCTTTTAAAGTAACGTATACGGTTTTTAAATATTTTTTTAAGTAAAATAGCAACTAAAATTAAAGTTATTATAGTTACTATTGGTATTTATTTCTTAAATGTTACTCAACAAACCTTAGAGTGACTACTTTTCCCTTCCTTATGCTGGCCACTTTACCCAGTCAAAGTGGCAATTTTGAAGTTTTTCTTTTAAAGTAACGTATACGTTTTAAAATATTTTTTTAAGTAAAATAGCAACTGAAATTAAAGTTATTATAGTTACTATTGGTATTTATTTCCTAAATGTTACTCAACAAACCTTAGAGTAATTACTTTTCTCTTTCTTATGCTGGCCACTTTACCCAGTCAAAGTGGCAATTTTTGAAGTTTTTCTTTTAAAGTAACGTATACTTTTAAAATATTTTTTTAAAGTAAAATAGCAACTGAAATTAAAGTTATTATGGTTACTATTGGTATTTGTTTCTTAAATGTTACTCAACAAACCTTAGAGTGTCCACTTTTCCCTTCCTTATGCTGGCCACTTTACCCAGTCAAAGGGGCAATTTTGAAGTTTTTCTTTTAAAGCAAAGTAATACATTTTAAAATATTTTCTTTTAAGTAAAATAGCAACTGAAATTAAAGTTATTGTAGTTACTATTGGTATTTGTTTCTTGAACTTCATTTAACAAACCTTAGAGTAGCCACTTTTCCCTTCCTTCCCCTATATGTCAAAATCAACGATTTGTCGGGCTTTCTAAACACACTTTTTAAAAAATTCGATATGACGTTAATTAAGATTAATAAATATTGAATACTCAAAAGCTAGGTGTATTCCATTTTAAAAATAGATGCACATTACAGTTTCTTAATTTCTGGAGCCAGATCACCGGAATGTTGAAAAAGTATTGACGAAAACGACATATTCAAAGACTTATTTTTTTACTGCCGAAAAAGATCAAAATTTCGTAACAATGTTCTACTAACGTTTGAAAGTGCTTCATAATTTATGTGTGATGCTCCATTTTTCTTTTTATTTATATTGAAAAAAAATCATTAGGGCACAGAATTTTTAAATTATTTTAATCCACTCCGACCGGCAGGTAGGGATCTGCTCAAGGGTCTCGAGTCTCGAGGACTTTTTAACAGATTACCAAAAAAAGAATTATGAAAATTGAAGCATTAGTTCAAAAGTTATGCGTGAACATACATTAGAAAAAAGGAAAACATACAAACAAATTATATAACCTATATAATTCGTTTATATGCTGCTGTTCTTTCTTTGTATGTTTACGCATAACTTTAAACGGATGCTCCAATTTTCATATTTTTTATTTTTTTGTTGTAATTATTTTATTTTTATTATCTATTTACTTAGAAAAACCTTGTTTTGATGGTGTTTTCATTATGAATTTCAGCAGGTTCCAGAAATGGTATGTTGGTCTTTGCTTGTCTGTTACTTTTTGTTATTGTTGTTTCTTTCTAAACTGTAAATTTCGTAAAATTTGGCCAATAACTGCGAAATTTCAATATGTTGTTAAGGTACACAGTAAGTGCTATTGCATGCTTTTTTCAGGCAGGCCGCACACTGAGGCGACACAAGCAACACGAAACGCGTCTTGGGAGGAGAAACAGGTTGGAACAAAAATAAATACCTTTTTCAAAGCTGCTTTTCTCCTAAGACGAACTTCGTGTTGCTTGAATAGTCGTAGTGTGTGGCCTCCCTAAGATAGTCATCGTATTATATATACAGTATGCAATATGTTATCTATCGCCGACCTTTAATTTCTCAACCGTTGGCCGTAGACATATAGTTCCAATTACAAAAACGTTTCAAACGAGCTAAATATTCATGTTGTGGCATTATTTAAAGTAAAAAAACAATTTTATAAAAATTACTAAATCTAACTTTTTATACGGTCCACCAGTCCCTATTGTTATATTTAGTAAAAGTTTACACATATAATAACAAATATAACACAAAAAGTTTGACATCTGTATTGAAAAAATTGACACAGTTATTCAATTTCAAAGTTTAATATTTTTGCACATGATTTTGTCTTTCATTGAGGGATCAGTTAAAAGATGAATTAAAGTAATTCGAGATCAAAGTCAGGGTGCAATGTCCTTTTTACGGCGAAACCATCTTTAGACGGTATCGCCAAATCGGGGAATCATCAAAGAGGGTTATTTCATCTAAAAATTTGAGCTTTTTATGGGTCGAACAATATTCAAACGTCAAAGTAAGTAGAATTGACAACCGGAAAATAAAACATACTTACTAAAGACTAGATATATGGCAGCGTATTGCACTATGATTTTGATCTCGGATTACTTTGATTCATCTTTTAACTGATCCCTGAATGAAAGACAAAATCATGTGCAAAAATCTCAAGCTTTGAAATTTAATAACTGTGTCAGTTTTTGTAGTACAGATGTCAAACTTTTTGTGTTGTATATCTTATGATACATGTAAATTTTTACTAAATATAACTATAAGGACTGGGGGACCGTATAAAAAGTTAGACTTCGTAATTTTTATAAAATTGATTTTTTACTTTAAATAATGCCACAACATGAATATTTACCTCATTTGAAACGTTTTTGTAATTGGAACTATATGTCTACGACCAACGGTTGAGAAATTAAAGGTCGGCGACAGATAACATATTGCACCCTGTATACAGGGTGTTGCACATTTCGACCGACAAATTCAGAGGGGTTATAGTAGGCATCAAGAGGATGAAAAATTATCATAGGACATGGGGTAGCAAAGCACTTATTTAGTCACAAATACAGGGCGTTTCACTATAACTGAACTCGGGTTGGCGGTAATAATTTAAGAAAAATTAAAATACAGCTATGAAAATGTAACGATATGGATTTCGTTTGGCAAAAAATGTGATAACATCATGAAAAGTTCTGAAAAATCAGGGTGCTGACGCAATCGACGATACCTTGTGAACTGGTTATCGCAGTCCAAAATGTGAAGCATCAAGTACACACTGCTGCTGCGTATAATGGAAACTTCTACCACATTAGGAGAATTGGGCACACCAGATCATAGCTACTATCACTGTACCCTAACGGAAACCTGGCATATCAAATATCTCAGCTCCCCCAAATCCTGGCTATTAAACATACTCTCAAGGCCTGCACTGCTAGCAAAATTAAAGCATATCTATCAATTTCAAAAAGAAATTTGTGTTCTCACTTCCTAGCGATCATGCGTCGGAAGCAAACAATGTATCATCTCAACACTCCAAAGCTGGACTTACAGTGTGTTCCAGCACACGCAACATTGTCATATCAACAGAAACCCCTCCTTGCCTGTCACGTGGGGGTTCCTTGCCCCAGCGGGTGACGCTTAAATCAACGTTTTTTCTCCCGCTCTCTGTCGCGTAGCGGGCAGAGTTTATATTGTAATTTTATCACCATGGAATTTATGGATATACCGCCCATTGTCGTGATCTTGGCGGCCTCAGCTCTGGCTAAATACTGTATTTTTTTAGACCTTAATAAAGGCGACCGGGAGGGACACTATGCTCTACAGACTTGGTTACCTTGTCTGAGCAGTCCCTCTTAGGCAATCAAATTTCTACCACTTTGTTTTATGCTGTCACATTTTCAATAAAAGTGACCATGTCTATTAAAAGTATTATAATACACTTAAGTTTTCTGAAAGTTATTAGCAGCAACCCAAGTTGGGTTAGAGTAGAAACCCTGTATTTTTAATTAAAAAGGGGGATTGTGTGACACATGATCCACTGCAATTTTTGTTCATCCCTACTATCATCCCTCTGAATTTGTAAGTCGAATTCGGCAGCACCCTGTGTAGTAATATAGCATCATCTACAGGCAGCATAACATTTTCACAACCAATTTTAGCGTCGATGATTTTGGTAGATATATGATAGATTATGTAGTATTGGTAACGAAACAGCTAGTCAGCTGTTGAACAAATTGGAAGGAAGGGGTTGTTTTTCCCAGCCTGTTGCAGTGTGAAATAAGTGGCAACCCGATAACTGACGTTATCCCGATTTCTGCACTCATTTCACATTGCAGCGAGCTGTGCGATGTTGCTACGGTAACCTCCCGGTGCACAGTAATAAGACGAACATCATAAAAACCTGATGAAAATTTGATTTTTTTATTTTTAGCTCTATTACCATTGAAGGATCTTTTTAAGCACATAATATACCCAAAATCACTATGGGGTTATCAAAAATTTTCCTCTCGACTTTTTAACTGAATGGCATGATGGCAGATTCTGATTTTAATGCCATACTTGTTAAATCCTTAAAAACTTCTTTTAACAATTATTATTCCATTTCAAGCCCAAAATAACATTGAGGAAGATATTTAATAACATTCTGGTGAAAAATAATAATGATAAATAATTAAATAAAATAGATACTTGTATTTTCTCAGTAAGCTAAATTTGGAGTTATTTTCTTGACTTCTACGTTTTCGTCATTTACTTAAAATACTTAAATTTGTCCAAATTTTCACCTTTGGTACTTTAGTTACATTTTAGCTGAAAAAAATATCCATATTAGCTGCGGATTACCACCTGCGGATTAAAGAGTACTTTCATTGGGACACATTGTATATTGAATGTTTATTATTTGAATTATCTAACTATACTAATAAAAGAAATTTTCGCTCTGTGTGTCTGTTTGTGTGTGTGTGTGTGTGTGTGTCTGCGATGGCTAGAAAAATCTATGGCACATACGAGGCTGAGAATTTTTGTGAGGGTATCCCAAAGTTTTCCCTGATGCGCCTGAGGCTTAGAATTTTAAATTTCTAATAATTAGTTGAGTTATTAATTAAACATCGCAACTATCTCTCATCAAATGTCATCTATTTTATCTCCAGTCAAGGACAGCACTTGCGCATGCACAAATCCATTTAAGCATCGGAGGCTAGCGAAGAACGATTTTATTTGTGTTTTTAATAGTATTGTTTTAAGCAAAATCGACCAAACCGCTCGGTACACTTACAATTGAAAGACATATTCCGAAAGATCGTACTCTTACGTCTCAAATGCCGCAATCTATTCTGAAAAATGTCATAGTTGACTCTTTGAAAAGACAAATTCAAAAGAAAAAAGAAAAGTGCCCAGCTAAATTGATGGCATTGAGCTCACAGGCTATTCACACTAATTGTATATTATACTCTTATTTTAAAGAATAATGCCCCTCAAAAAAATAAGTGAAGGGGGATTAGCCCCCGTTTCAACAATTAAAATCTAGATTTAAACATAACCTCCACTAAGAGACCACCTCTCGGAGCGACCAATTTTTATTGGAACGGAACATGGTCGCTTTAGGGGGCTTTTAATGTATATCAGTTTCATGACAATCTGAGTATATTTACGTCATTTAGACTACGGGCAGACAGACAAACTGGATTTGTAAAAAAAAAATCCAACTATGTTGGAAAGTATTAAAAAGTATGTTTCATTTCATCGATAAAAAGACAACAAACGTTTTTCGCGAAAATTTTCCATTTCCAGATTCAAAAATGCATTTTATTAAAAACGGCAATTAAACAATATTTTAACGCATTATTCCGTCAATCTTTACAAAATTTTCAGATGTAAACTGAAACAAATTGAATTTAAATTTTATTTTTTATTTTGTTACAATAAATTCTGTGTATCCGTTGAGAATTAATACAAAATAACTTGTATCAAGAAACACTGTTTCCAAATGTAAAATATTTAAAGAATTTGTATTTTCTTGAAGACAAACATTTTCAGTATAATTATTTTTCTCCCCACTCATAATAGATAGAATTTAATAGATTTTGAAAGGGCTATAATTCTTTTTGGATATAACTCAATCTTTTAATCGAAGAACGTCACATCTTAAAATTTAGGAACATTCAGTATCGAATCTGAAAATGCGTTATTTATTTTGTGTTTTTATTTAATTACGACTGTAGTACTACATACTTTTATATTTTGTAATGCAGTAAAAAAACTTAAAATAATTACTAAAGCTGTATGGATAAGTTTATAAATTTATAAAATCTAAGTATATTTACCATTTTCTCATAAGCATAAAACAAGAAAGAAAAATCATACGTCAAACATACATTATGATCACTTCTCAACGTTGAAATCAGAAATTTGTCGTGAAACCTTCACCAAGATCGACCTTATACAGTTCAAGATTATAATTTTCAAGTTTATACAATTGCACTCACTTTATATATACAGTGAAACCTCCCTGTGCAACCACCTCCCTGAACGACCATTTTTTCATGGAACGAAATGTATTCCGATAGGCTCAATACTAATTTTACCTCCATTCAGAGACCATCCCAGTTGCACTCCCTCCATGAGCGACCCATTTCTTTGAAGAAAATGAAAAAAATTCGGTTTTTTCCTGGTCGCTTGAAGAAGGTTTTATTAGAAAAATAATTCTGGAGAGCGCATTATTCATCAAATTTCTAAATTAAGTTTAGAATTTTTTTTTATTTCTGTAACTTTTAAGTGTTTAAACCCCTTTGTGCCTTTTTTTGGCAATGAATTTCCTTAATGAACTTCCTAATGTGAAAAATAATTTTTAGTAATATTAATTGTTACCTTTTTCCAATAGTTAAAATCTAGATTTAAACATGACCTCCATTAAGAGACTAGCTCTCGGAGCGACCAATTTTTATTGGAACGGAACGTGGTCGCTTTAGGGAGGTTTTACTGTAGATTGATATAGGCATTATACACTCATATCTAAAAATTAAGGATAAGTCACCGACCGCTTTCGATTTTTCACGGTTTTTCGAATACCTACTGAAATTCTTGAAGAATTGTTCTTGAACTTCTAGGGTGTAAAGAACGTGTTTTCAAAAGTTGTTTCTTTGTAGCACGCAGAGTTTTAAACCAAATTTAACACAACTTTCCGAAAACCTGACAAAGAACGCAGTAGGAACAGTATACTGCAATTAAAACATGAATATATTGAATATTTGATGCGATATAGACATTTCTATGAAATAATTTTTAACTTCGCATGCATGGAAGATTCCAAAATTTTTATTTCAGAATTTGGTAGTCAGTTATTTAGGGCAAGTTCTATTAAAAGTCCAGTCAAATATTATGAAAACTCAGAACGATACAGTGAACTGATTAAAAAGTTGTGGGAAATCCCTTACAATAAAGCTAGAAAGCAACTCACTATATCGCTGCTATCCTTCTGAATTTTCGCGATATTTGACTGGACTTATTATATAAATTGCCCTAAATAGCTGACTGCCAAATTATGAAATAAAAATTTTGGAATCTTCCACGCACGGTCAGTTAAAAATTATTTCATACAAATGCCCATATCTCATCTTATATTCAATATATCCATGCTTTAATTGCAGTATACTATTTCTACTGTTCTTTGTCAGGTTTTCGGAAAGCTCTGGTAAATTTCGTTGAAAACTCTATATTCTATAAACAAATTTTTTTTTTTTTTTACTTTTCACAGAAATGTTAACATCTTCACGAATATAAGTGTTATGCTTACACAAATGCACTCAAACGTTGAACAAGACCCAGATAGTCATCTAACACAGTGACAGACTATTCTCAACAATTTCTGTTACATAAGTGATCGCAAATATTACTTTATTATTAAACTTATTATTTACCACATAATTGTCTTCCCAACTAAATCATCACTGAGAAATATAAAGTCAAACACGTTCTTTACATCCCAGAAGTTCAAGAACAAATCGGCAAGAATTTCAGTAAAAATTCGACAAAATGTGTAAAATCGAAAGCGTCCAGTCACTTATCCTTAATTTTTGGACGTGGATGTGCATAGAAGATAGATATATAAACGAAGTGATTGCAATAGGTTTATCTCTAAAGAAATCAACCTAAAAAACTGGTTGTGCTATTTTATCGATACATTTTTGAGACTACCCAAAATATTATTAGATATTTTTCAAAAGTTGGCTCCGCTGTTTAAAAGCGATTCCATGACATATCGAATATGTATCTTATAATATTCGAACAAGAAATGTTTTCTTTTTCTTTTCTCATTTTTTGCATAATATGATCTATTCACATTCATAAGGAAATGAGAGTAACTATTTTCATGAAATAGTATCCAGTACCCATTTTTCCTTTTCATTTCTGGCAGAGTTATTGTAATATATGTATATTTTCTTTTAAATATACATCAAGATATTTAATTAAAAAAAGAAATAATAATAACTTTTTAGAGAACAATTTCTTCAAATACTTTTTCTGTAAAACAGGATTAGAAGCAAAAAGATAACCTTTCTTTTTCTGTCAGTATTACTTCTTCTAAAGAATTAATTGAATTTTAAACGGCGATCTATTCAAATTCAAGTAAAATGAATATTTCAATGATGCGTTCCTTATTTTAATATATTTTAAATTAAAGTACGAATGTTTTATTTTTCCAACCTATTTAATTCGACATTTTATATTCCAATAAAATCTTTATTGATATGAATTAAATTTCTGCAGTAGCCATAAAAGAATGTTTTTAGGAGAATGGGATGGCATTTTTAAAAGGAAATAATATAATTCAAATAATTACTATCCCTACAGCACAGCTAGTCCATATAGCATCTCATTCGTGTCACACATGGTCACAAGTGTCACAGTCACTACAGTGAAACAAAAAAATAGGAAATTCCACACGTTTCATTATCAGTCTCAAAGGATCACTATATGTGACTCCATTGAGACGTCACTGTGACTGCTGCTTTGTGACGAGTCACCAGGTGACTTTTCAATGTAGTTACATTGTGACTTCCATGTGACTGTCATATTTAGACTCAATTTCAAAGTCATCATGAACGTTGCATTATATTAAGTCACCAAATAATGTCACATTATAGTCACATGGTGACTTTTCACAAAAGAGCACAATGGTGACTTCACAGTAGTCTCTCTGTCACCTGAAAGTCATCATGTGACTTTAATGTGACATTATTTGGTAACTTATCACAATACAGCGTTCACAATGACTTTGAAATTGAGTCTACAGATGACAGTCACATGAGAATCACAATGTAACTACAGTGTAAAGTCACCTGGTGACTCGTCACAAAGCAGCAGTCACAGTGATGTCTCAGTGGAGTCACATATAGTGATCATTTGAGACTCATAATGAAATGTATAAATTTCCTATTTTTTTGCTTCACCGTAGTGACTGTGACACTTGTGACCATGTGTGAGATGAATGAGATATTATATGGACTAGCTGTGCTGTAGAGATAGTAATTGTTCGAATTATATTATTTCCTTTTGAGTATTCGAGTACTTGAAAGTTAGCATTTTGTGATTGGTCCTTAAATTTGGACACCAATGTACTTACATGCGTAAAGATTTCCCTCCTCCAAAATTGATCTGGTAGCGCAGAAGACAGGAAATCTCTCTAGGTTAACCTTCGAATAATTTTATTCAGGGTTTTTTCAGGATTATACATATATTAATCAGAGTCCGTCTCAATTATGATTATGAAGGGACATTTGCAACAAAGTCTAGGATAAACACAGAATGTCTTGTTACACTGGAGACTGCTGTCTCTGGAAGAATGTCTTATTATAGCATGTCTTAGTACACTAGAGACGGATGTCTCTGAAAGAAATCTCGCCGGCCGGTGCCGTCTGCGAGTATTTAAGAACACTCTCACAAAACTGCCTAGTCGCTAATTTCTAGCGGTCCAAAGTCTCTAGGAGATAGGGATTTCGCCGGCCGATGCCGTCTGCGAAATATCCAAGAGTCCCTTCTCTCCAAATAAAAACTCCTCATCTCCATTATCGGTTTCCTACCCCCAAACTGACGGGTCATGTTTCTCCTCCAATCGGCCAAGTCCCCGCGTTCTCACTGGAGCCTCTTTGTTCTCCGCTGGCGCCCTGTTGCCATCCCGAGTCTGGGAGATGCTGAAACTCTCTGCGTGGAGAGGTCGGCTGAATGAGAAACCGATCCATAAGGGACGGGCCGTGGAGAAATGCTAACGTCACGAGACATTGGAACTAGAATATCTCGAGAGATTCTCCTATTGTCCATTAAAGATGAATGGTTTCTAGACCGTGGGAACGCAGTCCACTTGTGAAGTCTTGGTACAGGCATAGTTCTGTTAATTATTTAATTACGCCAAGACTTTACACATATATTCCAGATAAAAAATAAAGTATAAATCATTTAATATAACGAGAGGTGAAAATATATTCATGGTTGATTATATCATTCATTGCAAGAGAAATGCCCAGGAGATCGACTACGGATATTTCAGTAGCAATCATCCCTCAACGCGGTACAGTTCATTTTTAAGTTGACTGTGCAATGTTGCGCCACCGGTATCGCATATTCACTGCGGCCACGACAGTTGACGGCTGTTTTTTAGATTGATTACGTAAGATCAATTACGTACTTGAACATCAGGTTATATGAAGTGATCAAATAGAAAAGCCACTGTCTCCCGAACTACATCCCTCTACGGACTAACTACCTCTACCAGATCTAACTATCCGTGTAATAGGAACTTAAAGTTCTTACTACAAGGGATAATTTGAAGAGACAAAATATGCCGCAATACAGGTATCAAGGCTCCTCCCTCGTTAGTTCCAAGTATTTCATTGGTTGTTTCTGTTTATATTGGTCCTTTAAGGACCTTTTATTTGCTTTACCCGAAGAATACTCGCAAATCTTTCAAGTGGCCTTTCTTTTCCAAGCGTTCTGTGGTCATCAATAGAAGAAAGGGGAGTTTCAACAAAAGAAAAAGCAGAGATGAACTTGTAAACGACGTTCACTGGTGACTTCTGACCTCCAGACACCCTACGAAAGTCCTAAAACACGAAAGGGCGTGCCAGACCACATGAAAGGTTCCGAGGTGAAGAAATGTAGTCTGTTTGAACCTTAACACTACATGATAAGGAAACCTATAGGCAACAAAATTGCTCCAACAATAAAAAGTTGTTTGTTTGGGGTAACTTATTTTGAAGTCATAGGCTAACATGGTGTCGCCCGAGAGTAGCGGCAAATTTCACGTCTCGTGCAATAGGCCACAAGTGTCCTAATTGTTCACGTGTCATGGGAATGACTTGAACATCGTAAAAGATGATATGAAAATCCTTCTGAAATTCCCTATAGTCAGTCTGGTAGAGGAAGTTGCTTCAAAATCTATTTGCCAATCTTGGGAAAAAAAATTAAAAATGCGTCAGCGGGTCCACCCAATAAAATATTCGTTAACCAAGGCATAAAAGCAGCGAAATAAATCTTCGTTAGTCGAACTATTCCTTAACCATTAGGTGGATATGTGTTTCCCCTCGTGGATTAATGAGCTCCTATACCAAAAGGTTGGCTGTCCACGAGTGGGTGATTAGTGATTAGTGATTAGCCAAGGTATCGCTGTATATCATGTCTATCCGAAAGTTCCGTCAGATAATGTTATTTCAAGTTACAACAGGCATTCGTGTGTTTATGTGAGACATATATGGCTGTTTCTTTTTATTGTTGCATTTATACACATGTGCTCTTCTAAATTGACTGAAACAATGTGTCTCATGTCTTTAGTTAAGTGAGACGCGATCATGCAAACATAGCTACCGATAAAGTTCATTTACGACAATATATTTTGTACAAATTCCAAGGAGAAAGAAATGCTATAGAAGCGTGTCAAAATTTAGTGAACGTTTTTGATGGAGATGCAGTTTCGGATAGAACGTGCAGGATATGTGGTTCGAAAATTTTGAATCGGGTAATTTCGACCTGTTCTCAAATCCAAAAGGGCAACTTTATGACATAAGTTTTAATTTAATTTTGTTCGGAAATTAATGAAACTAGCAGGTGTTGTTGTTCAGAAACTATGTAATCGAACTGTTTTTTCCGTTTATTTGCAAACGCAATAAATCTTTCAGAAAATAGTGTCAAAGTGGGCGTTTTGAACCGAATTTCCGTGCGAAAGAAGAATAACCACTCAAGAAAGGGTGAAAACCGCATTTGTCAAAATCGCTTATAACTCAATAGGTAATTTATATACCAAAAAATGGAAAACACGGTTCGATTCCAAATCGCTCCCATGGTCAGGCTTTCCAATTTTATATTTTCCTGTTGAAAAATGAATTTGTAAATGTGTCAAAACGTTTTGCATTTGTTGAGAAGAGCAATTGAGAACAGTCTGGGTGACCACCTTTGATCGATGACGATATTGTCAAGACCAAGATAGAACATCGGAGATTGCAAAAAAGCTTAACTCGGCTCAACAAACCATTTCGGACCCTATTCGGTTTTCTGGTACGCTTAATATTTATTTTCTGCAAAGTTGAAAACTTAGAAACAAAGTAAATTTTTATGTATTTTCTACTATTTTTGTTGATAGGTAATTTAAATCAATTTTAATCATTTGTCTATGTTTTTACAGAAAATTTAGTAATGTTTTGGAGTAAAATATAATTCTGATAAAGAAATTCAAAATATTTCAATCCTTCCAAGGTGTTCTGGTATTTAAAAAAAATACTAAGACGCCAAAAAAACATTTTCGCAAAAGAGGAACAGACATTTAAAAATCAGAAAAATAAAATAAGGGATTGCGGATAGTATTTAAACAGTGCTACAACAATGAATTTTCATTCTTTTTATCACTGTCCAAGTGCACTTTGAATATTTTAAGCTATAAAAAAAGTAAAACTTAATTAACAGTGTGAAAATCTAAAGAATTTTTTTTATTTTTTTCGTTTTAAGCGTATAAGGAAAAATGCAAAAATTCTTGCGACAATATAGTGCCAAAACATATCTTATCCAAAATGTTCATGCGTGCCAAAATAAAAAAAATAATAAGAAGATCGTTTTTCTCTAGGGGCGAAAAAACACCTTTAAGCAGCGAAACTTTAAAAAAATGTTATCTTTCTAATTCGTCTGTATGGTTCTTATCGGTTTAAGTGTACTTTGAATATTTTAAGCTGTAAAAGTTAACAGTTAAAAAGTAATAGTTAATTAGCAATGTCAAAATATAAATTATACTTTCAATTTTTTTTTTCTCGTAGTTATTATAGTATACGTCGCGAATTTTTTATGGCAAAGCAAACTTAAGATCCCCAGGGCTGTTGAATCAATAATTCTTTTACAAAATTTCTTGACATTTTTAGGAAAGTGATAACAATTTTTAAAAGTCCTTCCCGCATGTACCGGGAGGGAAAGCTAGCTAGCTAGATTATTCAGCCTGACAAATAATTTTCTTAGTTTTTTTCTTAATTTGATTAAATAAATTTTAAAAATATCGTTTAATTTATTATTAATATTATAATCAGTAATTATTAATTTATGTCTTTCTGTTCTTAAAAAAAGTAATTAACGCTGTTGTCGTTAGAGTAACTGATTTTATTGTGACCGGAGATCTTTTTTGGCCCATATTCAAAAAAACTGTTGCGTATAAAAACTAATCAGATATGGAAATGCCAAAACTTTCTTGTATCTCATACACGTTAATACTTTAAAAATGCCAAAACTTTCTTGTATCTCATACACGTTAATACTTTAAAATTCGCTATCACAGTGCAAAACTAAATGACAATATATCCATTATGAGGATTCTAAAGACATAGATTCATTGAATTGTTTGCATTTTAAAGGCATAAGCATTGCATCTTTCAAACATATGAATGAATTTCGGCACCCACCCTCTTAGATATCTGCAACAAAAATTGCCAACCCGAAGGGCATAAAAGCGACACCTGTCGCGCTGTATACACCCAAGCCTAAAAAGCATCTATTTATGTGAAAATGTAACAGAATATAAAGTTTGATTAAATTCCGTACACTAGTTTTTGAGATATAGCTATCGCGAATATCGTGAAAAATGCAGCATAAGAGCACCACCTGCTATATGATTTACACGAAAACCTAATCAGCACCAATTTACGTCAAGGTCCAACAGAATCTGAAGTTTGATGAAATTCCGTGATTTAGTTCTTAAGATATGAGTATCATTAAAATCGTATAAATCCTGAAAAATGCAGCATAGCAGCCGTACGTATTGCGCGATTTACATTAAAACGTAGTAAATAACAACATATGTCAACGTCTAACTAAGTTTGAGGTTTGATGAAAATCCGTGAATTAGTTCTTGAGAAGAGAGCTATTTCCGAAATTCGTGAAAAATTCTTCATAGCAGCGCCAAGTGTTGGGCCACTTACACCAAAAACTAATCAATACCAATTTATGTCAGAGACTAAGTGAATCTGAAGTTTGATGAAAATTCGGGCATTAGTTCTTGAGTTAGAGCTGTTTTGGAAATCGCGAAAAAGCACCATAGCAACGCTACCTGTTGGGCGATTTATTTCAAAAACTAATCAGCACCAATTTATAATCAGGGAGTGACAATCTAAAGTTAACCACTGAATCTAAAGTTTTATTAAATTCCGTGCATTAGTTCTTGAGATAGAGAGACCACAAAATTTGTGTCATATACAGACTAACAGTCTCATAGACAAACATTTTGTAAAAACATATTTTTCGGGATCTCTGACCCTTAAAACTCATAAATCAGTCAAAAACAGGAAGTCAAAAATTTTCACGGATCCATTACTTTCTTCTTGTAAAGATAGAAGAAAGTAATATGAAAGTCAATAGTTTTATAGAGAAACTAGGGGGGTCTGCCCCCTGCAAGCTACGCTCGCCAACCCCCGTTCAGACACTGCAGAATCTAAAAGCACGTTAATCTGATCGGTTTTAAAAAGATTAGAGATTGAATTATACTGAAAAAACCTGTAACGATCTCCCGGTTTCCATTCAATTCCCTTTGATTGCAAAAATTTAAGGCAAAATCAGTTGCTTTTAAGAATTCCAATGGTTGTTTTGATGTTTGGTTAAAGAAGATCAGTTAAACATTTGAAAAGAAGCTAAAAGAAATTGAATTAAGTAAACAGAGTCTTTGTCTTCCGGTATTTTTTAACAGCGTTATAAAACGATTGACATAATACAATTTACTACAATTACTAAAATTTGCTGCTTTAATTCCTTCAAGGGTGGTAGATCATTTTTGGACCACTTAATTTTAATTCTTAAATGTCTAAATTCTTATTGACGTCAGAATATTGGAATGAAAATTTTCCATTTATTAAGTAAGTGAAAAAAAGCATTTTTGAATTTCTAAATTTGTTTGTAAATTCCGGTGCCATTCGCTGATTTCAAGATTTTACGAATAGAAGTACCTTGCCCCTGAAAGGGTTAAACGCATATTAATGTATTTATTATTTTAAAGTTTCCTTTCTCTTTTAATATTCACGTGTAAATACAATTTTCAAGACATAATTTTCAATATTTTCTACTTTTAACACGTACTCGTTCAATAGTAATTTTAAAGTTTTTTTTCTCTTTTTAATAGTCACGTGTAAATAAATTTTTAATAGTTAGAAAATATTATTCTTTGCGCTGTTTTTAGAATTGAAAACAATCTCTATAATAATAGCCTAAGTCATGTGACTATCATAAACAGTTCTAGGTGGATCCCTTCGCTTTTTATATTCCAGGCGGCCATTTTGGTACTTTAATGTTAGCCAGCCATAGGTGTGATAAGTCGCCAAATATTATTCTATCACCATTGTTTCATTTATATTATAATAGTCCAAGTCATGTTACTGCGATAAACAACGGGCTGATCCCTTCGCTTTTCATAAGAAAGGTTTCCATTTTGACTAAAGAATCAAAATTATTTTTTCGAATAAAACTACATAAAAGTTGCCATGATCGCAAAGAATTCCTGGTACTTTTATGTTAGCCGGGTGCAAATCTTGCCAATAGCTTTTTTTTTAACTCGCCAGTTAGCATTTTTTTTTTTCGAGTGGTAAATTAAAACGGTGCTACTTGGTTATCCCATCGACCAAAAATCTGTCGCCAAACTATAAGATTAAATGCCAATAATGGTTGATCGTAAATGTCACATTCACTTGACTTTAAGGAAGTTACACGTGTTTACGCCATCAAGTGATTTTTATTTCGACGTTTTATTTGTATTTTTATTAATGTTATACTAATTTATTTGTTCTTTCGTTATTTAAAATAAAAATAATGTCAATTTGTATAATTTGGCTTATTTATATAATTTGGCGAAATTGGTCGACAGGAGAAGTAGTAACATTAAAACATTGCTTTGAAGTGGAAATTAAATGTCATGATTTGTTGCATTGTCATATACGCACCGGGTTTAGCGTGATTTTTTTTTTTTTACGACAATTTGTCGAAAACCTCGTTTTCGAATACCAGTTACATGTGTATTTTTAAATTATTTTCTGTTATTTTTTAAATGAAATAATAATAAATAAGTAAAAGTTTAATTAATAACTATAGAATAAAACAATTTATAACATTTTTTGTAAATAAATACAAATAAACCTTTATTAATAAATAAGTAACAATAGCCGGGTTACCATGTCAGGCAAAATAACGCCATTTTAGCGCCAATTAGGTACTCCGTTGCGTATATGACATCTGTGCCTAATATTTTTCTTTTCGTTTCGTTCAAAAAAAAGAAAGAAGTGCAAGCCATTTATTTTAAATGTTTCAGTTTTAAATAAAATTTAGTATTAAATAAAATGATAATGAAATACAAATTGAATTATGAATAAAAGTAACATGATGCATTTCTTAGCATACATTTAAAGGAAGCCAAACTGGTCACCAAATTAGTTTAAAATAACAACCTTTTCTAAAATACGAAAAAAAATATCTGTTATGATTAAAATTTGAGGTGCCATCATTAGAGAAAAGTATTAAAAATTAAAAAAAAAAATATTTCGAAAACTAATACGAATTTAAAAATTCTAATACCAGTTTTGAGATCTGCGGATCAATACGGATTTTTGGTGTTAATTTCATCGCAAAGTATTCCAAGTTTTAGGAGAAATCGCCGTGAAACATAATCAGTTGTTTAATCAGTCGTTTCATAGAATCGTTTCAAAAATTCGTTACATTTCAGTCGTTTCATAGTACCCGTTTCATAAATTCGTTTCATTAGGATTTTATATATATATAGGGTAGATATATGATAAAAAGTTGAAGCAAGCAGTTTTTAAATCAAAATTTATTTTAAGAACTATTTAATGTTAAAATCAGTCAAAATAGTTCAGTTAAAAAAGTCTTACGAAATGAAAAACTGTGTATAACGATTTAAGTATCTTTCGCAAACACATACTTCACGAGATCGGAATATGCAATGTCAAATCATTATTATTATTTTTTTTTTTTTTGTCTATTTTTTTAAGATTCTTTTTTTCAATTTTTTTATTTAAAATTTCATCATTTGAATAGATAATTATTTCATATTTCGAAGAAGTCATTTGTTTACCTTTTTCTAGATCTTAAAAAAGCGTAAATAATAATATTTCCAATTATATTTCAATTAAAAAATTTATTTACATATGAATTTTAAAAATGAGAGAAAACTTCAAAATAATTAGATTATTACGTGCGGAAAACATTTAATGAGGAAAATTCAGTAATATTTAAAAAGCTTAAATAATAATATTGCCAAACACTTTTCAATTCAAAAATATATTTATGATTGAAATTGAGATTAAAAGAGAAAGAAAACTTTAAAATAATTAAGTTATTGTATGCGAAAAGTATTTAATGAGGGAAAAGTACGTTCGATTCAAAACGATATATTTAAAACGTCATATTCAAAACGATTTTCTTATAGCGTCTAAAAAGAAAACGTTTCTTCTAGACGTTATTATAAAAATCCGGGATGCAGAAACATTTTTTACTTAACCATTTTAAATAAGCTGTTATTCAAATGTGTAATAGATCTTACTTAATCAGTCACGAAATAAAATATCAGCTGTCACGACAGCGATGGGTTTAGCCTTGGGAACTGAAAAATAACCTAAGCAAAGGGAAATGATAATTCCATAGAAATTAATTACAATCTTATTACAGAATATGGTGGTTATAATATCATGTAATCTTCCGTAATGAAGTGATCTTTTTAAAACACGGAAAAATAACGTGTTGTTAGAGCCTCAGGATGTAAACGGGGTAGGAGAGTGTAGCTCGTATGAAATGCAGCATCCTAACATTTAGGTATATTTCATAAGAAATACTACCTATTGCAGTCGTTACCATGGTGAGACTTTTGAAAATTCCTTCATAACTTTTCACTATATGACCCCAGGAAATCAAAACCAACCCCACCTAAAAAGTTTATATGTATACCGGATGTTTCAAAAGATGTGTGCGAAAGTAAAATGCGATAAAAAAAAGATCTATGGCTCGGAGAGACATGTGGTTTGCAGATAAATATTCTAGCGTGGAACGGGATTTTGTAAGACACGAACGAAAAAATTAGTTCAAAATTTCGACAATAGAGAGTGCTCTGCAGATAATTCCACATTGCTCACGCAACGCAAGATTTGGATACAAAAAGTATTCATGCAGCATTTTCTAATGATTTTGTATCCAAATCTTGCGTTGTATGAGCAATGTGGAATTATTCAATGAAATTATCTGCAGTAGCGCCCTCTATTGACGAGATTTTGAACAAATTTTTTTGTGGGTGTCATACAAAATCCCGTACGACGCTGAATATTTATCTGCAAACCACATGTCTCTCCGAGCCATAGATCTTTTTTTATCGCATTTTACTTTCGCACACAACTTTTGAAACACCTGGTATATATAGTATGTACTAAATTTTGTTCCGCACGATAAAAGTCACAATTATGCACGGATCGCCTTCAAACTCACCAAAAACAATGAGATGACTAGTATCTCGATGGGGATTGCAAATGGGTAAAATCGGTCAAAGGGGTTGGAAATGGGGAGGGTTAAAAATTTTGAATACCGCCTTAACATGATTCTGATAAAACTAGCTCTTACAGAAAAATGAAATTAAAAACTCGCCAAAAGCGGCCAGATAAAATTTTTAAATTGCGTTTATCTCTAATCTTGATTTAGTTTTTGTTGGGGAAATTTGTATGTACCTTCGAAATCTACCTCTGCCTGTAGGCCGAGCCGGCAGGGATTTTTTTTTTTTAAGTTGTCTTTATCTTGAAACTATATTGTTGCCAGCATCGCTTATATTTGACGCCCATCTTGGCCAATGTACGGTAATGCATAGCGAAAGGGAAAGGAGCATATGGTGAAAAAACCCAGGGGAGGGGGGGGGGGAGCCCGCTAATATAAGCTTTATCAAATTTTATGATTTTTTTTTTCCCTTTTGATACTTTCAAGTTTCAAGTTTAAATCCTGTTACGTAGAAAAGGAACAAAAAAATGAAAAACACTGCTCAGAACTACAAATTTATAAATTCATTTTGATTTAAAACAACCTATTTCAAAAGTCATAGTTGATGTAGTATCATATACTTCTCTAGAAAAAATGACACAGGTCTAAAATGAAAAAATAACTTCTTTGATAATTTTAGCTATTCTTAGTGCAATTTCTGGTACTTTTCCAAAATTTGAATCTATGATATTACCGCATTTGATTCATAGGATTTATGGATTCCTGATTATTATTATTGAAGAGGTTTTCCGCCTCATACGTTCTCCGTTATTGACGCTAAGGAAAGGAGTTTTCAATATATTCGATCCCCATTCACACTTTCCTTCGTTATAATGAATTTTCTCCTTAATTAAATCCATGCCGTTTAATATATTGGTGAATAAGTTTCTCCTGAACTCAGATTGACTGACAAAGTTTTTAGCTCGATGATAAATTAAAAGTAATAAAAGGAATTTTAGAGAAAATTTTAACCCATTTATGACTGACTTTTTGTTTGCTCAAATTTTCTGGCAAAATCACGTTTTGAAATGTTGCAAAATGAACTGAAAAAGTACTTTAAAAAATTACGCTAAAAAAAATTAGTATTTATTTCATAAAATGTAAACGTCCTAACTATGTTAATATGTATAATATTTATAATAGTATAACATGTATAATTATATGTTTTATCTAGATTTACACAAAATAGGCTTTTAAATTGTATGTTGCATACTTTAATGAGTATTCTTATGGACCACTAAAAAATATATTTATTTATTTACAATGACTAATAATAATATTATTAATAATAATAATAAACTAAGAATAATCGTATGTGAGGCTTAGAAACAATTTACTTCATAATCATCTTGAAAAGGACTTTACATAAAAATTCTTCCCTAACTGGCAAATAAAATCATGTACCCATTCGTGCGTAGCGTCCTATATTTGGGACGTGACAAACATGCATAAAAAAAAATAGAACATATAATTTGACGATTTAAAAAAATACATATTTCAACGAAGTGGGCAAGCTAAGTTTATAACTTATTTATTTAGATCTTTCATAGAAAAAATATAAATAAATTTACTTTTTACACTTCGCCATCTTGAACAATGAAAAACCTATTAACCTCGAAAAAAAGGTCATCATTTAAGCTTATAAATATCCATCTTGTACTGTCATCTCTCGTAACAGATAGAGGCATTTATAAATAATTATTTCATGCAGTTTTCATGTTACAAAGGGGAGGGTAGGGGGGCGAATTATACAAATTTATTAAAATTCGAAGCGAATATCGGACGCTACGTAACAGGGTGCGTCGCAGGATATAGAAAAAGAAAACATTGAATAGCTTTTGAGCGGAAAAAGATTTTTATTTCAAAGTTTCAGGATTTACATATGAGAATAAAGGATATTAAAAGATGAGCTTCTCAAAATGTTGGCCATCTGAGGAGACAATTGAACGAAGTCTCTGCTCGAAATGCGCGATAACCTGCTTGAGTTGGTCTGTTGAAATTGATCTTATCAAACTTGTTACCGCTGTTTTCTACGGTTTTTGGTTGATCTGTGTAGACTTGATTTTTAGCATAATCCCATAAAAAAGTCTAGTGGCAATAATTCAGGAGTATAGGAGATTAAAATAATCTTTAGTCAAAGCGATTCGGAACCCTCTTGAGATGACACGATTACCATAGTAACATCTGAGCAAGTCCAGGACGTCTCCTGTTGCATGTGGAGGAGCTCCATCATTTTGAAACCTTGCGTATTGTACCCAGTGTTCGTGGTAGGCATCAGTCACTGAAAACTGAACCTGTTTGTTTAAATTTGGCAATTAATGCTCTTAACATACTTGAAGATAGCTTTGGACTATTTTCAAAAGGCACTAGACCACTTTCTTAATGTTTTGGCAGGTCTCTGGTCAAAAAGATAAAACGGTTTGACTAAAAATACATCACGCTCTTCGATTGAAAGTCGGTACATTTTGGCAAAAACAAAATATTCGACAGAAACCAGAATCCGTAAATAAGTTTCCTTTGGGTCCTTGCTCATGCGTATACAATTTCACGTCACTAGTTCCATCCGTTGAAGAGTGTTATTCAATTAAAAAGTTCGCTATACCATGTGAAGCACCAAGTACATGGGTTAAGCACTTCGCGACGAATGTCGCAGTGGATGTTGTGTAGAGAACTCAGAATACTTGGTTATTCTTATCAGTAATATTGAATAGAAAAATTTGACTTATTTAATTACAGAATTTTAGCGATTAAATTATTCAAAAATTTCTATACGGAATTGCTGGGGATAAAAGTTTAAAAATTCCGAGCACGACGTTCGTGGCAAAGGATTATATATAGTATATAATACAAACAGGTTCAAAAGTACTTTATTATTTATTTATTTATTATCTCTTGTAGATAAGTAAACAATGTCAATTGCAGAAATATTTAAAGTAAGATAGGAAATAAATTTGAATTAATGAAAAAAATCGTGTTATTATTTTTTTTAATTACCTTTTTAATTTTTATACGACTCTCGTAGAGAAACTTGATTAATTCGATTTTTTTCCCTTTTGCTGCAATAAGATCATTCCAAAAAGAAATACATACCATTATATTTAAAATTGGATGTTCTCTGATTAACCCATAAAAAAATGACGTTGTGTTTTCTCAACATTAGGTTTGCGATTTTTTTTATTTTATTGTGAATATTTATTTCATCGAATTTATTATCACATAGTATATATTTGACTTTCATTTTTCAGAAAAAAATTGTTAATTGATTCGAGTTGTCAAAAATGAGAAATATAAATGAAATAGTATGGAAAGTTTTGAAAATTCTTATTGATCAATTTCGGATTATCTTCAGAGATGCACTATAAGGAATGAAATAAGATTCAGCAATTCAAGGTACCGATATTGTAGCAATCAAACTACAGGGCGGTTCAGAACTATGTGTTTAAAATGTAAAGGCAAGGGACCTAAATATGCAGATTTTGTGGTAGCTTGAATCGTCATTCCCTCACGGATTTAGAGCAACATGCATCGTTACACCAATGCAGAGCTTGCCGACATGCATTTTATGTATGGGGCTAAGCAAGGAAATGGTTCACACCAAACGCACGTCCAACAGCTTTGGAGCTTGTCGAAGGATTAGCCTCTGCTGTGCGTAATACTGCTTCTTTCACTGTAGGAATTCTGTGATATCTTACAGTGCCCTTATCACGTCTGGAAGCATAAAACGATCCACTCGCGCACAGCTCCTAATGAAGACGCTCAAATGTTCTGGGATACGGCAGAATCCTACCCGGGAATCGCTCAATCTAAATCCTTTGAGCAGCCAATTCATTTCCTTGTGCAGTCCCATACATGATATACATGTCGGGAAGCTCTGCATTGGTGTAATAATCCATGTTACTCGAAATCCATGTGGGAAATGACGATTCAAGCCAACGAAGAGCATTCATCTGCCGCATTCAACAGCGCCCTCTACTGCCTCAACACTGCATTTCCGCACCGACATTCCTAAGCGAAATCGTCTTATTTAGGTCCCCTCTACCTGGCTTTACATTTTTGACATATAGTTCTGAACCACCCTGTATACCTACGTGTATTAAATGTAATGTACCGTAACATAATAAATGCTTCAAAGATTTTCATATGCTAAAAATGTAGTTGATTTGTACTGACGTTGCGTTTTCGCAGCATATCATATCTCACATTTAAAAAAAAAAAATTAAATGTAATATCGCTTTTTTTTCTCTTAATTAGTCATTAATATGTATAAAAAAATTTTTTTTATTTGTATCAAGTATAAGAAGGCCTGGTCCTTAATGAGTTAAGCCTGTTAACACGTTGAATGCCACGTCAGTGGCTGACACTGGTCTTTCCGTTTAGGCCGCGTCGGTCATCGATGACTGACACTTATAGATTCTGTAACGGAAATCTTATTTCGTGGCCTAAACGGAAAGACAGAAATAACAGACTTGGCGTTCAACGTGTTAATCAGTCAACTTCTGAATTCCCCTCGCTAATGTTAATGTTAATTTTAATGTCGCCATGGACGTAGGATGCATTTGTATGTTTAAAGTATCTCTTTAGTAAATTAATATTTTTGACTTATCTTTTCTGTGTATTTTTCTTAAAGAAATGTCTCTTTTTTTCTTAGTTTTTAAAATATTTCTAAATTATATACTTAATTTTATGCGAAATGTTAAAATCTTATCCTCAGTTCGACAGCCTTTAACTCATAAAATGTTAAATTAAATCTTCTTGGCAATTTTATGTCTTATGGGAGCGTCGTTATGTTTTGTGATTGATATTATGAATTCTGCCTTTAAAATCTTTTCTTCAAATTGTCTTTTTTTTTAAAAAAAAGGCTGATATTCTATCTTATGAAGATGGTAACTTAAGCTGTTTAAAAATTTTCGTGAATTAAATTACGAGTGGAGAAATTGGATGCTATTTTTCTTCTACAAGTTCAAAAAATCAGATAAGCAGTCTTCATTTTAATTTAAAATTGTGTTTTCTCTGTCTACACAACATTTTACTCCAAGCAAATAAGAATTTTTTTTTTTATTCAAATTAGTGACGTTGAAAGAACGACTTTTTAAAGCCAATAGGGTTATTGTCTCTTTTACTTAAAATTTAAATTATAATCAAAGTTGCAAGTACATAAATGCGATCATGCCAAGTGCAACAAATAATATTTCAGCACACTAAGTCTGATCTTTATCATAGAAAGTTGCAATCCAAGTAAGGGTCATTTTCAATTTTAGGTTTTTATACTTCATACTCAACAATTCAATTTTTTATCCCGTCATACCCAGCAATGCACATGCCTGTACCAAGAAAAAGTGCTTTCGAAAAGCTTTCGTTAATGTTGTTGCCAAGTTAATTTTGGATATCGGTGTACATATTTGTATCAACGATTTTGACGTTTGAAAACAGTAGCACTCTGCCTTTAAAATGATAACTGTTTTAAAGCACAAATTATTAGAGAAAGTTTTGTTAACAGTCATCAGACTGAAGCACCAAGCATATGTACTCTGTTTGACTTGTACCTGGAACTCTTTGTTGGTGGTATAACTTCCATTGTGTAAAATGTTTAAAAAGTTGTTAAGATTCAAGGTTTCATAAAATGATCTACTGTAATATGTTGTTTTACCAAAGGAACACATATTCAAATCAATTGATATTATCAGTATTATGTGATACTGATTGTTATTCATCTGATAGGTAAATATCTCTTCTCAAGTTTTTTTTTTTTTATTTTTTTTTATTTTTTTTTATTTTTTTTTTTTGTATGTTGCAAGCTGTACTTAATATCTATGTGATGTTCATCATTATAACAATATTGTTTTTCATATTTAACAAGAAAATTTTAATTGGATTACACACAGACTATAAATATAAAACTTTTATAATCTTTTTATTTTTGATTTACTCTTGAGAAAATAATATCCATGCTTTCTCGTGGAATAGCATTCCAACATAAATCGATGTTACAATTGCAGCTGGGGATAAAAGAAATATGTGAGCCGAATGTATATAAATTGAAATAGATCTGTCAATCAAATTCAGCTGTTATCTCTCCAGTAAATAGAAAACAGGCTCCGGCATCCAAAAAAATACACATAACCTGTCCTGATTTTGACATGAAGTATTTCTCAAACTCTGCGTCTCGTCCTTTCTGGATGCCACAGTAAATCACTGGAATGGAAGGGAATGGTGCTGACTATTAGAGAGTAGAAAATAAAACTGTGAAAGTAACAGTTTCTGTTGCACACTCTCTCTATTCTTTAACAACAAAAAAGGGGGTAAAAGATGGAAATAAAAAAAATCTAAACGTGATAGGTTTGCGTAGTGAAAGAAGTTTCTTTTCTGATTTATATAATGCAGTTTAATATATTCAGTATCGATTATTACACTGTATTCTGCGAAGTATACACTTCCATTTTTAAGGTAAAAATTTTTTATTATTGTTTAGAAAGAAGTGCTTTTTTTATTACATGCTTTCCTTTAACTTACAATTATGTTTGCGTGTGGCAGGCAAATCTTGTTACTCATTTTTTGCCCACTTCCTGTTGACATAGAACTTTGAAATTTGGAATGTATGTATATTTGCGTATATAAGCCGAGTATTAAAAAGTCGTCTAAAATCGAAAACCTGTACATAAGCCGATGTTAAAAAAAGATGATGAAAAATGACCGAAAACTAATAGAAACGTTAAATATAAAAATAAAATAAAAATGCGCTCGCCAAAATTATTTATCTCTCCTATTCTGTTTGAACGCGTTGCCAAATCTGTTTAATTGGATTCTGCTGAAAGTTCTATAAATAAGCCATTTAAAGAAAAGCTCCAGTCGAAATTGACTGAATGTATGTCATCTGTGGATACAGTGTGACAAATTGCATTAATTTAAAAAAAGTTGACATCTTCACTATCTCTAAATGAGTGAAAGAATCTTGGCATGAATTACCATAAGGAATGATCAGCCGATCTTTCAAAAAATGTTGCGTCAGTACTGAATTGGATGGAAATGAGGATGATGCCACTTTTGAAGAAGTCAAGACAAGTCAACGTGGTGCTTAAGGAGTATGATGGCGATGATGAGGAATTAGACACTGGCGATATTCATCTTGATGTATCAATGAAAGAAAGTGATTTTAAGGAGTTGCTTGAAAATTCTGATAATGACTTAGTTATAGTGAAATATGATTGGTGACTTTTCTATTGCAAAAGAATGGAGTATTGAAGTTTTTTTTTTTTTTTTTTTTTTTTTGCAAGTATTTTGTATGTTTTTATATTAACCATCTTTTTCGTTTTAGAATATCAATTTTGGAAATTTCTTAGGCTCGTGTATAAGCCGACCCTCCACTTTGGAGCCAAAAAATTGCCCAAAAAATCTCGGCTTATACACGGAAATATACGATATTTGTATAATAAATTTGAAATCACAAATATATGAAGAAATTGATAAAGTTCTAAAGATGATTTAGTATTCCTGAGGGCAATACAAGAATTAAACATTGGTTTTTTAAAATCCTATCCCTAAAGGGGAGGGAGGGGCAAATTTAAAATTTTAAAAAATCGCCCTGTCTCATAAACTAATCGAAATAGAACCTTGAAACTTGGCATGCCTATGGCATAACTAAAATCAGTAAACACATGTTTCGGAATTTTTCAAAATTCAATCCCAAAGGTTGGTTTTGTCACCAAGCGCCCTCCATTATCGAAATACATCGCAAAAACACTAATTATACTTAATGGTTACTCAATTATAGTTTGATTTCCTATGGATAAATCAGTGTCAGCTTCAACAGTATTTGTTCAAAAGTACTAATGGCAAGTTTTCCACAATAGTGCATAGTTTTGGCCAACTTGGCGGAATATCGCCAAATTTGGTAGTGCACTTAAAAAAAATATTTTTTTTTCTACATTTTAGTGAATTTTAAGTTAAAAACATATTTCTGATAATGAATCATGGTAAATGACATGTCAACTTTATTTTAAGTAAAAATTATGAAAATTCTGAAAATTTATGTAGCTAAATCAATTTAAAATTATCTATATAAATAAAAATGTAAATGTTCGTTTGTACAAAATCGCTAATCTCGGAAAGTTTTTCACCAATTGCTTTGAAATTCACGGATTGAGTTGCATTCGAATACAAACGTGTTGTTATATACCTATTATGAGCCTCGCTCCCCCATTCCTCCAATTTTCCACCCTCCACCAGGCGGCGCTTTTTTAATTTTTTTTCCGACACCCATCATGTGATATGTCATTAGAAAGCGCTTTGGCTACTCTTTCATATTATGCACTTCCCTTTCTCCTCACCCCACTTTCATCCCCCCCCCTTGGGGGCCACATTTCTTTATAAATAAATATGTAAATGTTCGTTTGTACAAAATCTTAAATCTCCGAAAGTTCTTCACCGATTATTTTGAAATTCACTGTTTGCATTGCATTCGAATACGCGCGTCTTTTTATATGCATATTATGAACCTTGCTGCTCTCCCCCCCCCCAATCCCTCCACCCCCGGGGGGTACTTTTAAAAGATTTTTCTGGCACACATTATATGGTACATTGTTAGAAAGCCCTTAAACCGCTCTTTCATTTTATGCACTCCCCGTCCCCACCCCTCTCACTTTGCCCCGGGGCACATCACTCAAATATTTCGTTGTTTTTTTGTTTCGTTGTAAACATGTTTTTACAGAATGTCTGTCTGCTTGTCCGTCTGTCTGTCTGTGTGTGCGTGACACAAATTTTGTGGGCGCTCTATCTCAAGAACTAATGAACGGAATTTAACAAAACTTTAGATTCAGTTAGTCCCTGATTTAAACTGGTGCTGATTACTTTTTGGTGTTAATCGTCCAACAGGTGGCGCTGCTATGCTGCATTTTTTACGATTTCCGCAATAGCTATATCTCAAGAAGTAATGCACGGACTTTCATAAGACTTTAGATACAGTTAGTCCCTGATATAGTTTTCTTCTGATTACTTTTTGGTGTAAGTCACCCAACAGATCGCGCTACTATGCTGCATTATTCAGGATTATCGCAATAGCTCTATCTCAAAAACTAATGCACGGATTTTCATGAAACTTCAGATTCTGTTAGAAGTTGACATAAGTTGTTGCAGATTAGATTTTGGTGTAAATCATCCAACAGGTGGCACTGTTATGCTGCATTTCCGAAATAGCTATATCTCAAGAACTAATGCACGTATTTCTATAAAACTTCAGATTACGTTAGTACTTGATATAATTTGGTGCTGATTACTTTTTAGTGTAAATCGCCCAACAGGTAGCGCTGTTATGCGGCATTATTCATGATTATCGCAATAGCTCTATCTCAAGAATTAATGAACTGAATTTAATTGTCTGAGCGAAGCGAAGGCTAATACACAGCGCAATATTACTTTCCGGTCACATACAGCTACGATGGATATTAAAACCATGGCCTACTAAAAGAATGCCTAATAAAAATCTTTTGTCAAACATAACTCAAAATATATTTGTCGGATTTCGTTTCTGATTGCACCAGAAGGCATCTGAGTACAGCGTCTGGAATACCTAGCGTGGAAATATGCTATCCAAACAACGCTAAAAATTTGTATCCCTTAAATGTGCGACGATACTGCTAAAGTCCCAAGTGTCGATCGCAGCGACATCTGCGGGATTTTCGTATTACATTGTATAGATTAGCAAAATCTTGCAGTTGTAGAAAATATCTTGCAGATGTCGCTGCGATCTGTATATTTCAGCAGCATCGTTGCACATTTAAGGGATGCAGTATTTTAGCAGTTTTTTAAGTATTACAGGGATAGCCAATTTCCACACTATATATTCTAGGCGATATACTATGAGGGTCGCCTACTAAATGCACCTACTATGAAAAATAAGTTCCAAACCGTTTAAAAATTATATTAAATTAGTTGGATGTGCCAATCCCAAAACTTTCTTCTGTCTTGTACACCTTAATATTTCAAAAAGTAGTTACACATGTTAATACTTCAATATTATTAGTTCAATACTATAACAACTTTAATTTTCTTCTTAAATTTCTGCTTCAGTCAGTTAAACGGACTAAAAACGAGTTAATCTATATCATGATCTTTCTTAAAATCAATAGTTTTTCCTTATTCTGATGTTATAAGCTGTTTGCGAATAGCCAGCTTAGCTGGAAGCGAGTTCCTGCCGCTGCACGAGCCGCCGATGGACAACAGAACTACGAAAAATCAAGAAAAGTGTACAAAAACCGCTATCACACAGAACCTTTACCGCGCAATATTTCCAAATTCAAGCAGGAGCTGTTGGCCATATCCAAAATTATGCACAAAAAATTTTGTTCAATTGTATGCATAATTTTATAAACTTTTCGATGGTACAATAAAGAAAATGGCACAAACATCGCTATTAGAGCGTCCACCTTCCGGCAGATTTTTTTTTAAATTCAGGGAGGGCTTGCTTGCCATAGCAAGAAACATACGCAAAAAATTTGGTTCAATTCTATGCATAACTTCATACACTTATAAATGGTAGAATAATAAAAATGGCGCAGACATCGCAATTATAGCGCCCGCTTCTGGCGGAATTTTTCAAGTTCAGGGAGGACCTACCGACCATAGCCTTACACATACACAAAAAATTTGGTTCAATTCTGTGCATAATTTTATACAGTTTTCGATGGTACAATAATGAAAATGGCACAGAAACCGCTATTACAGCGCTCCCTTCCGGCAGATTTTTTTCAAATTCATGGAGGACTTGCTTGCCACAGCCAGAAACATGCACAAAAAATTTGGTTCAATTATATGCATAACTTCATACACTTTTCGATGGTACAATAATGAAAATCGTACAGACATCGCAGCTATAGCGCCCCCTTCCGACAGAATTTTTCCAAATTCAGGGAGGACCTTCGTGCCATGACCAAAAACAAACACAAAAAATTTGGTTCAACTCTATGCATAACTTCATACACTTTTAGATGGTACAATGTTCAAAATGGCACAAAAAGCGCACAAAAATCGCTATTACAGCGCCCCCTACCGGCGGTTTTTTCCAAATTAAGGAAGGACGTGCTTGCCATAGTCAAGGACTTTTTAAAAAAATTTGGTTCAATTCTATGCATAACTTCATACACTTTTCGATGGTACAATATTCAAAATCGCACAAAAATCGCTGTTACAGCGCCCCCCTACCGGCACATTTTTTTCCAAATTCAGGGAGGATCTGCTTACTATAATCAAATACATTAAAAAAAATTTCGGTTGAATTCTATGAATAACTTCATACACTTTTCGATGGTACAATACTCAAAATCGCACAAAAATCGCTATTATAGCGACCCCTACAGGCGAATTTTTTCCAAATTGAGGGAGGACCTGCTTGCCATAGCCAAAAACTTAAAAGAAAAATTTGGTTCAATTCTATGCATAACTTCATACACTTTTCGATGGTACAATATTCAAAATCGCACAAAAATTGCTATTACAGCGCCCCTACCGGCGAATTTTTTCCAAATTCAGGGAGGACCTGCTTGCCATAGCCAAAAACTTAAAATAAAAATTTGATTCAATTCTATACATAACTTCATACGCTTTTCGATGGTACAATATTCAAAATCGCACAAAAATCGCTATTACAGCGCCCCCTACCGGCGCATTTTTTTTCAAATTCAGGGAGAACCTGCTTGCCATAGCCAAAAACTTAAAATAAAAATTTGCTTCAATTCTATGCACAACTTCATACACTTTTTGATGGTACAATGGCGACAGACAGACATTTTCTATAAATATGTTTTGGGGGATCTCTGACCCCTAAAATGTGTAATTCCGTCGAAAACCGGAAGTCGAAAAAAATTTTGATTACAATACTTTCTTCTATTGAAGATAGAAGAAAGTAAAAAACTGATTTTTTTTAAAAAAAAGCGCAATTTATCTCCATACGTCACAGAAGTTTGGTGTGCGTCACTTTCACCGGTGGATGTTTTCGTAGACAACCGAATTACAGCACATGAAAAAAGAAAGCACATGGAACACATACAGCAAACAAAATATGCACGCACAAATATTAAAGTATTTATTTATTGAATAACAAACATACGACTTGTGTGCTTGACATGAGACCCGCTTATAAGTCGGAGACAATATAGCACAAGGAAATATTACAATACAAGAGAAATACACCCTGGGAGTTCCACACAAAGTGTGTGTGCAATAGAACCAGCGGGAATCGAACCCACAAACTCTTACGCACAAGCGACTAGCTGACTGGTGCTTTGACCACTCAGCCGCAGAGCCCCAATATTAAAGTATAATAAAACCTATTTAAACAGGAAAATAAATATGGATTTTTTTCTATTTAAAAGAAAAAAGCCAAAATATCTTAGTCTATCTATACTAATATTATAAAGAAGTAAAGTTTGCTTGTTTGTAGGAGGTAATCTCGAGAACTACCGAACTGACTTCAAAAGTAATGGTATCAAAATGATTGTGTTAGTCCACGTTCGAACATAGGCTATATCTTAAGTCGATGCCACTACGCCAGAGTGGGTGTAGGAACAAAAAACATTCTAAAATGCAATTTTTGTGTTACTGAAGGGCCTAGAAATATGAAATTTGGAATATTAGTTACTTATTAGATATAAAAAATTTCTAAGAACACTTCTTAAAAAATTCGAAATTTATAAGGGCTGATAATGCGCGAAGAGTGTTCTAAAAAACGTTCTAAAGGGCGATTTCTACGCAATTTTAGGAAGTATCAAACCGATTTGAAAAGTAGTGGTTGTAAATTGATGGTGACATCAATTTACAACCATTACTCTAACATAGGCTCTGTTTTATGTTTGTGTCACTACCACCTGGGGCTTGCATGAGCAAAAAACGTTCTAAATTGCTTTTTTTGTCTTATAGAAGAGCCTAGAATCATGAAATTTGGAATGGTAGTTCTTATAAGAAATCTCTAAGAGCATTTCATAAAAAAATCGAAATTTAAAAGGGGTGAAAATGCTCGAAAAGAGTTCTAAAAATCGTTCTAAATGGCGATTTCTACGCAATTTTAGGAAGTATCAAATCGATTTCAAAAGTAATGTTTGTAAATTGATGGTGACAGCTCTTGCTCTAATATAGACTCTATTTTATGTTTGTGTCACTACCACCTGGAGGTTGCAGGATCAAAAAACGTTCTAAGTTGCGGTTTTTGTGTTATGATAGGGCCTAGAATCATGAAATTTGGAATGGTAGTTACTTATAAGATTTCAATTATCTCTAAGAACATTTCCGAAAAAATATTCGAAATTTAAAAGGGGTGAAAATGCGAGAAAAGCTTTCTAAAAAACGTTCTAAATTGCAATTTCTACGCAATTTTATGAAGTATCAAATCGATTTCAAAAGTAATGGTTGTAAATTGAGATGGTGATAACTCTTGCTCTAACATAGACTCTATTTTATGTTTGTGTCACTACCACTTGGGGGTTACAGGATCAAGAAACGTTCTAAGTTGCGGTTTTTGTGTTATGATAGGGCCTAGAATCATGAAATTTGGAATAGTAGTTACTTATAAGATATCAATGATCTCTAAAGAACATTTCCTAAAAAAACCGAAATTTAAAAGGGGTGAAAATGCGCGAAAAGCGTTCTAAAAAACGTTCTAAATTGCGATTTCTATGCAATCTCAGGAAGTACTGAACCGATTTCAAACATAATGGAGTAAAAATGATGGTGAGAGGTCTTACTCCAAAATAGGCTATATTTTTTGTCTGTTTCCATTACCCCATAGGGGGTGCAGAAGCACAAAACTTTCTAAAAATGTGATTTTTGTGTTATGGAAGAACCTAGATTCATGAAATTTGGCATGGTATATACTTATTAGATATAAATGATCTCTAAGAATATTTGTTTAAAAATTTGAAATTTAAAAGTGATGAAAATGCGCGAAAAGTGTTCTAAAACGTTTTAAATGCCGAAAAATTGAACAATTTGAGGAAGAATCATACTGATTTCAAAAGTAATGGTAGGGAATTGATGCTGACAGCCTCTGCTCTAACATAGACGCTATTTGATGTCGATGGCACTACCACCTGGGAGTTGCAGAAGCAAAAAAGTTCTAAATTGCGATTTTTGTGATCGGTAGGGGCTAGCAACTTGAAATTAGGCATGATACATATTTATTAGATATAAATGATCTTTAAGGACAGTTTTGAAAAAATTGGAAATTTAAAAGGGGTTAAAATGCGCAAAAAGCGGTCTAAAAATGTTCTAAATTGCGATTTCTACACAATATCAGGAAATATCAAACCGATTTCAAAAGTAATGGTTGCAAATTGATGGTGACAGCCCCTGCTCCAACTAAGGTTATATTTTATGTTGCTATCACGTTTTAAATGAAATGATTACGTTTTAAATGGAATGACTGCAATATAAATATGGTATGGGAAATTTTCTGGCCATTTATCACCTGCGTTCGGCTAATATAAAAGTATCAATATTGCCATTGGGGCACATATGTCATATACGCACAACGTTGGCACGATTTTTTTCTAACGCCAATTTTGCAAAAACCTCGTTTTTCAATACCTGTTACATATATATTTTTCAAAAGGGAATAACAATAAATAAAAAACAGTTTAATTAAGAACTATAGAACAAAAAAAATTATATAACTTTAGAAAATAAAATAAAAGTAAATAAACAAGTTATTAATAAATAAACAACAACATCCGGGTTACTATATCAAGCAAAATAACGACACTTTGGCGCCAGTTAAGTACCCCGGTGCGTATATGACATTAGCGTCAGAAAATATCGTGCCAATGTGGTGCATGTATGACATATGTGCAGCAATGGGTTCTTTGGAACGCGAAACGAAACGAATATGTTTTAGCCACTCTTCGTACAAGAAAAATGGCCAATAATCCGCATTCAGATTCACAAGCAAGGTTGCATCAAACAAGAATAATACTAACAACAACATTGTTATAACTGTACGAGAGTTAAAATAGTGATATAAAATTGGCTTTGAGCAAACAACCACAGAAGGAGTATTTTACTTATGTTTCGAGTGAAGCTCGATCATCAAGGTACTAATTAATTACACAAGCAACAGATATATAAACAAAAGTTTAATTTCAAATGTAAATATTTGCAACCTCTCCCACACACACACACAAAAAAAAGTTACTGCAATGAAATTAACTTGGCGTTAAGCGACGCTTTTTAAAATACGACATTGGTTGCAAACCAGATTACGGAACACTTGAAGTAGTCACGGTACTTTATTTTTAGTCGAGTTAAAATTTAGACAAGAGCACTTTTCGCCAAAAGCAACTTTTTTTTCGCGTGAGTAATTTAGGAACAATTCTTTCATGTTGAAAGAAAATGTTTTGACTTATTACCTGTTATTATTATTTTTACTTATTTGTATTTTAAAAGAAATGAGTTAAAGTCGTGTTTTTAAATGTATTTAATTTATGTATTTCAAATGAAAAGGATGCATTACGAAAGTTAGCGATTTATCTCCTGTGTCCGGCTAAGTGCCTTATTACCATTGTCTACCATTATTGTCTAATACCCTTCACGATACTTCTTTGTTATATGAGCCATGGCGCTTTTTTAAAAAGTTTCACCCAATTCGAGTTTAAGAAAGTGAGATATTTTTGCCAAATGATGCAAACGACTATGAAAATAAAATTAAAGAAGTATTAAACTGGTTTATGTATGTATTTTAATAAATACATCTGCTAACACGTATTAAATAAATTATTTATGTTTTTATATAATAAAAGTTAAACGGCTCCTTTATCTACGTGTATGCTAATATTATAAAGTAGTAACGTTTGTGTGTTTGTTGAATATAATTTCAGAAACTACCTAGCCGATTTAATAAATAATGGTCTGAAAATGCTGGTGACCATCTCTGCTCCAACAAAGACTATATTTTATGTCGGTACAACAGCCTCCATGGGTGCAGGAGTAGAAAATTTCTAAAATTGCGAATTCTGAGAGATTGGTTGGGCTTTGAAATTTGAAATTTTGTGCAGTGGTTACTTTTAAGATGTAAATACTCGTTGTGAACTCTTTCTACAAGGTTCGAAATTTTAAAGAAAAAATAAATGGAAAATGTTCTAGAAAGTTTCTAAATCACGATTTATTTGGAATTTTTAGAGAAAGAAATTTTGAAATTTTTAGTCGTTAATGGCCGTCAGTTAAAAAAATATATAATAATAAAAATAAAAGGGTGCACCATTAAAAAAAAGAGATATAATCTGAAATTTCTGTGATACTGTTGGGCTAGAAACTTAAAATTTGACATGGTCGTAACTTATAAGATGTAAATGCTCGTTATAGAAAGAATTCAAACTGCAATGCACGCATTAGAACGAATTCTAAAAAATCGAAATTAAGAAGACTAAATAAAGCGGACAAAGTTCTAAAGATGATATAAATAACGAAGTACATGGAATTATTAGGAATATAACGATGAAAATTTGCATGAATGTTGCTTTTAAGACGTAAATAGGAACGAAAAACATTCGATTTTTTTTTTCTGTGCTACTGCTGACCTAAAAACTTTTTATCGGGTTGACATTTTTGGACGGGATACTTTCACGATGTAAATGCTCTGTAAAAATGGCTTCTAAAAAATACAAAATTTAAAAAGATGAAATGAACGGAAAACGTTCTAAATTACCATTCATTTGCATTGTTAGGTATAGAAACTTTAAATATTTAATAAAAGGGCCGAAACTAGCCTTTTTTGCACCCGGGGCAAGCATGGATTTTGGCGCCCCCCCCCCCCTCTTCCGCCAAGTATATTTACAAAGAGAATTTTACTAATTTTCTAATAGCTGGCTTATTTTAAAATTTAAAATATGTAATCATAAAATATGTAATATTGAACTACGTAATCTACAATGGCGGATCCAAGGGGGAGGTCACGGGGGTCATGACTCCTCTCTGAACACCAACAAAAATAGTCTAAAGATCATTTTTAAAATGAAATATACAGTTAGAGTCCCTATTATCCGAGTCCTGCTTAACCGAGTTTCCGCTTTCACCGAGTTATTTTCTTCTGATGGACTGATGGCTTCTATTATTATGAAACAGCCATTATAAATGAAGTGTTAGGTGAAGATAAAAGAGCAGTCGTAAAAGTTAGAACTCTGATTTTCTGGCCAGAATGGGAAGAAAAAAAATGGCCATAATTTTTTTTTGCTTTTTTCTTCCCATTCTGATCAGAAAATCAGAGTTCTAACTTTTTACGACTGCTCTTTCATCTTCACCTAACACTTCATTTATAATGGCTGTTTCATAATAATAGAAGTCATCAGTCCATCATAAAAAAATGATCCATTCCAAAGGTATAATCCTTCATTTGGCGCCCCTTCGTTCTGGCGACCGGGGCACATCCCCCCTCTGCCCCCCCCCCTTAGTTTCGGCCCAGAAAAACTACACCCCCCCCCCTCCCCCCAAAAAAACATGCAGCTTAAATGCAACAAAACAGGTAGCTACTTATCTAGCATTGAATAAGTTGTGTTAACATTGAATAAATGTCGTTATGAAACAGCGAATAATTTACAGGAAAGTACTCGTCAGAATGTTTCTTCTCTGAGCAAAAGCGTCGAAAAGTGTCTGTTTAAATTTGATATGCTATTTTTTTTTTTCAGCTTCACTAATCTAGAGATTTAAACATAAGGTCATTTTCTCAATTGTCATTAGACGATTTTTTATATAGTAACTTATTCGGGTAAATTTTTAATCGGGTTAATATTGGCGTATTTTAGCTTGCATGGTTTGTTGGGAAAATATGTAATATGTAATTTGTGCGGATTTGTAAATCACGCGAAATGACATTTCCACAGCTCAAAGTTTATGCAAACGAGATGTTCCAGATCTCGTGTCATAACTTCCGCTGCAGTCAATGCCGATTTTTTTGTGTGGCAGCGTAAGGGGCCTATCTCGAAAGGGGCCTATCTCGATAAGGGTACCAATCGTATCAGGTAACTTATGTATTTTAACAGACAAAGGTTGAATATTTTTTCAGACAGGCCACGTACTGTCAATTAAATATAGCATCTCATTTTCTATTCTTGTCACGATTTATTTTCAAATATACCGGGTGTCCTAAAAAGGACTGACTGATTTTTTAAAATTCAATAACTTGCAAACGGTGACAGACATTTAAAAATTTCTTGCAGGAGGTTTATGCATAAGGTCAAAAGTTTTATTACAGTAATTTTCGATTTTAGTTCGAATTACAAACAATAGATGGCGCTGTAAGCAATAGTCGCTAAATACAGGCTCAATTTTTGGTCCTTTCTTTTGTTCCATGCGGAAAAAGGAGATGGAAATGTATTATCCGGGCCACGAAATACCAAAAATTGAGCCTGAATTTAGCGTCTATTGATCGCAGCGCCATCTATTGTTTTTAATTCGAACTAAAATTGAAAATCACTGTAAAAAAACTTTTGACCTTATGCATAACCCTCCTGCAAGAATTTTTTAAATATCTGTCACCGTTTACAAGTTATTGAATTTTAAAATCAGTCAGTCCTTTTTAGGACGCCCGGTATGTTCTCCCTAACATCGCTCAGACTAATCCCTCTGAGGGAAGTCCTAGTAAAACTTTAGATTCAGTTAGTCTCAGATATGAACTGGCACTGATTACGTTTTGGTGTAAATCGCCCAACAGGTGGCGCTGCTATGCTGCATTTTTCACGATTGCCGAAATAGCTATATCTCAAGAAGAATGCACGGATTTCTACAAAACTTCAGATAACGTTAGTACTTGATATAATTTGATGCTGATTACATTTTAGTGTAAATCGTCCTACTATGCGGTATTATTCATGATTATCGCTATAGCTCTATCTCAAGAACTAATGAACGGAATTTAACAAAACTTTAGATTCAGTTAGTTCCTGATAAAACTGGTGCTGTTTACTTTTTCTGTAAATCACCCAGCAGACTGCGCTGCTATGCTGCATTTTTCACGATTTCCGAAACAGCTATATCTCAAGAACTAATGCACGGATTTTTATAAAACTTCAAACTCAGTTAGTCCCTGATGTAAATTACTGCTGTTTAGTTTTTAGGGTAAATCGCCCAAGAGGTGGCGCTGCTAGGCTGCATTTATCACGATTTCCACAATGACTGTATCTCAAGGACTAACGCGTGAATTTTCCTTAAAGTTCAGATTCAGTTAGTGCCTGATATAAATTCGTTCTGATTAGTTTTTGGAGTAAATCGACTAACAGGTGGTGCTGCTATGTAGATTTTTGTACGATTTCCGCAATAGTTCTACCTCAAAAACTAATGCACGAATGTTCATCAAACTTCAGATTGAGCTGCAACTTGACATAAATTGTTGCTGATTAAATTTTGGTGTAAATCACATAACCGCTTCATTATCATATGCTTCATTTTTCACGAAACATTAACATGTATGAGATAGAAGTAAGTTTTGGGGTTGCCACATCCGACTAGTTCTTTTGTATCATCCGAAAGTGCCTGAAATTATGGATAGAATTGAACCAAACCGCCTATATTCGTTTTTGACTGTATAGATGCCGGTTGACCATAGATTCCAAATAAAGAATTTATGAATATTTTTGACGAAATTTAATATTTAGATGTAATGTAATAGCCATACATTTAGATATAATAAGTATTGTATAAAATTTTGGAGAAAAACGGCCAGAAGGTGACGCTTGATAGCGAATTTTGTTCAATTTCAGAGACGGGCGCGGTAGCTATTGGAAAAAAAAAAAAAAAAAACATATTGAATCATCTAATTGTCCTACCCGTGTTTAATTTTCACATTTGTAATAAGCCAAAATTTTTCACGTTTTTTGGTATATAACATATAACCCATTGATTAGACTTCATTACGAAATTTTTTCTGGCCTCCCCCATTATTTTGAAACATTTATTAACAAAAGGTATATGTAATAAAAATGATATGTAATAAAAAAAAACCTGTATAAGACAGAAGAAAGTTTCATCCGATTTAGTTTTTTGATCGACTATAAGTTTCTAGGAACGTATCAATAGATGATCTTTCTGTTGAGTATTTATGGCTTAACGAAAGTGTTTACTATTATTGTTTGGAAATTATCAAATAGATGGGGCCGTGACCCCCCCTAGAAAAATTGTCTAGTTACGCCTATGGTGTTTTATGAATATACACAGATAAATATATTAGTCTGTGCATGGAAGTACCTCCCTGCCAAATTTTGTAGTTCTGCTGGCAGCGATTTCTTCAAAACACAGCCGACAGTCGCACAAACTTCTATCATTATTATAGATTTATTATTTTTTTCCGTTCATGTTTACTTTCAGTATCATCAAATCTATTCATTCCGCGGCAATTACATCAACTTTGGTTGAAATAAAATTAATACTCACGTTTTCGTCGCAAAGAAACAATTAAAAACAAATCTTGAGCAAAATTCTCATTACTATACACTGAGGCAATGTTATTTCGAATTAGATTGAAAGGTTCGGGGCATCTAACAAGACACCAATTACCGCGTGGCTCTGGAGAGGAGCCCTGTTTTTCCGGAGGTTGCGCCGACCTGCTGCCAGTTAAGTTCGTTCACGTTTAAAAATTTTAAAAAAATTAACAAATTGTCGCATTCGAATGCGTTTTGCGCCTTGAACTTTTTTCATTTTCGAAATATCAGATTTTTTTTTTTCTCTCAAACATTTCTACAGCAGAAAAAAAGAAAAAAAAATAGAATGAATGTGTAAAATCTATGTGCGTTTCACTTAACACCAAAAAATAAGTTGAATTCCCTTTAAACAGTTTTGTATTCTATAATGCATACGTTTGAAAAATATATTTATTTGACAAGTTCGTTAATCCTGCAGTCAAAGCAACAATTAATAAATGTGCCAAAGCCGTTGAGCCGAGCCCTGCAAAATTCTTTGCCGGGTTGCACGAAGTTACACCAGTGCTTTTGACTGGACTCGAATCCATGGAAGACTCGCACAAAGGGGTGGGGTTTGAGGTTTAACCCCTCCCATTCGTCATCTTTCGTTTCTTTCTGTTTCCCCCTTTTTTTTATATTTTAAGGCAATTCCCCAAAATGTATTTTCCATCGTTCAATATCTCAAAACTTTCTGACCCATTTTCTGACTCATTTTTAAACATAAAAAGAAGCGAGATACTCGCATGCATGATTATGGAAGAAATTTGCAGTGAAATGACTTTTATTTTCCATTTTAAATAAATTATTTACATCTTGAGTTAAAGAGGTTGTTTTCTTAGGGCGGCAGTTTTTTAACTTTCCTGAGTCTCGCGTCCTGAAATTCGGTTCAAAATGTCAAATTTGGCAGCATTTTCTAAAAGACTTCTGTTTTTACGAAAAACGGAAAAAACAGTTAGTTGCATATTTTCTGAATAAAAACACATGCTAATTTGATATGTTTGTAGACAAATATAAATAAGTGTATCAGAAAACAGCCAGTTTGGATTTAGAATACAGTTTTCAATATCTTGAATATTTTGAGCCTCACCGAAGATGGCGGAAAAAATTAAAAATTTGTAAAGCTAATTTTTCATTCATTTTCGTGCATTTGGTAAATGTTTATATTATTGGTATAATACAGCTTTGATTTTTCGGTCTAGTGTTAATTTTACTTTTGTTTTATTTATTTTTAAAAGACTAGTTATAAAACTGCTTTGTTATTTACTTGGTTGAATTTTCAAAGAAAGGTGAACTGTTAATTCCATAACATTCATTTACGTAGATGAACTAATATACAGGGGTCGAAGCATATAGGGCAAATTTTATTGTTGTTATCAGTATCTTTTATCTGTAATCTTCAAGAGACACTAGCCGCCCTTGGCGACCAGTTTGGTCTCCTTTAAATCTATACTAAGCATTGTATCATGTTACTTTGATTCATAATTTAATTTACTTACTCAATCCTTCGCCAAATCGGAAGATACTGATACAGAAATCATGAACTCGGTATTTTTAGCCGAGTGCAGATGATATATCGCCAAACATTGTACCCGTCGTATTTTCTTCTTATTTCATTAATTTCATTACTTTCACTCATTTTATTTAAAATACATAACTTTAATTTAAAACTGAAGTTATTAAATCTTATGACTCTCAGTTTTCTCTTATTTCTTAAAAAAAAAAAAAAAAAAAAAAAAAAAAAAGAATGAAAAGAAAAAAAAAGTAATAAATAATACTATAAACTATGACATTTAATTTCAAAATCAAAGTTTTGTTTTAATTTAACTCTTGAAAAATTGTTTATGACAGTCGCATGCGATGGACTATTATAATCTATTATAATACTGATGATATGATGGCGATGGAACAATATTTGGCGATTTATCAGCAACCCGGAACTATTGATGACAGTCACATGACTTAGGCTTTTATTATAGAGATCAATTTTTATAAATGGAACAATGTAATCAGCTTTATGGCCTACCTAGTTGCGTGGCAACTTTACATCCAGTGGGGAGGTGATCGTGTTGTAAGGACATTAGGGAGCCTTAAAAAATTAATGTTTAGACGTGGCTGGAATCCTTTTATAAGATATGCAATAAGACTATATAGTGAGGATTATAGATAAAAGATACTGGTAAGAACAATAGAATTTGCCCTATATGCTCCGACCCCTGAACATATGGTAATTTAATTTGGACTAGGTTCCGACTTAAAATGCAGCTGTATTTTTCTAATTTTTTACTCCTGATAAGGAAAGTCCCTTTAATGCACATATTAGAATATTTTGAAAAACAAAATGCTAAGGAAACTACTCATGTATGTAATAAAGGATCAGTCAAATTTAGCTGCAGAATCCCAATAGAAAATCTGTAAAAAAATAAAATACTTTTGCGTATTTGGTGCGAAAAGACGAACGTTCCATGTGATTTGTCGAATAACAACTTTCCTCGCCAAATGCAAGCGATTTTAATGCATTTGGAAATGGCTTGTTAAATGACCGAGGTAGCACAAAAATATCGGCCAATGTCCCGATCAATATTGGCCAATATTTCAAAAGTCACTGAATGACAGACGTCAAATTTACAATATCTGCCGATATTCACAGATGTAACTTGAAATTATTTTTTAAAAGAAAACATCCAAACGAATTTTTTGCACTGCTTATAACTAGAGCGACCGAAAATTTGGTTTCGTTTTCGTTTTCGTCCCAAATTCCGAGTTTTGACGAAAATTCGTTTTCGGTGAAAATGCTGCAGAAAATTCGGCCGAACCGAAACTCGACCGAAACTATCTTTATTCTAAAAAATCTCGTTTCAATTCTGGGTAATAATACGGAAAAGTTTGTTAATTTAATTTTAAAAAATCAATAATGTAAAAAGTGATTATCCAACCATGCGATCAGTGCTTTGTATGGTCTAAAGAAGAGCAAAGCATTTTGATTAAAATGCTGTATATGTATCACTAGAACGGCGGCGAGGGGTCATTTTGACCCTTTCTGAATGAATACATGTCGATTCGAACCAGAAATATTTTTGTAATATAAGATTAATATATGCTGCACAAAAATAACTTAAATAAATAACTTAAATAGTTTTAAGTAAAAATTCTGATGTGAAATATTTTTTTAAAACTTGAGTAAAAATTCCCGCCGTTCTAGTGGTATACATGTGCGTCACCGGAGGGGAGAAAAACGTTTATTAAAATAAATTGTTTTTCATTTGAAATGGATAAGGAAGCAATGCAAATTTTTTGTATCTAGAAAAAAACAACTTATTAACTGTAATATGTTTTGTTGATGTTTTTCTTTTCTTTATTTAGTTTACTTATTTTTTTTTAACATTTTGTCATCGTTCAAGTTTTAAATTTAAAATAATTATTTATATTCATTAAAATAAAATACTTCAAAAAAGGTTATTCTTCTCACACCAGTATAATAAAAATATGCTATTTAAAAGTAATAAAGTTGCATTTACACATTTGATTAATCAACCAAATAGTTGTTTTCCATATTTGGTGTCACAAATGTGTTAACCAAGTGAAATCCTGAATCAAAGCGGTTCTGAATAGCAGTTATCTTTTATCGTTTCTGGAGGCCAAGAGAATACAAATATCTTAATAGCTAGACAAAGAAATTGAAGCGTGATCCTCATGATTGAATCGTCTACGTTCTTTGAGCTAGAAACGGAAAGATAGGGGTATCATATTCAGGGTAATAATACGGGAAGGTTATTAAATTAAATTTTAAAAAGTCACTTATGAAAAATACCATTATCGAACCACGCGATCAGTGTTTTGTATAGTTTAAAGAAGAGCGATCATTTAGATTAAAAAGCTATACACGTGGGCGTCATTGCAGCGGCGAAAAATGTTTATTAAATTAAATTGTTTTTCATTTGAAATGGGTACGAAAGACTAGCGTCTCGGTGTAGCTCCGCTCCCTATGATCGTAGTGACTGGATTCAACTAAGTCCAATCGAAGCTAAATTTGGCGAAGTATTGCTAGTTTGGCGAAGTGTTGCTAGTTTCGCGAAGCATAAATGTTTTTTCGAAAACAATTTACTAGGAATTTTGAACACAGATAGAACCTGAATAGTGATGATGCTTATTATATATTCCGATTTCGGAAATTTCAACTTGTGGATTCCAAAGGGTTTCGCCTCCCCCCCCCCCCCCCCCCTCACGGAAAAATAATATTTATGATAATGTGTCTTCTAATTGTCATAAATACTTGATTTTGTAGGCAGGCACATTCTGAATAGAATCGTACTTAAAATTCTGAAAAAATATATATACCTTTGTTTCAGAATTAAAACAGTCATAGACACTAGAAATTTTGAATGAACATATAACCTTAATAGTGATGCGAAAATACTCCAATTGAAATTTTAATGAGTGGGGTCCAAAGAATGTTTTCCCCCTCCCCTCCCCTGATAAAAAAAGTAACACTTTTGTTTATGACCCTTCAAATTTTCTTAGCACATATACTATTAAGGATTTACTTTGATTATTCGAAGTCATACCACCAAAACTTTTTTTTTTTTAAATCAAGGAGGTGGGGGGGAGCTTTAGATTATCTTCTCTTAAAGTTTTCAATAAAGTAACACTTAAACAGGATTACTATTCAAAATGTACCTGCCTGCAAAATTCAGGTATCAATGTCAATCTAAAGCAGAGGTTCCCAAAGTGTGCTCCGCGGAGCCCTTGGGGCTCCGCCTATACTTTTCAGGGGCTCCGCGGTGTTCCAGGAAAATAAACAAAACATGAAAGAAATTAGCATATTGCAAGGGAAAATTTTTCGAAAGCATGTCGGAATTTTTGTGTGTGCGTGTGTCAAAAATAAATACATCACTGGGTTGAAAAACGCTATACTTTTTAAAAGCACCTAAAAATTTGCATTATCATCTATCCATTTTCTATATAACATTTTTGGTTTGAACTACTTTATTTTATGTTTCTGCATTTAATGTGCTTTAAAAATTTGATTCAAAATAAGCTACAAGAAATAGTATTCTGATCGAATGCACAACGTGAAATGAAAGAGCAAAGGCGCTCCAGTGCTGTTATCTCTGCTTGCCGAACAAAAGAAAGAACAGTTTTGTTCTTTGGAGCTCCGTCTATTCATATGTTTGTTTTGTGCATGAATTTACATTTGTGTATATATATATTTCTTCTTTAAATAACTTTAATTTCTTTAATTTGTTTATGTTATTTGTATGTACTGTTTTTCATAGTAAAACAATGCTCGTTGATTAAAACGCCTCTTTTTTGTAACATCTTGAATCATTTAATAAAATCCTCATTTGATTCATTTAATATTTGTATACGTTGTGTATGTAGTTTTCTTTTTTTCTTTTTTGTAACTTTAATTCCTTTAATCTGCTTATTTTATTTTTATTAATTCTTAGTTATTTAAGTTTTCTATGCTGTTTTACATAATTTTACTTAATTTTTAAAGCAATGTATGTTGCTGAAAACGTATTTTTTAAATATCTTGTATCACTTACCAACTCCTCTTTAGAATTTTGTTTTAATTGGTCTCAGCATTGGCTAAGATTCTTATATGTTATGATGCCACATTTTCCCATCAGAAATAAGGCTGTAGCAATTAAAAAATACATATTGGTTCTTTGCATTTGTCATCACACAATCTAAACTTTTGCTCAGCTCCACCCCTTGCTTAGACTTTTCGTCAATATCTACCCGCCCTAATATAAATTTAACCCCACCCATATATCTCGTTTAGTTACTAAAGTTTTTCTACTAGTTGCAGTTCTTTTAACGCGTATAGTTTTTAACCGTATGTCTATTTTAAGGCAAAAACAATGGTGAAAGGAAGTTTCTTTCAAAACTGTAATTAATAGCTAAATACTTCAAATAAAACATAAAAAAAAGAACGATGCTGCACCTAACAATACAGGTTATAGATTTTGCCTCGCCCACTAAAACAATAAAACGATAATGTGCTGTTGCGGTTACTTGCAACTACTGCCATATTTTTATTTAATTTAATTTAAGAAATATATTTTATTAATCTTTGTTCATTTAATATTATAATTCGCATTCTAAAATTAATTTATTTCCCTCCTTTTAAATATTTCCCTGAATTTTTTTTCTTTCTTACGCAACATTTCGTTTCATTTTAAAATGATAAACATAGTTTGGAAATCTGTACTTCCGGAAAAAGAATTCTCTGGAACTTTCTACAGGCTTCTATTCATGATATCATTTCCTCTTGTAACTCCTCTCCTTAGCCAATAAAATTCAAATCAATTTAACATGTAATTTCAAAAATTGTAACACTTTACTACTATTTGGCATCTTATGTTACAGAAATCTATAAAAATTTAATCTAACTGAAGCAATTTTTCATATCCTATAACGTTTCGAATTTCGCCAACGCAAGTTTCTAGTATTTTTATCCCCGCCAATTGCCGAATTTCCATTATTACAGCAACCCTTCCCCCTCTTCTACGCTGTCTGTGCATTTTCGCAGTCCGTTTTATATTTCAATGCAGAATAGTTTCCCCCTTGCCATTCTGTGAAGATTCATATGCGTTCAGCGAAAATAGTAAATGAAAGAGAATTTTTTAAATATTATGATGATTTTGATGGAATGTATAATCCCTTCTGCTTGTGACAAGGGTGGATAACATTTCTACCAATGGAGATACAATAACGAATTCGTTTATAAAACTACGTGAATCCTGCTGATTACTATGTGGCAGCTATTATTAATTTTCAAGTCCACTGGTGCTGCCTTCCGTGTTTTTTTTTTTTGATCGGTGCTACAATCAGGTGATTGATTTTGTTTTTTTTTAAAACGGGAGCCTCCATATTCCCCGAGAGAAATTATATTATTTTTCTCATGACAAAATATATATTAAACAAAGAAGGTCGTGTTCTATTTAAAAAAAAAAATGGATATAGCAGTATGAGTAATCCATTTTTGAATATATGTTTTTATTTTCAAGAAGAATTTTCTTTTTTTAAATAAAGAATTTTACGATGATCTGCTTCTAAATGTATTTTTTAAAAAAGGGTTCTTAAGAAGAAACTCAGAGGCGATTCGTTTTCTTTGTATGTTTAGAAGTACTACTTGAAATGTAACGAACGAAAAAACACTCCGTAATCCCATGATTCTATTACGGGTGGGCGGGACTAGCGAAAACATGTTATAAAATTACTCATGGACGATTGGGCCTACGCAATTTTTTTTCTTTTCGCTAGTAGCCTATTGGGATAATACAGAAGTCTCGCTTTGTAAACGAAAACTGTATAACATACCTTTTTTTCAGTGTGTATGTGTTTTTTGCCATAAATAATAATAGTTTCACGCTAGACCCAGTACAATCCATAAACCAGAAAGGGCTACCATTTTAATCTTTAATTCCGAGTTCATACTGGAAGTCCTTAAAGAATATTTTTTATTTTAAAAATGTATGTCATTAACCCCTTAACACTCTAATTCCCAGCGTACAATACGTTCTAGAAATTTTGTAATTAAGATAGTCTGAATTAACACCAGAAAATTTCAATAATAAATTTCACTTTATTTAAATACGGATTGTCTGTTACTAAATAAATCAAATATTGCTATTTTAAGTTTCTGGTGTAAATTCGGAATATCGAATTAAAAAATCCACTAAATTCGAAACACTGTTGCGTAACACTCACTGCATATATGCTACCATGGGGTAACCACTTGAAGGGCGGTGATGCCGCTATGGCATCACATAATTTTAATCCCTAATTGCCACATTGGCACCCGAATTTATTAATGAAAATTTCTTTTTTTTAAGTACGCGAAAATATACTTTTACTCTTTTACACATAATTTTTCTTGTAATTACTGGTGTCGTTCAATTATTTCAACATTTTACTAATACAGATACCTTGCCCCTGAAAGGGTTAACAGTATTACTCGAGCGTCGCTCGGGTAAGAAGAGTTTGTTTTCATCGTTACTAACAGCTTTCAGAAACCACAAATTTTTAACTATAATTTTTGCTGTATTTGATGGACATACAAGGCAGATAGTTTAATACAAAAAAGTGGTTTTTAGTCCTTATTTGTAAAATATTGTGTCCAATAATAGTAATATTAATTAAAACTGATAAGGGGTTAAATAATGAAAATTTGATTTTCAAAATTTCTAGTATCAATTTCTGTATCAAGAAAAGGACCAAACTGAGAACCTTGACCCCATGTTGGAAACTACTGGTTCAGACTCTTATCCAGCAGATCTTTCTCTGCTCCATAGGCATAAAAAAACATTCATTTGTAAACCATAGAGTACCGTGGGGTTAAGGGGCTCCGCCTTAGAAATTCTTCCCAAAAAGGGCTCCGCGGGCCCAAAAGTTTGGGAACCACTGATCTAAAGAATAAAATTGCATTTTTTTTGGGGGGGGAGGGGGGGTTGATATCCAAGAGCCTAAAATGCAGGCATGAAAGTGGGAAATAGGAAAAAAGGAGGAAAATCTTTTCGGTCCATATGATGGCGCCAAACTTTTAAAATTTAGACACATTTTAACAGTTATTTATGGGATAAAAGGAAATATAATTGTACGTTGTTATTTTCTTTTCACAGCTTAGAAAGCATTAAAAACAAATTTAAGCTTTTAAATCAAAAGTGTTGCATAAATAGAAGAAAATATTCTATTCCAAAAAGAACATTATGAAACTTCCTTTTTCTTTTAAAGTCTAAAAATCTTTCACTCTGGAGAGATACTTTAATCAAATTTATTTACACGACTTTCATATGATTATAATATAAGCTTCCCTTTGATTTGATAGATCTTTTGCACAGCAATTCAGAAAAAAAAAAAAAAAACTCCAAGGATTTTAGTTAGACAAAATATCTGATTATTAAATTTTCAAGATTCCCCCCTCCTCCCTCACCTTATATGCTTCCAATATTTTCTTTGCATTTTTGCATCAATCCAGAAAATGGCCAAAATTATTATTAAAAAGGTGGAATTCCACCTTTAGGAGGAACACTTTCATGCCTGAAAATGGTATTATTTTTGAGAAGTGTTTACTGTACCTTAATGGAAGAAATATGCGATTTTATTGAATTTTTATTTGTATGTACCACGGTTCACATAATATTTTGAGAAAAATTTAGGAAAGAATTTTTCTAGTGTTTAATAATGCACAAGAAATTAAAATCCTATCTTCCAACCTACAAAAATCATGCCGCATACAATTGTTTTTGCTGTTTATCTAAAAACATGCTAATTTGCTCTGTTTTAAAAAAGATTACCCAATTACGGAAGATTAAATTATAGCATTTTAACTATTTTTAACACAATCAACTGATTGATAAATAAATAATGAGAGTAGAATTGTAGTATAGAAATAGTAGAATGTGTAGAGTTGTAGTAGTGAAAATTTGTGAGTATGAAATTATCGCTGTATTATCCGCCATCGCCATCTTCGCTCAAAAAAACAACGTCTAACCTAAACAGACATTTCAACGACAGCGCGAGCGAGCGCTTGTGCTTCTGTTTCGTCTGAAATACTGCAACCTCAAAAATAACTAGCGCCAATTCCTCAGCCAAGAGGTAGGAGAAAAATCACCATAGGGAGCGGAGCTACACCGAGACGCTAGTGTACGAAAGTAATACAAAATTAGTCATCTAGAGTTAAAAACAACTGATTTAATTTAATATATTTTGTTGATGTTTTTCTTTTCTTAGTTTACTTATTTTTTTCTGAAGGTTCTGATATCTTTTAAGCTTTAAATTTAACATTTAATTATTTTCCATTCATAAAATTAAAATACTTTAAAAAAAATTATTATTTTCACTCCAATAAAATAAAAATATTTTATTTAACAGTATTACAACAGCATTTTTGCAGCTGACTGATCAGTTAACCAAATTTCTTCGTTAACTGGTGTCTAAACAGGTGAAATTCTAAATAAGAATTGTTATGTTATATTGTTTTTCAAAACGAAGAGAATAGAAATAGCTCAATGGCATCATTGTAGTGTAGGGCCGAAAAACGCTTGCTTATTAAAATAAATTGTTTTCCGTTTGAGCTGGGAAGTAATATAAAATTTTTATAGCTAGAGTCAAAAACAACTTATTTACTTTATTATACTTTGTTGATGTTTTTCTTTCCATTTCTTAGTTTACTTATTTTTCTGTTAACGTTTTGGTATTGTTCAAGCTTTAAATGTAACAATTAATTTCAATTCATAAAATTAAAATAGCACTTCAAAAAAAAGTTGTTCTTTTCACACTAGTAAAATAAAAATATGTTATTTAGCAGTATTACATCTGTATTTTCGCATTTCTTAAATCAACAATCAACCAAACAGTTGTTTCGATACTTGGTGTCACAAATGCGTTAACCAGGTGAAATTCTAAAAATGAATTGTTTTATCGTTTCTCAAGACCAAGAGAATAGAAATAGCTCAATGGCTGGAAATGGAAATATATGAGTTGCATATTCTAGGTAATAATACGGAAAAAATTTTTAATTAAATTGTAAAAAATCATTATGAAACCACGCGATCAGTGTTTTGTATAGTCTAATGAAAAGCAAAGCATTTAGATTAAAAAACTATATAAATGGGCGTCACTGCTAGGGCGAAAAACGTTTATTAAAATAAATTGTTTTTCATTTGAAATGCATAAGGAAATAATACAAAATATTATACAGTCAGTACTGGCTATATGGTCACCCGCTTATAAGGTCACCCCGCGTATATGGTCAGTTTTCTAAAGTCCCGTCTAACTTAATAGGGAAAATGTGTTAAAGCGCACCGCTTATATAGTCATTTTATTTTCCCGGTTATCGATTATATGGTCGTTTTCTTTAATCTTTTCAATAAAATTTCAGGCTATTAAAAGAAAAAAAGTAACTTTTGTAGCATTTTTTCAGATGGGGAGAAACACAGGTCTCTGCGACACCGGATAGTGTTGAATTCGTACCTTTACTTCCCTCCCCTTCCCCTTAGCCTCATTTCCCTTTTGCGATGAACCATCATCGGCACCAAAGGACCACCCCTCTCCCCCTCAATTCTCTTCCTCCCGAAGACAACAGGTGGATTTCTGTCTGTTTATTGATGGGAGTTATCTCTCTTTGTTTGAAAAGTGTGTTGAAATTGAGACATAAAGAGTAAATTAAAATTTTGTTTCATTTGGATCAAATGTTTCGAATAGGAACACTAATTTTTTATTATGGCTTCGAAAAGAAAGAATTTATCATTTGCTAAAAAAAAATGAACTGTTTGAAAAGTTTAAAAAATCTAATCTTTCAAAAGCTGCATTCGCCAAAGTAAATTCGATACCCCGAACGACATTAAACAACATTTTAGCAACCAAGCTTTACTCCCCTAATGTTCAAATCTGTGATAAAGAAAGAAAACGTCTGCGCTTGTCACCTTATGAAAATGTGGATAAGGGGCGGTCCATAAATGATGTCACACTTTTTTTCAGTATTTTTGATCCCCATCCCCCCTTTGTCACAAAGTGTCACACGTCACCATACCCCCCCCCCCCTTGTCACATGTCACGCTATATTAGATAAACATATACTTGCAGTTCAGAAACAAAGCACAAAGTTATAGATCATATTTCAAACTTTATTTTTAAACTTTAACTATGTGTTTTAACGACATTTGTGAGCATAACTATAAAAATGATTCATGTTCTTATTTTGTATGAAATAAGATTAAGGTTTATAACAAAAACATAATTAATATTTAATAGTAATAAAATATTAATATGAAAGAGCATTGAAAACCGTCGTATTTTGGAATTTGAAATGGAATTTAATATATTTGGCTTTAAATCTACTTTATAAACACAAAATACTTTAATTTCAAAATAACTTCAAAATTTAATCTGCTGATTTTTATTGCTTTTATTTTAACCAAAATGTGTGATGTCACATTTCTTCTTACCCCCTCCCACCCCATTGTCACAATTTCACAAACCCCCTCCCCCCCTCCAAGCGTGACATCATTTGTGGAAGACCCCTAAGGCTCTTTTGTCATGGATTAAATATGCACGATCGCAAAATGCTCCTATATCCTGGAATGTTTTGAAAGAAAAATCCTTGGAATTTGCTAATGAATTTGGAGAGTCAAGTTTTGTTGCTAGCAATGGCTGGCTACAGCGATTTAATTCAAGGCATAACTAACCTATAGCGAAACAGCACCGAAAACTGGCGATATGAAGCAATTAAAATAATAAAACTTTGTAAAAAATCACCATAAAATTAAAACAAAACACAGGACGCGTTTCGAGCTAAAAACATAACAGCTCGTCATCAGCTACAGCATACACGTGTCCGTAAACGAACAAGTTCAAAAATGAATTGTTATTATTTTAATGAAATGTTATTATTTTAATAACTAACCTATGCTTTAAAAAATTGTGCGGAGAAACTGCTGATTTTGACATGAGTTCTTTAAAAGAATGGAAAGATGTAGTGTTGCGGGACATTCTGGAAAGATATGAACCTGCCAACATATTCAACACTGATGAATGTGAACTTTTTTATAGGATCTTGCCAGGATCTTGCTCTTTATTTTAAAGGTGAAAAATGTGAAAAATGTGTAGAGGGAAAGAAAAGTAAGGAACGCTTAACCGTGTTGTTAGCTACAAATATGGATGGATTGGAGAAATTTACCCCTTTGGTGATTGGAAAATTTCTTAAGCCTCGATGTATGAAAAATTGCAAATCTTTGCCTCTATTCTACGATGCTAATTCTAAAGCATGGATGACAGAGGACATCTGGGAAAAAACGCTTAGGAGATGGGATCTAAATTTTTCAAAACAGAACAGAAAAGTTGCATTAATTGCAGACAATTGTGCTGCGCACTCCACTCTTGATGGTTTGAAATCAACTGAGCTCGTTTTCCTGCCTCCAAACAATACGTGTATATCGCAGCCTTTAGATCAAGGCATAATCCAGAACTTCAAGGCTACCTATAGAAAGCTTCTTCTGCGAGATATGATTTCTGCTATTGACCGAAAAGAACAATTCCAAGTGTCTGTATTAAATGCAATTTTTTATATCGACCAAAGTTGGAATATGGTGTCGCAGAAAACAATTGAAAATTGCTTCCGACATGCTGGATTTTACAGTTCAACAAAGTCTGAAGAATTATCGGAAGACGCGGATGAAGATCTCCCCTTATCCGAACTAGCAGAAAAACTGCGGAATCGAGGTTGTTCAATTCCAGACGAAAATCTGTATGCAAAGATTTATGAAGATCTCGCTACTAACAGTGAAGCTTCAATACAAAATATTGTTTCTAATGTGTTAAATTTGAATGCCGAAGGAAGCGATGATGAGTATGACAGCGTATGTGAAAATAAGTCAGTATCAACATCAGATGCGCTTAAAGTCATAGATAACCTCAGATGTTTTTTTATTAATTCCGAAGCAGCAGATGAACATTTAAAAACTATTAGGGACTTGGAAAGAGTTGTATTAACAACCAAGAAAAGGAGGCAATCTTCCACACGTGAATATTTTAAATAAGTGCATTGAATATGGGTACAGCGCACGTATGTATGCGTACCGTACTTATATTGATAAGGTAAGCTAATAAATTTCACTAAAAATATTGCATATTTGTTACTGTAGTTTTTACTTCGCAAATTAATTCTTTAAATGTGTTTAAAAGTTTAATTATTTATGAGCACAATATTCTGATAGGTTAATATAATTCTGCGATAATTCTGGGTTCGTAGGCTTCAAAGACTTTCAAGCACCTGTTACCAGAATTTTCGTAAAGTAATATTTGGCTTTTTTAATGAAAAAAAAATTATCATCAGATATAGCGATCAGTACTCTACTAAATTTCTGGTACAAAAACACTTAAAATCTCCTAAATCCCCTGATGCGTACAAACCCTGTAATTAAATAGTGTAACAATTTTAGTATTGTACCGCATATATGGTCACCCCGCTTATATGGTTGAATTTTTCTGGACCGCTGAGCTGACCATATAACCGATACTGACTGTATATCTAGAGTCAAAAACAACTTATTAACTGTAATATATTTTGTTGATGTTTTTCTTTTCTTTTCTTAGATTACTTATTTTCTTTCTTAAGGTTTTGGCATTGTTCAAGTTTTAAATTTAACAATCATTTATATTCATAAAAATAAAATACTTCAAAAAAAGTTATTTTTTCACACCAGTAAAATAAAAACGTGTTATTTAACATTAATGCAGCTGCATCTACGCATTTATTGAATCAAAAGCAAAGAGATTGTCTTGGTACTTGGTGCCCCAAATGTGCTAACCAAGTGAAATTCTAAATAAAAATTGTTTTAGCGTTCCTCGAGCGGGAACAAGAGAATAGAAATATCTCAATCAAAGATATGGGTTTATTCAGGACAATAAAACGGAAAAGTGAAAAGTTATTAAATTAAATTTTAAAATGTCAATATAATTATGTAAAAAGACATTGTCAGAACACGTGAGTAGTGTTCTGTATAGTTTGGAGGCCAAAGCATTTAGTTTAAAAAAAATTATATATATGGGTGACATTTATGGGGGCGAAAATTTTTCATTAAAATGAATTGTTTTTCATTTAAATGGAAAAGGAAATAAATACTCTTTCTTTATATCTAGAGTCAAAAACAACTTATTTACTTTAATATGTTTTTTGATATTTTACTTTTCTGTTCTTAGCTTATTTATTTATTCTTAACGTTTTGGTATCTTTTAAAATTTAATTAGTTATATTTGCTATTCATAAAATTAAAATACTTCACAAAAAGTTGTTCTTGACACATCAGTAAAATAAAATATGTTATTTAATAGTATTACAAATGAATATTTGTACTTGAATTTTTCGTTATCGAATCACTTTATCAGTTCTTGATACCTGGTGTCAAAAATGTGTTAGCCAGGTGGAAATTTTTTATATCTAGAGTCAAAAGCAATTAATTAATTTTTATATATTTTGTTAATGTTTCTCTTTTCTTTCCTTAGTTTACTGATATTTTTCATAACACTTCGGTTCATGATTTAAATTTATCATTTAATTATCTATATCAGCGGTTCCCAACCTAGGGTACGTGAAAATAATATCGGTAGTGGGGGAAATCACAAAAATGGTTTATGTAAACAACACATAAAGAAAATTTATAGTAGTTTTAGATTATAAATTTAATCTCATATGTAAATCCAATATGTTACTCTCAAAATGAGGGTAAAGGCCCACTATACCTAATAATTCATTGATAATGAAATATGAGTAGCTCCGCCAACTGCAAAGCATATTAGATAGATACTTATACATTTCCCACATATTCCCGAAAACTTGAACTATTCATTATGCAATATTCTTTTCTCACCCTTTTTAACACTTTCCAACAAAGTTCAAAAATGTTTATCCATTCATTTTGTCTGTCCGTCTGTCCATGCTGTCTCCCGTAAATACACTCGGATTTTCATGAAATTGATAAACGTTATTTAGGGTCACCTACGCATGTTTGGTATTGTATACGAAGTATGTGGGATTAATAGTTCATTTACAAGTGCACCGAAAAGAATTCCATTACATTATGGAATATGAGGAAAAATCGTTTGCAGAGTATTTTAATGACATTACGCTATTTCAAATGTATTGAAACTAATATAAATGACTGAATATTTCAGTACAAGATGATTACGATAGAATAGGGCGTTCATAGCCTTTGTCGTTCATTTACAGGGTCACACAAAAGAAATCGATTACAGTACTGTCTTTGAATAATAATGGCTGAAAGTGCGTTTTTAATTTCGGCATGCGCTTTTAAATTTAACTTTTTTTTTTACTTTTTGCATTTTGCTAGTTGTATATAAATTCTATACCTCATATACAGGGCTGCACAAAATAACTCACGTGCCATTCTCCTTATTAGCGGAAATTGCTGAAGGAGAAATTTCAGCTAATGTATATATGTATTTCTTAACTGAACTAAATTGTGACATGCATGTAGTTAATAGATACAAATCTATATACAGGGCTGCTCAAAGAATTAGGATAATTTTCCGATTTCGGAAAAGCTAAAATCGGGTTTCGAGTTTGTTATGCGTTTTCATATGGTTGAATTGGGCATAATATTTTAACTTATTAAACGGTGCAGTTTTGTTATATTATTCTGAATGTGTTGGAAAGTGTTTCATAATCTATGCTTGAAGCATGATTTTTTTTCATTCTTGTTTTTTATTGTTCAGTTTTTAAGAACAATTGCAGGCCAAAATCTTATGATTTTAATGTGTTTTGTTAAAACGTGTAGAAAAGCTAGCCATTATTTTCGTTTTCGAATAGGCTGAATTATATCACTAACATGCATTAATTGAAATTGAAAAGCTTGTCCATTTTAACCCTTTATCTAATGACGGTACTTATAAGTATCACTCACTTAAAACTTTCATCCCATAGTGAATATTACTAATATTCTAATGCTACTTCGCAAAAACACTCTTTTAACTCCACTTTATCCGGATACATGGCAGCAGTACAGTCATTCAGGGTAACTTTGATCCGCATTTTCTCTTTTTCGTATGCCACACTATTATTTTAAGAATATTGTTGCAACTAGGGGCATAAAAGAGAAGAAATGATCCTAAATTATTATATGACTATCAAAAATTAAGGAATAATAATGATAAAAGCTATAAAAAATGAATTTTTAACCTGGTTCAAAGTTACCCAGCCATTTAGGGTAAATTTTCATCATTTGATAAATATTATCTAAAATAATTCACTATAAAAAAAAGTATTATAGTTAGGAGAACTTTGAACCCCAAAAAATGTTTTCAGATATGTAAAGACTCCGAATCTACATTTCCTAACATCACAAGATTTGTATAATTTATGATATTAGAACAAATATCAGGAAACAGAAAAGGGGAATAAGAGAACCATGAACATTTAGAAATAAAAAAAACCCGTTTATTGCTCATATGAAACATAAAAATGGAGTGGAAAACAATTTTCATTGTTTTACCTCAATAATATATCCATAGTTACAGTAATACATACTAGTACTAGTATTATTTAAACAAGAATAAAAAATGTCGAATGCATGATACGTCAAATTTGAGTAGCTACGGCCCGAAAAACGCCTTTAACCCCTTAATTCTCGCTCCCGTCAATATCTCGGGCTGAGGTGTCGTTCGTTATTTCTCGTGTCCGTCATATTCTCGGGCTGGAGATTTAATTGCTGGAAAAAACTTCTGAAACCAGAAAAATTGAACTGGAATTTCCATTTGAAGTCTTTGAATATTAGTACTCTGGTTTGATTTGTACGATCTATAATTAGCCATAGATTTGTCATAGATTTGTAATATTTTTGTCATTTTGATATGGATTCTGATGAATCAAGCCTTTCAGATGATAACTGGAATATTAGACCCTTCACGGTCGCTTAATATTTGAAAAAACCATCAAAAGTGTACCTATTTTTTTATTACAGAAATTGAATAATTATAAGGTTTCTAAATAAAATATGCAATTAGTTTATTTTTAAGGCGAAAAAACAATATTTAATAGCCATATTCATATTTGTATAAAAGCCATCATGCGAGAATTATGTGTCTTAACCTCTTAAGCTCCGCCCCCGATAAATGTAGGCTACTATCTTTTAATTCAGATTGTTTGACTCCCACCAGTTTTTTTTTTAAATAGTGTAAATGGCTTTATTTTCGCATCATTTTATCTGCCGTAAACTACGGTGGTGGAAATCAAACAATCTGAATAATAAAAAAAAGTAACCTACATTTATCGGAGGCGAAGCTTAAGAGGTTAAGACACATAATTCTCGCATGATGGCTTTTATACAAATATGAGTATGGCTATAAAATATTGTTTTTTCGTCTTAAAAATAATTGCATATTTTATTTAGAAACATTATAATTATTCAATTTCTGTAATAAAAAAAATAGGTACACTTTTGATGGTTTTTTCAAATATTAAGCGACCGTGAAGGGGTTAAATGAATTGTATGCATTTTACACATATTTGTCAAAATATTTATATGTTATATCTAATGTTCACTTTCGGCATTTATATAAAATATACGTGCAAATATGGGAAATTTTTGACAGTAGCACCTATAATCAGTAAATTATAAACATCAGTATAACTTTGAGCTGGCTCGAAGTTACCCTGTAAATGTGGTAAAATGTTAGTACCTTCTTATTTTACATTTTATTAACTATTAATAAATAAATAATCACAAAATATTATAACATTTACAACATTTAGGCAATAATATGTCTGATAAATGAGTATATTGTTACTTACTATGAAAATTTAATTGGATTACAACAACTTCAAAATAGCATTCAAAATTACCTTGAAAACAGTACTTCACAAAAATAGATGATGCATTTAATTACGTATAATGTTGCTAATTTATTTTCTAAAATAAAGAGTAGAAATCCCAGTTTAGAACTTTGCCAACAGAGCACAGTTCTGGAGCTTATTTAGTCTTTTGGAGTGAAAAATATTGAAAATTAGGAGGTGGTGCAAAGTTACACGCTATGGTTCAAAGTTACCCTGAATGACTGTAGTTATAGGTTCGTTATTTTAGCGAGGAAGGAGGCACACAGACCATGGGCTTTGTGCTGACATTTTGTACAGATTGTCAGGTTCGTCTTTTTATTGCTGCAAACACGGTAAAGGATATAAGATAAGTGTTGGATTTTTTTTATGTGTTCATTATGATCTTAGAACACAGTTTGACTAGCTTTTTATGTTAACGGTGTATGTATTTGAATTACCTGGTGGTACTTATAAGTATCGTCAGTACACTAGGTGTTGGAGAAAAACTTCTTGTTTACTTTTCGCCTGTGTAGTTATCCATCGTTTTCATCTACTTTAAAATGTAATTACTAAATTGTAGTGTAGTAATAATTTCCCTGGTATATCTTTACTGTTTCATTGTTATTTTTTATAGGAAACCGAAAAAGTTGTTGCACCGGCTCGTTTTTGCTATGCTAGAAATGGCATATGTAAATTCATATATTGTGTATGCGGAGATGCGAGAAAACATGTTGTCTTTGGAATATAGACGTCGCATAACTAAAGGACTGCTAACAAAATCGAAACCTAAAAATAAATAGTTTTTTTTTTTACCCTTTCAGGGACGAAGCATTTCCAATTCTAAATGTTGAAATAAATGATTGGCACCGGAATTGGCCAAAAGATGTATTTGTAAATATGAAAAAAACTTATACTTAATAAGTTGAAAACATCTTCTGGTGCCATTTAAAATACCTTGTGGGTTTTCTGTTAAGATATTTTAGTCATAGTGTACTGACGGTACTTTAAAGTACCACTTTAATTAATTACATCTAAATACCGTAATTTCCGGTGTATAGCCCGCGGATCAAGCAATCGTGTTTCGACCCAGAAAGTTTTAAAAATAAAATGTAATTAGATCACGGTAAATATTGGTCTTCAAATACTGAATAAAATTTCTGGGTCCAAACTGAATTGTTTGATCTGCGGGCTACACACCGGAAATTACGGTAATTAAATTTCTCACGGGCGAGTATTTTTTTATGTTTATCCTTTAATTTTCATTGTAGTAACTGAAAAAAAAAATATTGCGTGAAAAAAATTGCAGTAGATCATAATGCAGTAGATAAAGGGTTAATTAACATTTAATTTGGAGTGCTTACTTATTATTTGAGTGATTTTGTATTGTGTTTAAAATGGATAAGTGGTTGGAAACCGGAACTCTTAATGCTACATTAATTTTTCTTAATGTTTGTCTAATATTATAAAAAGCAATATTAACTTTTAAATGGAAGATAAAAAAAAATAAATTGTTAGAAATGCCACTGTAATTTTAATCGATTTATTATATGGCTATGGTAAGAAGATTACTAATGAAAAAAAAAGTATGTTTACGTCATCTAGTTCAATGCAGGGGGGGGGGGGGAGAGGTGGCGTGTTTATAAGAAATGAGGGTACTTTTAAATTAAAAGCCTTAGTAAGAGGTACGTGGAGAAAACAAAAATAAATAAAAGGTTGGGAAGGCCGATCTATATTTATAAAATTTAAATAATTCAGAAAAATAATATTCTTTTCACACCAGTAAAATAAAAATATGTTATTTAACTGTATTATAACTGCATTTTTGCAGTTGTAATCAACCAATCAGATTGTTCTCGATACCTGGTGTCGCAAATGTGATAACCGGGTGATAGTTCTACTTCTGGATAAGAATTCTTTTGCCGTTTTTCGTTTCTACAAACCAAGCCCAGAGAATGAGAATGGAAATAGCGCAATCGGTAGAAATGGAAAGATATATGTTTCATATTCAAGGTAAATAATAAAACGAAAAAATCGTTAAATTAAATTTAAAAAAGTCAATATAACTATGTAAAAGACATTATCAAACTACGCGATTATTTTTCTGTATAGTTAGGAGGAGAGCAAAGCATTTAATAAAAAAAAAAATGTGGGTATAATTTTTGGCGCTATTTACGGGGGCGAAAAACGTTCATTAAAACGAATTGTTTCTTTTATCTTAACAAGAAGAAAGTATTGGATTCGTGAAAATTTTCGAATTCCAGTTTTCGATAAATTTACACGTTTTAGGGGTCAGAGATCCCGAAAAACATGTTTTTACAAAATGTCTGTCCGTCTGTATGTGATACAAATTTTGTGGGCCCCCTATCTCAAGAACTAATGAATGGAATTCAATAAAACTTTAGATTCAGTTAGTCCCGGATATAAATTTGTGCTGATTACTTTTTGGTGTAAATCGCCCAACAGATGGCGCTGCTATGATGCATTTTTCACGATTTCCGCAATAGCTATATTTCAAGAACTAATGCACGGACTTTAATAAGACTTTAGATACAGTTAGTCCCTGATATAGGTTTCTCCTGATTACTTTTTGGTGTAAGTCGCCCAACAGGTCATACTGCTATGCTGCATTATTCATGATTATCGCAATATCTCTATCTCAAGAACTAATGCACGAATTTTCATCAAACTTCAGATTCAATTAATCCCTGGTATAAATTAGTTCTGTTTAGTTTTTGGTGTAAATCGCCGAGCATGTGGCGCTGCTATGCTGCATTTTTCACAATTTCCGCAATAGCTCTATCTCAAAAACTAATGCACTGATTTTCATGAAACTTCAGATTCCGTTAGAAGTTGATATAAGTTGTTGCAGGTTAGATTTTGGTGTAAATCATCCAACAGGTGGCGCTGCTATGCTGAATTTTTCAGGAAGTGTTAACATGTTTGAGATAGAAGAAAGTTTTGGGATTGCCACATCCGACTAGTTTTAATTAGATTAAATAAATATTTTTTATGCGGCACAAAGTTGTTATTTCCGATTTGGTTGATATTCTGGACTTGTTTAACCACAATTTCAAGGTTGGGTGTTTGAAAATATTTTTGAGTTTTAAAAAATTTCTCAACACTGTAAATGTTATGTCCTGGATAATAAAGTTGTTAAATTATGCAAATCAAAATACTTATAAATTTGATAAAACTGATTTTATACGGTGCATATTATAAAGGGTTTTTTTTTTTTTTTTTTTTTTTTTTTTTTTTGCGATACGGCTAAAAGGTGCTAGTTAAACTTAAAAACTTTTAGGAGTGTTGTAATTCCTTCCAAGATCAATGAACTTTTGGTGCCGAATTTTCAAAAATTAAATGCCTCAAGCCATTCATTTCTTGGAATATGAAAAATATGGTGTTATATCCTCATGAATCGCATCTTCGGAATGACGCCCGCGTAATTTCTTTTAGATTAAAAAAAAATAACCAAAAGTCACACGTAGCAAAATCAGGAGAATAGGGTGATATCCTATGCTTCTGATGGGGTTTTTGCAAGAAATTCGACTGTAACACTTGCTGATTCAAAAGATGCATTATCATGGTGAAGACTTAGTTCTTTAGCATACACTTCTTGAACAATTTCTGGAAAACATTGGTGTGCCAGTTAGCTGTAAGTGTAACTGTCTTCTGTCGCTTTAACTTTATAGCTTTGACCAGTTCTGTACTTCTAAAGAACACGCCATACGTTATATTTTTTCATTTCTTGTTGTCTTTTCACTATTGTTGATTTGGAGTCATCTTCAAAGACCCGTACTTTACTTTCTCGAGGTGTAGGATAGTCACAAAAAACTATGCCAATATACTTGCATTTCGCTAGAATAAAGGGCAAAAGCAATGAAAACAAGGATGCCGAGAGTTTTAACTCGAATTCGCATCTCCGTATAGAAAACGTAATAAATCATTATTCAAATATACAGTTATCTTATTTCTTATATGAAGAGTAAAAGATCGTAAAAGAAAATCGAAGTCTACCTGTCCTAGCTTTTGTTAATACTATAATCTATCCCTTCTGAAATTAAACAAAGAAGAAAAATCATGCATTAAGCATAGATTGTAAAACACTTTCCAACACTTCCTGAATACTTTAACAAAACGTCGTTATTTAAGGAAAAAAGGTAAATAAGGTAACTAAGTAAATATTTTAGGAAACGCGTAAAACACTTTTAAAATTGATTTCAGCAGTTACCGTCCATAGCCAATAGTACCTTTATTACATGCCACTATTTAGTTAAAATTTAATTTAAACTAAAACAATCTTAAAACTACTGAAATCACATTTCCAGATATTAGTATCATAGACGGATATCCAATTCTTTGCGTGATCCTGTGTATCATTTTATCTATATTCTACAAACATTTCTTAGTAAACTAGATGCAGTTCAGCGTAAAAATGCATAACTCTTTTAAAAACCACCTTTAAGCAATTTACGCTCATACTCAGTAACCCTTACGAATTCTTTTGTTTAGCCCTGTATATAAACTGTAGCATTTATACACACCCCATAGTATGTATAAATATAGTGAAACGTAAAAGCGCATCTCATAACTAAAAATACATTTCCAGCAATCATCGTTTATGTACAGTACTTCAGACACATCTGAAATATTTTAAACCTCAGCGACGTACATCAATTTCATTTTATATAAAATAGTTTAACATAATTAAAATACGCCGCAAACAACCCCTTTCCCCATATCATTATGTTACGGAATTCTTTTGCGTTTCCCTGTAAATGAATAATAAGTACTCTTTAGACCGCATATTCTTCAGAAGGCTTATTTTAATGCACTTCATAAATGCATATCAATTATTTTATGCTTGAAAGCGTGTAACATCATTAAAAATCATTTGAAACGATTTTTTCCCATTGGCCGCAATGTAACAGAATACTTTGACTATCTCTGTAAATGAACTAAACATGCTACAAACTTCATTTGAAGTAGGGATTGTGCTTCGGTGAACCTTAATAACATCCAAAAATTTCAGGGCAATCCGAGTATATTTACGAGAGTTAGAGCAAAAAAATGGGTAAGGTCCTCGTAAAAAAATCGGTTTGAACTTTCTAATATCCTGCTATATGACGATACCAGCGTAAAAAAATGTGTAAATTTTAACCTAGCCAATTTTAACAAATGGAAATACATGCAGAAAAATTATCAAAAAAATCAATTAAATTTACTAATTAATTAATTCCATAATATTCCGTTAGGTGGCGGCACCGATGTAAAAGGTGTCTCTTTAGAGATAGGCATACTTTCAGAATGATTATCTACATGAATAGAAATGATACAAGACCTCGTCAAAGAAAACAAATTTTCATCTCGATGGATATTCTCAGCAATCTGGTAAATTTATTTCCAAATTATTTCTTCAAAATGTATTAAGTTTTGGTGAAACGCTTATTGTTCTGTGTAAATGAGCATATCTTTAAACAGGGGCGGACTGGCATAGTTTGGCCCACCCCGCTAGACTTATGCATTGGTCCACTAATCGACAACTCCACTGTTAAAATATTTGAACACAGACTATCAACACGACCCTTTGCTCTAACTCTATAAAGATGTCTTAACTATAATTTGAGGCATATTAGCATTTTTGTAATCCTTTATTTGAAATTAGTAATAATTTCATCGTGAAAAAAACTCTTGTGAGGTAGGGGAGGTTAACTAGCTTCATTTTTGTTTATTTTTTGAATATGTAAACTTTAAACAATTAAAAGGTATACACGTAATAAATAAAAACGTTTTGAATTTCTTATAGGAATTCTGTTCAGATATTTTTATTCATTGTTTTTAAAAAAAATATTTGGTTCAGTGGCGGTCAACTGCGCTGTTAGCATCGGCCAACGATATCTTTAGAATAGATGATGGCTACTTTTGAAGAAGCTCTCAACGGGAATAGAACATAGCTGGCCCTAACCTATGCACATTGATAACACCTAGGAACATCCATCCCTCAGCCGGAATTCGAACCCAGACCCGTTTGCGTGGAAGGCTAACCAGGGGCGTGCCTAGCGGGGGGGGGGTGTTGGGGGTGTAACACCCCCCCACTTATTTGGAAGAGTTGGTAAAATTTAGAATATTCGGAAAGTTAAGAACACACCCTGCAAAAAGTCCCCTCTCCCGTCGTCAGTATCATTTCAATTCTCTGTTGTCCGTCTTAAAAGGGGAAAAGAAAGAACTTCTCACGGAAGATTGTGTATGATTCTGTGTGGGAGGGAGGGGTTGTTGCAATCTCTATTGTAAGTTTTCCCATGTAGCATCTTTAATTGCTCCCTTCTGCTATTGGCTGATTCTTAGAATTTAGTGACCTCTTGGCTCTGGACTTGGCACTAGTTATTTGAGGTTGCTGCATTTAAAAGATGAAATCACGGACACAGAAGAAGAGCGATTTGCAAAAGTTTGTTTTTGTCGCATGATGGCGGATAATTCAGTGAAACTTTTATGCACACACTGTGATCGCGTACACACACATTTCACAGAAAAAAATAAATTTATATCGCCATATTAGAAAATTTCATCCGAATGAAAACATCGACCTCCAGAAAGGAAAACGGATTCAATGTACAATATGTAGATATTTCTGCATTTTTATTAGAGGCCTGCATAGTCATATTCAAACAGATCATCCAGATGTAAAATTATCTTTTGAAAAGGCTCCTGTATAGCTCCTCTCCCCCCCCCCCCCAAAAAAAAAAGCCAGTTTTATTCTTCAAATTGTCATAGGCACATGAATTTTGTAGACATGCACATCTGCAATAGTAATCATGCTTAAAGTATGTGTTACTCTTTTTGTGAGTGGGTGGGGACGACCATCTTTAAACCTCGTTCGGTGAAAATTCCAAAATCAGAGCATTTAAGCATCATCACTCTTCAGGTTGGTTCTAACTGTGTCCAAAATTTTCGAAGGAATGGCTAAGCTTATTTCTGAAATTCTACAATCAGTTGGAATATCGCTTTCCCAAGCTCGTGCACAGTCTTACAACACCACGTCATCTATGTCTGACCGCTTTTTAAGCTGTCAATCAAAACTTTCAGAAATAGCTGGTAGATCGATTTTATGCATACCCTGCCTCGCGCATAAAGTGAATTTATGTGTTGAACATGCGTGCGAAGAAAGCAATATAATAAAATTGTTCTACGACAGTATTCAGTATCTATATCTTCTTTTCACTGAGTACAAAGCGATTGGACATACTGAGAGAGAAAATGGAAGTTCTTCAGAAGAGTCTTACCTTGAAATCTTTGTCGAAGACAAGATGGACTATGCGAGTGGATTCAGTCAGAGCCTATTTTATCATCCTATGATGCCCTCATCCATACTCTGCAAATTATTTCTGAAGACATGAAGGTTGACAAGGATGCTCGAGCTAAGGTGGCAGGGTTAAGAAGCAAAATGATGTCATACGATTTCATTGTTTCTTTACTTGCAATGAAAACAATTATGTTTAAGACCAAGTTAGCAACAGAGCAATTTCAACGTGAAGACCTGAACATTTTAGAGGGAACCGACAGAATGTAGAAAACTTACGAAAGGATTCAGAAACTCCGGAATGATGACGCGGCGGTAATAATGAACATCATTAAGGAAGCTGACAACATCTGCGAGACACATGGAATAAATCAAGATTATGAGTTCAATTTGCGGCACAGGCGATGGAGGCCTCCATCGAAGATCGACGAAAATCCTGAAACTGCAGTTCTATTTACACGAGAGAATTGTTTTAAAGCAGAAATTTTGAAGGTGGTAGATCGGCTTACAACTGCATTTGGAGACATTCATAAGTTGGTATTTGAGAAAGTTAAACCACTGGTCTGACTCCTTCCATCTAGGATCAAGTATAGCTCTACCGAGGACATTTCTAAACTATGTCAATTATTCCCTGATGATCTCAAAGATGTAGATAACTTGAAATGTGAAATTGATATCATGTCCTCAGAAATAGCTAGTTCTGAATCGGATACAATTGGCGCAGCAACGCAAAAACTTGTGAGGAAGACTCATTTGTATCCTAACCTTTCTTTGGCCTACAAGTTGGCCTTAATTATTCCAGTAACTGTGGCAAGTAATGAAAGAAGTTTCAGCAGGTTAAAGTTAGTAAAAAATTACTTGCGTACCACTATGTCGGAAGAGCGACTGGACGAACAAATGCTATTAACCTGTGAAACAGACATAACTAACATGTTGGATTTAGACAGTGTAGCTGGAAAATGGGCTATTCTGAATGATAGGCGGGTGATAATTTAAAAATGTAGAAGGATAATTTTTAGTTTCTTATACCAATATATATCTTATTTTTAGTAAGCAAGATTTGTCTTTTTTATGTATTTTAAAATTTATACGCTTACATTATACAACAGCATGCGGTTTTATTTATAGAAACATAAATTCCGAAGTACTTCAACATTCTTAAATTGTTACTTTTGAGAACTGGTTAATGTACGGTACATCCGTACACATTTCCTTTTAAATCGTAAGCAGAGTCCTAATTAGTAACAGGATTCTCAACTCTACTTATATAGTAAAATAATTAAAAAAATTTTACACATACTGAATAACAGCATTTAATTTCGACTGTGGTTAAGGAGAATGCAGGTGAGCACTTAAGACTTTTAGTGATTTTTATAAATTCACAGTATTGTAGAACAGTTGACTCCGTCTCTGAAGGGGGGGAAGCTACCGCAAAGCCTTTCTCACCCCCGATCTTGCAGTCGGCAAAATTCAGTTCACACCCCTCCACAAAAATAGCCTTCGGCACGCCCCTGAGGCTAACATTCTAATCACTATGTTCTCAAAAACCCTTAGACTTGTCTGCACACTTCATTGAAAATTTTATTCTGGAAAGTGTTAGTATTGACCGGAAAGAGTTAATACTAACTATTAAAATTGACATATATACATTGATTAAGGTCAGTCGGAATCCCTATACCTGCCATGTTAAATCAATGTACCTTTTCTCATAAACTACTTAAGATATGGACTTGAAAACTTTTTATGCGCAAAATAAACAATTCTTAATAATCTGAAATTAAATTTATAATTATATAAAGCTTAGATTTTTTTTTTTTTTACTCTGAAGTAGAAACCACATTCAAATTAAAAAAAAAAAAAAAAAAAAAAAAAAAAACCATGCAATTTTTTCAAAGATAATGATAATAATAAAAAAAAGTTCTTTTTTATGAGTTTAAACAATTCATCTCAGATTAAACAGGGATTTGTATAGAATGTTCAAACAAAATTTCAAAACATAATGTATAATAGTTTTTTCAAAAAGGTACATAGAAGTTAAAAAAAACAACATTTTGAGAAAATCAAGTTTAAAGTAATAAACGCACTAGTAGTAAAGAAGATAAACAAACATAATTACTAAAACTTTTCCAACTTCTGGTTGCCGTAGAAACAAAAGTAATATATCAGTATAAAGAGGAGAAACGGTAGATTCAATATATTAAAAAATCGAAAATTCGATATATTTTAGGTTTTGACTTTCCAATTGCCCTTAATTCGTTATTTGAAATATCACTATGTTCATTTGTGCATTTTATTTTGTTGTTGAAAATTATCAACTTATATATACTTTGCATATTGATTAAGGCTTATTTAAAATATCACTATAGTACCTGAAAATTGAATAGTTTGTTTTATACACTCACTTCTAACTAATTAGAACGTCAGATATCCTGACAATTCTTTTGAACTTGAGGCAACTCCATATATTATCTTATCATAATCGTAATTAAAAGATCATTCAACAAAGCAAATTTATTTAACTATTTAACCTTGCTGAAGCGGCGAGGATCGAACCAGGCAATGTCTTTCATGAGCAAATCATTTCCAGTAAATCGTGTATTCAACTGCTGAGTAGCTGTGTCTAAGATGAAATGATAAACGGTTACCTTAAATACTTCTGATGGGAATCCGATGATATTTCTTGCCTCATCTTGAGAATATTTACTACATCGACGTTTTGCTATAGATATTCTCTTTTCCGGTTGGAAACTCTCAATTTCAACGGTGTACTCCTTTTCTATTAGTTGCTCCTGAAGATCTTCCGCAAATTCAGAAGCATTTTTCAGAACCATATCAAAATTATTTCTTTCGTATAGCAGACTGGATTTCAGCGTTTAGATTTTGTTAGTAGCAGTTAAGTAGCCCAGGCCGCTTATCTGAAAATACTTCGCTGTGGGTATAGATTTGAATAGGTCGCTGAAAATCGTTGCTATTAATATATACTGAAACTAAAACGCATCAATTATCAATCAGTGATCTTGCTGAAAAAGATACATGTGACGGTAAATCGTCCATTTCAGTAATACCATATATCCTTTTACAGTAGACAATATTTTTATGACATATTTAGGTCACACATATTTAGGTTTTTGTATATAAGTACATTTAAATTTCTTTAATTCGCTTATAATTTCACACGCTTTCTCTAAAATTCGATGTGTTAAGTAAATTTACTTCCTTGTTATTCTACTTTATCACTTCTGTTAATTCTGTTCTACATTTATTCCGTTCGTGGATATTGATTTGTTTGTGTTTCGTGTTAGAAAATATTGTTTAAATTGATTATGTTAGCAAAGATTTTTGAGGAAACTTTTAATTAACAGGTTACTTCAAACATGACTTTCAATAAATCAGAGTAATCGAAAAATCAACATAAATGAACAAAAAAAAAAGAAGATATATGTTATTAAACAAGTGGGTAAGTGTGATCCCAGATCGCACAGATGGTTTCATTTAATGTCTCTTTTATCCTTAATTAATAAATAAAAAACGTTAATTTATACTTATTAAACTGTTATATAAATGACAGCACCATTATATTTATTTTTAAATTAATTAAAAATATATTTTTAGACCAAATTAAAAACATTCAAGTAAAGTCTATACTAATAAAAGAAGATTTCGCTCTGTGTGCGTGTCTGTCTGTTTGCGATGGCTAGCGAAATCTACCGCACGTAGAATTCTGAAAATTTAGGTGAATTTCCTTGATGCACCTGAGGCTCACTTTTTTTTACTTTTTAAGGGTCGTGGCCGCTTTAAGTTTTTATGCACTAAATTGTTAATAACTTGCCCCCTTTTTATCCAATCTTCTTCATTTTGGGGACCTTTCTCCATTTAGTTATTCTCGCCTTTCTACTTTCCATTTAAGATCCTGGCCCCTTGAAGTTTTTGTGCAAATAAATTGCTTCCTTTTAATCTGATCTTCCTTTTTGGGATCCATTTTCCATTCAGATATTCTCACATTTCTTCATTCCAGTTTAGATCCTGGTACACCTAGGATACAGTAGGGCCCAGTCCAGGGCCCCTTGAACATTTTGTGCCCCAAGAATTTTTCACCCCTAATTTTCTCACCTTCTCAGTAAGCTCAGTAGCTTTTAAAGCTGATTCTTGGACTTTTCTTCCAGGACTAACATCCTCATATTTTTATTGGGGCCCTGGGGGCCTTTTTAAGCATTTATCCAATTTTTAGGGCTTTCTTTAAAATATTATTCTAACGAATAAGTCATACCCTATGCTTAATTTTGACTTATTGCAGACCTAAAGCGTTAAGTACTAAGACATTTTAACATGTTTTCATGTTAGGTCCCTGTTTTTAACTATCAGTTGACCCCTTTTGGGCCCCCTATTATAACTCCCTTAAAAATGGTCCGATTCACTAGCCTTTTTTTCCTAACAACTTCTTAGGTCCTCCAGCTACTACATGAACGACAAAAGAATTTCTCAGACTTTAACTACCGCCAATTTTGAATATTAATTGCCTGCTTGGAACCCTTGCTCCAACTTCTTTAAAAATGATCCGAATTGCTTGCAATTTTCTTTAACATAGTTCTAGCACCGTCCGATTACTATTTTCAAAACTACTAAAAGTATCTTTATACCCAACTACTTTCCAGTTAAGTCTCTGGCCCCTTGGGACCCGGTACAAGCCCCCTTGAAGTTTTTACAACATAAATTGTTAATAAATTGCTTCCTCTTAATCCGATTTTCATTTTTGGAACCATTTTCCATTTAGTTATTCTCCCGTTTCTAGGTTCCAGTTGAAATCCTGGGCACCTTAGGGTCACATAGGGCCCGATCCGGGGCCCCTTGAACTTTTTGTGCGGCATGCATTTTTCACCTCATAATTTTCTCGCATTCTCAATGCAAAATTTTAAAGTCGAGTCTTGGGCTCATCTCCCCAGACCAACGCCCTCATATTTTTACTGGGACCCTTAGGACCGTGTTTTAAGTATCCCCTCCCCATTTTTGCGCATTTCTTTAAAATTTTATGCTAATGATTAATTCATGCCTATGCTTAATTTTGACTAATTGAAGATCTAAAGTACTAAGGTACGAACTGAGACCATTTAACACGTTTTCATGTTACGGCCCTGCTCTTAGCTATCAGTTCGCCCCGTTTTGGCCCTTTGTTATAGTCCCCTTTAAAACGGTCCTATTAACTAGTTTTTTTTTTCTTACAACTTCTTAGGTCCTCCAGCTACTACGTGAACGACAAAAAAAATTCTCAGACTTCAGCTACCACCAATTTTGAATATTAATCTCCTTCTTGGGACCTTTGTTGCAGTTTCTTTACAAAGATCCGATTTTGTTACAATTTTCTGTAACATAGTTTTGGTGTCCTCCAGCTACTTTAATACTAGAACGCCCGAAAGGAGTCGATTCGACTCCGACCATGTGATTAAATGTCAATTGGAACTAGAAATTTTTTCATAAAATAAGTTAAATTTAAACCACGCAGATCTACGTTAAATAAATGAATTAAATAATTTTAAGTAAAAATTCTGGTGTTAAATATTTTTATGAAACTTGAGCAAAATTTCTGGGCGTTCTAGTGTTAAAACTACTAAAAAATTTTCTTATGACCACCTAAATTCCAGTTAACACCCTGGCCCACAAATCCTGGTCCTTCTTTTTACCTCAGCTACCACCTTTTTCGAACATTAATCTCCTTTTTTGGAAAAACTTAAGGGCAAAAATCGTGTAACTTTAAAGGTAACTATAGATAAGGGATTTCATCCGTTTATTAAATACAGTGCTAATGTTAAAAGTAAATTTGTGAAATTTACAGGGGTCGGCACCTTCCACCGCTCGGGGGTGCATCCGTTTATTAAATACAGTGTTAATGTTAAAAGCTAGTTATTTAAATAAAATTAAAAAATCCAAATGTTTTTAAATTCAGCAATTTCAAAAATTTAGCAGAGGTATAAATAAAAAAATTTTAAGAAAAAATTGTTTAAAACCACGGCCAAACTCGATCGCCTGCCTTATACGGCCTTCACAATTCCCCTTAGTTTCGGAATCATTAATGTTCTACTCTCTCCGGCAGATGGCGTGAATACAAACTGTAAATAGATTTTCTCTACTGTAAATAATGCTTATTAAATTTTACTTTTACATATAAAAATACAAAAACCTCGCTCTATATGCGTTATAAAAGATATATATTATATGTATACTTTCCCTCGGCATTCTTTATACTATAAACAAGAAAAACTAAAAGATTTAGGGATAAATAAATCAAATGCTTTAAGCAATTAAAAATATTTTAATTAACACTCTTCTATAACATCAAAAACAACAATTATAAGTAAATTTTTACTTTTATTTACATTTAAATTCTTGATTATTTGAAACATTGAGAATTCTGACCGTAAAATACACAGTAAAAAAATTTTTTAATAATATTTATTAGTTTCAAAATAGAAAATTAACCAAAATTTTTTCAAAAAACCAAACTCTACTCAAATCAGGATGACTTTTTAAAACATTTAATTATTTTTACACCATACTTCGGATGGAAAATATAGGTATATAAAGTTGATTGCGGGCAATTGTTTCAATAATTTTAAACATTGGAAGTACAGAAGATGAAGTGTATTAGGAAATAGAAAAATAATAATTATTATAGATATTATGTTTAGGAAAAAAAATAAAATAATAATTTTATTTTAAGGGAAATTGTAAAATCAAATATTCGAATTCTGGACAGTCATAGTATAAAAAACATAATACTTTTTTTTTTTTTTAATATCTACACAATATTCAGTACATCGATTATTTTGCACGATTCTTAATTATTTAAAAAATATAGATATATGTATTTTGCAAACAATTTTCAATAATTTTGGCCATTATATGTGTTGATGTGAAATATACAAGCATATAGAAAAATAACAAACTTATATATAAAATAAATATTTTAACTCTGGACAGTCATGGTACTAAAGTATACGATAAAAATATATTTACATGTTTCATAGTACAGTAAACTCCCGACTATCCGGCCCTCCGTACTATCCGGCCTAGTAAAAAAAAAAGAGAGAGAGAGAAAGAGGAATGTTGCAAGCGGCCGAGACAGGCAGGTTCTTGTTCGTAGGAAAGTGCTAACACAACAAGAAGGAGCAAGAAGGGATTACAGAATGCAATAGCAGAGACAGTCATCTATCAACTACTTTTTCAAAAACTAAAAACTAAGTTTTAACTCTTTTATCTTATGCATAACTTTTCATATTTGTACAATCATTTATTAATAAACAGCAAAATAAGATTTACTCATTTTTTTAAGAATTAGGCTTACATTTTACGATAATGCTTATTTTGAAACTATATGTACTGTCATATTCGAGGGTGGAGTAGCACAGTTGAAGTTTATTCCAACAGAGCGAAAAATGTCCAGACCAGGGATCGAACCTGGATAGTTGGCGTGCCGTGCCAATGCCTTACCTGTTAGGCTATCCGGACCGATACCTGGCTGACATAATTCGCTCTGTTGGAATAAACTTCAACTGTGCTACTCCACCCTCGAATATGATTTAATCCAGTTGGAAAAAATATTCGTTCCCTATATGTACTGTATATATAAAATTTGTCTTAAAATGTGTAACATGTGTTTTAATATAATGAGGAGGGGAGGGGTGCAAGAAGTGAGTAAATATTTATAGAATTACCTAGAATAGCCTATCCGGCATTTTTGTTATCCGGCTTATCCTTCCGCCACATTAGGCCGGATAGTCGGGAGTTTACTGTATAAACAAAGTAAGCAAACCTTTTCGCCAATATCCGGCAAGAAATCATATCTTTTTTTTTTTTTTTTTTTTAATGGAAACTTACACGACTCTTAATTATTTAAAAAATATAGATATTTGTACTTTGCAAACAATTTTCAATAAATTTGGCATTTGCCATTATATGTGTTGATTGAAATTACAAGCATATAGATATAGAAAATCAACACACGTACATATAAAATTAAATATTTTAACTTCGGACAGTCATGGTATTAAAGTATACGATAAAAATAAAAATATATTTACATGCTTCATAATATCAACAAAATAATCAAGCCTTTTCGCCAATATCCGGCAATTAAATTATATGGATTTTTTTTTCTTCCAAAACATGGATATTTACATAATTCTTAATTATTAACAAAATATATATATCTGTACGTTGCGAATGATTTTCAGTAAATTGCGGGTGGTGATCATGAAATACAAGGAAACAAAATAAATAAATAAATAATAATTTTTACAGGTTTCATTATTTACAGAATCAATAAGTCGTTTTTTTCTTCTTTTAATATTATATACTCCATTCATCCCAGAATAGCTTTTGCAGAAGGTTTAGAACATTGGTTAGAAATTACAGAATATTTTTTTCAGAATTTAAAAATATTAATTCGTAAATCTATTTACTATACTCATATAAATAAATGTGTCTGTAGATATATGCACGTTCAATTTCTTGGTTATATTTCAAACATTGAGAATTTTCACAATAAAATATACAATTAAAATTAAGTAAACTTTAAAAATTTTCTTAATAAAGAATTCTTATATGAAGATTAATTTGCCTCATTTGTAAAGTTCTTTGCCATATTTTTTAAAATAATAGGCAAAAATTTTGCGCATATTGATGTTAACGAGCATATATTTATTATATGCTCGTTTAAGTCATATTCCCACAAAGGGTTTTTTGTTAGTCTCGGATATATCAATTCATAACTATATGGAACACAGCAATGAACCATTTTTTAATAAATAAAGAAATCAAAAATCGCACTTTCATTCAAGTTATACCTAAAAAAACACAAGAGTAGAGAAAGATAAGGAAATTCCCCATTAGACACAGTTGTTAAAAGCGCACCCTACAATTCTCCGGAGCGAAAGTATGATTCCCCGAAAACAAAGGGATTTCGACTGTTTGTTACGGCCGTATAAGGGATCGAGTTTGGCCGTGTTAAAACATATTTAAAATGCTGAAATAATACCGAAAAATCCATATTAATTCTTTCGCTTTCTAAACACTCACTAGAAGGCGCCAATAAAGGATGTTAACATTTATCAAAAGTCCAAAAAACCCGTAAAATGGCTAAAAAATCCGAAATTTCTTTTAATTAAATCCATCGAACAATTAAATGTAAAAAATTGAAAATTTCAACTTCCGGCGACATGCTTCGAACCCCGGACCTTTCGTTTAGAAATAACACACTCTGCCACAGGAGTAACGAGCTCACGAAAAGATGGTTGAAATTAAGATTGTGTTTTAAAATCGCAAAAATGGTGGGATGTCATTACATTAATTTATTTAATTAAAATAACATAATTTTTTCAAAATTTTATGATTTTGGGTATGACAAGGGGTATTCAGCTCTATGTAAAAAAAATTCAAGTCTGTAACTTAAATAGTTTCTGAGTACGAGCGCTGTGAAGGACAGACAGAGAAGCGAGACTATAAGGGTTTCGTGAAATGAACGAAACCCTAAAAAGGAAATTAAAACGTGATGAATAAATGCTAACAATGCAAAATGTTTCTTCCGCCCAAAGAACTTCCAAAGCCTAAGGCTTATTTATTAAAAATAGAGTTGCTTAGTCCTTTCAATCTGTTGTACTGTGAGAAAAATCTGTTATTTATGAAAAAAAAAAAGGATTATGCATCCGAATTTTGGATAAACATGTTATTTTCATTGTTGAGTTGAAATTTAGGATTATCGAAATTTCAAAATTTAGCAGGAATACACCCACTGAAGAACGAAAATTATCTCGCAGAGATATTTTCAAATATACACTTAGATATTTTTAAATTTAACGTAATTATCATATTATCCCGTCTCGCTTATCTGGGATAATTGATAGTACAGGAACAGGATAACCCCAGTTGATACCGCGATTCTTTCCTGGCTTGTCTCTTACGCTTTTCCATAATCAAGGTGCCGTTAAAATAATGGGAGGGAAGGGAGGGAGAATTTCTTGCTTAATTAGTGGCACTGTCTCGCCTCTGAATTTCACGTGAACGATGCACAGGAAAACCCTAGTTAAATGCTAACAACGTTTACATCACCTTTAGTATATTTATATAATTTTAGTGAAATCGAGATTCTTGAAGGTTGCATAGTAAATGTCTTTTAACTTATGTGCTTATGGCTTGATAAATACATCAGTGAAAATTTCGCCACTTTATTTATTTGCTATAAAATACCTATTTTTTCTAGATGAAAATCGGCGCATGATCTAATGTATGACAACACTTTTTCCAGGGATAGTTTTTCCTGCGGACTAACACTTGTCAATATATCTGCTTTTTTCTTCACTGCTTGAATCTTGACCAAATCATATATACTATTTCTATAAACCCTTTTTCTCAACTAATATGTAGCGTACAATGATGAATGAGTTATCATTGGATAGGATTTTTTGCCCACATCTGACAACGCATACTGAATTTAAGTAATATATAGCGTATAACGATGAATGGGGAAACCTTGGATAGGATTTTTCAACAACATCTAACGTTGCATACTGAATTTTCGTTACCCTTTTCGGTGAAGTATCATCATGGATATTATTTCTGATTTCAACATCCCTTTTGCTATGCACATACAAAACGCACAACGATGAACGGAGTATTATAAGAAATGTTTTTGAAAAGGATTTTAATATAGTACACTCATAATTCGTTAAAACACGTTGCTTGATGAAAAACTGCTTTTAAAAGTTAAGGGAAAATGTATCATTTCCCTTTTTTCATGCAAAATTCGTATTCATCATTCAATGACTGTGCCTTGCAAATGTCCATGGACCCTTGCTAGTGTACCCACACTAGTGCACTTCTTGTTATTTATCAAATACGTTAAAAAAATTCAACTTTTATACCATTATGATCGTCCAGTTTCAAAAAACAATTTCATAAGCTTAAATAAATCTAGTCTTGATTCTTTAAAAAAAAAAGTGATAGAGAAATGAAAATGCATGTTTTATAAATGAAAAGCCATTCATGACATGACTTCCTCGTGTAAAAACAATGAATTAACCATACATTCATTGTAAATATGACGACGTATTGACCTGCTTTTTTGTACTTACTCATATTCATACTCTTTGCATTATTTGCAAATATTTGAAAATGTCGTTATACTTCCAATATGACGTCATATTCATCTTCTTTTTAATTCTTTTAAGAACGCCATATTAACCTGCTTTCTGTACTTACTCATATTCATGCTTATTATATTATTGTCAAATATTTTAAAATGGCCATTATACTTCCAATATGACGTCATATATATCTTCTTTTTAATTACTTTAATGACGTCATATTTACCTGTTTTCTGTACTTACTCCTATTCATGCTCCTTGTATTATTGTCATTAAATGTCCGTTATACTACTTCCAATATGACGTCATATTCATTTTCTTTTTATTTAATTTTCTTCTATTTCCAAGTAGAAATCTTTCAATTGAAAATTAATTGCTGTGGAAAGAATTTTATTGTGGGTTTTGAGTTCTTTAGCAACGAACTATAACCAAAAATGGTTAAATTTTACAGAAAATTGCTGTTATCTTATAGTTTTTTTATTAATTAAAAATTAACTGTAATTTATTTTAATTCCGGATTACTTTAGCTGCCCCAGCTGCGTATTAATACTCCTTCAATTTCACGATTCTTGCTTCCAAATGGTGGGTTTCTATAGAAAGACAAACAGACAGTGTCAAAATTTTATTTTTATATTAAATTCTTAGTTTTAGTTTTAATGGGACAAGGGACCTTCAAACTCATCTTTATATATTTTTTAAATTGTACTTTAAATAATATTCAAAGGTACACTATACATATTATGGCATATATTTACACACAAGCAATTAAAAAAAATTGAGAAAAATAAGGAATTTTCCTAAATATTTTAAGCTTTAAGAAGAACTTTCAAAATGCCCCATGCGCATCCAATATTAATTAAAATCCCCAATATTTATTATGCCAGTTTGGTTTACATATAAAAATAAAACTGTGTATCGAATTTTATATATTTAAATATAAAGGTAAGAAAAAAATATTTTCTAAATTTTATGAAGTTTTCAGCATTTTTTCCACCCTATTTCTGAACTTAAACCTTTACCTTTTACCTTTAACTTTTCTAATTATATTTAGTTTAAAAAACTATGCACAGTTTTAATTGTATATTTAAACCAAACTGGCAGAAAAGATATTGGGGCTTTTAATTGATATAGAATGCGCATGGGGCAATTTGAAAAGTTCTTCATAACGCTTAAACTATTCAGGAAAATTTCTTAGGTTTCTCTAATTTTTTATTTATTTCTTGAGTGATACCATGTGTAGGCCATAGTTCATATAGTGTGCCCTTGAATAATATTTAAAGTGCAATTTTAAAAATATATATAACAAGTGGGTAAGTGTGATCACAGATCGCACAGAGGGTTTCGTTTAATATTCCTTTCAAAACACTTTATCTTTTTGAAAAATTTGTTAGTTCCACATTTCGAAACCAGGGCGCACTCGATTCTAAACAAACATCTATCCGAACGAAAACCCGTTTTACATACTATCCATAGATATATTAGTCGAGAGGATTGGGCCCATAGCACCCGAGATCAGTAGGCGCATCTGGCGGTAAAAAATGGAACTAAAATATGTAAGGCTATGGTGCATAATATGAAAGAAGGGTCAAAGGGGTGTCGGCAAAAGTTGGAAAATTTCTCCCCTGGTTAAAAGGGCTGAGGCTAGAAAAATTACTTAAAATACACAAGTTAGAGCCCGGAGGGGTAAATAATATAAGACTTTTTGAAGATTTCATGATTTGTCGTTGTGTCTGAGGTATTCAGCTATACGTATGCAAAATTTCATGTCTCCAACTTAATTAGGGTCTCTCTTAGAAAGAATTGCTTCAAATACATATGTGGTAGCTCAAAGGGTTAAACGTAAGACTTTTTCAAGATTTTATGATTTGTCGCTTGGCCTCAGGTGTTCTGCTATAAGTATGCAAAATTTAAAATCTCTAATTTAATTAGGGGCTCAGTTAGAAAGAATTGCTTAAAATACACGAGTTGGAGTTGAAAGGGTTAAACATAAAACTTTTCAAAATTTATTATTTGACGTGTAATCTGGGATGTTGAGCTATAAGTATTCAAAATTTCACGCCTCCAACCTAAATAGGGGCTCACTTAGAAAGAATTGTTTAAAATACACATGTGGAAGCCCAAAGGGTCAAACGTACGACATTTTCAAAATTTTATGATTTGTCGTTTGATGTGAGGTGTTCAGCTATAAGAATGCAAAATTTCACGCTTCCAACTTAATTAGAGGCTCATTTAGAAATAATTGTTTAAAATACACATGCAGGAGCCCAAAGGGTTAAATGTACGACTTTTTCAAAATTTTATCATTTGTCGTATGATGTGTGGTGTTCAGCTATAAGTATGCAGAATTTCACGGCTCCAAACTAATTAGGAGCTCACTTAGAAAGAATTGTTTAAAATACACATGCGGGACCCCAAAAGGTTAAATGTACGACTTTTTCAAAATTTTATCACATGCTGTTTGATGTGCGGTGTCCAGCTATAAGTATGCACAATTTTACGCCTCCAACATAATTAGGGGCTCACTTAGAAAGAAATGTTTAAAGTACACATGTGGAGCCCAAAGGGTTAAATGTACGACTTTTTCAAAATTTTATGATTTGTCGTATGATGTGAGGTGTTCAGCTATAAGTACCCAAAATTTCATGTCTCCAAAATAATTAGGGGCTCACTTAGAAAGAATTGTTTAAAATACACATGTGGGAGTTACCGACTCGTTTACAGACATTAATTCTTCTGCGAGTTAAACCGATTAATTAATTAATAAATAATATTTCAGCTTGTAATTAAGATAGGACTTAGAAATAGGTATTAATGAAATCAGCGAGAAATTTGACATCGGGATACCAAAATATTTAATATTTAAAAAGTTAAAATTTCGTATTAAAACATGCTATTATGAAAAACCGCAGCGTCGTCATGTCTACCTGCTTTCCCGCCGAATTGAAATCTTTTTTCCTTGTCTTTCCAATTAAAGAAATTAAATTTTTATCGATCGATTTTTAATGGATATTTTAACTTATACACATCGCAGAAATGTGAACTTTATTCCAAATGAAAGTAGGTTTTTTTCTGCGTCTGTCTATTCCATTTACAAATTTCTCGGACCAATATTTTCTGATATGCTATTTCGCTTTAAAAGGTCCACTTCATTTTTCGGCTTAATTTCCTCCGTGGTAACCCTGCATCGGCTGATTTTACGGAGCATCCGCCGAATTTACTGGCAACCCTTAGGAGAAACTCCGGAGGATCTGGCGAAAGTGCGTTTGAAGCTCCATTCAAAAGGTTGATTGGTTAAAGGTTGATTGGTTAAAAGGTTGATTGGTTTTAGAATTTAATTAGCCTGTAATTAGGTTAATTACCAACTTTTTCAAAATTTTATGATTTGTCGTATGATGTGTGGTGTTCAGCTATAAGTATGCAAAATTTCAAGTCTCCATCGTGTATAGTTTCTGAGAACGGGCTCTGTGACGGACAGACAGACAGACAGAGGAGCGAGACGAATAGGGTTTCGTCAGATGAACGAAACCCTAAAAATGAATCTGAAGGTCCCTTATCCCCTGAAGTTTCATTTTCCCGAAAGGAATGGAAAAGAATTAAAATCAGAATCAGTTAAAAAATACATCTATTTAATTATTTATTTTACCGCAAGAAATAGTTTATATTTTATTTTGCTGTGTTATTGCTGATTTATAATATGATATGAATATTGTTATTGGGTCTTTCGGAAAGTCATGCCCGTTTGGAAAAATCAATTCGTACCGGAAAATTCTATCATTTAATTATTAGAGTTTGATTCCGATATCTAATGTCTAATAATTTTCCGGCAAAATTTTCCGGGAAGAATTGATTTTCCCAAACGGACACGACTTTCCGAACGACCCAATAATTTGGAATTTATAGAATATTTGACGAACAACTTCGCTTTTCCTACAAAGCACCAAATATCGTTTCCATTTTTCTGTAAGTGTCATGCATTTTCAATTATAATTTATTGCTTTCTTGCGACATGAAAGTCAGCTTAAAACCCTGTTTGACAGTATTATTTCGAACGATTCTTGCTTTTTATGGGAAAATGGGAAGCGCTGTTCTATTCTAGTAACAATAAGTAAATAACCAGTTATCTAAATTTCCTTCCTTCGCGAAATTTGCACCTTTTCCCGCTTCCGCCCCATCAGCCGCTGAGGGGGTCTTTGTTCTCGAAGCTAGTAGACCGGAGGTGCAGGATTCAAACACACATTGTGCTCGCTGCCCTAACCGTTTGGAGTCGTCTGTCTTTTCCATCAAACTTTGCCGTAAATATTGGTTAAATTCCCTCGGAGGACAATGTTCCTCGGGCAGATAATCGACCGTAATAAACACCAACACTACTGCCTTTTGTCCCCTCCCCTACTCCATAGTAGACACAGTTTAAAATCCATAAAAAAATCTTATTTATTTTTTTCTCGCTAATAACACTAAATAGTCAAACTTCTAAATAACCTTATAATACCTCTTATATTTAAGCTTCCCCCTTTACTCCGCTCTAGCATATAAAAAATTTTAAATCATTAAAATGCTTTAATTTTTTTTAATCTTCTGCCGTATTTGATGCTCTCTAGTAAAAATAAATAATTAATCGTCTAAATTACACCCCCCCCCACCCCTCCGATGTTTCCGTCTTCGATGCTCTGTCTCCTCCTTACTTTAGCGCACGGTTTAAAATATTTTAAACTCTAATTTTTTTAAACAAAATAACGCCATCAGCCGTGTACATTTGCTTCCCCTCCCACACCCCGACATTTTCGATCTCTTCAGCGCCCTACCAAATTTCTAAGTATGTTGGTGGGCATCAATTTTTGTTTATTTTTTCATTTTGGTTGGCCGTTGGCCTTACCCATATAATTATTTTAAGTCACATGAATTATCTTTCCCATAAAGTCGATAAGCAGTTGTAAAACTCAAAAACACGAAATCTTGTGAGATCATAGCACCAAATAAAATTATAAGGAAAGGGCATGTTTACAAACAAACACTTCCGTCAAGATCATTACAGGAATAGCTTTGGCGACGTAGGCCAATCATATCAGAGACGTGTTAAACGTAGACCAATCAAATTTCCCTAGCTCATGCGTACAGGTAGGAGTCATAAAGAACAGACAGGTTTTCTTGGTGAACCAACAGTAATTCGACCAACAGTGACGTCAGCTGCCTTTTCCTTATTGAGCTTCAACAAGAGGTAAAAATATGTAAACAAAGCTCAGAACAACAACAACAAAAAGTAAGCTACTTTGGCAGGACTTTTGGAAGGCGCATGTGGTGATATTTCCCACAAAATCTGACTCAAGCTTTAAACTACTTTAAACTGCTTGAGGTTGTGTTCCGATAGCAATGACCTTAAAACTTTGCTCACCAGATAGCGCGTTCAAGTGCTGGAATCAATGGTTTTTTTACTTACCTCAATGATCTTTCAATGGTTTCTTTCTGGGTAAAAATCAACTAGTAAACCAATCAATCAATTGTGTTTTGATTCAGCCGATTATGACGTTGTTTTGCGGTTATTGGATTTTTAAACAGCTGGTGTTGAAAAATATGAATTTTTAGCTTATTTAAATAAGTTTGTCATACTAAATTGATATACGTAGAGCAATTATAACTGAAAACTATTCTTAAAATGCTAATCGTTTAAATTGGATTTGCGTAAACATATAGTAGTAGTCCATATGCGATGGTAATAACATATTTTATATGTTTGTGAAATATGTGTACTTTTAAAGTAATTTTAATTTTTATATTATTATAGACTCGCTATAATAATTCATAATTACGCTCAAAAATGTTAAAATGTTATTTTCAAAGTGCTGCTCTTGTTTAGTGAACCGATCGCTAAATGTCATATTCTTGCGTAATATTCACCATATTACATCTTTTACATTTGATTTGAGTGGTTATTACTTATTTTAACTTTTCTATTTGTTGTAAGTATATATATATTTGTACACAGAACTACTAAGTGGGGATTTTGATCCATTTATTTGATGTAGAGGCAATAGAATTGTATTTTTAATTTATATCTTTAACCTGTAACCTGTCATAGGTAATATTTGATAGGTGATTGGCTTGGATGGTATTTAATTCCATTATTTTATTCTTTTACTCCTGTTTTCATTTCAATTATATATTTATTACAAGTTTTTTCTTATTGTTGCCTTAAAGAGAATCCAGTGTATTAAAATATCAGAAAATCTGCTGGTTAACATTCAGTTCTTTTTATTGTTTTTCTTTAAATTATAAGGTTTAATTATGTCAATATTCTTATACAACACATATGTTAGTAAATTATATATGCCAAACATGTCTGAAAAACTTAATCATCGTTATTTAAAGATATTTTTTCCAGTGTTATTTTTGTTCACACTTTAATATCTTTCCAGAGAAAATTTCATTAAACAAAGAACTTCTTAAAATAGGAATTCACTAAATAAAAATCAAACTCTTTATATATTATAAAAATATATATGCATTTAACCAGGGATCGGAATTAACACGCTACAAGTAGCGAAATTTCAGTAGTTGCTACTTTTTACAGTAGTTTGTAGTGTAGCAAGTAGCGCGATACAAAAAATCAGTAGTTTGTAGCGAGTAACAATGCTACCTTAGTGGGAGGAAATGTCTCATTCTACAAATCACATGCTCATAACTTGCTTCTTTTGTGCAAAATTTGTTTTAATCAGTAATTTGTGAATCTCAGCTGCAGTGTATAGCAACACATCACATGAAGTCAAAGATTTTTCTCATTGACACTTGTTGCTAAAATCAAATATTAACTTACCAATGGGTTTCATCTTGTCAACATTTGTCTATTTACTTGTTTACTCATTCATGTTTTAAAAACCTTTTTCTATTGCATTATTTACAGATTTGTTTATTGCAGGGTTGGAAAAAAAGCAGTTTATTTCGTTTAAGCGAGGGTTTTTTTTATATATTTTCCTATTATATATACATGCATATTTATTGATAAAAATAAACATTGTTGAATATATAATTAATATCATAGACTTGATATAACCTGGACTGCTCATCCCCATTCAGCTCAGCCTTGGAAAATGGGGTCGGCATGTGTCACATGTGTGAGGTATTTTGGTGTGCAATACTGGCGATTTTGTGCAACTCTTGGCGTAGGGAAATTAGTTTAAAAGTATTTCATGCTACAGATGCATATAAATATTATGAAACAAGACTAGTTTATCTTTCACAAGTGGGAAAATAATAATAAAAGATGAAGTGGTATATTTTATGAAAAATATCCAAAAATAAATTATAATTACAAGCAAGATAGGGAATTGAAAAACAATAAAACACTGAAATATATAAATATTTAATCTCTATTTTTATTTGAATACATGTTTTCATTCTCAGTTTAATCTGAAGCTGTTTTTAAAAATATAATTTAGTATTTCAGGGTATTTGGATTTTTATCGAAGTCCAGTTTGCTTTGTGGCAAACATATATTGAGTTATATTCAAACTAAGAAAGACATTTCTACTAAAAACAAAAATCAAACTTTGAAAACATCAAACATGAAAAAAAAAATTAATATTTTTTGCACTCTTGAAATGCTAAATGTCCAAAATAGTATAATTTTTTCACACTTTTTGAGCCCATAAGGAAATATATTTTATGATATTGTTTATTTAGCATCAAATAAAATTGTCTCGTGATTCTTCCTCCCATCTCTGCTCTATTCGGTACAGAATATTCGATTAATGCCCCCCACACAAAAAAAATATATATATATATAAATTTTCTTTATATATATATATATATATACGTATATTTTTTTTTTAGAGAATATTTATAAGTATAGGAAGATCATATACGAGTATACGTTTAAAATCCTGTAAAATAACAGCATAATAACAACAAAAATACAGAAAAATATATTTTATTGAATTTTTAATATTGCGCTCTCCGGAATTATTTTCCTAATAAAACCTTCTTCAAGCGACCCGGAAAAAACGGAATTTGTTTCATTTTCATCAAAGAAATGGGTTGCTCATGGAGGGAGTTCAACTGGGATGGTCTCTGAATGGAGATAAAATTAGTATTGAGCCTATGGGAATAAATTTTGTTCCGTGAAAAAATGATTGTTCAGGGAGGTGGTCGCACAGGGAGGTTTCACTGCATATATATATATGGGGCATTCTCACAATCTTTTGACTTTCATGTCCCTGAACAATAATTTTTTATTTAATACACTTTTTTGTGTTTTTTTTATTTCATATACTTGGGAACATCCCAATGCATGATTGCACATAAAGGTCAAAATTAGCACTAGCCACCGGCCACAGGGTCACTAAATGAAAAAAAGTGGCTAGTGAAAAATTGTCTATCAGTGGCCACCTTCCGGCCACTTTTTTACAAGGAGATAATAAAATTTTCTTGCATTTCATCAAGGATTCTACTTTTTTTGATATATAAAAAATATATATATCAAATGAATATGTACCAATAGAAATAATATGTAGAATGACCAATGACCTAATGACCAATAGAAATAATATCTTCCGTGAAAAAATGATTGTTCAGGGAGGTGGTCGCACAGGGAGGTTTCACTGCATATATATATATATTAATGGTTACATATATATATATATACCGGGTGTCCCAAAAAGGACTGACTGATTTTAAAATTCAATAACTTGCAAACGGTGACAGATATTTAAAAAATTCTTGCAGGAGGGTTATGTATAAGGTCAAAAGTTTTATTACAGTGATTTTCGATTTTAGTTCGAATTACAAACAATAGATGGCGCTGTAAGCAATAGTCGCTAAATACAGGCTCGATTTCTGGTCCTTTTTCTTGTTCCATGCTGAAAAAGGAGATGGAAATGTATTATCCGGGTCCCGAAGGACCAAAAATCGATACTGAATTCAGCGTCTATTGATCGCAGCGCCATCTATTGTTTGTAATTCGAACTAAAATTGAAAATCACTGTAAAAAAACTTTTGACCTTATGCATAACTCTCCTGCAAGAATTTTTTAAATATCTGTCACCGTTTGCAAGTTATTGAATTTTAAAATCAGTCAGTCCTTTTTGGGACACCCGGTATATATATATATATATATATATATATATATGGGCCATTCTCACAATCTTTTGACTTTCATGTCCCTGAATAATAATTTTTTATTTAATACTCTTTTTTGTGTTTTTTTTATTTCATATACTTGGGAACATCCCAATGCATGATTGCACATAAAGGTCAAAATTAGCACTAGCCACCGGCCACAGGGTCAGTAAATGAAAAAAAGTGGCTAGTGAAAAATTGTCTATCAGTGGCCACCTTCCGGCCACTTTTTTACAAGGAGATAATAAAATTTTCTTGCATTTCATCAAGGATTCTACTTTTTTTGGTTCCAATATATTTATATTAACATATTTATTTGGGCTACTCAGTTTTAGATTAATACTTATAAAAGTTTTGCTGTTTAGCATTTTGAAATAAAAAAGTGGCCGCTAGTTTAAAGAAAGTGGCCACTAATGAAATTTCCCAATTTTGACCTATAATTGCACAACAATATTAATGAGATAAATAAGTTTTGGACGATAAATAAGGTTGGTCCCTTCTTTAACACCCCTTTAAGACAATGTTATACAAAAATTCTGTATTAAAAGTACTACATTTGTATTATTTCTTATTTGAATGTCCTGTGGGTACTATGCAAATTCATTATAAGTAAAAATTTAGAAGAAAATAAAAAGTTATAGGGGTAAAAATGGTAAGGAAAAATTAAACTCGCTAGTTTAACTTAAACCTCAGTTAAATAAAAAATTTTTCGCTGCTGACCATTTTCTCTTTATTTTGAATCATTAAGGCATTCGTCTATCAGATTAAAATGTTATTTTAGCAAGTTTAATTTCGTCAGATTTTTTTCTTCAAAAGTCAAAAAATTGTGAGAATGCCCCATATATATATATATATATATACATATCTCACACATGCGCACATATATATCGGGCTGTACTTATATAATGTTATCATGTTTTTGGTAATTTTGGACCTCCCCCCTTATGATACCATCCCTCGACTCCCCCCCCCCCCCCCCACTCCTGCCAGTAATGATATCGTTATAAATGTCTAAAATTGGCTTTTTCTTCTTTTGTTTAGAGTGATATACAAATGTGGTTACATTTATTTTTCGCATACTTTATTGATTCAAAATGAAGAGAAGTCAATAAAATATCATTTTATACATGAAATAACTTTATGTCAAATAACACTAAAGAAATTATTTGGTTTAGTTAAAAAATTAGTTAATATTTAAAAAAATTTAATAATAGCTTTTTGTTACATAATGCATTCAACAGTAATAATGTCTTTCTGCACATGCCCCCTTACGAGGGGGGGGGGGGTACAGAATTTCTTATCAACAGAAAAGGTGGACAACATTATTTCTCTTTTATCTACTAGCAAGCACAAGTATCATTTCAAACATACTTCGCATATGGTTCTCTAACAGCGGATTATATATGCAATACACATATGACAGAAGAATAGAAATGCCAAACGTTAGGGTATTCCATATTTTGGAATTAAATAATTTTATAATCATTTAAAGATTTTAATAATAATAAATTCTATTGAATACATATTTCGCGTTTATCTTAGAACTTTACGTTTAATTTTAATTCAGAAACTCCAAACAACTAAATAACTTAAGGAAAAATTGCATTTATATTTTGACAAAGGGCATTTAGGAAATGGATGTAGAAAAAAATGTCCAGTATAACAGTTTGTATACATAATATACAATAGTACAGTATAACAGTTTGCAACCCTTTTGTATTCCCAGAAGGAAACCCTACCCATGTTATTTTGAGAGTATATGTTTTTGTCACAAGCACAGAAAGAAAATTACACAATGTAAATGTAATTTTAAAAAAATATGAAACGAAGTTTGTAGTATAAATTTGGCATCCCCTCAATTTCTGCGCCCGGGCCATCGCCCCCCGCTTTGCACGGCCCTGAATGTCAGATCCCCCTTGCCCCTAAAATGGCAACGTTATATATGCACAGCCCCTATATACATATCACACACACACATAGGATGTCCCAAATATATTGATATGCTCTTTAATTTTTTTACCAGTTAGAAATTAGCCAATGCTAACTGCAAAAGTGTGAAAACAATTAAAGCGCGTTACAATATTTTGGGGGCATCCTGTAGGAGTATATATTAAATGTGTGCATGTGTTATGTGTAATGAAACATCTTCCTTCACAAACATTTTCACTAATAAATTTTTATAAAAATATTTTCATGTTCGCATTTGATACTGTATCACAGAAGAAAATATTGTATAATAAATATTCAAAATGCTGTTTATCTTCACTTATTTAAAAGCTCTACATTTCAAAACAGGATTAAGAAGATAGTGTCATCTTTATATCGTCTTAATATTAGGAATGAAAATTTTAAATTTACGTTAATATTTTTACAGGTTTTTTTTTTTTTTTTTTCCATGATTAATTAACTCAAGCATTAATTTCTATAGGCTTTTTTTATGTAACTTTTTTTCCCATTTTGGAATAATGAAAACAATTATTGCTTTTATCTAAAAATTACGCTAATTTATAACATTGATGACATATTGAGATTGTTTCCTCAATTTTTTCCAATTCTTATAAATATTTATTTTTTGTAATTATAAATTTCTGGAAAAACTTTAATCAGATTTTTTTTTTTTAAATACTAATTTTTTTATTCAATACATATTTTAAAATTGCTTATACCGGCACATTACGAATAATTTAAGAAAGATTTACAGTAGTCAGAAATACAAATATATTACATGAGAGGCAAAAATTACAAATTGGCACAAAAATATGTCGCCAAGATAGAAAACGAAAGCTTCTCATTTGTTTAAATAAATAATAAAATTATTGTGATTTAAAACTTACAAAATTTACACAAAATAAAAGTACATATATCAGTGAAAAAAAAATAAATAAAGTGATATGTCTCTTTTACGAGGCAAAAACCAATCATTATCAATTAATAATACTGCTTCAAGTCACAAATTATTATTATTATTTTAAATAAAATAAGTTTAAAAAGTAAACGTAAGATTCACCAATGAAAGGTTACACCTCCTCCTTTGGCATATCTTGATTTACATTCATATGCGCTCCAATACACCACCATTATTACTTAGAAAATAAAAAAGAAAACTGTCAATGTGTTTGTTTTACTCCATACTCCATATAAATCCTGTGGACGACAACTGCGGTCAAACTTCGGCGGGAGGAAAACGTCCAAGTGTCACGTGACTTTATCAAGGGGTCAAAAAATGGTTGCCGATGCTCTCTCCATGTTATCTCATCTCGATGATTAATATAACTTCATTTAAAAATAATTTAAATTAAATAATTACAGTCAGTTATGTAGAAAATTGAAACCATTTAAAATTTAAACATTTTTAGTAACAGCTATTATGTATTATGTTTCAAGAATAAAATGCGCTATACAGTGAAACATTGATACCTTGAAAATCTTAATACACAATCTTTTGATTAGTACTATAAATAAATGATGTAGTTCTATGAATATAATAATATACTTTCCCATGGCTATTCAAAAAAAATTTCTTCGCAATACTTGTTATCGGGTATGTTTGATCTTTCTGTTAGAACAACACTACATGAGAAGTTATGATCTTTTATTGAAAATGAAGCTTTTAATAAGGAATTCCTGGAATGATTTGACATGTAGCAGTAGAGGCTTTACACATTTCAAGAAGTATTGTGTATTGTCATTTGACATTTCTTCTCTGAAACTGCCAAGTTTTTAAAAAAGGCAACAGTATTGATAAGCAGAAATACCTATTTACCAGCATTTAAACTACTGAAAACATGATCTTAAAATGGACAGTTGATTTATAAAAGTTGTCATCCACTAAAACATTTAAACAGTCATCAATCTTAATGCACAAAGTTTTTTCTAAGCTAGGTATGTCCAGGAATGGCGAATTTTCAGAAAAAGTCCAGTCAAATTAGAGTTTGAAGTGGAAAATTCTGGTGTACTAATTGTTTTTGGTGTCTTACTTTATGTTTTCGGGGCTGCTGAGTACGAATCTGAAGTTGTCCAACAACATTTTTCTCGGAAAATATGAAAAATCGTGAAAAAAACCACTAAAAATCGCAGATTTTTTTGGTTTTTGGCTTATAACTTGCAAAGTAAGCTTTTTACGCAAAAGGTGACCATATATTAAAATACAGACGAGAAAATTACCTACAATTCATGTTCTTATAATTAGGGATGCACCGAATAGTGATTTTGGCCGAATACCGAATATTCAGCCAACAGGTGAACCGAATACCGAATATTCGGCTAGCCGAATAGTAACTGCTAGGCCGAATACTGAATATTCGGCCTGCCGAATAGTGACTATTTGGCTGAACACCGAATATTCAGCTTGTCGAATACTTTTATATTTCAAAGTTTAAAGGCATTAAAATGTTAAATTTTAAAACAATTTTACATAATATTTAAAACAGAAACTTTTATTCTAATAAACAAGAGTTTTTTTTTCAAGCAAACTTTATGCTGAAAAAAATCTGCTTTGAGTTATTTAAGAACAGGATAGTTATAAAAAAAATTTTAATTAATAAAATTTTAAATTTTATGGCTTCTTCTGAGAATTAAAACAAATGAATAAAATTTTCTTAAATTCTAAAACAAACATTTTAAAATCAAAGAGATATTGTAAAAAAAATTGGAAGAAAAATTGTGGTACATATATTTGCTTGTCAGGAAGAGACTAAAGTAAAAGTTAATAAATAATACAATCAATTCAAATTTTATATGGGGACAACTTAGCAAGAATAACTGTTCTACTCCCTTTGATCAAGCAAGTAAGTTTTTAAATGCATCCTAGATCAGTGTCAGGAGTGGACAATCATTTTCAGAGGTTGTAAACGTTGTTCTTAAAAACTTAGCAAGAAACAGATTATTTATTGGACAATGTTGAGTAACTTGCATTTGTACATGATTCCTATGAAAATCCTCATGATTGGTTAATTTTCTTAAATAATACTTAACAAACAGCAAATAAATAATGTAAAAACCTTCTCTTTTATTTAAATATGATTCTGTTTGTAATTATTCTGAATATCTTTATAAGTTGACTGTTAAACGTACAAGTTGTATAAGGTTTTAAAAAATAATTTTTAAAAGTTTTTTTTTAAGTATTCGGTTTGGCCGAATATTCGGCATGCCGAATAATTTGCTATTCGGCCAAGCCAAATATTCGGTATACCGAATAGTTTGATATTCGGCCAAACCGAATATTCGGCAACATGGCCGAATACCAAATAGATACCGAATATTCGGTGCATCCCTACTTATAATTTTTTTGTACGATATACGGCTTCCGTAAGGGCGTTGAAATAAAGGCGAAAACCAGTAGTTTTTGAAAATCGCAAAACAGATATTCTTACCCTATACGTTCGTAACACTAAAAGTAAGCATTTCACTGTAAACATTTGCAAATGTACTCACTTATTATTAGGTTATATATTTTTATCATGTAGGTATACAGTGTGACCTCGAAAATCCGGCATTGAGAGATCCAGCAACATAAAAATCTGGCATCAAAGTCATCTCCCCCCTCTCTTTTTTTCACTTCCAACTAATGGCAAAAGCAAAAATAGCAATTATTTTCGAATTAAAAACCGAGATAAAAGAAACAATGCATTAGCTGACAGTGATATCGCTGATGCTGTGCCTAATGGAGCCCTCAATAACACTGGTAGCAGCTCAGAGGAACAAGGCAAGTACCTGGCAGAAGATAAGGTCTCACCAAAAAAATGCATACATTTGACTGAAAAATTAACATCATCTTCAAAGAAACAAATTTTTTTGGACCTCAAATAGTTATGAGAAAAACAATGACGAATGCACGAAGTATTCAGCTGCCTCTTTATTGAAAACATACAAAATGCATCATTAGACGTCTGTGCAGATATGTGAAATGTAAACGTTATGTTTTATAGATGCAACAAAAAGATAAAAAGTGATTAATGATCAGTTAGTGTTTAATGTTATACAGTATAATAAAATAGGTAGGTAAGTATTTTTTTATACAACACTTATTATTAAATGATTATTGATTTGAAATGACACTCATTAGTCAAACCGATCCCTCTTGGCCAAAGGTTGCATGATTGCAGGCATGCCTTCCAATTCTTCCACACCTAAAAAAAATAATGAAATATAATATTTATTTAAGCACCTGGGCGCGAAAGAGCCGTTTTCGTCCCGAGGGAGAAGATTGCTGCCCCAGCCGTAGGCGAAGGCTACAATCACGCAAGGGTCCAAGCTTACGCTTCTGAGCAGCTCTGGTGCACGTAGTATTTTTAAAAACGGTAGAACTAATTGTAATTAATTAAGTAATGATTCATGCAACATTTTATCATAACACGATTTTTACGTCTTTCTTTTGTTACCCCTCTTTTACAACTCAAGTCATGAATAGGTTACTTTTGGACCTCAATTTAGAAAACATTAGCCTATTATTTTACGAACCACCGTTTAAAAAAAATAATTTATGATTTAGTTCTAATTGTTTGAAAATTGAGTAGTTATACCACTGTATGAAGATAAATATTTTGATCACAAAAATTAAAAAGTAAAGGTGAAATGGAATTATTTGAACTATTTATACATATTTACCTTCAAGTACTTCATGGAATTCTGGATCATCCTCGTCTTCAGTAAGAGGCATGTTATTGTAACTAGGTATGCACCGAATAGTGATTTTGGCCGAATACTGAATATTCGGCCAACAGGCGAACCGAATACCGAATATTCGGCTAGCCGAATAGTAACTGCTAGGCCAAATACCGAATATTTGACTTGTTGAATACTTTTATATTTCAAAGTTTAAAGGCATTAAATGTTAAATTTTAAAACAATTTTACATAATATTTAAAACGAACTTTTATTCTAATAAACAAGTGCTTTTTTCAAGTAAAGTTTATGCTGAAAAAAATCTGCTTTGAATTATTTAAGAAGAGGATAGTTATAAAAAAATTTTAATTAATAAAATTTTAAATTTCATGGCTTCTTCTGAGAATTAAAACAAATAAAATTTTCTCAAATCCTAATACAAACATTTTAAAATCAAAGAGAAATTGTGAAAAAAATTGGAAGAAAAATTGTACAGGATCATATATTTGCTTGTCAGGAAGAGACTAAAGTAAAAGTTAATAAATAATACAATCGATTCAAATTTTATATGGTGACAACTTAGCAAGGATAACTGTTCTACTCCCTTTGATTAAGCAAGGAAGTTTTTAAATGCATCCTAGATTGGTGTCTGGTCTGGAGTGGGCAATCATTTTCAGAGATTGTAAATGTTGCTCTTAAAATCTTAGCAAGAAACAGATTATTTACTGGACAATGCTGAGGAACTTGCATTTGTACATAATTAATTCTTATGAAAATCCTCATGATTGGTTAATTTTCTTAAATAATGCTCAACAAACAGCAAATAAATAATGTAAAAACATTAAGTATGATTCTGTTTCTAATTATTCTGAATATCTTTATAAGTTGACTGTTAAACGTAGAAGTTGTATAAGGTTTTAAAAGTTTTTTTAAGTTTTCGGTTCGGCCGAATATTTCGATATTCGGCCAAATTGAATATTCGGTATACCGAATAGTTTGATATTCGGCCAAACCGAATATTCGGTAACATGGCCAAATAGGCCGAATACCGAATAGATACCGAATATCCGGTGCATCCCTAATTGTAACTGCTTTCGCAGTTTGCACACATATTGGAGCACTGCTTTTTTGCATCCACAGTTTTTCTGGCAGGTCTTCTTGCATTTGCAAGAAATGAATTTCAAAACGGCTTGAGGTGCTGGTGGCTGTAGTTTGGTTACTTGCTCCAGACCATTTTTCATTTTCTTCCAACCCCATTGTTCAGGATCTTTTTTATTCTCAAACCATTGTTGAACTTAAAAATATACCCTAAAGGAATGTTGCTGAGCTGCAGACTCAGTAGGAGGTAAGAATGCCAAATGGATTGATGTCTTGTATGCAGACTTAAGGTAACATAAAAACCTCAATCTGTTTAATGGTGGTCTGTTTAATGGCTTCCTTGTCAGCAAATTTATACAATGAGGCTGAAAAACAATTGCCAGCATCAGTAACTGCATCCGCATCTGCCATAGGGTCTTTAAAAACCTCAATGATATTTGTTAATGCAGAGTTTTTCTTGAGAGTCCGAAGAAATCTCATCTTTCCTACTTTGAACAAGGCTGAAGTAGTATCACAGCCTCCCATGGCATGCAAAAATAATATGTTTTTAGCAATCGATTGATCAAGTTTGCAGTCAGAAGAAAAAATGAGTGGTGAAACTGTCCCTTTGCTTAGCTTTAGAAAGTATACATTTGAATGTACACCCCTACAGCGACAAATCATGATAACTAGCAAATCGACGCCTTCCCCCACAATAACGACAGAGTTATGTTGTTGTGCAATGTCCCTTGCTGTGGTGATAATAAATGTATCTGCATCCTCTCATGCCTGTTTTGTGTGAATGTCAGCTACTGCAAATTTGTAATTGATTTTTTGAAAATTACAGATTTCGGAAAAAAATATCGAAAGTACCTACGATTTTCTTGATAGTGACATTTATTCGCTATTTAATACATACCCAAATGATATTGACGTGAGAAAAAGAGAAAATTGAATGTTTAAAAAACTTACTTTAATTGATATTTTATATGTTAAAAAAAATCTGATATGTAGCGCCGTCATTTCTTCTCATATAATTTTTCAAGCATCAATGTCAAGTAACTATCTTCTACTTGGATTTTATAGAAATGACAAATATCGATTTCGGAAATAAAATCTTGTTTCATTGAAGATTACGTTAATTTTCCGTTCAAATTTACGCATTTTTTCAGTGAGAACTTATCTTTTGATAGGTCCTCGTCCTTATTCCTCTGAGCTGCTACCAGTGTTATCGAGGATTCTATTTAGCAAAGCATAAGAGATCTCGCTGTCCGCTAATGCATCGTTTTTACCTCGGTTTTTAATTCGAAAATAACTGCTATTTTTGCTCTTCCAGTAAGTTGGAAGTGGAAAAAAAAAGGGGGGGGGGGGAGATTTTTAAGTTGCCGGATCTCTGAATGCCGGATTTTCGAGGTCCCACAGTATACCTACATCACAATAATATATAACCTAATAATAAGTGAGTGCGTCAGCAAATGTTTACAGTGAAATGCTTAATTTTAGTGTCATGAACGGAAAGGGTAAGAATATCTGTTTTGCGATTTTCAAAAATTACTGATTTTCGCCGATTTTTCAATGCTTCTACGGAAGCCATATGTCAAACAATAAAACTGATAAAAACGTGAATTATAGGTAGTTTTCTTGTCTGTATTTTAATATTGGGTCACCTTTTGCGTAAAAGGTTTACTTTGCAAGTTATAAGCAAAAAACTCGAAAAATCTGCGATTTTTAGTGGTTTTTCACGATTTTTCATATTTGCCGAGAGAAATTTTGTTGGACAACTAGAAATATTCTGGCTTTCTGAATCTGATGTGTAAAATTAAAGATAGAAATACATAGCAATTACAAATTTCCCTTAGGTTTATAATTATTTTGTAAGAAAGGAATATAAATAAATAAGAATTATTACATAAAGCAGAAGTTCAAGAATCTGCTGTAGAGAAAATAGCTGGGAGAACTGTTACTATTATGCAAGATGAGTGGAGTTATGTACATAATGACTTTGTTATAGCCAATGCCATATTTTGTAATGGAAAAAGTATGTTTCTTTCTGCAATAGATTTTGGGAAAATAAGAAAACGATTGAGTATTGTACAAATCTTGCTTGTGGGGCAAAAATTGCAGCAGAAGCTACATATGGATGCACTGTAAAAAGTTTTGTTTCGGATAATGAACAGAAAATGCTTACAATATGACAGAATCTTGAAACAGAAGATATTATGCCAGTTACATATGGATCTGCAGCACATTATTTAAATATTCTTGGTAAGAATGTAATTACTGATACCGTTGTGGCTAATGTTTTCAAAATTCAGAAATTTTTTAGAAATCACTATATTTCTGGGAGTTTATTGAAAGAGTATGCCAATTCAGTCAAACAACAAATTCCAGGTGAAACCCACAAATAGCTTGTTTAAAAACTTTTATTACTAACTTTTTATTTTCAAATTGTGGATAATCATGAAGATAAAATTGATAACAACATTAAGTGTAGGGATGCACCGAATACGGATTTTGGCCAAATACCGAATATTCGGCCAACAGGCGAACTGAATACCAAATATTCGGCTAGCCGAATAGTAACTGCTAGGCCAAATACCGAATATTCGGCCTGCCGAATAGTAACTATTCGACCGAATACCGAATATTCGGCTTGTCGAATACTTTTATATTTCAAAGTTTAAAGGCATTAAAATGTTAAATTTTAAAACAATTTCACATAATACAGTATGGGACCTCAAATCTGGACTGGCCGGGACCGCGATCGTTCCGGATTTCAGGTCCTTAACCAAAACAATAAATAAACAGATACAGTAGATGCCCGCGGCAAAATTTTACATGCTGCGAAGCAGTCTATATCGCGTTTTACCATGTTTGGCTTAGAGTAAATAAACAGTCAAAAATGCAAATTACAAAAAATAATTGAAAATAAGGATAAGAATTTTTTTTAATACATCATTCTTAGGAATATTAAAACATCTTTTAGAAAATGCATCGTTGTTCACGAGAGCCTAGGAATCTATATCAATTGTCGTGTAGGGCTTAGTTCAAGTAAACAGACGAAAACAAATTACAAAAAAAGAATTTAAAATAAGAATAAGAATTTTTTTTAAATCCTGCACATTATTAGCAACATTAAAACATCTTTTAGAAAATGAAAATGCGTCGTTTGTGAGAGCCTAGCAAGGTCTAGGAATCTATATCGCGAATTGCAGTATTAGACTCAGTGAAAATAAAGAGAGAAACATTTAAATTTTTAAAATAAAATGTTCTAAGAAAGTTTAAAAATAAACAAAAGCAAGAGGAAATCTATTCAAACTCTATTCTTTTCGTATAAAAAGGACTTCGTAAATGTGTTATTAAGTTTGCGTTGTTTGATTGCACGAGAAAGAAATTATTGAGTTGCAAGCAAACATAAAAAAAAGAGCAAAACCAGTTTTTTTCCTCTATTAAAAAAATAATTATCTCCGTTGCTAATTGACTAATTTCTTTCAAATTTTCAGCAAGCTGCAATAATAGTAAATTAGCCTGTGTAACAAATTTTTATTAAAATATAATGTACCTCTAAAAAGAGGCCACTATAGAGTAACTGCAAAGAAAAACGAGATATCTATCTGCGGTTTGTTTTGTTTATTTAACTCTGTGAAGTGGGAAGTCAAAGTTATCAGAATGAGATCATCAGCTTTGGATGGATAGTATGTTTTGTCATGCAGAAAGAAACCATGCATAGATATTTTTTTCCCCTTTGAGTTAAAGAAAAAATATTTTTGGTACGGTGATTACAAACAGAATTTTTTCGAAAAATGAAATTTGTTGAACATTTGAAGGAGGGGGGGGGGGGGAGGAGATAGCAAAACATCTTTACATATAAATATTGTAAATATATTCTATGCATCTTTTAAAAATAGTTCTTCCTTCTGGTTATTTATTTGTTCTTTTTGTATTTTCTATTAAATGAAGAACAAGATTTCTTTTTAAAATAAATTTAAAATGCGTGCATGCACTAACTTTTCTAACTCTGTCAGCAAATAGTATTTAGATTAAAACTATAATATAAAAACATTGCAACAAACTTATTCAGTTGAGTGCAGTTGTTTAGTCTTGCTTAGCTGGAACTGTGTGCATAGCGCCATCTATAGGCGTTTTCCGGAATTATTTATTCCGTCTCATCGCGGAATTTCAGATTTCTTTATTCATTCCGGATTTTGGGTCTTCTGGATTTGAGGTCCTGTACTGTATTTAAAACAGAAACTTTTATTCTAATAAACAAGAGCTTTTTTTAAGTAAACTTTATGCTGAAAAAAGATCTGCTTTGAGTTATTTAAGAAGAGGATAGTTATAAAAATTTTTAAATTAATAAAATTTTAAATTTCATGGCTTCTTCTGAGAATTAAAACAAATGAATCAAATTTTCTTAAATTCTAAAAGAAACATTTTAAAATCGAAGAGAAATTGTGAAAAAATTGGAAGAAAAATTGTACAGGATCCTATATTATTTGTTTGTCAGGAAGAGACTAAAGTAAAAATAAATAAATAATACAATCTATTCAAATTTTATATGATGGCAACTCAGCCAGAATAACTGTTCTACTTCCTTTGATTAAGCAAGGAAGTTTTTAAATGCATCCTAGATCGGTGTCAGTGGGCAATCATTTTCAGAAGTTGTAAACATTGTTTTTAAAATCTTAGCAAGAAACAGATTATTTACTGGACAACAGATCATTTACTGGACAATGTTCAGGAACTTGCATTTTCACATAATTAATTCCTATGAAAATCCTCGTGATTGGTTAATTTTCTTAAATAATACTTAACAAATAGCAAATAAATAATGTAAAAACATTATCTTTTATTTAAATATGATTCTGTTTCTAATTATTCTGAATATCTTTATAAGTTGACTATTAAACGTAGAAGTTGTATAAGGTTTTTAAAAATATGTTTTAAAAGTTTTTTTAAGTATTCGGTTTGGCCAAATATTTTGATATTCAGCCAAACCGAACATTCGGCATACCGAATAGTTTGATATTCGGCCAAGCCGAATATTCGGTAACATGGCTGAATACCGAATAGATACCAAATATTCGGTGCATCCCTAATTAAGTGTTTAGTAAATAATCTTCATCTGTATAAAGAAAAAAAAATGTGTACAACCAAATGGAACCAGTTCAAAAGTCCTTACGAAGTTACAACACGATAATAATGCCAATATTGCTGATGCTTGTGAAATTTACCTAGAGCTTCTTCAAAATAAAGAACTCAATCCACATTTCATCAAAGTGAAATCTAGCTTTGATAAAGCAATAACCCCTGTCCATTTTTTGGCACACCAGATGAATCCGAAATATAAAGGTGAAAAGTTATCACATGATCAGGATGAATCTGCTCATGGATATTTGTAGACTTTAAATCCAAAGTACTTACAATACACAATACAGTTCAAGTCAGAAGATGAACCTTTTCCGAAGACATTACAAACACTATTTCACCTGCACTACGATGGAAGAATTTAAGTAAAACTGAAATAGATACAGAATTTCTCCAATTAATGGAACAGCTTCAGGGATGTCCTGTATCATCAGTATCTCTGGAGCGTATTTTTTCTAATTTTTTTTTTCATCCAAAACAAGATTAGAAATAGACCGGGTTTACAAAAAGCCTCTAAATTAGTATTTTGTTATATGATGCTAAAATCCAATGTGGAAGTGGAAGACGAAGAATATGAATATGATTGGTAAATGTTTGGGAATCTGTGATGTGTAAATATTTAAATAAATGCACTCCATTGCCTGTTTTTGTAGATGTCCCCCTCCCTTTTTAACATTTCAAGGTATTTACTTAGAACTCAATTTTGACATTTTTAAAGGTTGTTTTGAATTTATATTTTTGTTTTTAATAATCAGTTTTTCCCATGTGGGAAAAACATAGTATTTCCCAGGACGGTAAATACCGGTTTTTACCAAGGATGGGAAAAACCTTGCCAACCCTGGTTCAGCAACCTCAAAAACATAAAGTAAGACACCAAAAACAATTACACCAGAATTTTCCACTTTAGGCCCTTTTTTAACCTAATTTGATTAGACTAAAAGTCTTACCAGCCAACAAGACACAATGAACAGTTGAAAATTGTTATGACAAAGTGTGCGCTAATGCAAAAATAGTAAATCACTATTACAACAAGGCCTTTTCATACTTTTTACTGTAAAATTAAGAAATATATACAACAGAGGAATGTTTAGTATAAGATAGTACATAGTGCCATGTTTACATCACGGTAATTTGAAAAGTTGCAAAATGACGAAAAAAAAATGAATTAAAAAAATGAAGTTTTTGGCAAAGCTTCTATAGCCTGCAGTTTTTCAAAAGTCTGCCTAAAAATTCACTCGCCAGTGGCGAGTAAAATGATGTATTTCCCCAACCCTGGCTATGTTATAACACCCATTACTTTTAAATGTCTAAACTGAAAATTAATAATACAGTAGACTTCCTCAAATCCACAAACGCCTAAAATCCGCACATGATCACAGATGTAAACAATGAAACTTTCAATTCTGATGCAGGGACAAAATTACAGACTTTTTTATTTTTATATCATCTGTAGGTATTTTAATAAGTAATTCTTGTTAATATGACTGAACTCATGTTTTTTCATGGAGGAAGTATAAATTAATTTCTGAAAAAATTCAAGTTATTGCTGATATCACAGGTAATCACAATCTTTTTATCTTATATTTGTGTATTAACAAAGGTTTTTTGGTTATTAAGTTTTGTTAAATCTGAGATAAAATTTCCTTATTTTATGATTTTGATGTGAAATAGTAGCATACCTTTATGAGGTAAGTTTCAATGAATAATTCAAGATAAATCTATCTCATATTTATTATATTTATCTGACCTTTACCTTTAGTAATTTCATCATTTTTTAAATTATCTTAATTTTTATTATTTTAGTTTATTACTTTACTTAATTATTTTAATATTGTACTCTACTGTAAGTTTTCATTATAATTTTGATTGCATTATCACATTGAAATTACTGTTTAAAAATGTAAACAACGAAATGACCAGAAATCTGCAAAATTCTAAAATCCGCACAACCTCTGGTCCCAAGCAGTGTGGATTTGAGGGAGTCTACTACAGTAGGCTCTCTCAAATCTGCACAACTTGGGACCAGAGGTTGTGCAGATTTTAGAATTGTGCAGATTTCTGGTCATTGCTTTGTTTACATTTTTTAAATAGTAATTTGAATGTAATAATTAAATCAAAATTACTATAATGAATGCTTGTAATGTAGTAAAATATTAAAATAATTAAGTAAAGTAATAAATTAAAGTGATAAAAAGTAATATAATTTTAAAATTCATTAAATTATTAAAAGTAAAGGTCAAGTTAATAATGTATAGTTAAATATGCATAATAAAGATGAGATCCTAAATTTTTCTTGAATTATTCAATAAAACTTTCCTCATAAAGGTTGTACTACCTTATTAATTCTCATCAAAATCATAAAAAAGGAAATTTTATTTCTTGTTTAACTAGCCTTAATAATAAACAAAAAAGCTTGATTATTATATAAATGTATTTGGTAAAAAGATTGTGATTACCAGTGATATCAGAAATAAATTTATACTTCCTTCATTAAAAACAGCGAAGTTCAGTCATATTATTGAGAATAACTTATTAAAATACATCAGAAATTCGGCAGCGCCATCTGTTGGTCGCCAACAGAACTATTTTTTCGTTGCCACACAAAACCCGGTTTCTTTTCCATCCGTTTGGTGCAAACTGTATCTTTGCATCTTGATTCATTTTCGAATTATTCATTTTCAAAGTTCGTCCTGATTTTTGAATCGCCCGGTACATACCTAATGATATAAAACTAAAAATGTCTAATTTTGCCCCTACATCTGTACTGAAAGTTTCATTGTTTACATCTTGTGATGATGTGCGGATTTTAGGGTTGCAGATTTGAGGGAGTCTACTGTATATCTTTTTGGGCATTTTTATGAGACTTTTTCCGATTATGTCTCAAGCGAACCTTATCTCAATTTTCCTGCCCCATTTTCTTGTCAGATTCAAGCAGTGAGAGTTTGATTATGTTATAGAGGATTTAAATATATCTTGTTACAAATCTTACTTAAAAGTAAACAGTTGCTTACTAACACACTTAATATTTTAACGGCCTTTTATTCAACTTCCTATCTTGAATTTCTTTTTTATTCTTAAAAGATAATCTCCCCAATCAAGAAAATTTTCTTTTACAGCTTGAAGGAAATCTTAAAGATCATTTTATCTTATTAATTGCTGTAAATAATCTGCATTTTCTCAAATGAAAATATTTTATGCAAAATATAGAATATTTTTAATCTATTTTATCTTTGCTAAATTCACATTTTTTAAGTTTTCTCTTAAGAGCCCTAGACCCAGATATACATCAACACATGCAATTTGCATTCTACATGTATACAAACATGATTAGACTCACTGTTATATGACAACTGTTGAAATAGACTGTTAGAAGTAGAAATTATTTATATCCAATAATTTGAAACACTTTAATTACAAAAATGAGAAACTACTATATTAGATTTGATCTAGTTTTGTTTGTTGTTGTTTTGGGGGAATCACCTCTTTGAGCTTATTATTTTTGTTGAGGTTAACTCTGTTTTCTGTTCAGGTCAGTTTCAGGCTGGGTGGTAGAGTCTTGCAAATTGTGTTCGGATTACCTGATTTTTCGAAAGTTAGTTCAGTACATTATTTCTGATTAAAAATTATACCTATAATAAATAATAAACATAGATATTTATGTGTGCTGTTTTCTAAAGAGACTGCTGTGTTTTTCCTGCAACCCTTTGACGAAATTTGTGTTTTTTTCCACGGCCCTTTGACAAAATTCACATATTTCAAGCGATCCTTTAACAAGATTTGTGTACTTCCCGTGGTCCTTTAACTAATTTTTTTTTTTTTTTTTGCAGTCTTTTGACTAAATTTGTGTTTTTCATGCATTCTTTTGACGAAATTTGTGTTTTTTCCACGATCCTTTGATGAATTCACGTTTTTCCAACGACCCTTTTCACAAAATTTAAGTTGTTTTTTTTCTCGACCCTTTGATGAAATTAGTGTTTTCCGTGATCCTTTGACAAAATTGATTTTTTTTCGGCAACCATTTGTTGAAATTCGCGATATTTTTCTGTGATTTTTTTTATGTCTGAATTTTCTGACTGATGATCAATTTTTTTTAATTTTCGGAGCAGAATCGCCCCTCTGTGAAAAGATCATCGAATTGCTGCTGAAATGTGAAATCGCAAACGACTAAAGTGTAGAGAAAAAGGAATGCAGAAAGATAAAATAGAAAAATCCTGCATTTGGCTAGTTCTTTCCATATTTTCCATTGCCAGTCTTTCAAGTTTAATCGGTGACTGGCGAGTGCTTATTTTCATCTTTAGGGAGGATGTACTAAAGTTTTAAATACAGTATCTTATTTTAAGAACGTATTAGAAATGCATAATGAAAAAACCTTGCAGATTTAAAAAATGAAAATAGGATTTTATCATCCAATATTTATTTTAGACAATCTTACAGCCATTTCTTTGAAAAACTGAAATCAAGATATTTAGTTAAGAAGATTGGGTCTCCTAACTTGACCATGAGTTAATATCAGAGAAAACTTACACTAAAGAACAAATGAGAGCGTTTGTTAAACAAAAGTTACAGTGAAAGAAAGTTAGGTGTCAAATTTGACAATTAGGCTTAATTTTGTTGTCGTGAAATGCAATAATTCAGTTGCATTTGATGACTAATGACCACTAATTTCTAACCCTGTATATATATATATATATATATATAAATATATATATATATATATATATTTTATATGTAAATTGGAGATTTTCATTAATATTATAATTAGCTTAATTATTCATTAATCTAATTTACAATTATTTGTTATTAAATTTTAATTTACTAAGGACAATATCATATTAATTACTAATAGTATGCCACTCTTAGTTTAATGTTTTTGAATGTCCCACATTCATACTTTATGGATTTTTATGGATGTCTGAAAATAATCCACATTCTATATTTGTGCTTTTTAAGTAATGGGATTTTAAGTATTATTTAACCTTCTATATACTTCCACATGTTTTTTATTTCCTGTTCATTTTATAAATATCTTATATTTAATTCATTAAAAAATAATTTTTAAATAATTTTTAATAATTATTTATATTAATTATTACTGAATTTATTTTGTTTTATAGCATATAGCTATATGCTATATATTATCAATGTTCTAGCATTATTTAAACTCTTAGTTTAGTTTAAATAAGTTAGCTAATAGAATATATTGTATGCTTTTAAATTTTATTAACAATAGTTTTAAATACATTGTGTGATTTATATTAGGTTTATAATTCTCTATATATAAGGATTTGTCTGGTTTTGCTGTTTAAACAGTTATTTACATTCAAAAGCTTGCAAATTTTTATCTTGCGATAGATGTTTAATATAATTAATAATAGATGGCAGTACCAAAATTGTCTCTTTCAGATTGCTCTAATTTTTAATTTTTCTAGCTCCATTTCAGTTATAATTTATACACCAGGGTGTATTTTTAGCTAAATTTTGACGATATTGTTAAACTGTTATCTATTAATTTAATAGTGCATTTTAAATAATGTAATTAATATCTATTTATTTTATATTAGATTAAATTTGTTTTACAAGGTATTTCAAATTTTATTTCAAAATGTATTAACTGCATCCTTTGGTATCATTTACTGTGATTTCTTAACTGTTTTATTCACCTTAATCTTTTTTATATACTGGCAGCCATGTGCGCGTGGATTTTTGTAAAATACTGAAATATTAATCGGTATGGTGTTTATTATTTATATTTTATATCCTATAAATATTTAAATACGTTTTATTGATTCTTCCATTTCATATTATTTGTTTCTATTCTGCTTTCATTTTTAATCAATTCACTTGATTTTAGTGGTTGTTCGGGCACAGGGGAAAATTAATTTTAGCTTTAGCTTATTTTTCCCACAGAAAACAACCATTTTGCTTATATCATTGAATTCTGTGCCCTTGATAATGTAATTCAATGTATAAGCTTTTCAATTTTTGTCGGTGTCCACTTTTTTCTTTTTTCTTCCATAATCATTCTTATAATATATATATATATATATATATTTTTTTTTTTTTTTTAATACTTACAGCTTTAATTCATAATAATTGACGGTGGTAGGTTATGTTTAATTAATGGTAATATATATATATATATATATATATCAGTGGCGTGGCGTGAAAATTTTCGGTGGTCATCGCAATTATTTAAGTTTGTGGTGAAAAATTATTAACTCTAAAATTCATAAAATTCAATGGTTGAATGTTCAAAAAAGAAACTTTAAATCTTACCTTCACTTATACATGAACTCCAAATGTTCTGCTAAAACTGGATCGTAGAGTTTTAAAAGCTTATTAAGAGTTTTAAAATATTGCTTGGTCATCGCTGCATCCAGCGATGACCGGACGCCATGCCACTGATATATAAATATATATATATATACAGTTCGGTACTTGCAGATATTTATCTATTTTTATACGAGGTTAAAGAGACTATGGATAAGGATTTTTTAAGTTTCAGATATATTGATGATGTATTGTTAGTAAGGATTAACTATTCCAATAGCGATTTAAATTTAGACTACTATCCCCAAGGTTTGATATTAAAAAAAACTTCATATGACGAAAAGCATGTAAATTATTTGGATCTCACTATCGACATTGAGAGGGGTGCATTACGGACTTGCATTTATGATAAGAGAAAGGATTACAACTTTGAAACTATTAAGATATTAAATTTTAATTCCAATGTGCATATTTCCATTTTCAGAAATATCATTATCAATAGTTTAAATTCTAATCATAATAGTATAATAAATGACATTATAAATCTCTATCAAGATGCAATGGATCAGAATTTTCCTATTAGTTTGTTAAATAGTTTGGCAAACAATTTCGTCAGGGATAAAGATTACTGCGATGCTTTACTTTTGGCGATTAAAAATATCGCCAAATAATCGTAGGCTTTATAAGGAGCTCTGTCTGGATGTGTCGTTCTTTTTGAATTGGGTTGCTGCTTTGGATGGACAGTTTTAAAGTGTTCTTTTCGAATTCGGTTACTGCTTTGGATGGCCAGTTTTAAAGTTTTCTTTGGCCAGTATGGTCTTGACAGATATGGGGGAAGTTTCATGAGTAATTGCCGGTAAAACCCAGCATGCAAGTCTTTAGCCTTGCAATCTGTCTCCATTGGTTGTTTTCTTTTCGTTCATGGTTTAGTTAGTAAGTTTTTCCATGGTTATTTTGTTAATTTTCTCTATAGTTCAGTAGTTTTGGGTTTGGATGCGTAGTGTGTGTTTTTTGGTATTATATATATATATATATATATATATATATATATATATATGGCTTTAAAAAATAATATTGCTGATTTGGTGTCTATTAATACAAAGCATTATTTCCAACAAATTACTAAATTACAAAAAAACTACGTTATTACATATGTAGACAAATCCCCTAACAATTATGCTATTATATGTAAATCATATTATCACCAACTTCTTACAAATTCTATTTCTTCTAATAAGTCATTTCAAAAAACTAATGAAACTGTAATTGTAAATAATCGTAAAATTCGAAGTTATTATAAACTATTAAATATTTTATCTACTAATTTTAATTATCCATATTTAGTTCTTATTCCCAAATTTCATAAAACTCCTATTAAATTTAGGACTGTTACTATTGGTTGTAATACATATAATAATAAAGCCAATACACTTCTCTTAAAAATTCTTAATCAATTATATGTACTTACTACAAATAATGATAATACACATTGTATAAAAAATAGCTATCAACTTGTTAATATTTTAAAAAATCTTCATTGTGTTTATAATATAACGACATATGACTTCAAAGATCTTTTTAATAATATAGACCTATTAGATTTACTTAAAATTATAAATGCATTATTTAAAAAATATTATAAAAAACTGGAATTACCATCTAATATAGATATTGCATATTTTAAATCTTTAACTAACTTCATTATCTATAATAATTATATATTGCAAGATAATACTTTATATTTACAGCATGTCGGTATACCACAAGGCGGTTGTACTTCCAGTTTACTCTCTGACTTATACTTATATCATTATGAACGTAATTTTACTAATAATAATCTACATTTATATCGTTATATTGATGACATCATTTTAATTGATACTGATCAATCTGCAATTACTCGATTTCCAGTTGATTATCCCACTAATTTGGAATTAACGGAAAACCTTTTATCTAACAATACAATTAACTTCTTAGATCTTAAAATTACAATCAAAGACAATAAAACAATCACAGATTTATATGACAAACGTAAAGAATTTAAATTCAAAGTTAATACATTTACAAATTTTAAATCTTGTCTACATCATTCTGTATTTCGGAATATAATACTTAATCATTTATATAGAATAAAATGTTTATGTTCTTCTCCTCTAATTAACAATAATATTAAAAAACTAATTTATGATGCATTAAATCATGGTTTTCCAAAAAAATTCATATATTCATTAATATACAATTAGTACTTTTCTTACATGATCTATTAAAACAAATTAACACATGCGTAAACAAAATTACAAAAAAATTATAAATTAAAAAAATATCTATAAAAAATTAAAAATTGTAAAATAATATAAAAAAATATTATAGGTTGGTTGGGTGGGTAGATGTTAGAGTACGGAGGAGGGTGGTGTTGTCTGGATAATACGCAATGGTTAATTATATAAAAAAAAAAATAAAAAAAAAATGGGGGCTCTTGTATTATTACTATATTTTTGTTACGTATTTTATATGGATGTTGATTTGATATTTTATATGTAATTGGAGAATTTCATTAATATTATAATTAGCCTAATTATTGATTAATCTAATTTACAATTATTTGTTATTAAATTTTAAATTTACTAAGGACAATATCATATTAATTACTAATAGTATGCCATTCTTATAGTGAATAATATACATATAAGTATGTAAAATATAAATATAGTTGTTATACTGTATGCATTAAAATTGGGTAATTATTTTTATTATTATTACTCTATTCTTTTTAATATTTATTATCGGTTTAATGTTTTTGAATGTCCCACATTCATACTTTATGGTTTTTTATGGATGTCTGAAGATAATCCACACTCTATATTTGTGCTTTTTAAGTAATGGGTTTTTAAGTATCATTTAACCTTCTATTTACTTCCACATGTTTTTTATTTCCTGTTCATTTTATAAATATCTGATATATAATTCATAAAAAATAATTTTTATATTTAATAATTATTTATATTAATTATTACTGAATTTTATTTTGTTTTATAGCATATAGATATATGCTATATATTATCAATGTTCTACAATTATTTATTTCTTAGTTTAGTTTAAATAAGTTAGCTAATAGAATATATTGTATGCTTTTAAATTTTATTTACAATAGTTTTTAAATACATTGTGTGGTTTATATTCGGTTTATAATTCTCTCTATATAAGGATATGTTTGGTTTTGCTGTTTATACAGTTATTTACATTCAAATGCTTACAATTATTTATACAGTAATTTACATTCAAATGCTTACAAATATTTATCTTGCGTTAGTTGTTTAATAGAAGTAATACTAGATGGCAGCACTAAATTTGTCTCTTTAAGATAGCTCTAATTGTTAATTTTTCTAGCTCCATTTCAGTTATAATTTAATACACCAGGGGGTATTTTTAGCTAAATTTTGACGATATTGTTAAACTGTTATTAATTAATTTAATAGTGCATTTTAAATAATGTAATTAATATCTATTTATTTTATATTAGATTAAATGTGTTTAACAAGGTATTTCAAATTTTATTTCAAAATGTATTAACTGCATCCTTTGGTATCATTTACTGTGATTTCTTAACTGTTTTATTCACCTTAATCTTTTTTATATACTGGCAGCCATGTGCGCGTGGATTTTTGTAAAATACTGAAATATTAATCGGTATGGTGTTTATTATTTATATTTTATATCCTATAAATATTTAAATACGTTTTATTGATTCTTCCATTTCATATTATTTGTTTCTATTCTGCTTTCATTTTTAATCAATTCACTTGATTTTATGGTTGTTTGGGCACAGGGGAAAATAACTTTTAGCTTTAGCTTATTTTTCCCACAGAAAACAACCATTTTGCTTATATCATTGAATTCTGTGCCCTTGATAACGTAATTCAATGTATAAGCTTTTCAATTTTTGTCGGTGTCCACTTTTTTCTTTTTCTTCCATAATAATTCTTATATTAATTTTTTTTTTTTTTTTTAATACTTGCAGCTTTTATTCATAATATTTGACGGTGGAAGGTTATGTTTAATTAATGGTTATATATATATATATATATATTTATTTATTTATTTATTTATATATATATATATATATATATATATATAAATATATATATATATATATACAGGGGTGCGCCAGCAGTATCCAGTGCCTGTAGGCAGAACTTCAGTTGGTGCCCTATATCCCCCCCCTCCAGAGTTCGATTTAAGCGGTATCGCATCGCAATTTGCGATTCAAATTTAACTAAAATGCGATCCAAGAAATGCATTAAATCGCAATCATTGCGATGCATACTTCCCACACCCTTTGTTATGTCATGTACACTTAAAGTTAAAATTTAAAGGTGTTGTTACACGACATACATTATGTTTTCACCCTCCCCAAATGTTTATTTACAATGGAAGTACAGCGAGACGCCATTGCTGGGCGCAGTTTTCCCAGTAAACACATAATTTGTTCCCGCTCTGATGCTGTGATTGATTTCTGAATCGCTGTTACTCGCTAATCACGGCGCTTGCTCATAGAAGTTTGACATGCATGTTGTAGTAGTTCTAAAATGAACACTCACTGTTACGCACTGAGCTCTACAATAATACGGAGAGCCAACTCATCGATCCACTTTCGGCCGCTACCACATCACACTTCCAATGCATGCAAGTAATGAGTCCTGCACTTTTCTTAATATTAGAAGCATTTTTTCAAACTTTTTCGCATACTTTTTATCAATTTTGTTGTTTTCTACATCTTTTTGACATTTTTATGAGCAATACTTAATTTGTTTCAAGATTTAAAAGCTACGTTAGCTATTTTTTACTTGCTATACAAAAGTGCCTAACTGCTATTCAAAACTGACTTTGTATAGCAGTTACTGCTATGCAACTTTCTTTTTCTAAATCGACCCCTGCCTCCCTCACTTCGAAAGTAAAACTTTATATTAAAAAAATCTATGAGTATTTGTAAATGCATAGCTGCCATCCTGCTGGAATTTTATTGCAGACCAAATAAAGTTTTAAAAATGTATCTTGTTTCTATAGGGTTCATATTTTATTTCATTTATTAAATAAGGTTTCTGGTTCCAAACATGTTTAAATTACTTGAAAAAATGAGGAAGGTTGGCAGCTATGTAAATAAAATTCGAAATGCGGTTAAGCCAGCGAAAATAAAACCTGTCTGTATCAGAATCCTGCATTAAACATTAAAATTTTATTAGACCAGAGAAAATAATACAATACAATACAATAACAAAAAATTGCATCAATAACTAATAAAAGAAAGTTGTTTGTTTTACTCTGCATATGTTGGCGATGGCTAAGAAAATCTATCGCACATACATAGGACATAGAGGTATGAAAGTTTGGATAAGGATAGATGATGCAGGTCCAAAAGCACCTGAGAGCTCAGATTTTTAATTTGTTGATAATTAACAGAAATATAATTAAAAGCCGTAATGATAATCGTAAAATGGCGAGCTTTCCTTCTTCAAAGCAATTATGCCTTTGCATTTCTAAAGACATTAAGCGGTTCTTCACACTAACGAAAGCTTAGAGTTCGTTTTTTACTGCATTTTGAAATTACGATAGCCAGGTCCTCGTAGAGTTACAAAAAAAGATAAAAGAAAGAAAATTCTTACCTTTCTGATTCCAACGGTATCTTTCGGTACTATTTCAAAAAACCTTTTTATTTGGCCGCATTTCAAGTTTTTCCGTTTTTCTACATTTTCAAAAACCCTTTTAATACATTCTTGGTATTTTTCTGAATCTAACGATATCTCCAGTATGAAAAAATGTTAATATTTACTGTTTCAAAACAAAAAATCTTGAAGTCATTTCAAGGATTCGCCAGAGATATTTTTTCTCTCAGTGCAAGTTTTCTCAATACGTACCGTGTACCGTCTCAGAGATATGTGCTTTGAATAATCATTTCGCGTTTTAAAAAGGTAAGGGGATGGTGCGTATTTTATATTATTTATGTTTTATCTTTGGTCAGAATTGAAAATTTTATATATCTAAATGCAAGAAATTAAACTCAAGTTCAAGGTTCGCTTGAAAAATCAGACCGGAGCGGAGCGTGGATATCACCCCCGGTGTACGCTATGGCAGAAGGCAGCGGGGCCTCCAATTCGAGCTTCGTTTGGATGGAATTTCATCTAAAAATGAAAAATCATGCAAATTCGAGGTTGTACCCTGCCGGAAACAGCACTGCTGGCAATATTAGGCTCGTTTGGAAATTTTTTTTGCTTAAAAATATAAAATCAAAACAAACCGTACAGTACGTTGCACATCCGGTGTATATGCTGCTGAAGACATTGCGCCCCCTTCCCATCTCTAGGTCGTTTGGAAGAATGTTCGTTTAAAAATATAAAATCATTCAACATTTGATTTTAGGCACATTTAAGATTATTATCATTTGCCATGCAGGGTGAGTCGGTTAGAAAGGCATAGCTCAGGAATTAATAACTATTTTTTTTAAAAAATCTGTATTTTTTCCGTTCATATTACAACGGTCATTGTAGCTCCTAACTTATTTATGTCTAAATTGAACTTTTTTTACCATTCTAGTCTCTGCAGCGTCTAAGGTTATATGTAATGCTTATAAATGCTCATATTTCAATACTTCCAATTTTATGTTCTGAATTAAAAGGAACAAATCTTGCAATCATCACAATTATTTATCCAGTATGTGATTAGGCACGAGCGTACGAAGGGGGTGCTGAGAAAGACCACCCCTCTCAGTCTTTGAAAAAGTAAGAATTTTTAAATATTTATGGCCAAATTTAGCTAATTTTCACATCCTTTCCCCCCTAACAAAAATTCTTTCCTCCATGATGATAGGTCCAGAGTAAATGATAGTACAGATAAAAGTACTTGTTCTGCTTGGAGGTCTATGGTCTGAAAAAACACACAATTTTTCTCCAATACATGATAGTTTCGAACGACCTAGCCCAATGGTCTTTTCTTAATCCAAAACTGTAGAATGTAGAGTTTAGTGAAAATCGTTAAAGCCATTTTTCAGATAAAATTAGCTTGACCCGCAGTGACCTAAAAATGACCCACTAATTGAAATTTCTCGAGCACGTGACCTAGCCCAATAGTCTTCTCGTACCTGAAAATCGTTGGATACGAAATGTAGCCAAAATCAATTGAACCACTTTTTAGATATATTTAATTTGGCTCTAACCCATAATGACCCACTAATCGAATTTTCTCGAATATGTGATCCAGCCCAATGGCCTTTTCGTGCTCAAAAATGGTAGGGTGCAAAATTTAGTCAAAATCGTTAGAGCCCTTTTTAAGATAAAATTTACATGCACACACAATTTTTGCTCGTATTATAATATAAGATAGTGCTGCACGAGCCGATGTGAGTTTGACAACATCAATACAGTACAGAAATATAACATATCCAACGTAGAGATCAGCATCCGACAGATACATTGTGCCTGATCCTGGGCTTAATTTTTTCAGCAGACTCGGGCCGGGCCAGGGTGATGCTTACAATTTTTTTCTACTTAGTCGAGCACGGCTGGAATTGGACTTAATTGTTCCCAGGACGTGTCGGGAAGGCATTATGTTTTGTAAAGATAGTAATAGCGATAATGAACTTCGGTTAACAGAATCATTGCAAATATACCTTAATAAATTACAGAGAAATATCTTCAAAAATCTACTTTTTATTACACAGCTTCAAAAGTTATGAAGTTTTTAACCCTCTTTTTGTTTTCTCTTATTCTAAACTACATTAATTTTTTTAATGAATCTTTATTTCAATGCTAAAAAGTCTAGTCTAAGTAATCATTAATGGTCTGTTGTGTATACTTTCTGTCTTGAGGATATATTTCTTCATAATATTTAGTATTCTTTAAAAGGATTTTAACCGTATGTTAAAAAGGGTTATTTTTTGTAGAAATTGAATCAGACCGGGCCTGTTTTCACTGATTTTTGTACAAGCTGGGTCGCGAATACAAAAATATAAACGGGCCGAGACCGGGCCTGAGAATTCCGCTCTAATTTAGGGCTGCCCAATGCATCTCCGGCTAATCCACTTAAAAGTATGTTTTCTAAAAAATCAATAATATTTGAACGGGGTTCTTTTAATTGTTACCAGTTATCATTATTTAGTGTTAATTATTTAATGTTATTAATTTGTTATTTAGTGATTAAGATTTCTGGCCCCTTCACTTACAGATCCCTTCACCTTCTACCACTATTCATGGCCTGATTACCACAGAGAAAAGTTTTACCAGTATTTCCGAATATTAATTTTCTGAATAGTAATTTTCTGAATAGTAATTTTATGACAGAAATTCGGCAGTAAGAAAAAGCTTGCTATTAAAATAAAAGTGGAATTTAGCCCCTGTGGGAATAAAATTGTATTTTTCTTTACCACTACTACAGTGAGATAATGGTGTTGCATGTTTTTGGCCATATAAATTATGGCACCTTTCATTGTTTACAACTACACGAGGTTCGCCTCTGTTTATTGAATGGTTTGAGATGTCTACGGTTAAATCACTTATTAAGAGAATCAGAAGTAGAATAAAAGAAATAAATACATAATAATAACAAAAAGAATCAAATATCTATAAGAAAGTTTGTCTCAAGTAAATCTACAAAACATAATTCAGATGTCAAGAAAGTGCAATACATTTAGATTTAGTAAATTAAGGATTTTTTTAAAAGTATTTTCTCCTCAACTAAAATCTTTGGCGCCTTTACTACTTCAGCGCCTGTGTGTGCTGCACACTGTGTCGGCGCACCCCTGTATATATATATATATATGTATGTGTGTATGTAGAGGTAATTACACTTAATATAGACCCAGGGTTGTCATACCACAGCTAACTAAAGAGAGACTATGATTGCAAGTATTTTCATTCCAATTTATTTAATCCTGATGAAAACTTATAAAACCAAAAAAAAGAAAAAATCGCCAATTTCATAATTTCATGTAAGGTTACCTGCCACTCATCAAAATTTCCTCATTTGAATACATTTTAAAATTGTATTATTGAATTTTAAACACTAATAATGATTGTTTTCTAATTATTTAGAAAATTTATACATTAAATAAAGTATTCCTTGTCTAATTGGTTATTTTCTTTTCAGACATAAAAATGGAGCCACCCTTGGATAACTCAAACTCACCTTGTAAAGATTGTGAGCATTATAATTCAGGAGATGATTTTGAAAATGTAGATTTAGTTGGAGAATATCCTTCATGTTCAGTGTATGATGATGAGTAAGTAGCTTATTTTAAATGATGTAATGAAACACACACAATATGGAACTACTACATATAAAAAGGGCAAAACATTTAATAAAAAACTGCATTTAAAATGCAAATTTTCACAATATTTCTGTAAGTCATTATATAAATTTATATTCAAATGTTATTTCAAATATGAAATGCATTATTGCTAAATTTGAAAATTTTTATTTTATTTATTTATTTTTTATTTTGTTGGTATTTTTAGAAGATACAGATAATTAATTATAATGGCATTTTGTAAATTTTAAATTTATTTGGTACAGTTATTATTTGTTTCAAACAGGTTCATATATTTGCATGGTTTCATGATATATATAATTGGTACCTTATTACGCATAGATATAAGCAGGGCATTTTTTCTAAGAAAGATGTTTAGTGTATTCTCACAAGTTAGTTTAGCAAAAATTCCACTTTTCTTTTTTTTTTTTTTTTTTCCATCATATTCAGAAAATGTTTGGGGAAACTTGCATTCCTGTAACCCCCTTGTATAGGTGAAAAGTGGGAAATTGAGTTAGTAGCTAGTGGCTGGTAGACTCAGTTTCATTAGTGGCCACTATAACGTTTCAAACTTTCTTGACATGTAGATAAACTATAATCGGTGTATATACATATTTTTCTATAAATCAGAGTTATACCAGCCAACTATTCATGATAAAAATAAGGAAGCAGTAAAAATTCAAGAAAAATTTTTTTTAACCACAAAATATGTCATCATATTAATTTTTTTAAGAATTGTTCATAAACACAATTATCAATCAAATTACTATTACTTTCTTAATATAAAAAATAACTAAATCAAAATTCCTTCCAACAGCTAGGTGTAATACCTGCATCAAAAATATTTTTCAAATGTCCCATTAGACCCCAGACCTGGGGTCTAATGGGACAAAATTACCATGTTCAAAATATCACTATTTCTCATTTAATAATTAAAGTAAGCTTTAGATTTTTTATGTATTAATAGCTAACTAATTACACAATAATGGTGTAGAAAGAGATTTTGAAAAAAATGTTAATTATTCAATTTATATCATAAAATGTCAAAATTGTCCCATTAGCCCCCAGTCTCCCCTATACAATTAAAAAAAAAATCAAATAAAACACAATAAAATGATATTTGAATTTTATTTAATAAGTAAATGGGTTATTGACATACTACACACATTAGTACATTACATACAGTTGAAATCTAAGCTGGTGAGTATTTTGCAGGATTAAACAGTATGTCTTGGAAAAAAAATAATCTAACTGGTGAGCATGTGGCAGGAGTCGAAATATTGAAGATACTGCAATGTCCTTAAAATCTGCTTCCATCCGGTGAAAAAAAAAAAAAAAAAAAAAAAAAAAGGAATAAATTATTGGAAATGCATGTGGAATCAAAGATGATGAATATCTTTTGCAGAATAAAACTATATTTCTTGAAAAAATAATCCAACTAAAGAGCAAACACTCGCCGAAATATTGAAAATACAGCTAAATCATTGAAATCTGCTTTCATCCAGTAGGAAAAAGAATTAATCAGTTTGCTAATTAGATGTAATCAAAGTAGAGATGCATATTTCAATTGGCTATCATTAACAGATTTTTTATTCGCCACTTAGTGAGTGGCAACCGCAAATTTTCACCTCTACCTCGTTGAGAAAAATGTTCTGGTTTTAAGTAAAAATATATAATAAAATGAGTTTAGGTATAACTATAAAAATATCCATTTTATACAATATCAGAACACAATCACAAAAACTGTAGTATTCCATTGTTTTTGCGCTTCTTAATAATTTTTTATGAAGTTCATGATAAAGGGCAAAATCAGCAGCAACCACTCACCTCTAAATGAAAAAAGTTACTATTAAAAAGTTATCTGCCTGCCAATAGTCACCTTTCCTATTTAAAAATTCCCCAAAAATACACCCCCATATGCTCCAAAAACATTATTTCTCTTTCTTGTCCTGTTGTTTTTTGGAAAATTTACAATCAGTTCACCCTTCTGTGTCTTAAATATCCCAAAATTATAAATCAACATTTATTTGGGCTATTTAGTTTGAAATTAGTATTGATAGAAATTTTGGCAAAAGTTTATCTCTTTTAGATTTAAAAAAAAAAAAAAAAAAGTCATTAATGAGGTTTCCCAATTTTGTCATTTAAATTGTGATTACAAATGGATATTTTTAACTCATATATTATATAACCAGGAAAAATTTATATGAATGTTACTAAAATGTTATGAATGACTTTTACTAAATGAATGAATGTTACTAAAATATGAATGTTACTCAAAAGCTAAATGAGATTATGACTACTTTCAAACTAAGGTTAGTTGGGGCAACTGGGCCATGATTTTACAATGTGACTCTGGAGCTTCTGACAATTCAGCTTCAAAAAGCTAATGTTCATTTGAATTAAAGTCTGAACTTCTGTAAATGTATTCAGTTATGTTCCCTCTATCAGACGGAAATGCTCAAAATTACATTTTAATATTTTAAAATATAAAAATATGCATATTTCATCTTTCTTTCCTCATGGGTCCAGTTGCCCCATAAAAATGGGGTAAGTGGACCAGGAGGGTCTATGTTCCACACACGTTTATTATTTTTCATCTGGGATATCAGGTCCTGTTTGAAAAAGTGTAAACAACTTTAAAAAATTTAAACCAGGCAGATCATGTAAATAAAGAGCGTTGTAAGGGAAACCTTTACTGTTAATGTGTCTAAAAAAAGCACTAAAAGTGAAAACATTAGATTTATTTATACCAAAAATATAAAAATTAAGTACTTATGTACTTTAGTATAGGTAAAAAGTATAAAAGTCACATGGGTATGTTAAGGAAATAAATAGCAAGGTAAATCTATGAACAAATGGCTATGTAAGTATTTAAGTACTTTATCTGTATCCAGGGGTCGCATTATATAACGAAAATTTTATTATTCCTACTAGAAACTTCAATGAGTTACCTTCATGATCATTTTATTTAACATATTCTAAAGAAAGGTGCGATGAAGATATTATTTTCAAAATAGTGGTAGGAACAATAAAAGTTCCCCTATAGAATGCGACCCCTGTATCGTACAATTTCAAGGTTTGTCTATCTCGCTTTCAGGGGCAAGGTATTTGCATTCATAAAATGTTGAAATAATTTAATGACACCAGTATTTACAAGAGAATCTATTTGAAAACAAGTAAAAGTATATTTTCGGCACTTAATGAAAGGGAAATATTCATTATAAAATTTCAGTGCCAATGTGGCAATTAGGAATTAAAATTATGTGATGCCATAATGGCATCACTGCCTCTCAAGGGGTCAAGAAATTTGGTTTATCACCCAATATGCTTTTTTTTATTTTATTACGTAATTTTAATAAGGTATTCTATAATTTTCTTTATTGTGAGCAAGAAACAATGGAGAAATTTACTTCCCGTTGTAAGAGAAACTTAAAAAAATTATTTATAACTATTGGGGTAACTGGATCCAGCATGGTCCATTCTTGAAAAATTTATGGGGTAACTGGGACACCGGGCTTACATTTGAAACATGAAGTAAATATGTATAGAAACCTAATAATATTAATGTAGTTATATGCCTAGTCTTTAAAAAAAAAAAAGATTGTTTAATAAAAGTACTAACAGTATTTTAATAAAAAGCCGAAGAAGTTCAACCAAATTGACGTTGTTTTTAAAAAAGAAACGTAAATTTTCGACAACCTATCACAGCAAAGAGAGAGTTAGGATTGAGTTGACATTTGTTGTTTTAGGAAGTAGAGGTTAAGGGGCATTGTTCACAAAAGCTAAAACTTAAAATACATCAATGGTTTTTTATAAAATAGCCTATGGCCCAGTTACCTCGTGGGTCCAGTTACCCGAACTAACCTTACTTTACTTTCATTTTAGAGGATGATTTATAAAGCATCCTTTTAATAGGCCATTTGAACTATAATATGTTGTTGCAGTTTTACTTATTTATCTATATATTTTTGTTTGTTTCAAATGTAATAAATTATTACTGTCTTATTTCTAAAATTTCAATGCATTTTCTTTCCAGAATATTAAATGAGGCTGATAGATTACACAGGCTTGAAGAAGAACAAGAACAACTTAATTCATCTTTGATAGCTTTGACCTCTCATTTTGCTCAGGTACAACTTCGTTTAAAGCAAATAGTAGAAGCTTCAACAGGAGAGAAAGAGGTATAATAATGTTATGATATAAAACTCAATTGTTACATTTTTGTTACACTTTTCTATGATATCTTTTTCCTTTTAACATATTTGAGATTATTTAATTTCATCCATACAGTCAATGATCTAGTATTTTAAACAATTTGACAGAATGTGACATATTTTATATTTTAACAACTTTTTGTTTGAACCGTTCTTTGTGGTATTCATTCAAAAATTTTCGCCAATGATCTTAAGTTTTGTGAAAATTTATTACTACTGGTATTGTTGACTATTTTTATTTATGTTTGAACTACAACTGATAATTTTTGTAGCTAAATGTTTCCTTAAATTAGTCATTCAAGTCCTTATTCCTTAAATTAGTCATTAGTCTTAAATCAATCTTACTTGTTTTAATCTTTACTGAATCAAATTGTGCTTAAATTCATATGGTATATTGCATCAAAAACTTAAGAGTTTATAAAAGCATGTTATCGACATTGAATACATTAAAATTTTGTACTTACTGATACATATTTAACTTTTGAAATGGAAACCATGCGACTTAAACTAAATCTATTCATAATTAGACATCTCCAAAAATAGGTTGAAATGTTTTTTTTTTCTAAAATTGATGTTTAACTTCTCATAATATCAAATAAAATAATGTTTGGTCAGATTTATATACAAAACAACTTAAGGGAAACTGAATTGTAATATATATATTTTTTTAATTTAATCCATAGTGCTTGGGTGATTAGCATATAGAACACATAACCATAAAGTTTGAAAAATCTCAATCTTTGAGCCATTGGTTTGCACATGGATACGTGCATATATTGTATGTTAAATCCATGTCACTGAAACTTTAAATCGAAGTCATCTGAGTGAGAGATTGATAGATAGAAGAGATATTTTGGAATGAAAAAATTATCTTGCATTTTCAGGATAGAGAATTTGGAGATTTCTTTGAATTAAAAAGTATTGACTGGCAAAGGCAGTATTCCCATAATAAAGTAAGCAATAGTACTGTGTTGTTGCCAATTTTCCCAAATGTTTGGAAGATTTTTCATTCAACATTAGAAAGACTGAAAAATTCAGGAAAATTGGCAACTGTAGTACTGACATATATGTTAAATATCAGAAGGCTACACTTCCATCTGGAAAAAAGAAAAATCCAATTATCAACAAATTGTTTAAAACATAGCTGAAAGTTTGCATTTGATTCAGTTTGTTACATAGTGTCATTATTAATCCTTGGTAATGGAAGGTTCTAACTAATAGTCTGGGAGGAAGTGTGACATTTTTGCAACAGTGTTGATGATTTTCATATATTTGAAGATAGATTAGGTGGTACAAATAATGTCAGCTAACACACCAGCGAAGGTTGTTTATATCACAACATCACAAGCCTGCTGCAAAGGAAGATAAATGGTAGCCTTATTATGGATGATATCAGCATAGTCATTGCTAGCTGACTGGCAGTTTCGTTACTTATACCAACCTAATCTATCATATATACCAAAATCATTGATGTCAAAATGGGTTTTAAAAACGTGATGTTATCTCCTGGCATGTAATCATATATCAATAATTATACATCTGCAGGCAAAGTAACACTTTGTGTATTAAATGTAAGTTATGGGAAATTAAAATATTATATAATCTTTTGAAATTTAGTAATTTATTTTAAATCACAGGAATGTTATGAAGTTTTTGGATTAATTTAATGATTTATTCAAACTAGATTCCAACTGATCTGCAGGTCACTGATCTGCAGATTTACTTGTTTAAATATTCCAAAACTTATGTATTTTATAAGTAGAGTTTAAATATTTTAATGTTTCTATAGAACTTCAATATTCTATATATATATATATATATATATATTTTTGAAAACTTAATTTAACTATAAACTTAAATATTCTTTGTTTGCTTAGAGATGTTTTAGTATTCATTTAAAAAATAATTTAAAAATAAAAATTTCAGTTTTTTTTGTTTTTTTTACGTAACTTAAGCAATATAACTGATACTATCTTTCTATGTATGTATTGTTTATAATTGATTACTTTATTTCTTTATAGACATTTTATGATTCATTTTTATTTTCAATTTCTTTAGAACTTGTTAAAGGAATTAGAAGAGTTTGCATTTAGAGGTATTCCAGACATCAGAGAATATGAAACTGGTTTAGATCTGACTCAGATTATTGTAAGTAACATTATCATTATGTGTGAAACTTCAGTAATGTTTAAAATGTGTTTTAATGCTGTTGTTAAATTTATATTGGGAGATGGTGTACTATCAAACTTATAACTTAAAAAAAGAATACATCAAACAATTTGATAAAAGTTCTTTTTAATTCAATTTACTCTTTCTTTCCTTTTTTATTTCCTTCTCTGTATTCCAAAGAGACTGCAATAGACTTTAAAATTACAACATAAGGAATTTAAATATATTATCCAAACATTTTTAACTTCTAAACATCGCACAGTTTCAATTTTTACACAGTCAAATAGACAAAAAATCTACTTTCAAATGCATATATTTTTTTTTCATTTACTGAATTTATGCATTTAAAATAGTTTTCAAGCATTCTTTTTAAATCTACCTTTATTGTGTGCAGCCTGATTATGAGAACCTGTTATTACCTGTTATATAGATTACCTGTTTCCACTTAAAACAATATAAATAGTTCAGCATTTGTTTCTGGCTGATATTCCATAATAAAATTTAAATTTCATCAAAAAATAAATAAAATGCAATTTTAACACATATATAATTGAACTATGTGCTTAAAAATTAAAATAATTAGCATTATCCTTAGTGGAATAATCTGATTAGTTGCTTGCGTGCTGCAACAAAAAGCTTTTTATTTGTATTTAGATGTATCCTTTTAATGTTTTACAGAATGAACAAACACAAGAGGTAAAGCTTGAGCAACAGCGAACAAAACAAAAAGAACTCATCAATAAACTAAAAGAGCAGTTAGAAGATCTTGAACACTATGCATATGAGGTAGGAATTTTTTCAGTTATTTTCTTGTTTTTAATCATGTTATTCCCTAAGTTGTCTTACTTATGTAACAACTTTAGCCATTCGAAATCTTGCATTGCTGCTCATGCTAACTGAAATTGAATATTTCTTCTTTAGAAATGCCCAACTCTAATTAATAAATTAAAAAAATAATTAAATAAATTTAATGTTATATGTATTATTTTTTTTTTCTAATGGAGGGGAGCAGTGACTTTGTTATGCTATACTTTCCCTTTTCAATGTATTAATTTTTTTCTCTTTACTTAAAGCATAAATTTAAATAAAAGTTTATTTTTTTTTAGTTTATGTATATTTAAATAACTTCTTCCCTTTTAGAAGTATTAGTAATTTTATTGATAATTAGACTGTAGATTTCTTCTTTCCATCCCCTACAGTTTTTTATAGTTTTAAAATCATTTGTTAAATTAGGAGAGAAAAAAATGAAAATTTCTTCTCAGTGTGGTTCCGAATTTTTAAAAATTTGTATCATCTTTGTCATTAAACAATAAGATGACATTCTTGAGATACTAGGGACCCATGGCTGAACAAATGTGGTCATCAAATCACCGTTGGTGGCCAAAATATTTCCACCATGTAATTGAAAGCATGAGAATATTCTAATGATGCTTTGCTTAAACATCATTAGATCATTTCCTTCACTTAATGACCATAACCAAAGAACACTGTTGATAGCTTGTGTTTTCGATAAAAACTAGTCCAGACATATATAAGGACATGACGGTTGGCAGTACCTAAGAAGCAAAAATTAGAAAAATGTAAATTTTGAACAACCATTTCAGAAAAGTGTTTGTAAAATTCTTAGTGTCCTAAACCTGACAGTTTAGCGTTTTGCCAAAGTCATTTCATGTAATTTTCTATAAAAAAGATGAGTTTAGTAAAGAATAATTTTTTTATGATAGTGTATACATTATTCAGTCAAAATTTGTAATATATAGGGATGAATTAAGGCTTTTGCCAGAGCGCGACAATTTGAAATCCTAGCATGAAAAAGTTTGCTTCATCTGAACCTGAACCTGATATTAAAAGTATGATGTACAAAATTGTTAATAACATTTTTAAATAGTTTCAAGATTAATTTATTCATTTAAAAATCTCTTCTTGCATAGAAATAAATATTAATCCTAAATACTCTCTCATGACAATGTTTCGTGATTTTCATGTACCTGAAAATCTGCTTAAAATAACAAGTTTGTTATTTATATCCAATCAGAGGCAGAAATCTGCAAAAGCCACAATTGTTATTCTTCTAAAATATCATTTAGATGCCCCGAATATTCGGCTAGCCGAATAGTAACTGCTAGGCTGAATACCAAATATTCAGCCTGCCAAATAGTAACTATTCGGCCGAATACTGAATATTCCGCTTGTCAAATACTTTTATATTTCAGAGTTTAAAAGCATTAAAATTTTAAATTTTAAAACAATTTTACATAAATTTAAAATAGAAACTTTTATTCTAATAAACAAGAGCTTTTTTCAAGTAAACGTTATGCTGAAAAAAATCTGCTTTGAGTTATTTAAGAAGAGGATAGTTATAAAATTTTTTTAATTAATAAAATTTTAAATTTCATGGCTTCTTCTGAGAATTAAAACAAATGAATAAAATTTTAAGTTCTAAAACAAACATTTTAAAATCAAAGGGAAATTGTGAGAAAATTAGAAGAAAAATTGTACAGGATCATATATTATTTGTTTGTCAGGAAGAGACTAAAGTGAAAGTAAATAAATAATACAGTCTATTCAAATTTTATATGGTGGCAACTTAGCAAGAATAACTTTTCTACTTAATTTGATTGAGCAAGGAAGTTTTTTGCATCTTAGATCGGTGCCTGGAGTGAGCAATCATTTTCAGAAATTGTAAACGTTGTTCTTAAAATCTTAGCAAGAAACAGATTATTTACTGGACAATGTTCAGGAATTTGCATTTGTACATAATTAATTCCTATGAAAATCCTCGTGATTGGTTAATTTTCTTAAATATACTTAACAAACAGCACATAAATAATGTAAAAACATTCTCTTTTATTTAAATATGATTCTGTTTCTAATTATTCTGAATATCTTTATAAGTTAACTGTTAAGCGTAGAAGTTGTATAAGATTTTTAAAAATATTTTTTTTAAAGTTTTTTTTTAAGTATTCGGTTCGGCCGAATAGTTTGAATTTGATGTTCGGCCAAACCAAATATTCAGTAACATCACCAAATATAATATCATTGTACAGCTGTGACAGGAAGACCTGAGTCCGTGATTCTGGAAAAGGACTCAAATAGTAAGCAAGGATATGTAAAGGATATACCACTACTTCATTGTTACTAACACTGACCATGCAAGGACTTCAGAATTAGATACAATATAAGTCCCCGGTATGCTATTTCTTTCTCCTAGGTTATTTTATGTCATCTCCAAAAAATAATGTTACGTTGTATAAGCCAGCCGCAAAACAAAGCAGGTGTATCATTGTACTGTTAAATTGTCTACTGCAATTTTTTAAACTTCTAAGTATCACACATTTTCCATTTTTATACCGTCGTATCGGGGGGGGGGGGGGGGGGGGAGTACTTTTAAATACAATTTGTTTGAAAACTGCATCTCCATTTATTTTTGAGATATTATTATTATTTTTTTTTTTTTTTTTTTTGTAGTTTTTAGCGACATTTGCTTAATTTTGGCAACTCAAGTACACCATTTCTGTAGAAAGTAAAGGAAAAGTAGCAATTATATCTTTTTGTTGGCATTTTCCTATAAAAACTGAAAAAAAAAAAGGGTAATTAAAATACGTGCTATTTTGAAAAAATATAAATGAATGATTTCTGCTAAAACAGGGAGCTGCTATAAACTAAATTTAATTTTAAGTATCTATATTAATGTTACAAACAAATGAGGGCATATTAATCATGAGACAGTCGATTTTTTTTTTTTTTTTTTTTTTTTTTTTTTTTTGTCGAGTTTCTTGAATGACGAAATCTCTTTTTTTGGATTTGTCTATTATTCAGCGATACTGAAATCCTATGCGTACTTTACTGTAGATGTTGTTTAATACTGAATCACAAATGAGGAATTCTTCAGCGGATGCGAATGATGTCATTTTATATATAATAAAATCGCATGTTTTAAGTCATAAAACTGAACTACAGTAGAGTTCTGATTATCCGAGTCTTGTTTAACCGAGATATTTTCTCCTAATGGACTGATGGCTTCCATTATAAATGAAGTGTTAGGTGAAGATGAAAGAACAGTCGTAAAAAGTTAGAACTCTGATTTTCTGGTCAGAATTGGGGGAAAAAAAGGCCATTATTTTTTTTTATTTTTATTTTTTTTTGAAAAAAAAATTATGACCATTTTTTTTTTCCATTCTGACCAGAAAATCAGAGTTCTAACTTTTTATGTCTGCTCTTTCATCTTCACCTAACACTTCATTTATAATGGCTGTTTCATAATAATAGAAACCACCAGTCCATCAGAAGAAAAGGATCCATTCCATAGGTATAAGTTCGATTAGCTCGGATAATCGGGACTCTACTGTATGTATATTTATGTACATATATTTAATTTTCGTCAAGGGCGATACTAAATTCTGAAAAAGCAGAATTCCTGTTCTCTAGTTTCTCCTTATATCCATCAATAATAATTCAATTCCCTTTCAAACCCTAATTTTTAAGAGATAGGCTGTTCTCAAATTCAAACTGGCTACTATCTGACACATTTTTAATTCAATTTTGTTCACAAATACATGAAATTCGCAGGTGCTCTTATTCAGAAATTTTTTGATCGAACTGTCTTTCCAATTTTCAGCAGAGGCAAAAAACTTTTCAGAAAATGCTGTCAAAATTCATGTTTTGAACTGATTTTTTTACTGTTTCAGCACAAGAAAAGAAATAACCTATTTTCCTGAGACAACAATCATTTATAACTCACGTTTTAATTCATTTATCAATCAGAGATAAATATTTTTTACTGCGGACCAGAAATTTTTGCTGGATACAAAATTTTTATTAAATTTGTAGAGCCCTATGAGTGACACAATTATTCATTAAAAAAAGAAAAACGAAAAATAATACATCAACTTTGTCAGGTTCTGAGAAACATCTGCTGTTAGAACTATGGTTCTATATTATTTTGTCTTACTATATTATATAGTGTATGGTCTGTGTACTGGGAATTTCAAAGTAACATTCTTTCCTTGTCTGAAACTGGATACGAGCAGGTGAATTGTACAGTGTGGGTGAAGAGATAAAGTTAGGTATGGAGAGGGGTTTACCCTACCTTTTGAGATGTCTGTTGGAGATGGGCAGACAAAAGGAATTGCACGAACGAGGGAAAGAGCTGAGAAATAGGGTCAGAGTAAAAACCCCAGATTTATGTTGGGGGAAGAGGAGGAGTCCATTAAAAGCAGGGGGTTGCTAGTAGGCAGTCGCTTTGCTCAGGGAGATAGTTGAAGCCGAGAGCGCAAGGCAGTAAGTTGTTCCTGTGTATAGCTCTTATATAGAGCGTAGGGTTGAGTGAAGCTCGCCGAGCTTAGAGCCCATGTGTTGGGAGATTAAGAGTAATCCCCAGTAAAGCTAATTTAACGAGTGTAGAATCAGAGTGATATAACGTAGTTTAACAGTATACAGCCAGCATTTACTGTATTTAATTTAATGTTGAACCGGATCACCTACATCCGAGTTTTTAAGTGTAAATAGTGTTTTGTAAATAGTGTGTAAATAAACTGTTAATTTAGTTAATTGAAAGAGTTGGTTTTCATTTAAACAATCCTCTCAGAGCGTGACCGATATCACGTAATCATATCGGTGGTGGCAGCATATAAATAGCAAAGGATTTCTTCAAAGTTGTGTGGACTAAGAGGAAACTCCGACAAACTTTTTATTATTATGAAACACTTCCCAACACTAGCATAATATTATTTAAAAATTTCATTTTTTCATACACTGAATGAGATATATGTAAATAAGTAATTTAAATGAAACGCACCGCTAACAATTTTTCCCCATAGACATGTAATGAAATTCTTTAATGTGTCTGTTTAAATAAACTATAAAGTTTGCACACTTCATTTTCAACAGCGAAGATTCTGTTGTGAACCTCATTAACATATAAAAATTACATGTCAAATAGATAGTCATCTTTTATCCATTTTAACTAGCCATTCGCCTTACTTAACATAATTATTAATAACTATTCTCAAATTATGTCCCTTAAAAGTAACCCATAAGAGGACCTGTTGGGAACCATGACTTTTTTCTCTAATGTAAATAAAGCTTACAATTTAAAGTTATGTTAAAGAAACACTGTAAACTTTTAAAATTCTATATCGCTCCACTTTTTCAAAACAAAAATCTTTCCCATACACTTTGATGACATGTGCAAGATAAATGTATTACAAAATTTACTTTTAAAAAATAATGGTGCGAATAGAATATAAAAATAGTTGCCAGTGGCAGCCCTATAATCTGGCTCTGAACTTACCATGAATTTTAAATGGATATTTAATTATGAATGTTTTTGTAGGTTATTTCACAATCATTTTGTGCATAACTTTATTTAAATTGTTGATAGTTTAAAAGCTTATGGCTTTTCATGTCTTATAATTAATTTTTTTTTAGACTGGTGAAGCTGGCATGCCTCAGAGCATGCTACTTGAGCGACAATCAGTGATAATAGAACAACTGAAGGGAAAGTTACTTCTTAATTTAGATGAATTAGATAAATTAAGTCCCGATGAGTTGCGTTCTCAAGTAGATTCAGCTATAAGGGAGGTAAGTTTCTGTTGATTTTTGCCAAGTAATTTCATGTAATAATTTATTTCTTTAATTTTTTTGTAAAATTGCATAATTCATATTAATGTAATTCTGTACGTGCTATCCTTCTATATATAAAAAAAAGTTTTGATTTGGAAATGGACCAATGAAAATCTGCATAGATCATCTGGGTATACTCCTACTAGATCGGCATCCATATTTTTTATGACCGGGGGTCTTTCTTTGTTAATATTAAGAAAACTGTTTCATACAAAAATATGAAAATCGGTAGTATTATAGAGACATGTTTGATAAACACGCTGATGCCGACAGTTTTTAAATCGAATAATTATTTTAAGAGATATTTAATGTTAAAGATGGTCAAAATCGTTCCATCAAAAAAATGTATAGGAGAAAAACTATACATAGGAATTTAAACATTTTTAGATCATTTTATACATTGGAAGTTCCAGATGTGCAGACTGCAATTATCTTTTTAATTTGACTCATTTTTTGAAGATTTATTTCCATTTTAAATTCAAATTTTCAGCATTTCAAGAGATATTTTTTACACATTTTAGAAAAGGGCAATTATTTTAAACTGTTGCCAATTTTAAAAACAGCGCAAAGAATAATATTTCTTTCAAATAAAAAAATTATTTACACGTGGCTATTATAAACAGAAAAAAACTTTCAAATTAGAATTAAGTGATTACGTGTTAAAAATCAGGAAAATATTGAAAATTACATCATAAAAACTACAGTTACACGTGAATTTTAAAAGGGAAAGAAAATTTTTAAATACTAAATTCATTATTATGTGTTAAAAGTCACAAATGAAGGAAATTACGTCATATTTAAAAAGGCCAAATAAATGAAAGTTGGCAAAACACTTTAAATTAAAAAATATATTTGCACGAGACGTTTATTTCATAAATTGAGATAATCTTTTCAACTATTATCGTGAATTCTAAGACAGCACAAATAATATTTCCTTTCTAACAACAAAAGAATTTTCATGAGAATATTAAAAAGAGAAAGGAAACTTTGGTGAAAATTGCGTCAGATTTAAAACGATACATTTAAAAGAACTTTCTCATAGCGGTGTTAAAAATTACCGAGAGACAAAAACTCTGTGTTCATTTAACATTAGCTTACTTTCAAATTTTTAACACTTTCCAACAAAGTTGAAAAGTGTTATTGATTTCGGTTTGTCTGTTCGCGCTCTAACTCTCGTAAATATACTCGGATCGCACTGAAATTTTTTATTATTGACATTTAGCCTAGCACGAACCCTATTTCAAATGAAGTTTGTAGCATGTTTATTCATTTACAGGGACAGTCAAAAGTATTCCATTCCATTACGGCCAATGGGAAAAAATCATTTCAAATGAATTTTAAAGATGTTACACCCTTTCAAACATAATAAAAAATATATGCATTTGCGAAGTGTACTAAAATATGCAGAATATTCTGTAGCATATGCGGTGCAACGAATAGTTACTATCCATTTACAGGGCTACACAAAAGAATTCCATTACAAATGGTATAGGGAAAATTGTTTGCGGGGTGTTTTAATTATACAAATTCATACATAATAAAATTGATATACGTCGGTGAGGCTTACTTAAGTTATTTCATGTATAATACGAAGTGCATAGCATTTACAGGAACATACAAAACATTTCAGACAAGTATTTTATATCTAAAGTACTGTATATTAGCGGCGATGGCAGGGAATGCATTTTTAATTATGATATGCGCGTTTAAGTTTCACTATATTTCTGCATCTATATGGTGTGTGTAAATGTTATACTTGATATACAGGGCTACGCAAAAGAATTCGTAAGGGTTACTGAGTATGACCGTAAATTGCTGAAAGGTGGGTTTAAAATGTGTTATGCTGAACTGCATGCAGTTTTCTATGAAATGTTTGTAGAATATAGATAAAATGATATACAGGGCCACGCAAAGAATTGGATACATGGCCGCCTATAGATGATAAATTCTGGAAATGTGATTTCAGTAGTTTTAAGAGTGATTTTGTTTGAATTAAAGTTTGGTTAAATAGTGGTGTGTAATAAAGGTACCTGGTAAACAACAGGGCTGTACAAAAGTATTGAAGTATGTTTCCATCTATTAGTCTAAATTGCTGAAAGAGAAATTTCAACCTGTTATGCGTTTTCTTGATAAACTAAATTTTCTATTATATAGTATATATATATCAGCTTACAGATCAAATACACGGCTGTTCGGAAGAATTCGAATAAATATTTGGCTATGGATGGTAACTGCTGAAATCAGTTTTTTAAATATTTAGTTATCTTATTTACCTTATTTCCCTAAATAATGAAGTTTTGTTAAAGCTTTCAGGGGGTGTTGGAAAGTGTTTCATAATCTGTGCCGTACGCATGGTTTTTCTTTCTTGTTTTAAATCAAAGACGAAAACGGCCATTGTATCTCTTAGCAGCGGCTGATTTCGTCTTAAAAATCTCCAATCAAAGGAAAATGAATGAAAACCCGTTTACATGGAGACCGTCACTGTTTTTTAAAATTATAATTCAAACTTTTTAAGGCCGATGAAATTAGCATGCTTTTAGAATCTGGGGTGTCTGAACAGGGGTTGGCAAGCGTAGCTCGTAGGGGGCAGAGCCCCCTAGTTTTTTAAAAAATCACATTTATAGCTAAACTTTTATTAAAACTATATTATATTAGGTACTTACATATTATCCGGGCCAGGTCAGATACAACTGTGCCAAGCGTGGCACCAATTAACTAATTACAGTAAACCTTACTTTTCCCGTCAACTTTTTAATGTATATATGTAATAATAGATATCATATAATAATATGTAATGTAGTTTATTTCTTATAGTGTATAGTTGATTTTTTTATTATTGTTTATGGGTTGTTTTTTCTTATTTATTAATTTATTAGATGTTATTTACCATTTTTAATAATGTTATGTATTAAATAATGTTAAATTGCTGTCTTGAACATGATTGGCAATGGTAACAAGATTGGCAATTGGCAACCATTTTTGATGATCTATCTCCTGGCCCAGATAATACATAAGTACCTTATATTATTGCACTTTATTAAATTTTTATCTATATGATACAAATTGATCTTTAAAAAATATCTTTTAAATTTTGCATCCTTCAAAAAAAGATGAAGACTTGAATTTGCAATTGTTCTTGAAAAGCTCATTGAATGGATTTCTTTGGTAATCATTAGAAATTATTAGAAGGTTTTAGGTCATTCAAATCATTGTTTATGCACATTGGGTAAAAATTCCATAAACTTTTTGATTTATCCTGGTTGTGTAAAATTGACATGACATCGCAGTTTTTACAGGTTGCTAATGTGGCATGAAAACTGCCATGCGTAACCTCTAACGAACTTGAATGGGAACATAAAGATAAATTTCAAAACAAAGCATGGTCTAAAAGGCATAATTTTGAGAGCTGTGTTGGAGGCTAGAAGGCCGTTCCGGAGTTGGAAGCACAAGGGTAGAGCATCCAAATAAATTTGGCTGCCCTACACTTTGATGTCACTTCAACGACTGTTGTAGGTAAAAATCAAAGAATGTAAAGGCTGTAGGGTACCAACAAGCACAGAAAATCAAAGCATAAGGTAACCAGAGGCCCAACTAACACTAAACTGAGTACCATAAAAACAAAGGGGAACACATAGCTCACTTATTTTGAATAGCAGTTACCTAGTACTTGTCCCCCGCCGAAGTTTTCCAAGGTGTGTTCAGATGGTTTAGCCTTGAAAAAGACTCTTTGCTACACCATAACTGGCCCACAACGACAGATAAGCAAGTACTTCAGCTTCTACCAGGATCTAAAAATGGGGAGGGTGTGTAAAATTGATATTGAGCTGTAGAGATTGCTTTTGATTTTCATTTATCCAGTGTCATAGGTCTTTGTTGATTTTATCATATCCTGCATACAAATGTGTCTTGTTCAAACCTACTATAATATCTTGCTTTATATATTGCAAATTTTCTAAATAAAAAATCAAAATATTTAAGTTATAGGTTTTAGGCCATCATGGATTATCTGAAAAAATAATTTTGAAGTAAAAAAAAAAAAAAAAAGTTAAATGTCCTTCCTGCTAAGGTTAAAAATCTTTTTTGTGCTGATTATCATTGCATACTGTATGCATAAACTTGTTTCATAAAAAAGTACATTCGTTGTTACTTGCAAAGATGTTCTAAAGTGCATGAAGATTAATTAGGTATGTTAGAAGATGTGTTTTTGCTTAGAAATAAAATAACAAGACATAATATTATTTGTTAATTATACAATGCTGCAGATTATCTGTGGGGCTTTTCTTTCTTTCTTTCTTTTCATCAAGAAAATAATTTTTCATTATTTATATCTAAAAATAACTTTCATCTTAGAAAAAAAAAGTTAGTGTTGGCAAATAAAGTACATCTATATTTTGAAAGAACACCTTGGATAATAGTTGCAGTATCAAATTTCTTTGAGTTTTTCTTGAAAAAATCATTTTTATAATAATTAATTATTTTTAAAAATTGTATTGATATAAGACATTTTGTTTTTTGTGCAATCACCTATTAAATTTAATATTTAAATCCAAATATAGGCTTACATTAAATTTTGTTGTGTTTTCAGAACAAGTTTTTAATAAATTATCTATATTATTTATATGATTGCTTTTAATGAAGATGCTTGCATGTATTATGAGCAATATTATTTATTTACATTATAATCTGTCATTTTTTCTTATAAATTTTTTAAATGATGCATTTTTACTTCAGCTAAGTACAGTTGAAGAGTTTAAAATTATTATAGGACCATTTTCTATTGTAAAGCATCTATTTAGTTAGAATTTGGGCCCCTTAAGGGGACTCTTCACTCTCTTGAAGAAACCCGCTCCGTAATGTTAAACCAATGGGGAGTTGTTTTCGAATTTCTTGTTTAAATTTGAATATATTCGAAACCAATTTTGAAAGTGAAAGTACCTTTTAAAAAAAAATCTGCAACCAAAATCGAAAAAGTAAAAAAGAGTCATATTAAAGATTGAGCTCAGCTGCCCTATGAAAAAAAAAAAAAAAAAAAAAAAAAAAAAAAAAAAAAAAAAAAAATCGTTTAAAAATATTCAAATTTAAAAGAGAAATTCAAAAACAACCTCCCCATTGGTTTAACATTACGGAGTGAGTGTTTTCAAGTGAGTGAAGAGTCTCCTTAAAACGATCTTTCACAAAATATTTCGCCTGAAAAAAAGATTCTTTACAAACTAAAGGTCTTTTACAAAAAATTTTCACCTCAAAAATGAACTCTTCACAAATTTAATCACCTTAAAATAATATTCGATTCGACAAAAAACATCTTTAACACCAAAGGACCTAACCTTGAGGCATACATAACTTATCATTGGGTGTTATACTAGAGAGAAGTATGCACCCACAGAACATATAGTGCTGTATTCGAGGCTGCAGAGTCAAAGTCAGGCCCATTTTTGAGCGAAAGAGTCGGATCTGTTAAAATCCCCGGAGTCAGAGTGTCAGAGTCGTCCATTTATCCCACCAACTCTGCAGCCCTAGCTGTATTGTATTTGGATGAAATAGCACTTTAAGTCTGATTTTTTTTTTTTTTTTTTTTTTTTTTTTTTGATTTTTCAACTGAAAAACTATTGACTGATTAAACAATATTGATTCATTTTAATGTATATTAATTTTTATGATAAGTACTTGATAATATTCAATGAACGTTTATGCCTTTCTGCAAAAGGTTTCAGCTGAGGTTTTGGAAGTAGAAACAAAATGAGTAAGCATCCTCCTAGGATTCTTTGGGCTGACTTACAGATAATTTCTCCTGTCATTTCCAGAGATTGTAGATTTTTTATGTCCAACCAAATGTTCCATTTTTTAAACTGTTAAATATAAAGTACAAATTTTGATGGATTCAAATTTTTCAGAAAATTTCACCTCAAGTGCTTACAGGCATGTAGATGAAATATGTAAAATAATGAGATAAAAAAATTAATTTTGTAAAATAAAATGAATGGAAAAAGTTCTTTTTAGATTCTTCTTAAATTACATTCACAATATAATTTCTATCCATCTGCATCAGTGCCGAAACTAGGCTTTTTTGCACCCGGGGCAAACATGGATTTTGGCGTCCCCCTCCCCCCCTCTTCCACAAAGTATATTTACAAAGAGAATTTTACTAATTTTCTAATAGTCAACTTATTTTAAAATTTAAAATTTGTAATCATAAAATATGTAATAACTGAACTACGTAATTTACAATGTTGGATCCAAGGGGAGGTCACGAGGGTCATTACCCCTTCTGAACACCAACAAAAGTAGTCTAAAGATCATTTTTAAAATGAAATATACAGTAGAGTCCCGATTATCCGAGTCTCACTTAACTGAGTTTCTGCTTTAACCGAGTTATTTTCTTCTGATGGACTGAGAATTATGGCCATTTTTTTCCCACCATTCTGACCAGAAAATCAGAGTTCTAACTTTTATGGCTGCTCTTTCATCTTCACCTAACACTTCATTTATAATGACTGTTTCATAATGATGAAAGCCATCAGTCCATCAGAAGAAAATGATCCATTCCAAAGATGTAATCCTTCGTTTGGCGCCCGGGGCACATGACCCCTCTGCCCCCCCCCCACCCCCTTTAGTTTCGGCCCTGATCTGCGTTCATAAGTTAAAAGTGTTATTCTTATTTTTATTCCAAAAATCAGATCAGCAGTTAAGATAATTTGTCTATCAAACCATGGTATAAATTTAATTTTTCAATGATATTTAAGACTCAAAAAGAAAAAAAAAATCATCAGTCATCCATAATGTCATGTTTTAGGTTTATAGATAAATGTAAATTGATTTGCTAAGTTAGATTATAACTTAATTTTGGCTTAAATCAGTTACTTGGAAATGAAATTGCAAAATCTCAGAATTCAAAAAATGGATTAAAACATTTTTTTTCAATGTAGCCCAAAATGTGAATTTGATTGTAATTGTTTAAGAACAGTATTTTCATAGAAAGACAAACAATCTTTCAGAAAATGGTTCAAAATTGGCATTTTAATCTGATTTTCAGGAAACGACAAATAGGAGAAGGTCATTGTTGGTAAATAACCGATAAACTTAGCTCACTTCTTTGGCAATAAAAAAGTAGAATCTACAAATTTCATGCATTTATGCATAAATAAAACTTTGTGAATGTGTTAGAAAGAATTGCTAAATTTGTGAAAGAAAGCAGACATAGGTGCTGGCAGAAAGAAATCTAGGGAGGATCAAGAAAGATTTTGGAACTGATGTGCTTGTATTCTGCTTTTTTTTAAATGCAGAATATAAACATAAAATAAGCTAAACTAAGAATTTTTTGTTAGAACTTTCCATGCAAGACAATTTTTAAACATAACCAAACTAAGCAGTACAAAAATTTAACGATTAAGAAATATTCAATATTCAAAAGTAAGTTCCTACCAACATTTAACGAAATAGAGAATTGGTGGTAGGGTGGGGTCAGGTAAGAAATTTTTTAATGTTTCTTTTTTTTTTAACGATCATAAATAAAAAAATTTTGTTAATTTTCATAATCCAGGGAAGGGCAGTCCCCTCACCTCCCCCCACCCCCATGCTCGTACCTATGAGGGTTTTTTCTTTTTGGAATATATGAATTCTAAATTCATAAGTTTAAAAACAAAATTTAAAAAAAAAACATTTTTTAAAAGTATTCAATGTTTATCTTAAAGATTACACCTAATTTCATGATTGCAATTCATGTGGTTCCAGAAAAATTTCATTACAACATGTTAATTTGGCGTGAGCTCAGATTATGGGAAATTCACCATTTGATTTATGCTTTGTTCTCAATGCGAACTATCAAATTTATTTAAAAAATATATAATTTTTGCTGTGTTTCTTTTTTAAGGTATGGCAACAGAAAAGAAAATAAAAAGCATTATTTAAACTATTTATTCAAGATTTCTAAATTATTTTCTTATGCATAACCATAATTTAATTAATATTAAACTATAAATTTATAAAAATATGTAAAAATTTATTACACCCTTTAGTTTTTAAAATAATATTTCATTGTTGCATTCATACCCACTTGGCATATTTTAGCGAGCATGGTTTGGTGCCTAATTAACTCCATTGTTTTTGTAACTCATATACAGTCGTAACTGTAAAGAATATTCGGTGATTTATCACCTGCATCCGATTAACCAAGAAATGCCTTTTAAAAAAGTATAAAAGTTTCTACCTACATTTTACGAGAGAGATAAATGAAACAGTTCATTTATTTTTTTTTTCGTCACAAGCACCCCCCCCCCCCCCCCCTTCTTCCTCCTTGAAACCCAATTTAAGGTAAATTAGTTACACATAGACATAAAGAAGAAAAAAAGTGGATTTAACTTTTTTGTGGTGGTTGAAAAATCTCACATTTCTTTTATTTCTTGATCGGCATTCCTTGAGCTTTAAAAATAATTCTCAACACCTTAAATAAAATTCTGTATGATCGCAAATTAATAATCTTTTCAACTCTTAAAATTCCATCATCACTCTACTTTAAATTGACAGAATCACCATAAATCTGCAAAATACAGTCAATCCCTGATTTAATGAATCGTTCGGGACCAGTAACTTTGTTTGTTAAATCGAGATTATTCGCTAAATCGGGATAATAAAAGGAATACTTTTATATAACAGAGCAAGTTAAATAATGGCAATAAATAAGAAAAACAATGGTCACTTACCTTAATAATGATATTAAACATTTGTTTGCTTTAAGAAAATACTCTGTATAAAAATTGATTCTTTTTTTTATATACTACTATAATTCGAAAAACATTGCAATTCAGAAAAAATCTCATTTATTCAAATTTTATCGATAAATTATAAGCCATCTTTTATAGATGTTTCTTTCCTTTGTTTCGATTTTGTATTCCAAACTTCTTTATCGATTTTTTTCTGAAGCTGCGAATACTTCATTTCTATTTCACCTTCTTCATCCGATCCACTACTAACTGCTATTAATGATCTCAGTGTAACATGCATTTTCGCATGTAGATATTTCTGCATCACAAGATATGTATTTAGAAAATTAGCAATCAGGGACATTAAAAATTTATAATATTAGAAAATTTCTTCAATTTTTCCTTTTTTTGACAACAAAAATTATTCGTTAAATCAAAGTATTTTTGCTCCATTTTTGTCGAGACTATGAAAATATTCGCTAAATCGAGAAATTCATTAAATTGCAATTTGTTAAATCGGGGCTCGACTGTATTAAATTACATCAAATATTATCACCATGAGGGATAGGGGGATTCAGGTAAGAAAAAATTTCATAATTTTATATACAATCAGAAATAAAGAAAAATTAGTTAATCCATTTACTAAATCCGAGGAGGGGCAATGGCCTTCCCCTTCCTCCAACCTCTTTGCTGGTGCTTAAGAAGGTATTTATTTTTGAAATATCTGAATTCTAAATTTATTTTGGCTGCTTGTGATTTTTATTATGTGGGTTTTACATGTTACGTATTTACGAAAAACTAATTTTAAGAACATGTGAAAGAAAGAAACCATTCCTTTTATGATTAATAAAGATTCAAATTCTCTCTCTTTTGAAGATCCTTTCTGTATACTGAAATACTACCAGTTTTTTTGTTTTTGTTTTCAGGTAATAAAAATCTTTATAGTATGTTATATTAACAATGTGTAATGTATTTTTTTTCTTTTTTCTGCCTTATTTGTAAAACAATAATGGTTTTAGATATATGAAATAAAGTTGCATTAATAGTTCTCAAAAGAAACCTAATAAAAAATAATTTGTTTTTGGTGGCTTTATTTTCAATGGTATCAGTTCTAAATATTCTTTTAATCTTCATGCTGAAAAGATTTTAAAATATATCTTGATGTAATACAATTAGATTTTCAAAGGTTTAAAAAGAACACAGAAACTCACATATATATATCTATATATATATTAATTTGCTACTTGTTCATGGTTTAAAGTGGTCTTTGAAATTCTATATATTGGTATGTCTCCGAATTTAATTGTTTCTTTAAATTAAAATTGTTTATTATTAAGGATCTTGTTATGATTCAATTTTTTATATTATTAAATTTACTTGTCATGGGATTTTTAAGCCTTTTTTAGTGGTGTGTGATCAATTGGGTGCATCAAGAATCTATTTTTAGCTTATGCTGGATTCTTGTACAGAAATCGACTAGTATGCTTTTGCTTATATTGGCGTTTTATGTACCCCTGATGAAGTGAAATGCTATATAAGCTTCCGGCTCCATCCTTCCTCCCACTTGATCTATTCTCTGTTTACAGTATGTCTTTTAAGTGTTCAGCAATTTTTGGCTGGTTTCTTGTTTCATAAATCTTTAATAACTTTTTTTTTTTCTTAAAAATATTTTGGTGGTTTTTCATATGTAAATATGGATTAATCGTATGCAATGTGCTGGCTATTGGTGGATTTTGCTTAATTAATATTACATGTAATGGGTTCCATCTGTATTTTGTATAATGTTACAGTTATAATTTGCTGCTAAATTTATTAAATTAATTATTGTAATAGGAATAGATGGTGATTTGTAATTATATTATGGCTATATATATATATATATATATATATAAAACCATTAATTGAACATTACCGACCATCATCAAAAACCACAATATTGTGAATGAAATGACATATATATATTTGATATCTTATATATATTTTAAAAGATATACATTAGCTAAATGTTTTTAGCAATCTTCTAAATATTATACGCTTAGATCTTTGCTGCAATAGCACATAATCTTTGTGTATTATCTATATGATTTCTCCTCTGTAGTTATCGGATACCTCTATAAGGAAATTCCATTAATTTTTTCATTCTTATCATCCCAACGATTCATATAATGATTTTTTCCAATCTAGTTATGTATGTTATATGTATTTTCTATTCATAGCAGCTTGTTTATTATGTTTTTGGTATCCATTCAGTGTGTTTGGGGACACTGTATTGTTGTAAATTCATTCATACTATCACAATTATTGATGGTGGTCAGTAATGTTTAATTAATGGTTATATATATATGTATATATATTTTACATAGTGGGTGTTTTTAGCTTTGTAATATTGTGTCTATAAAAATATAAAATATATAATGCTATAATCAAGTTACATTGTGAAAGGGAAAAAAATTAATAATATCTATTCGTGAAAATTATTAAAAAAAAAAAAAGCCAGATCTGGGGCCCCAAGGATTTACTTCATGTGATTACATGCTTAATGATAACAGGAAAAAGGAGTAATACATGCCCAAATTAAATCTGACGAGTAATTTCTATATGCCAAAATCATTGCTATATCTGATATAGGAGTCCTACTAATGCCAAAGTAAGCAAAAAAGGCTGCCTAGCCTTTGCCTCTATTGACAAGTAAGGAACTTTTACTAAAACAGACCCTTTGAGAAAAATCTGGATTAACACTTGATTCTCTTTCAACTAAGTTTTTCAAGTCCTTCAAGGTGAAGAAGAAAAAAAATCTTTATAATGTAATTTTATTTGAAAGTTGCTTTTAAATTAAGTAATGTTTTTGAAAAATATCTGAAATTGTCAAACTCGTGTTTTTGTTTTCTCAATGGTCTGATTGGCAATTGTTTTGCTTAATTCAGAATTTCTGTTGAACACAAATCTATTAGACATAATAGAAACTAACTTCTAAGCTTGTACATTTTTAATATAAAGTTACTACTGATATGTGAGATGAAATCTCACAGTGTTTAAATCATGTTACTTTTTTTATTTCTTTTGACCTTATACATCGATGTTCCTTAAACTTAAATCCAAATTTATTTTTGCGCGGGCGATTTCGTTTCGACCGCACATCGTCAAGTTCTCTTATGCTCCGCAGCGCCTGGCATGGGGTGCTTCTCCTTTGAGATCTGTACGATTGTGATGATGTCATCGAAGCAAGCCTCTCACGGCATATGCATTGAATGGATGTCGATCTTTCGGAGGTGTGTCTAATCACCGAGCGTGGAACAAATAAAAATAAAGCTTTTTAAATGTTTTCTTTCGGATTTGTTTCTTAAGACATTATCTAATATTTTAAATTCTCTAATAGATTTGAATCTTTTCGTTCTCTAACTTTTGAAGTCCCCGTATTCTTACTATAAATTAAAAATTTCGTTAATTTTAAATCAGAATCTGTTATGACTTAGTTTTTGTTTTATAAAGGCCTCAAGCTTCGGCTCCAGTCTGTCTGCCGATGTATGTGGAATCCGGTGAAAAGCTTTCGAAAACGATGTCTATGATTTTAATAACTCCTGTTAAATTTATTTTCCTGTTGGTTTAAAAAGGCTTTAATTGAGATTTTTATCTATAGAAAATTCACCTAGTGCTGCATCTTACATTTTAAAGATTTTCTTAAAGAGGAATAAATTATTTTATCGGCAACATATTTATTTTGAAAATCTGTGACCAAGGGGTGAAGGCCTCTTACTTCTCTTCAATAAGATGAATAAAAAGTTTGATTTGTGCTTACAAGTCTCCTCATCATTTCCTTACAGATATACAAGTAAGAAGTTTCCTTTTTTATTTTTTTACAATTGCTGGCCTCAAAGAACGGAGGGTTTTATTGCAATACTACACAATGCATGTTAATAAAAAGAACTTCCAATTTAATTTTAACTTCAAATTAACGGCCCATTATATTCGATTATAATATTACAAAATATTTCCTTCACATGATAAATTTATAATTTAATAAATAATCGTCAGTGAAATAATTTTGAAATTACTAATCTAAATCATTTGTGAATCTTTTTGGATTTATTTCTATTGAACTTTGAAAATGAGATTACTTTCTTTGAAATATATTTTAAATGTCACATTTATAGAATTTGCAGCATTTACAGCATTTTAATGTTTGTGTATTTTATTTAAAATATCATTGGGCTCTTTTAGTGCAGTAAAGAAAGTGTTTTCTTTCTTTCAAACTTTTTTAACCATACTAATTAATATTAATACTGATCAATAAGAACCTTACTAATACATATAACTACTAACTTTCATCTTTCCTAACCTTTTGCATGAAGCTTGTGAATCCAGCAAAAATGAAAGAACAACTTGTAGGTCAGTTAAAGACTCAGATATCTGATCTGGAAAGATTTATTGAATTTCTTCAAGGTATTCTCTTTTCTGCTATCTCACTTTTTATTTTGCATGTGTCTATTTACAATAAAGGTTTCTTTTCTTTAAATGTAGGAATTAAAAAAAAAAAAAAGCAAGATGTTTATCTAAAAAAAAAAAATTCTTATATATTGTGGAATCCTTTTAATTCAGGATCCAGATATTATGAAAATCCACTCTTAAAGATATTATTATATTGTTTATATGGACAATAATAAAATATTTCCCTCAATTTGAATATATCGTCCAAAATTTTACTTCGTTTGAAAACAAAATTCTTACATCATGGAAATTTCTGCCTTTCCTTGTTCGATGTGTTAAAAAATGTGCCATCTCAACACATATTTCAGTACATTCTACTGTAAGTGAAAATGATACTGAAGAAGAAACAGTAGTGTTACCACTTGACAAATGCAATAATTTCAATAGAATGCTTGAGGAATTTCATCTTCACCAAAGAAAATTTGATGAATGAATTTAATTATTTACTAAAAATAAAAAAATAGCTCTTAGTTTTCAAAAAGAAAAGAAAAGCAGTTAATTTTTTTGTGTTTTCCGAAGTTTTCAATGGTATTTTTTTTCTTTTAATTTGTTAATGTTCATATTGTATGTCTTGCATATATTTATGAATGCTGAACTTAAAAATAAAAAAATAAATGAAACTTGGAAATTGGGATGAACCATGTACCTATTTGATTGTTGATATCACACTTTATCATGCAATCCTTTTTAAGGGTGCAAAAATTATCTTTATAAAGACGATATGGCAATTTTCTCCTTAAATATTTAAATAAAAATTAATATAAATTATATTACATTATATCTAAGATTTATGCTGTATTACATTATATCTAATCATACATTTCAGATATTAGTTTCAACAATTAGGGCTAATTATACTTTATCATATTTAAAATTTACATGTTAATAATATTTTTATTAAAGATAGAGGCTACTTGTCAGACTTTTATTTCAATATACTAATTTTTTTCCACTTACTTTTGATTAACATGTTCTCTTGTGTATTTAAGTGGCAGTTTTATACACATGAACTCATTAAAAAAACTATAAATGTCATTATGGTGTTTTACAAATGTCTTGCAGATGTCAGATAAATTATGTAATTTGTTGACATAATTGTTCATAATGAATAAATTTTGTGAAAACTGGTTAATCAAACATAAAACAAATATAATTTGTAATATGAAGTCTAAGTACACTTATGAAAAAGAATAAGTTCTTTGTGTAATTTTATAAAAAAAATTAAATATCCCCCCCCCCCCCTTTGTTCACATTTGTCTTTTCACTTTCAATATCTTAGCAAATGTCCTAATAATTATAGTTAAATTATAATAAGAAATTTTTATTTTATTTTGTCTTTTTTTTTTTTTTCCTGTCTGTGGTTTAGACAGAAAGGTATCAAATTATAGAATTTCATTGTTTTATAACATTTGATATAATTATTTTGCTTTGAATAATTGTGTTAAAAATATTTTTATTTACTGCTGTTGAAATTTTACCTCTGGAAGTAATAAAATAAACTATTGTAGGTGAAGGTGTATCTAATAGTACAGCTCACTGCACTTGCAACTGTCCTGTTCATAGAAAAGTAAGTGAGATACTGAAATAGGTTATTTAACTGAATATTATGTTAAGTAAATGTCTTAATAATTGTGGTTAAATTATAATAAAAATATTTTATTTTCTTTTTCTATGTACATAGACAGAAAGCTATATAGAATCATTTTTTATTAATTTTCTGTGTGTGTTTATTTTCAATATTAAATGTACATCATAAAAAAACATCGTTACATAATCAGGGCTACCACAGGCAACTAAAAGAAGACTATTTGCAATTATGGATACTTTTTTTTTTTACTCCCTTGAAATATCTTTCAAAAGTATTTGAAAATCAACCTGTTAGTAACACGATTTTTGCCAATGATGTTTAAGTTTTTATCTTAAGCAAGTATTTCAGTGCTGAAACTAGGGGGGGGGGGAGCAGAAGAGGCATGTGCCCCGGGCGCCAGAACGAAGGGGCAGCAAATGAAGATTTTGAGTGTTGAATTTCCTTACATCTTGTTTAACACGGTATTGTTAAAATCATCCTGTCTGGGGTACGTCAAAGCATAGAAGAATCTAAGGATGATATGGCATAAAGATCCTGTATAAAGCAAATTTTTTTTCAATTCTTTTCGATTCCGTTTGCAAAATTTTTGACAAAGCAGATTATGTAGTTCAGTATTATGTGTTTTATGATTACAGATTTTAAATTTTAAAATAAGTCGGCTATTAGAAAATTAGTAAAATTCTCTTTGTAAATAGACTTTGCAGACCCCTGGTGCAAAAATTGCTAGTTTCGGCCCTGAAGTATTTGCTAGAAAACTATGCTTTCTCTACTGCTACATTCAGTCATAGTTAAAGTTTTACTCTGAAGATGTTTTAATTATTTCCTATTTGTAATATCATTCCTCAATAATTTGTTCTGAAACTTGCTTTTGGTGGTACAGTTAAATTTTATATTAAAAATGTAGGGATAGCTATTTTATATTTCTATTAGTTATTTTTGGTGTTTAAGTTACTATTTTAAGCAACTATTTTAATGATTTTATTTTAGACTGCTATAACTATTATTTTTGTTGTACTTTTCTTATGGCAACCTTGTATAATGATGGTATTATATGCTATTATTCTAGTGTTAGTGTATCTTATTAATATTTAACCTGTTGGTTCAATAACTGTTAGGTTTTTATTGCATGTGATACCTGCTTTTAGGTTTTGCACTATACGGTTATCAATTTAAAAGAAAAATCACAAGTAAAATTTACATAAGACTTATTTTCTAAAAAAAAATTAATATCTATTTCAAGTCAAGCAATATATTTTCATTATAATTTTTTAATTATTCCATGAGACAAAATATCTTGTATTCTATTAAAGAATCAACATTGTTACGTGAAAAAAATCAGTAAAATGTAATTATTCTCATTATGGATTATTCTCATGTTTTCCTAATACCATCAGTGGCGTACTGCAGGTTTTACCTTGAAGATGCTGGATATATTTGTGAAAAAATGTTTCCTTTTCACTATAAATTAGTATAAGATTGTATACAACAAGAACCATTCCAGATTATTTTACATTTAATATTTTTACATTATTTTCTTTATGATTATATATTTTGTTCTATGGAAAATTATTACAAATTCTAGGCAATTAGATTTAAAAGAGGGCATTTAGATGAATTAATAATGTAATTAAATTAGTAAGGTCTTTCTGTAAAATTATGGCCTAATTCCAAGTTATTGAATTTTGTTAATTTATGATGATTGGTTCTGGAGAATGGCTTAAGGGATAAATTTCTTTAGACAGTTTTTTTTTTTTCTTTTCTTTCTTTCCTTTTCCATTACACAAAATTATTTTTGCTAGCAGAAGCATTGTGACCTTTTTGAGATTAAGTTCCTTGTTCTTCCAGGGAATCGTGGGAAAAGCCTCTGTACTTTTTAAATCTTTAAATTTCTTATTTTGCAACATGGTTCCTCAATTCGTAATCATATGAAAGCATTAGGAACTTGTCATATATGCAAATATGTCTAAATATTAATAAAATATCTTAAATTAATTATTGCACAGAAAAATGAATCACTTATTGAATAATTTTCTGTGATTTAATAATATCCTTATTAGTATCATTCATGGAATATTTTTGTTCTTTTACATGAGTTTAATCTTATATTTTAGCTAATATTATTTATTTTATACATGTAATTGTGTAAGTAAGTATGTTCATATTATAAAGGTTTATATTTAAAGTCTTTCATCTTCACTTATTGAATTTGAATCATTATTAAATATCAACTTGAAATTATAATAGATATTTTTTTTTTATTTTTTTTTATAGAACAAGCATTTACCTTCTGATTCAGATTCTCAGAGTGACAGTTATTCTTCTAAAAATTCCATGAAAAATCAAGTATGCAATTTTACTATTAAAGCACTTTCTTTGTTTGATCACATATGAATTATTATTTTAAAATTTTTATTATTTCAAAGCTCAGTATAAAGTGTATGTGATGATGATTTATTTACCAATTACAGTAATTGTGTTAAAATTAATCTAGCATAAAGTGTATGTCCCTCCATTTTTTTTTTTCTTTATTTCTCATTAGCTGTAAAATTTGCTTTTTGAAACCACTCTAATTTATCTAAATGCAAAGGTTGGAAAATCTGCTCCAAACTGCTATAATTTTTATTTCCTGCTACATACTACCACAAAAATTGCAAATTCTGCTCCAATCTGCTGTAAAAGTTAAAATTTCATAATCTAAAAAACCAAAGAAAAAAAAAAGAGAACCTCCGTATGAAATTTGTATGCATTTGAAGGAATGTCAACACCACAAGTTTTTATAATACTTGTAGGTAAAATGTTCAGCATCATTAAAGCCAATAACATTTATCACTACTGAAAAATGAGTTCTGCTACAGATTCAGTGTCTAAATTTGAGCTTTTACAAGATTTAATATACCGGGTGTCCCAAAAATGACTGATGGATTTTAAAATTCAATAACTTGCAAACGGTGACAGATATTAAAAAAATTCTTGCAGGAGTGGTATGTATGATGTCAGGAGTTTTTTTACTGTAATTCTGGATTTTAGTTTGAATTTCAAACAATAGATGGTGCTGACAGCAATAGGTGCTCATTCCAGACCCGATTTTTGGTACTTTGGGATCTATTCAATACATTTTAATCTCCTTTTTTCGCATGGAAGAAGAGAGCAGCTGAAAAATCGAACCTGGATTTAGCGGTTTATGCTTGCAGTACCATCTATCGATTCTATTTGTAACTAAAACTGAGAATCGCAGCATAAAAACTCCTGACATCTTACATAACACTCCTGCAAGAATTTTTTTAATATCTGTCTCCATTTGCAAGTTATTGAATTTTAAAATCCATCAGTCATTTTTGGGGCACCCAGTATATGTAATGTGAATCCAAAGAGGATGATTGCTCAAAAACAAAGCTGTTGTACCATCTATGAAAAATAAGCATTACCGCAAAATATTTTTAACAATTGATGGAACGCTTTAGCTTTTTAACTGACACTACTTTTTTTTTTTTTTTAATTTAGTAAAAATAATTACAATTTTGTATAATTGACATTTCCGATTGTTATGTTTGATAGCTATGAAATCAGAATTGTGTCAGCAGTATATATTCAATAATAACATTTAAAAGTTCACAGGCAGTAATTATTCAATATATTTGTTTTCGATAAGTACTCTTTACAATTATACAAAAGAACATTTTTTTTATATGGCTTAAGTGAATTTTTTTTCTGACCCTTAATAACAGTTATACACAATATGTGCCATATAAGTCAGAATAAATTTATGTCTGTACTATTACCTAAAGTGATCTTCAGATTGTCGGATGACAGCAGATTTATAATGACTGATGCGGGTCACTCGAAACTTGACCCCAGCAGACCTTCCATCACGTAAGTGTAGGGACAAGACGAGTGACAAAATAAATCTACAAGCCTTTCTACAGAATATCCTATAAAATCCGATATGTGTGTCTTAGATCTCCATCTAATCTCCAATGAGAATGTTCTAATAAAATAGGTGTTGAATTTTCATACAAATTTTTGGAATTTCGTTTGACACAAATAATTATTATGTGGTGCATAGGTAATTTCTATCACTGTATAATGTTTTTCTTGTATGTATTCTTCCTCTAAAAGAAAGTTAGTTTTATTTATTCACTGTATCTGTGAAATTTTAGATTTTTTTCGATGTAGATTAATTTTTTACTGGTTCTCTGGAGCAGTTTGAGATGTTTTCTTCAAGGTTGTAAAAGTTTGGAATTTCTTTAAATGATATTAATATTGAAGAGAGACAAAGTTGCTCATATCCCTTTGTTTAGCAGTTCTCTACATAATAATGAGAATCTTGGTGATTCTTAAGGACTAATCAATAGACTGTGTCATAGGATTATGTCAATCGCCATCAAATGTTCCAGTCCAGGAAAGATTTTATTCAAAGAGCAGAGTCTATATGGTCGACTGTATTATTTCGTATTTAATTTTCCTAAAAAATGAATTCATTATCTACTTAGAAAAGAAATATGTTAATAAGAATTGAAGTCAAAAGTAAAATGAGAAATTTAAGTATTTGTAATATTGATTAAAGTAATTTATTAATCTAATGATAAAATCTTTAATGCAAACTTAGTAATGCATGCTATTAAGAAATTGTTTAAAATGTTGTGGGTAACATATCATCATTGTAATGTTTTTGCCACGTTAAATTTAATTTTTCTTTTTTTTGTGTGTGTAACCTAAACATATATGTAAATAAATTTTCTTTAATATTTTACTTAATTTGTATTTATTTGATTTTAACATTAAGCGTGTAATTCTTTAGGTTTAAGGATAATTGTGATCGAAACTATACATTTTATGCCCTTTTTTACTTTTATTTATGTTTAAATTTACTTCTTTGGATAATCTTAGACAATCATACTCCCTCAGATGGGTTTAGAACAAGCTCTTTTATTTTGTTTATTTAGGTAATCTATTAATTAGATTTGTTATTAATAGGTTATAACTTCAGTTCCTTAGAGTGATGGTGCGATTCTATATGACTCGGAATAATTTTAATTCTTCTCTTTATCTCCTATACCTATAAATGGAAGTGTAATGAGTTCCCTGTGTTGAAATACTAATTATTTTATCATGTTTATAAGGGAGTATGTAGCTTTCCAGCAGCAATAAACAGTCATTGGATAACCTTAAACTTAAAATGTTGTCTAAACTTAATAAAGCATTATTGTTGTTAGATATGGTAATACAGAATGTAAGCATGAGTTTAGTTTTAGTAAGCAGCAACTGGGAAAATTTTCCTTTTTAAAGGGATTCTTCCACATTCCTCACTGATCACAAAATCTCTCATTAAACTATGGAGAAAAACACAGGATTCATCAAAGGATTACTCATTATCTAAGGAATTTTTCAAAGTTTGGTTTTCATCATCAGAAAATTGATATCTCTTATAAAAGAGCTATATTAAAAAAATTATTTTCGTAAATTTTAAGTATCTTTAATAAAACAATTTTCCTTAAGTAAAAATTTAAAATTTATTGCCTTTCAAAAGATATTTAAAATATAGAAGTAGACTTTTTGAAACTGTTGTTAGTTGGTATGGGATATTGACTTTTTGATTGTGGAAACCAAATTCTGAAAAATGCATTAAGTAATGAGAAATTGTATTGCAATTCAAAAGTTATCTTTAAAAAGTGACTTTTTTTCAGCCTGTTAACATTTAAAAAAAAAAAAAAAAAAAAAAAAAAAAAGTTATTATTTATTTTTTTTTTTTTTTTAATGTATAATTTTAAATATACTTTATTCGTTCATTCGTATTTTATTCATAAAAGACTTTTAAAGAAAAATTGCTAAAGCCAGCTATAACATCAGTTCGTCCTGCTAAAAAATTGTGGAATACTGCTAGAAATTACAACTTATTCCACTACAAAACTGTTGAATTCTGCTACAGAACTACAATTTACCCTGCTACAAACACAGATTTCTGATTTTCTACCTTTGTAAATCTTAAAATATCTGGTTCTCAAAATTTATTTTTGAATTAAAGCTAGCTTTAAGAATATATTTAAATCTGTGGTAGTCAAATTTATTTTCATTTCTGACACTCAATTTTAGAGTTTTCAAATGTATGTTTTCAAAGTCACTTCATTTCTTAGAAAAATTGCAATCACAGAACCTTGCAAATAATACTATAGAAAGCTATTCTTATGTATAAGTCTAGATTTTACTCTGTTTAATCTTATTCAAAAGCAACAATGTAACTATGCATAAAACACTCTCAGATCCATGAATTAAATTTATCTGAATTAAATTTAGCGTTTTAAAAGGGAAAAAGAAAAAAAAAAAAAAAGATAAATACCAGCAATTCTGATGCTATTTTTTTAGGATGAAAAGACTAAGATATTTATAGATTTTGAATAAAGAGTGTTACTTTGCTGAAAATAACCAAACTCTGTGAATAAAGTAACCACAAAACTTAAGTATATCTAAAAGTTGCTTATTTATAAGTAATACCTGAATTTAATGTGGAAAATTATGTGACTTTTTCTCACGATCAGTTGATTTTCACAATATTTTCCCGTAACCTATCGACAAATTTTACGATTATTTTTCCCACAGTTGATTGACAAATTTTGCAACTTTTTTTTGTGAGACCAGTAGACAAAACTCCAAGGAAACATATTTAGAAACAACAAACTAGTTGATCCTTGCAATTCACAGAAATTAGAATTTGACAATTTAAAGTCAACGTAATTTCTCATGTAATAGAAGAAATGAATTGACATTTTCCCTTTCAAACTTTGGACATTGGTTTAAAATTTCAGTGCATAGAACTTAGTTCAGTCAAACTTCCATGGATTTCGATTTGAGCTTCCATTAAATATACAATAAAACAATTTTGTTTAGAAATGAATATTGAGGATGCAGTCACCAAATAATCATTCTTCATGCAAGTAGTTAAAAATGAAGGCATAATAGATTTTGCAAAGTTTTCTGAACATTGTCTAAGAGAGCATAACCATATGTTTCCAATAATTTCCAAAGTTGCTGTTGTGCTGCTTGTTGCCAGCGTACCTTGTGAAAAAGGCTTCAGAACCCAAAACTGAATAAAATCTAACTTCAGAAGTTCATTTAACAGCCCAATTATTAAGGCCCTATAACATTTGATAGAAATCGAAATATAGACATTGTATATAAAAATAAAGCTTGGTTTTCTTCCTTTTTTTCAATAAAAATAAACATTTTGCATAATTATTGTGAGCTGTTGAATAAAAAAATTTGTCTGTATTACTGTCATTCAAATAGCATGTAAAATAATACTGGGGTTTAAAGATTTTTTTTCTCCCTCCCAAACAGTTCAACTCCCCACCATTTATAACTGTTGGAAGGGAGACAATAATACTTATATGTTGTCTTTCTTCCCCTTTTTTTTTTTTTTTTTTTTTTTTTTAATATAAGGCATTTGCTGTTTAATTCATATTATAGAAATTAATTTGATTCAAATTTTATCCCAGCATTTTACATTTGAAAATGTTGCTATTTGTTAATAGGTATGCGATCTAGTACATTCTGTAATGAAGTTGTCTTTTGTCAGAGTTTTTTTATGTTGAGTTTTACTACTCAATTTTTAATTCAGTGAATTATTATTAGCTTGTTTCATAATAAACATGTTGCTTTATGGTACTGTAAATTTCAATATTTTATTTATTCTTTCAGAAGGATAATGGAAGTGTGTTTCATATCATGAGAAGAGTGTTAACTTTACTGCAAGTTTTTACTATAACTCAATTTGGTTGTAGTCGCCATAATTTTCAGAAGAATACTCTGAAAAAATCCAATAAAACCAACCACTGGGGGTAAGTTTCTTATGCATAGTAATTATTTATCATATTGCTTTAAATTATTTTAGTACTTCGTCTTTACCAAGATGCCTTCTGTTTTCTTTTAGTCATTGTTTTCTGGTTTTCAGTTAAATCTTATTCCTTATACTTTCTTAAAATCGAACTTGTTTCAGAGTCCTTTAAACCTTCTGAATAGTATTTCTTATGGATTGAAAACATTTTGGCATTTTAACCTTAAAATATGTTTTTAAAACATTTAGTCAATATTGTCAAGGTGTGGGATCAAATTAGCATGCATATAGTAGCCGTTTTTATTGTTCAACAAAATCAATTCTGTTGAGTCACATGGTAGAACTCCAAAAACATTCCATCAAAAGATACAAAGCATTGAGTATTGATTATTAAATTTATAATCTTCTACAGATTTTTTTTTTTTTTTTTTTTTCATAAATTCTTTTTTTGATTCAGAATTACCATTGGCAATTGTAGTAATTTCTCACATTGAACCCAAAAATAACTGTATTTGGTAACTCATCTAAAACATTTCAAATTTTGTTGAGTAGAGTTGTTTCGAAATTTATTTATTCATTTATTTATCTTATTCAGATATTGTTTCATATATTTATACTTACAGTGATTTTATGTTCTTCTTTTAAAGTTTAACGATTCAACTTAAATCTAAAATTTACTGTGCTTAATATTTCTTTCATAGTGATTTACGTGCTCAATTAGAAATAGCTATCAATGATGTAGTCAAGATAGTAGCAGAATCAGAACCCCCATGTGAAGATAGTGATTATACAAGTGATTCTGAAGATGTAAGATGCCATTTGCATACTCATCAAATTATTTTTTTTTTCAATAAATATTTTAATATATCTCCATACTCTATTTTTGAATTTATAAAATTGTCTAATTCTTCTTAATAATCTTGGGGGGGGGGGGGGGGGAGGATTGTTTATTTATCACAAATTTTATTTCTGTTTCAGGCTCCAGTTGTTCAGTGCAATGAAAAACTAACTACAGCTGTAAGAAAAGATTTAGCTTCTGCCATAAGAGATCTTATGCAACATGGTCTCATGCCAGTATGTAAAATTTAAATTTTGTTTCAATATTTTTAAATTTAAACTTTCATTTTGTTGCAATTTATATTATTTATAGAATGTGCAGTTTTACATTTTAATCTGCATATATTAATAAATGTGTTAGTTGTTAAAAATTCTAAAGTTTTTTTAATTTTTAGGGTTCCGTACTTAAAAAGTAAAAACGGAACAATTATAAGAACACTCTTGTGTCTGTCTGTCTGTCACAGCCATTTTACTCATAAACTATGGAACGTGGAAAGTTCAAATTCGGGGAAGTAATAAAGACTGTTAACCCACATATTTTCAGATTATTAAACATTTATAAATATATTTAGTAAAAATGTATAGGGGCAAATTCAGTTGCTTGAAAAAAAAAACATTTTCTTTGTATACCGTGTGGGGTATCGTGTGAAAGCTTTCGTAACGCTGAATTCAAAAATACATTTCTTTTAATTTTAGGTATTACATTTTCAAAGATATAGTCGAAAATGTAGCGCAAAAATATGTTTCCCCCCCATCTAATTCTGAATCTACTGAAGCTAAAATTATGAAAAAATTAGAGGGAGTAGACGTTAATTTAAATCTTGCAGGAAAATTATAGTGATTACCCTAGGTCACATAGTTTTTGAGAAAAACGCATTTTTCTGTTACACACAAATTTCGATTTACGGGCATTCAGCAAAACTGTTGAGCAGCGCTGGAGGTACCTATCGTAGCAGAAGTATAAAAGCATTGTTGATCACGATTTTCGAAAAAAATCGTCAGTAATTAGCCGAGATATATAAACCCTTAAAGATATGGACGGTTTGGACACACATAATGACAGGGGTAACGTACCCTATGTACCATTGGCTTTTAAAGCCTAGATAACAACTTTTAATGATATATGTGTGTAATGCAATGGCCAGTAACAGTATAAAAGCAATAAACGTCAAATTGTTAAAAACAGATTAATTCAAGGCGTCTCAGGACTCTTAAAGCTTCAAAATTTTTTTGATTTTAATTTTTTTAGGTGTTAATCTTCCATCTTTTCTGAACATTTTAATATATTTGTTTCCTTCAAATTCTCATTAGAACAGAATTTGTGGTTTTTAGAATTATACCCGCTCAATAGCTTAAGCGGCCTTTTCAAAACTTTTAAGTCATTTTTTCTCCAATTGACTTTTTTTGGCATAACGCGCATGATACCTCAAAAACTTTTGAATAGTTTTTCATGAAATTTTCAAAACATATGTTTTATATTAATCTGTATAAACTGAACCTAAAATTTCCTTTTTATTGTTCAAAAAAATATTTTTTAAGTAATTATATTGTTCAAATTTTCAAAATTTTCTATTAGCTAAATACAACTTTGTATTAAAAATATGAAAATGCTTTAAATACAAATTTATTTAAATTCAGGGTAATTATTATAATCTGAAGTATACGTAGGCGCCAAAATTTTTATTCTAGGTACAATATTTATTTTCTAATCATGCACGTAAGCTGTTATACCAATATTCTGCTTATCAAATGTCTGACTGTTTGGAGCACCCTGTAAATGCTAATTCTTCATCTTGCAAATTTTTAAATACATAAAATGAAAGCACATACTTATATCTTTCATCTCAATAAAAATTGTGTTTTAAAATCATATGCATTTTAAGATATTAAATGTTGAATATGGTCTCTTTTTTCCATTTTTTCCAATTTTTGAGATCCCCAAGACCCCTTAATTAGAATGAATTATATAAATACTATGGGATTCGTGACAATTTGAATTGAATGGCTCTTTCAATACTCCTCGAGTGGCTTTAAAAGTTAATTAAAAACCTGGAAAACGCGGCAAGGACCAAGGAGGCGTTGCAATTTTGTGACCTCCTTTCGAAGAGCATTTAGCACAATGCCAAATGTGAACTTTGAATGAATGTTTTGTTTTAGCTGGACTTTAGAAAGAAAGGTTATTACTATGATGAATTAATTTTTATGAAATGACAAATGAAGTTTAAATATGCATTTCTTTTATTGTCAGTACCGAATTAAGTTCATTATAAAGAAATTAAAATAATATTAAACTAGTCGGATGTGTCAATCCCAAAACTTTCTTCTATCTCATACATGTCAATACTTCCTGATAAATGCAGCACAGTTGCGCCACCGGTTAGGCAATTTATACCAAAATCTAATCAGGGACAACTTTCGTGAACTTCTAATTGAATTTGAAGTTTGGTAAAAATTCGTGCATTAGTTTTTGAGATAGATCTATTATGGAAATCGTGAAAAGTTCTGAGTTACAGTGGCACCTCTTGGGCAATTTACACCAAAAGCTTATCAGGATCACAGTTCATATCAGGGACTAACTGAATCTAAAGTTTGATGAAAATTCATGCATCTTGAGGTACAGCTATTGCGGAAATCGGGAAAATTGCAGCATAGTAGTGCTACCTGTTGGGCGATTTATACCAAAAAGTAATCAGCACCAATTTACATCAGGGACAAAATCAATCTAAAGTTTTATTAAATTCCGTTCAATAGTTCTTAAGATGCCCACAATATTTGTGTCACACACAGATAGACAGACTCACAGACAGACATTTTGTAAAAACATGTTTTTCATTACCTCTGTACCCTAAAAAGTATACATCCGTCGAAAACCGGAATTCGAAAATTTTCACGAATCCAATACTTTCTTCTTGTAAAGATAAAAGAAAGTAAAAATGAGTTATACAGAATAGCTGTATTTGATATTCTTTAGGTTCCATATCTCTTTGAACTTTCATGATATATCCACTTACATTTTTCTGGTATATACTGTTATACCCAAACCTACTTTGCATAATTTTTTTGCAAAGTGTTAGTATTCTTTTAGCAACGGTTTTTTTTAATAATACAATTACTAATTCATATATTTATTGTACGGAACCCTCTGTGCGCGGGTAATACTCGCACTTGACCGTTTATTAATTATTTCAACTATTTCTTAATATTTCTGAAAATCTTCTTTTAAGGTTTCGTAATGTGCACAGGAATGTAAAATATACAAAATCATGAAGATCTCTCTTCAAAATAATATTTATGGCATTTCTGCATGTTATGTATCAGAAACAGTGTCAAAAAGATTTATCTCCATTAACGCATTGAATGCCAAGTCTATTTTGTCTGTCTTTTCGTTTGGGCCACGAAATAAGATTCCCGTTACACAATCTATAAGTGTCAGTCACCGATCACTGACATAACCTAAACGGAAAGTTCTGTGTCAGTCACTGGTGACTGACATGGCCCTCAACGTGTTAATTATTTTTATTTGATAAAAGTATATGTGGATGGATGTAGATATCTAGATGTAAATTTCACTCCATAAAAAAAAGAATGATCTGTTTAGACTGTTGGATATTAAAAGCACAATACTGAGTTATTAAGTAATTCAGAAAATATATATTAATTTAATGTACCATATTTTTGTGTAACACACACTGAGAGATTTTTAGTACCTCATTTGGAAAGAAAAATACAGATAGAAATGTATAATAAAAAACATTTGAAACTGATTATATACTATTAAAATCTAACAATTAGTACTAAAATTGCACAGTATTCATAATGTATTGTTTCATAGTTTTTAAATATATATACAAAATTGTGGCCCTGTGATTTTATGCAATTACCAGTGATCATATACATAGTAGCCTATCAAATTTCAAATATACACGTATTACGTGTACTTTGATTTTTAAATAAATTTTTAAAGGGAAACTGTGTGACATACAACAAAAAAATAGTAGTCTCTCTGGCGAAAGTGCTATATTATGATCCAACATTCTGTTTGGATTTTACATCTTTTCATATGGAGACATGTGTATAATACAGTTTTATATCCTGGTTGATAATGGCTGTTCAGTTTGTGTCCCGAACTTAATGAGAGTTGTAGATTTTAGACTCACACACAATATTGTCAGGTACAAGATGTAAAATATGCATATTAAGTATCAAAAATGGATTTGAAAGGAGAGAAGATTCTGAACCCAAAACTCCAGATCTATTCATTTCCATTGATAAAACACAGTAATGTCATACTCATTTGTATATTCTTTGCACTTTTTTGTCATTCAGTGTCAAAATTAGAGGATGGGAAAAATATGAGAGTTATTTTCTTTAATTATTCATTGATATTTAAATACTGATAATATTTTTTAATTTTTTTCAAAAGAAACTCTGGAATATCTATCTAAAGAAATGTCTGTTTTTAAGTTGAATAATAATATTACAATACGTAATTAATATTAGCTATGAAATGTTTGGAGACACCTCGTAACTGTCCTAATATAGTATTCCTTTTTTAATTTCGTAATTTTCATGGATCAAGGGATTTGAAATTTTGAAAGGAGGTGCCAGTGACAGAAAATGAATAACGATACAATATACACTTGAGTCACACTTGCAGTAGGTAAAAAAAAAAAAAAGTGGGAAACAGACAGAAAACTGGCTTGAAAACAGATTGTGGAATGAATATTGTAAGCTATTAGATTAATATGAAATTTCATTTTAATAAATTAATTTTTTTTAACTTTCTTTATATAAAAATTATACTAATACTAATATTTGTTTTTAACCAAAATGTTTTTAAACAGTTGTGTGAATAAATACAATAGCTAAAATTAGTCAATCATATATCTTTGGGTCTTCCATCATCATTTGATAAGCAAAGACTGAACCTCTTTCGATTATTAGTAAATTCAGACTTTCTTTGAGGAGATTTTCAGTTCTAGGAAGCCAAGTTGAATTTGGGATATGGGTTGAATTTTGAAATATGGGTGAAAGTTTTCACTCCTATCATGAAATTCCATCTTTTTACTTTCTTCTATCATTACAAGAAGAAAGTATTGGATTCATGAAAATTTGCAAATTCAGGTTTTCGACGGATTTACACGTTTTAGGGGTCAGACATCCCGAAAAACATGTTTTTACAAAATGTCTGTGAGTCTGTCTGTGTGTATGTGTGACACTAATTTTGTGGGCACTCTATCTCACATACTAATGCACAGAATTTAATAAAAATGTATACTCAGTTAGTCTCTGATATAAATTGGTGCTGATTAGTTTTTGGTGTAAATTGCCCAACAGGTGGCGCTGCTATACAGCATTTTGCAAGATTTCCGCAATGGCTCTATCCCAGGAACTAATGCCTGGATTATCATCAAACTTCAGATTCAGTTAGTACTTGATATGAGTTGGCGCTGACTGCCTTTTGGTGTAAATCGCCCAACAGGTGGCACTGCTATGCTTCATTTTTCCTGATTCCTGCAATAGTTTTATCTCAAGAAGTAATGCACAGATTTTAATCAAACTTCAGATTCAGTTACCAAGTTGACTTAAGGTGTTGCTTATTATGTTTTGGTATATATAGCCCAACAGGTGGCGCTGCTATGCAGATTTTTTTACGATTTCCGCCATAGCTCTACTCAAAAACTAATGCACGTATTTTCACGAAACTTCAGATTCAGTTAGAAGTTGATATAAATTGTTGCTGATTAGATTTTGGTGTAAGTCATCTAACCAGTAGCACTGCTATGCTGCATTTTTCAGGAAGTATTAACGTGTATGACATAGAAAAAAGTTTTGGGATTGCCACATCTGACTAGTTTATATTTGGGGAAATGGAACATGGCTGAAAAAATTATTAATTTTAATTGGACATATCTAAACGCGTGTTTTATCCAAATTCTATGAATTCATATTACAGTAAAAGTTGTTGAAACAGAATGTGTGTTTAATGGAATCCTGCCTTAAATAAAAATATTTCATGGTCCAGACAATAAAGAACATGATACACTCAGAATATCTACTGAGGTAGAAACCTGTCTAAAATGTTAATTTTTCTCTAGTCCCTTGCAATTCTGTCTTAGCAGGTTTTACTGTGTATATTTCAGTCCTCAGAAAATTTCTGACTTTCACTCATATCTGTTCTCCTTGGAAACACATTCTGGAATTTCAGTTTGCAAAGAAAGACAGGATGGGGGTGGGGGTGGGGGGGGGGGGGGAGGTGAGGGAAATTTAAGTCATCTGAGTCATTAACAACATAGAAAATTAAAAATCTCATTCTATTTTAGAACATAACCAAATTTGTTTGGGTTTTTTTGAAGTTCCTTTTCAAGATTATCTAAAGTTAATTACATCCTTTTTTACTTTTGGAATACATAGTATAAGGAAAGTATTGTATCATAATAATAATATATGTATCTGAGTGAACATGATAGCTTACAAATGAACTCCTATTTGGAAAATATGTTATGGACCACTATCTCAAAACCAGTATAGATTTTGAAAGAATCGTCTGACAGATTTTTAACCATTTTGCAATCAATTCTATAAGGCAAATCCCAAGGGAGTGTGACAGAGTGTAGTCATAAATATTGTGGCAATGTAATCAAGCATTAATGGCTCTGAGTTAGTGTCTACAGATTTAAAACAGGAGGCCTAGTGTTTGAATTCAGCTGATTCCATTGTTCAGAAATTTATCTGAATCCACAGTATTGTATAAAAAGTAAAAAAAAGGTTAAGTAGAATTTCTTCAGATTTTTAGTAATTGCTAGATAATACTATTAAATCTGAAAAAAAATGGCTAAATTGTATTACAAAATGTTAGATAAACTGAAAGCCATTCAGATGAAAAGTCTCATTTATTTTCATAAAATCACTATATAAGTAATCATCATACTTTAGTTTCAGAAGCAGTTAAATAAAGGTTACTCTTATCAAATGAATCAGATTGTACATACAAAGATCTGCCCTTTCCGTGCTTGCTTCTATTGTTTTGGTTTATCCATACTGTACTCTACTTGATTAAAGAGGATTGTTCCTAAAACTGTAATCATGTAACATTGTGTTTTAAGAGAAATTTAAAGAATACTTCTTACTTTACATTAAAGTGTACTCTAAAATATGTTTTTTAAAGAAACATAATACAGTAGAACCTCTTTTATCCGAAACTCTCGATTAACCAAAATCCATTTTTAAATTTTTACTATCACATTCCTTGTGTGCAAAATCCATTTTGAAAGCTTTTTTTTTTTTTTTTACTATCATAATCCTTGTGTGCAAGCGTTCCTTTCCAAACTACAAGTACATATAAACATTTTCGATCCCCTTTCTTAGAGTTCCTTTGAATTTAACTTGAGCTCCTGTAACCTGTGGAGTGGAACAAAGAAAACTAACAAATTAGCAATTTTGAAGCTTTTGAATGTTTTGCAAAAGGTTTGGCATGGCTGGAGCAGCAGAAAGTCTGTGATACTGGTGAACTAATAATATTAAAAAACTCTATGATAGAGCTTCAAAGCAAAAGCAATCGAAACCACGACAAGCAAAACATTTTTTCAAACCCTTGTGATATATGTAATATATGTGATATATGTAGGTACTTAATTTCAAAATTAAAATTCAGGTAATTTATTCTTGTTTCTATATTGCTATTGTTTTATTCTTATTAAGAATTTGTTACCATAATAAGAAATACTGCATATATTTCTCCTTAATCTCAAAATTGAAGCATTCTCAATTATCTGAAAATTTCTATTTTCTGAAAGATGGTCGGTTCCAATTACTTCGAATAATCTAGGTTCTACTTACATATTTTTAATGCTGTATCATTTTATCTTCTTGTCACTCTCACTTTCATTTTCTTTTACAGATAGGCCAAAGCACTAGTCTAGTTCCGTTTGGGTGTTTTGCCGTCCATTCATCAGCATCTACAAAAATGATGCATGCATGGGATCTTGTTCTCAAATATTATGAACTGAAAGTATGTATGGATTATCAGTAAATTTTGTATTAATTTTTTTTCTTTCAGTGTAAAGTTTTTCATGTTGTTTGATAGATAGTGTATTAAACTTAGTCATTGCATCAATATTTATATAATAATTAACAGGTCTTCATTCTGCCATTCTATTAAAAATTCCCTTCAGTAAGATTACTCTTTTAAAAAAGCATCCAAATATAGAAATTTTCTTCCAATTATAACATTCTTAAATAAAAGGTTTATGTTCCACTTATAACATCATTTGTAAAAGTTCCAAAAAAATTTATTAATGAAAATTGTATGAGATTTAAAGTTTTAATCATATTTTGATTTAGCTATAAAATATATTATTTTTTTAACAATTTATAAAAATTAGACCATCAAAATTTAAATAAAATTTAATAATTTAGAAAATGAGACACAAATCTGCTAAATCTATTTTTTTTTAATTAATCAGTTTTCTAAAAGTAAGCAATTAATTCACACAGAAAATTTTAAAGTGCGTTAAATCTTATTTGGAAAAAAATGCTTACTTCACATGTTGTCTTGATATTTTATAGCAATTTTTTAATTTTTATTAGTTTTCTGTTTAAAAAGTTAAAACATTTTTTTATGAAACAATTATTTCTATTTTGGAGCTATAGTCATAAGAGTTGACTTCTCGGTGTATTTCTTTTGCAGTTTTATATTGTGCATGTTAAATATAAATTACTTTTCTTCATAAATGTATGTACTTTTTCTGAAGAGCTTTTCTTTGTTATAATTTTATTTAAAATGCAATACATTACAATTGTTTTCAATTCTAATAACATCTGATAAAAATTCTAACATTTTTACCAATACAGTTAGAAATTATAAGTCAGTTGATTTTGCTTCAATAAAAAAAATATGTATTCTTTCTTCCTTTTACTTTCCTTCTTGTCAATTTTGGTGGAAAATCTTCCAAAATTTGTTATTTTTCTCTGTTTGTGTTTTTGAAAGTTTCTTGAATGTATTATTTTAATTCAGTTTTTGAATCAATCAATAATTAGTTTTTTTTTTCATTATTATTTATTCAAAAGTTTTTGTTTAAGGTCAAAGAAACTTCTTGATAACCACATAAAAATAAAGTATGCTAGGTCATTCGAAAGAGCTTTGTCTTTCTTCTACCAGGTGCAAAGAATGTGTGCTACCACTTTTAAAGCAAAAGCAGGACTCCCACCTACCATGCACCTAGTGAAAAAAGACACAGTTCTTTCAAAAGGCCTAGCACATTTCTTTATTTTCATGGTGTTATTAAGAAGTTCCTTTAATCTTGTTGTATCACACCAGATTGTTCATATTTTAATTAATGTAAGTTCATTAAAATGGAAATATTTTCTTCAAAACTGTTATTACTGTCTTTTTTTACATCCATGTATATCTTATTTGTTGGCAAGTTTTCCTTTCCTCTATTTTTAGGTATTTTTCATGCATTCACAGTCATTCCTGCATTACATTAATGAAAATTTTGTAAACTAATATTTACAGTAGATAATTGTGTTTTTAGTAAACATTTGATAAATGAATGCATAAACGGGTACATTTAACTTTATATTTTTTTATTTGAATTTTCTAAGTCAGTGGTTCACAAACTATGGGTTGCGACCCATCAGTTAGCTGTAGGTAATGTTTTGGTGGATAGCAAAATAATTGATCAGTTCTTCAAAAAATATATTTATCTGCTGTAAAAAATGTAATAGATATAATATTTTACATCTTTAAAAAAAAATCATGACATAATATAAGTAAACAACTTCATGAAATGACAATATTTTATTGTGTTGAGAAGGATCTGAAGCTAAAATTAACAAATTACAACACTCATATAAACAATCATGTTGGTACAAAACAATGTTGTAAATCACACTAATTTTTTTAAATGGTTTTTTCTTTTTCATTATACAATTATTAATAAACATACTTTTCATGCCTACTAAAAGAAAGTTATGTTTTATTATTATACTGTATTGTGATTATTCACATTAGCAAGACCTATTACTTATGAAAGTTTATCTCTTTCCTACTATAGATTGCATAAAAGCCTCTATATATCTATATGTTAAGAAGGTGAAAAAAAAAACTCTCAAACTTTAAAGAAGATTGCATAACAATAAAGTTTTTAACCGCTGTTCTAAGGAATTTATTAATGTAGTCCTTAAAATACTCTGTTCAACACTATGTTCTTCATATTATTTAAAAGTTTAAATAATTCAATAAATTAAAAATATTGACTTACTACTCACGGTTAGGTATTGCTAGAAATAATTTTACTCCATGCTTATGAAAAATCTATTTAAGTATGGTTTGTGCTATATTTTAAATTCCTTTTCAAATTAATTTTTAATTTAAATAGAGCTTTCGATCTAGCTATCATTTTTTCATCAAAGTTCTTAATTTAGGTAATAAAATATAAATAATGAAGAGTTTCTAACTATTAGGATAAAACACCTATTTTTGAAAAATTAATTAAAAAAAATTATAAACTATTTTAGAACACATAGTGCATATTTTTCTTAAGCAATTAAATTTAAATTAATTCTTAAACCAAGATTACAATTCTTTTTTAGAATTACTTCAAATGTATAGGTTCTGTGTATACTAATTTTCCTAAAGCTTTGTGCATTTGTAGATTTATAATCTTAAGAAACAGAAAAACAATGTGATACGAACACAAATGAAAAAATGTTTATGTGAAAGTCAGACATCTGTTTTGGAGCGTCTAAAATTCCATCATCAGTACAATAGTTAAAATTACAAAAAATAAATGCATAAAATTGCAGAAGGTGTGAGAAATGCCATCCACAGTCAAGTGTAAAGTGACGATAAGTGTGAAAACAATGGAGTCAAGAATTCCCAAGTGGATGACCCAACCAATGAGACCAATGAAAAGGCAGAGCTTAATTCATTCAGAGGGGGGTAGGAAGAGTTTAAACAGGAAGGATGACGGATAGGAGAGGGTGGGGAGGAGAAAGAATTAAAGAAAAGGTAGCCAGACATTAGAAAATCTGGGGGGTACTGGACAAATCATTTACTAAACAGAATTCTTCCATGTGTGATAAGCTTCCCAAAAATCGAGGTTGTATATGGATGAGCATTTCTGAATTATTGAGACTTCAGAAAAGTTAATATTGGGGTTGCTAGACCAACAATAGTTAGCAATAGCAGAGCATTTAATATCGTAATTTTTAACACTGTTTTTATGCTCTTCCAAGTGAACTTTAAAAGGTCCATCGGTTTGGTCTACATACATTTTACCACACTCACAAGATTTTTTGTAAATCCTCCATTGTGAAAATCTGTCTGTGGGATATTTGAAATTTGTAAATTCAGAAGTAAACTGTATATGTTCATGTAAGGAGTCCATAACAGAGAGAATATTGGGTAAATCTAGTTTTCTAGAACTCAGCAATGCAAAACAGTCATCAACATAATGGATGTAAAATGGAAAAGATAACTTATTGAAGAGTTTTATTTCAGAATAATGTATATAAATGTCACTGAGGTTGGGGTTCAGGAGGGGAGCCAGTAGATGAACTATTTGTCATGCGATAAAAATTACCATTAAATATGGGCACATTTTGTGATAATAAAGTGCTAGTGAATTTTATCAGTTCATCTATTTCAAATTATCAATATTATTTTTTGTGTAAATTTGCAAAACTTATTAACAGATTCATCATGATTTTTACAAGTGTATACATTATTGGAGAGAAAATAAAAACAAGATATTTCGCTAATTTTTAAAGAGGTACCAATGTTAGAAACAATTGGTCTGAAGGGAATGCCGAGTTTATGAACATTTAGAAGCATAATCTTGCACAATGCAACGCAGAAAGAATGGGAGTGAATTTGTTGCAAATGAGAGGAGAAGACTCGATAACGGATTTAACTTGCCAAAAATCAAGAAAGTGTTTAAACCTTTGCAATACGCAAATTTAGCTTTTTTCAGTTAAATTAAATATTATTCTTCATTAAAATCGTTATTTTTGTCCTAAAATGTTTAAAATATATTTTAAAATAAGTATAGCAATTTGTATAACGCAAGAGTTTGTACCTTTTATTTAAAAGGTTAAATATCATCACTGTCTAAATTTTCGTTGAGGACTGTATAAACTTCTAATGCGACATTAGTGACATTTACAAAGAAAATGCCACAAACTCATGCATCAACTCAAAATTTGGACTTATCAAGCAAATTTTATTCTACCTTTTGAAATTTTATGAAATGAAATTCCTATTCCTTTCTCTTTAATACTATTGTCTATTCTGTTTTATATTTGAAGTATTCACTGTGTTTATGACTATTTTTGTCTATAAATCTTCATTGTCCATTCCTTTTCAGTTTTTACTTTTATTTTACATTATTGCTGTTTCTGTCTCTTTAAGAATGGGTATCAGTACAATGCATCTCCAGCCAGAAAGCTTTGCCAAAGTTTTAACTTAGAAATAGTCGGTGGAGTAGCTACAACACCAAAGCAGGTTCGCAAATCTATATTAATTTCTCATAAAAAATTATGCTATGGAATAAATAAATTTACCTAATTTATATAAAATTTTTGGCTCTAGTTATTGCAATTGTTGAATTATATTTATTATTTAACACTAGAAAAATGACTAGTATGGAGAACTGAATTGCGTTTACTAAATAAATCTCCTTGGAAGTCATATTGATTTGAGATTTTTTTATAATGAATTAATGATATGCTAAATATTCTATAACACACGTGTATTTCTTTCTCATGATTGTTATATAACAAGAGTAACTAAAATATGTCCAAATCCATAAAAGTATAAATGATATTACTATACAAATTCCTGCCAGAGTAAAAACATCTCTAGGCTTGTTTTTTAAATATTTATAGAAGTGTATATGCTTTGCTCTGTAAATGAAGGAGTCTTTGTAATGTTAGGTAACAGAAATCTTAAAATAATAAATTAGAAACTTTAAAATATTTAATTAATTACTTTAAAATATTTAATTAGTTATTCATTATTAATTATTCCAAATTCAGTTTCAGTCAAATTTCACTTTAAAACAATTTTATTTTTCTACAAAAATATCGTTAATTAATATCAATAATAAAATAATAAAATTTAATTTTAATAATTTCAGCCAAAATAAATATTTCTTTTATAATTTTCAAATATTAAATTCAAAATTTAAACATAACAATCTTTTCATTCAAAATCTTTAACCTAACATTTTTTCATTTTAAATCTTTTCTCTTCTCTGTGTGGCAACACCATCACTCGCGCGCAACAGTTTTTGGATTTGAGATAGCGTCCTTCCGGAGCGTGGCTTGCCCTCTTCCCGTAAAAAACTTCGTATCAAGAGGACGTATAGCTCCCACCGGTGTACTGTATTTTTTAAATCAGTACACCGGGGGAGGCTTATCCTGTTTAAATAATTTGATCTTTATGTTTTTAAACTCCTTTTATACCATAGAAAATTTAGTATTATAATAAGTAATTTATTCAACAAGTATTTATCAAGTAATGAACCATGGAGCAGTGCCAACAGTCAAAGTCCGATGAAATGAAAGGGAGCATTAGTCATCAGATCGATGTAAAGGTGGTACTCATCTCAGAAGATACTACAGAAGAGTGACACATCACTCAATCACGATTTAGGAATATTCATCTATATTCCAATTAAGAATTTGCATCTCTTCCACTTGTTGTTAGCTTCAAAAATTATCCGAGAACGTTAAATGGTAAGAGCAACAAGTTATTTTAAGATCTCTCGCACAAGCGATTAATGATGTCCCACCTTATTCTCGTACGAAAAGAGAGAGTGAGGTATGCTGACTCTATTGGATTTCTCTTTTTGTGTTGATCATTTCTAAATAATACAATAACTGCTGAACATTTCGACGGTGATAGACTGGTTGAGATGAACTATTCAATCTTCAGGAACGATTCTTTAAAGGCATACTTCTTGGACTCCCTAGTGTTCTTTTCCTATTAAAAGCAGATTATGATAAATCATCCTTCTAATCAAATCCAATTCAGGTTATGTTCATTTTTGAACATATATTCTTCGTTAGAGTTCTTGAAATTTAATATGTCATTAAAGTGTTGGTTATTTGTCTTCGTTCAGGGATATATTGAATCAGAAATGATATTCTGTCATATGTATCTTTAAGTGCACTTAATTTCCCCCTCCCAACCCCCTTTTCTTAAATTCTTAATTTGAATAAAATATTGGTTTAAATTTAATATGTGCATTCATTGAGTATGATATTTTATATAATATATAGTTTAAGGTGCCTAAGGATCAAGTAAATAAATATTATAAATAGAATACTTGATAAATTAATTTTCAAAATATAAAATTGGCACTTTCCATTTTACTACAAAGCATTTCAGATGAATGTTACATCTCTTCAGTTCAGGTGAGTACTGCTTTAAAATTATTTATTATCCATCATCTATTTTACTTTTCCTTTTCATGATGCAAAGTACTCTTTTTTATTTTCACCACTTTTAGATCATGTGCCTCTTCTTTCTTTTTCTTATTAAATTAAATTAATTAATTCTAACTTCAAAATCACTAATCTATTTTTTTTCTTTTATTTATTTTTTTTTATCTTACAGTCTTCTAATTCAATAGTTCCCAAACTATGGGTTGCAACCCACCAGTTAGTCATGGAATGATTGACCATATTTCCAAATATATGTAATTATTTAGCAATGTTTCAATCCCTACACAGGCTCTATCATACTGTGCAAAACAATGCTGTAAATCACTTTGACTCTTAAACTTTATTTTTTAATACTTTCATTATTATTAAACATAGTAAAATGTTTTGATAAATCCACTTTCACATTAGACTGCTGTTCTCGTAGGTAAGCTTTATGCCAAAATTTATCTTTTCCTTAGGATGTATTATATAAAAGAGACCCACCTACATACTAGGTGGGTTGCAGAACAATAAAGTTTGAAAATTACTGTGTTAATTTATCACACCTAAAAAACAGAGTCGTGTCATTTAAACTTTTATAGAATTGAATTAAAGTTGCATTTTCTTCACTTCCAGGTTTTTTCAATATCTGAATTTAAGTTTTCTTAAAGATTGTTATGATACATACTTTAAATATGTTTTAAAATAAAATATCTGGAATGGTATGTTGCTTTCTTTAAAGAAAATGAAAATAGAAAGAAAGACAGATAAAAAAATCTCAAGTAAAGTTTTTTCTTAATCTAAGTTGGTAAATCCAACATTTAAAAAATAAACTAGATATATAATCCTCTTGAAACTTTTTTTACCCTTGCAATCAAGTCCCAGAGTTGCCAGTGCATAACTTTTCTGACTTAGTCACTTTTTAAAAAAATTGTCACTTTTAGTCACTATTTTTTTTTTTTAATCACGTTTTCTAACTAATGGTATAAAGTGACCAAAAGTTTGTGAGCTTATGAAAGCCTGCTCAATCTTCACCATTGCTGATTGCTCACAATTTGTACTGATTTCGGTACCTAATTACCGCAGCTAATAAAAGAGACAAAATTGTTGAACTATCATTTAATCAAGACAGCCAAAAACAAGGGAATACTGCAACGTGTCTTTTTTGTTTGCTGTCTGTGCTAATTATGCTAGGAAAGAAAAAAAAAAACTTATTGAGAAACTATTGAGAGGCTATTTGAGAAACAATAATGTAGTCTAAGTTTTTTAATGTGCTTTAAAAATCTGTTTGAAAAGGAATTGAATTGTTGTTGATGGGATATAAAGAGAAATATTTTGATTCTGAAGCCTTTTTACAGTGGGTGTTAGTAAGATAAAGAAGCTGTGGGATATCTCTTGTTTATGCTCTCTTTCTGTTTCCAGTCTTTTTCCAGAATTACTGGAAACAGAACTTGTCTTTCTGTTATAATGGTGAAGTGTGGGATAGTTTTACTATGGTATTTGTGGCGTTGTAATAATATTGGTGCAGTTTAAATATAAGAAAAATAAATAAATAAGATTGAGGTTGATCTTACTTAAAGATATGATGAGTTGATTTAGATTGGAGTTTGTAGATAAATGGGGAGATACTTTATTGAGATGAAATCCAGCTTTATTTTATATCATATGGAGAGAGGTGGAAGGCATAGAAGAGAAAACTATTGACTGCTGTACATTACACAAAATATTCCTAAAGAGAATCATCCTTTTAATTCCATGATATTAAATACTGCACAAGTTATGGCTGGCGAAAATTATTCTTTAAGAAGGTCTTGATGATAGAAATCCAATTAAATAAAATAAGCATTCTGAGATAAAGAATTTAAATCCAGGCAATTAAAATTTACTAAGAGAGATGACATCACTTCCATAGCTGATGGATTTTTTGAAAGGATCATTATAAACATCTAAGGCTGGAACTTCTAGTCACAATCACATTGCAAAAACATTCTTAAATCTAAAATTCTTAACAAAATCTGTTGAAAATTAAATGCAGTAGTATTTATACTACAGCAAAAGGGGTTTACAGAAGTGACTCAAAAAGAACTTTAAATTCATTAGCTAAATTAAAAATGATGCCGATTAAGGGAGACAAATTAATGCAAACAAAAATGAAACTAGACCTTCATTGACTTAGCGAAACACATCCCTTTTACTATGCAGGTCGCGTGTCAGTGGGATGTGAGCGATGCAGGCTAAAAATAGATCAGTGATGACGACAAGGGCAACATACAATGGAAAAGTAAATGCTAAAAATAGAAACAGCAGAATGAGCAGCGAGGGGAAAAAGATGTGCTGAACAAGAAAATAACATTGCAGGCACGCAAAAAAAAAATGCGGTGCCGAAATGAAAAACAAATGTGATTGTAATATCACAGTATTTTAAAAGGTTAAGAATTGTGACTTTTGAAGATTTCTGCCAGTGGTTGTTGGTTATAAAGATATATATGTATTTATTTTTTTTTTCGGATTTTCAGGGATATAAAAATTTTGAAATGTCATCATGAGAGAGCATTTAGGATTAATACTTACTTCTATCTAAGAAGAGATTTTTAAATGATAAAATTTAAAACAATTTTCTACTGGCTCCGAAAAAAGCACCCAAACTCATCTCTACTGTACACGAGAGCTGAGAAGGCTGAGCATGGGCCTGAAACGGGCTCGAGCTCTATTTTTGTACCAGTCTTTAGGCTCAAAGTGGAAGTTTTATTTAATCACAAATTGAAAAAACAAAAAAATACTTACTGTTTGAGAAAAACAAGAATTTATTCTAGGTTTCTTATAGTGTGTTAGTGTTATTTTACATTCTAGCTGTTAATTTTCAGTGTTATTTTATAGGTATTTCTTAAAATGTGACTTTAAAAATCAGTTTGAAAGGGAATTGAATCTTTATTGATGGAATGTAAGGAGAAATATTCTGATTCTGAAGCTTTTCCCATTCAGTGTTACTAACGTAAAAAGGCTGTGGAATATCTCTTGCCTATCCTCCCTTTTTGTTTGAAGTCTTTTTCTAGAATTAATGGAAACCAGAACTCATGTCTTTATGGCACAGTTGTACACTATTTTAAAGCAATCATAATTGTGATTTTTGCAGACTTCTGCCAGCGGTTAGGTATAAATAACACTATTTTACTCAAATTTTCAGAGTCATGAAAATCATAAAACACTGTCCTAAGGGGAATATTTAGGATTAATACTTATTTCTATGTAAGAGGAGATATTTAAATGTGAACGTTAATCATGAAAAAGTTTTAAAATGTTATTAACAACTTTCTACTGCATATTTTTGGTATTGAGCTTGGACTCTGATGACACAAAATTTTTTGGGATCAAATTTCAAATCTCCATACTCGGACTCTGAAAATAGAACCCAAACTCATCTCCAGTATGTAGCCATATGAATTTTCTGGGTGTCTTAAAAATATATGTATTATTGATGATTGTAAAAATTACTGTCCTTTATTAAAAATACGTATTTAGAAATTATTTTGCTTAAGAAAAGCATTTTTAATTTAAAAAAAAAAAAAAAATCTTTATCTCGTGTTTTATAAGTCACTTTTTGTTTTGATTTTTTTCACATTTTTGTCACTTTTTCTGGTCTTTTTCTCACTTTTTTGAAAGCATTATTACAGTTGCATGCCTTTATAATCCTAAAAGCATTTCTGATTTTTAAAAAAGCTAAATAAATTTCAAGATTTTATGTTTATCTACCTTTTTGAAGTTTTAGGGATTTTTCTCATTAAAAAATGTTTTTTTTTATACCTACTAGGGGCTCTGCCCCCTACGAGCTGCGCTCGTCAGCCCCTGTCCAGACACCGCAGACTCTAAATGCACGCTAATTTGATCGGCTTCAAAAAGATTTCGAAAGATTGAATTATAATTTAAAAAACAGTGGTGATCTCCCTATAAATGGATTTCTATTCATTTCTCTTTGATTGGGGAATTTTAACATCAAATCTGCTGCGGTACTACTTGATTATCCCGTCGACCAATTTCGCCAAATTATATAAATCGCCAAATTATACAAATTGACATAATTTTTATTTTAAATAATGAAAAAACAAATAAATTAGTACAACATTAATAAAAATACAAATAAAACGTCGAAATAAAAATAACTTGATGACGTAGACACGTGTAACTTGCTTAAAGTCAAGTTAATGTAACATTTACGATCAATCATTATTGGCATTTAATCTTATAGTTTGGTGAATGATAGATTTTTGGTCGACAGGATAACTAAGTAGTACCAAAGATACAATCGCTGTTATCGTCTTTGATTAAGTAAAATAAGCTAATATAAAAGGAATTAAGTAAACAGAGTCTTTGTCTCCTGGTATTTTTTAACAAAGCGAAAAGAAGGTTTTTTTAAATGAGACATTTTAAATTAATCGTTTTTAATCTGACATAATTTTGACCAAGCTATTCTTTCTCTTTTAAATATTCACGTGAAAATACTTTTGTTAGAAATGAAATATTATTTGCACTTTCCTAACAAAAATAGTTGAAAAGATCCTCTAAAAATATCAAATAAATGTCTAGCGCAATTTCTAAATTTAAACTGTTTTGCAACTGTTTATTTTGTGTTCATTTTATGTAATAACTGTAATGTGACGTTAATATGACGTAATTTCTCCTATTTAAGACTTCTAACGCATGTTAATGAATTTATTATTTTACAATATGCTTTCATTTTTAAAATTCACGTGTATAGTTTTTATGACGTAATTTTTAATAAGTTCCTGCTTTTTGTACATAATTATTCAATTCTAATTCCAAATGATTTTTTCTGTTTGCAATAGTGTAAATCGTTTGTAATAATGTCACGTGTAAATAAATTTTTAATTTGAAGCAAACATTATTATTTGCGCTGTTTATACATTTGGCAACAGTTTAAATTAATACCATTTTCTAAAATAATGTAAAAAATATCTCTCAAAATGCTGAAAATTTGAATTTAAAATAGAAATAAAACCTCAAAAAATGAGTCAAATTAAAAAAAGAAATACAGTCTGCACACCGGGAACTTCAAACGCATAAAATGATCTAAAAATGATTAAATACCCATGAATAGTTTTTGCTTCTATAAAACTTTTTTAGTGGAACGATTTTGTCCAACTTTAGCATTAAATATCTCTTAAAATAATTCTTCGATTTCAAAACTGTCTGCATCAGCATGTTTATCAAACATTTCTGTATAATACCACCGATTTTCATATTTTTGTATGCATTATTTTTCTTAATATTAACGAAGAAAGACCTCCGGTCACAAAAAATTCAAAACCGGCGGTGGCGACAGCGGTAGTTACTTTTTTTTAGAATAGAGAGATTACTTTTGAAATAACATGCTGATGTGTAATATGATATAGTAGATTTCATTTACTTGTAATTTGATTATGTTTATTAGAACTTTTCTTTCATTCTTATCTAGTATGTGATAATGAAAGTAATTTGCCTAAGTAATATTTCTCTCTCTTTCAAAACAATTTTTTTTTTTTTTTTATGTAAAACTTCTTTTTTACTAAATTTGCTGACAATTTTTACTTTCTTCTATCTTTACAAGAAGAAAGTATTGGATTCGTGAAAAATTTCGACTTCCGGTTTTCGACGGATTTATACGTTTTAGAATGCCCAGAACACGATTTGATGGTTTTTAGAAAATGTCGGTCTGTGAGTCACTCTGTCACTCTGTCTGTGAGTCTGTATGTGACAAAAATTTTGTGTGTATCTCAGGAACTAACGCACGGAATTTCACAAAACTTCATATTTAGTTAGACCTTGATACAAACTGGCCCTGATTAGTTTTTGGTGAAAATCGCCCAACAGGTGGCGCTGCTATGCGGCATTTTTCACGATTTCTGCAATAGCTATATCTCAAGAACTACTGCACGGATTTTCATAAAACTTCAGATTCAGTTAGTCCAAGATATAGTTTGGTGCTGATTACTTATTTGTGAAAATCGCCCAACAGGTGGCGCTGGTATACTGCATTGTTCATGATTATCGCAATAGCTCTAACTCAAGAAAAAATGCACGAATCAAACTTCAGATTCAGTTAGTCCCTGATATAAATTAGTGCTGTTTAATTTTTGGTGCAAATCGCCCAACAGGTGGCGCTGCTGTTCTGCATTTATCACGATTTCCACTAGAGCTGTATCTCAAGAACTATTGCACGGATTTTCATCAAACTTCAGATTTAGTTAGTACTTGACATGAATTGACGTATAAATTAGTGCTGTTTAATTTTTGGTGTCAATCGCTCAACAGGTGGCGCTGCTATGCTGTATTTTTTGCGATTTCCGCAATAGCTTTATCTCAAGAACTAATACTTGGATTTTCAACAAACTTAAGATTCAGGTATACCTTGATATCTTTTAGTGCTGTTTACTTTTGGTGTCAATCGCTCAACAGGTGGCGCTGCTATGTTACATTTTTTCAGAATTTCCACTATAGCTCTATCTCATGAGCTAATGCATGAATTTTCATCCAACTTCAAATTCAGATATACTTTGATATGAATTGGTGCTAAATCGTTGTTATTTCTCGTACTATTTAAATGATTTAATTGACGTGATTTATGTAGAAGAAAGTTTTGTGATGGCCACAACATACTAGTTTTTCTTGTTAATCTTAACAAAATAACATATAATTAGATTTACAAAATAAAAATGATGTTTAAAAAAAAAAAAAAGTCAATATAACATATATGTATTTTAATATAATTATCATATTATTTATAAATGCTTTGAATATTAATAATTTTGTGTTACTTAAAAAGTGGAAGCTACAAATAGGTTCAGAAACATTGATCTAAAAGAAACTACAGTTGAATAAATCTAAATTACTTGAATCAGAAGGAGCATTCATTATTTGAAACGTCTTTTGCATAAGGCATAATTTGATCTCCAAACTCTATATAGCTCCCCTGCTTGTCTAGTGCTTAGAGTGCTGGCTACTAGAACAAAGTGCTTTATTCAAATCCTGACTCAAACGTAGATGTTTACAGTGAGTTGGATTCTACTGTAAATTTAAGTCTTAGTCTGTTTAGCCATTGTATGCAAAAAAATTACCCTAGCACCCACAACCAACCAACCAAACTCCATATATCATGGCATTTTGGTAAATTTCCAATTTTATTTAAATTTCATTTAACCCTTCCAAAACATCTAATCTCCCCACAACACCTAAAATTTCGCTTTTAAAGCTTTCTAATATTTTTAACTGTTTCTACTCTATCTGTTATTTTATTGTAACAACTTGTTGACCCACCTGTTGTTGCCTGGCTCTTGGACCTTAAATATACCATTAAAGAAGTGTTGAATTGAGACATTATCTCCAGGAAAGATTTAGTGTAAGGGGCCTCACTGCCTCCATTAGCTTATGCCCTTGAATTTGTATGATATATTTTTAAATAAAAATCAATCCAAATGAACCCAGAGTTGCAGACCCAAGAACAAAATTCTTGTATTTTTACAATTATATACCCATCCTTCATTACTAATCATAAACAGAACTGATGATGTCATAAATCTTTACCTATAACAAATCTTTACATAAATCTTTATATAAATAATAAAAGGTTACCATAGAAATGAATGAGAGAAGAATTCATTCTCTCTTTCTCCGGATCTTTTCCATAGTTAAAAAATTTCACATCCTGTTAATCTCTTAATAATTTTGTTAAAATTCAGAATATATATATATATAATTTTTTTTTTTTATGATTCTCAAAAATTTCTCCATATAGGAATATAAAATATAAGATTGGATGTCTTAGATTTCAAATAGAAATAATTTAATGAAAAACAAAGTCCTCAAGTCTCTGCACGAACTCCAAGTAAACTTTATATAACAGAGGACAAATTTTACTATTTTCGGCTTTAAAGATTGAATTTGGATTGCTTTTATGACTAGCTCAAAATTGACAGCAAATTTAGAAAATAAGAAAAGCACCCAATTTTTTCTGCTCATAATAAAATATCAACAAATCTAATTCAAAAATCTGAGTCTCATGTGCATTGTAACCTGTCTTCATCTGTCTAGTACTAAATTTGCAGTCCTCTTTACGATAAATTCTGGCCATCAACAGCAGATGGGACACACTCAGTATTTTTTATTAATATAGATGCTTCAATATATGTATAATGTAGAGGTGGGCATTATTTAACATAACAGTTAAAAAAACGCTGTTATTGCTTTAAAGTTTGTTTTTTAGTAACAGAATATCAGAAACTGCCTATTAATTTTATAACTATTTATCAATTTTCCTTGCGAAAAACTGAAAATAAGACAAAAAAAAAGAAAAATACTTTAGCTTTATTTTAATTTTATATTGCGATGAAAATAAAATTGCAAAATCTTTATTCCTAGCTCTTAATAACATTCTAAGAAAAAATGAAAAAAAGAACCACTATTACAAAAGAATCAAGAAAATCCTACTTAGTTTAAAAAACAAAACACAAACGTCAACCGCGTAATATGTATGAAAAAGAAAAGTCAGCACGTATCGTTAAACCGCGTCCTACGTATGAAAAGAAAAGCGAACACCTATTTTCATTTCATTTATTACTCAGTCACTTTTCTCCCCCGTTAACAAAAATAGAGGCGTCCAAGGCAAAATCCACCTGCTTCGAACTTAAGCAAACTTTGCTCCTCATTCTGTTGTTAGAAATAAAAAGTATCTATGAGTAATAATTATTTGTCAGCATCAAATATTCTATACCAACTGTTAAATGTTGAAATATTATGTTTGCTTCAGTATGAATTTGTGCTTATTTCAATGTCGAATGCATAAAAATTTTTTATCACGTCTCTGAGAGATTATAGTTACTTTGTAATATATAGCTATGAAGCAGTTATACTATTTAAAAAATTATTGCTTTGAACATATTGTTGATCTAGACTGGTAATATTAGAATCTGAGAATTTTACGTCATCGAGAGGGGAGGAAAAGTTTTTCTAAGGTTGTAAATTAGATTCGCGTGGCTGGAGATATTTTGAGGTAATTTGTAAGCTAGTATCGCCCTTTTGCTTTGTGGTTTAAGGATATCTTAAGGTGGTAAAGTATTTTTCGATTGTTGTTGAATTATATGTCCTGTTGTGCGGTATGTTGATGCGGTATGTTGATGCGGTATGCCTGATGTACGGATGCGGTAGAGCTATTTATTTATTGCACTTTTGTCATAACTATGACTGCTAAAAAACTTTTTTCTTAGAATTAATTTTACGAAAGCAATAAAATTCTTATTTTATGGGAACATTTGTAAAAATAAAAAAAAAGCTTTAATCAATTTGGAAAAAATAATAATCACTGTTGTCAAATATGAAAGTGACGGCGTGTTAAAAGAGCTATTTGTTCATATAAGTGGAAATATAATGAAAGTGGAATGTTTTAATTAACAAATTTTGCCTTAAACCTAATTAAGTTTAAAAGATTTTATTAAATTATTTTTATATCCAATAATGTTATTGGATGTTATTAACGGATAGGTCAAAATACACAGTTGATTGCATCGCACTATTATTCGATAAGTGACACATATGAAAAAGTGAAGTGTTTCAGAAAAAACGAAAAATACTTTTAAATGTGAAAAAAAAATGCTTGGGAATACATAGAGTAAACATCTATTTCAGTATGAGCAATTTTGTTAATTTAATATATCGCTCACCCGCAAGAAAAGTGACACATCTCGACGAAAGTAAATTTCACAGGAGAGGCAAAAGGGAAAATTTCCATGTTTACTGTAACATGAAATTATAGCACTTAGCTCTGCATCCTGGAATGAAAACTTGCATAAATGAACAAAACCTTAAAAATGAAGACGTAGGATGAGGTTTAGATGGTTGGATAATTTTACCTCCCCACACAATCCACCCCTCTTCTGTGGTCATAAATGGACATATGGCATAATAAAGTGATTTTCGCATAGCTACACTTATGAAACTGTTTGTGTAGAAAGACGCATTTATAACAGACCTGTTAGTGGGGGAAAAATGCAAAATGAATATTTGCAAGGCACTCTCTTTTCTTACTAGTCGCAGCGATATGTAAACAGTGAGACTAAGTAATATTGTAAGCAATATATATTTATATATATATATATATATATAATTACTCTAATTTGGTCTTTTTTATAGATATTTAAACATCCTTTTTTAATGTCAAATGGGGGTATGTTTGTAACCATTCATATTAAGAAACGCTCAAAATATATATACAGAGAGGGAGAGAGAGTTGTGCATTTTAGGAATAAGTGTGAGATATCTATCGAATAGTCTAATTATTAGGCAGATGAATTTATAAGGGATAAATTTACTTGAATATATGAATTTTCACCTTAAAAAATTGAGAATTATTCTAGAATTGAATGACATTTGAATTAGGGACATCTTAAATCCTAGAGAATTTTGAATGCTAGAAGCTATTAAAAAGAAAATTTTTTTGTACTATTCCTTTATGTACAGATATCTTCAGACTTAGGTTAGGTGGGACTAAGAAAGTAGGATGCTGTAATTATAAAACAAGAATCATGTTGGATATAGACTCTAATGTTAAACTTTTTAAATAAATATATATAATTCTGTTTAGTGTGTCTTTATATTTCGAAACCTGTTTTCGTAAACCTGTTCGAAAACCTGTTTTGACTTTTTGTAAATTTTACCTCTACGTTTTAAATTTGAGCTTAGATAATTTTTCAGACATTAATATTTCAAAGAAACAAAATATTACCCAAAAGTCCAAAAAATGTTCTTTACCTACAAATACTTAATCAAAATCTAAAAAAATGACCTAAATTTAAAGAAAGACCCTAAAAGTGCAAATTTCAACAAATTTTTAGCATCTGGTAAGGTGTTAAAAAAATTATTAGGTTATTGTAACATGCTACCAAGCTAGTGGTGTAATGATGGAACCTGTTAACAAAAATTAACTATTTTTCCCATCTCTAGTATAATGGATTTTGAATTTTTTTCCTCTGAAATTTATTTTTCTCTATTTATCCAATTCCTTATTTAAATGTATCAGAGTATTGATACTCTATCCACAATAAGTTGGCTGATGAGTAAAGCAAATTTTGATGATTATTTTTTTTATTAATTAAAGTGACAATCACAGCTACGTATTGGCCGAATCTAATTTTTCATTAAATACTTTGTTTTCTTTACCACTTATTTCTGTTAGCTATGTACTTTCCCCATAGCATCACAAAATTCTCCCAGGTTGTTAGCCAACTTATTATGGTTGGAATCTAGTTACCCTCTGAAAAAAAGTAAATTTATTTTTATAAATTATTGTTACATACTTATTGTTTCCAAGTTGCTCTTTAAGTTATTCTTGTTAGTCCTATTTTGTATATATATATATATGTATATATATATTTTTTTTTCTCAGATGTCCCCTTTTTTTACAGTTGCATAAATTGATAATTAAAAATTGGACAATTGCACCATAATTTATACTTAATAAAATTAGATAACGGTCAATATGTAGCTGTGATTGTCACTTTAATTAATTTTAAAAAATAATCATCAAAATTTGCTTTACTCATCCGCCAACTTATTGTGGGCAGAGTATCGATACTCTGATACATTTAAATAAGGAATTCGATAAATTGAGAAATACCGATTAAGTATAAATTATGGTGCAATTGTCCAATTTTTAATTACAGTCTACTCCCTCTAATTTGCAACTCTATAATCCACAAATGCCTATAATCTGCACTATATTCCAGATGTAAACAAACAGTTAAATCTTTTTCTAATCAAGATAATGTACACTTTAACTGTAATAAAAATTGACTGATTAGATGAATTTATTCAAAAATTTGTAATGCCTTCCTACATTCGTTAAAAGGAAATGTTTTGTGCATCCTGTAAATAATTATTAGACTGATATATTCTGAATGCAATCGTTGATTTACATGTCCATAAATAATGAACTTCAGAGTATAGTGTGTTTTCCAATCACATTGCTTCATTTACATGCTGAAACCATGGGAGTTAAAATGTGGATGTTTAGACATAGTTAATGCACCTACACTTACTCTATTGTTATCAATATTATTAGTGTTATCTCATCCATGGACCCATGTGCCAATCACCTTCAGAACATATTCAGTTCGATTAACCTTATTGCCCCTACGTTGAATTAATGTCTGGAAAAATCTATGGTCAGCTATGCTCTTTATTGATAGAAAAAAATAATGATTGTGAGTTCGCTAGATTTATATTATGTATAAGCAACTAAATTACTAAATTTTGCAAAAGGGGAATCAGCTTCTCTTCTCAGTTCTGCATTAGGAGAAGGTTTAGTTACCTAGATGGCTTCCCAGGATGAATTTTTTGAATCAGAAAAAGTCACTCATGCAGAAATAATATATTTTGTGTTGATTTCAGAAGAAACGGATTCAAAAACAAAATTTGCTGCTGAATAAAGATAAATATGCTTTTCAAGAAGGGTTAGCTTTTGAAGATAAATATCTTAGTTTTTTTAAAAAATAAACTTTTCTTACTGATCAAGAAATCTTGACTCTTAAGTGTCTTCATATTAAATTTCAGAGCATAAATTAAATGCTTTAAAGCAAATTACTAGCATTGCAATGTTTGATAGATTTAAAAATAAGCAGCAATTTGGTGGAAATATTTTCTATTAATTTTGTATTATGATATTATTTAAATGTATTTCTAATATTAAATGTAGCTTTTTTTTTGTTTTTTTTTTACTATAAAAAATGCATTTTTTTTTCTGTTTTATTTATTTATAGTGTGATTACTATATATGTAAATAAATTCCAAATATCAGAATATAAACAAAGAAATGACCTGTAATCTTCAAAATTCTATAATCCGCAAAACCCTTGATCTCGACCTGAGCAGATTAGAGGGAGCGTACTGTATTAACTTTACCAATGCTGGGTCAAATCATGGACTTCAATTATGTGTTTAAGCGTTTTATGATGGAGCATTTCTGTCTCGGAAAGGAGTCTTTAAATCTAACTTTTTTTCGTAATTGTAAGAAAGTGCAAGTCATTCTGAAATTTCTAAGGACAGTTTTATTTTTAAAAGGTTCCCACAGAAGAAACTTTGTTTTGAAAGACACAAAATATCCAATGGCCGAACTTTTTATAATCCATTAATACAGTCTGTTAATTTTGTCTTCAACCCCCCCACCCCCCATCCATCCCCTTTTTTTCACTGTGGTGGTTTGCTCCTTTTTGTTACCATGGGAACGTGGTGACATTTGTCCACTCTCTAGTCAAATATTTTCCAGCACTCTTAGATGTTTATGTGTATTTTGAAATTTTAGACTTGTATGTAATATCATATCTTGATGACGTTCACAGAAGCGAAACAAAACATAGATTTTAATTATATTTTAAATGTGTTGGTAAAAATCACTGTTTTATTGTGTGTACCGTTTAGCATGTTGTATTTGATTTGAATACATTATTTTAAGTATTCATAAATTGAACAATATTTTTTAAAATTGAACCTTTGTTTTTGTTTTGTTTTTTTCAGTCACTTCTTAGTGCCATAGATATCATAATAACCACCCATACACCTTTGAAGCGCTCAGCTGATTCACATTTCAAAGCATTTGTTTGTGCTGCTCTTAAGTAAGTTCTCGTTTGTTGTTATTTCTTTGTTAAAAACATTTAATGTCATATTTGTTAATAATTTTTTTCATTATTTTTTATTAAAATTTGCAGTGAAAAGCGCCTTGTTCTATGGTTGAAACTTATTTATAAAACTAGAGTGTTGTTAGAACGTTTTTATCAGCCTTGGAGTTATGCAGTCAAAACTGGTAAGTCAAAATTCCTTGTTTGTGGTTGAAAATAATTAACATATATTTGGAAATAGTTCTTAAAGTATTATCATTAGATCAGTCTATGTTATGGTAGGAGGTTTCATTCTCCTTAGTTATCATAAAATAATCAATTTCTTCTTATAATAATCAAGTTTGTCATTCTTCTATTTTTCATGTTTATAAAAATATTGGTCCAGAACTTGTGCTAGACTTAAAAATTTGTAAGTCATATTGACTTGCTGTTGATAAAACTAGGAGTAAAATTAAAAAAAAAAAAAAATGCAAGTTAGTTTTAATCACTTCAATGTTTGCCCCGAGATAAGTCGGGGGTAAAAGCACTGTTTCCCTATACCTGTCATTGGAGAAGTGGTTAAAATGCACAAGTAGCTAAAAAAAAGACAAGTAAGTCAAAAACATACTTTATGAAATAACCACTCATTGATAGCAAAGTATCCAGAATATATGCATGTACATTTTTTAAAAATTGAACTGAAAGGGGGATATTTTTATAAAGGAACATCTTTTCTCTACTTTTTTATCATATTTAAATCATTACACCCTTGAACACTTTTATATATATATATATAAAAAAAACAATTTTGGTGACTTGTAGAGAAGCTAGGAAAATAAATGATAGAACAATATTCAAGTAGCAATTTTGAAAAATATTTCGTTGAAGGTCATTGAAAATATATTTCAAAATATAACTGCTTCACATATAGCAATGTTATTTAAATATCAAACTACAGTTTTTCCTGTTGTAAAGATCAATAATAATGTAGTTCTGTTAAAGAATTTCAAATTTTGCAAAGACCATTTTCAAAAAAGGAGTGTACTGTAGTTGACCACTTAAAATGCATAAAAAATATGTCTTAAAATATATTGTAATACATTTTATAGCATTATATCATGTTTTTCTAATTTAAAAAAAGAAATGCATTTATTCTAGGCTTTGAAGATGCTTTAAAATCTCTTGACCGGCTCACTCAATACGACTTTGACCTTCCTGTTGATCTTGCAGTTCGCCAACTTCAGGGCATAAAAGATGCATTTTGATTTCCGTGATCTGACTAATATTTTAAGGACTGCTTTACTATGCAAATTAAATTATTCCCTATTTCAGTTATATTATTTCATTTTGTACGTTATACAATAGAAACTACTTTATTTGTAAATTAATATGACCAATGTTTATTGTTAAATAGTGAATTAAGAAACTGAATTGACTGAACCATATGAAATGTTATATTTTGCTTATAATATATTTATTAAGGTTGTGGTTAAAAATTGTTATTTAAATTCTTGTTTTGGTATCATCAATTCATTTTTCTAATTTCTGTTAATTATATTAATAGATTGTTAATCTATGCATTTCCTTTGAAATTTTACAATTGCTATAGATATATGGCATACCTTCTTTGAGCTAAATTTTAAGTATAAGTTATTACAAAAATATGTATATGTTCAACAAACTGAGTGAGGTTTAATTATTTCTATAATGTATAAGAAAGTTGGGGGGGGGGGGGGGCGTAGGAAGAAAAAAATGAACAATGCTTATTCTTGATTTAAAAGTTTACAAATCATTCAAATAAAATGGAGTTGTATTAATATTTATTATTTATTTATAATTCAGTCTTTTCAATCCTATATTACTTCATATTTTAAATTAACTTCATTAAATCTTTAAACTAACTTCATTAACTTTGATAAAATGTTAAATGTGAAATCTGGTATAACCAAACATTTTGATTTTGACTTGTGATGAAAGTAAGAAATTTTAATATGACTACAACAGTAACTACTATAAAAAGGAATTACTCTGGTCTTATATTAATATGTTTTTTAAAAGGTCAATCTTATGCATATATACAGTAGATTCTGATTATTTGGGACAGCACTTAATTGGGACAAAATGTCAAAAGCTAGATAGAAAAATATCATAAATTTATTTTTGAAACGCTTTATTGAAACAAATCATTCAAAACTGATGTGTCTCGATTAACCGGAATTTACTGTATGTACATATATATATTCAAATCAAAATATTGCCATTACAATTAATTATTAAATTTTATTTGGCATAATTTATTTTTACATATTCTTTTGTTTTGTATTATATTTAAATTTTATAGTAGGTTTTATTTAGTATGATGTTTTGTAATTTTTTTTTTCTCTGCAACAATTAAATTAAATATTACTAAATGACATCTCTTAATTGGATTTTCAGTCATTTTGTTGCTTGAATTTGTTAACTGTTTTTTTAATTTATTGTTATTCTATATATAAATTAATTGCTTGCCATCTTTAAATTAGTGATTTGGTCAGATTTCATTAACTCTTGGACTACCAAAAAAAAAAAAACACACAACATACACAAATTACAATACTAATGCATCCCACCACGGTTAAAATTCATTACTTTTTATTCGATATTTTTTTAATGTTGCTGGGGTTTTACAAATTTAGATCTAAAAATACGATTTTACAAAACAATTTCTTAATTTTATTACATTCATCTCAATTTTACTGTATTTGAACTAATTCCATTTTTCCCGTCGTGTCCAATTTTACCCATCTGTTAGGTGGAGGGTTAAAAGAACTTTTTTGTTGCCTTTTGATTTCTAAGGTATATATATATATATATATAAAACCATAATATGTAACAAATCGTCATCGATTTCCAATAATTGAAATTAAATTTATAATTTAGCAAATATTCATAACACAGACATTTTACAGAATAAAGAAGGAACATGTAACTAGTAATACAGAATTTTATTAAATGCAACTAATTCACTAGCATATTGCTGGCAATAAATCTATATGAAAAAAAAAACCAACTTTTGATAAAGTCTGATTAAAGACAATAGATAATAAATCCAGCTAAATAATGTTGAACCAGAAAAAGCCGTAACATAAACATACAAAAGATAAAATGGATGAATGAAGCCGGAAGCTTATAAGGTATTTCACTTGATCACGGGTACATACAATACATTTATAAGCAAAAAACATAGTCGATTTCTGTAATGGAATTCAGCAATAAGCAAATATTGAATTCCATTATGTACCCAATCGACTGATCACCAGAGATTATTAAACAACCATGTAAAATATTAAACAGTGTGATATACACAACTATGAAAACAATTAAAAAATGAAACAAATTAAATCATAGACAAACCCAGCACGAGGACAGCCAAGACATATTAACATTGACACAAACAGAATACGTACTTTGGCTTAAAATCCCGCTTAAATACTGACACAGGTAAAAGCTAATGCCACGGTTGCCACAACAGATAGTCCATATAATAATTATTATTACAATCGATAATAATGATCCTGTAATAAATTACAAGAAGTTGTTTAAAATTAAACTATTAATAATTAATAGATAATAACAAATAAAAGTTTAAGAGTCCAAGGCAACCAAATAATATTAGAACAAAATAAATAATTATTTAAAGCTGCCAACTTACGGAAATTATAAGAAGTTATATTTAAGAAAGACAATAAATGATAAAGTAACTGACTAAAATTAGTGTTTAGTGCTGCCATCTAGGATAGAAAACCGAATATAACATTAGATTAAATGTATTTAAAACCAAATATGTCATTAAGACTGCAGATAAATATCATTCCATAATATGCAACTTAATATTTATAATTATCAAATAACATTTTAATATAATGTGTACCGCAATAGATAGTCCATATAATAATAGTTACTACATACTATAATAATGATCCTGTTATAAATTACAAGAAGTGTTTAAAATTAAACAATTAATAATTAATAGATAATAATCATTATAAGTGTAATTTAAGAGTCCAAGGCAACCTAATAATAATAGAATAAAACGTTAATTATATATATATATATATATAATTAATGCATAAAATAGTATTACTTATTTCATTTAAATTAATATAAAAGATTTCATAAACCTGAAAATTGTATACTTCAAATTGAAAATAATATAAGCCTTTTCAATAGCTCTAATAAAATTTCGTGTGAAATGCAGAAAAAAAATCTGAAGTTCTTATGTGTTTGTCATTCAACTGAAGAAGCTGTTACAGCTAAAATTATTTTAATGTGGCTATGTAATATGTATTCTACAGAGAAAAAAAATGCATCCTATAAGTTGTTGCATGGCATTAATGTAGTTTATTATCAATTATAGTTTGTAGTTTTTTGTTGTTGTTGTTTATTTGGGTTTTCTTTTTCCCCTTACTTATTTTGTAGAACTACTGTTGACAAATTTATTCTGTATATGCTTTTGTAAAAGAGGATTTGAAAATTTAACAAGCTTAGTACAAAATATCTTGAATGTTTTAATCCCAGTCTCTCATTAATCATTATCATTACAAACATCTTTGTTTTATGCTCTATATGTTGACTGTAATTTACATATATTTGAAATTTTCATTTTTCACTTTTTTAATTTTTTCATATGGCACACTTCATGCAACTGCAACTTTTAATGAGCTTTTACATGTGTGTTTCATGTGTACATGCATTTTATTTGTCAATGAATATGAGTACTCATAGATGCTTTTTTTTTTTATTTAGTAGATCTATTATCCATTTTTATTTTCAAATTCTGTTCAGGTTAAAAAAAAAAAAAAAAAGTTTGAATCTAGATATTTTGTATTAAAGAGCATGTAATGACTGTAAGACAAAATTCACAATATAAGTATTAAATACATCCTTTAATAATACCATACAACTTAACAAAACTCCATATACATTTAAAATCGATAAAATTTGACCCAATCCTCTATTAAGTAAGTAAAGAACATGTGCAGGGAGGAAGTAATATATTCAATTAAATTAAGGTCTTATCTTTATTTAAAATATTCAATATTTTGTGTGAAATGACCTTATAAAAAATAAAATAAAAACTTAAAGAAGAAACATAAAACACTTTCAAGGAATCCCTTTTTAAGTATGAAAATGAATGTATGAAAGATAGGAGGATTAGTTCATGTGCTTATTGCAGAAGTCTGATAAATTCAGGTCTTTATAGTGAGCACATGATCGCCTTTAATTATTGGTTATTTCATATTAAATATCACAGCATAGATCTTTCGGAATATATCTTGAAATACAAATTAGTTTACAATTTTTAAATGAAATTATTACCTCACCTAAAAATAAAGTTTTTTTTTTCTCCTTAAATTACTTATTTTAATTTCATAAACCATACACCTTAAAAAAATAATTGCATTTGTAATAACTTATATTGCACAGAAGACTTGCTTCTTTCAAAGCTATTTTAATTTGTTGATTAAGAATGCTTCCATATAGTTATGACATATTTTTTTATGCATCTCTTTTTGTTTTCCTTTTGCTTTTATATATTACTTTTATTTTTTGCTGTAACAAATAGATAATTTTGAACATACTATAAATAAAATAAAATTTGGGTTCTGACTTGTACATTATCTCTATCAATCCCACCTGTTGCATAAAACCAGGTTATTACTGTATTTCTGATTGTGTTAGCACTGATTTATGAAAGCTGCTGTGTAGTTATAACTGCATATGTTATTAATTTTTGTTTGTTTCATTTACAAAAATATGTTTTTTCAGAAGTGTATTATATTCTTTATCTAATTTAATATATATTTTGATTCATATGTAATATAAAATGAGTAGTAACTTTTATCGTTTTATATTAGGCCTAAATATTATGGAAATTTCAAGATGTCTGTTTGTGAAAATACTCTCTATATCTTACATTTTGATTCTCTAATATAAAAGAATTTAATTGACATACTATTTTATTTTTCATTTTTTTAAATGTTATTCTCAATAACTAAACCCTCAAAATAGTTGCACAATCACATTGCCATTTTCTGCTATAGTACAGAATATATATTTTGAATTCACTGCTTATTAAAATTTTATTCTTTCAGTCATTTGTTATAGTTAATAGTAATGTAGTTTTTTTTAAACTTAATTATTGATCTCAGTGCTGACCTGAAGGAAATTGCTTTTTTGTTTTTTAGTTGTGAAATGAATTTCTTTTGTAAAACTTTGTTTTTTAATCAAACATTTTTTTAAAATGCTTCAGGCATTAAATAACATTTTTTCCCTCCTTTTTCTCTCATTTGTGTTCATTTAAGTTCTCTTTTGAATGAAAATTGATAATGGTTTTGATGAAAACATTTACTGTATTTGTTATATAAACTTATACCTGAAAAACACAATGGTGATTTTGTTTTGGTCCGCACATATGTCTCAAGTTTTTCAAATGTTTGTGATTGCTTTCTGTTTTTATATAATCTAAATACCCTTCCTTTTTTTTAGTTTTTATTAATCTGGTCATTAAAGGTAAAAACTAGCTCCCATCATATGGTAATTAAATATTAAAATAAAAATCACAGTCTTTTTAACTTCCATTAAAGTAGTATTATGTAAGTACTTAAAATGATGATTTCATATCATTTGATATTGATTACAGTTTTAAGACCTACTACGAGTATAATCATGCTTTGTTGATTAGCACCATAATCACACTGTCAGTATAAAATGTCCCAATGAGTCAAAATGTTACAATATTGTTATTTTTAAATAATAGTATTGTCTTTTGCAGCTGATATGCAAATTTTAAAATAAACTAAGTGAAAACTAAACAGTTTTAATCTACCAGTCATTAAGTAAATTTGTAAGTTTTTACCTTTAATGTCTGTAATATGTCATTAAAGCATTTTAACTCATAAAAAACACTTTTTTTTATTTTATTTCGAAAGTTTATCTGCATAATGTAAAAGGTTTTTCCTGATCTATTAAAATTTGTTGCATATAACATCTCTAACAATATGCATTAGAAAAAGTTATGTAATATGACAATTATGTTTCACTTGGCAACATATTTTGTTATTTGATTCAATATGAAGTTTTATTCTGAATTTCTATCAATAATTCCACTCAGTGTCAATTCTGATTGGTAATATAAAAATTGATCTTCCAAAAAATGTCATCTCATTTTCCTTATATTACCAATTTTCCAACCAAAGTATCATTTTGTCTTGAAGTTCTGAATATGTATTTTTAAAAATTAGTAGTGACCATTCTGTAAATATGTTTCATTTGTTATTTAATAAACCAGAGCATACTACTTGGTTTTTCATTTATAATTTTGAAAAAATATTATTATATGTAGGCTATAACAAGTCTTATTCTGTTAAAACTATGTATTTTGATATATCCCCCTCCCCTTCCCATTGCATAACCAGGATTATAGTTATTTCAAAAAATATTTTTTATTCAGATATTCAAAATGCAAATCATCTTTCTAAACCAATCCACTGGAAAAATTCAGATGACAGTTCTAAATAATAATGCTTATTTAATTAATTTTTCATTAATTTAAAATATAGATGTTGGTCATTTATGTCTGTTGCAGTTTTCTGATTTAATAATTTCATCTATCTTATTAAAAAAACTTACTTATCAATATATATTTTAAATGTTAAATTAATATTTATTAGTAATACTGTAGTATTCATCAGAAGTACAGTAAAACTTCCCTAAAGCAACCGCATTGCCATTCCAATAAAAATTGGTTGCTCCGAGAGGTGGTCTCTTAATGGAGGTCATGTTTAAATATAGATTTTAATTGTTGAAAAAAGGTAGCAATGCTACTAAAATTTATTTTTCACATTAGGAAAAATTATAAAAATTTAAGTATCAAAACAAAAGTTAATTACATAAGTTAATTACTGCAGAGTTTAAAAAATGAATACATTGCCCTTTGCATTGATTTTACAGTTTTATCTTTTATAACTTTTATTTCCCAGTCCTTTTGAAGTTCAGTAAATAAATGCAATTTTTTTTTTTTTTTTTTAATGTGAACAAATAATGACAATTTCATTACTTTATCTATTTTTTTTTTTTTTAGAGTTTTCCAACAGAATAAGGCAGAGGAGTTTAGTGACTGCCATTCTTAATTTGTCGTCAGAGTTCAATTCATTGCCTAAAAAGGCACAAAGGCATTTAAACAAAAATTACCGGAATAAAAAAAAAAAAAAAAAAAAAAAAAAAAAAAAAAATCTAAGTTTAGAAGTTTGATGAATAATGCACTCTCCGGAATTATTTTTCTAATAAAACCTTCTTCAAGTGGCCAGGAAAAAACTGAATTTTCTTCAAAGAAATTGGTCGCTCATGGAGGGAGTTTAACTGGGATGGTCTCTGAATGAAGGTAAAATTAGTATTGAGCCTATGGGAATAAATTTCGTCCCATGATATAAAATGGTCGCGTACGGAGGTTTCACTGTAGTTTGTAGATTTATGTGTGTCATCTGTTTGAAACCTTCCTTTCACTTTGGAATACTTCTTCTCCCAAATCTTAAAGCAGAAGATAAATATTTTGCTTCATACTCTTCAGGGGAATCTGTGAATTGGAATAATCTCAGGAGAAATTTTTTGTTGTAAAATCTCAAAGATCCCACATGAGAAAGTCCAAAATGTACTCCAAAACCTAGGAAATGCAAGTAATTGCTACTATTTGCATGTATTGTGATTGTCATGTCATAATGAAATCAAAGAAGCAACTATTCAAACTCAAAATTAATGAAGAAATTTGAAAACTTGAAGAAAAAATTAAATTGTTAAGTACAGGGTGGTCACAGATCTGGAAAACATGGAAATATCAGGGAATTTTGTTGACGTGGAAATACAGTAGACTCCCTCAAATCTGCACAGCTTCGGACCACAGGTTGTGCGGATTTTAGAATTTTGCAGATTTCTGGTCATTGCTTTGTTTACATTTTTTAAACAGTAATTTGAATGTAAAAATGATTATTAATTATTTACTTGACCTTTATTTTTGATATTTTAATGTATAATTAAATATGCATAATAAAAATGAGATACATTTTCCTTGAATTATTCAATGAAATTTTCCTCACAAAGGTAAGGTCCGGAAGTTTTATTTCTGGTTTAGCCAGTCTTAATAACCAAAAAAGCTTGATTAATACATAAATATATTTGGTAAAAAGATTTTGATTACCAGTGATATCAGCAATTTTTTTTTTCGGAAATAAATTTATATTTCATTCATGAAAAACCTATGAGTTCAGTCATATTATCAAGAATTAAATATTAAAATACATACGGAATGATATAAAACTAGAAAATTCTGTAATTTTGCTGCTATATTTGAACGGAAAGTTTCATTGTTTACATCTTTGATGATGTGTGGATTTGAGGCGTTTGTGGATTTTAGGTTTGCGGATTTGAGCGAGTCTACTGTATAAGGAAAATTCAGACTAATCTGGAAATTCACTGAAACTAACATTAATTTCCATTACAATTGGGGTAATCTGGGAGGAAAAAAATAATCTCAGCTCTTGGGCTCAGTCCGTGCCTGAAACCAGCTTGGACTCGTATTTTTATACCAGTCTTTGGGCTCAGGATCATGGTGAAAATTTTATGTATACTAAAATTGAAAAAAAGAAAAGAAAAAACTCTTGCTATTTGAGAAATAAGAATGTTGCCTAAGTTTCTTACAATGTTTTACAATTCTTTAAAAACTGAAAGTAAACTGAATTGTTATTAATGTGATATAAAGAGGAATATTCTATCTGATTTTGAAGCCTTTGCATGATAGCCGTAAAATATCTCTTTTCTGTTTGAAGTCGGAAAACAAAACTCATGTCTTTCTGCCATAGTTGTACAATGATATTTTATAAAAATGAAAATAGTGACTTTTACAGATTTTTGCCTGCGGTTGAATACAAAAAAAAAAAAAAAAAAAATTGCCATTTTAAACAGATATTCAAGAACATGAAAATCAAGGCTTTTAAATAAAAATAGTAATCTTGAAACAATTTTAAAATGTTATTAACAAATTTCTGCTGTGTACTTTCCATAATCAATTTTGTCAATCGTTCGCAGAAAAAACCGCAAATTTCGTCAATCAAAGGATTAGAAAAATCGTGAATTTCGTCAAAGGATCGCAAAAAAATGCAAATTTCCTCAAAGGATTGTGGAAAAAACGCAAATTTCCTCAAGGGATCAAGAGAAAATGCAAAATTCGTCAAGGCATCGTGAAAAAATGCAAATTTTGTCAAGGGATCGCTGAAAAAATGCAAATCCTCCCCTTTTCTCTTCTCTGTAACCTTTCAGAAAATTAGCTGTAAATTTCAGAATTTCTTTTTTCACTTAGAATCACCCCTGGAAAGGGGAAAGAATGATACTGGTTTTTAAAATGTTGTTAATTATTTATATGGAAAAATTATTGATCCCAGAAAATAACTCGGGTTGGAGGACGGGTGTTAAGTATGATTCCGGGATATGTAAATTGAAATGAAAATTCGAAAAGAAATATTTAAATCTGATCGAAATAAGTTCAATTCACATTCCCCGAGATCACACTATGGCCGTACGTATAGTGGTAAATTAGTACGCGTCGTAAATAAATAAAATTAAATCTGAAAAAGAAAAACAAAATAATAATGACTCACCCCATTAGATGCACATCAAGAGAAATAGCACACAACACTAATTAATAAGAGCGATTTAAACATAATATCATTTATTAAACACTATTGAGCATTTTATTTCCGGATCCGGTATGACATAATAAAATTAGGAATATTTTTGAATATTATTTTGACCATCTAAATTTACATATTTATAGAGAAATGAATCACTTTATTTTCTTCAATTATACTTTAATCGATATTTGATCATCTTGTTATTGTTTTTATATATAAGTGTGAAAAATTGTTATTTCCAAGTAGAGTTTCTAACATAATAACAGTCTGAAGAATGGATGGATGAATACTGATTACATAATGTAGAAAAATATTAAAATATCGATTAAAAGTTTATCATCATATTTCTTTATGGGAATCCATATTGAAGGTTCAATGACAGACTTCACAAAGTCACTTTCTGGTTATCATTACGAATTGTGAGGAGTAGTAAAAAAAAATCATTAACGTATCGTTGTATCATAAGTAATATTACCAAATTTCTATAGAAGAGAACAGTAGATTGAAGGTCGGGGACAGACTTTGTGAGTTACTTAAGTGGTTGCGGCTTAAATGTAGTTTATCACCATTTGACATGATTCTTGCAGATTCAGCGATGTAGATCAAAGTGTGAAAGCTCCAAAATATTCATGAAATATATTCAGTTCAAGTATTATTGACATATCAAGAAACATTCAAAGTAAGCATTCATATGGATAAGAAACGCCCGTTAGGCCGCTTGGCCTAACGGCAAAAAAAAAAGGAACTCTGCAGCTACAAATTGATGATGTCTCGTCCGACAGAAAAATTCAACTGAACTCTTTTTTCAAATTGCCTGCCGAAATCTGGAAACGATCTCTGCAACGTCAGCCAATCAGAATATTTTTAAAGATGGCCTGTCGCTAGCACTTCCGGCGAAAAAGATTTTGTAGTGGGATTATGACCATGGAATGGCAACGCACTGAAGAAGCGGGGAGAAAAGGAATGTTTGCTATGTGGGAGTGCCTATGACGTCGAAAGGAATTTCCTGTCTGTTCTGAGATAAGGGACTAAATCTTCTTAAAAGTTGCATCTTTTGGGATGCGAGGTGAATGGAAAGCAATAAAATTAAGGGAAGCTTTAGTAGTAATAATTTCGTTTCTCTGGCAAACGATTTCAGTAATTTTATGAAAGTCTACCAGAGAAATGGAAAAAGAAAATAGAATGTAATAAATGTAATTTTAAATGAAATAATTAAAGGTAAAGATTTAGGATTTAATATTTAAAACTTAATAAAATTTTGCTGTCAAAATTGAAAGATGGTGAACGGAAGTAGATTATTAAAATTAACAGAATATACAAAATTAAGTTTATGTAAATTTAAGAAGGGGAAATGTTATGTAAAAGATTTTACAACATAACAACGGGGATGGAAATTAATATAAAACTGGATCTGTTAACTCTTTTGCTTTACTGAAATAATTCGAAACCTCACAAATTACACAATAGGAACTTAAAAAAATTTCTCCGTTTAGTTAAAAGGTGATAATAATAATAATAATACAGATGTTAAAAGTTTACAATATACATTTTATTTACATTTCTGAGTACTTTTGGCTTGCAATCTCGCAGCCATCATCAGAAAATATTTTCATTAATTGCCGTTCCATTCATTCAAATAGTCACACAGGGGTGATTGTGTTCAGGTAATATATCTGAATTCAGGTATTTATTTCATTTTCCATACCGGAATTTAGTTTTTCTGATAGTTAAATTAATAAAATAAGACTAAAATATCAATTTTGTATGATTTTTAAACATAATTAAAGGTAATATTTTTCATAAGGAAATGATTTGGACCTCTCTGCAATAAATTACATGTTCTCTCTCCATGTAAAATCTTTTTCGTGATAAAATTTCAGTTATTTTTTCATGAACTCGCAATCACCCCTGAGTCAGTTTGTTTGAAATGAGGGAGCCTATAATTCTTAGGGCAGCTGGAAGTAGTAGTGGTTCAGGTTAAATTTGTGTAAAGGAAAATATTTAACTGCCGTTCCATTCACTACATCACTTCGTTTTAAATGCTTAGCTGGAAAGTAGTAGTAGTAGTAGTAGTGCTTTGGATTAAACATGTGTAGAGGAAAATATTTAACTGCCATTCCATTCATTTTAATATGTCACTTTGTTCACATAAGTCACTTCATTTTAGATGGGTAACTGGAAAGTAGTAGAAGTAGTAGTACTTCAAATTGAATCTAGCAGAGGAAAATTGCTAAGTGTTTAACTTTTCTGGATATTTAACCATTAGTGAGGATACTGTATGATAGTGCATTGTTACATACTTGATTGCCTTTACACAGAATTTCTATAGATTCTGTGATAATGGCTGCGTTGTAATTAGGTGTTGGATATATAATTTTTGCTTGATCAAAATCTATTGTGATATTCTGATTAAAATTTAAGCTTTACTGAGCTGTGGATTGGCAACAAAATTTAATATCTGTTTTATGTTCTTTGATTCTTTCTTTGAGTTTTCTTTTTGTCATTCCTATGTATTCCATTATGCTATTTTTGCCAGTTCTAAAAGAGATAGCATACACACCAGCCAATTCATCTGTCTATTTTATTTAATTAGAACCTCTTTAACCCAGGAGTGCCATTTGAGGGGAGTTGGGGGGGGGGGGCATAGCCCCCTCCCAAGGAATTTGATATTTCAGAAAATTTATGTCTCGCCACATGTGAGGCAAAAATTGCTCAAAAGTTGAAAAAACTTGTCAGATTTTATTACAATAAAAATATATCCAATAAATGTAGTAAGCCGTGCCATTTGGTTGACAGAAGTGACGTCACGAGGGGCTGGGCTTAGACTGCAAGTAAGGATTGGAAGGGGATGTCACGTGGTGGCTCATATAGGGTAAATTGTTGAGTTGTTTCTTGCTGAGGGGCCAGTTGCTGTTGTTATGGTGGAGAAATGGGAGGTGTCATGTGGCTTTATAGTATAAAGTAATGAAGACAAATTGTTGAGTAGTTAATTGCTGTAGGTTTTAGAGGCGGAAGTGAGGGTGGTGGTGTTACGTGCCCCCCCCCCCCAACCACCACCACCACACACACACACACATGCCTGCCAATTCTCCCTCCTGCAAGAAGAATATAAACTCTTTAGGCACGAAAACTAATGTTCATCAAAAATATTTTCTCAAAAATTTAGATCTGGAGGTGGCTGCACAAACCATTTACCTCATCAAGTTGATGACTGAAATTCTAGGATTAATTAAAACTCGATTTCCATATTAAAAGGCAACTGATCTGCCAAGTCATATCTTGGTGGAAAACACATGCAAACCCAAATTTATTGGTTGGCTGATAGGTTTACCAATCTGTTTTCCTACTCCCTGCTGTCCATGTTTTTATCAAGCTTTAGCTGCATAGTCACTCCATCGTTTTTATAGAATATCTCTATTCTGGCCAATGAGAATGCTCGATAGTATAGTCAAGTAATCGTTTTTTATAAAAACAGTGGAATGGCTATGCAGCAAAAGCTACAGATTTTTAACAGTGTATACCTTTAAGTGCCGGAAAATACAATGGTAAACCTACCATTCAAATAGACCAGCGTAGCGGGTGTAGCATGCTAGTACTTTCAATGCAATTACGGAAAAGTAGTCTGCAATTATATCTGCAATATTCATTTTAATTTTATGTAGAAATATGAACAACTATATCTATACACTCATTAATGTTCACGTACGTAGTTTTTTCATCCGAAAATATTCAGAAATTCTTTGAAAAGTCAGGTCAACACGGACCTTATTCAATGTAGTGAAAACCCAACCCGAGCCTAAAACAAATAACTCTTTTATTAGAGGACAGGATTGGCGACTACTTTTAAATTTAATCGTACCACAATTTCCAAAAAAATTCTTTGGGGTATATTTATCTTGAAAATATTTCAATATAAGTGTATAGCAGAGATTAGTTTTCAAAAAAGGGTAGAATAAAAAATAGTCGACAGTCCCAACTGTAATCAAACGATGTCTGAAGATACTCGAAGTCAATCAGACCCAAAACGAAACTAGTTGAATGTGCCAATTCCAAAACTTTCTTCTATCTCATACATCTTAATATTTCAAAAAGTAGTTAGAGATGTTTATAGTGCAATATTATTAGTTCAATACTATACCAACTTTGATTTTCATCTTAAATTTCTGCTTCAGTCAATGAAGCGTAGTAAAAATGAGTTCATCTCGATCATGATGTATATTAAAATCAATAGTTTTTCTTTATTCTGTTGTACATCAGCTTTTTGCGAATAGACGGCTTAGCAGGACGCGAGTTCCCGTCGCTGCACGAGCCACCGATAGATAACAGAACTATGAAAAACCGTATACAAAAATCGCTGTCATAGCGCCCCTTCGGGCGGAATATATCCAAATTCAAGGAGGACCTGCTGACCATAGCCAAACACATACACAAAAAATTTGGCTCAATTCTATTTATAACTTCATACATTTTTAGATGGTAAAATAAAGAAAATGCACAAAAAATCTCTATTTCAGCAATCCTTCCCGGCAAAATATTTTCAAATTCAAGGAGAAACTGCTGCCCGCAGCCAAATACATATACAAAAAATTTGATTAAATTCTATGCATAACTTCATGCGATAATTGATGGTACAATAATGAAAATGGCACAGACATCGGTATTACAGTGCCCCCTTCCGGCGGAATATTTCCAAATTAAAGGAAGACTGAACTCGTTACTAACTTGCTATCCTTAATTTAATGGCACTTCTGTGTATACTGAAATTTGCACCAATTATCAACCAAGATCTTGCCGTAAAAGGTTCATGTGACGGAAAATCGTCCAGTTCGGTGGTACCTTGTAGGCACTTAAGCAATGTTAAAAACTTATATCGATCTTTAAAAGGTTTTGAAGACTCGTCAAACATGCTATTAAGTGCTCGATCTTTACTCCAGCACATAGAGCGTTTACTTTTTATGGTATCGGCGAAGAAGTTTATTCCCTCACCTACAGACTCATTCACTGAAGTCCATATTTTCATTCACTTTTATGATTCTACGATAAACATGGTTGCAGCTTGCATTAAGTCCAAGAAGTCTGTTGTCAATTTGCAACATGCTATTGCATCTGTCAGGACCAAATTTATCACATGTGCATGTCAATGCACATGCTGTATATTTGGATTTTCCTTTTTCACTTGTGCCTGCAGAACTTTATATCTTCCACTTATATTTGCTGAACCATCAAAAGAAGTGCCAACTATTTGTGAAGAAGGCAGTTTAAACTTTTCAAGTTCTTCATTTACTTGGTGTTAGAGGGCTTCCCCTGGTGTTTTGGGACAACGACCAATTTTAAAAACTAATCTTCACTTTACCATGCTGCACATAACGAACACAAAGTGCCAACTACTCCATTACCAATATATCTTGTGTGAAATCTTCTTCAATCCTTAATAAACCTGTCTGTTTTACTTCATCTGCAATGTTTATTTGGATCTGAATGGAGAGATGATTTATAAATGACTTGAACAAGAATGTAATCGAAGAACCTCTTCCCTGCCGTTTAGATTTTCATTTTGTTCTTCTTTCTGCTCTATTCGAGCCTTCTTCATACTTTGTGAAGATCTCCTTTCTTGGCTTCTCTTGATAGCCTGTGTTAACAGTCAAAAAATTGATCATATTAACATAGCAGCATTACCAATTCTAAAAACTTGCCGTGTTTAACTTCTCTATTATTCATGTCTGCCGCTGCCACTTCTCGTTTTCTCTGTAAGCTAATCCTTGCTTCCCAGGATCCTTGATCTATAGATCTGTATATCATCCCCAGATATGTAAGCTAATCTTTGCCTATCTTTTGTTACTACGCAAATATCTGCTTCTGCAGGCAAACCCATCCCACCAAGCAACTTCTCACCCTTCACTGATCATATGTGCTCGCTTTTTACCCTATCTCCAGGCTTCTATACAAAATGAGTAATTTGCACATATCTTCTAAAGATTACTGGTGGGACGATGAGAGAGGGAAAGGAGAAAGTTGGACTTACCCGTTTAAAAAAAAAAAAAAAAAAAATCTACACGGAAAAAAAAGGAAAAGAAATATTGAGTTTCATAATTTTTTTTTTTTTTTAGTTTTATTGAAAAAAAAATTTTTTTTTTTGGTCCTCTACACCAGTTTGGCACACCGCGCGATTGCGGGGTGGGCTAGTCCGCCCCTGATTGTAGTTAGTATGGACCCTATTCTCCGTTTGGGTTTGAGTCTGTTTCTGTTCTATGGCATGAATATAGCGACTAGAATACATAGTATGGAAATCGGCTATCTCTGTAATACTTAAAAAAGTGCTAAAATATTGTATCTCTTAAATATGGAACGATACTGCTGCAATATACAGATCGCAGTGACATCTGCAGGATATTTTCTACAACTGCAAGGTATGGACCTTATGCACGCGACCTGAGGTCAAGGCTAAAATTCGTCTGCTGGCGGTATTTACTGGCAGCGTTTAGCATAGCAGCCTATGGAGTGTGAGTTATTAATGCTTGTTTGTTTAGAATACCGCAAAAAATTCTTTGATGCAGCAGCATATACTTAATATATTGTAATCTAAATTCAAAATGTTGTTCTGTATGCGAGAAAATTCCCTAAGTTTGCAAATTTTCAGTTAAAATGTATGCTCTTAACCTGGGTCAAGGCTAAAGTCGTCTGCTAGCGGCGTTTGCGCCTGCGCATACTGATATTTTGCCGGTGCAGTAACTAGAATAACAGATCATCATACCGCCAGCTCTGACGTCACCTGAATAGAGTCCATTGCGCAGATGTCACTTGGCATTTTAGCAGTATCGTCGCGCATTTAAGGGATAAAGTTTTTTAGCACTGTTTGGATACACTGTTAAAAATATGCAGCAATTGCTGCATACTCACTCCACCACTTTTATAGAATGTTTCTGTTCTGACCAATGAGAATGCCCCATAATATAATCAAGTTACAGTTTCCTATAAAAGCGATGGAGTGACGATGCAGCAAATGCCCCAGATTTTTAACGGTTAGCATATTTCCACACTAGGTATTCTAGACGCTGTAGCACTGAAGCCACAGACTTCTAATATAAGTAGACTCCAAATCAGCAACGCCCCACCAGTGGCCGAGAGGTTCTGCTCTCGAAGCTGGTAGACGGGAGGTGCTGGGTTCGATCCCAATCGCGCCCGTCGGCCTAATCGTTCGGAGTTTTCGTGGTTTTCTTCGAGCCGTGGATCTTCCATGCGTTAATACTGATTAGGTTCCCTTAGAAAGACCCCCACGGAGGGCACTCCCCCCGTGGCCTATATCCCTCGTGTAGATAATTGGCCGTCAAAAATCAACCCAACCCAACCCAAATCAGCAACCTTTTCTTGACTCCTACATCTCTGCCCTCCGTGATGGAAGGCAGATTTAGTGCGCCAAACCGGTTTTTCTCTCTCCAGATTCCCGCCGAAATATCGTCTGCCTGCGTTTGTCTTGAGTTGACCGTACTTTTGCTTTGCCAATAAAGGGATTACCACCAAAATACGGCGACCTTTTGGCGATGAAAGCAAAAAATGTTGGAGTCAAAACCTTGCCGAAAGAACAATGGAATTGGGAGTCTAGTTATATTAGAAGTCTGTGATTGAAGCATGGAGACGAGTCGTTGCATAATTAATGGCTACGATGTTGGGAATGTTTCCCCAAAACAAAACACGTGACTTTGACATCACAAGAATAGGGTCCATTGGTTGAAGTAAGTGTTTGTTTGTAAACATGTCATTTCGTTATAAATGGAGGATATTCCATCTACGTTTTGATCACGTGGTCAAGGTAAAAACTTCTAGCGTAAAGAAGGGAAGGCTCCGTAGACGTAACGAAATACCCTCGCCAGCAAGTGAAACAGTTCATGCAGAAAGCAGTAGTAGCCTCTCTTCTTATCAGTTAGAAGTTCTTTGGGTAAATTACCGGTATCACGTGACTTTTTACAGCCTCGAACCCAGATTTGGAATAAAGTCCATTAAGCTGCCCAGACTACAGCGTCTAGAATACCTAGTGTAGAAATATGCTATCCAAACAGTGCTAAAAAATTTTATCTCTTAAATGTGCGACGATACTGCTAAAATGCCAAGTGTTGATCGCAGCGACATCTGCGGGATTTTCGTATTACTAGTAATACATTGTATATACTAGCAATACCTTGCAGTTTTAGAAAATATCCTGCAGATGTCGCTGCGATCTGAATATTGCAGCAGCATCGTTGCATATTTAAGGGATACAATATTTTAGCGCTTTTCTAAGTATTACAGAGATAGCTGATTTCCACACTATGTATTCTAGTCGCTATACCCAGACGGCTTCGCAATGGACTATATTCCAAAAAGTTCAAACTGATAAGAAGGGAAGCTACTACTGCTTTATCCCATGAGTTCTTTCATTGGCTGACGAGGATTTACACTACGTCAATGGAGCCTTCTTTAAGCTAGAAGGTCTTTACCTAGACCACGTGATCGTGACGTCGATGGAATATCCTCCATTTGGTTTAAGGCTCCTATTATAGGAGCCCTAATTCGGTTTTGTCCATAAGAGTCTTTGAAAGATTGGCTGAGTATCGTCAAAATCAAAAAATAAACAAAAGTGTATCTTTTAATTACGTATAGTTTTATGTAAGTTTCTTTGACTAGCATCTAGATCTCTATCTAGATTTGCTTATCATAATAAAACAATAGCTGGGATCCGGCCAGATTTTGCGCTTCAGCATACCGAAATTGACCAATCAGAAAATTTGCTTACATAAAACAGTGAAAAGTTCGCAAAAATGCAGGCTTGTCATTGGTCAATCTTGTTTCGCTAACAGTGAGATTCTACCTGGATCCTGCACCTATTTTGACCAAATAATTGAAAATGTGATTTGCCCTCGGATTTGCCGATAACTTGTTTCTGCTTTTCTTATTTTGCTACTGTTTATGGCAACTGCTTTAGCGCCTACTATGGCGTATTCTCCAAAAGCAGACGATATAAACTTTTTAATTAATGATGTTCCTGAACTTACGGAAGAAGAAAGAATTACCCTTATGACTGCCATGAAAAAAGCACAAGTATGCGTTAATATTCATTATATCCAAACAGTGTCTGACACCTTACATTACTTAAAAATATTAAGTTTTCACTCAAGAGGACTGCACCCACTATTCCGAAACATTTACAGGACAATACTAAACAACATCAGAAGTTTTATTTAGATTTCTTATCTATACTGATTAAAGATTTATGATTTTGATCACTGCTTGATTTGCACAATGGTGATGCTTTATTTTTCCTTTGTCTTTGTCTAAAATGATAATAAGAAATGTTTATCTGTTTTGTTGTATATCAATAAGTGCACATCACAATCATTTTTTAGTTTTGAATGATGGAATTGTATTTCGACTTAAATAATTATGTATGAACTTTGTTGTGAGTTTCTAGGATTTGTTTTTCCCTTTTTTGATCACGGGTTTACATCGCTTTTTTTTTCTTCTTTTTTTTTCCAGCTAGCATAATAGAATTCATTGTATTTTTAACGACTTAATTCTTATGATTTTTTTCCCCAGGTTTCATTTTTTATAATATGTTAGGTATTTTTTGTACTACATGTTTTTCCCGATTATATTAATTATAATAGCAACTATTTAAGTGATTCATTAATGAATGAATATTAGGAATATATATGATGAATATGTGATGAATATATGTTGTAATGATTACTGAAAATATTTATTTATTTAATTTTCAAATCTATGTTATTACAATAATTTTTTGTATGTGTATATTTCTAGGAGCTGGATGCTCAGGAAAGAAATAAAATGAAGTATGTTTGAATTTGTTTATGAAATTTTTTGAAACTTATGATGTGCTGTAAAAAAATTATTATTATTGTAAAAACTAAATTTATAAATTAATATATTAATTTTAAGGTATTTTTCTGTTAGTCTGCCACAGGGGATAAATCGCCAAATTCCCTCTGTAACTCATTCAGCTGTATGCGGGTTGAAAAACAATGGGTTTGATGATGCCACAAGAATCACTCATCAAACTATGCCAAATAGCTGTGAAACTGCAACTATAAAATAGGGTTGTCAAAAAACAGGTTTTATTTTTAAAAAAAACTGCTTATTTGGTTTAAACTATGGGTTTTAAAAATATCATTTCGTATTACATATAGGGTAGATGTGCCAGTAATGGACACCCTTAAGGAATTTCTTTAAAAATTATTTTTTTATTAATAGTTTTAATTATTATATTCCAGTTTTTTCAATATTATATTAACCTATCAACAATATTTAACCATTCTTATAGTCTCATTTTCCAGTATCAATCAAAATTTAATTTTAAATAACAAAAATATATCAAAACACCCAAAAGCCCAGTAATGGACACCTTCTGGCCCAGTAATGGGCACCCTCTGTTCCAGTAATGGACACCTCATAAAAAATAATAAATATAATTGTTTTTATGACTTTATTTAGAACCAGAATTTAATGAATACATACAAACAAAACAAAATAGTTATTTTCAAATGAATTTAACAATTAGGATACCAGTAATTAATAAAATATTTGTGATATTCATTTACTGTTTGCATCAGTTATTGTAATTATCAGAAGATCGATGTTTTAATTATTTTAGATGGATAGTTTAAAATACTAAATATCAAGCAATTACAGCTATCAAATTATTGAAACAGAGGGGGGACTTAAAAGGTAATTTAAAAAAAAAGTTTTGGAATATTAGTGTTTAGTTTTGTCTCACTATTTTTAACAATTAATCTTCCAGAGAGTAATTGATATATCATTTATAATAATTAATATTACAAATATGAAAGATTATATTGTGAGTTGAATATTTCAAATACTAAATAAAATAATTTCAAAATAAAACTAGAACTGATGTTTGAGGCCACTGATCTGCAGATTTACTAGTTTCATGAATATTATCTATAACTTTCATTAATGTTACTTTTTTTTTTTTTTTTGCCAGAGGTGAATTAGGAAACATTTAAAAAAGAAAATAGATTTTTAATAGCTTCTGTAACTTAATTGTTTTTATTTAAACTGAGAGGTATTAAGCCCTATATGAGCCCCTCTTTGACTGTGCTCTTAAACAGTATTTTCAGTTTCCTGGCTGGTTTAATTGCCAGATTTTAAAATATGCAAGGTACATATACATTTAAAAAAAGAAAACAGAATAAAATATTGAAATTTTATTAATAACTTAAAAGCAACTATTTATAAAAGTTTTGGTGTTTATTACATTTTGGTAAGTATAATTTAAAAATTAAATTTGATTATTTTGGTTTGCAGTTAAGTCAAAATATTTTATGTACTATAAACATTACTAAAATTGCATTTTTAGCAATGTCTACATGGGGTGTCCATTACTGGAAAATGATTAATTAACCATTCCAGTAATGGACACCCCCTCTTAAAACCTTAAAAATAGATACAATATTGTAAATGGCCACTAGTATATAAAATTCTAAGTTTTCTATTGATACTCAAACAAAAACATTCAAATTTTGCAAGAAAATAAATAATATATAAATTAATTAAACGAAGTCAGCTCTTAGCTTCTTCATCAAGATTTTCACAGGAAAACAGCGAAACTTTAAAACATTATTTTCTGCTTCCTGATTGGTTTGATTAAAAGTGTCAACAGTAAAACAGTTTTATAAAACATGCAAGGGGAAATCATAAAAAAAATAATTAAAGCTAAATATTTATTAGTTCTTTTCTTATGAATCAAAAACATCAAGGGGTGTCCATTACTGGCACATCTACCCTAGATGCACATTTTTAGATAAAAATAAACATTGTTGGAAAATAAAAATAAGTAATGCAACTTCATTTGAAAACATTCAAATTAAATAATTAAAGTAAGTTATGTAGAAAATTGAAATCTTAGTATCTAATTTAAACATTTTATTAACATAACAGAGCTATGTCTTATGTTCAAAGAATAAACTGCTCTACACAGTGAAGCAAAGATATCTTGAAAATCTTATCAAGAATCTTTTGATTAATAATAATAAATAAATATTTGATGAATACATATTGCAGTGAAGCAAAGGTATCTTGAAAATCTTATCAAGAATTTTTTGATTAATAATAAATATTTGATGAATATATTTTCCCACACCCTATTCAAAACATTTTCTTTGAAATACTTGTTATCTGGGATATCTGATTTTTCTGTTAGAACACTAAAATAGCAATTATGACCTTTATTCGAAAGAAAGCTTTTAATAAGGAATTCCTGGAATAATTTGACATTTAGCAGTTGAGTTTAACTTTCTCTATATTATCACTTGATACTTTTCCTCTGAAACAACAAGGTTTCCAAAAAAGCGACAGTAAAATAAACAGAGAAACTATTTACCTACTTTTTAGACTACTGCAAATATTGGTTTTAAAATGCACTGCAGCTGTACAAAATTTTGTATTGCTCTAAAAAATTCAAACCGTCAACAGATTTAATAAACACACTTTTCCCTCTAAGATATGTTCTGATACTATTACTTAAAAGACTAAATTGAAAATTAATAAAATTATATATTTTTAGGAAACAATATCTCAATTGAACCTTATCTTTATTTTTTCTGTTATGTTCAAAATAGTAGGTTTAATTGTGTTATAGATCATTTAAATATATTTTGTTTTCTCACATATTTTTGTTTAAACTAAACAGGTGCTTATTCAACAGCATTTCGTTTTAAAAAGAGAAATGGACTTTTTCTATTTTTTTTAAATACCCAATTTCTTATGCAATTTTTATTAGCCCACACCAATTAAAGATTCTCATTACCTTGACTGTAAAAATAGTTTTGCAGTGAAAACAAGTCCACTGAACATTGTATTTTCTTCTTGACCTAATCACTACTTCAACTATAAACAAATTCATCTTGAAGATAGTATCTCCAAATGGTTAACTTTTTTATATGAATAACAGGGCTGTGGTTGTTAATGATTTTTTTTTTTTTTTTTTTTTATCTTTGAATACTTATGGTTATTTTGTTTTCAGAGTGATAACTCCCAAGTCTTTCTTTCTGAGATTCTTTTAAAATTCTTAAAGGATAATCTCCCAAATTCAGAAAATTTTATTTTACAACTTGACCAAAATCTTAAAGATTATTGTGTTATGCAGCGTTCGAAATCCTTGGTGGTCCGCTGGTCCGAGACCACTAAAAATTCAATCGGACCACTAATTAAAAAAATTTAGTGGTCCGCAGGGTCAGTAACTTTTTTCCCTCTCTGACAGGTAAATGTAAATTTTCCCGTCCCTGAGAAAACCGAAACCAAACACCAACCACTGAATTTTATTTTATTTAAAAAAATAAATATATAAAAAAAATGCAGTAAAACTTACAGTCAGTTGAAATAAATAGTCGAAAATAAAATACATAATTAATAATTTTATAGTTTTTGTTTATGTACTGTTTATTTAATTTTTAGCAAATCATAATTTTATATTTTATTATGCTGCCGAAAATTTTAGATAACTGAAGTTTGGTTTATGTTCTAGGAGGAGGAGGGGAAGGGTGTCACTCAAAGGGTTAAAGGTACTTAGTAGAATTTTATGCAGCGGGCCAGTGACGATGTGTGCGGACCAGTAAACTCTGATGTTTACTGGTCCTTGGGACCAGTGACTTTTTTTTGCGAATTCTACCGCTGGTGTTATGTGTAATGTTATTAACTGCTGTAAAAAAATTTAGTAGCTTTTTTAAATGACAATGCTTTATGCTAAGTACTGAATATTTTTTTTTTAACTATTTCATCTTTTGTTAATTTCAAAAGTTTTAAAATAACTCTTTAGAGTATCAGACATGTTCATCAGCATATGGTAACTTTCATACTACATGCATGCAAACTAGGGTGTAAAAAAATCTGATTTTTTTTATTTAAATCGGATTTTTTTGATTTAAATCTGATTTTTTTTATTTTTTTCCCTGTGTTAAAATATTCAATATCTACCAAGAATTGAGCATTTCAAAAATGAATAACCCTTCAATTACTAACATAATCTATGTTTTTTTGCTTTAATTAATAAAATTTTAATTATGTAATTATAGAAATTTAAAAAAAACTGCAAATTAAAAATTTCTTTAGTAACATACAACATTATGTGCACTAATATTTTGTAATAATTATGTAAACCAATATTAAATACTGCTTATATTTTAAAGTTATTGATAAATTGCATTAATTTTAAATTGATGATACAGATTAAATTTTGTAATTATTGAAACAATAAATATCTTTTTCCTACAACCTTAAGTAAATTAATTCCATCAGACCTATATAAATTTAATTATTTATATATGCTAAATTAATAATTACATCAGTTTTTTTAGCCACGATACCGGTCAGGTCTTCAACCATTGGCTGAAAAAAAGAAATTTTATCCAAAATGCACACAATCAAATGTCATCCATTTCAATTTAACAAGCATATTTTTTAATTAAACTTTTGAAACTAGTAGTAAATAGTATGCAGATCATTCACCAATGGTAGAATGAAACTCGTTTAAATAAGACAGTGCATTTAATTTACATCAATTTTATTAAGGTAAGTAATATAGTACAATAATTACTGTATTAAAAAAAAAAAAATCATTAAAATCCTCACTTTCCTTACTACAATGCAGCATAGTATAACAAAGTCTTTTAGCAGTAGGATGCTGCAATCAGTTTCTCAACTTAGAATGGATGAATGCAAAAGATGAAATTTTTTTTTTAAAGTCCTACAGAAAACTTCAGGAGAGTTTAAAACCATTTCGGCATACCCATAACTATTTTAAGAATATTAGTCTTTTAAAATCAGCATTGAGATGTGCATGCTAGATGCTAGTATAAATAATTACAAATTTGTTTATTTTCTGTATTGTGCAGTTTAATATCATGCATTTTTATAAGAAAATAATGTATTTTTATATGAAAAATAAACATTTTGTAGGTAATTTTTTTCTTTTTACATAAATAGCATAATTAATAAAATAAAAAAAATCCCTCTACCGCTAAAGTTGTAAAATCCATCACCTGTAAATGTTTGCTGATCCTGAAGTATGTTATTAAAAAAATAACTTATTTTTCCAAAAATAATACTTTTAATATTAATTAAATTTTCCAATTTAGGGTTCATATAATCATACTTTGAGTTTAATTCTTTTACATAGTTAATATACTTTAATTTTGAGCATATATTTTGTTTTCTGTTAGTTTCTTCCATTTCTTCCAGTTTTTTCCATTACTTCCAGTTTCTTCCGGAAGAAACCCAACCCTGGTAATTTTACACAGGTTCTAAAGCGTATGTATATCAAATTGATCAAAAATTATAGCAATGTATACAAGCAAACTCACTACATAATTTATAAATAGATTACACAAATTGTCTTTTTGAAATTTAAATCAGATTGTTTCCCCACAGTATTAAAATATTTTAATAGTTACTAAATATTATAATGTTTTGAAGTTATTTAACATTTAGTTAGATGTTTTTTAAATGTATAATACTTCTTTTTACACACTTTAATATTGTTATAATTAACAATAACAAATATTACATTTTTTACAAGTGATTTAGTGATCATTTTCATTATTGATTATAATGCTTTTTCACTTTATTTTAAAAAATCAGAAAATATGTGATTTTATCATCTGATTTAAATCAGTTGATTAAAATCATTGACACTCTATTGCTATGTTTATTGTACATAAAAGAATGAATAACTTGATTATTAAAAGGAAATTATGACACAGACCTGCCAACCTTTGAGAATGAAAAATCGTAGCACACAAAATTTAAATTCATCTGGAGGTTGGTTGGTTGGTTTTTCGTGTTTTGCAGCCATTTTTTGATATTTGTAAAAGGAATAAGTTTTCAGTTCTTCAACTCCATATAGTAATTTTTTTCCTCAGAAAATTTTTATGCGATTTTTAGAGTTTCTTCTCGCTTCTCAGCTATTTTTTTTATAGTTGTAAAAGGAACCTTGTTCTAATTTTTTAGACCATTGCAGTAAATATTGACGAAATTCGCGATTTTTTCCCCGCGATCATTTGAAGATATTCACAATTTTTTCCCCCCACAATCGTAATTCACACGTTTCTGCGACCTTTTGACGAAATTTGCAATATTTTTCCCTCAATAGTTTATCGAAATTCGTGATTTTTTGCGCAATCTTTTGACGAAATAAGCAATTTCTTTCAGAACTCTTAACGAAATTAGCGATTTTATTCAGCGACCAATTCAAGATAATCACTATTTATTTTTGAGATTTTTGATGAAATACCAATATTTTTACATGATCGTTTGAAAAAATTCTCAATTTTTTTCTGCGATCGATTCACGAATCAATTTGGGGAAATTCCATAAAAGAAAAAAAAAAAATTTGCGGGCTTCCAAGAAATTTCAAAATATACTCGCAGAAGAACAGGTCTGTGGAAGAATTTGCAGGGTTAAATACTGCACAGCATTTTTCATTATTATGCAGGACTTACCTTTTCCGTGTGCAAATCGCACGATTTCGCACACTATTTCAAACCTTGCCTCTCAAAGAACACCCCCCACCCCTGCTTTAAAAAAACTCCTAAAATGGCACCCTTTTTTCTAAGGAAGGAAATTCCTGTATAAATATTTACAGAAACACGATTCCCCCGTGGTTAATATACATAAAGAGGGCTTTATGTTAAGAAGTTTGCTTTGTAGCCTAGCTTCTTTTTTTTCCAAGAGCATTTTTACTGTCTGAATTTTCGGACTCTAATGACCAATTATTTAAAACTTTTGGAAATGAATACTTAAAAATTTTGGAAAATTTCGGAGCAGAATCACTCCTGAAAAATATGCTGCACAGGCAATCGCAACTAGAAACAAAAAATGTATTTGTGCTTTTTTGCAAAAAATCATAGTTTAAAACCGGTTTTCCTAGCATCGTAGTTTATAGGTCCAAATCGTAGCAACTACAATTTTTTCGTAGCAGTTGGCAGGTCTGATGACATTGTAAGTTATATTAAATTTAAATATCATTTTAAAATTAAATGCTTTTTATGTTTGTTAGATAAAAACTATGCTTTTTACAAACTTACTATACTTAAATTTTTCACAATACTCAGGAATTATGCTTAGAAACAATTATTTAAAGCTTTGTTTTGTGTATTCATAAGTCACAATACGTGTAGAAACTTTCCAAATTGTGTTCATCTTAGATTTGAATACTTTTTTTATGTCATTTTAAACATTTAGAAAATTTTTGATTTTAATCAATGATTTTTTTTTAAAAATCGCTTGATTAAAATCATGATTTAAATCGTTGACACCCTAATGCAAACATGACCTAGATCCATTATGTCTATGTTAACTGCAGAGGTAAAGTGATAAAAAAAATAGAAATTATTTCTATCAAAAATTTAAAGCACTTAAATTACAAAAAAGAGAAAATAGATTTGTTTTTTAAAAATCCCAATAACAGTAGAAGATAAATTATAAGTAAAAAAAAATGATGAGAAATATTTTAGTAAACTAAGTCTTTTATCAATGAATGTTTTAATATTAATTAATTTATGATTATACATTGAGAAATCAATTTAGAAATCCTAAAAAGATAGTTTAAATAATGTTTCATTTTTTTTTTTTCCTGTTGCCCTTTCTCATAAAAGAAACAGAGCAAAAATCATATAGGGTGGATATGCCAGTAATGGACACCCTTAAGGAATTTCTTTTAAAATTATTTTTTAATTAATAGTTATAATTATTATATTCCAATTTTTTCAATATTGTATTAATCTATCAACAGTATTTAACCATTCCCATAGTCTCATTTCCCAAAATTAATCAAAATTTAATTTTAAATAGCATAAATGTATCAAAACACCCTAAAGTCCAGTAATGGACAACCTCTGTTCCAGTTATGGCCACTCTCTGTTCCAGTAATGGACACCCCACAAAAAGCAATAGGTATAATTGTTTTACGACTGTATTTCGAATCAGAATTTAATGAAACAAAATATTTATTTTGAAATAAATTTGACAATTAGGATATCAAGAATTAATCAAATATTTGCGAGAATTATTCACTGTTTAAATTAATTATTGTGATTATCATAAGATCAGTATTTTAATTATTTTAGATTAGATAGATGATTTAAAATACTAAATGTCACGGAATTATAGTTATAAAATTATTGAGAAAGTGAGGGGTTTAGAAGGGTAAAAAAAAAAATCTGGGAAAAAAATGTTTTGGAATATTAGTATAGTAGATTTGTATATTTCCCACTATGTTGTATTTTTAACAGTTAAACTCCCTGAAACTACTTGATAGATTATTTGTAGTAATTAGTATTACAAATATGAAATAAATGATACTGCAAGTTCAATGTTTAAAATAATTTCAAAATAAAACTGCAGAACTGCTGTTTGAGGCCACTGATCTGCAGATTTACTACAGTAAAAGCATTCCGGCATTCAAGTAACCGTAAAGCTCAACTAACCAGAAAAATTCAGAAAGATCGTTTATTTTTTTCTTCCCATAAACAGTTGAAAAAATTTTTACTACTATTTTAGGAAGTTTACTGTTAGCATTCTCAAATTACCTCAGCGACTGATTCGGTATAAAACAGATCTATGTGTATGTTCATAACAGTGAATGTTATTGATCTTTCTGCTCTTGGCGAAACTAGATGGGGAGGAGTGGGGCGTGATAAATGGTAAAAATCTACATCTTTTCCAAAAACTGAACTGCCAAGTGCAGGAGCATGGAGGAAAACTATTTTCTAAGAATTGGGATGGGGATATCAGTTTTTTTTCCCCCAAATGCACAGTATCTCTGTCCCCCCACACCCCTGGAGTTACTTGAACTTTCCATCTGTCCTGCCCATTTGGGTCTACACATTCAGTCTGACCAATTAGAATTTGACTTAAATCACACTGATGCTTTTTTTTTTTTTTTTTTCGTTATAGCATATTTTTACTGCTATTCACTATTTTCACTTGTGCTCAATCAGCTAGTCTAGTAAATTGCTCTCAGCCTTTATTAATCGTATTCTTTCATATTTTTTGTCAAATTAAAAAATGGCAGATCAGTCAGATTCTAATAAAAGGAAATGAGTTGTTTAAACCATAACTCAGAAGCTAGGCATTGACCTTTAGAAAGACGGGAAAATAAACAAGAATTGATGCATATGTTCAGCATTGTATCCTTTATGATTTACTATATTAAATCATAGGAAAAAAAGTTTATGGCATTTGCTTCCTCTGCATAGACAAGCAAAACAATGGATGAAAGAAAAACACTTCAGCAACCTCAGCATGAAAAACTGGATAAAAGTTAATATCAGTGTTTTTTGTTAAAACGAGAGGAAGGAGTTCCTATTTCTGGACCTATACTCATTGAAAAAGCAAGAGATTTTTCAAAAAAAAATTAAATATTGCGATAGAATGCAAGTTTTGAGATGGGTGGCTTTTTCTTGCTTCAAAAAACGCCATGGGATTAGAAAGATTGACATATCTGGAGAACGAAAATCAGCGGGTAACGAAAGTGCAGAGGGAATATTCTACTTTTTTTTAAGATTTTATTAAAAAAAATAAGATTGATCTAAACCACATCTATAATGCTGATGAAACCGGAATCTATTTCCGTTGCCTTCCAAACTCAACATTAGCTGGTCCTAATGAAACGTCAGCAGATGGTTTTAAGAAAAACAAAGACAGACTAACGATTCTGACTTGACATCTCCCTGTAGTTCACACCAATCAAAAAAGTGCTTGGATGGATAAAGATATTTTTACCTACTGGTTTAAGAAAGTTTTTGTGCCATCTGTAATTAGCGAGCTTGAAGCTAAGGAAAAAAAACTGGAAGAAAATAAAATAATTCTTCTAATTGACAACTGCCGAGCACATCCCAATGAAGGAGAATTGAAATATGACAATATTTCAATGTCTCCTCCCCCCCCCCCCCCAATGTAACTTCTCTGATACAGCCTATGTATCAAGGGATCATACAAAACGTAAAAATGATTTATCGAAAACATTTCATGCATAAGCTAGTAAATGCACAGACAACGGTGGCAGAATTTTAATCAGCTTTCACAATAAAAGATGCCATTTATGATCTTGAGAGTGCATGGAATGCCGTAAAACCAAAAACTCTTCGAAGGGGATGGAAAAAATTATTATTTACTGTAAACTTTTATTCTGATTCATCAGATGAAGAATTTGAAGGATTTAAACCTAAGAAAAGGAACGAATTGCATGAAATTATGGAAACATTAAAAAATGGGCCTAATATGAACTTATCTCTATCGCAAATGGAAATGCCAGAAATCAAAAATTGGATAGCTATCAATAAAAATATTCCTGTCACCGAAACTTTAACAGAAGAGCAGTTAATTAAAAAAATGACAGCTCCAGAGGAAGACACAAATGATATATCCTCAGAATCTGAAAATGAAATCGAGGTGAAAATTTTGTGGAGTGAAGCTGAGAAAAGTTTATCTACTTTTTTAAAGTTCTGTGAAAAAATTTTGCAGTATTTGGCTCAAGAAATTTTAGACATGCATCTCATAAAAGAACGCTTCATGAATAAAAAGAGAACTTTCTATCAAACAGACGGACATCAGACATGCGTTTCGTAGTATTCATGGCACATCGAAAAAAACGCAATCACACAATAACTGCTGAGAAATTATTTATCCCAAATTATTTTTTTTATTGCTTTATTTACTCAAAAACAAGAAATAATTATTTTAAAAGAATTGTGTAACAAAGATCTTTATACCATATTGTAGTTTAAATATATTTACTCAAGAATATTTTTTTATTGGATGTGTTTGGATCAACTACACTTAACTTGAAATTAAAAAAAGAAAAGACACTGCAGGATAAGTTTCTTTCTTTTTGCTTTGTTTTATTGTTGGATTTTTATCAGTTCAAACTTTTTCTCTCCAGCTGGGAGATTGCATCAAAGTTTTGCATTGTTGAATTAGCGAGGAAAAATATATTTTTCAACAACCTAAATGGTAAACAGAAATAATATTAGAAATTTTGATTAGATAAAAAAAGAACAAAATGGTACTCTTTTTTTCCTCCTCACTTATTATATAAAAAAAATTGCTTTCTCCGTTGCTAATTGACCGGTTGTGTTCAAATTTTCACCGAATTAAAATAATAATAAATTAGGCCGCTTACCAAATTTTTATTAACATACTATAAGTTTTCAGAAAATTAGAAATCCCCACTAAGACTCCATTATATGAGCCACTTCCAACAAGAACAACAAAAAAAGTTAACAACTCTGTAGTTTGTTTTTATCGTGATCGGAGAAGTCGGGCGTTATCAGTTTGCATCTGATAACGTTTTTAGCTATGCAGAAAAGATTCATTACTGTGAAGTGGGGTAGTTGAGGTAACACAAGTGAATCATACCAAAGTTAATTTTCCATGCTTCCGTGTGCTTTTTCCGAAAAGGGGAGATGTCAAATTACAAAAAATAAAACTTTATAAATGATTAATAAATAAATTTAGAAATTTGTTTACTTTTATTTTTTATTCAGAGAGAATAACTTTATCAAATGCAAATTTAATAATATTAAAAAGGGTTATTTGATTGACTTCCTAATAGCAGGAAAATAAGCTAAAAATCATTTTCTGGTTTCATTGTTACGTCGATGCCCCCCCCCCCCCCCTTCTTTCATGACCGATTTTGTAGCGCTCAACTATCCGGACTTTTCAAGTATCCGGCAATCTGCGTTTCCTGAGCATGCCGGTTAGTTGAGCTTTTCCTGTAGTATCATTACTACTATAAATTTAATTACAATACTTTTTTTCTTTTAGAGCCTGAATAAGAGAGCATTTAAGATAGAAAATAATAGATTTTCAACAATTTCTAACTTAATTGTTTTCATTGAAATGGAGAGGACTGAACCCTATGAGCCCCTCTTTTCTCTAAGCCCTTACACAATATTCTCTGCTTCCTGATTTGTTATATTGATTGCCAGATTCTAAAATATGTGAGGGAGAGTTATAAAAAAATTAATTTGATTAAATTATTGAAAATTTTATTAACCTCACAAAATTAATTAAAAGCAGCTATTTATAAAAATTGTGGTGTTATTACATTCTGATAAGTGCAATTTAAAAATTTAAATTTGATTACTTAGGTTTTCAGTCAGATTAAGTCAAAAGATCTTATGCACTATGAACATTTCTGAAATTGCAATTTTAGCAATGTCTACATGGGGTGTCCATTACTGGAAATTGACTAATTAAGCGTTCCAGTAATGGATACAGGTCTTAAAACCTTAAAAGTAAATGAAATTTTGTAAATGGTATAGGTGAAAACTGGGAAATTGAGTTAGTAGCTAGTGGCCGGTAGACTCAGTTTCATTAGTGGCCACTATAATGTTTCAAACTTTCTTGACATCTAGATAAACTATAATCGTTGTATATATACACATTTTTCTATAAATCAGAGTTTTATATCAGCCAACTATTCGTGATAAGAATAGGGAAGCAGTTGAAATTCAAAAAAATTACACTTTAAAACCACAAAATCTATTATCATATTGATTTTTTTTAGAATATATTTTTAGATTTTTTGTATATGTTCATAAACACTATTATCAATCAAATTACTTTCTTTATATAAAAAATAACTAAATCAAAATTCCAACAGTTAGGTGTATATGTTACCGGCCAAACCCGATTTTAGGCCAAACTAGTTTATCCTAACGCGCATAGGATAAACTAGTTTTTCCTAGGCCAAACTAGTTTATCCTAACACCCATAGGATAAACTAGTTTTTCCTTGGCCAAACTAGTTTATCCTGACGCCCATAGGATAAACTAGTTTAGCCTGTTATTCATTAGTCTGAACTAGTTTATCCTAGGCCGATCTAGTTTACCCTAGGCCGATCTAGTTTACCCTAGGCCAATTCAATTTGGCGAGATTTTATTGATCCCAAAGACCCCTTCGGCGCCGATCTTCAAGTTTATCTTAGGTCGGCCAATCTTGTTTATCCTATGTCAATTCAATTTGACGTGCTTTAATTGATGCCAATTACGTTGAGCACGCTCAAAAAAAAAAAAAAAAAAAAACCGAACTAATTCAATTTCTCAAAAATGAGTCAATTTCACGCTGAAATTCAAAAATTTTCATACCAATTCGCTCAACTCAAACGCATCTGTGAAAGTGAGTAAAATTCACAAAAAACTCGTTTTTTTATTTTTATTTTATTTTTTTAAATATATAATAGAAGTTTAGCATCCAAATTTACAAAAATTTGCGAGCTAAGTCTTTTGGTTATTTAATGTAAGGGTCTTTACGGACCCGCCCAATTTTCCTTTCTGACACTCGGTCCGGGCTTGGCTTGGGGATAACTTTTTTCGAGAGGTTCGGACCGAGATGAACTGGGAATAACTTTTTTCCGGCTTAAGTCGGGACTGGAGTGCATTCTTCTTGAGGTCTGCACAGGCAATAAATTTCAGTTCAATTTCCAACCCAGCTCATATGAAAATCATTTAAACCGGCAGGATCTCTGATCTGTTCAGAAAAAATATTAGTAAAATTTGCCCAGGCCCAACTTTTCTTTAATGAACGTATTTTTAAATCGCTATTATTCCACAATTAAAAATTTATATATTTAGTATTTTCCCACCTATTCCATTGCTTCTGCGAAGGGGGGGGTTCTTTCAAATATATTATGAAGTGGGCGGGAGGCGAATTAGAGTGAGGAAATGTTATTACTTTATGGTGGTTTACATTAAATGCATTTCCTTAAAACAAAGAGCTTTTTGAGGTTTAAATGCTTTTAATTTCGAAATACATATAATTCAACGAAAAATAAAGAAAATTTACTTTCTTTTGCCAGTTTGGTTATAATTCTTAATTTCACTACTTGTTAAATTTTGAAGAAATTTGATAACTTATTTTTAACACAAAAAAGAAGTAGTAATTTTCTTATAATAAATATTATTCTATTAATTGATTGATTTTATTTATAACATAATTGAACTTCGAAAAATACTATTATTACTAATACTAATGATTTAATTTAAGATTTTGTTATGAGCAGCATAACTTTGCAGTTATGAGCAACATTCAGTTATATTTTATAGTTCAAATAATAAATATATTTAAAAATATATAAGTGCATTTGATTTAATAGTGATTAAGGGTTAAAAGTAAGCTGCAACTAATGAAATTCAATTGAATTCATTTGCAAGTAGGTTCAGTTGCAAATAATATTTTTGTTGTATACTGCAATTAAATAAATCGCAGTTAAAATATTTTCAATTAAATTAAGTGGGAGTTGAAACGCGCATTATAACAAATTACGATAACATTTTAATGTCGTTACACATTTATCATCACAATTTTAATTTTTATACAATAAAAATCTCCCCCGCCCTCTCCTAGCAGACAAAATTTCATTTTTTTTATTCTGCCCTTGTTATTATATTTAATTTTGTCCTAGTTGTTTCATTTTTTACTTTGAAAAACTAATACAATGTGACCTCGAAAATCCAGCAACCTCAAAAATCTCGCAACGAAGGCCACCTCTCCCCTTTTATTTATTCTTCAGCTTTATGCGAAAAAGAAAAATAGCAATTTTTTACGAATACAAAATTTCGAGATCGAAAGAGATGAGTTAGCGATACTGAGATCGCTCAAGCTGTGCTAAATAGAACCGCAGATAACGCTGTAGTAGCAGCTCAGAGGAAAGAGGACGAGAACCGGCAGAAGAAAAGATGTCACTTGAAAAATGTATATGTTTGACTAGAAAATTACTCTATGCTTTAGGGGAACAAGACTATATTTCCGAAATCTATATTGTTCACCCATACAATCTAAGAAAAAGTTGTTAAAGAACGGCAAAAATTAAAAGAAATGAGATTGGCATCGATGTTTCGGAAATTACACAAGAATTGATTTAACTGTTTATTAGAATTGATGTACCATAGAAAAAATTTGTTTTTTTTATATTTATTTTTTTTCTCACATAAATATCACTTGGCTTTGAATTAATTATGAATAAATGCACCATTCCATTAAGAATATCAGAAGTACATTTGATATTCTTTCAGAAATTTGGAATTTTCAAAAATCCCGCGAAGTCCTGATCCCGACGATGCCGAATTTTTGAGGTTATCCTGTATATTATTAATCAATCCTCTAAATTCTGCCTCTTCTAAATTTTATGATAACCTCTCATCCCATTCTTTGGTCCTCCAGCACACAATTTGCCACATGGAACATATTTTGTAACTACCGACGTCGGTGAAATGGAGAAGATAGGGGGGCAGTATCCCGCTCCCCATTGAATAAAATATATTATACAGGGTGACGGCAATACTACTTTGCACAAGGTTGGGCACCGGAGTGGTAGTTGGAATCAATAAAAGCACGTCAAATTACATTGGCTTAGGATAAACTAGATCGGCCTAGGACAAAACTAGAAGCTTGGCGTCGGGGCGGTCTTTGGGATCAATAAAATCTCTCCAAATTGAACTGGCCTAGGATGAACTAGATCGGCCTAGGATAAATTAGTTCGGACTAAAGAATATCAGGCTAAACTAGATTATCCTATGAGCGTTAGGCCAAACTAGTTTGGCCTAGGAAAAACTAGTCTATCCTATGGGCGTTAGGATAAACTAGTTTGGCCTAGGAAAAACTAGTTTATCCTATGGGCGTTAGGATAAACTAGTTTGGCCTAGGAAAAACTAGTTTATCCTATGCGCGTTAGGATAAACTAGTTTGGCCTAAAATCGGGTTTGGCCAGTAACATATAACAATAAAAAAATAAATAAAACACAATAAAATGTTATTTGTATTTTATTTAATAAGTAAATGTGTTATTAACATACTACACACATTAATTACATACAGCTGAAATCTAAGCTGGTGAGTGTATTTCGCAGGATTAAACAATATCTCTTGAAGAAAAATAATCTAACTGGTGAGCATGTGGCAGGAGTCGAAATATTGAAAATACTGCAATGTTCTTAAAACAAGCTTGCATCCGGGGAAAAAAAAAAAAAAAAAAAAAATGGGGAATAAATTATTTGAAATGTGTGTGGAATCAAAGCTGATGAATATATTTTGCAGAATAAAACTGTATTTCTTGAAAAAATAATACAACTGAAGGGCAATGGCAAAAAGCTGAAATATTGAAAATACAGCTAAATCACTGTAATCTGCTTGCATCCGGTAGATAAAAGAATTAACCAGTTTGCTAATTAGATGTAATTAAAGTAGAGACTCATATTTCTATGAAAAAAACTATATTTCACTTGGCGATCGATAACAGATTTTTTATCGCCACTTGGCGAGTGGCGACTAGGGTGGCGATCGATGGCCGATTTTTTAATCGCCACGTATCGAGTGGCTACCGCCAATTTTCACCTATAGTAAATGGCCATTAGTATATAAAATTCAAAGTTTCCTATTGCTATTCAAAGAAAAATTCAAATTTTGCAAGAAAATAAAGAATATATAAATTTATTAAATGGAGCCAGCTCTTAGCATCTTCATTAAGAGTTTCACTGAAAAACAGTCGAACTTTGAAACATTATTTTCTGCTTCCTGATTGGTTTGATTAAGAGTGTCAACAATAACCCAGATTATAAAATATGCAAGGGAGAGTTATTAAAAAAAAAAAAAAAAAAATTAAAGCTAAATTTTTATTACAGTAGAAGATCTTTATAACGCAATTCTCCATATAACGCACAACTCCTCAGATGTAAACAATGATTTTTGCAGTTAAAAAGCACCTGCATTTTCACACTGTAAAATACTGCTACTCTCTAGAGGACTAAATTTGATACATTAGTTCAACTTTATCTTCTAATTTAAGACATTTTTACTGAAAAAAATGCTATTATTACAATAAACACTTTTGAAAATGTCTAATATAAGGGATGTTTGTGTCAGTTGTATTTGGATTATGTTTATAAAGTAAATTTAACAATGTCTGACCTATATTATGCAAAAATTTATAATTTGGATAATTCTTGGTAACAAGGAATGCAGTATAAAGATATTCTAATGTATTTTGACATGTTTGGCCATGTTTACAAGGTGAATTTAATGATGTGATCCATATAACGCAAAATTCTATATAACGCACAACCTTGCGTTTTTAGGTTTGCGTTATAAAGATCTTCTACTGTATTATTTTTTTTATATAAACCAAAAACATTAAAGGGTGTCCATTACTGGCACATCTACCCTGTTTTATAATAAATTCACTTGGTGTTTTCTATCAAGCGTAAAAAAAATCTGAGAATTTTTCATAATAGAGTTTGGTGCCCACACTAATCTATTGTAACAGAAAGTTTTAAGAAAAAAATATGAATTGCAGTCAAAAAATTAGCCGTGGTTTTTCAGATGAACATTGAATGCTTGTAAAAGAGTGTTTTTCGGTAAAAAAAAAAAAAACTTTTATACTTATTATGTATTAACTGGGACTTCCACATATGACAGATTTCTGTCTTACACAGAATCTGCCTTACACAGAGTTTATTGTATGTCAGAACCTCAGAATATTTTCTTATATCCAAGTATTTTGTGTTCTGTATTAAAGGGAATTATTAACTCTTAAATTAATAAATATATTGTTTTATATTTTTGTGTCGAAACAAATTTGATTATTTATTTTTGTTTTTAACTTATTTATCTTAATTTCTGTATAATTTATTTCTTTAGCCGACCTTTAGAAGGGCAGCTTTACAAATATACAAATGTTGTGAAAGGTTGGCAGTATCGATGGTTTATACTTAACCCTGAAACAGGAATTCTGGAATATTATATGGTAAGAAAAATAAACATTGAAATTCTTTCTGGCTACTCCATTCTTCTTTTCTTATTAAATTTATATGTGTTATAATTTTTAGTTGAATAGGTATTTATGCATTTTCTTTTTATATACTTATGTAGCTTGATGAAGTTGAGAAGAAAAGGCCCAGAGGAGCTGTGTATTTAGCTGTAAGTATGGCTTATAAATTCATTCATTTGCCTTTATTTCAAAAGACTTTCATTGACATATTCAGTACCTTTATGTTAGCCAGGTGCAAGTACCAAATTGCTTAATATTGTTTCAGTTGCCGTCATTGATATGACAACCATAGTCCCGTTATTGTTCTCATGGAATTAGCTATTACTCGTAGTAATTTGAATTGACAAAAATTGCTGCAGCACAACAGTCAAGTTTCATCTCTCATCTGTTTCCCAATCATTTAATTGGCTGCTAGGGCCAACAATGCTCCTTTACACAATTAAAAAATTATCTTGCGCAAGATGTTCAGAGTTTAGCTTGTTCCATGTTTATATTTTTCACTTTAAAAAACATAGCCTTTGTTGCAAAGATGCGTCTGTTCCAAAATCTTGCCCTCCCTACTCCCTAGATTTCTTTGTCAGCACCCATGCTCTTAGAGCTAAAAATAGATTTACAAAATATGCTATTACTCTTTTTATCTAAAAGAAAAAAAAATAAAAGTATAGATATGATAAAAATATAATAACAAAAGTATGAATAAATATTTTTTTAAAAATAAGAACAAGTTATATGTATTAAAATGAATTAAACTTTAAGCATATTTTTCCTCAGTTTATCAATTCCTTATTTTAATTACATTAAATAAATTTTTTAAATAATATCTCTCTTTTTCTCCCCCCACCTTCCCGGGAATTATAGAATTTTCATACTGAATATAATATACATTCTTCTTTGCTTAGTTTTTCGTTCTCAAGTTCAGAAAAGCAAAGAGCAAAATTTTATTTTTCCTCAGTTGTTTCTTTTAATATTTAAAAAGAAAAAAGTAGTAATTTTTTAAACAAAGTTTTAATAAAATATACTTAAATAAAAAATATTCAGTTTTTGTCATTATGATAATTATTTAAGCTAATGTAACATAATTTATATAACATCTTAACAGCCTTTACACAAAATTCCCCTCCCTTATATATTCAGTAAAAAAAAAAAAAAAATATCTATATAGTAGAACCTCTTTTAACTGAAACCTCTCGGTTAACTGAAATCCATCTTTAAAACTTTTTTTTTTTACTATCCCATTCCTTGGTGCAAAATCCCTTTTGTAAGCTTTTTTTTTTAACTATCATATTCCTTGTGTGCAAGCTGCCCTTTCCGAACAACAAGTACATATAAATATTTTCAATTCCCTTTCTTAGAACTCTTTTGAATTTAACTTGGGTTTCCATAAGCTGCGGAGTGGAACAAACAAAACGTATGAAGAAAACGAACACATTAATTAGCAATTCTGAAGCTTTTGAATGTTTTGCAAAAGGTTTGGTATGGTTGGAGCAGCAGAAAGACTGTGATACTGGTGAACCAATAATATTAAAAAATTTCGTGATAGAGCTTCGAAGACAATCGAAACTGCGACAAACAAAACATTGTTTCAAACCCTTGTGAAAGGTACTTAATTTCAAAATTTAAATTCAGGTAATTTATTCTTGTTTCTATTTTTCTATTGCTTGATTTTTATTTAGCATTTGTTACCATAGTAAGAAATAGCAAATATGTTTCTCCTTAATCCTAAAATGAAGCATTCTCGATTATCTGAAAATTTCAATTTTCCAAAAGATGGTCGGCCCCAATTACTTCAGGTAATCGAGGTTCTACTGTATATATATATATAGTACCAAAATGTTGCAAAGCTTGTTAATATGCTAACTTACTCTTTCTGTTTTTATTTTTACTTTAATGAAGTAATGTGTTTTTTTTCTTTTTAGCATTTGTATTCTATTTCTTATTAGATTTTACTCTAAGTATTTTAGTTAATGTTTCAATTAACTTAATTGAGAAGTACAAAACAGTTAAACTATCATGGTTTTAAAATTCATTTGAATAGTATATATTTTTTCTATCTTATACTTCTTATAGTTATTTAACTATTTTGTCATACATAGGGAGCTGTAATATCACCAAGTGATGAAGATGATCAGTCATTTGCTATTAGTGCTGCCTGTGGTGAATTGTATAAATTAAAAGGTATTTTAAGGCTTGTATAAATAAATTAAGATTAAAATAAATAAGAAATACATTGAGTCCTTGTTATATCATGTCTGCCAGGATATAATCAAATAAGTGCAATATAACTTAGGGTATAAAAAAAATTACCATATTTTCTGGGAATAACGCTGTGGCATTAAACTAAATTTTTCTAGTTTGAAAACAAAAATGCGGCCAATAACTGGGTGCGGCTTGTAAATACAGGCAATGTTCTTTCATCCGCACAAGTTAGACCAGAGGTTGTGCAGATTATGGAAAATTGCAGATTATAGAGTATTGTGTGGATTATGAGTCATTTTGCTTTTTCTGGACAACATTTTAATACCATATTCAGTATAACATGAATATGAAATCTAATAATTTTATATGCTATCTCAAAAAATGCAATATTTTAAGTTCTTTGGTTAAAGAAATTATATATTTAAAGAGTAATGAATACATTGATTATTTGATATATTTTGAGAATTAAGCTTTTTTTTTTTTTAAGAGCATTTTCACCAAGTATAATAAAAATGAATAAAAAGAAGAAATTATGCACAAAGTTAATAAATAAATAATAATAAAAACCAAATTCAGAAAATTATATTAATAAAAAAGTATAAAAATATTATTACAGATACTGATGAGCGGAATGATAAAGTAAAAAAAAGGAGGGGTATGGAAATATTTTGATATTAAAAGAAAAGGTACAGTCATGGAAAAAAAAAAGTAAACACCCCCTACTAACTTCTCAACAAATTATCGTAGAAGAAAGTTACTGGTACCGAACGACTGGAAATAAAGTCTACTTTTAATTGATGTATATAAAATTTGTTTAAGGGGCCATCTACATATTAAAACGGACCATAACTTTGTTTTTTTAATAGCAGTACACAATTCTGACAGCATAAATGAACTCTACACCTTCCAATTAGCCTATAAAAAAATTTTTATGCAATTCGTGCCATAAGTTTCCGAGAAATTAATTATTTTAAAACGAGCGTATTTTAAGGGCTGTATCCAAATTGAAGTTCCGAACTCGATTGTTAACCGAGAGAGCCGCCTTCTTGATCAAGGCACGTTTAAGCGTCAGTGAAACCTGTTTGATTACAGGATAGCAGAATAAATTTCAAAAATTTACTCACTTCTATCATAGACGGCCCCTTAAACCATCATTTTGCCGTTTTTTAAGCATAATTTGAAAACTACTTGGAAGAAAAATGTGAAATTTGGGATATCCATAAAGCAGGACTTAATAAATCTAAATCCATCAAAAAAATTGTATGTTGCAATTCATAATTTTTCCGAATATTAATTTCGTAATTCATATCATAAAATTATAAAAATTGCAAATTCAACGTATTTATGTTTGGGTATATTAGTATTATTGCTACACAAAAAATTAGCTCATTAGGAGCATAATTTCAAGAGACATAAATAAAAATATGAAAATGTAATTTAACATTAGAAGTACTAAATTTTGAATGTCTATAGTTCAAAAACTTATCATTCGAATGACTTGAAATTTGGTTTCTAGGCATATTTTGAACCGAAGATTTGAAATATCTCGTTAAATTTGCGTACTGCCATTGAAAAAAAATGAAGTTTGGTTTCGTTTTAATATGTATATGGCCCCCTAAGCAAATTTTATACACACCATTTAAAAGTAGACTTTATTTCCAATCGTTCCGTACCAGTAACTTTCGTCTACGATAATTTGTTGAGGAGTTAGTAGGGGGTGTTTACTTTTTTTTTTCCACGACTGTACATTGTTTCAATCTTATTGCCCAATGCAGTAAATTTTGTTCTTTGCGATTTTTGACTAATTTGTGATTTTCTAGGCAAGTTTTAGCATCTTTTCACATTGTAAAGCTATTGACATTATCCTTGTGCTGATTGTATCGTGACCAATTGAGTTTCTCAAATTTTTTTTTTCTGCTACCATTTCACAACATTTGTGATTTTTTTCAGCGACCATTTTGCAAAAAAAATTCACACTTTTTTTCAAAGATCGTTTGCCACATTTTTTTTTTTGCTACCAATTGTCAAAATTCGTGTTTTTTCCCGCGAGCAATCTACAAAATTCGCGATATTTTTTAGTGATCATTCTACAACAATCACGATTTTTTGCAATCATTTGACGAAATTTGCGATTTTTTTCAACAATCGATTTACGAAATTCACATTTTTTTCTGCGATCGATTGACGTAATTCGTGATTTTTTTCCGCGATGGATTGACAAAATTCGTCACGTCCTTCTGTGATCTTTTAACAAAATTAGCGTAATCTTAATTCGCTATATGTTTCTGCAATCTTTTGACGAAATTCGTTTTTTTTTTTTTTTGCGATCCATTGACAAAATTGACGATTTTTTCAGCCCCAAATGATTGACGAAATTTGAGATTTTTTTTTCCCTCGACCATTTGTTGAAGATTGTGATATTTTACAGCGACAGATTAGCAAAATTCACGATATTTATTTTTTCAAAGTAACGCGGATTATAGAAAATTGCGGATAATGCGTGTGCTGATTATCAAGCTTTGACTGTAGTACCAAATATACCGCCAATCTCTACGTAAAAACTTGGAAATTTGGTTATAAAAAAAAAAAAATTAATCCATGATCTTATATTGTACTTCTGAAAATGAAAAACAGTCTTGCACGGGGGAAACCTATCAGCGTGTTTACCAGGATTTTACAAACAATGCAATTTTCATGAGCAAAAAATTGAACTTCGTCTGGGCATCACATCCAATCACAATGGTTCTCCTCAAGTTCGCCTAGCATCTTGCATGCCATATAAGGAATAACTCCTCCCATTTTCTCCCTACTTCAATCTTCGCCAGTGCCGATAAAGCTATAGGAAAACTATTTTACTCTGTTTGTAATTGCTTTCAACATTAAAAAAATATGTATACTCCCATTTGGCAACAGCTCGATTAAACTTAAACATAATCGAGCATGCGAGCCCAATCATAACATCCAAGATCTGATATGACGGCTCGCTTTTTTGATAATGGCACGAATGATGCAGATGATTTCATAGACACCAATCAAAGTTTGTCACCTGAAATTTAAAAATTATTCCATAGTGATACTGAGGACGAAGGTTTTGATGGATTTTCAAATGTATAACATTAATTATTTGATGCTACTGTATTGTTATTTTTTTCCGTTTGTTAAAATAAATAACATTGATAGTGGAATTAATTGTTCAATTAATTAAAAGATAAATTATTTATTTAAGTCCAGAATGTTTAATTTTATGCCCACCAGTTAACACTAAATATACTAATATTTTTTTATACCTATTCCTACTGGAAGGGGTCTCAAATGACTCCTATATAAAAAGTTACCTATTTTATGATGTTTTGAAAACAATATACCAGTTGATACACTTTTATGAATAAAACATTTTTTTTTCAAATAATTATTACAAATTGTTTATTTATTAAAGTAAAAAAAAATATAATTTCACAAAAAAATTAATTATTTCAAGAAATTCCAAAATTTAATAAACAAATGTCATAGTCTGAATAGATTCTACTTAAAACATTCCTTTGGTCTGTTTGGGTTCCGGATAAAAAAAGAAACACTGTCTCGATAAATCCCATAAAAAATCTCATTAAATACTCAAATACTACATATAAGTATAATCAAATATTTATATTAAAATTCTATGGATACACTCTTGTTTGTATTTTAATGTCTAAAGGTGTAAAAAAATCAGATATAATATTAGATTTTAGTAAAAAATAAATTAAAAAAATACACCAAAAATTTTTTAGACCAATTGTTCTCTGAAAAAGGCCATTTAAATAATTTATGGTACCAGGATAAATCATAAATCATTTTTTCTGTATATTCTTGCAATTTACTGTTTGCTCTTTTTTTGAAAAAACTAAAACATTAAAAATGTTATATATGTCAAAAGAAACAAATAATTTTGAAAACAAAATCTGATTTAAATTTTTTCCTGCCAAAAAAAAAAAAAAAAAAAAAAAATATATATATATATATATATATACAGTGGCATCCATACAGACTGATATTTTGAAAGACTGTGACAACAAATATTGTACAAATTTGTTTTATGTTCACCACATATTTTTAAGATTATTTTGTTCTCGATATAATCTGAAATGTTCAAACTAGAATGTCACTCGAAGTAAAGTCAATTTCTAACTATACCATCACACATTAACAAATATGATGTAATAGCAAAAATACGCAATTTACTACTGTTGTTACAAAATAAAACATTTATACCTTTATGATTTAATATAAAATTTATTCAGGGGTCAAATGACCCTTTTTGGTAGTTAAGCCTAATATTTTTTTTTTTTAGGTAAAGAAAGTATTTTGGAGATGAAGCATTGTTAGGAATAATATAATCGTATATTTTAATAAAAGTCGTGAAATAAAAAAAACTTTTGTAATGTTTTAGTTTAAGAAATCCCAGAAAAAAGTTCAAAAAGGGTCATTCGACCCCTCGTTGTAGTTTTAGTGTTAATAATTTTAATTAATTGCACTTGATATGTTTTTTATAACATATGTGACGTTATACACAGTGTGGGGGATATACCTGATGCAGCAGTATACTCAGTGCGACATTAAACTAGTTTTTAAGTAACTGTGGCTTTATACTCGGTGCGGCATTATTCTTGGAAAATACGGTAATAAAAATGACATACATTACAGAAATATTTTGGATTTGTCGCCAAAATGTTAATTTATATGCATATTACATTTTCTTAGCGAAATTAAGAGAGATAGATACATAATATAACAAACATAATATAGATTTATATAAAACTGCAGTTAAATTGTAGTTTTATCTACTTTTTTGGAAAACACAAAATCAGGGTTATATGTCTGAACAAGCAATATAATGAGGGGCTACTGTTTTACATAACATATTTATGCATAATTTCATAAATTTTATTTGCTATTCTTGCATTAATTTATCGCTGATATTTACAAATAGTTGTACAAAATGCATTTTGCAAAGAAAAGCAAGTTGTGATTATGCAATTTGAAAAATGTCACATCTCTTCCTGAAGTAGTGTTTAAAGTAGTGTCACTGATTTTTTGTATTGTGCTACTTGCTACATTATATTTTTCCTAAATGTACTGCATTACACTGCAAACTACTAGAAAAAATAGTAACTATAGTAGTTTTGCTAATTGTAGCACTCTACTTCAGACCACTGACCCCAACCAAAAGCAGCTCTTTAGAAGGAATTTTAATTATAATTCTCTAATGAAATATATGTCTCATATGAAAGAATCATATGTCTTCTTTTAAAAGATATATTTTTACTTTATTCTATCTTTACAAGAAAGTATTGGATTCATGAAAATTTTCGACTTTCAGTTTTCTATGGATTTCATTATAGGGGTTAGAGATTCCAAAAAACATGCTTCTACAAAATGTCTGTCTATATGTATGTGACACAAATTTTGTGGGCATTCTATCTCAAGAACTAATGCATGGAATTTAATAAAAATTTATATTCAGTTAGTCCCTGATATAAATTGGTGCTGATTAGTTTTTGGTGTAAATCGCTCAACAGGTGGCTCTGCTATGCAGCCTTTTTCATGATTTCCACAATAGCTTAATCTTCAGAACTAATGCACGGATTTTCATAAAACTTCAGATTTAGTTAGTCCTTAACATGAATTGACGTTTTATACATTTTGGTATAAATCGCTCAACAGGTAGTGCTGCTAAGCTGCATTTTTTGCGATTTCCACTATAGCTCTATCTCAAGAACTCTCTTGTAATTTCAACAAATATCAGATTCTGGATATGAATTAGTGCTGTTTATGTTTTGGTGCAAATTGCTCAACCGGTGGCGCTGCTAAGCTACATTTTTCAGAATTTCTGCTTTAGCTCTATCTCAAGAACTAATGCACGAATTTTCATCAAACTTCAAATTCAGAAATACTTTGATTTTTATATGAATTGGTACTAAATTGACGTGATTTATATAGAAGAAGGTTTTGTGATGGCCGCAACATTCTCGTTAAAATATATATTTACCATTATTTACTGATATATAGGTTTATGAGCTCATTGTTAATTTCATGTGATTTTTGTGTCCCATCTTTTCTTTTACTTAATATAAATGGGCAAACTTCTGGTTTTTTTGAAGAGATTAAAGGCTTAAAAACTTTGAAGCAGTGGCTCCCAATCTTTTTATGGTCATGCCACAATTCAGCTCTTCAAAATGATGACCCTCTTCAACCTCCTCCCCTCATAATGTATAATTATTTAAAAAGTGAACTCTTATTCGTGTAGAATGAATGATTGCACACATGCCATACTATATCACAAGTTTTTTAAATGTCCAGAACTGCCAAAATATTTTATTTTTTGTCAAGGTGTTTTGCATAACTCTATTTAAATATAAATTGAATTTGAGTACTAAATTTTATTAAAATCAGTTACTATGTGACCACTACTTTTTTTTTTTAATTTTTGCTAGCAAATAATCCTAAAGAGAGGCAATTTTGGGTTAACAGAATTCGAGCAGTTGCTGAGCAGCATACCAAAAGCATAGCAGAAGTAAGTTAGCATTAGTTATCAATTTTGTTTATAAAATTTTACTATTTTTAAATAACAAACAATGTAGTAAAAGCATTTCAAGTAATGTAGTATTCATTATTTTATATATTCCTGTAGTTCAGTAATGTGTATAATTTGTCAGTAAAATATTTTCATTTAGTATCTTATATTGTAAATTATAAGGTATATTTTAAATGATCCATGCTTATTTGCTGTTTACGTTGTTGAATCGCTTGATTTCAGAAATCCTACACATGTTTACAATGGTGGAATTCAAATAATATAATAACCAGTTTGCTGCCCAAATGATTTTTAATGTATTAATATGAAGGTAAAATGAAGCATCACAAATAGATTATGAAATACTTTTCGTTATTATAAAAACATTGTTAAAAAACTTTGATCTTTTGTTATATAGAGAAAAAAAAATCCTGAAACTGAAACTTGTTTCCCTATAAAGGGACTCAATTTATTTAATAAATATTAGGCAATCATTAAATCCTGATCACAAATTCTCTATCAGAAAATGCATCAAAACAGTATAATACAATAAACATTATACAAAAATAGCAGAAATTTAAGCTTAAGACCAACCCATGTCCATGATGTAAAGTTACAATCAGTTAGATATTAAAAACTCTTAACTGTAGGAAAATTGTATAAAAAGTATTGCTGAAGTCTCTATTCTCGTGTGAATACTAACTTAATGAATGTCAAGCATTACGTCATAGCTTTGGTGATAAGTACTTGTAATTTCTTCAAAGTTAATATCAATAAATTGGTTCTTGTAAGTTTTAGGTGCTTGATTTCTGGATTTTTTTAAAATGCGTGTTTTATGTTAGATTTTGTAACCAAACTTGCAAATTTCACCAAGATATTCATCAATCTTGTCTTCTATAATGAGTTCCAAGTGACTATAAAGTTATTTTTGTAGTAACAATAATGCACACACAAAGAAGATATATCTGGAAATTTTGTATCAGTAATAAAATTTAGCTTTTTAAAAGCATGCAACATCTTTTAAAAACCTTTCATATAATAAAACTACTCATGGATAACAATTGCCTATGAAATTCATCAGCACGCTATACATTTTCAGATTGAAACCAGCAAAAATAAATCCGAATTATTTTGGTAACCTGTACTGAAAGTAAATTTATACACTATATGGCCATTAATGATCGACACTTTCAATTTTAGACATTTTGTCTTTAAAGATATATTTGTTGTATTTTTCTGGAACTTTAATATTATGAAGACTATGTTCTACTCCATATTTATCAATGGCAGTTTGATTAGAAAGACAATTAGGGGGCCGACAAAAAATCAAAGAAAAAGAATGTTTGGGATCACCTTGTAAAATAAAATGCACAAAATGATCTATCGCTATAGCTTACGAATATATGGATATTGTACAATATATGTATTCATTTGTGGAAGAATAGAACGTATATTCATGGAGATATATCTACTTTTTTTTAAAGTAAAAAAAAAAAAAATTGCATGTTTTTTGTTTATATCATGCAGGGGTTTTTACCAAATTTAATGCCAGTTTCAGAAAAATTGACAAATTTTAGTAGAAATAATATGGTGTAATTGGAATGTAAATATATTAAATATTTGATGAAATATGAGCAGTTGAATGAAATAATTTTTATCTGTGCACAATAGTTTTTTTTTTTTTTTTCCCCATGATTTGATAGAAAAAAAGCCAGTCAAATATCATGAAAATTCAGAAAGATATTGGCAATAGACTGAGCTGATTTTGAGTTGTCTAAAAATAGCTAAATGATAAGAGGTTTTCCATAAACTGTCGTTTTTTATTTTTACTTTTTTTTATTTTCATTTTTTATGGATTCTTTAGTTCTTCTTGGAAAATCGCCAGAACAAGCCTACTCCAAGAAAAAAAGAAGTATCAAAGTCTAAGCATTTCTTCTAAATCTACTCAATGACATTCATTAAGTACAAACTCCTTTGCTGAAAGCCATATAATAAAAAATGACAATTGTGGGAAATCCCTTATCATTCAGCAGCTTTTGGTAAGCAACTAAAAATTCACTGACTATATTGCTGATATCTTTCTGAATTTTCATGATATTTAACTGGCTTTTTTTTCTCCATCGAGTTGACTATTAAACCACGGAAAAAAAAAAAAAAAAAAAATCGTGCATGCATGCACAAATAAAAAATATTTCATTCAACTGCTCATATTTCATCAGATATTTAATATATTTACATTCCAATTACACTATAATTGTTTCTACTACTTTTTGTCAAACTAGGGGGCTCGGCCCCCTACGAGCTACGCTCGCCAACCCCCCGTCCAGACACCGCAGACTCTAAATGCACGCTAATTTGATCGGCTTTAAAAAGATTTCGAAAGATTGAATTATAATTTGAAAAACAGTGGCGATCTCCCTATAAACGGATTTCTGTTTATTTCTCTGATTTGGGAATTTTAACTCCAAATCCGCTGTGGTGCTACTTGATTATCCCGTCGACCAATTTCGCCATATTATATAAATCGCCAAACCACTCGCCGAATTATACAAATTGACGTAATTTTTATTTTAAATAACGAAAGAACAAATAAATTAGTACAACATTAATAAAAATACAAATAAAACGTTGAAATAAAAATAACTTGATGACGTAGACAGGTGTAACAACATTTCAAAATAAGCTAATATAAAAGGAATTAAGTAAACAGTCTTTGTCTCCTGGTATTTTTTAACAAAGCGAAAAGAAAGTTCTTTTAAATGAGGCATTTTAAATTAATTGTTTTTAATCTGACGTAATTTTTACCAAGCTATTCTTTCTCTTTTAAATATTCACGGAAAATACTTTTGTTAGAAATGAAATATTATTTGCGCTTTCCTAACAAAAATAGTTGAAAAGATCCTCTCAAAATATCAAATAAATGTCTAGCGCAATTCTAAATTTAAACTGTTTTGCAATATTTTGTGTTCATTTTATGTAATAACTGTAATGTGACGTAAATATGACGTAATTTCTCCTATTTAAGACTTCTAACGCATGTTAATGAATTTATTATTTTACAATTTCCTTTCGTTCTTAAAATTCACGTGTATACTTTTTATGACGTAATTTTTAATAAGTTCCTGCTTTTTGTACATAATTATTTAATTCTAATTCCAAATGATTTTTTCTGTTTATAATAGTCGCATGTAAATAAATTTTTAATTTGAAGCAAACATTATTGTTTGCGCTGTTTATACATTTGGCAACAGTATAAATTAATACCATTTTCTAAAATAATGTAAAAAATATCCCTCGAAATGCTGAAAATTTGAATTTAAAATAGAAATAAAACCTCAAAAAATGTGTCAAATTAAAAAACTAAAAGCAGTCTGCACACCGGGAAATTCTGACGCATAAAGTGATCTAAAAATGATTAAATTCCTATGTACAGTTTTTGCTCCTATAAAACTTTTTTAATGGAACAATTTTGTCCAACTTTGGCATTAAATATCTCTTAAAATAATACTTCGATTTGAAAACTGTCTGCATCAGCGTGTTTATCAAACATTTCTGTATAATACTACCCATTTTCATATTTTTGTATGCATTATTTTTCTTAATATTAACGAAGAAAGACCTCCGGTCACAAAAAATTCAAAACCGGCAGCGGCAGTGACAGCGGTAGTTACTATTTTTTAGAATAGAGAGATGTTCTGAAACTGGCGTTAAATTTGGTAAAAAGCACTGTGTGATCTAAGCAAAAAACATGCAAAAATGTTTTGAACTTAAAAAAAAAATTGATATCTCCATGAATATATGTTCTATTTTTTTACAAATGAATACATATATTGTACAATATCCATATATTCGTAATCTATAGCAATAGGCCATTTCGTGCATTTTATTTTACAGGGTGATCCCAAACATTATTCTTTTTCTTCGATTTTTTGTTGTCCCCCCTAATTGTCCTTCTGATCAAATCGCCATTGATAAATATGATGTAGAACATACTCTTCATAATCCTGAAGTTCCAGAAAAATCAGACAAATATACCTTTAAATATTCGACAAAATGTCTAAAATTGAAAGTGTCCGATCATTAATGGCCATGTAATGTATTTATGATGTTGAAAAGTTTAAAGAGGTATTCAAAAAGGTAGTATATTATTCATATAGTTAAATAAAAGAATAAAGGGTGTAGAAAAAAAATTAGATTGTAGTATAGAAAAGAGTTTTAAAATATTAAATAACTTGTGTTATTTGAGACATTTACATGTAGTTTCATGATAAGCATCCTCACTTTCAATTTTCTTTTTCTTTACTCGAACATTATCAGATTTGTGCTTCTTTCTTAACATGCATTCGTTATAAAACATTTAGACTAATCATCATTATTTTTGGTACATTAGAAATAGTTAATAGACTTTTCTTTTCTGACCATATTATGTTTATTTTTGAAAATACTTTTTCCATTTCTGCTGAACTTGCAGTAATTGTTCTGACAGTATTTTTAGCCTTTTGAATACTTAAAAAACTATAGTTTTAGAAAAATATTTTAAATATATTAAAAAAAAACCTCAATGTTCATTAATATTAATTATAAGTGTCGTTGAATATAAATAATAGTTCTTCAGCTGCTTTACATGGAAGTATTATTTCTCTAATATTCCATTAATATGACGGCGAAAACACTATAGTTTACCAGTAGTAGTAGAAAAACTGTAGTGTACTACTAGCTAATGCTCTGCGATAACAGGGAACATTCTGTATATTTTTAAAAGAAGCAGCCAAAGCAATGTAACCTTTTATTAGAATATAAGTATTTATTATAATCTTGAATAAGCACGCTATATAACAAGGGTTGATCTAGGCTCCCAATTTGGATCCCAAAATTCTTGAAAATTTCAATTTTTTTTTCAAAGTCAAATTTGCTACTTACAGGACTGCTGAAAAAAAAAAATATATATATATATATATATTTTTTGCAAATGAAACATTATTTTATCAAATGAAACAAATCATAACATGTCACAGTGTTACATTTAAAAAACACATGTGCAGATAAGCATTTAAAGAAAGTAAATTAATGTAGATGCGATTTTCACATTTGAAGAATCATTTTAGATTTTAACGACATATTTGCCAAACTCAACACATTAACAACCGGTTTTGAATCACACCACTGCATGTTTCCCTTGCTTCAAGTAGTCATAGTTAATGCAATTTTCAATTAATCTGGTAAAGTTTTTTTAGTTGTTCCCTATATTAACACAGGCAAATTTTCAATTGATGCTAAAGCAGGAAATAGATTTTCTTTTCTTTTTTTTTTTTCCTGTCAGTGCTGGATTGTTAAAAATATAATTTCCAGAAACTGCTGAAAAATAAAAATAATAAAAGATACTGTAAGAACTTTTTCAAAACTTAGAATTTGTCAAACAGTATTTGATTATAGATATATCCAGGCAACAATAGAAGTATGCAAGGTTCATAGAGGTTTAGAAAATCAAATTTCATGTGCATTTGCTACGTTTCATTTTATCTCAAGATGTACTTCAAAAAGAAAAAAAAAATGTGCAGTTAATAAATTCCAAGTTTTTGCTTAAATAGGCTAAAAGATATGTGAGTTTGAAGTAATCAAATTTTATTTCAGTAAATCTAAAATCAAATTATGTAAATTGTTAATTAACCTAATAGTAAATAAGTTGGTACTTACGTATTATCCAGGTGAGGTGGATAGATCACCAAAAATGGTTTTGATCACCACTTTTGTTTATCATTGCCAACAGCCAATAGTGTACAAAACTATAATTTAATGTCTATTTAATAAATACATAAAATTGATAAAAATGATAAATAATATGAAAGGAAACTAAAATAATGCAAAGCAATAATTTAGTATACATTTATTAAATATGTAACATCAAATTGACAGCTTTTAGAAATAAATTATATTAATTATGGTAATTTTAAATTTCCACCGGTTTGTTATGCCCACCAGAAATACTATAATACATATAAATATTATGTAATATAAATGTAATGTGTTAATAAATATATCTATATTTAAGCTATATCATATTATATAGTTATACATATGTAAATACTTCTGCTACGCCCTTTAATGTGACAACTATATACGTAATATTAACTATGCACTTAAAATGAAGATAGCAAAAATAAATAAAAGGGTTATGGTAATTGATATTTTCACCGTCATTGTTGGCAAAATCAATATGACCTGGCCCGAATAATACACAAATACCAACTTATTTACTAATAGGTTAACTATTGAAAATATATATACAGTAAACTCTCTGCAAGGCGGACTCTGTGTAAGACAGAAATCTGTCTAGCTCGGAAAGATTTTCAAGTCCCTGCAAATCCATAGACATAGACTAAAATTTGTCTAAGGTGGGATATTGTCTACTGTGGAAAATTTCCTCGGTCCCGATCGATTCCGCCTTAAACAGAGTTTACTGTAATTTGATTTTAGACTTACTGCAATACATATATACACTATAAGGCCATTGATGATTAGACACTTTCAATTTTAGACATTTTGTCAAATATTTAAAGATATATTTGTCAGATTTTTCTGGAACTTCAGGATTATGAAGATTGAAGACTATGTTCTACTTCATATTTATCAACAGAGGTTTGATCAGAATGACAATTAGGGGGCCAACAAAAAATCAAAGAAAAAGAATAATGAGTGGGATCACCCTGCAAAATGATCTATCGCTATAGCTCACAAATATATGGATATTGTACAATGTATGTATTCATTTGTGGAAGAATAGAACATATATTCATGGAGAAATATCTATTTTTTTTTAAGTTAAAAAAAAATTTGCATGTTTTTTTTTATATCATGCAGGGTTTTTTACCAAATTTAACGCCAGTTTCAGAGAATTTGACAAAATGCAGTAGAAATAATATGGTATAATGTAAATATATTAAATATTTGATGAAATATGAGCAGTTGAATGAAATATTTTTTATTTGTGTATGCAAGCACTATAAAAAATATTTTTTTTCATGATTTGATAGTCTACTCTATGGAGCAACTTATAAAAAAAAAAGGCCAGTCAAATATCGTGAAAATTCAGAAAGATATCGGCAATAGAGTGAGCTGATTTTTAGTTGTTCTCTAAAAACTGCTAAATGATAAAGGATTTTCAGTAAATTGTCGTGTTTAATTTTTACTACTTTTTAATTTTCATTTTTTATGGATGCTTTAGATCTTTGAAAACCACCAGAATGAGCCTATTCCAAGAAAAAAAGAAGTATCAAAATCTAAGCATTTCATTTAAATCTACTCATTGACATTCATTAAGTACTAACTCCTTTGCTGAAAGCCAGTTAATAAAAAATGACAATTTGTGGAAAATCCCTTATCATCCCTCATCAGCTTTTAGAGAACAACTAAAAAGTCACTCACTATATTGCCGATATCTTTCTGAATTTTCAAGATATTTGACTGGCTTTTTTTTATAAGTTGCTCCATACAGTTGACTATCAAATCATGAAAAAAATTTTTTTATCGTGTGCGCATGCACAGATAAAAATTATTTCATTCAACTGCTCATATTTCATCAAATAGTTAATATATTTACATTCCTGTTATACCATATTATTTCTACTATATTTTGCTAATTTTTCTGAAACTGGCATTAAATTTGGTTAAAAAACCCTGCATGATATAAACAAAAACATGCAAAAAATTTCTGAACTTAAAAAAAAAAATCAATGTATCTGCATGAATATAAGTTCTATTCTTGTACAAATGAATACATATATTGTACAATATCCATATATTCGTAATCTGTAGTGATAGATCATTTTGGCATTTTATTTTACAGGGTGATCCCAAGCATTATTATTTTGCTTTGATTTTTTTCTTGGCTCCCTAACTGTCCTTCTGATCAAATCGTCATTTATAAATATGAAGTAGAACATATTCTTCATAATCCTGCAGTTCCAGAAAAATCCGATAAATATATCTTTAAATATTCAACAAAATGTCTGAAATTGAAAGTGTCTGATCATCAATGGCCATATAGTGTATATTAACTGTATTGAGACTTTGGCGTAATCATAATTGCAGGAACTATCTATAGTAGGAACTAAAATCTGGACAAGTGTCATTATGAGCTTTTCCATTTTTAATTTATTTATTATATAGGTGACAGATATAAAATTCTAGTTAGTTTTTCTTTAAATTATGTACTTTGTTTTACATTTATTTCAGAAAAATCCACCGTTACCTCCGCGAGAACATAGAACTCCCCTGTCAGCCATTGAATTTAGGTCTTCAGCCAATACAGATTTGCATTCTACATGGTACACAGGTTTTCATAGCTCTAGTATTATGGACTCGCATCCCACAAGAAGAAGAAGTACTCGCAGAAAACATCCAAGTGTCACACAGAATTCTGTTCTTCAAAGAGCCTCCAATGCTACTGAAGCATTGAATAATGTTCGTGATATGTTAAAACAGACTGAAGCGTTTAACGCTTGTCTTTCAAAAAAAATTGAGGTAAATAATTATTGTGAAATTTAAATTGTAACATTTAAGCATTGTAATCTTTATTTTGTACAAATTCATTATAGATCCTCCTGATAAGTTATCTGGATATGTTTACACAATTACACTTTGCAGAAGTGTTACTATTCTACCAAACAATGTGACTAGTAAGACTGATTATTTTTGTAGCCAATTGCAAAATTCTGCCAGTCACAAATCAAAGAAAAAGTATATATTTAGAAAAATAGTTTACATGATTTACAATGAATCTAAAGCATGGTTACTGTATAATAGGTTCCATCAGTAATTTCTAACTGAAGCGCATCAGGTTAGCTTGTGTGTGAAATCATTGTATCTGAAAGCGTATCGTACCACAGTTTAAAGAAGCTCTTAAGAGAATACCGGATTCAAAAGAATATAGAAAAATAGAATGTAGAAAATAAAAGTAAATGCTACATTTAAATTTCATTGTTAAATTTTTTTTCGTATTATGTATGTCTATATACACCCTGACAATGCCTAGCCAATTACTAAAGGCTGTTGGTAACCCAACTACAAAACAGCCCATCAGAAAAAAATTAAGGTGATTTTCATTAAGTAAAGGACATCAAAGAACCATTTAAGAAGGTTTGAGGGGTTTAATAATCAACAACCAAAGGTGGCTTCAAGCTTATTCATTGCACTCATGGTTGGAGAAGGGGCAGAGAGCTGTCAAATACCTGTATACACTACAGCCAAATTTAGCCTGATTACTGAAGATTGTTGTTGCACAGAGTAGTCATTAGAATTTTGACTTTTAATTTCTCAGACCACAAATCCAGTTTTGAAAATCTGGTTATGTTATTACCTACCTCTAACTGAGATCTATGTTTGTGGAAAGTTACAGTGTAAATGTATCTTGTCATTGCTGAGAAATAGTATTTATTCCATTGTCAGATTGGATCAGATACATAGGAACCATTGCTTGCCTTAGGCTTAGAGTGCTTCAACCACAACAAAAATTTAATAAGAAATAATGTCATAAACTAAAAACATTTTACTTAGCATGAAAGCACTGTTATGTAAAAATTAAACCAGCTGTTGATGCGTGAAAAAAAATCTGCTATTGGCAAGATTTTCATCTAGCTAATGGATAAGTACCAAATTTTCATTTACTTTTAGGAATTATTTCATATAAAATTATGAATACAAGATTAAAAAATTCAGCCAAATCAATCTTAAAAAAAAAAAAAAAAAAAAAAAAAAAAAAAAAAAAAAAAAAAAATCTGAATATACTACAATTGCGAAAAAATATATAAAAAACATCATTATGAAAACATGTAAAAACTTAGAACCAGAAATATAGGATATGAAAATATAAAAAAATTGAAATAAAATACAAAAATTAAATTGCATAAGATTACAGAAAATCAATTATAATAAAAGAAAAAGTTCGGAAAAAAGACAGACATGAATTATGAGAAACAAAATAAGCAATTGTAAAATAAAGCATTTCAAAGATCCCAAAACAAAATTTTACATTCGAATAATGGCATCCATTTCAAAACTAGACAGAATAAACATACTAGTTTTCATCAGTGAAAAAATACAAGTTTATAACTGCATCATATAAAATTCAAACTAAAGTTCCTTTTTTTATTATGTTTTCTCAAATAAATATACTAGTGTACAGTAGACTTCCGACCATCCATCCACCATACTATCTGACTTAATTAAAACAAATTCTTCATAGAAATTAGGAATTACTTTCCCAAGGCTTTAGATGTGGGGTTTTTTTTATATCAGGGCTGTCAACATAGCACCCTTTTTAATGTTTCCTGTTACTAAAAATAAAAATCTATTTTACATCCACCTCTTCACAATGGGCATCTCACATTTTCTTTAATTTTTATGCACCACTTTTTTAATTAGAATTTTTTTACCTATTTAATCAATGAAATGCTGTGGTTAAATAAGGCAAAAAATTCCGTGAAAAAGAAAGTGGTATTCAAATTCAAGAATTTTGTGCAGCTTATTCGCTCATCACAATGTGGTTAAAGACTTTTTTTTATCGATGATAAATGAATGTTTTTCATAATTCGTATTAAACAAGTGATCAGTGGTTGGAAATTAGCATGTTACAAGTAGAAACTACAATAGTGGCTACTTTTTCCAGTAGTGTGTAGTTTAGTGTGCTACATTTTTAACAATGTAGTGTAGCGAGTAACGCAATAAAAAAAATCTGTAATTTGTCTCGAGCTCCAATGCTACTTTTAACGCTACTTTAACAACAAAAAAAAAAAGGCATTCTACGAATCGCGTATTCGTAACTTGGGCCTTTTTGTGCAAAATGTGTTCTATTCGAGAATTTGCAAATCTCAGCTGCAATGTTTAACAACGCATTGCATGAAATCATAGATTTTTTTCATTGATACTTGCTGGCAAAATGTAATTTTCTTTCTGGCAACACTTGTCTACTTAGTTGTTATTAGGCAGTCATGTTTTAATGCCGCCTTTCATTTTTTGGAATTACTTTGTTTACAGATTTATTTATTGCTTGCATTTAAAGCTATTTTTCTGTAATTTTCTTTACTATAAATTTTGACAATTCAATGTAATTAACTCTCAATAGAACTCAATGCAATTAACATATTAAGAGTGTGCTGTAGAGTTAGATAAACAAATCTATTCATAAGTATGTGAGTCAATGATAATTTTATGTCCCAATGTAATAATTACTGTAAGAAAAGTAAATAAAAATTATCCAGTGTATAGTTGTGCATAAATATGTTATATGCAAAAGTAGTCTCTCATTATCAGTGTTGAATTCAACAGGAACACTGAAATGCCCCCCCCCCCCCCCCCCCCTTCCCAAGAATGTTTGAGATTTTATGCTTTTTAATGGACAAAAGTGCCTCCCCCCCTCAAAGAAAACTGTCTGAATTCAACACTGCTCATTATTTAGTATTATCACTACATTTTCGATAAAGTAGTTGTAATTTGCTACAGTAAAAAGTACTTTTTCCGACCACTGTCCACAATTAAGATTTTTAACTCCTTTTTCCAACAAATTTTTTAGATGTCTCCTCCCAGGAAAATGTATACTTTTAAAATTACTACGTTTCATACTTTTTTTCTGTAAATCGATTTTACATGGAACTCCTGAAGCTTAAGGGTATAATGGTGTGGGATGTATGTGCATCTAATAAGATGCAATGTTGCCAATTTCACTTGTTTTTTACCAAAAATATCTATCAGTACTTTCATACAGCAATCTTAGTTTTGTTTAATTTTAGACATTAGGTGATTAAATAAAGCAAATATTATTATTCAAAAATAGTGGTAGGTATTTCCAATGAAAAACTTTAATAAATATGTAACACTGATAAGACCTGTGTGTGCCACCACCACTTCTGCAATGAGATGATATTGTTGCATGTTTTGAATAATGTGAATAATGGCGCTCTTCATTGTTTGTCACTAGCTGAGGTGTACCCTTGCTTACTTAAAGGTTATACTGGCCTGTTTTATATTATTTGTCTGCTACGATCTAGGTTTCTTCTACATATCGTCTGCTGTTATTGAAGAGCTCTAAAAGGGTGAAGCAGTCATCCATCAAAGATTTTATCAAAAACTAAAAACTGTAAGTTTTGACTCTTTTTCTTCAGGCCTAACTTTTCACATTTGTGTAATCATTTATCAATGAGCAGTAAAATATGTTTAAGCCATTTAAAAAAAAAAAAAAAAAAAAAAAAAAAATTAGCTTTTATTTTACATTAAGGTTTTATTCATTTTAAAACTGTATATACTGTATTCATACTTTACTGGAACATGATTTTATGTTTCCCACAATTAAGATAGCCATTATAAAGTTTATCTTGAAACATTTATAATATTTTCTTCTTGATTTTCTTTTTTTCTGCATTAAATTCTTAAAATGTAGAGTACAGTATATAGCAAACAGGTACTTTTCGGTTAGCTGGGCACCAGTGTTATATATACATATAACTATACATACATGCATATATACATACATACATACATGTATATATATGTATATATATACATGTGTATATATATATATATACATACATGTATATATATACATACATACATATATATATACATACATACATATATATATATATATACACATACATGTATATATATGTACATATATTGTAGAAGTTAGGTCAATATGATTAATTAAGCATAGTAATGAATATGTCCTTTACCCGAACATGCACTATCGTTACTGTATGAAGCTAATTACAAAAATAATTGTTAAGAGACAATAATACTCAATCAAAAAGAATGTCTCCTTAATAGGGCACTGGGCCAAAGGTGTTAAAGATATTTATTTTTATAATTACTGAACCAATTAGGTAAGAAATTTTAAACACTGAAATAATGAAAGTGTAAATAATACAGTTTTAAAATGCTTACTTTCAGCAAAGAATATTAGGGAAAATGTAACACATGTAGAAAGTTTTAAATTTTGACTTCCAATTAATTTCAAAATATAGAAAATATTTTAAGAGCAGTTATTGGCAGAATAAGACAATTCTTACATTAATCTAATTAAATAATAAAAAATAATAAAAAGAGATAGATCATGTCACACACCAGCACAGAACTGCCAAATTAGCTGACGATCGACTAGTTGTAGAAAAGACATCTTTTCAGTATGAACGATGGATTGAGAGATCGAAATATATTATTATTATTATTTTTATAACAAAGAACAAATTCCATTAGAAATTCAGTATTATTACATTTTTAACAATTGTTTATTTTGGTAGAAAGAGCTATTGTAGCATTTAGAGTTTCAAAAGGTTTTTGATTTATTATAACATTTTAAACAAATTATTTATTTTGGCAGGCAGAGCTGTTGTGCATTTAGAGTAACAAAGGAGTTTTTATTTTTTACATTATCAGCGACTTGAGTTGTAATTGCATTTACAAATGCAATATTGAAATCTTTGTTCTTTTAGATTTATTTCATTAACTGGAACTTCATTGACTGAAATTAAAGCTTCCTTGTAGAAGACAATAAAATCATTCCTTGTGTACAGTTTATTTAAAATGCCATGTTTTGTACAAAGTTTGTATATGTTTTTTATTTTCCTTAGAAATTATAATAGCTATAATATTTCGGCTATCAGCCTTACTCTTATCTCTGGTATTCATAGTCGAACAGTTTTTCCTGCATTTGAAAATTTACATTCGAAAGTCGTAATTGTTTTTTCCTTTCCAAATTTGTGACTGTTTAGCACAGCGTCGATATTAGATATTTTTTTATTCTTCATGCAGGGAAAAAGGAGAGTCTTCTTTGTTTTCTTAAAAAATTTGTTTCAATATCACCAAAACTTTTTTTTTTTTTTCAGAATTATGTTGTTTCCTTTTAATGTCGCCAACGTTCTTATTACTGTTTTAAACTGGACCTGCAACAGCTCCCTCCAAGTCTTCATTCAACTTATGCAGTTCTACTTTCATATTACCATTACTCATTGTGCTATGACGCTTCATCCTTGTTTGAGATTGCTGTCTGAATTGGATATCATTACTAGACTGATTTCTTAGTACAACAAGATCTTTGCTTGTAATCCCTGAGAAAGTATCGACTGGCAAATAGGTTCTTAAATCATGCTTCGCTTTACAGCCAAATAAAGCTTCATATGGCATGTGATTTATTCCAGAGTGATGTGCTCTACTTTTGATAAATTTAGTGAATTTTATTCTTTCAGACCACTTTCTTGTATTGTTATTTTAAATTTAAGTGGATAACATCTTTTCAATGTCTCGGATTGCTCTTTTAACTGTGTCTTTCGACTGTCTGTGCCTTGGTTTTCCTTGAACAATTTTGAATACATTCTACTTTCCACAAATCTCTTCAATAATTTTATTACTAAATTCTTGGCCATTGGGCTTTTCCACATGCACTGTGCTCCAAATATCGTCAACACATCCAGTAAGTGATAAACATCTTCCTCACCTCGTTTTGTTTTAACGCCCTTAATTGAATAAATTTTGTTAAATGACCTTGATAAACCATTATAAACATAAAGTCTTCATCTGCTTGTTACTGCATGTCAATGAGATCAACTTTAAATCTCGAATTTAACTCAATACTTTTAATTGGTTTAACAACAGGAACTTTTTTGGAACGCTTTGTTTCCAGGGCCGGCCTAAGGACATTTTGGCGCCCGTGCGAGCACCCATCGGGGCGCCCCCTCCCACACACACACACACACACTAGAAAAATTGCTTGACTTATGGTCTTAATTTTTTTAGATATTAGTACTTTTTATACATACTATTACTAATTATTTAAGATATTAATTTAAAGTGTTTCAAAAACAGATAAAAGATTCTAAATTTAATCCCCTCTTTGAGTTTGTATTTGGTAAATTGTAAAATCAGGGAAATTTCAATTTTAGAGTAATTATCAGTCTTAATGCGTAAAATTACGATACAAAAGTAAAACACAAGGTCGCAGCACATGATATTGGACGAAAATAATAATAAGTTAATTAAAAAAAAAACTTTTAAAGAAGAATACTGTTTGGAATACTACAAAATAAAGAAGCAGAACTACTAGTTAATAGCAACTATGAAAGAGGAAAACTACAATCTTGCCTCGTTATTTAGTACATAAAAAGTATGAATAAATTTCATATCTAAATATCGATTTTTTTAAAAGGCTCACTTTTCATGGTGAAAACTTTCGAAAGAATGGAAAACCCAGTTTTCTCTTCAGCTAATTCCAGAAACATAAATGTTCTTATTCTTTCTTTTCATTTTTTGAATGGTTCTCAATCTCTGTGATGAATATTTACCAAAAGAAGAAGAAAAAAAAAACCTTACTAAAATTAATTTTTTTAAGTAACCTAAAATAATTAAACATTAAAAAAAGAAATCTATGATTGATAATAAGAGTTGTATTTATAATAATAAGGAATATGATTAACAAAAAATGCCTACCCCCCCCCCCAAAAAAAAAAAAAAAAAAAAAATAAAATAAATAAATAAATAAATAAAAAAGTTTCCTGGATTTCGTTCTACTGCTCCCCACGCTAGAATTAAACAAACCATCCCAAAGAAAATTTTTAAGTATTCCGAATTTACGTTTTAGTGCCGCACTGAAATTGGATAAAGAAGGTGCCATTATAAAATCATAGGTGTAGGACATCATAAAAAATCAATATACGGGCACTAAAGGGAAAAAAGTTATTTAACGATAAATGTATTAAATGAAAGATTATTTCAAAACGATTACAAAAAAAATTTATATACAGATAAATTATAAAAAAAAAAAAAAAAAAAAAAAACTTTACTTTTGCAATTCTGCATTGTCAATTTATGTTGGTTTATTCATCGAGCTCTCTGCTCCTGTTAATGAGAAATCAAGGTAAAGTAATCTTACTATCAAGTTCTGTTTAGTAGATTTACAAATAATAAAGTGCATGTTATGGGCACTGGAGGGAGAGGGGGGGGGGCAAGGAAAGGCCTTTGCTCCACCCTTTTGAAAAAATTCGTCATCGTAGATAATTTAAAAATGGGAGGGGGGGCTGTGAAATTTACTTTTTTCGCTTAATTTTAAATAATAAATAACTAAGAGAAAAATTGCGCTTGGGCATAAGTGTGTATATACAGTCGAACCTGTATTTAACGAAGTCGCTAAATCCCGGAAAAAAGTTCGTTATATGGAAAATTCGTTAAATAGATTCACCTTTTAAAATACTTTAAACTACATAAAACAGATTTTAAATTCATAAACACTAAATATTTTTACTAAAAGTAATTAATCACATTTTTTTTAAAATAAATTATATCGATTTGTTTTATTTATTTTGCCCACCAATATCCATCTCAATTCATTTTTTCTATGTGTTTAAATCTTTGAAATCTGCAAGGAAAACAAAACATTGTCCGGGAATACACTGTATTTTCTGTATAAAGTAAATAGTTTTACATTCAAATTAACGAATTTTAATCACATTATCGTATTTATTATTATTATAACATATAATTTTAACCATACATTAACATATGCGTCCTTAAATTTAATTTCTGAAAAACCTGAGTTTTTTCTTGCAAAAGTGCTTCAGAATACGTCTCGCATCTTTGCAATGCGCCAAAAATCCCTTCATGCGTATTTTCTTCTAACTATAATCCGCGTCGGATTCTTTCAAATGATTTTAGCATTTCATCATACAAAGTTTTGTTAATTCCTGCATCATGTTCATTTCCAACATCATCATAATTCATTGCTGTATTGTTTTTATTTTTCACACTGTCGAAAATATCCAATTCGGATAGTGTTTCCAATGTCTCAATTTCAGAATTAAGTGAAATACAGTCATCAATCAGCACATCATGGTTAATTTCTTCTTTTTTTCTCATCTGTATCCACATTTTTTTTAAGTTACTCTAAGGCAGCGTTTCTTAAACTGTGATCCGGGTCCGCGAGCTTACAGACGGAGGTCCTCAAGCCCAGTATTAAATTCACACCTTTTTTTTCTTTCGGCAGGAATTTCTGTAGCTGTATTTATGGATAAACGCAGGACTACAACTTCTAATCTAGAACAATTATTGAATTCTAGACTTTTTAAAATTCTGCGGGAAGAAATTGGGAGTCAACACAAACAGTCACTTTTCCATACAGAAATTAGGTGGCTGTCCCGAGAAAAAGTTTTAAATCGCTATTTTGCACTACATGATGAAGTAAGGTTATTTTTATTGGATTCCAAATGCCATTTGAAAGAATGTTTCAATGATTGCTCCTAACTTGTCAAGGTAGCATATTTGATAGATATTTTTAGTTTTCTGAATGAGCTTAATTTAAGCTTACAAGAAACATCGGTACGTATTTTCCAGGACAGGTCAAAGTAGATGAAACAATAAAAAAACTGATTTATAGACAAATCGACTTGAAAATAATAATTTGGAATCATTCCCAACATTACTCGATTTCTTACAAACCTCTGGCGATACAATTTCCCCTGATATTGTTCAAAATTTCGCTGTGCACCTTAGAAACTTCGAAGAAGCTTTCCGACATTATTTTACTCCCTCACAGTCAGAAAATGAGTGGATGAGGGGTCCATTTCATTTCCAAGATATTAATGAAATGCAATCCTTAGCAGTGTTAGACCAGAAACAACTTGCAGAATTATCATGCAATGGTTCCATGAAAATTGCTTTCCAAGTGAATAGCCTTCCTAATTTTTGGTTGTGCGTGATAAATACGTATACAGAACTAGCAACAATACTATCCAGCATTAACTTCCCTTTTGTGCAACATATTTGTGTGAAAAGACTTTCTCCAGCCTTGTGCACATGAAAAACAAATATAGAAATCGATTGAATAAAAAAACAGACTTGAGAATACAGGTTTCGAAAATTGAACCAGACATTGCACATCTCGTAGGAAAAAACAGCAGTATACTTCTCATGGGAAATAGCGGTGTTTCTTTTAGCTGTCAATTAGCTTTGAATATATGTGCCATTTTTCTAATTAATGCAACTGATTTTTTCAAACACTAAACACGGAATTTCTGTAAAGAAAAATAAATAAGCTCTATACTATAAAAAAAAATATTTTTTTAATCTTGCATTAAAAAAATTTTTGTTGGGGGGTCCGCGGAATGCATAATCATATCAAAGGGGGTCTGCGAGATCCCAAAATTTAAGAAACGCTGCTCTAAGTGATTATCGTCTTCGTCTTCCGTACTTACCGAATTCTCACTGCTGACAAAGAATGCACCTGGTAAAACCAGTTCATGGCCATTGAACATCATAAAATGTGTTTAAACAAAGAATAAGTTTGAAATGTCCAGAAATATTTTGAGAAATGAGGAGGAAAAAAAATTAGATCACAAGAAAAAGTTCGTTAAATAGAGAATGCACTTCGCTATTTGGAGGTTATTTTACGAAGAAATTCGCAAAATGTTCTTGGTTCCAAGGAAAAGTTCGCAAAATAGAGGTTCGTTAAATAGAGGTCCGACTATATAATAAAAAGACTTAGAACAATATTATTCCAAAGAAACCTTACCCCTAAGTAGATTTAGTCACAAAATAATGATGAATCTCTGTAATATTGAATAGTTCCCTTTCGGTTTAGACAAACTTTGACTCAGTATCAAATACATAATCTGATTCCCAAAAAGTCTTTTATTTTCATTTTAGTTAAATTTCCAACAATTTTCATTTTTAAATTAACAATATTTGCTTAAAATTTCAGTTATTTTAATTTCATATTGCGAAATATTTATTGTGTAATGGGCCAAAGACTATATTCCAATAATAAATAATCCCTAATGATGAATGAAACATTGCATCATTATAACGCAATTATATATTTTTATGACATTGTTTTTTACAGGCTTTCCGCTCAGTGCTCCTTTCTGACCACATTTCGGAAAACTGGGGAAATACATAAATTCAAACAATATGGCATGGGCGCCAGCTGAACGAAATCTCAGAAGTGGGAAGATTTTGGAACAAATGTAACAAATGTGTGCCTGTAGCAAAAATAGAAATAGTTTAATCCCTTTCTGTCAACTGAGCTCCGACTGCCCCCCTCCTCTCCGTTTAAGATGATAAATATTGGAATAATTAAACACTAAAAGAATTGTACTGTTGCTCGAAAATTTTCCCAAGTAAGGGGGGGGAGAGGTCTTGCGCTGGAGAGGCAGAACCTTTCATGATATGTGCCTGAAAGAAACATTAGTTCCGATCAGAACCTGATTATCGCAAGGGCAAAAGAAGGCAGCTGCCCTGGCTTTCAACTCTAAAATACCCACCTCAAACACCAAAATCGTTTTCTTAATAAGTAGAAATTGTGGCTGAAAGCATGTTATAGAGGGGTACCATCTGAATCTTTGCCTCACGCACCAGGGCGCCATATAAGCCCTTGTGCCACTGCTCTGAGTTTAAGGCACAGCGTCTTTCGTAATTTCAAGAACTGGCAATTTTGAAATACTACGAGGATGCTTTGTAACTTTAAATATTTTACATACTATGTTTCACATTCGCATGAAAATTATTCATTTAAGCGAATCAAGCTGCTTGGAAATCGTTTGGTTTGAATCATTTCTACCTATTAAATATTTAATTTACAGCAGTTAATAAACAAATTAGTGGGCGACCGAATTGTATTGTCTCGATACTCTGATAATTTTAATAAGAATTATTTATCTATATATTTTTGGTTACATGCCCTTTTTTTCCATTTTTAATTTTCGGCAAAATTTCTGACACTAACGCTATTGACTATTTGCAGAAGAAGATGGGCTCACATCCAGAAGACACTCCTAGAAGAAAAGCTTTTTCAAAGACGTCTATTTTTTATTTTAAAATTTCTGCCCCTTTAAGCTCCTAACGGTTTCTTTTTTTCGGTCATCTGGGTGGCAGTCTCACATTTCCTGTGGGATAAGAAGACTCTAGAAAAATGCGCTTAAATAGCCATAAGTGATAGAATTCACCATGAATCTGTCAAAGGCGAAATTAATTAGCTTCCCGCAAGGGAAGCAGATTTGAATCTGTGATTCCTGGGGTTTGTGATTCTGTTTGTTTTCTCATTCAAATATAGAACAGAAGCCGTGCCAGCATGCGAAAATTTGGCGCCCTTGAATTCCTTTTTAAACAGAACGAAGAATTCTTCCTCGATCTGGCCCAACTTAGCTATAGAAAATGTAAAAGATAAAAAAACGCAGGATATAAAATAATTTTTATCGGTGCTCTTATAGGCACCCTTTCATCTGTTTGGCGCCCCTCCGGCTCGGCGCCCCATGCAGTGGCACACTTCGCACACGCCTTGGGCCGGCCCTATTTGTTTCTTTTGGCAAGGTTCGCAAGAATTCAAATATATCATTACCATTTCGACTGTATTATTATAATACTTTACTTTAACCTCTCCCATCATTCAGTTTGACCATCCATGGTCAGTTCCAATATGAATTTCATGAGTTATCTGAAAATTCCCCTTTATGCAAGTATAGTAAATAATTGGTCTTTTTCATTTTTAACTGGAACAATGAATTTTTCAACACTACCAATATTTACAATATCATTGTCGTTGATAATCTTCAGGTGTTTTCTGACACTACTTGGCACGCAAAAAAAATCGTGAGTGTTGAAAAATAAATATTCATAAGCGTCCAGAAAAATGCGGCTTCCTGCATCTAAAATAGGCAATCAACTGATTTCGTCAAGTTTGCTTTTGTCTGTTATCAACCGACAAAAACAAACCTGGATGCTCAAAAAAGCTATGATGCAATTGCACGATTGCGAGATGCTGACATGGAATAAATGTATGCATGCATACTGGAAATCTCAAGCTAACTGAGAGGAAATTTATTATAGTGACCGAACTTGATTGGTAATTATTAATAATAACCGGTTAATTTGATAAACTCTCATAAATTAATTATATTAACCGGTTTATTTGGACATTATTTGATAATTATTAATAATTACCGATTAATCAAATTGACCGTAACATATATACAAACATATATATATATGCATATATATATATGTATATATACATGCATGTATATGTACATATATATGTATATATAACACTGGCGCCCGGCTAACTGAAAAGTACCAGCAAACATTTATAAAATACCGGCATGTACTAAGAGGTCAGAAATTTTGAATAAGAGTGGGTTTTGGTGTAAAAAAATTCATTTTAAAGATATATACTCCGAAAAATTAGCACTCGTAGAGTTGCATGATTTATGGATTTTGTTTAGATTTGTTTTGTTAAGATGGATTTTGTTTAGAGTTTTAATTAGAATTTAAAAATTAGTGTGCTGATAGTAAGTATTGAATTTTATTCTGGTGTAATTTGTTTGAATTTAGATTTCTGATATATTGTAATTTCAGGATTTGTGTCACACTCAGGGCTGTGGAGTCGGTGGGGAAAATGTCCAACTCCGGGAATTTTAACAGATCCGACTCCAATTCTTTTGCTCAAAAATGGACCTGACTCTGACAACAGAGCCCTGCTTGTAAAATGGATGACTCTGACTCCGGGAATTTTAATACTAGAACGCCTGGAAATTTTACTCAAGTTTCATAAAAATATTTGACACCAGAATTTTTATTTAAAATTATTTGACTGATTTATTTACGTAAATGTGCATAGTTTAAATTTAACATTTTATGAAAGAATTTCTGGTTCCAGTTGACATTTAATCGTATGGTTGGAGTCGGATCGACTCCTTCCGAGCGTTCTTGTGTTAAAATGGAAACTTTTGATTTATTTAACACTAAAACGCCCAGAAATTTTACTCAAGTTTCAAAAAATATTTTACACCAGAATTTTTATTTAAAATTATTTGACTGATTTATTTAATGTAAACCTACGTTTTTAAAATTTAACTTATTTTGTGAAAGAATTTCTGGTTCCAATTGACATTTGATCATATGGTCAGAGTCGAATCAACTCCTTTCGGGCATTCTAGTGTTAACAGCTCTGGCTCTTTTGTTCAGTTTCAATCTGTTGTAATCTGTTTCTAATGGTATGGAGATTTCAGGATATGATTATTTATAGAACTTAGGCCAAGATGACTTTTTCATTATCCAACCTAACATTCTACTACAGTGGGCAGGATAGTCGAGAATCTGTTGCCTTTTCAGAGAACATGGTGAAAACGTGAAGCCAGGTCTGCAGAGTCGGAGTCAGGCCTATTACTGAGCAAAAGAGTCGGAGTCAGATCTGTTAAAATTCCCGGAGTTGTAGTCATCCATTTTACAAGCAGGACTACATTGTCAGAGTCAGGCCCATTTTTGGGTGAAAGAGTTGGAGTCTGATCAGGTAAAATTCCCGGAGTTGGAGTCGTCCATTTTTCCCACCAACTCCGCAACTCTGAGTGTAACACAAATCCTGAAATTATATTATATCAGAAATCTTTAAATTCAAACACATTACACTACAATAAAAGTCAATACTTACTATCAGTACACTAATTTTTAAATTCTAATTAAAACTCTAAACAAAATCAATCTAAACAAAATCCATAAATCATGCAACCCCCCGAGTGCTAATTTTTCAGAGTATATATCTTTAAAATGATTTCTCTCTTCAGCTGTTCTGAAAGGTTGCTAGCCTCTATCTTTGTAACCGAATTACCACTGAAGAAATATTTATTGATCAAATTTAGCAAAATTAAAATTTTTTATTCAATGGGGGGGGAACAAAAAACAGTGACAGTGATTGGTAACGCGTCTAAAATTCTATCCCTATAGGGGGGGGGGGGATCTGTTGTAATCTATAAAAATTGTAATAGAAATAGATATTTGGAAGCTTTAAATGTACGAATTCAAGATTTCAGCTCATTTTGCCAAGTAATTTTGGAATTAAAAAAGTAACTGCCTTGCAAGCTGTTTTGCAACAATTAAAAATCAATTTAACATCAGGATTTCAAAACTTTACATCTCATCTGCATAACTCTTAGTATATTGTTAAGCCAAAAAATTTTGAATTTATTATCTATCCTCATATTGTTTCAACATGAATTATTGTGCTAGAATAATCTAATCAAAATTGCCCATAGGGTTTACATTAAAACTTTGATCTTTAATTACACAGACCACAGATTGAATTTTAAAAATCAAGCTATGTTATTACCTCAGACTAAGATCTATGTTTGTCATAAATTACTTTATAATTGACTGTATAAGAAATCTGTGTCCATTTTGTTCACAGATTAGAGTGGATGTACTAAGCTATACTCGCCTCCAGTTCACTGCTCTTCAATAAATTCTATTTGCTGTTATTTACAAAAGAAATAATTTTTTGTATTTAGAGTGATATTTAAGTAAATTAAATATAACCAGATTGGGAAAATCAGGTTGTATAAAATGTTTAAAAAAATTTTTTGCCGACTCCCAGACTTTTATAACCCTTTAAGACCTGACCTACACAATCATGTAGGTGATCCTAATTAAACAGAAAATACATTTTCCCCTTTTTCTGTGACTTAAAGCCGAGCCTGTACCACATAATTGTATGGATCCTTCCTTGACGTAACTTGACATCGGAATTTTTTTTAAATATTTTTTTTTTTTTTTCAGTCAAGTCAAATATGTTCCTATTAATTAGAGTTAAACTCAAAGACATAATAAAGTTTTCATTTAGACACTGGAAAAAAATCCTTTTAAATATGACTTTTTAAAGGTATTGTTTAAATATGACAATTTTCCCCCATTGAATTCTTTTCATATAGAATGCTTTATTTTGGTTTAATATTTTCTTTCTTTGTAACACTTTTCAACTTAATTGAAAAGTGCTTACGAATTCGGGTTTTTTGTCTGTCTATGCTCTATTTCGCGTAAATTTACTCAGGTTTATTATGGTTTATTTACATGTTCGGTATTGAAAATGAAGTTTGTAGCATTTATGGTTTGTTTTACAATGCCACAAAAGATTTTCATTACATTATGGTCTATGGGGTAAAATTGTTTGTAGTGTATTTTAATGATGTTACAGTATTTTAAACCTATTGAAATTGACTACAGGGTACTTACTGTAGAATATGATGTGTATAAATGATATATGTTTGAAATTATCGTTCATTTACAGAGAAACACAAATGATTTGGTTACAATGCTTCGTATGAATAATTACTGTTGGAAGTAGGTTTTGAGATGTGGTGCGCACTTTTAAATTTAACTAAATTTTTGCATATTACTTAGGGTTTATAAATTCTATAGATCATATACAGACCTGCATAAAAGATCTCATCTACATTTCTCTTTATTCACAGAAATTGCTGAATGGAGATTTTAAGCTGTGCTCTGCATTTGCTAACTAAACTAAATTTTAGCATACTAAGTAAAGTAGTATACGTACAAATCTATAGATCATATATAAGGCTACACAAAAGAATTGGATATTTTTCCAAATATTGATGATAATTGCTGAAATTTGGTTTTAAATGTGTTATGTTTTTCAAATTTTTTTTACTTAGACATTATATTTCACCTTAATAAACTGTGAAGTTTTGTTACAGTATTCGAAATATGTTGGAAAGTTTTTCATATTCTATGCTTGATACAAACATACATACTTGTAGTATTTTTTTTCTACATTTTATTTTTTATGAAGTATTTATTTTCTTTTGAATTCAATGCTCTCTTAAGAGCTTCTTTCATCTGTGGTACAATAAGTTCTTTAAATTTCGTAGACACAAGTGAACCTGCTTCATTTCAGTTATGAATACTCGATTCAGACTAGTTTACTTAAAAAAAAAAAAAAAGACATTTATCCTTATTTCATAAGTTAATTTTATTCAGATACCTTTTAACTATTAACTTTGCTCTTACATTAATTTAATACATTGAATTTATAATTCTCTTAATGTAGGAAAGCGTAAATCTCACATCTCTTAAGTCAATAAGATGATTTTGTCTTTATCAAGGTTTTATTATATATTTTTATAGTATTTGTTCCATAATGTAAATTTATTAAAGTTTTATTCGTTATTAGTTTTATAAAGATATTTCATTAAGCAAACAGTTACAAGTTAAATTTATTTTTGTTATTTGATCTAGGCTCTTCCACATACAGGAAATGGTCCAAAATGCTGTGATACTGTAAGTTATTTGAAATTATTACATAGTTTCTTTCATTTATTGAATTTTCACGATTAAACATTCAGGTTTAACTATTTCAAAATATCGTGGTAATGCACCAATATTATCCTTTTTCAGTTGCTAATTGAATAATTTTTTCCTCATCAATTTAATTTTCTTTTTCTGTCTTGCTCTCATGTTTTTAAATCATGCATGTAAACATTTTGTGTTTACCTTCATTTCTCAAATAAGCTAAGTTAAAAATAATTTGAAAAAATAATGAATCAAAGATAAAAGTAAGTACTAAAATTTAGGGATTAGTATGTTGAAAGTTGTGCATGTGTTCCTTTTTACACTCTTTTATTTAACTCAACTTTATTTTTGTATGTAAAGATTGAATTTCATAATAGATTTTTTTATTCACATATTATTCTAGAGTTATAAAGAAAAATTCTTCACAGGTGTGTTCCTGATGACAATACAACATTTAATATTTTTAGGACTTAACCCATTTACATTTTGAATAATTTTCTTTTTCTTTATAACATGAAAACTGTATGAAATAATTATCTGTAAATGTATTTATCTGTTTCCAAGAAATGACAGCATAAGATGGATATTTATTTACTTAAATGAAGGCTTTTTTTGGAGTTTATAGATTTTTCAAGATGACGAAATGTAAAAATTTTATTTGTGTTTTTTTCTATCAAGGGTCGAAATAAATAAGTCATAATCTTAGCTTGTAGACTTTTTTAAATTGTGAAATTATCGGTTCAAGCCTATTTTTTATGCATTTTTGTAACGTACAAAATAGAGGGCGCTAGGTACGAATGGGTACATACTTTTATTAGCGATTTAAGGGACAGTTATTTATGTAAAGTCCTTTTCAGGATGATTATGAAATAAATTGTTTTTAAGCCTCAAATACGATTATTCTTAGTTTATTATTACTAATACTTATAATGTTGTTAGTCCCTGTAAAGAAATAAATATATATTTTTTAGTAGTTCATAAAAATACTAATTATAGTATATAATATACAATTTAAAAGCTTATTTTATATCAATTTAGACAAAAAATATAATTATGCATATTATATTATTACAAATATTATACATATTCCCATATTTAGTACGTTTTATCAAATAAACAAAATTAACATTTTATCATATAATAAAACATTTTATCAAATAAACAAAAAAAAATTTAGCATAGTTTTTTTTTTTTAGTATTTTTCCATTTCATTTTGCAACATTTTAAAGTGACTTTACCAACAAATTTGAGGGGGAAAAAAAATCAGGCACAAATGTGTTAATTGTAAGTTAACAAATTAATTTTAAGGCATTTTTCTGTTAGCCGGAGACAGGAGATAAATCACAAATATTCTTTATGGTTACAGCTTACAATAGTGTATGCTCACCAAAAAAAGTCAACAGGCTGTAAAAATGCAACAAAATATTTCAAAACTAAAAAGTGGAAACTAAAACTAAAAAATAAAGAGTGTAATATATATATTTTTTAAAATACATTTTAATCAATTAAGTTTCATATTAAATAAATTATTTTATGCTGAGAAATCAATTTGGAAACCCTTAAAACAGTCTAAATGTTTAATTTTTTTTCTCTTTCCTATTACCATATTTTAAAAAACAAACGGAGCAAAAATTATAATTTTTTTAATAAATTCACTAGTTCATGCTTTGTAGCAAGCGTAAAAAAAAAAAGCTGTAACTTTTCCATAATTTGTTGCCCGGGCACGTCAAAAAATAGTATGAAGCGTGAAAAAACTCTAAAAATTACAGTGAGGGCAGGAAGATTGAAATCAGATTCCTTTTACTAATACATAAAAATCACAATGAATCACTAAAGACAATTAAATTATTAAAAGTCATAGAGGACAAAAATTACTATATAGGGCTAAAAGATTAAAACAGGATTTCTTCTACGAATGCCAAAAAATCTCTGTGGAATGCAAAAAAACTCTAAAAATCACAGAAAAATTTCACAATTTTTTTTTTAATTGCTGCACGAAATCCAAATAAACTTTATTGAAAAAAGGACACAATTTACATAGATCAAAAAACCACTGCTGATCTGGGAGGAATGTAAAAATTGCAAAAACATCAAAAATTATGAAGGACAGTTTTTACTATATTAGGATAAAAGTTTGAAATTTAATTCCAATTACGAATATTAAAAAAAGCTATAAAACATGAAGAATCCCAATTAATAGTCCTAAAAAATCCAAAATCTCAATACTGTATTAGGCTAAAAGTTTGAAACTGAATTCCTTTCCCGAATGTTAAAAAATTGCCGTAACACTCGAGGAAAAAAAAAAAATGCAAATTCAAAATTGCAGAGGAGAAAATCCAGTATAGTAGATTAAAAGTTTGAAACAAAATTCATATTAGACTAAAAGTTTGAAACAGAATTCCTTTTACAAATGTCAAAAAATCGTCATGAAATTCGAAAATTTGCATTAAAATCGCTAAAAATGCACAAAGCAAGGGGGATAAAATTTACTGTATGAGACTAAAAGTTTAAATTCAAATTCGATTCCGAAATGTCAAAAAATCACTGCAGAACTCGAAAAATTGCATTAAAAATCGCTAAATATTCAAAAACTGTTTGTATAAAAATTTACTGCAATAGGGTAAAACATTATTATTGAAAATCTGACTATTCCATAAAAAATTGCTAACATTAAAAAATCGTAGAGAACAAAATTTATTATATTGTGCCAAAAGTTTGAAACCGAATTCCTTTTGCAAATTTTTAAAAAATGACGTGGAAATGAAAAAAAACACTAATAATTGCATTAAAAATCGCTAAGGTTAAAACATAATAGAGGACAAATGACAAAATTTGATGCTAAATGCAAAAATCTCTAAAAATTATTAAAAATTACATTGAATTTCGCATTAAAAATCTGTAAAACTTGAAAATTGAAATGGACAATATTTACTATATTAAGCTAAAAGTTTGAAACCAAATTCCTTTCCAATGTAAAAAAAAAAAAAAAAATGTCGTAGAATTGGGTTAAAAAAAAAAAAATGTCGTAGAATTGGGGGAAAAAAAAAAGTTCTGAAAATCGCTAAAATTCAAAAATCACGGAGAACAAAATTTACTATATTATAAAAAGTTTGAAAACAAATTTCTTTTCTGAATTTCAAAAAACCACTGTGGGACTCAGAAAAATGCTAAAAATCACATTCAAAATCACTAAATATTCAAAAATCACAAGGGACAAAATTTACTATAATTGAGTAAAACATTGTAATTAGCATTCTTTCACAAATGATAAAAAATCGATGCAAAATACAAAAAATCTTCAAAAATCGCATTAAAAATCTTTAAAATTGAAAAGACATGGAGGACAAAACTTACTTCATGCTAAAAGTTTAAACTGAATTCCTTTTACCAATGTCAAAAAACCACCACAAAATACAAAAAAAAAAATTAAAAATCACATGAAAAAATTCGCTAAAAATTCAAAATTCACTGTACAAATTCCGAATGAACTTTATCAAATTGAGGATAAGAATGAAACCATATTCCTTTCACTAATGGGAAAAAATCGCCTTGAAACGTGAAAAAGGCATTAAAAATCATATAAAAAATTAAATTAAAACAAATCTAATCAAAAAATTCAAACTCGAGCTTCGAGGTGCAAAACAACATACATAGAGGTATCTTTCCACCAAATTTTGTTGCTCTACGTGCAGTGGTCTCTTCAGAAAATAGCTGACAGACTCACGCACATGTACACACAAACTTCTTTACTTATTTTTGTAGGTAATAACTTTCAAAGTAAACAATAATAAAACCATATACAAATAAGTCTTTTTGTATTCTATTCAGTAATTGTTTAAACTTGGGAGAAAAAAATTATTAAATATTCTGGTTATCAAAATCTTTATTTTTTCTTTCCTTGCTTCAAATGTAAATTGTATGTATTTATTCTTTGATTTTTTTATTATAACAAGTTTGATGTGGTTTTTAAGCAGTTAAATTATATTTAAAAGGCATTTTCTCTATTATTTTAATATTGATAAATGTTTTGTTGCTCAAAATATAAGAAGAAATTTAATTAGGTGTTAGAAACTTCTACCTTTTTTGGGACCCCCTGTCTATCCCTTTAATATCCTTATTTTCATTGGTTTTTCTTCAAAATTGTGTAATGTTTGTTTATGTAATTTATGTAATTTAAAAAATACTAGATTATATTTGTCATTACAATAATCAGAAAGTTTTGGGTTGTCTAAATGTTTTAACCATTTTCTGTTGATGCGATTTTCAGGTGCAATGACTTTTTTCATCATTTGAAAATAAACATTTTAGAAAGTAGGAAGTCTATAGAAAATGTTTGGTCTAATGTTTATTGCTGTCAGTGCAGTTAGCTTATATTTATAGGCTTATACAGTCAAGGATCCATAATCCGCAATTTTATATAATTCGCATTGCTTAATGAATGTAAACAACTAAACAAATTTACAAATTTTTTATCCAAAAATGATTTTTTAAAAGAAATATCTGAAAAATTTAAGCATAAAAGTAAATATAATCAATTTTTCAATGAAAGAATTTGAAAAATGCATTTTTTGAGATAGCATATTAAATTATTATATTTCATATTTTTCTTTTCGTGTTATACTGAATATGTAATTAAAATAGTGTCCAGAAATAAGAAAATGACATATAATCTATAATACTCCATGATCCGCAATATTCCATAATCTGCACAACCTTTGGTCTCAACTTGTGCGGATTAAAGAACTTTGCCTGTATTACCAAATGGATTATCAAAAGCTGAATTTTTAGACACGAAGTTATTCATTCTGAGTAAAGTATATGAGAATATTAAAAGAAAAAAAAATGTTTAGTCAAAAGAGATCATGTTGTCAGTGAACTAACGTTTTGACAGTAGTTTACAATGCTTAAAACTGAAAATTTTAAGTCTACTGAAGCCAGGCCCGAAACTAGGGGATGCAAAGGGGGTATGTGCACCAGGCACCAGAACGAAGGATGAAAGGGGGCACCAAATGAAGATTTCGTTTGTCGTTTCATACAAAAATGTGTGTATACAGTAAAACCTCTGAATAGCGGCACCACTGGGAGCACAGTAAAGTGAACGTACTTCGGAGGTTACCGTTATTCAGAGGTTCCACATTTTAAAACCTCAAAATTACATTACATTAAAATAACAATAACTGACCAAAGTTATTTTATTTTTACAGTTAAAAAATACATACTATTATTTTACATTAAAGAAATTACAATGAAGCCTCCCTGTGCGACCACCCCATTAAGCGACCTCCTCCCTGAACGACCATTTTTTCAAGGAATGAAATTTGATCCCATAAGCTTAATACTAATTTTACCATTATTCAGAGACCACCCCAGTTGAACTCCCTCCATGAGCGACCCATTTCTTTGAAGAAAATGAAACAAATTCCATTTTTTCCTGGTCGTTTGAAGAAGGTTTTATTAGAATAAAAATTCCGGAGAGCACATTCTTCATCAAACGTCTAAACTAAGTTTAGAATTTTTATTTATTCCAGTAACTTTAAAGTTTTTATACCCCTTTGTGCCTTTTTATGCAATGAATTTAACTCTGATGACAAAGTAAGGATGATGGTCAATAAACTCCCCTGCTCTATTCTGTCAGGAAACTCTCAAAGAAATAGATAAATTAATGAAATCGTAATTATTTGTTCCCGTCCAAAAAAATTGCATTTATGTACTGGACTTTGAAATAAAAGTTATAAAAGATGATAAAACCGTAAAATCAAAGCAAACGTTAATGTATTCATTTTTAAAACTCTGCAGTGATTAACTTATGTAATTAACTTTTCTTTTGATATTTAAATTTTCATATTTTTTCCCTAATGTGAAAAATAAATGTTAGTAACATTAATTGTTAGCCTTTTTAAACAATTCAAATCTATATTTAAACATGATCTCCATTAAGAGATCACCTCTCGGAGCAACCAATTTTTATTGGAACGGAACGTGGTCGCTTTAGGGAGATTTTACTCTAGTTATTCGCACTCTTTTTATTTTAAAGCGTATCTCTTTCTCTAAATGCATAATCATTTCCACAGATTTGTTGTAGAATTCGTTATCATTTTGAGTGAGTGCAAAATTTTTAATTTCCCAGTTTCTCTGCAATGTCTCGGGCACTTTCATGCAACGATAGTCCAGAAATTAGGAGATTTTTCTTTCGAGAGTTCGAAAGCCATTCCAAAAGCAACTTATCAATCTCATCATTAGTTCTTTTGACGCTTAGTTTTAGATTCCAAATTTACACCTTGAAATGATTTTTCTAAATAAAAGTCACTTTTTTTCAAAATGTCATCTGTTTGGGTCCTTCCGCAAATGTCATTTCAGCTAATTTTCATGCACTTACACCTTTTTTGCTGTCCTGGTTAACTTTCAACTTATCACTTAAAGTTAAAATTTTTCATTTTGAACTCATTCTTTTAGTGAAAAACACGTGCTACACATAGACAAGAAATACAATCACGCGATATAAAAAGAGTACATTTGATAGTAGTCATTTGACTACTGCTTCCTCACACAAAAACTTAAATTTCATCACGCCCACCCCCTTTCGCCACACCTATTTACAAACGAGATTTTGCTAAGCAACAACTAGAGATTTGTAAGGAAATTATAAGGACGTCAAATAAAAAAATCCACCTCCACATTCTTTTCAATGTCAGTTATAACGAAAAAAAAAAAAAGCTGTGGGGTGGCCGTTATTTGGAATTCGTTGTTCGGAGGTTTAGTGTAATGTTATTTCTATGGAAGAGATTCGGTAATACTAAAACATGGCTGGTATTCGGAGGTTACCGTTGTTCGGAGTGGCCGTTGTAGGAGGTTTAACTGTATATACACTAGGGTGTCAACGATTTTAATCAGTTGATTTAAATCGCTGATTAAATTGTGATTTTAATCAACCGATTTTTTTCAAAAAATCATTGATTTAAATCATAAATTTTCTAAATGTTTAAAATAACATAAAAAGTATTAAAATCTAAGATAAACATAATTTGGAAAGTTTCTACAGGTATTTTGACTTATGAATACACAAAAAAGCTTTAAATTGCTGTTTCCAAGCTTAATTCCTGACTGTTGTAAAAAGTTTAAGTACAGTAACAGTAAGTTTGTAAAAAGCCTAGTTTTTAATCTAACATAACATAAAAAGGATTTCATTTAAAAATTATATTTAACTCTAATATAACTTGCAATGTCATAATTTCCTTTTAGTAATCAAATTATTCATTCTTTAATATAAAATAAGCATAGTAAGTATAGTAAATTTCTGCAAGTAAAAGAATAGCCATAATCTTATTTTCTCATTCTACTTTTGCAATAATAAATTTAACCACTATTGTAAAAGAATGTATAAGAGAAAAAGAACCAATTGGTATTAAATGTTAAGCACAGCAAGAACTGCTTCAGTAAAGGCAGAATTTTTAATTTTTGAACTTATATACACCATATAAAACTTGGTAGGGATTAAAAAGGTGGCAAAACTATTTGAAACACTGAATGCTGGAGATCCCAACTGAGTTCTAATAATGCTGCTGTTTAATGTTTTGAGGATTTCAGATATAACTCGCTATCCCTTATATTTAATCTGTTTGTGTGTTTGAATGGGTTAACACATTTTTATATTTTTGGGGGGTTAGCATATTCATACATTAAGTTTAGATTTAGGCAATTAACAGTACAAATGCAAAATGAGCTGCAAATAATTTTTATTATTTGTGCTACTATCTAATGAAATTACTTATTTGCAGTTTTTATTAATTCTGTGATTACTTACTGTTTTCTCTAGGTAATGTTTTTAAGGTGCCACAACATGCCCCTTTTGAAATTGGCAAAATGCACCCTGCCTTTTAAAAATATAATGAAATTCACCTATAATTGTAGACAGAGATTTCTTGTAAAAAAACCTTCCAAATTCTACAGTATTTCTAAATCTATGTGCCCAAGACCTTGCAAAAATGATAGAACTTTGTTTCTTTAGAAAAAAATAAATAAATAAATAAACATTGCTATTTAATTTGCAATTCATAAAATTATTAAAATTAATGACACTTTATTTATCAAACTAAGAAACTATGTACTTTATTTTTCTTATATAATTACTATGTGGAATATTTCGCAAGCCCCTTGAGCGGACCTCTCTGAGCCAGACTGAAAAGGCGCCAGTGATCACATGATCTGTCTAGAGAATTGATATTAAAAAACATTCTTTCTTGTTCTTTTAGTTTTATAGTAGTAATGTAAAATTTGAACTCAGTTAAGTAGACTGCATTTTTTCCCTTGGTCTTTTAAAAAGGAAATTTATCTGGAGCATAAAATCGAATACGAAATCATGCTATTCTTTCTTGGCTTCTTTATAGAAGAAAATAATTGCTGAAATTTTAATAAGATATTATCTTGGATTCCCAGTGAGGAATATACCAAATGTTTTGCTGTAAATATTTAAAAGTATAAAAATAGAATTATCAAAGTTTTTAATTCTTGTGCTCATTTACATTGAACAACACCAGGGTAAAACTCTCAGTGATGACTTTTGACGAATTGTGAATTCTTCAAAATATGCTCTCCCAATAATAATATCGTGAATTGTGATAATGTGAAATTTGTGAACTACCTGATTATCTTCATTATACTAAACACATGACTAATATTTCCTCATGAAATAGTGCCCTTTTAAGGAACTAACATCCTGCCCCCTTTTTCTCTCTAGAATGAGTACAATTTCAATTATTAATCATTTTAGTAATTAAAGTATAAAAATGTATATTATACTCCTAATTACAGAGTTAATTACAGTGAAATACGTTTAACACGAAATTGAGGGGACCAAAAAAATTTTTCGTGTTAAAAGATTTGTAAAAAAAGAACAAAACTCACATATGTTTTCGACGTCGTCAAATTTTATTTCGATTTCCTGTTAAATTATTTGTAAGTTGCATCCATTAGAATAAAAAGCAAGTAAAAAATGTTTTTTTTTTTTGGGGGGGGGGGGGGGGAATCCGATATCTTTTTCTTTTTTTTTTTAAGTGTCTTTTTCAGCATTCTGAGATCTAGCTTGTTTGAACCAAATAAGCAAAGCTGTCTCTAAATCTCAGTTCTCATATGTTTTCTCTCTGGCTTAAACATACTGCATTCAAATATTAACGTAATGGGATCCCTGTTTTTTATTATTGTTGATAATGTAGAATTGGCAATGCCAAACTCTTTGCAAATTTCTGTTTTCATCCTTCTTTTTCATCAGCTGCAACTTTATCTTCATTTGAAGTGAAATAGCAGTTTGTTTTCGCACCGATTTCTCAGGTATTGTGCTCATAAAACATAAGCTAATTTACAAAAAACACGAAATTCACCAATTTTCACCCAAAATTCAGTGGTTTTAACACAAAATTCATAAATTTCAGCTCAAATTAACTAGATCGAAAGCAAATTTTTTTCGTGTTAAACGATTTTTATTTTGTGTAAAAAGAAAAAAAAATGCATTAAATTGCATAGTATACTATCCGGATCGCTATATCATTTCGTGTTAACCGATTTTTCATGTTAAACGTATTTCACTGTATTTAATAATTTTAATAAGTGTAAAAAATATCCCCAGTATTAGTATAGTTTTACATAATTATTACAAAATATTAATGTAAGTATATAACATTATTGTATGCTACTAACTAATGAAACTACTGAATTTTATTAGTTAAAGTGTAAAAACACAGATTATGTTAGTAATTAGAGGTTTAACTGTTTTGGAGACCTAAAACTCTTGGTAGCTATTCAGTATTTGAACTCTGGGGAAAAAAAATCATAAAAATCCGATTTCAATAAAAAAAATCTGATTTAAATAAAAAAAATCCGATTTTTTTTATTTTTTTACACGCTAATATATACACAGGCAAAGTTCTTTAATCTGCACAAGTTGAGACCAAAGGTTGTGCAGATTATGGTATATTGTGGATTATGGAGTATTATAGATTATATGTCATTTTCTTATTTCTGGACACTTTTAATTACATATTCAGTATAACACAAAAAGAAAAATATGAAATATAATAATTAATTTAATATGCTAGCTCAAAAAATGCATTTTCAAATTCTTTTATTGAAAAATTGATTATATTTACCGTAAATCTCGGTGTATAACACGCACTGTTAACTCTGAAAAATCACTTCATTTTTCCATGTGTGTGTTATACACCAAATATAAAATGGTTGATGTAAAATCACAAGTAGAAAACATTCCAAATATTTCAAGGTATATTTAAATGCATTTATAAATCAATATAAACAAAGAAACTTACAATATATATTTTATAACAAACTTAGTCTGCCTTATCAGCTAACATGAAATGTTCGTTATACTCGTCCTCATTTATGTTTTCAGGAATGTCATCTTCTTCACCAATTGTCGCTTTCATGTATTTTATATTCACTGTTGCTTTCATCTAGCCATAAATATGATTAGATTTTATTCTTTTTTTAATTATGTCTGTTCTATGGGATCTAAACATATTTCAAAATGAGGGATTTTCTTGTTTTCTTAAAGCTGCTGGACATTTTCAAAAACTTTTTTATCCACAATTTTAACCAATTTTCGTCCACCCAGCCCTTCTCATGGACATAAACAAAACACCATTTGGAAAATTACCAAGTGCCTTTGATTCCATTTGAATTTTACCATTGGTTTTAATTTGGTATTTTAGCTAAGTTAGAAAGGACCGCTGTGAAGTGAAATTTTTCGAGTTCCGTAGTTTTAAATGGGACATTTTTTACTTCTTTTGTTTCTACACTTTTGATTCCTATTATATCGAACATTACTGGCATTTTGTCCACATTTCCAATTTGAGACAATCATAGTTTTTCTTCTTTCGTTTATCAATGACAAACTTCTGGAAAGTTAACTATTTTTGTTCTAAGTATTTTTGGTTTATTTCGTGGAGAAAACTTGATGCGTGTTATACAGCAGTATATGCTTGAAATAAAAATATATTCTCTTAAATTAGTGATGCGTGTTATACGACAGGGTGTGTTACACGCCAGGATATACGGTACTTTTATTCTTAAATTTTTCAGATATTTCTTTTAAAAAAATCATTTTTGGATCAAGAATTTGTAAATTTGTTTGTTTACATTCATTAAGCAATGCGGATTATGGATCCTTGACTTTATATGAAATACAAAGAAACTCACAAGCTAATGCTATACCTATGGGAGTGTTTTTTTTTAATTTGTGAAAGTGAAAAGTAACTTTGTATTTAAAAAAAATCTGCAACCAATATCAAAAAAGTAAACACTAACCCAGTTAGAATTCAATCTCAGCTATTCTAAGCAAGGAAAAAAAAATCATTTAAAACTATTAATATGCAAGAGAAAAATTAAAAAAATAACGCTCCCATAGGTTTAACATTAGCAATCCAGTTTCTTTGCTTGACTAGTGTAGGCTCTTAATGCTCAAGCTAATGTTAATTCTATGGGAGCGTTGTTTACATATTTCTTGCTAGCATTTTAATTATTATTAAATGATTTTTATTTTTTAAGGATTTTTGTTTCTTTTCTTGCATAGGGTACCTGCGGTCGATAACTTTTATTGTGCATGAGGAGGGAGGGGGGTGCCAAAATCCATGTTTGCCCCGGGTGCAAAAAAAGGCTAGTTTTGGTCCTGTACTAAAGCAGGATTGGTCTCTTCACTTCTTGTCATGGATAAAATTGATGAAAAGAAAATACAGTAAACCTAAAACTGATCTTTTAAAACAGCGGAGCTATAAAAATGCTTCCCACTTAATATCACAAGCATTTGGTAAAACTGGGGCATATTTTCTAATATGATGCACAGAATCTGTAGAAGAAAAACTAGTGTGCTATACATTCAAAACAACATGAAATACTGTCATTTTTAAAAATAATTATTACTTGAGAAAAAAAATGGATTATCACAGTATGGTACAAAGAAGATCATGTAAAATACTTTTGGCGTAATCAAATTAAGCAGCAAGAGCAACAATTATGCGCAAGGAATTATATTTTTTGTCATTCCATCATGGCACTTTGATGCCCCACATGCATTGTTTTCACCATAAAAAAATTCATGATGTACGTTGGGAATTTTTAACACATTCAATATATTCCTAAAACATTACACTGTTTTACTTTTAGCAGTGGACCTGTGCAAGCCTTTTGCACTGCAACTTTTGGGATTAATTGTAATGTTTTTTTTTTCATCAATTTTGAATTAACTACAATTTTTAATCAAACATGTTTTAACAATATGTGAGTGTACTATGTCAAAAACCTTTTGAATGGCACCTCACTCATTGTGTGTTTTCTATGTGCACTGAAAAAGGATGTTGACATCCAAAATAATATATATGATTTTTTCCCTAGTTCCAGAATTCTCTGACCAGAAATTAATTTGCAGCTGAAGATGTTTTTAAAAGTCTGTTCTGAAACTTTTTGCTTTCAGACTGGCTTAGACAGTTACTCAGGCTTTTTTGAAACAGCCTAAAAAGTGGTTTAAAGTTATGAAAAAAAAGACATATCATATTTTGAAAAAGTATTATTAATTTTTTTCTTTACAAAAATTTTTATGGAAGAAAGACCCTGGCCTTTCCAACCAGCCCACTAGTTACTGACAATCTTTATCCTGTGATATGTTAATCATAATTTTCATTTGATGGTCTTATATAGAGCAAAGCATCAAATTAGGTAGAATTTGTAAATTTATTTACATTCTATCAATAGAGGAGCCTGTTTACTGATGTTATTTCTTAAAATAACTACAATAAGACCTGTGAAAAAGGAATTGCTATGAGTCATAGAAATTTTCTATTTTATACATGTTTCTGTCAGCAAGTGTAATAGTTATAGTTTTCCTTCCATCTGTGACCATGAAATTTTTCTGCTTAAGACATGATTCTGTTATAGATTCAATTTTAACAGGTTTCACTTTATTATAATTGTAACATATTGATAACTTATAGAATGGTTTATTTATTTTCCCATTTCAGCATTTGTTATTGCTCAAAGCTACTTCAGCCGCTACTCTGCATACACTTCAACAATGTTATTCTATACTTCAGCACCAGCAAGTGAGAATTAATTTTAATTAAAACTTTTAATTTGTGTCTTGCCTGTATAACCTTTTAAATGGTAGTGTTGTCTTAACGAATGCCATCAGTACAATGTGGAACTATCAAATGTGAAAAAACTCATTTTTTATTTTTGCCAGTTTTAAATGGTAGTGATGTCTTAACATATGTCATTAGTACAATGTGGAACTATCAAATGTGAAAAAACTCATTTTTTATTTTTGCTAGTTCACTTTTGGTGAATAGCATATTTCTTGAATGTGGAGTCTTATCCAAAAAGTCTTTAAGCTATCTTTGCAAAATATTGAAAATGATTTTTCATTTTACTTTTAAAGTATTTTCGTCTCATGGAAGGCAGAGGCTTTCACATATGATAGTCCTACATTCCAGCAATGATACAATACAATCACTTTAGCTGAGTAGAGTATGACTTATGTAAATGATACACAGTAGTTTGTTTGGTATATATACAGGGTGTCTCAAAGATTGAAATGCACTTTTATTTTTTTTCTGTTTTGGTGATAAATAGGCAGTGTAAATTGTAAAAAAAATTTCAAAATGAGGTAAGGCAGGAAATAGGATAGTATTAATGAAGTAGTACTCCCATTAATTTTTAAAAAATTATGTATTAAATTTTGTTCACGACTCTAGACAAAATTGGCCAACCAAAAAAAAATTCCCGTTGTTGCTACACGATCATTACAAAAAAAAAGGGGGGAGGAGAGCATATGTGTATCTTTAAATCTCTGCAGTCATAGTCAACATTATTCTATAATTGAAATACTTATATTATTGAATACATATTTATGCAAAAATTTTAAGGTACAATATTTTTGTTTATATTTTTGCAAGCCATGTATTACAGAATAATAACATTGATGATTAGTTTGACAAATACCTTAAAATGAAGATGCATTAAAAAATTAATTCAATTTGCAATGAAGGTAAAGGACATTTAAAAAAAAAATTACAATTTTGAAGCTCTATAAATAAAAATAGTAGATTTTTACAAATGCTTCTTTGTAATTTATTAAATTAAAATAAATTTCTAGAGATTATTTTATGCAAATCTACAGTTTCAATATTATTTTCATACAAAAAGTCAACTTGAGTCTAACGAAAGAAAGTTGACCCAAACTAGGGATGTATTGAATAGTTATTTTGCTGAATAGCCTAATAAAGAATATTGAACCTAGTTTTAGGCTTAATACCGTATGTATATTGCAATAAGAAATTACTTGACACAGTACAATATAAATAAAAGCACCAAAACACTTTATTTCTTGTTGCAAACTAATTTCAGTAGCCATATAGTACCATCATCAGTGCAAAATATGATAGCTCAGAAAAGAAATTTGCTGAAATATATGTAGGAGAAGCGGATTTAATGATAAAGTTTATTAGCCAATAGAATTACAGGAAATTTTAGGAAACAGCCAATCTGAGAGATGCAGATTCAAGGATAAAGTTTATTAGCCAATAGAATTACATAGTATTTTGCCAAACACATTTTGCACTGATGATGGTACGCTATGGCTATCAAAACTAATTTGCAACAAGAAATAAAGTGTTTTGGTGCTTTAAACGTTGTTTTTTACCTATTTATACCGTATGTAGATATTGATTATAATTTCCTTTTCAAATTTTAAAATAGAAATAAAATTAAGCATAAATTAAAATTTATTATTTTATTATTTGTATGTTTAAATTTTTTAACAGCTTGATCTATTTTTGTAATACTATTTCAAACATCTTGATGCTAATGATAAAACAACATGGCTTTTATTACTAAATAATAATTATTAATAGCACAAATTTATCTGTATATATACATGTACACTGCGTAAAAAAGTAGAAGGACATTCGATTTTTCTAATTTACTTAATTGTGATTTACATTTATGGTCTGATATTTTTAAGGGTATCATTTTATACACATCCTTTTGTTATGACATAAAAAATTGATTGCTACAGCAATTAATTTATAGAAAATAGAACATAGGTAACTATCGCACTGTAAAAAAAAGTAGAAGGACAGTTCTGAAAAATTGAATTTATTGAAAGTTTCTGCTATAGATAAGGTAAATAATCATTACTATTTTATTGTTTTCATCAAAAAAATATATATTTCTTCATTTTTATTTTTATTTTGTTTTTTGAATGCCTAAAGGAGTACCTTTAAATAATTTTCAAAAAGGCCAAGCCATAACATTTAGAAAAAGGGGTAAAAAGCATCAGAGAGATTGCTAAATTGCTTAACGTTAGTAAAACTGCAATATCAGACTATCTTGGAAATCATGAGGATCACGGTACTAAAAATGAAGACACGAAGACCTAAAACACTGATGCCTCGTGATGAAAGAGACATTATCTGAGAGTAGAAAAAGAAAAATTCTACAATTTCAAAGGTCCAAATACAAGCAGGACTAACACATGTGTCACGTCAAACTGTGTATAACTATATAAAAATGTCCAAAGTCAAAGTCTTCATTTTTAAGAAGAGACAACACCAAGTGAGTCTCTTCTTAAAAATGAAGATGTGCGTCCACCAACTTGATGTGTGTCTACCATCCAAGTGGGCAAAAATGCATGTAGCTAACCGCTTACCTTGGGTGAGAGACCAAATGTCTTGCAGCACGGAATGGACTTCTGTTATTTACTCAGATGAGAAAATGTTCAATTTATGTGGTCCTGATGGATACCAGTTCTCTTTGTATCGAGAATGAGGAAGAATTTTATTCCACTCGACATATGGGAGGGGGAAGTTTGGTGGTCTGGCTGGCTAACAGTCAGATATTATGGAAGAACGAGTCTGGTCTTTTTCAATGGTAGCAGAACCATAAAGATTACATATGATTGTTGGAATCTAAACATCTTCATTATGGTACAGATTTAGGTGGAGGAGAATGGATATTTCAACTAGACGGAACAGTGATTCACACAGGTATTAGTGTTAAAAATTGCTTCCACACAAATAAGGTTCATGTTTTGCAATGGCCAGCTAAACACCCTCGCCTGAACATATTTGAAAACGTATGGGGGATATTAGTTCGTCATATATACAATGAAATAAAGCAGTATGAATGTGTTGTTAAGCTTCGGAATGCTTTTAACGAAGTTTGGAACAATTTTAGCCATAGTGAAATATAAGCACTCAATGATTCAAAGCCAAACAGCGTATTTCAAGTGATAAAGGCAAATGGAAACAAAACTTCTTAATGATATAATTTTCATATAAAATACTTATGTGTCCTTCTACTTTTTTTACAGAGTTTCATGTAAGCAACAGAAACTATCTTATGAAAATCAAATTCTCTTCGTAATTTATTTTTTATTACTATGTTTTTATATTCATTTAGTTGTAAAATGTTACTCAAATAATGAATTTTGCGCTAACTTAATCAGTTGTGCTTTTATTACAAAAAAGTCTAGTGTCCTTCTACTTTTTTAACGCAGTGTAATTCATATAAATTTTAGCTAAAATAGTAACTAATTATTACCACTGTTAAAAATACTTTTAATTTTTTATGTTTTATTCAATTAGGGGACTCTGCTCCCTATGAGCTAAGCTTACTAACTCTCAGCCAGACCCCACATGCTCTAAAAACTCTAATTTGCCCTGTTTTAAAAATATTGCCCGATTATAGAAAATTAAATGATATTATTACACTCAGTGGTGTTCTTCTGTAATAGGGTTGATATTAATTTCCCCTAGAATTCTACTAGAGAATTTTTCCGTACCCAATGACACATCCATTGTTCCATGACAGCTAATGGTATTGTTTTGATTAATTAAGAAAGATTAATTTAATTACACATTTGAAAATGAGTTTGTATAAAAAGGGTTAAGTAAAAAATATCGGTACCTCCCAACTTTTATAATGTTTAGAAGAAAAGTTTTCCTTTAGATGCTATAAGTAAATCATTTATATGGCATAAATATGACATATTAAGTATATTGTTTTAAGTATGATGTAGTTTTCACCATTAAATGCTTTTTGTGTGTAATAGCTTAATTATTTTAAAGTTTTCTTTCTTTTCCAGTAAATATATATTTCAATTAAAAATACAGTAATTTGGAAACACTATATATGAAAATTGTTTTAAATATGACGTAATTTTCACCATTAAATGCTTTTCGCACATAATAGCTTAATTATTTTTTAATTTTCTTTTTTAAATTCATGTGTACATATATTTTTCAATTGAAAAATGTGTTTGAAAACGTTATTTGAGCTTTTTAAAATATGTAATAGTAGGTAAAAAGGCTATTTATTTAAATTTATGAATTAAATCTGTATTCAAATAATTAAATTTTGAATAAAATGTATTTAAAAAAAATGCTAAAAAATTAGACAAATTTACAAAGGGATTGGACACTGTACTAGGGGTGATTCTGTTCCGAATTTTCCGGAAATTTAAAAAAGTCGATCATCAATCCGAAAATTTGGACGTAAAAAATATCACCGCAGAAAAAACACAAATTTCGTCAAAAGATCACGAAAAAACCCGCAAATATCATCAAAGATAGCAAAAAAACAAATTTCCTCAAAAGATCGTGGAAAAAACCACGAATTTTGTCAAAAAATCGTGAAAACACGGCAAATTTTCATCAAAAGATCGCGAAAAAAAACAAATTTCGTCAGAAGATTGCGAAAAAATGCAAAGTTTGTCAAAAGATTGTGAAAAAACGCAAAGTTTGTTATAAGATCGTGAAAAAATACGAATTTTGTCAAATGGCTGAAAAAAAAAACCCGCATTGTTAGTGCCAGGAGTGGATTCCCTCCCTCTCCCCCCTCTGTTGTAACTTTTCGGAAAATTTGCTGTTAATTTCAAAATTTTTTTTTTTTTTTTTTGTGTCAGAATCACCCCTGCACTGCACACCACAATCTAGCCTGTAGAAGATAATTTGATGCATAGTTTTTGATCCTATAAAACTTATGTAACAGAACTATTTTCACCAAGTTTAGCATTAAGTAATGCTTAAAATAATTCTTTGATTTAAAAACTGTCTGTTTTAGTGTGTTTATCATACATTTCTCGACAAAACTACCAGTTTTCATGTTTTTATTGTGATCCAAAAAAGTGAAAATTCACATAAATTTATTTATTGCAGGGATGCCGCGGACGCGCTATAGCGCGTAAATTACGCGAAAAATCGGATACGGGACGCAAAAAAATAGCTCTTACGCGTCCCGTGGGACGCGTAATTTCGTGAAAAAATCGCGGAAAACAGACGATTTTCGTCAAAGAATCGCGAAAAAAGCGTAAATCTCATCAAAATATCGCGCAAAAGCAGCGATTTTCGTAAAAGGGCCGCGAAAAAATAGCGTATTTCGTCAAAGCATCGCGAAATAAAAAGCGAATTTCGTCAAAAAATCGCGGAAATAAGCGCAAATTTCATGAAAATATCGCTGAAATAAGCGCAAATTTCATCAAAATATTGCGAAAAACGCAATTTTCGTAAAAGGGCCGCGACAAATTAGCGTATTTCGTTAAAAGATCGCGAAAAAATAGCGAATTTCGTTAAAAAATCGCGGAAAAATGCCGGATTTTGTCAAAGGATCGCGAAAAAAGCGCAAATTTCATCAAAAAATCGCGGAAAAAAGCCGATTTTCGTCAAAGGATCGCGAAAAAATAGTTGTTTTTCATCAAAGGATCCCCAAAAATAGCAAATGTCGTCAAAAAATAACGTAAAAAAGCCGATTTTCGTCAAAGGATCGCGAAAAAAGCACAAATTTCGTGAAAATATAGCGGAAAAAACGCTATTTTCGTAAAAGGGCTGAGACAAAATAGTGTATTTCATTTCGACAAAAGATTGCGAAAAAATAACAAATTTCGTCAAAAAATCGCGGAATAAAGCCGAATTTTGTCAAAGTATCGCGGAAAAAAACACGATTTTCGTGACACTCGCGAAGAAATAGCGAATTTCAACAAAAGGATCGCGGAAAAACGCGAATTTCGTCAAAGTAACGCGGAAAAAACGTGAATTTAGTCAAAGCACCAAAAAAGATGTGCAAACTAAACTTATAGGTAGAAAATTCATAAAATAGGATTTAATTTCTTTTTTATGAGATTCTTAAAAATACAGCATGATTTCAGTGTACTTTGATAATATTTATATTCATTAGGTGGACCAGTAAAAATCACCCCCCCCCCCCCCCCCTCGTTCTTACTGCATTGAAATGTCTCCTGCCTTCAGAACATTTAAGATTTGATGCTTATTAGTGATTTAGATATAAATTTCCCTTCCAAGGAAAATGTCTGATTCCAACACAGATCTATGCTGACAAATAATTCAGTGGGAAGTATAATAATGAAAGCACCCATTCATTCAACGAAAAGTACACCTTTATCACATAAGTGTTCTTTTTTTCAGCAAAAATATCTTTTTCAATAAACCCGCCTTGGCTCTTTTTAAAAGAATGCGAACATTAGTGATACTTGTTAGTGGAACTTGGTATCTTCTACCCTCAAATAAACATTATTTTACAATTAAAATTGTATTAAAAAAGTAAAGAAAATTTCTCTTAATATTTTTTAAAAATATCTTATTTGAGTGCAAATAATGCTGGTTTTAATTCATTATTTAATTATTGTTAAAACAATAATTAATGCATTTCATTTATCTTAATAAACAACTTTCATTTATTCCTTTAAAATATAAATTATTATTGATGGGGACCCGCTTTTGTAAAAAAGGGACCCAGATTTTTGGAAATCCTGGGTCCCGGGGACCCAGGTTTTTTCAAGTACAGCGGCATCACTGTATTGCAGCAGTAACTGCAGCATTATCTATTAAAAAAATATATATAAACAGATACAAAGTATTAAGAATTTGTATTTTTTCCTTTTATATTTAGGCATATCAAATTGATTTTCTGTAAGTCAGCATGATAAGTTATTTCCATTAAAATATAAAGAATATTCTTCACTTCTACTATCCCATGATACTTGTATAAATTTTTATATTCATAATTAATAAATATAAAAATTAATAAAAGTAAAAGTAAAGATGTAGTCTTGAAATAGCCCTTAGTCGATCGTATTTTTTTGCGAGAAATTTGTGTATTAAAATTTACATATGATTTAAAATGAAATGTGGTATATATTGTGAATTATATTAATTAAAGTTACAAAGATATATACACGATTGTATACATGATGCTTAAAAGTTCTGTGAGAAAAGTCTTATAATATAGGATCGATGCAAGTTTTTTTGGCCCATTTTGTGAAAAGCAAAAGTTATTTTTATGAATAGCATTTTGTAGTGAAAGATGAAATCCAGTTACTCAAATTCAAATCGGCATTTATTAATAATAATTTCTTTAAGCCCTTCTACTAAAGTTTTCTTTTCTGGCAAATTTGTTTTGTTTGCAAACTAAACATTTTAAAGCCTAACAAAATAAAAATAATTAATAAAGAGTATGTTTTTATTGAATGGAATTTTGTGAAGTGGGCAACCTGTTTTATTAAGAAGAATTTTGTTTAAAAGTCCTGTTTTATTAAAAAAAGAAAAATTGTGAAAGGGTCTTGAAACATATTAAAGACCTGTCTCATAATCTATGATTAGAAATGTCTTTCAACATGTTGAGTTGGCCTAAGCCACATCCGAAGAGAGGCATCTCAAAGTAATAAGACGATATTAAGGATTTGCTGAATGTCAAGTGGTTTGAGAAAAAGGAAATTGCAAAATTCTTTGAATGTGATATCAAACATTTTGAAAATTGTGATCCTGAAATCATGGCTGCAGAAGATCTTTGTGATGAAGAGATTGTATCTTTCATCATAAATACAGTGGAGTCCCGCTATTCCAAACAGAGTAAAAATACCAAAAATACCGATTTTTTTAAACTTAAAAACAGGAAAAATTTAAAGGGTGTTCATGAAAAAAAATGTACATTCATTGTTATACAGGTTGTTCTTTACAATACTTGCAAGTTTGGCCAAGCAGTCTGACTTGAATGATACATGTGTAAATTTTCATAAAAATTAAATAAATGGTAAGAAATTAGTCAATTATTGAAGATTTTAATAGCAGCAGAAATCGTTTTAAAAACTTGACTTAACAAAAAAAAAAAAAAAATTGTGGAAAAAATAAAATAAAAAATGTGAGGGAATGGTGAAATAAGACATTTTTACTAGTTGTAGGGAAAAAATTCATAATTATGAAGAAATCCAAACTGTTTCCTTTAAGAGCAACACTTAATATATAATGTATGATAAAATTAAAATTTTTGATATTTGTAAAAAAATGCGTATTCTATGTGACTGCTAATAAAAACGCTTCCAGATATATTGACTGAAAATTTTCTTTGAAAAATTAACAAAATCTTACACCACCAATTTATGTTGCTGGACTGACAAGTGCTCAAAATGTCTTCTTCTCTGTGAAGGATGCTAGACTGCTACAGCTCTTTAGTGGTAGATATTTGAGATAATAGCAATGTGTGAGGGAATGATGGTCTAACAATAATTGATTGAGTAGACTATATAATAATAGTAAAAAATAATATTTTTATTATTTTTTGTAATGTACCAAATAAGAACTTTATTTTGCTTAGGGTATTTATAATTATTTTTATTTCTGGATGGAAAGAAATAGGCAATAAAATATGGTAGTACAGGTGGGGGAAAGGTGAGGGAATGATGTTTGCATGATATATATTACATTTTTAAATACTAAATTTATTTATTTTTAAATTTTACTTTCTGCCCCTAATAAACTATGTTTAGATATTCTAATAAAAATAAAAATAAATAAAAATGTAATGAAATTAAGAGCATTTATATGACTGGGAAGCACTTTTTGCACTATTGTAGAGAATAACCCATTACAAAAAAGTTAAATAGAGACATACATAGAGCTTAAGCTTGATGAAAACGCCTGAAATCAAATTGGAGTGAAAGCTGGTTACTTACAGTACATCTCGGCTCAATTTATACAATTCTGTAGAATCATTTTTAATCACTGCTAAACACAAAAAATATCTAATTTACACACACTTAAGAAGTAAAATCAGTGATTTTTTTCTGCCGAAGAGCACTGAATCGACTTGAGAATGCGATGTTCTGCCATTGCTGCATGAACATAACATCATTTGGTGTTGCTGAAGTGTGTTGTTCGATGTAGCGAAAGGTGTGGTCAAGAGTATTTGCTGCATCTGTGTGTAATATGAGTTCAGTTTAAGCGTTCATCTCTGCCTTGTTTTCCTCAAAGCCAATCTCAGCTGATGAGCCCTGCACCATTCCTACGATGTCTTCATTTCCATACTCCTGGTAGACATTATCGGTAACAGCAGTCCACCCTCAACACAGCTTTCTTCTGCGGCTTCACAGCCAGGGATTTTCTTGACTAGTGGAAGAAGGTGATAGTCTTTCACTGGTGTAAAAATTGTTTCAACAAATTGCAATGTAGGCCAGAGATTTTCCCATCATTTTGGTATTGCGACTTTAGTGGTGTTATCCCATGCTTAAGCCACCCAGTAAATCACATCTTTTATTGTAATTTTCTTAAGTTTCTGAAGAGTCTTTTCACTTGAGGCAGAACAAAACTGCTCAATTTTATGGCAATTTTTTTCAGGTCACTAATCGTTGGTTTTTTGGCGCCATATTCAGGTGATAATTTAGTAGCACAAGTATATGAAGAACTACTTTGTTTACTTGCCATGTTTAATGTTTAACAGTTGATGTCAAAGACTACGAACATAAATAAAAAAGGCACTGTGACTCAGTAAAATAGTATCTCAGTACTCATGGAACCACAATTTTTCACAATAAATTTGCAATAAGCGCACACAGCTCATCAAATTCCGCTAGAGTAAACACTGACCAGGAGACGAGTTTCAAAATCATTTGTAAACGTTGGCAAAAACAAACACGGAATCTATACGCCAATACTCTATGGCAGCTGAAATGCAGTAACCCTGGTAGTAATTCTTGGAACGCGAGAGGGATAGGTAGGGTGGGGTGATGAGTCATCGAATGTCACCGTCCTTCCCGTTCCAATTTCATTGAACCTGTTCATCATGAGCCAATCAATACTGTATAGAATTGACACTAGCAGATATCCCCACATTTAATTTATGCTCTAACAAGTCAATATGTTGATTATTATTAATGAAATCCGCCTATTCCGAATTCCGGCTAAACCGAACAGTGCTTGGTCCCAATTAATTCGGAATAGTGGGAATCTACTGTAGAAAAATTAATTATTGAGGAGTCTTCTGATAATTAAATATAGTGAAAACATAACCGATCTTTTGTGGTTAGTCTATGTGACGGTAGCAGTGGGCATTATCTGAAAATATCTGTTTTCTGTAACTGTGAAAGAAAAAGGGATAAACTTATTTCAAATTGATAGTTATTTTGATAAACTTTTAGGCAATCATAACAAAAATAAATCGCCAATTTTTTCTGTCCATTAAGAAACAAATGATAAATACATAATTTTTTATTACTTTATAGTCAAATTATTTTGTGTATTTTCATTTTGTTTATTTACTTATTTTCTGTTTGTTAGAACTTTATTCCTTTTACTATAACACTATATGACAATATTATAAATTCTAAAATATTTTGTCCATCGTTAACTTTTAGACTTTATTTGAATATAATGAACTTTTAGATGTAAGAATATTACAAAGCAATCCTGTGAAGGTTTGCTATAATGGGGTTTGACTGTGTTTTGAAACACTTGATAAGAAAATTATTCAATCATTTTTTCTTTTACTTTTCCATAGTTTTTATTACTTGTGATGTATTTGTGCTTTTTCATCAAAGGTTGCTGTGAATTTTCCTAAGCCAACTATACAAAATCAACTGCCAGAGATTAAAAGGTTAACAGAAAACTTGGTTGAACAAAGGTAGGTTTTATTACAATGATGCTTATTTGAGGAAATTATGTAATTTTAAAATTAGCCATACAGTGATTTCCTGGGAAAATGGTGTGCTATAGAGCATCACTTAAGCAAAAAGTTAAAAGAGGGATTCATAATATTTTTGATGGGTTCTGCAGAATGCATAATTTTTCTCTTGCAAGGAATAAAATATTTTGTGGATAATCACAAAAGAGGCACATTTTGTGTTATTGCATTAAATCCGTCTCATTTCTAAGAAGACCAATTTTTGTGAAAAGGGCTCAGTTTTTTGGAAGTGCCTGGGTCCCTAGGACTCAAGATTTGAAAAACCTTTTCGCATTGCTACATATTATTGGAGGGATTATTTTTTTTTAATTGAAAAAGCTATATTAAATTCTGTAACATCAATCAAGAAACCTTTATTTTTTCAATTTAACTCATACCGTGTATGTACATAATGTTAGTTACATTAACATAAAATTATGTTTTTACTTTTTAGTATACCCTTTTGTCATGTTGAAAAACATCAAAATAAAGTTGTTTAGAAATGTTTAAAAAGAAAACTAAGTTATGTCTCATACTTTTTTAATCTCATTTAAAAATACTTACCCAAAATTATCTTGGTCAAAGTTTTTTCCTTTTATATTATAAATAATGTCACATGGACAAATCTTTTAAAATAAAAACATTAGAAGCAAAGTAATGTTTTTGTTGCTCATGGTAATTTATGTAATACAAATTACCCTCTCCAGCTTCGCTCAGGTACCATTATGTTTTAAAATAACAGGTATGTTTCTGATTATGTTAAACAACATGAAACTGTAAGCAACAGTGTGTTTTTTCTTCTTTTTTTAATAAATTTTCTTTCTAGCTAGTTATCTAATTTGGGAAAATTAGTTTTGTATGGTTGTTAAAAAAAGCTCATTACTCAAAATGATGGTATTAATCGAAAACAGTTCCTTCGATTTTTAAGAAATAAACCTTATTCAAATACGAGAAAACCATCCAACTAAATTTGGACTTCGGAAACATTTGTTCTGGTATTTTTATGATTTTTTTTTTTTTTTTAATCTTCTGTTATCAGAATTATCATCAATACTGTCCGCCATTGATCATCAACATGGTAAAATTTGGCTAAATGATTTCCTTCTATACTAAACTGAGCACAAAGCAGTCGCCTATCTGGATCCTGAATACAGAAAAATTAGTTTTATTTGGCTAGAATAAATAAAATTTATTGATTTTACCAAATGTTGATTTGGAGAATTTAAATATTTTCATAAACATTCTGCAAACATGCTAACTTTTCTTGATAGATAACTGCACTTATTTTTTTGCTATGTTAAAACCACTACCATATTGTTACAAACGTTGTTTGTTATAGTAGGCTGTAGTTTGATGCCTTGGCTGTACATGTTGGCGAAAAATTAGCAGTAATTTTCAAAGCAAGAGAATTTTTCTACCAAGCTTCTTACCACATTGATGCCTAAACAGCTTGTGTTTGCTGGCAACTACTGGCTTGGACTACGATTGTTGAAGAACAATAATTTTATTTTTTAAAAAACATGGAGAATAGCACTCGGGATATGCCTGACATAATCACTCTTATATGAAAAATGTTTATTTTTTTTTAATGACAATCCAAATTTCCTACTTTATACAAAGTTTTTTATTTTCCAGTGTAGGGGCCTAAGCGGGAAAAAGAAAATGTCCTTGCCAAGAGAAGGAAATTTGACAACCTATTCACTATTTCATATACACAATTTTTTTTTTCAATATTTGTACAATTTATTTAATTTGAAGAAGCCATTTATCAATGTTTTAATACAAACAGAAGTAAATTGTGTAAAAAACAATAATAATAAATATATATAAATCAAATGTATAAATGTATATAAATATAATTACATATATAAAAAAAAATGTAAAAGTTTATCAGGTTTATTTTTATAGCTGTTTATATCATTTGGCAACAAATCTCACTGTCTAAAGACCAAATTCTGCCATATACAAAAAATGCCAAATGCCATTATACTAGAAAAATACTTTTTTTAAAAAGTTAGTTTTTTTGCGTACTTGAATAAATGCTTCGGAATTCAAAATCTAAATTCTACATCCCACCCTTGGATAAAATTGCAATATATTTAAAAGAAAACAAGCATTTTTACTTTTAAAACTGAAGCACTTTTGCACCACTATGGCATCATTTTCACCATCTTTTCACTTTCAACTGTGCTAAGACTACAACCCATATAGATATAAATATATCCTCAATAACTTATTGATGTTTGGCATATAGTAACTTCACTTTTCTCTGTTTATAGAAAATAAATAAATAAATGTTGAAAAAACTACCATGCGAGTCTCAGTCTACCATGTACTATAATATATCAACAATCTGTAATAACATTTGAGAAAATAACCTTTCCACAGATCTCTAGATTAGAGAAGCTGAAAAAAACTCCATAAATAAACCAGTACAAGATTCTTTTTTTTCATGATTAAGTAAAATCTAGGGGCTTGGCTGTATTTGTGTTAGGGCCCTTGGCAAGATCAAGAAAGAGAAGGAACTTTTTCACAAGTACTTTCCAGCAATCTATTCACTGTTTCATATACGCAAGCATTTTCTCAATATTCCCACAATTTATTTAATATACAGAAGCCATTATATACAAACAGAAGTAATTTATAGAAGCAGTTTTTTAAATACATACATAAACCAGAATAATAATTCACCAGTTTTATTTTCATAGTTTGTCATTTGGGAGTAAATGTCACTTTCTTAAAACCGAATTGTGTCAAGTTATTTAAAAAAGCACTAAGGCCCATATAACAGGGAGGTACCTCAAAGCTATTAGATGCATATTAATCATTCAAGTTATAGAGGAAAGTTCCGTAATCGGGTTTGCAGCCAACTGCATATTTTAAATCATGAATCAGCACCAATTTAATTTCACTAGTGGTTTTTTTTGTGTGTGTATATCTGTGGTTGGGAAAGAGGGGGGCAAATATTTACATTTGAATTTGAACTTTTGCTTCTATGTTTATATAATTGTTGTTTGCATAATTAATTTGCACCTTGATGACCGATCTTCACTTGAACAAATGTAAAACACAACTCCTGTGATTATTTTCTAGGAGAAATTTTCGTGGCTCGGCCAAATGGAAAGACAATTGGAACATTTAATATCATTATTATAACTCTCATACATTTAAAACAATATTGTTGCTAGCATTACTCTTGTTTCACACAAACCTGGCTTGTGTATCTGAATGAAGAATACTTGCTATTTTTCTTGTACAAAGTTTTTATAACATAATTGTTTCATTTCGCATACCGTGTATTAAATAATTATTAAATAGTGAAGCTTTGTTGCAATATTCTAAGTACTGTAAAGTATTATATAATCTATGCTTGACACATGAATTTTCTTTCTTGTTAGAACATACATGAGTTAACATGTTCGCTGCTGATCTCGCGCCAGCGTGTGATGCAGTGTCAACGCTAAAGAGCCAATCACGCGACAGCGTGTGATGCGGAATAAGAATTATGTAGGAAGAGAAAAAGTAGGTAGCACCTGGGAACAGATTTTGAAAAATGGGCGGCAGCCAAAGTGTTAAGCAAATACAAGGAGCCTATCTTATGTAAATTTACCATTAATAAAAAAAAAAATTACTGCCTCTCTCAATCAGTGCTGGCAAATGCTTTTACAATTTTTTTTTATGCCGTACAGAGAGGCAGAAAAGCATGTGAAATGATATTTGTGAATTTGTTTCTTTTTACTCACAGGGACAAACATAAACCAAATTAAAAATTTAATTGAAAACTTAAAATGGTCCATCCATACAAACTTGAATTTGTGAAATTGTATTATTCATTCCGAATTATCTCATATTTATAATTGAAAATTGCACAGTTTTTTTTTGTAAAATGTTTTCCAAAGTAAGGGGTAAAAAGTAAATGTAGGTTTTAAAAGTAATGTTATGTTTTTTTTTTTAATGTATTGTCAGCAGTTTTGTTTAATTTCTTTCCTGTCATAATTGTATGCATAACTATTGCTTGCACAACCAATGTAGTTTAAATTGGGATACACAGTAAACTTGATTAAATTAAGAGAGTTTATTCACAAAAAAAAAAAAAAAGAAAAAGAAAAAAAAAAAAGTAAAAAAAAAAAAAATCGTATTCTTCTCCCTTAATGTTATTATTAGTATTTGAGATTGTTTTCTCATCATTGTTCTTGATTATTGTGTACAATCTTTAATGGCACAATAGAAGAAAATGTTGTGGAAGAACTGTTAAATGTTTGGTTTGCTAGAGTGGATATAAATCTTTTAATTTACCAGCAGCTAAATATGATTATTTCACAGCAAATCATTCTTGCCATTTCATTAACTGTACCCTCTTTTCCATTTTCAATCTTTTGAGCATTTGTAAAATGGTGCAATAAATGCCAAAGTAATCACTGTCTACCAGCATTTAGATACTTATTTAATAGAATTTATGTAACTGTGTGACTAATGAGAAATGCTCTTTGCTGTGCTACATGTCATTTTTTTATTTTGTGCCTGCTGATTCTTTTTTTAGTGCAATGTTTTTTAATTGCTGTTTTTATTTTAGTTTTGAAAATTTCATTTAACCATTTGAAATGCAATAATTTACCTTCTCTGCATTTATTCCGTGTTTCTTTTTAATTTGGAAAGAAGTAAAAATAAGTAAATCAAAAAGTTTGAAGGAAAATAGATTTTTTCTTATGGTATAGTGCTGAGATTGCCTGGTATGGCTTTCATTAAAAAATACCAAATATTTTTATGAATAGACATACACAATTTATAATAATATCCTCCATTATTCTTTATTTCTAGATAATTAATATTTTTTTTTATTTATTTAGTACAACACCCCCTAAATCAAGGGAAGCATCAGCATCCATAAATATAGGCAAGTATTGAATTGCAATTTGTGAGTAGTCTGCAATTTTTGACTTGATACTTGTCTTATGTGTTGTTTTTTTCTGACATTTAAAATCTTCTGCAGCAACTAATTTTGGTCAGTAAGTAAAATAAAGTATTTTTTCTAATAATCTTTTTAAAAATTTGAGATGTAAAAGAATATTTGTTATACTACATTTAGGATTAATAATGCACAATAAAGCTGGTCGTTGGGGGCCACCGTAATACTTACCCATCATGGATATAGATAATATAAAATATGAAAATAAAACGTGATATTTGCTAAGCATTGTACCATGTTACTTTTATTCCTAATTTAATTTATTTGGACTCCCTTAAGTATAATTAATATAACCCCTTAAGTTAATATTACTTTTTGTTGCATTAAACTATCTCAATTTGTTGATTTTCTGTAAGTAAGTAAAGGCTATTGGTTTACAATGGAAGTCTATGGGAATTTGGCGAAATATTAGAGATACTGCCAATTTGGCATCACTTTTGGTGACTCATTTTGGTCGCAAATTTGGCAATATACCACCAAGTTGGCTACAAACTTGGCAGTATTTGGCAACAGAACAGGGTCCCCTCATAGGTATGGAGAGGCATTAAATGCTTGACATTTACGATAAGCCATTATTGGCATTTAATCTTATAGTTTGGTGATAGTTTTTTGGTCGGCAGGATAATCGAGTAGTACCAAATTGCGTAAAAGAAACATCCTTATAACTAGAAAAATTATAATCCTACTAACTAACAGTTTACTGCATCGGATTAAGCATCTCATTTCCATTTAAAATATGTCTTTGAGTTGAAATTTGAATGAAATCCAGGTCATGGAAAATCGAAGAATGTGAAAAATAGAATTACAAATATTTCGGCAACTAATTATCCGATCGAGTTCATTCATGATGCAAAATTTATGTTTTTTTATTGTCTTTTATATTCACTCCTTCAAATAAACACTTTCGAAAATTTTTGTATACCTTTTATCAGAACGAATATTTCAAGAGTCCGAAAGAAATAGTTTTGGATAATCGAGGTTACTGATATTCAATAGGCTTCTTCCCATTATTACTCCCTAAGTACACACAGAATTTCAAGTCTCAATCTCAATTTGTTCGGGAGATAGAGCGTTTACAGACAGATCCAGATGGACTGCAAAATTTTTTTTCTAAAAATATCTTTTTCGGAATCTCCAGTGCCTGAAACGTGTAAATCCATCGAAATTTTTTTTTTGATTTTTAAAACGATTACAAGACTTACCCTATACTACATATGATGGGTAAGCAAAAAGTGCCTTGTGGTGAAAAAATGATTTTCTCAAAATATTCTTTTCTAGTATTAATAATATAGGTACTAATTATCATTTTTCATGTAAATTAGATACATTTTTAGAATTCTGTATCTAAAGGTAAAAATGAAACCGTATGTCTCTTTGGAAATCATGAATATAGAAAATCAAATCATGTAATAAATCGTCTTAGAATTAAAAATTAATGATTTTGGATGTTTTTTTCTTTACATGTGCAATAAGACATTCCCCCATGCCAAATTTCAACATTTTAGGTCAACCGGAAGTATTCCTATAAGTTTTCAGAGTAATGTATGTATATATATATATATATATATATATATAGGGTACTTATAGTTGACATAGAGCCTTGAAATTTGACGCTAAGGAAAGTTTTGTAGCACATGTAAAGGAAAATAGTGGCGTAGTTACGTTTTTTTGGCACCCGTTGCAGGAAGAAATTATGCGCCCCCTACCTCCCTGAATAAAAAAATATCCACATTATTGCAGAAAAATTTCATTTTTGTTCTTTTTATGCATTTTGGGATGTCCTAAACATGATTTGAATATTTTTGTAAAATATCTGTCTGCCTGTCTGTTAGTCTGTGTGTGACACAATTTTTGTGGCAACTCTGTCTTAAGAACTAATGCACAGAAATTCATAAAACTGCATATTCTCTTAGACCTTGACGTAAATAGATGCTGATAGAGTTTTGGTGTATATAGCTGGTGGGGATAGGGTTTGATAAATGGTGGAAGAGGGAACCTGAACAAAAATTTTTTTGTCATAGAACATGTGTGCATTCCCGACAGGTGGCGCTGCTGTTTCCATGATAGCTATCTATGTCTCGGTATCTGTGGAATGGAATTTTATCAAACTTTGTATTCAGTTAGACTGTTGCATAAATTGATACTGCATCTTGCTCTACACACAGCACTGCTGTGCTGTGTTTTTAGCAATTTCCATGATAGCTATCTTAGGTTCTATGGGAATATTTTTCAGTATGGTTCAGTGCAATATGTTAAAAAGACTTTTTTTTAGTCATAGTTACAATCAGTACATTGTTATGATACAGGTGGTCATAAAAAAAACTTTGCCGATATATGGACCCCTAGTGGCCGTTCCGTCCAACCGATTGAGATGAAATTTCAGATATAGTTATTCAAAGGTATGAGCTCGGGATTCTATGAACGGCAACAAAATTATGCTCACGGTTACAGTTATAGGTACAGAAACTCGAAATTTTCGAATGGCAATGCCCATTTTTTCCCATCGCAAAATGCTCAGCGCATGCAAAAACCCTAAAGAGCGTTGGAACGGTGCGTGTATCACAAGAAACGAACGCGTTATGCACACACAAAAAATGGCTCTGCGAACGGCCTAAAAAAAACACTATCGGGCCGCACCGAAGACATTTGCATATGACAGATGCAAGACACCAATCACAGAACGCCTTTCGTCAGATATTCAACGTAGAAAACGGATAAAAAGCGAGGTGGGAATGTTAGTTCTTCAGTTGGGAGCTCACACAAGCCGATGAGATGACTCTGCCAGCGAAAGTTCGTGGTGAATTGGTAAAACTATTATCAAAATGGGATGAATGCTGCGGAAGTCTTCCGTGTTTACCGTCGAAACCATAACCAAATACGTGGCCCATGTACCCCGCAAGCTCTGCATGATTTAGTAAAGAAATTTGAAGAAACTGGCAGCACCAGTGATAGATTGCCATCCGGCCGACCAACTGTTCCTGAGGACAGACACTGTTATGGATGTGCATGACATAAGTGACTTCAGGACGATGTAAGAGGTGCAACTCTTGTATTGGATATACCGAAAACAATGGTTCTAAAGCCTACTGCGCTCTGTAATTTGATGTTTCATACCAGTACCAGCGCGTCCAGATGTTGGATGAGGGAGACCATCAATAACGTACGGACTTTGCAAATTAATTTCTTATCCGATATGATGGTGAAACGTGAAACGACTGAACTCTTCGCTTATATGGACTCTATCAAATGTCATATTGAAAACATCCCTCATGCTATGTTACGTTCGATTGTATTGTCCACAGTCTCCCGCTTGCAATACGGTATGATCCATGTCAATTCAGGCAACCAAAGAAAAAATCTTACCTTCATAGTCTCAGAAGTTTTTGAATTGAACATATGTTAAAATTCAATAAAAAATAAGATACTTGTATATTTTGGTTTTGCCCAAAAAAATTCCTGGCCCGAGATACAGGCCGCCAAAGATGGCATCCCGGGCACCATTTCCAATTCGCCATTTTCGATAAAAATTTTAAAGTGCTTTATCTTTAGAACGGTGCAAGATATTTTGTTGCGGTTTTTTTTTATTTTAAAGATAATATTCTTCTGTTTAAAATGATATACCCAATTTTGAAAAATGTATTCAATTTTTCTTGTGGCAACCTTTTGAAAAAAAACTTTTTTTTTCGAAAATGCCAATCTTAAAAATTTTGATTTTTTTGCTGTTGATCAATACCATTGGGAACTATCTTCACTGTAAAGGAGAACTTCCACTTTTGAGTTTAACAAATTTTAGAAACATTTAAAAAATTCAGAGAATTTTACAGGAACTGTATACATACAGTTCCAGTAAAAGTCACTGAATTTTTGCTTATTTGTATCATATTTGTAAGTATAAGCCTACTATATATCCTAAACAAGTTAGAAATTGCAATATCAAATGTGGCAAATGAGGTGCGTGCATAGTATTAACTAGTTTTATAAATATTCAGATCTTGGTGCAATAAGTGTTACACTCTTGGGCAAAAAGGCATGAATACAAAATTTACTATAATTCCATATATTAAATTCAGTAATACAGAAGTAATATGAATCCATCTTAAAAGGACTTAATCGCCATGGCAACCTAGAATCATTGCCTATCATGGTATATCATTGAATCAATTATGTATTATAGGATTTTTAAATAGAATGAAGAAAACTTTTATTAATGTCTTTTATGTTTTCATTTAATTTTCATAGCATTTGAAGTGATACATACTTTATTGCAGAGGTTTACAAAAAATTACTTTCTGTGTCATAGAAAGTGCATAGTGTTTACAGGGACACACAAAAGATTTCGGATACTTTACCTTATTGGAAATACTGTACATTAGCGATGATTGCTAGAGGTGCATTTTTAGTTGCAATATGAGTTTTTAAGTTTAATTAAATATTTCCATATTACATTGTGTGTATAAAGGCTGTAGATCATATACAGGGTACACAAAAAAAATCGTAAGGGTATTGCTGGAAGTGCATTTTAAGTTGTGTTTGAGTTTTTAAATTTAACTAAATTTTTCCATATTACGTTGTGTGCATAAATGCTGTAGATCATATACAGGGCTACACAAAAGAAATCTTAAGGGTTTACTGAGTATGAATGAAAGTAGCTTAAAGGTGATTTTTAAATGATTTATGCATTTTTACACTGAACTACATTTAGTATACTAAGATATGTTTGGAGAATATAGATAAAATGATATACAGGTCCACGCAAAGAATTAGAAACATGGCCGTCTATGGATGATAATCTCTGGAAGTGTGATTTCACTGGTTTTAAGGATGTTTTATTCTTAATTAAATATTAGCTAAATAGTGGCATGTATATAAAGATAGTAGGTAAAATACAGGGTTGTATGAAAGTATTCAAGTATGCTTCCGTCTATTGACATAAATTTCTAAAAGTCAAATTCCGACCTATTTATGTGTTTTTAACAATTTCCAACATAGTTGAAAGTCTTTATGGATTCTATTTGTATTGCTGTGTAATTGATATATGTTATTGAGATTGTTTTACTATGTTCGGCATTGAAAATAAAGTATGTATCACTTCAAATTCTATGAAAATCAAATTAAAACATAAAAGACATTAATAAAAGTTTTCTTCATTCTATTTAAAAATCCTATAATACATAACTGATTCAATGATATACCATGATAGGCAATGATTCTAGGTTGCCATGGCGATTAAGTCCTTTTAAGATGAATTCATATTACTTCCTTATTACTGAATTTAACCCTCCGAGCGTCTTGCAAAAGGGTAAAATTGTAATGTTGTTTTCTTTGCATTTTTGCAAAAGGGTAAAATTTGTAATGTTGTTTTCTTTGCATTTTGTTTTAAATGCTAAGAAAATATGATTCTTTCAATATTATAAAAAATACTCAATTACAAATATGAATGTAATCCTTGAGAGTATTGATCATTCTTTAATGTATTTAAAATTCATTAAATCTATAGAATTATATTATCTTAAATGTTGCTTGTGTTGCTGAGAAACCTGGAGCTTAGTGAACGGAATATTACGCCCCAAACACTTAGAGGGTTAATATGTAGAATCATAATAAATTTTGTATTCATGCCCTTTTTGCCCAAGAGTGTAACTTATTGCACCAAGATCTGAATATTTATAAAACTAGTTATAGTACGCACGCACCTCATTTGCCACATTTGATATTGCAATTTCTAACTTGTTTAGGATATATAGAAGGCTTATCCTTACAAATATGATACAAATAAGCAAAAATTCAGTGACTTTTACTGGAACTGTATTTATACAGTTCCTGTAAAATTCTCTGAATTTTTTAAATGTTTCTAAAATTTTTTAAACTCAAAAGTGGAAGTTCTCCTTTACAGTGAAGATAGTTCCCAATGGTATTGATCAACAGCAAAAAAATCAAAATTTTTAGAATTGGCATTTTCGAAAAAAAATTTTTTTTTGAAAAAAAAATTTTTTTTTCAAAAGGTTGCCACAAGAAAAGTTGAATACATTTTTCAAAATTGGGTATATCATTTTAAACAGAAGAATATTATCTTTAAAATAAAATAAACCGCAACAAAATATCTTGCACCGTTCTAGAGATAGAGCACTTTAAAATTTTTATCGAAAATCGCGAATGAGAAAGGATGCCGGGGATGTCATCTTTGGCGGCCTGTATCTCGGGCCAGGAATTTTTTTGGGCAAAATGAAAATATACAAGTATCTTACTTTTTCTTAAATTTTAACATATGTTGAATTCAAAAACTTCTGAGACTATGAAGGTAACCCCCCTGCCTGAGTTGATATGGATTCAGCCTAACGCAATTACCTGTGATGACACCCATGTGGAAAATATGTAATCCAAATAAAAGTTTTCTTTTCTCCGATCTGTGTAGCAATCAGTGATTGGCGTCTTGCCTCTGCCATACGTAAATTTCATCCGTGTATCCCGATCGTCGTTTATTTGCTCGTTTGCAGAACTGTTTTTAGCGTGCATAATGCATCCGTTTTTTGCGATACACGTACCGTTCCAACGCTCTTTAGGGTTTTCGCATTTGCAGAACAATTTGCAATGGGAAAAAATGGGTGTTGCCATTCGAAAATTTCGAGTTTCTGTACCTATAACCCTAACCGTGAGCACCACTTTGTTGCCATTCACAGAATCCCGAGCTCATACCTCTGAATAACTATATCTGAAATCCCATCTCAATTGGTTGAACGGACCAGGCGCTAGAGGTCCATATATCGGCAAAGTTTTTTTATGACCACCCTGTATATAGGCATGTTTTAATTTTTCTTTTTCGTTGAGTTCTGCGAGTCATATGCTGTCCAAATTTTTAATTTCCCAACAATAGTGTTTCCTTTTTAGAACAAATAATAGAGGCTGGTAAGTGTTAAATTCCATTGGGCCCATGGGTGCATATGAAACAGAACTTTGGCTCTGTGTGTAGTAAATATAAGTAGTTATTCCGTACTTAAGGAATTATATATATTTATTTATTTTATATTGTGTTGAATATATTACTATTAAATACCTTTGCTTTTCAAATAAATTATATAAGGTTTTAAATAAAACTATATTCGTATGATTTTTATACCTTAAAACTAAATTTGCCAGAATGTTTCCCAGAGACAAAGGTGTACATTGTTTTTGTTTTTTTGCTCCAAGGCATTAAATATGTAGCTATGCTGCTGCTGTGATAGTGGTGACATAGCACCAAGTCGGAACTGCATTTTGTTGGCACTGTAAATTATTACTACATATGCGTCAGCAATTTATAGAGATACCAAAAATTTTAGCACCACACACCTAATAGGGGGGTTGCTGTGATGCTGAGCATCATAACTAAGTGATGAGACTAGAGGCAGACTAGGAGTGCTGGTTTCAAACAAATCAATCGAGAATTCTTTTAGTGAATATTGTTCTATTTTAGAAGCACATAATTGATGTCTTGCCTAAGGCTAGTAAACAAAAATGCTGTCTTTTAAATGTCATATGTTTAATTTATAATGTATTTTAAATAATGTATTAATGTATTATTAGGTTCCTACGTGATTTTAGTGTTGTTTATCTTAATATGTTAAATAGCACCCATCCTTATAGAGAAATAAGCTCGAAGACTGCACTTACATTTTCATTTTCAGAATCATATATCTATATATTATAACAAACTACTATTATATACTAATTGTTGTATGCAAATATTAATTTTAACTGATGTTAGTTTAATGTTAACTGCTTGGTAAATAAGGTGCATTAACTGCTAGAAAAGGTTTCTAAAATTAAGATGAAATGCTAATGACCGGATTCTTAATTTTCTACTGCAGTATTGAAGTTAATATAGAAAAAGATACAAAAGTCTTTTGAAATCACAAATACATGAACAAATTGGTAAAATTCTAAAGATGAACTAGATATGAACATAGGAAACCAGTATGTAAAATAAGAAACTATGAATAACCCACAGAATCATATATTTAAAACCATTATAAACTAATATAGTTATCAACAAATGTGAATATATAAATTATAATATAAAAGAATTTATGCAAATTAAAAATGATGCATAAACCATTATAAAAAAAACTTTGAAACAAATCCCCATAACAAGTGTGACAAGGAATTGAAAGCACAGTAAGCATTGGAAAAAGGGAAATATTCGTAGAACCAAGGCAGAATCATCAGTCCCAAATCACCTTTATTTCCACAAATGACATGTATAGTTTCATCTTTGCATTAGCCATAACAAGCTAGAAAGTGCAAAATAAGAGCTACCATACATAATTAATCCAGAAAAAAAGCACAAATAACACCAGAAATATACATATTCCTATTTTTTCATTCTACTTTAAATAAATGTTAATCTAAATCATTTCTTGATTTCTTCAATTAATTTCATTTCTTTTTTATGGGTATAGATGGCAGCACTAAACATTTTTGTTAAAAACCTATTTACAATATAGTTTTCCTTTTTCACACCAGTTGGCAGCAATTTTCTGGTTCTGAGCAACTGCTGCCCACATGTTCTAATAGTCCTAAATCTGTTTGCATCCTCATATGCTTTAATATTGTGAGTCAACTTTCTGATGTTTTGGATTCTAGTATGTAATTGACGTATTGTGCTCTTATAATTTTTAATATCCTGTGTTCAGGTGTATCATTCTTTAGAGCTCTTGATTTTTTATCATTTATTTTCTTTTATGATGCGCTATTAGGGGCTATTTTTGTCATTTTAGGCTTAATGCTGACAAAATTAGATGAAATAACGCATCTTCACTACGAATTAACCAACAAGCACCTCTGATGATTCTTGTTCATATATTTGGGATTTCATCTTTATTATATATATATGTCACATTTTAATGAAATGACAGAATTCAATCTATTTGAACTTAAACACTTTTATTTCGATAATGAAAGGTGCGGCAGTAATAATCATAGCTTCATACAGGATGGAGTCCACACAGCAAGTTGTGTAGAAGTATATAAGAAATTTCTAATCGCTGTAGGATTGCCAGATGAAAAAAGCCAAGTGATTTTATTAATTGAATGGTAAAATGGGTTAAACTGGCTACCCTGACAAACTCGTGATTATGAGTCATATGTGCCATATTTAAAGTGAGGGGCATTCATTAAAGACTAATTAATAGGTCTTATTTCTAAAATTTTCCTACACATATATATATGTAATAAAACTTGTTGTGATTATTAACTGTAAATCTCATGAAAAATCGACACATATAATTTACGTATGCTTTTAATGATATGCAACACAGGGTTGCATGTGACCACGGGCCCACATAGTGAACATCACTGGTGTGGATGAATGATAACTGTACCATCAATCAGTAATAATTTTTTTAAGTCTCCATAGACTTGAAAATTAAAATGAAAATAATTATTTTTTTCTGAAAATAACTACCTAGGCATTCATCAAATTTACAAAAAAACATGTTGGGGTGATTTGCATAGCATGCAATTTGTACAAAAACGAAAGGTATAGATACTATAATATAGGTGCATACTTTAGATATTGCTAATAAACTTAATAAGCTTACACTCGAATTATTTTCTACCTTCAATATAAGTTGTGGATAGGTAGGTGGAATTATGGGAAATTTAGAAATTTACTAATTCAAAATAAGAAGATTTGCATGTATTTATCTTTCTCAGTATTAAATGAACCACTTTTGTATAATAAATAGGTAATTTTTCATCTAGATCCTAGTGGTGAAGTGTCTGATACAGATGAATATGAAGCAAAAGATACTCCTATAGAAGGTGATAGGCATTCTGTAATCATGAATGTGTTGTCACAATTAAAACTTGGTACGGATTTAACAAATGTAAGAATTTTATAAATTTGCATTTTATATGGAGCATACCAAAAGTTTATAGCTGCTGAAAATCATTTGAACTGGTGGATATAAATTAAGTTTACATAATGATATATGTATTTAACAATTTAAAAAAATAATTATAGTCATTGATGATAATACATGTGTCAAAAATTAATATTCTTATTGTGTACTTTATTCTTTTGTGACTAAACAAAAGATCAGTTTCACAAGACTATGTACATTTAAAGGGTAAATTGTTAAAAGAAATCAAGCCAAGTTGTAATCATCATATCAAAGAGTATGAAAAAAGTATTTACCATTATGAAGAAAAAAATAACCAAGTTTTTAATAATTTGAGAAAGAATTGCTAAATATATAAATAAATTATTGTATAAATTTCGAAAAATTAAGACTAGTTTTACAACTTAATTAGTGAAATATTCTGCTTTATTTTTTTTTTCAATGTTTTACAAAAGTTACAAAAAAAAAAAAAAAATGGTATGTGGAATTAGCAAAGGGCCATTAATTGATAATTAGACATTAGCAATATTTTTTCATGGTGGTAGAATATTTCAGACTATTGGAAAACAGAATTGATTTTTTAGTAAAAAGCAGAAATTTAAAATTTATTTCATCCAGCTTTTTCATTTACTGTGTTGTGACTTTTAATTTGCCAAAGTTAAGAAAAAGTAAATCGAAGAGGATTTTCATAAAATTTCTTTACTTACATGTTATTTTCAGCCATATATTTAGAAATGAGTAACTTTTGTAAGCAAGATATTTTCAAAAAATTTGTGAGGATACAAAAATGTATTGAGACATCAAGTATACTCCTGAAAAATTATTAATATGCATAATTAACCATTAATTTTACAGAACTAAAATCTTTTGGTATGCTCCTCATGTAATAACTTATTTTCTCTTTAAAAGAAAAATTTTTTATTTATAGAAATTTTTAATTAAGACTTTTCTATTTCTGATTTTCTCTAAATAATGTAATGTATTTTTACAGGTTGTACTCCCTAGTTTTATTTTAGAGCCACGTTCACTCTTGGAAATGTTTGCAGACTGTATGAAATATCCTGATTTGTTTGTTAGGTAATTTTAATCTTCATCAACATGATTGTTGTATAACAAACTAAAAAAAATTTTCCTTGTTGAGCTTCACTTAATATTTTTTGATTTATTATTTATAATTTTTTTTTTTTTTTTTTTTTTTTTTTTTTAAATTAGCGATGTTTGTTTAAATCAATTCATTTGAAAATATAAGAGGAAGTATATTAATGGTATTTCTTCTTTTAAAAATGTTAAAGTTTGGAATTTTCAACAAATTTTCATAATTGAAGGTAATATTTTATTTTACTATTACTTTTCTATTTTATAATTTTATCAGCTGTATTTTATGTTTAAATTCTTAGAATTTTTTTTTATTAAAATAGAAATCTAAATCTGATGTATCAAAATTTATAATGAACCTTGAAACTTATATTAATAATATTGAAGAACAAGATTTATATTTTACTGTTATTGAATTTGAAAATTTTGTCTTAAGAGCCTATGTTAGTAACAGGAAGACATTCTCAAGCTAATGTTAAACCAATGAAAACATTCTTTTCAAATTTCTTGTTTGCATTTTAATGTTTTGTTTTTTCTTTCTTTCACAAAGGATATTCAAGATCAATATTTAACCAGGAAACTTTAATATATATTTTTTAATTTTGGTTGCACTTTTTTCCTCTGAGGACACTTAATTTCAAAAGCAGTTCTGAAAGTATCCTCAGAGAAGAAATCACAATTAAAATTGACGAAGTTTGCTGTACAAAAGTACTGCAAACATCAACCTCAGATATTGTGTGCAAGCAAGAAATTTTAAAAGATTATGCCATTGGTTTAACATTAGCTCGCAAGTGCCTTTGCCCTACTAATGCAGGCTTTAAACCCCTTCACTCCCAGGGAAAACAAATAAAAACACTCCACTATGTCCATGGTTACATAGACCACAATGCATAGAGCATCATGCTGTGCCCAGGAGCTATTTACCATTAAGTTTAATTTTAAATGAGAATTAATAAAAATTCTACAGTTTTGGCATCTATATATTTAAAAGGCAAAGCAAATTTTTTAAGACCTATTGTGACTGATCTGAATTTGTACAATGAAAACTTCAGGGTACTTTTCTGTCACTAAACAAAGTAGGAAACCAGTTTTGAACTGGTTTCATTTCCACATTTTCAACGATTCAGTCGAAGCATGTTTAGAAAGACAAGGCAGAATAAAAGGCGCTTTCGCTCTTTTGATTCTTCTCCGATTCCATGCTTCAGAACGGGGTTCTGGCATGCATTGTGCAACTTTTTTATTTTGGCAGACCCTTTTTAATTGCAGATTTTAATTAATATCTTGTCTAAGTACCAAAAAAATGGAATATCTGACCCTCAGGTGCATTAAGACCTACCTTTGGCTATCTTCATCCAAATTTTCAAACCTCTACACATGGTACATTTTCCTATCCTTTGCACATAGACAGACGCATACACAAACACCTTTTTTTCATTAGTATAAATAGCAGTGCGATGAATTGATTTTAAATATTTGTTAGATCTCTAGATAAATTTCTTTAAATATTTATTACAAAAGTTTTTCAATAATTTCAGGATACCTGATCATTCATCACCAGTATCTAGAATGCTAGCTGTTGTACAGTGGTATTTAACATGTTTTAATGCTGCACGAAATGTATGTATTTAATTTTTTTTTTTTTTTTTTTTGTCTGTGTGTGTATGTCTTGTTCTAATTAATTTAAAATTAACCTAGAAATGGGGAAACTTTTAAAAATTGTGGGAATTTAGTGACATTTTTTCTGCTGCACTCAATTTCTTTTTAGCAATATTTTAATATTGAAGCATGATGACAATTCTTAATGATATGCATACAATTTTTTATAGTCAACAAATGGAAATACAAGCAAACTTTTTAAGATCTATTAAATTATAATCAAATAAAGAATTAAGAATAACAATGTTTTATAAGTATATTTTTGAAAATTTTTATGCAAACACTTTATTATTGTTATTAGATGACCTGCTCAGTGTTGCCTGGGATATTAACTTTAAATATACTATATGGCCAAAGGTGACCAGCCACTTGCGATTTTAGACGTTTTGTTAAATATCTAGAAAATTAAATGAGGAATTATCCTGAAATTCCAGGTGTGTAAACAGAATAGTACAGGTCATACATTTCCGTGAGGATTTTTTCTGGAAACCTCATAAGGGACCGTCAACAAATTGAAAAAGAACAAATATCTTTTGGATAACCCTGTAAAAACTAATGTAGCAAAAGTGTTCAAACTGTCGATTATGATTAAGTGCCTTATTGTAATAAACTGTGTTTATTTTTATGAGGATAGTGTTTATACTCGTAGAGAAATTGAATTTTTTATAAACAGAGTCCCAAATTTATAATTTGTAGAGTTCTTAATATATAAAAAAGTTCTTTTCAGAAAACAACAAACAACATTGTACACAATAGCCTGCAATCACAATTAAAAAATAATAAAAATTGTATGAAAAATGAGCACGTTTACTAAGTAATGATTCACTGCGCATGCCCGAATGTAATCAAAATATAATTTGCATAATGTGTTGGCTAAATGTATTGAGCAACTTTTGTGAAAGTCTCAAAAACATAGTTTGAAAAGTCTGAAAATTATCGTTGATAGAATAAGCTCAAAATCCGCTATTCCATTAAGGAAGCAAATAGATGAGGGGTTGTATCCAAATACAATAGTACGTGCAATATTGTGTATGCTGTATTGGCACTAATCAATGGATATATGGATACAGCCCCTCATCTTTTTGTTTCATTTTGAGAACAACAGATTTTGAGCTTATTCTATTAACGATAATTTTCAGACTTTTCAAACTGTGTTTTGAGACTTTCACAAAAGTTGCTCTATACATTTAGCTAACACATTATGCAAATTATATTTTGATTACATTCAGGCATGCACAGTGAATCATTATTTAGTAAATGTGCTCCTTTTTCATACAATTTTTATTATATTTTAATTCTGATTGCAGGGTATTGTGTACAATGTTGTTTATCATATTTTCTGAAAATAACTTTTTTTTATATTAAGAACTCTACAAATTATAAGCAAAAAACTTGGCAAAATTTGGGATTCTTTTTATAAAAAATTTAATTTCTCAACGAGTATACATGCTATCCTCATAAAACTGAACTCAGTTTATTACAATAAGGCACTTAATCATAATCTACAGTTTGAACACTTTTGCTACATTAGTTTTTACAGGGTTATCCAAAAGATTCATTGTTTTCCAATTTGTTGGCAGTCCCTTATGGTGTTTCGGGGAAAAAATCCTCGTGGAAATGTATGACCTGTATTATTCTGTTTACACACCTGGAGTTTCAGGATAATTTCTCATGTAGTTTTCTAGATATTTAACAAAACGTCTAAAATCTCAAGTGGCCGGCCACGTTTGGCCATATAGTGTATACCTAAAATCAGAGTTGAAGTGAGACATTTTTCTCCAGGAGGAATTTAGGGTCAGGAGCACCCACTGCCTTTTGCAGCATACACTCTTGAATTTGTGTGATTTTATATTTCTATTTTCTTCTTATTTTTAGATTTCTAAACTCTATCCAAATAAACCTAGATTTGGAGACCCCACTTTCTTTGGCAGTGTTTACCTATGTTTGTTGTGCTCACTCTGGTCTGTTTTTGTAAAATGAAGCTAAAATTTGTTTCATTGCCTTCAGAAGTATACATGCTTAATTTTGTATGATTTAATATTTTTAAATGAAAATCTGTCCAAACGGACCTAGAGTTGGCAATCCATTGTCTTCGACAGCATACACTCAGCATGCTGCACATTTCGGTCTGTTTTTGCAAATGAACTTTGAATTTGCATGATTTTATATCTCTAAAATATATATATATGAACTAAGGGGTCCTTGCGATAGTTATTGCCAATTTGATTTCAGACATTAAGGTATTTAAGATATGTTACACTTTCAGTTCTGAACAAACATTCCTCAGGAAAACTTAAATAATAAAAAAACAGAACCCTCTAATGCTATTGATCTTCATGTAACCTATTTTCCTCTCTTTAAATAAAAGAGAGGAATTGGTCAGTTAGCAATGGGGTTATTAAATTACAAATTTAACATGCAAAAAAAAAAAAAAAAAAAAAAAAACTCTGGCCTTTTTTCAAAACATGAAATGATATTTCTAAATGTTGAAAATAGAGAGGGTTTCCCGAAGTGATCACTGGCACAATAGCAAGCATGTTCATCAGCATTTGATCAGGGTTTTTTTTTTTATGAAATCGACCTACAGAAAATATTTTTTTTTAAATAGTAAATATTAATATTTTTTAAACAAAAGATAGGCCAAGACAACAAAAGATAACCAAGAAGGTATCCTTATCTTGCATAAGTAAGTATTTTTTTTTTTTTTTTATTTATTTATTTTTTTTTTTTTGTATTGCCTTTCCTGGAAATGAAAATGGCAGTCAAAATGAAAAAAAAAAAAAAAAAAAAAAAAAAAAAAAAAACAGAAAATGTGAAAACTATTTTTTTGAAACAAAAGATACCATTACAACCAGGAAGGTAGCTTGAATAAGTGGGTATATATAGTGTATTTCTATTAGGAATGACAGTTTCAAAATGTAGAAAAAGCAGAACCTTCTTTCCTTCATTTGTTTGGAAAACCACAGATTAACTAATTTTAAATGTCAATGACTTGCTGAAAATTTAAGCTTTTTCATTAGGTTTTTTTAAATTAATATCTTGGCTGATTATATAAAAAATGAAAAATATGAGTCTCAGCTGCATTTGGACCTTTCTTCATCTACCCTTATCCAAACTTGGAGACCTCCACAAGCAGTGAATTTCTCTAGCCATATACAACAGAAACAAACACACAAACAAATACTTTCTTTAATTAGTGTAGATTAGTATATATAAATATTTTAGCTTGTTAAGATGAAGGAACTGCAGGAGCTCGTGGATTCTAAAGTGAGGCTTAAAAAAAATAATTTTTAGTATTTTCAAGTTTGGGCCTGGGGCCTAAAACCTTTTATCAGAACCCATAGATTTTCTGTATGGCTCTGTAATTATTTCTTCATTGTATTTTGTTGTTAAATTCATATCTTTTAATTAAATTTTCTTGTAACTCAATTACCTTAGGTTTGAATTTTGCATGGCTTATTTTGTTTCTTGCGGGATATTTTTTTCCCCTTTTTGTTGTTGAGTATTTTTACTCTGCATTTAGATAAGTAATGAATGGGCTAAACATGTGCAATCTTTGATGTCTTAATAAATGCCTTACATTGAATTTTTAAATTTCATATAAAATCTTTTGTAATATCTCTTTGTATTAAATCTTTGTTAACTTTGAAAAACTTTCTGCAATATATGTCATTTTATAATAATAAGTAAATAATCATATAATTTCCTTCTCACCTGAAATTTCTCTTTTCCTTTTGCATCTCTGCAACAGTGTGGGGTAGGGAAGAGGTTTCTAGATATTGGAGAGTGAGGCAATTTTTTTTCCTTCTCTTGTTTGACCCCACTCCCAACATGCAAAATTAAAAATTTTTAGAACTTTTTTTATGTTTTTAGTTATACTTTTTTTTTCCCTTTCTTTCTTTTTTCTTTTTTTTTTCTTTTTTTTTTTTTTTTTTTTTTTTTTTTTTTGTAGTAACAATAATGAAATCTAAATTCTCTTTCCTTCAAATTTCCATTCCTCCCTTGCCCTCCATAGTAAAAAAAAAAAAAAAAAAAAAAAAAAAAAGATGAAGAAGAAACAATAATGTTTCTCCTTTTTTGGTTATCTAATTCCTAGAAAATTAAAAAACTAATGCATTAATTGTGCTGTCGCATTTCATAAAACAGTTAGGAAAATCAGTAAAAGAATTAACATATACCTTTTTTACAGTATCTATGTCAGTAAGTTAAATATACATTTGCTCAGTTCTCAAAAGCTACAGAAGCTCAGATTTCTACTAGAAAAATAGCATTATTCTTACAAAACTTTATTAAAAATTTCAGAATTGAGTTTATATTAGACATTTATATTCTATTAAATAACTAGATCTTACAAGGGGAGGATCCAAGGTTGTCGAGAATGTGATATCCCTTCGTGTATCGATAGAGTTGTAGTCAAAGATAAACATATGAAATCCGTAAAGTACAATGTCCAGAAGGTATTGGTGAAACAGGTCCCAAAGTTTGCATATCATTTATGCTTATGTATATAATTAGATAAATTACACTTTTATCTGACCTCCTTTGTGACTCGCTCAACAGCAAGAACTTAAGATGTTTTGCAGTGTGAGTTTGATTCCCAATCAAACTATTGCCTTCAGACAAAATAATGTTAAAAATAATGAGTTATTTTTAAACCACAATTAAAAGTACATACATAATTTTAAATTTGAGAAAAATATAAATAAAAGCATGTCTTTGTGCATATATATAGTTATTGGTAACAGAGAGTTTTAACTCTAAAATCTTGCATTTTTATGGATTTAATGAAAAAAAAAAGGGCACCTTTCATATTTATTTAGCCGGCAAAATTTTCCTTTTATTTACAAATGCTTACATCTGTTTTTGCAAATAAGCTCCTATTTTTTTTTCAGTGAATCAATTAAAATAATTAAAGTATGCTATTGTAATTTAATTTTCCTCATTAATATAATAATTTAAATATTTAAAATTTTAAAATCGTTTATTCTAATTGCAAACATAAAATTCTAAGATTATTTTTAAAAAGTCAAATATAAAAAAATAAGTAATTTTTAGAAATCATAATTATTGGGATAATGGAAAAAAATTAAAATAACGTACTATAATTTTTTGTATCATATTTTAATATTTTTCACTGAAAAAAATAGGAATTTATTCATGTCAAAAAATTGTAAGCTGTTTTAAATAATGGAAATTTTTGTCAACTGACCAAATACATACTGTTTAGGTTTTTTTTTTCTTCTTCTTTTTTAATTTTCAATAAATCCATAAAAATAAAAATTTTGTAATAAAAGCTCTTTCTCTGTCAATAAATAAATAGGTAATTACATTCAGAAAAACATTTTTTTTTTCAAATTTAAATAATTCTGTATATATTTTTAACTGTGGTTAGAAAATAATTCATCACTATTTTGTCGTGAAGCAATAGTTTGGTCGAGAATGGAACTTACACTGAAAAAAACTTCTACACTCTGTTGCACTGCCAACTGAGCCACACAGCTGGTCAGATAAGAATGCAATTTATCCAATTATACAAGGTGATCAATTTAAAAGAGTACCTGCTTGTTTTTTGTATTATCCACATCTATAATATATTTAGCAAGACTTTCAACACCATTACTTATTTAATATGCCTATATTTAATGTGCAGGTATCGTTTTTTTTACTTTCTAAGAGCGAAAACTCGTTTTTAACACTTTCCAACAAAGTTGAAAAGCGTTTATGACTTCGGTTTGCCTGGCCGTCTGCCCACGCTCTAACTCTCGTAATTATGCTCGGACCGTTCTGAAATTTTTGGATGTTAGTGACCTCTACCATAGCACATTTCCTATTTCAAATGAAGTTTGTAGCATGTTTAGTTCATTTACAGGGACAGTCAAAAGTTTTCCGTTACATTACAACCAATGGGAAAAAATCGTTTCAAATAATTTTTAATGGTATTACACTCTTTCAAACATAGTAAAATTGATATTCATTTATGAAGCCCACTAAAATATGCATTCGGTTGAATATGCGGTGCAAAGAATAGTTATTGTTCATTTACAGGGCCACACAAAAGAATTCCGTTCATAATGGTATAGGGGGAATTGTTTGCGGTGTATTTGAAAAGATTTCAGATACTACATTGTATCTGAATTACTGTATATTAGTAATGATTGCTCGAAATGCATTTTTAATTATGATATGTGCTTTTTTCACTATATTTATGCATACTATAAAGTGCATATAAATGCTATAGTTCATATACAGGACTACAGAAAGGAATTCGTAAAGGTTACTGAGTATGCGCATAAATTGCTTAAAAGTGGGTTTTAAAGGAGTTATGCATTTTTACGCTGAACTGAATTTAGTTTACTAAGAAATATTTGTAGAATATAGATAAAATGATATACAGGGCCACGCAAAGAGTTGGATACATGGCCATCTATAGGTGATAATTTCTGGAAATGTAATTTCAGTAGTTTTAGTTGAATTAAATTTTAGCTAAATAAAGGTACTAGGTAAACTACAGGGCTGTACAGAAGTATTCAAGTATGTTTCCATCTATTAGTATAAATTGCTGAAAGATGAATTTCAACCTGTAATGCATTTTCTTGCTAAACTAAATTTTCCCATTATATAGTATATATATCAACCTACAGATCAAATACAGGGCTGTCCAAAAGAATTGGAATACATATTTGGCTATGGACGGTAACTACTGAAATCAGTTTTTCAAATGTTTAATGCGTTTTATAAAATGTTTACTTAGTTATCTTATTTACCTTATTTCCCTAAATAACGAAGTTTTGTTAAAGCATTCAGGAAGTGTTGGAAAGTGTTTCATAATCTATGCTTACTGCATTATTTTTCTTTCTTGTTTAAACATAAATTCGTGTGAACATCATTAGTAATTTTTAATCTGATTCTGCGCAAATGATTTAAGTAAATCGTCTGCTTCTTTTCAGGACCGTTACTGCTGGTTTCAGCAAGACGGAGCCCCTTCACACATGTCAAACCTAACAATGGAAGTGCTTAAGGAATTCTTTGATGAATGTTTAATTTCAATAGGCCTCTGGCCACTAATGTCACCAGACCTCACCCCGTTAGATTTTTCAATGTGGGTTTATCTGAAAGATAGGGTTTTCCAGAGAAGTCCTGCAAACATCGATGAATTAAAACAAATCATAACTGAAGAAATCTCGTTAATAACACCAACAATAATTTTCAACATTTGCAGTGAGGAATGATAATGTAAAAAATTTGAATTAAAATATTTTTTTCAAAAATAAAATTATCACAGGATTAAGTAACTGTGCGTCTCCATTTCTGTTTTACCTCACAAATAAAGTTGTAACAGTCCAACAGTGTTGGAAATTGTCTCCCACACTTAAACAGGGTTCAAACAATTATACTTCAGTGTTAGAATAGTTGCCACATCCGTCAGATTTAAGTGTAATAAGAAAAACCAACGGGGGTACTCTTATAAATTGATCATCCTATATATGTGAGTGTAAATGATGCAAAGACTTTGGGGATTGTTTATCCATGATCTCCTGGCTATTCCACTTTATGGCTTTCCAGTGTTTATCTATTGACTATACTCTATTAAATACACAAAGTGATATCACACTGTGGCCTATTTTGCCAATATTGAGGGTAGTTGGTATGACCGTTCTATATGGAAACTCTTTTCGAATTTCATGACCTAATTTGTTTTTGTGTATTATGATATCTCTTAAGACGATATGACATCATATATTAACTATTCCACACATCTAAAGAGAGATAAACAGCTGTATTCTGTTTGAGTATTGCCTCATCATTATAATGATCTCTGCATATTTCTGATTGGATGTCTTTAATCCCTCCATGCTCTATGGTATGAAATGCATGCATAATCATTCATTTGGATGGTATATATTTGGATTGCAACTTCATTCTAGCTAGTGCTACTCTGGCTTGTTTTTCAGAATTTTTAAGTGATCATATTTGTTGTTCTTTAACCACTTCACCATTTTCTCCAAGATAACTCAGGAGTAAAAGTACTGTTTCCCCATACTTGTCGCCAGTGAAGTGGTTAAAATCAGCAAGTTTTGGGACAATATTATAGTTGTATTTTTCATTTGTTATTTATTAAACTTTTAACCATGTTTTAAATGTTTTTAAGTTGTTTTTATAATAAAGAAGTTTAATTTTCAATTTACTTTTGATTTATTTCTGTAGAAACACAAATCAATGTTTTAACTTTGCTTTAAGTTAAGTTCTTAGTTTAAAATTTACCTGAGAAGCCCAGCACAAAGATTTATCAAAATATCTGCTTCCGACCTCTACTTCATACCCCAGGGCTTGAAATTCAATTTTTCCTAGGAGAGGAATCTCCCTCCCAGCATTTGTAAATGGAGGGGAGCTGAGCAGTTTGGGAGGGAGAAAAAAATGTTTAAAACCCATTGTTATTTTACATGTTATTTAAAGAATTACATTCATACAGACATGACAAAGTACCACTGAATCAATTTAAATCAACAATTCAGAATAATTATGAAAAATGTTCTTTTATTTAAAAAAGGAAGAAAGTCAAGCTTTTATACAGTCTACTTTTCAACTTTCAACCAAATGACATGCATCGATAACAATGGGGGTTGTTAAATAAATTTCAGAATTTTTATTTTTTTTTAATTTTAGGCCCTGAATCCTCTTTTACAAGGTTAAACTTGTGACAGACAGCACAAGCACAACATTTATAACTTTGGAAATTACCAGAAATGTATGGTTATGCTCTCTTAAAAAAATTTCAGAAAATTTTGCAATATCTGATGTCTTCATTTTTAACTATTAGCATGAACATATTCGGAGATGTCATCAAAAATATCTATTTCTGAATAAAATTGGTTTATTATATTTTTAATGGAATTATAGTCAAAACTTAGCTTCCTGATATTTTCTTTGATTGAACAAGCTACTATGCATTCAAATTTTAAACGAAGTCCAAAATTTGAAATAGAAACCGTCGATTCATTTCTTCTATTACAAAAGAAATCTAGGTTAACTTTAAATTGTCAAGTCCTAATTTCTGTGAATTAAAGGGGGAGGCGCGAGGGGGAAATCCTCTCCTGGCGCTAATTATTTTTGTTGCAGGTCGAGTAAACTGCGTTTTGGTTTGGGTCGATTTCAGGCTGAATGTAGATTCATGCAAGTTGGATTCGGGTTAAACCGAATTTTTAAAAAGTTAGTTGTATATTATTTCAGATTAAAAACTACACCTATAATAATAAATATAGATATTTATATTTGTGCTTTTTTCTAAAGGCCGCTGCGTTTTTTCTACGACCCTTTGACGAAATTTGCGTTTTTTCACGATCCTTTGAAGAAATTTGCGAGGTTTTTTTCAGCAGACGCGAAATTCGCGTTTTTCCTGCGCATTTTTGACGAAATTCGCGTTTTTATGCGATTCTTTAACGAATTTCGCGTGTTCTCCGCGATTCTTTGACGAACATTCACGCTTTTTCCCCGCGTTTCTTTGACGAAATTCGCATTTTTTCGCGATCCTTTGACAAAATTCACGTTTTTTTCGTGATCTTAAGTCAAAATTCGCGTTTTTTCCACAATCATTTGAAGAAATTTGCATTTTTTTTTTTGCGACCGTTTGACGAAATTCACGTTTTTCCACGATCATTTTAAGAAATTTGCGTTTTTTCGCGATTCTTTGACGAAATTCGCGTTTTTTCGCGATCCTCTGACAAAATTCGCGTTTTATTAGTGGCCATTTGATGAAACTCTCGTTTTTCCTGCGATGCTTTGACGAAATGCGCGTTTTTCCAGCGATCCTTTGGCGGAAATTGGGATTTTTTTCGCTATCCTCTGACGAAATTTGCTTTTTTTCCGCGGTTATTTGACAAAAACGCGTTTTTATCACGATTTTTTGAAAAAATTTGCAATTTTTCGCTATCCTATGGTGAAATTCGCGTTTTCTCTGCAATCTTTTGATGAAACGCGCGTTTTTTACTGCGATCCTTTGCCGAAAGTCGCGTTATTTCCCCGATAATTGATGAAATTTGTATTTTATTTGCGAACTTTTGACGAAATTAGCGTTTTTTTTGGTTTTTTTTTTCGCGTCTATTCGCGACGAAATTGATTTTTTCGGCGACCATTTTGTCGAAATTCATGATTTTTTCAATTATATTATTTATGTCCGAATTTTCGGACTGATGACCGATAAATTTTCGGACCATTTGGAACAGAATCTCCCCGAAAATAACACGAAACTTGTGAATCGACATCGGTAAAAAAATCGTGAAATTTTTCTATTAATCGCGAAATAAAAACTGCCTAAAATGTGTCAATCGGTCGCTCGAAAAAAATCACAAAATTTGCAAGGCTTATACGGTGTTGATCGTAGTTTCAAAATGCGAAACTTTTCGGAAAGGGGTGAATTTTTTTGGGCGGGATTTCAAAGTTTTGGGCGCGAATCCCGCCATCCCGCCCTGAAATTCATGCCCTGTACCCTTGTTTGGTAAAAGAGGGATGTTTCTATTTCCTTTTTTCAAATTTTACTGCATAGTATATCTATTTTTATGTACTACATATGCTTTTCTTTGTATGCAATATTTCAGACTAATTCAACTTGTAAACTTGTGATACTTTTTAAAATAGCCTTTAGTCAAGTAAATTTTAATGTGAGAAGTTTGTGTCTTTATTGGTCATTAAGTTTGTAAGAATGAGTCTTTTTCTAAAACCAATATCCTTTTGTAAATTACTTTGTATAACTTAAATTACAAATTAGCAAAAGGTATGGTAAAATAGAAATACATATTTAACAAAACTTCTAACTGTTGAACCTGCATATATATGAAAATACAGAAACTTACTCAACACATATTGAAAATGCACAAAACTAAGATCAACAATATGAATTATCTCAAATCTACTGTAATGTTTTGCATTAAGCGCCTGAAATTTATATTTATAACCAAGTGCTTTAGAATCAAATAGTATTTTTCATTTTTCTATAAAATTACTACATCTTGAGCATTTCCTGAAATAGCTCTTTTGTTAATAACATTTTTTTTTTTGTGTGATGTATTTGTGTTGTTATTGGTCAACAAATTTGTAAAAAGTCGAAAATACATATTTAACAAAACTTTTAGCACTGAATCAGCATATAAACAACACATTAAGTTCTACAACTTACTCAGTACATATTGAAAGTACATCCAGAAACTGGTACCAAAAATATGAATTGGATTTTCTGCAATATAATCTATTGAATATATTTAAGGCTGTTCTTCAATAATTTTTTTTTTAATTTGCTGCTAAACATGCTCATTTTTCCGTCACAATCACAAAGCCACTTTTTTATGTGTGTGGAATTTATAGACATTATTAACTAAATGCTTTACAGTCAAATAGTATTTTAAGTTTTTCTATAAAATTATTACATCTTGAGCTGTAGTTTGTTGTTTCCCAATGAAGACTTTTCCATTACAGTTGTGTCTATGATATTGGCTTAAACCCTAAACTTTGGCATTATTCTCTAAAAAATCCTTAGCATCCCTAGTTTTTGTGTTATGATTTGATTTTCTTGTTATTTGATTTCTTAGTATTTAAATCAGAATAGCTGTAAATTTTGTACATTTAAAAGAATGTGTTGGAAAGTAGTCAGTTTAAATTTGAGAAAAACAAATAATAATATATATATATGTATATCCTTAATTTATTCAGCTAAATATCCGTCAATATTCAGCTAAAGTATTCTGCCAACTACTGTTCAGTATTCAGCCAACCTGATATTCACCAAAAGAGCTGAATAACAAGTAGTGGCAGAATATTCATTTCATCCATAAAAAAAAGTTTTGATATATTTTAATTTGAAATTGTAGATCTATTTAGTTTTAAAAACATTCGTTGGAGCCGGTGGGGAGTTGCCTCTTTGTATAAATTTATTTTAGATGTTTTTAAATACTACCTTTTTTAGACATCTATTAAAAATTAAACCTTTTTTTCTAGGCAGGCTCTTCAAAAAAACCATACAACCCAATTTTAGGAGAAACGTTCCGTTGTTCTTGGAATGTTTCTTCTAATAAAGATGTTGAAACTCTAGAAAATATTTGTAAAGTGACGTATGTGTCGGAACAAGTATCACATCATCCACCTGGTAAGCAATGATAATAAAATAAGTTATTGCTGACATTAATCAAAGCATAATGTAACTATAATTTTAATGAAAATTTAGGAAAATGAATGTTATGTGTAGATCCCTTTTCCCCTAGTCTTAGTAAACTCACAACTATAGTTTCGAGAGCAATCAATTAGTTTCTCCATTATGAGCAGCAGTGAGCTGTTCATTTAGAAAGACTAAAATTCCTGTAAATATTTTTTTTATGCCTCGATACAAATAGTAAAGAAAGAATAAGAAGACTAATCAAGTAGTAAAACTGTCATTGTGAGGTAGGAACGACTGAATAGTCATGCTGACAGTTTTATTTGTCTGTTACATTTTACCTTTTTGCTACTTATTAGAGATGGGCAACATCGTTCCTTTTAAGGAATCGTTCATCGAACGGAATGAGTTCTTTGGAGTCGTTCCTGTTGGAATCATTCCAAAAGAAGGAACGAATCTGTGAAAAAAAGGAACAAATCTGAGAATAAAGGAATGAGTTTGAAAAATGAAGGATTCAAAGAGGAAAAAACGTTTCTGAGGTAGAGAACAACACTCAATCCATAATATTTATTACTAATTTATTTTCTTATGCATCCATTTGCCTTAATTTTTTAATGTTTTGGACAGATGATTTTGTTTTTAAGAGTTCATTTCATTGATCAATGTGCACAATTAATTGCAGTTATTTCTAATCACCGTAATACAAGTATTCCCTAAGTTTATGATTTATGGCATTAAGCATAATTCCTCTTGAAAATTTGACACTGTAGTTTATCCAGGAAATTTTGCTGCAGCTGTTTTACCATTACATAAGTAAGGGCTGGGGGTTTAAATAAAGCAGAGTGAAAAGTAAGCAGATAAAAGCGTTTAAGCTGAGTTTTAAAACCCCGATAATTTAAATAAATTAAATTTAAAAAAACATTAACTAAACTTATGGGGGAAAGAAAAGATAACTAAGATTAAAAACAAATGTATTTATTAAAACTAAAATTGACAAACAATAAATGAAAAATAAATTATATTACTTACAGAATTACTTTTACAATAAAGAAACCATAAACATTACATGCAGTGGTGAAATCAATTATCTTTCAATAAACTTCATAATAGAAGCAGCATTTATAAATACTAGATAGTGCCCGTCAAGATTTGACGGTAAATAACTTGAATGTTTCATTAGAAAAATTCTTGAATTTTTAATTAGTTGCTTTTAAATTAATTATTGAATGACAAATTACGTGAGGAATTTCTATATTGATAAGTGACTCCTATTTCTTTAAGGCGATAGCTGGTGCTGTCAGTCTAACCTATTCAGTGAAGTGAAAGAATTTTAAGTTTATAATTTACAACCAATTATGCTTGCTTTTTTATCAGAAATTTACCTTAAAATACCGGGTAGAGAATTTATTTTTACTTACTACGGCCTCTTTTTTTTTTTTTTTTTTCTTAATAACAATATTTATTTCCATTTATTTATTTATTTATTAAAACTACACGACCATTAAAAGTTGCCATGAATTTTATTTTTATCTGTCTCATTCTCTAAAAACCTAAATCTGAAACTTGATGACCCTAACGATTTATAATATTTTTATTTTTTTTTACTTGAATTTTATTTTACATTTTTTAAATATTAAACCTGAATATCAAGGTAATTTCTTTTATAGCTCTTATACAAATATTTTTCTTTCTTTCCGTTTTATTTTTTACGCATATGAATGACAAACTTTTCTTTCTGACACACATCCATATATATTCTGGATAATGGTCAGAGAATATAACGAAAATTGTAGATCAGTTCAGTTTATTTAATTGATAATTACATGCAAAATACTTTAAATGTAAAATCATTATTTTTTTTCAAAATATTATTGAGAGTTAAATTTTATTTAATTATAAAGCATTCAAATAATAATACAATAAAAATCCTATAATTTCTCTTCCTAATAAAATATGTCATTATTGAAATGAATTATCGACAAAAATAGTACACATTTTGCCAGGCTTGGATTCGAACCTGCGTCTTCTGCAAAAGTTCAGAGCCTTAAACTGCTGCTTTAGCCGACTACGCTATCAAGAACTTGTTTTCCTACCTTCTAAATTGAAGAGGTTCGAAACACAGTTGACGCATACGCAATTGCCTCGAATTTGAGTTTTGATCTTACAACAATAGTTTTGAGTTTTAATATTTATGTTACCTTATTTTTTTAAAAGAAGAAACTACAATTTAACATGCTAGTTTCCCAATCTTCCTGTGTAACTATTGGCAATTCACCAGCTATAACTTTTAGTTTCAAATGACTGTGTTTATCTTCAGCGTGTAATATGACCAAAACAATGTGACATCCCTGAAACGAGTCTTATCTAGCTCTTAATATCGACACAATAAATTTTTGAATAGTTAATAATGCTGAAAGAGTCAAATATTAACTTTGTGAAAGAAAGAAAAGCTTGTTTACAGTAAGATTGGATTGCAGACGAACTTGAAACAACTTCTACCTGTGATATGATATTTCAACTGAGCGAGAATCTTTGCGCATGTGCAGCGCGTCACTCCAAAGGCAGACTTCTACTTATATAATGCGCATGCGCAATTGAAGAATTTTAATTTAAAATTACGGCTAATTAATAAAATATTTGAACAAACGAATGTATGATAACAAATCTGTGGCCAAATATCTTTCATTTAAAAAAAGATTGGTGTAATTTGATGCAGTAGTTTCTTCTCACGGACTGGCGAAAGAATACGCTTAGCGTTTTTGTTCTCGGTCCGGAAACAGGACCGGTCTAGAATTACTAAAATTATAGCAGAGTATGGAATATATTTTAACTTTAAGTGCTGTTGGTAACCATGGCAGGATAGTGACTTAGAAAATGTAAAAGTGTAAAACAAATAAAGATGCATTTAGGTTTGAAATAAAACTAACGTTTATTTAACGGAAAACATGACTTAAATACTTATCAAACAATATAATAAAAATAAATTATGATGAAATAAGTTAGTGACAAATGGCAGTAAACAGTATGAATTAAATGGTTGAACCGTTCTCAATATTCACATACAGTAAAAATAAAAAGAGAAACTCATGGTTTAACTTTAGGCTGAATACGGCACACTGGTATACGTTCCATGTAGATAACACAATAATAATTTTTCAATGCGAATAACGATGTTTTCAAATATATGCAAGAATAATGAAGAGCCAAGTCTACTTGAAACATTTTTAAAAAAGAATAAGTTTCCAGAGATTCTAAAAATATCAGGCTTCCAAAACTAGCAAAGTTTCCCATTCCTTAAGTTGTTTAAAAACGAACATCATCTATAAACACGCTACGAAACAATAAAGCTATTTAAAATTAAACACAAGCTTTCTCAAACTAACACGAGCTTCTTTTAAAATTAACATAACAAGCTGTTTAAAAATAACATGACCAGCTTCCTTCAAAACTCAACAGAAGAAGCCCCACACAACTGCAAAACTAAAAACGGCAAGCTCCCTACAACTTCAAAATCATCGGCATATATCGTCTGCTTGCAACACGCCCTCTTACGATCAAAACATTCCCTTCCGTTCCGGCGGAGTTGAGAGAAACGCATCCTGCCTTACGGCAAAACCAAAGGATGAAAAATCGTATCTTCCAACACAGTGCAAAGATCAGCGATTGGGAAAAGACGTGACGTCACATTGGTATGTACGAAGATCGGAGCCATTGGAGAAATAAACAGACTATCTTTGAAAAACGGTCATAAAGAAAAAAATGATGAACGATGCATAAATGGAAACTTGGAAAATAAATAAATGAAAAAATAACCAAAAGAAAACTTGATTATTGTAACGTAGTTGTATTAGAGTGGAAATAAGGAAAACCAATGGAATAAAGGTAAGTACCATTTCAGGGTGTATAAGTATCAAGGAAAACAGGCTGTCAGATTCTGACAATTGCCCCCCTCCTTGAAACTTATACTGAAAGACTGGAATTGGATAAATAAAAAATTCCTTTACCTATTAATGCAAAACTAACTATCAACCTTTGATAGTAAGATATACACATTATGCAAATACAATTAGAAAAAATAGATATACTTATATCCATAACAATACATTTCAAAAATACTCATTATATAAATTTAATACACATTATATCAAAAATAACTACAGAATCCTCATTACTTTGAGGAATGCTTTAACACATGAGTTATTCAACCATAACCCTCTTGGAAACCTTAAAGTTCAAAGTCCAAAAGTTCTTTTTTTTTTTAAAACATAAAAGTTCATTTTGAAGAAAAATTCCTTTTCGATCTTGTTACATAATACCTCATCACGTCAAAACGTGACTACTTTACTGATATTTTAGTTAATGACGAAATTCAGGTAATTTACATTTTTATGTAGACAATTGTAAAGATTTTTACTTAGAACAATTTCATTTTCAAGATTTGAAATATTCAAATGGACTTTGATTTTTCAAGAAAAACACATTTTCAAATGACACATTTTACTTAACTATAGTGAGAATACATATTTATATACATAGTGAACAAAAACTAATATATATATATACTAATCCTATTTCTATATAGTGAGCTCACTTAACAAGTATTGTATTAACTACTAGATAACTTATAAAAATTACTTTTATTGAATACTTATGTAATACACAACCAGAAGTGTATTTTCATAAAAAAAAAAAATACGCTGCATAATGAAAAATTGCAATTATGCATAAAACAAAGTTTACGGCTCGATTTCCAGTAGCACAGACGGGACAAACATGGCAGTTCCAGTAATCATAACGAGGGACTTACTGAAATAAAATAAAAATGCCCGCGAGAGGCCTTCCTGTGGCCAGAACACTCACGAAGGCTGCTACTCCCTGCAGACCACTCTGGCTATTTACAAGGGCACCTCGCGAGTCGCTTCCTGAGGCTGCTCAGGTCCCGGAGAATGAACCAACGTGAGGTCCGACCACATTCCAGCGGGAATTAAATTGTCCGTGCCATTGGAAATGAGGGTAATAAAACATCACTGTACTTTATACTAAAAAACAAGAAAATCAACAAGTGTATAAGTACGGTGCAATAGTAATGAAAAACAAGTGTATATACATAAGATTCAAACAATATAAAAAGATATGTTTCTGAAACTTGGAAGTTTCAGTATTCAAAAATGTTAAACAACTTTAACAGTTTAATCACCAAAAACATTTATACAAGCATTTTCAAAAATACTTGGTTTAAGTTCAAAGGAGGAGGTTTTTTTTCTTTTTTTTTGAAAGAAAAATATCATACAGAATTATTTAGACTTTAAATTAAAAATCACCTCAATGAACTTGTTTAAATCATACTTAGTAAATGGTTTTGTAAAAATATCCGAAAGATTGGATTTACTGGCTATGTGCTTAACATTGAATACCTCTTGGTTTAAAAGATCACAAATGAAAAATAATTTAACGTCTATATGCTTGGTACGGTAGTTTTCAATGGGAGATTTTATGAAGTCAATGGCTGCCATATTGTCTACTAATAGAGTGGGTTTAGTTTGTTGGTCGGTAAAAATATGTTTTTTATAATCATTCTGTTATAATTCTACTAAACCATAAAAGCTCTTTCGTTGCTTCGGTAAGGGCAACGAATTCTGATTCCATTGTAGACAGACTGATAGTTTTCTGTTTAAAGGCTCTCCACATTATTGGAGCTCTATCCAGCAATAAAAGTTGACCCCCAATTGACGTCCTGTCATCCCGATTTGCAGCAAAATCGGCATCAGTATACGTGATCAAATTGAACCCAGTAGTTTCAAGAGGCCAATCCAGTGGGCAATACCAGGATTGCTCTGGAACTGTCTAAAAATATTCACCGCATAATCGATGTCTGGGCGAGTTCTACTAGTGAGGAATGCGAGACAGCCCAAAACATTTCTGTACGGATACCTGTGCATCTCTTGCATTTCAAAATCGGTTTGGGGACATTGCAATTTCGTGTACACCATGCCTTTACTTATTGGGAGTGAGGAGATAGGTATGTTGTACTGTTGAAAACGTGAACATACCTCGTTGATATATATAATCTGTAGAATTGAGACAACACCCTCTCTATCTTCCTCGAACTCTACCCCAAGTAATTTCCTTGTTTTACCCAAAACCTTTATGTCAAAATGTTTGTTCAATAAAATTAAAACCTTGTTAATATTATCCTGATGCTTACTCAAAATTACAAAATCATCAATTATAACAATAAAACAATGTGATCAAGTAGAGTATATACACAATTGCACCAATTTAATTTAACAAAACCAAGAGATATTAAGACTTTGTGCAGCTCATAGAACCAGACACGACCACTCTGATGGAGCCCATAGAGTGCCCTCTGAAGCTTACAAACTAGGTGTTCCTTCCCCTTGACCCCAAACCCTGGAGGTTGCTTAATGTATACTGTGTCAGTAAGAGGTGCATATAAATATGCCCCCTTTACGTCACATTGTGTGTGTATCCAATCATGACAGGTCACCAGAGCCACGAAAAAGAAACGGATTAAGCTAAAGTTGACCACAGGCGAGAAAGTCTTGTCGTAGGTTTCCCCTTTAACCGGCTTATACACTTGTGCAACTAATCGTGCTTTATACCTGGCTATCTGGCCCCTGTCATCACGCTTCAGAGTGAACACCCATCTACACCCCAGAGGTTCTACATTATTTGGTAAGACAGTTAGATTCCAAACTTTCCTGTCATTAATGACATCTAACTCCTCTTTCATGGCTTGCTTCCAGAACTCCCATTGAGGGGATTTAAGAGCCTGTTTGTAAGTGTTTTGTACGGTGTCTAGTCATATGTCTGCGTTACTACTAGGTCCAGGTGAAAATGTAGTATTTGGATCAAATATAGAGGATATGGAAGCGTATGGAGGTGTTTGGCTAGGACTAGAATTATAGCTTACATTAGTAGTGTCTACCAACCCCTCATACTTATCCTTTCCTTTAAAACGAAACCATCTTGCATCAAATCTAATACCATGTTTTTGACAATAATCTCTAACCTCTCTGAGTGATCTCAACATATCTGTTTCACGTACCCCATAATAATATATGTCCATGTATTTACCGTCACGACGTCGTACTGCCTTTCTAAACCATGCCGCATCTCTTAAACTTCATGAACACCTCTCGCTCTCCTCGTCACTTTCATCCAGAGATGTGCAACTGGAAGCGGGATCATCAAAGTGAGACTGGTCTGGCTTAGAAACGGCAAGAGGTGGTTTATCAGGTTGTAATTCTCTAAAAGGATTGATTTCAGGATGTTGTGTACCTATAATGTAAGTGGGACCCAGACCGCTTCCGTTGCGCTCTTCTGCAACATCGAAAGGGTCTGTACCAATGGAATAAGTAGGACCTGGTTCACTTTGGGTTTGCCAATCCTTGGGCAGAGTTGCTTCATTACTAAATCTGACATTGATGGTTTCAATTATATAATTTCCATCAGGAAGCCACACTCTGTATCCCTTTGTGGACATTGCATATCCCACCAGTATTCCCTTTTTGGTTTTTGCCTCAAACTTGGATCCCCTGAGCTGTCTAGGTACCCCTACATATACAATTGATCCAAATGGACGCAAGTGACGAATAGAAGGTTTATTTCCACAGTAATATTCAAAAGGAGTTTTGGTTTGGGACTTGTGGCAAACACGATTCAGTATGTAAGCATAGTAGAGAATGGCCTCAAACCAGAACTTCAGGTTCATCTTACTCTGATTCAGAATTGATCTAGCTCCATCTACTAGCGTTTGATTAAGACGTTCCAAAACTCCATCTTGTTCCGGAGAATAGATATTTGTGAATTCGTGTTTTATCCCATTTGTTTCAAAGTAATTCTTAAAAGCTTCATTTGAGAATTCCCTCCCATTGTCACTGCACACACTTTTAAGTTTAGTATTCAAAAACCGCTCGGCTCTTTTGACGTGGTTTGTAAAAACTTTGAAGACCTGTGTCTTATTACACAATGGGTAAACTGCAACTTTTCTGGAGAAGTCGTCAGTAATAGTCAAAAAGTATTTCTCTCCATTTCTGCCAGTGATTTTTGTCGGTCTCCATAAATCTGTGTGTAAGAGCTTGAGTGGCTTTTTGGATCTTATTTGTTTTAAAGGTTTGAATGAGGTGCGTCTATGTTTATTTAACTTGCATACTTCGCACTCAAAATCCCTGTTTTTGATGTGTGGAAGACCCCTTACCCCATTACACTTGTCAGTATGTTCGATTAAGGATGGACTGATGTGCCCTAGTCTTCTGTGCCAAAGCTTTAGATCATCCTTTTGGATGGTTGATGCCTCAAATCGAACATGTTTAGTTTTAAGATTACTTTTAAGTTTAGAATTAGTTATGGTTCTAGAACTAGGTTCAGAGTGGATATAATATATGCCATTTTTAAGAAATGCACGGAAAAGGGTTCTATCTTCGCGATAAGCCTTTACTCTCCCCTCACCTCCTTTGAACTTTGCCCCTTTTGTATCGAGGCGAGACCCTGACATAAGATTACGTCTCAGGCTAGGACAAAACATAACGTCCCCAAAACGCACCTTTTCCCCATTTAATTTTAAATCTACAGTGCCTGTCCCTTTGATTGGGAAGGTGACGCCATCAACGGCTACAGCAAGTTCTTGATTTCTCAGAGGTTTAAAATCAACGTAAAGATCTTTATTTTTACAGAAATGGTGTGACGCGCCCATGTCAAAGACCCAGGCGTCGTCATCACCCTTTACTTTACTGAGATTGTATTCTATTAAATAATGTACCTGGCTGCTATGGTGACGTTGAGGCTTTGAAGTGGCACCTCTGTTCCTTGGGCGAACAGGATTGGATCTAGGAACGGTCTCTCTGGAAGTGGATGAGTCACGGGAGCTATTTCCGGCAGACAAGTCGGGACCAGAAGTTTCAGGATTGGAATAGGCACAATTTCTTTTTACGTGGCCCGTTCGTCCACACTTATGGCACTTTCCTTGGAACTTCCATCTGTAACTAGAGTTCCTAGGTGGCCTAGTTCTAGAAAAGTTGCTTTGGATAGATTCAGCTCTGTCTTCTGATCGTAGTTTTAAGCGGGATTCCTCTGCGATCAGCTCGGTCAGTATGTCATTGAATTTGAATTTATCTTCGGACTATCGAAGAATGCTCTGGAATAAACCGTCGTACCTTTTCAGGAGCCATCGTAGGAGCTGGAATGATAGGTATGTCTCCTTGATGGGTTCATTCATCGCTGTTAGTTGGTTTGCAATTCTCTGCAGGCGGGCTGCATACATGTCAATTGCTTCTTCAGCTTCAATTCAGCAAGCCAATACCTCAGCGAATAACTGCATGTGACGGGAACAGTTGTCCAGTTGGAAATGTGTTTTGAGCTTCTTCCATGCTTCCTTTGGATTGTCGATGTTTTCTATTATTCGTCTGAACTCCAGTTCTACGTTCAGGTATATTATGGAAAGGGCTGACCTGACTCTGGACTGGTAGTCCTTTTCTGCTGCTGCATCTGTTTTCTCAGGAGCTTTCTCCATTCCATTTACAATGCCCCAGGCATTCTTGTCAAGCAGTAGATACTTTACATCAGCGGCCCAGTTTCCATAGTTGTTAGAATTCAATTTACTGATACAAACCTGAATACTAACCATTGTCAGAAAAAAAATAGAAAATTTAAGACAAGAAGTTTTTTTTTTTTTTTTTTTTTTTTTTTCCAAAGTAAAAAAATGTACGGGAGCCAGATACAGTACAAAAAAAACTTATTAAAAAAACTTTGAAAAATTAAAAAAAAAATTCATTTTTTTTTTTTAAGTCATTACAATCTTTACTTTATAAATATAAAAAAAATTCTTAAAAATTACATCTACAGTGCCCCCCCCCCCCCGACTAGAATTCACTAGGAGTTCGTATGGCCGACTGTAGCTAACACTTGTCACTTCCAATTTGCACCAAATGGTTACTGCTGACACTCAAGGGTTAAAATAGGCCTGGCCCATAACCCGTGTTCTCGGTCCAAAAACAGGACCGGTCTGGAATTACTAAAATTATAGCAGAGTATGGAATATATTTTAACTTTAAGTGCTGTAGGTAACCATGGCAGGATAGTGACTTAGAAAATGTAAAAGTGTAAAACAAATAAAGATGCATTTAGGTTTGAAATAAAACTAACGTTTATTTAACGGAAAACATGACTTAAATAATTATCAAACAATATAATAAAAATAAATTGTGATGAAATAAGTTAGTGGCAAATGGCAGTAAACAGTATGAATTAAATGGTTGAACAGTTCTCAATATTCACATACAATAAAAATAAAAGGAGGAACTCACGGTTTAACTTTAGGCTGAATACGGCACACTGGTATACGTTCCATGTAGATAACACAATAATAATTTTTCAATGCCAATAACGGTGTTTTCAAATATATGCAAGAATAATGAAGAGCCAAGTCTACTTGAAACATTTTAAAAAAAGAATAAGTTTCCAGGGATTCTAAAAATATCAGGCTTCCAAAACTAGCAAAGTTTCCCATTCCTTAAGTTGTTTAAAAACGAAAATCATCTATGAACACGCTACGAAACAATAAAGTTATTTAAAATTAAACACAAACTTTCTCAAACTAACACGAGCTTCTTTTAAAATTAACATGACAAGCTGTTTAAAAATAACATGACCAGCTTCCTTCAAAACTCAACAGAAAAAGCCCCACACAACTGCAAAACTAAAAACGACAAGCTCCCTACAACTTCAAAATCATCGGCATATATCGTCTGCTTGCAACACACCCTCTTATGATCAAAACATTCCCTTCCGTTCCAGCGGAGTTGAGAGAAACGCATCCTGCCTTACGGCAAAGCCAAAGGATGAAAAATCGTATCTTCCGACACGGTGCAAAGATCAGCGATCGGGAAAAGACGTGACGTCACATTGGTACGTACGAAGATCGGAGCCGTTGGCGAAATAAACAGACGATCTTTGAAAAACGGTCGTAACGAAAAAAATGATGAATGATGCATAAATGGAAACTTGGAAAATAAATAAATGAAAAAATAACCAAAAGAAAACTTGGTTATTGTAACGTAGTTGTATTAGAATGGAAATAAGGAAAACCAATGGAATAAAGGTAAGTACCATTTCAGGGTGTATAAGTATCAAGGAAAACAGGCTGTCAGATTCTGACAGTTTTAAATATATAGATTATTTCGCATCTGAAATAGATAACGTACTCAGAACCCACCAACTTCATGGAATGGTACCTATAGAACAAACACATTAAAAGCTGAAATTCAGAATACCAGAAGGTAATCGATGCTATATATTCTAATGTCCGTTTACCACTAGAGAAACATCTTCAACATCGTTACTCGATCAGCTCATTCCAAAGCTAACTAAAACAAGCTTTAATCTTCTGGGGTTTCACAGCACTATGTTAAGAAACTCCAATATCATGGATGACATTCTGTCCATGGCAGACTAAAACATTCTTAAAAAGGTAAAGACATCTTTTAGTAACAATAGATGAGAATGAGAACTTTTGATGACCGTTGAAAAGATAATGCCGACCGGAGATGCTACCAGCAAACTCCAAACTAAACTAAAAGTACATCTGCGTTACTGCAAGCAAACAGCTGTATTTAAACATCCCAGACTGGCGAAAAAGTAATAGCCATGCAGAAAAACAAACGTTCCTTCCAAATAAACTTCTAGAACAAGTTCAGAAGTGACGTCATGAGTCACAGGAACGAAGACAATCATAGCAGATTGTGGCAAATGTCTCGTGGCCACGGCCTGAACTAAAACAGTGACGAATATAAACTTTGCACGGAGTGGGTGGTTTAAAGGGAAAGTATGAGATATGCCATGATTTAAATAAACTCCGGTAAATAAAAGTATGAACTGTAAATAAAAGGAAGAGAAAAAGGAAAAGGCTTTTTATATTGAGGTAAGTGAAATTATGAATAAGGAAATATTTTAATAAAGAAATGGTTGCTTGTGTGACTGAAGGTATGTTCTCCACAGTGACAAGAATAAGGGTTACACAACATTAATTCTAATAGTAGCTTCGGTTTTGGCAATAAGGACGGAGTGGCGGTCTATTCGATTTTCAGTGTAATCATTGGTTTCCTCTTGAAAATATATCGTCAAATGATTCTCCATTTATATTGGAAATTTTATTTTGAAGTGAAAACTTCTTTAGGCGCATTGAGCTTTTTTTGAGATGGAGAAAAACCACTGATTTGGAGACACTGTTACACAACCGACATGCTAGTATTTTGGCACATAAACACTAGCGCACCAAGCTGTGAATGACAGGAACTTTTCCCTCTTCAGCTCAATCCGTAAAAGAAGAACAAAGCTAAAACTCACTTTTTCTCCCAGCGTTCACACAGGAACACACACAAAATTTACATTTTCGTTGCAGTATGCTGTTGTGTTTATTGTTAAAGACAAATACTTGATACTTTCATTATTGAAGTGAAAGCTTCTTTGGGCGCGTTTGGCATTTTTTGAGATGGGAAAAACCATTGAACTCGTGATACTGTTTTTGTAACCGACACCTCTGTATATAAGTATGTACATGTATTGTGCATAGTTCGGTATGAGGAGGGCGGGCAATTAATTGTTATTGGTTCCTTAATCAATAACAACAATTTACAGGCAAGCGCGCCGCATGCTTGCCTGTGCGCTATTGGTTCCCGAAATACACGTACAAGAGTTAGAAAAAGGAAATCTCATCAAAAACATCTCATGTAAAAATTAGCCAAGTCTCGTGACTCTTGCTAAAATAAAACTACCTTGCTCTAGTAAAATAAAATTATCTTTATTCAACAGTTGTTATTTATGTCAATAGTTGGCGGCAAAAGTGAACTATTCGATCAAATATCGGGTAAGTTTAGCAGAAAAACTTTCTTGTTTTTAAAATTCATGTTATTTTTGCATTATGGTGTATGTCTTAGCATCAAACTATAGCGATATTTCTAATAATATGGTACTGGTTTTAAATATAGCAAAAGTATAAGCGCAATTATTTATCAAGAAATGTTAACATACTTGCAGAATTATTTGACTTGCAGAAATATTTAAATTCACCAAAACAACATTTGGTAAAACAAATTATTATTTTGTTTTTCGTCAGTTAAAATGAATTATACCGTATTCGTGACCTACCTATTTCATGTAACTAAAAACCGATAATGCTGTATTTTATCGTGTTGATGGTCTGGGCAATGACCAACAGTATTGGCGGGAATTTCGATTACGGAAGATAAAATACGGGGCACAGATGTCAGATACGCACTTGGGTACCTAATTGACACCAAAATGGCGTTACTTTATTTTACAAGGTAACCCGGCTACTGTTGCTTATTTATTAATAAATTGTTCATTTACTTTTATTTTATTTTTTTAAATTGTACAATTGTTTTGTTCTATAGTTATTAATGAAATTATCGTTTATTTATTGTTGTTTACTTTTTAAAACAATAGAAAATAATTTAAAAATATATATTGTAACTGGTATTGGAAAACGGGCTTTCGCCGAATTGACGTTAAAAAATCGTGCCAAACCTGGTTCGTATATCACATCTGTGCCAAATTCTCGGTTTTTTTATTTTTTGACTTTTTAGTTTCACTTCTATTGGCACTCCTGGAGTGCCACTGTTTTTTTTTTTTTTTATTGTTCTGGTATTTGTCACCAGGTTCTATGAATTTTTAGTCTTATAGATTCCTCTTAGGGTTGCCTGATGGTATGTTTTTCCCATATGTTGTATGTTTTTCAGTGAATTTCGGGCTTATCATACGGTGTACATTTAAATTTGTCCCGTATGATGATTTCTTCCGTTTCTTACCATTTCATACATTTTGATAGTTTCAAGATTTTTTTTTTTTTTCTTTTTCAGTTTTTTTCAAATTTTCATACCTTTTGCCTAAAAAAGTTATACGCATGCACATCAAATGTGAAAACAGCTTGTTTCTCATGAGAATGACAAAAGTCTTGGAAGTATGGTGTAATATTAATTGCGCATTCGCAAACTCTTGGACAGCATTAGATCATTTGAACTTGACATTATTATAGACTATAAGTATCTACATTATAAAATTTTTAATTAAGTATATCTGTATTTTCAGTTTTAATATTCTGTTTGTATTTAAGCATAAAGGGAGATAATAAATCAAACATTTATTTTTATAGGATTTTCATGATCATCGTTGAATTGTAGGATGTTTTAATTTTTTAATTTCTTTTTATTCTTATGGTTCAACTAATTTTCCATTCATAATGGGATATATGGCTGCAAAATTAGTTAAACAGTGTTAATAGCACACACATGTAATGTAACACAAATACGGTTGGAAATTAATAATTAAATCGATTAATTAATAACCTCTTTCTAAAGAATTTCATTATCGAAAACATTACTGGCACATTCGACATAGTTTAGTATGAAAAAGGACAATAGTGCAATAAAACCAAATAGCCCAGTTAACGGGTTGAATTCAGAATTAATTAGAGGAAAGCTGGAAATTGTTTTAATCCCTTCTGTTTAGGTCTAGAATGATTATGCTATGTTTCCCCCCTCGTACTAGGTGAGCGTTATGAAATATGTATAGATTTTAAGTCAAAAAACACATTTTTTTTAAATACCATAACAGTATCTCAAAATAACTAACTCTATCAAAAAATTGTCAATACAAATGTTGTAGAGCTTAAAATTCTGAGTAAAATGAGTACCTATACTTAATATTTTTGTTGAACATTAAGGTCGCAATTCTACTTCAAAGTTTTAGCCTCTTGGTCAGGGGGTTGAACTTAGAATTAAGTAGGGGTACATATTTATTTTCGAAAAACACATTTTTTTTTAATTACTTTAACGATATCTCAAAACAGCTAACTCTATCAAAAACATTGTCAATACAAATGTTGTAGAACTTAAAATTCTGAATAAAATAAGTACCCACATTAATATTTTTGTTCAATATTAAGGCCACAATTCTATTTCAAAATTTTACCTTAATTGCTAATCAAGAGTTTGAAGCCAGGAGAGACCAAGTTACCTTAACAATATCTCAAAATTGCTAACTGTATCAAAAAATTTATCAGTACAACTGTTGTGGAGCTTAAAATTTTTAATAAAATGAGTACCCAATTAATATTTTTGTTCATAATTGAGGTTGCAATTCTATTTCAAAATTTTACCTTAATCGCTAATCAAGAGCTTGGAGCCAGCAGAGACAAAGTTAACTTAACGATATCTCAAAACAACTAACTCTATCAAAAACATTGTCAATAAGTTGTTGAGGCCTCCACGGTGTTTTTGTAATTATGTTAGGGTTTTGTTTTGTGTATTTTGAGGATTATAATTTAGTAGTTATCGAGAAAAAGGTACATGAATGACAGCTGTTTTACATGTCATTTCAATACTGATACTGCCAACCTCAATCCATAGTTTTAAAAGAAAGATTTTTTTTTTTCATAAAGATATTACAGTCGACGCTCGTTATAACGACACCCATTATAGCGATCGATGCAAAATGCCCCGAAATATATCCCGTTTATGCTATGTTGTTTTTACATGCAATATAACGATCAGCCAGCAACTTATTTTCCAATACAATGACCGAACTGACCTTTCCTCCCAATTTTTTTCCAAGAAAAGATTTCCATTTTCTTTAACCAAGAACTAATTGCCGAGTTCACAATTAAGGTCTGAAGGGAACTGAAAGAATAGATTTCTTACTGGGGTGTACTCGCTCGCACGCAAATTCAGTTTGTTGGATGTGTACATTTCCCCACTGTTTCAAACAAACGAAATGTGATTCCCTCGTATACAAAATTAAAAGTTTTGACAGCGGTTGATTAAATATTGATGCTTAAATCTGAAATTGCTAAAACATTTAACACGCCAAAAAGCACTTTATTTACGATCATTCAAAAATTTGTAGTAATTTTGTATTATAGGATTTCCTTCAAAACTTTTAATTTTCCTGCCCATGATTAGAGTTTATTATTTTTTTTTCACTTTCGTTACAGCGACCTCCCATTATAACGACCCTTTTATTTTGCATGCGAGGGGTCATTTTTGATATATATCAAAAAAAGCAAAAATTTTTGGCACTTTTTTCGATTTTTCTTGTGTAACTCGGTGCACTTTCAATGCATTTTACAGAAAAAAGTACATCTACACTTTTGTAGAGGATAAAATTCTCTACAATATACACTATTCATGTTCGTAAAATTGACCAAACAGGAGGCGAGATACAGAGCCGAGAAAATAGGGTAAAATTTACAAAAATCCACAAATGAAGTTCGTTTTTGCTTTGCGTTCACTTTTAGTGCATTTTAGAAACAAAATTGTCATAATAAACTTTTTAGAGCATGAAATAGGCTATAGTTTCATTTATTAGATAATTATTTTTTGTAATAGACCTTAAAAATCACAGACAAGATTTAGTGTGAAAACAGGAAAATTCTGCCTGGCAATTAATAATTTTAAAAAAGAGCTTTTATTTTTTATATTGAAAACACAAATTAATTGTAGCATGTACGAGGAATTAATCAACAAATACATAGTAAATATAGTCAAATTTATATGTGTTTCCTTTTTTGCTGCTTGACCCTGATAGTCATACCATCATCTCAGGTTCCTCACCGCCTGTCTCTGTACCTGACTCGATTGTTTGTTCCAGGTCATCAAAGTCTTTCAAGGTCCAGTATAACATCAAGAGTGTTATGACATTGTTGGTTGTGGCACTTCACACATAACTGAACACTTTAAGCCTGCCTTCCTACAACTGCACTTCGCACTGCAACCTTTTTTGCATTGGCAAGATATGAAATGAAGCAGGGTTTGAGGGGCTGGTTTGTTCATCATGGTGATTGGAATGAGCCCATGCTCATCCCACTTCCAACACCATTCGAGAGGGTCCTTTTCATTTCCCAGCCATGTCTGAACTTGTAGGTATGCCCACAATGCATGATATTGAGCAGAATCGCAAGTAGGTTGTAGTCCCACTAAATTTAATTTAATATTGTTAGCTGCTCTAGTGAAGCTGACATAATGCAATTCATTCAAGTTTTGGCTAGAATCACCTCCATACAGGGCAAGAAGTACAGCTTCTGTAGCTTCAACAAGTTTGTGCCTTTCTGCATTTGGGTCTTGAAAGATTTGGACGTTTTGATTCAGGGATGGGCTCTGAAAAATTCTGCAATATTTCATTTTCCCATGGCTGAAGAGCACAGAAGTGGTGTTGCAACCACTTACAGCATGGAGAAAAAGAATATTTTGTGCAACTTCCTTAAGTTTGAAACATTTGTTGGAGTAGAGAGCATCAGGGAATTTCCCCTCCCGGCCTTTCAGAAATAAACGTTGTCTAAAGCTAGTGCAGTCACAAGGTCAATGTCTTCATCATTGACAATGACAGCATCGTAATCACTGGCCTAGCCTAGGGTATAGCTGTGTTCACTATTAGCACATCTGCATCTTCATTGGCCTGCTTAGTGACCATCTGTGCTTTTTCAAATTCCTTTCAAAGAATAGAAATGAAACGTGCTTAATTTTTTTCATTCCCCAACAATTTCTCTTGTGTCATCTGTGGAAAAAATGGTGTCATTGACCTGAACCTGAGCAGAATTTATTTTTCTTTCCAGACATAATGTCTCTCTTAGAAGCATGTTTTTACTGTAATTTCCTGCCTATAAGCCACAGCTAAGTCTGTTTCAAACCGGAAATTTTATTTTAAAAGTGAATTCAAATAAATGCTAAGCAGAAATAAGTAACAATGTATTTAAAAAAAATTCTGGTGGAAATCAGAGTTATCTGAGCCGCGGCTTATGCACGGGAAATTATGGTAAAAATATTCATATACTTGATTAATTGTCAATATTTCTTCTGATATTACTTTTAATGTATAGAATCATGCATTTTGGGCTTTCCAAACTCATTTTTAACAATTATTCTTATTCGATACTACCAGGCCAAAACTAGCTTCTTTTTCTTCACCCAGGGCAAACATGGATTTTGCCATCTCCCTCCTCCGCAAAGTGAATTTATATAGAGAATTTTATAAGTTTATAATATCCATTGCTTTATTTTAAAATTTAAAAACATATTCAAAAAACTCCGAAAGCAATTCCGCTGTATACAGTTTTCTGTCTTAGTAGATATAATTGTTGGTATTCTTTACGTTGGGAATAACATTCTCAACGTGAGATGGATTTACCATTAATGTAAACTTTGACTAACAAAATTATGTGTGACAAATTAATACATATACGAAAAACCAAATCTTCATTTTGAGTCCTCTTTGCTTTTCATTCTGATGCGCTGAGTACATGCCCCCCCCCCCCCCTCTCCTGATTTCAGCCCAGTATACTTCTTTTGACTTTAAAAATTTCTAATCTATATTTTATTTATTTTTGAAGTACTTTTTTATATTATTCTGAGCACTTAATTTTACTTTCGATTCTTAGCCCAAACTCTGGCCCACATCTCTATCTACCGACTAGGTTTTTTTGGTTAACTTCTTCCCCCCTCAACTATTCCCTAATTACATTTTATTGTACATACTATAATTAATTGCATCATTTATTCAGTATCAAAAATAAAAGCTCGTTTTTAAATTAATGACTTGCCAGTCGGGATTTTTCTGTTTTAACCATAAATTGTGTTTTTCTGATTTTCAGAGTCTGTTAGAGATAATTAAATCTAATGAATGAAACTTGTCGACTATTTCTTGCTTTACAAAATGTATTATAATACTTTTGTCTCTAAAACGCAAAAAGAAAACAGGGTTATTAAGGAAAAACTAACGTCATTTGTTTATTTTTCAACTTTTTGAAAATTGTACCCCTTTTCCCCGGCTCTGTATTTGCCTCCTGTTTAGTCAATTTACAAACATGAGTAGTGCATATTGTAGAGAATTTTTATCCTCTACAAAAATGTAGATATAATTTTTTTCGTAAAATGCACTGGAACCAAGTTACTCAAGAAAAATCGAAAAAAAAAAATGCCGAAAATTTGGTTTTTTCATTAGAGGTTCAACCTATACACAATACCTGAAAATCAGAGTTACCCGAATTTTTGCAAGGTAAGGCCCTTTTTGGGGCTATTTCTACTGGACTATAAGAGATAGCAAAACTATTATACTACTATTTTATTTTTAAATCTTATCTGTTTTGAAATTTTTCTCATGTGGTGTGATATCTGTTAGAACATATACTAAAAAATATTCAGGATTTTTTTTTCTTCTTGCAAAGTAAGCAATAAAATAATCTGGAATAAATAATTTCAATGCGTTTTTTCTCTCTGATTAAAAACAGAATACACACAAAGCATTTCTGTATTATCACCTTATCAATTTTAAGTAGCCATTTTTGTTGACCAATGTTAAGACACTTCTGTTTTTCTTTCCCCATTATCGCCTGTCGACTGTCTTGTACAATTGGATATTAAAGTGTATGTATCCTTATGTATGTTTATATATTGTGTATGAAAACTATGTCAGAGCTATAATAATTTTACTTCTGACACATTTGCTTTTAAGATGGCCACTTGGAGGTATATCAATTTTGTAAAGTTGGTAATACCTCGTTTAGATGTTTAAAATATTTTAAATGTGTTAAAAACTGTCAGTTTTAGATATCCATAAGTACTTTCATGTGTAAAAATTCCTTTATCTGACATATTGCAAAGTGAATATAAATACATAGCTCATTCAATAAAGAATCGAAAAGATTGTAAAAATATTTTAAACACAGCATTAGCCAGAAAAGTTGTTAAGTATAATAAAGTGTCTAAATAGCTTTAAAACCTTTTTATACAATTATTCCAGTTATTATTTTATTTTGAATTTCATACCTTTTTAAAAACTGACTTGAAACTTAAATATTAATTTTATTTTTTAAATTTGCATGTATAACTTTTATTTTCAGCCTATGGCATTACTTTTCCAAAAACAAAGACGAAAGAACCTGACAAGAAATGAACTAATAATAAATCTGGAATTGCCTCTCTGGTGTGTGTTTTTGTGATAAAAATAATTATGACAGTAATGAGTGTGGTAGTATGATGAGAAGGTTGTGGAACTTTCAATTATTTCGTCAATAACACTTATAGAATTTCTTGTTGATCAAATTCAGAGAAAATAGAATAATTAAAATTGATTTTATTTTTAAAAAATTATAAAGACTGTGAAGGCTGGCTTAAATGAATAACTCTTGAAGTCGTTATAAAACTTGTTTAATTAAAATCAAATTTGGAAGGAAATATTGTTTAGCTGATGGTCACCATCATCGTAATAAAAATTCAAAAGGCACTGGAAATCTACTTAAGTTTTCAATGGGCAAACTTGGCATCACATTTTATTCTGTACAGTTCTTAAAATATTAAAACTTTAAAATACAGGGCTATCTCTTAAAAATTACAGCTCAGCATCAACCCCATCTACAAAATAGTAAAAAACTCTTTAAATCAGCATAGTTAATCAAGCTCAAAGACTTGACAGCAATAACATCATACCAAACCACCAAACAAAACTCTAATTAAATTTTGTGACACACAGTATTAAATACTAGGAAATGGAGGTGCCATAAGTGTCAAAGCAAGAACTTTAATATTAATTGTTAAATAAACAATGACTTAAATCTTAGAAAACAAAGGAAAGAATCCAAAATTATAAAGTAACTTTTGATGCATGTGCTCCAATAAAAACATGCCTGTGATAAGAAAATGCTGGAAGAAAAGTTCTTCAATGAGGAAGGAAACACGTGGTGATCTATGTAAGCACACATCACCGGGCGAGCAGTGATCTCACACTTAATAGTGGCCGTCAGTAAAACACCATAGTTAGGCTTAGCAATTACAATCGCGGGAGAAAAATGCCAAAGAAATAGAAGCATACATGATCAAAATGCAGTGATCGGAAATTAAATACGCGTTTAAAAAACAAGAAGTTAGAATTTTCCCACAATGTTCCACTTTGAAAACCATTGGTTTAATTATTATTATATATTAAAAATCTAATGATGCGGAACATTTTTTATTGTCATTCTGGTAAATATTTGAAAACATTATCATCAAAGCTTAAACAATAAAATGTTGTATGTATAAAAAAAATTTGTGTATACTTTAAAATGATTAATTTTCCATGCTTTTTTTCGCTCTTCTGTATGAATTTTCTCTTTATAGTTATTAGGCTTGATCCTTAAAAAAGAAACAAGTTTGATAAAGTTTTAAATTGCAAAAACTGTTATAATACAAACTTGATTTAAAATGTTTTGTTCTATTGTTTATTGTTCTTCTATTAAAATAAAATATAGTTATTTATTTTTATTTTTTTTTTTATTTTATTTTTTTTTTTTTTCAGTTTCAGCTTTTTATGTAGAATGTCCGAAGAAAAGAATGTCCATGAATGCTCATATTTGTTTAAAGTGTAATTATTTGACATCTTATGTTGCTGTAAACTTTATTGGTGAAGGTAACTTATATTTTACAATGAATTCCATATAGAATTAGTTATCTTTATTTTTAAATTGATAATTTTAAAAATTCTTGTAGTATAATATTAAATGTTCTACCTATACTCTTCTTGTTAACTTTTAATTTGTAACTTTTTAAAATTAAAATCAAATCATTTTAAGATAAAATCTATAGTGACTAATCTATAATCTTAATCTATCCCTCCTAAGTTTTATAAAAAATTCTTAATCTCTCAAATTAGAATTTGGTGTATTTATAAGTTTTCAAATTTTTTTCCATGTCTTTTTTAAATACTGCATTATTTTTTTTTTAATTTGAGCTATACATTACAACTTACTAACTTCATATTGGTTATCACTTGAAAAAAGGAAATGAAATTTTAAAAACAGTTAAAATTTCTGCAAAACTTGATTATTGAAATAAAATATTATAATTTTCTACAAGATCTATGTTTGTTTTCTCTGATGTAGTCTTGTGAAAATTATATTTCAATCTTCAGCCACAGAGTAAGCTTTTTAATCATTATATTATAAAAGTGCAACAAATACAAGGCTGACCACTTTTTGCTTTATATGCCAGCTGGCTATTTTTTTTCCCTCTAAATTGTTTTTTCGATTTATTTAGTTTTCTTCGGAAAAACAATTTAGCAGAAAAAAATGGCCGACTGGCTTATAAAATGGGAAGTGGTCAGCCTTGTACTTGTGATGGATGGTCACATGCAATGCACTTTTATAATATCTATATTATAAAGGACAAACATATCTGTGCATAACCCATACGTTATTCTGCGAATGGTAGCATTTGAAATTTAAAATGAAATTTCGGTTTTGCAATTTTTGCAACAGCAAACTTTTAAACATCGCACATTTTCAATTTTTGCACTGTCATATAGGGGAAAAAATGTACTTTTAAATGCAATTTGTTTGAAAGTTGTATCTTGATTTATTTTTGCGATATTCATTTTTTTGTAGTTTTTAATACAAATTTTTCTAATTGTGGCAACAAAAGTACTCCACTTCTATTGAAAGTAAATGGAAAATAGTCAAAAATGGGAGATTGCTGTATCTTTTTGTTGCCATTTTGTCATAGAGCCTAAAAAAAAGTTGAAATTAAAGTACATGCTATGTCAACAATATCGTCTGTTATTCTGCGATGAGGGGCCCACTGTGGCTGAGTGGATAAGAAACCACGGCGCTAACCGCTTGAGAGCATAGGTGGGGGCAGGCTTGAATCCTGCCGGTTCCGTTACACACTCTTTGTGGAGCCCCTAGAATGTAATTCTCTGGTGTTGTAAATTTCCTTGTGCTATCTCGTTCCTGTATATCGACAATGATTTATAAGCGGGTCCTGGTGTCAAGCACACAGGTCTGATGTATGTGTTCAATAAAACAAACAACAAACAAACAAACATTCCGTGATGATGATGTAATATGCATACTTTTCTGTAGATGAAGTTTAAGATTGGATTATAAAAGTGGATTGCTTTAGCAGAATCAAATGACGTCATTTTATAAAAAAGCATGTATTTTAATTCTTAAAACTGAAATATGTTTTGTAGAAGTGTGTCATTTTCATACGCCAGCTGCTTTGAAATTCTTCACAGGTGAAAATGCTTCACTTTTGAAAATAATGTAATCGAAATCGCACACTGATAAAAAGCAATGTTTTATAAAAATTTAGAATGTCTTTATAAAGAGGTGGCATACAAATAATAGCGATTTATATTACAGAACTTGATGATTCTCGCCTGGATAGATTTGCTTTGCCGATTTAGACAGCAAATAAAGAAGATCTTGGGAATAATTCAAGGTTTAAAATAATATCAGACTCCTCAAGTTTTTGTCCAAAATTCTCTCGACTAATAAAATTTTAATGCTATTCTTTAGGACATTCTACTATAATTTTATCAAAATAACATAATTTGCTTAATTTAATTTTTCATAATTTTATATAATCTATGTATTTAAAACACAAGTGTGTTTTTTAGTCATCCACCCTGATCTTTCTGCTGAACCAATTTTACTAATTTTTTTAAACTGAAAGTTGTTCATTTGTAGATGTGATCGCACTAGCTATTTTTTTTTAAATATCCCCACTTTTATATTTTAATTTTAAAAGCATTTTATGAAATTTCTTCAAAATGGTGAAAATTAGACAGCTTTCATTATTGCAGACAAGAGAGAAATAATGAGATTTATGTATCTTTATTCATGCCATTTTCTGATAAAAATTCAAAATTGTTGATAAAAATTGTTGTATAGGGTTTAGTGGCACAAAATCGCATTAGGGGCATAATATTTTGAACGGAAAATGACATACTGCTTTTGAAAACATGCATTTTTTCCTCATAAATTTTCCATATTGTTTTTCCTTCTGTATGTGTACTCATACTAAGTTTCAGACACTAGGCGAAATGCTTATTTAAGTGAAAATTAAGTCATATTTAAAAGAAAGTGATAATTTTCTTAGATAAAACTAAACATTTTAACACAAATGCATCTAAAAAACATAAATTACAGAAATTTTTACTCTCCGGTAGTGAGATTAGAATCTCAAGTTAAGAGTGCATCTGTTCGCATAAAAGATGTTGTTGACAATCGTGACTTCAGAGTTAAAATGATCAAACAAAATGAAAAAAAAAATTTTAAATGATGAATACGGATATGAGAAGTGCATATGTAAATTTTGAGAAGGTGAAAAAGATGTTGGGTTTAGATTTCATGCGAAAAAAATTCTATGATCGTGTCAGAGTGGAATAAATTTTTCTGGTTTTCATTCCGGAATACCAAGCATAAGAGCTTCAATTGATAACCTCATCCTAATAACTGATCTTTATTAAATTTTACTGATTACGTGTCTATATTATAAAGGACAAACGTATTGGTGCATAACGCTGTCGTCATTTTGCGAATGGCAACACTTCAAGATCAAATTTCGTCTTGAAATTTTCGCTAATGCAATTTTTTAATCTTCTGACTATCGTACATTTTCAATTTTCATCACGTAGGGAAAAAATCTCGACTTTCTAATGCAATTTATTTAAAAACTGTATCTTAATTGACTGATTTATTATGTTTTTTAAAATAATTTTTAAGCATGATTTTTTTTTTTAAGTTTATCTTATCACGTGTCGGCTTCAATACATAATAATAATAAACATTTTGCACATAAGCAACAAATATTGTTCAGCATTTGTTTCTGACTATTTTTGCATAACGAAATTAGTATTTTCTTTATAAACAAATAAAAGAATAATATAAAAAAAAACACAAATCTAACATATTTGCGAAAGACGAATTAACGAAATATGTTATGTTGATAATTTGGGTTTTTCTAAATAATTAAATATGTGAAAAAAAAAAGAAAAGAAATGCTATCTTTTAAGCTGTTTTATTATAAATAATAGTTGTTTTTCTAACTCTAAATTTAACAGACATGTAAGCTCTGAAATTATCAGAATATAAAAGGATGCCATAAGTGACAAAATCTTGATCAAATAACTCTTAGCATGCGGCTAATAAGAAAATATTGCTTTTGATAAATTTCAAAACTTTATTTGATTCTATAATTCATATTTTTCATATGAAAAATGTTTTTTTAATGTTAGTGGGCAATCTAAAAAATGTATTGCACATAAAAAATATTAGTTTTCAATAAAAAAAAAAAAAAATGTTTTCACTAATATTCTGTAACCTGGGAAGCCCGGGTACGACCCCCTAGTAAATATAATGATTAAAAAACTTACTGTAAAATCCTGATTGTAAGCCTCCCACCCACATTTAAGTAGATTTGATTTTCTTTTCCTTTCCCAAATAGAAGGCCACTCCTTCAGAAACTGTTTTCATTGAAAAAAGTTATTTAAAAATTTAAGAGAGATAATTTTGAATCTTTTGACCTTTTTCAGTGTATTTCTATATGTTTTTACATAATTTTAATGAAATCTCCCCCCCCCCCCCTCCCTACATTAAACGTTTGCTTCCCGAAAAGTTTAACATTTTGAAAATCTTAATTCTTTTCCTCTATTAGTTGCTCACTAGTAATAATCTCTACTACTATTAATGTCCGTAAACGTCTGTCTGTATGTATGTGTGTAACATTCGCCCTTGTGACCTGAACTCCTTCGCTCCCGGGCCACGCAGAGCTTCTTATGATATGTCGATTCGCACCGCCGTTTTCTCGGACACCCGGTGTTTGCGGTTTCGAGGAAATCCTGCCGTAATTACGGACGCAATTAGCTAATTAACGACTCATAATCGATGGAAAATCCTTTCAAAATTGAATCTGAGACTCGACATCATTAAATTTCCCACGCACCCCCTCAACATACACCTTAAAATAAAGGTAAATTAAATTCCGAACTGAATAACATACAAGCTTAGACATACGAGGCACGACCATAAAGTTATGACCGTTTTTATTGAACTTTTTAATTTAAGCTAATACCCCCCACATAATACACATTAAATTAAAGGTATTAAAATTTCCGAACTGAAAATCATGTTAACTAAGCTTTACGAGGTCTTTCCAGAAAGTTATGGCCAAAAAAAGCAAATTTTTGCAAACATTTTTTTTCAAAAGACAATAACTCGGTGATTTTTGCTCCTATAAGTAGGAAGTTCCGCCTCAGAGAGAGTTCTCATCAAACTGTTGGGCATCACGAGCCCAGTTTTTCCCCATCTTTCTCTTCCCCCCTCTTGCTACTATGTTTATGCATCTCCGGTGTCCATCCCCCCCAATTCTCTCCCCCCCCCACTTTTCTGTATTTACCTGTTACCCGCCATGTGATATATCATAGGAAAGGTCTGTGAAGGCTGATTCAAGTTATGCATCTTCGGTTCTCATCCTCCCCCTTTTCACCCCCCTAGGGGAGCATTTTTCTAAATTTCTGAAAATATTGGTTAGGACCGCCACCCTCCCGACCCATGTATCTACGGAAAGTTCTTTTTATTAAGTGTTATGAACTATCTCAAAGTTTCAAACAGATTGCATTGTTAGATTTCCTAATTTTAGCTATATCGTGTTATGTTAGTTCCATATTCCACCACCAGGGAGCGCACTCTAATCTTAACGAAAGCGTATCTGAACGAAACTCCTTCACACAACCTTTCCATAGATACAGGGATCAGGAGGGTGGCGGTCTTAACCAATAATTTAACATAATTGCTGAAATTACTACGAAAAATATATTAAAGGGGCCCTACCCGGGCCCCTAATACAGTTAGAGGAAATTGGAAGACGGCAAAATAATCGCGGGGAAAAGTTTGCTTGGGTGCTTTGGAGCTATTTTTGGCGCGAGATCTAAGCTCTCCGACCAATAGGAGCCGAGATATTTAAGGAAATATGAAAAAATATAGGATTTCTTTGCATTAATACGGATCTAACATAACGCGATTTTGTTAAAATTAAGCAATCTAACAAGGCGATCTGTTTAACATATCTACTGATATGTTTTTAACGGACTTTCCTTCCGATACAGTTTCGTTATGAATAGAGTGCGCTCCCTGGTGGTAGAATGTGGAACTAACATAACGCGATTTTGTTAAATTTAGGAAATATAACAAAGCGATCTGTTTGAAACTTTAAGATAGTTCATAACTCATAATAAAAAGCTTATAAAAGAATGGTGCGTGCAATTTCTTGTGAGGGGGGGGGGGGGGGGGGGGGCTGGCACTGGATTTTTTTTTAAATTAGCGTTTCTGAGCTTTTTGGATGCCGTTTTTTGACGGAGACTTCAGATATATGCTACATAATAAATATACAAATGTCAAAAATTTAGTTAACAATATTTCCGAATTGTAATTTCAACAAATATCTTAATTTCTAGCTTTAGACTGCGACCAACTCGAATAACATATCCACTGATAGGTTGTTTAACACAGTTTCGATCTGATACAATTTTGTTAAGAATAGAGTGCGCTCCCTGGTGGATGAATGCGGAACTAACAGAATTCTTGGTTAATACCGCCACCATTACGAATCATGTATCTACGGAAAGGTTGCTTCGAGTTTCCTTCTGATACGATTTTATTAAGAATAGAGTGCGTTCCCTGGTGGTGGAATGCGGAACTAACATAACGCAATTTTGTTAAAATTAGGAAATATAGCAAGTCGATCTGTTTGAAACTTTAAGATATTTTATAACACATAAGATAAATTTTATAAAAAAAGGGCGCGTGAATTTTCAGGCATGTGGGGGTACGGGGGAGAGACGAAATACAAGCTTTTGCAGTGCGTGCGCAGCACTCCTGTTATACGTTGCCGTAGGCAGCGGGTACCCGCTTCGACGTTCTTTCGAGCGAGATTGCCTTTTTACAAGATTTTGCAGGCATGCGCAGCATGTCTGCTATATTGTGCCGTAGGCAGCGGAGACCCGGTTCAACTTTCGTTCGAGCGCGAAAAGCTTTTTAAAAAGAGTTTGCAGTGCGTGCGAAGCACGCCTGCTATACGGTGCCGTAGGCAGCGAGGACCAGGTTCGACTTTCGTTATACCGAAAGGTTTTTTAAAAGAGTTTGCAGTGCGTTTGCAGTGCGTGCGCAGCACGTCTGCTATACGGTGCCGTAGGCAGCGGGGGCCCGGTTCGAGATTCGTTCACTTCGAGATTTCATATTATTAGAGGTTCATAAAAAGGAGGGGCTCAGATATGTTAGTGGCTCAATCAAAAGGAGGGGCCCGCTAGCGGGCGAAGCCAGCTAGTAAGTAAATAATCAGTTATCTGAATTACAATCCTTTCTCCAAAACTCCCTCTTTCACCTTTAACTCCCACCCAACAAAGTTTAAAATCTAAAATTATTATTTTTTTTTAATTTTGCCCTATTTCTTATTTTGTAGTAATATGATTTACTTAAAATCTCATCCACATAATCTCATATGTCTCACTCATCTAAAATCTTAATCCTCTTTAAAATTTTTGCTCTTTCCTTTCTCTCCAAAGCAGGGAGGGGGATGGATTTATAAATATGTGGGAGGAAAGCAAAAGATTTTCTTTTTTGCAGTTTGCCTATTCTCACCCTTGAATCATCTTTTATGTTTAAATAGAAAAAAAAAAAAAAAAAAAAAAAAAAAAATTATACTGTGTGTGTTGGGGGGGGGGGGGTGTTTTTTCGGATGAGGATGAGAAGTAATTAGGTGGTTTATTTATTTATTTATTTATTTTTCACAACAAAATCACAAATCAAGCTAAAAAAAATAAGAATTTTACAGATTTTAAACTGCATAAGATGCAGGGGAGGAGGGGGGCGGTGGATATGAGGCTGGGGGAGACAAGGAGAGAGAAGCTGAGATTTTGGGAGGAGGGGATAATTTAGGTGATGTATTATTTATGTATTTGTTACTGTAGTGTATTAAATAGGTCAAGAAATTTTTTTTTAATTAAAGACTTTTATAGATAGACGCATGTTTGATAACAGAGGGGTACAAAGGAGGAAGCAGTTTTTAAGGCGAACAGAGGCTTAGATGATTGATTAAATAGTGTTGCAATAAAATATTAAATAAAGAAATAAATTTTGAAAAAAATATAACAGTTCTTATGTTTTGCTTTGGGGTTTTTGTTGGAGGAAATTTTAGGAAGGGGAGAGGGCATTTAGATAATGTTTTATTACAAATCAGAAATCTGCCGAAATATGGCAGATTCTCACCCCTGTATTTGCCTTATTTGCTTCTAAATTAATAGTAAAAAATGATTTTTTAATGACATTTAAAAAAAAAAAAAATCTTGATTGAAGAGCTTAGTGGAAGAACATGTTATCATGTATTTTCTCAAAAATTGTTTTATTTTATGCATGAAAGCATTGTGAGGTATTATATCATATGGTAAAACTAAAATGCTAAAATTCTACTTAGTATTGAAGGTATGAGACAGTATCCTTTAATATTTAATATTTTTATGTTTAATAATTTAAATGATGAAAATAATTTCTAATGTTTAATAATTTAATGTTAATATTCTTTTCTAGGAGAATTTAGTGTCACCTATTAACATTCAGACATATGCTACTAAGAAGGAATTAAATAAATAACAAAATTACAACAAAAAACTTTCAATTTTCTCGAATTCTAAATTTTGTTGCATAACATCTTCCACTCAGGTCTTCGATTATAAGCCTCCCTCTCAAATTTAACTTCTTTTGCTTTTGAAAAAGGGGAGGGGGTTACAGTTGGGATTTTACATTACTCTGTGGCTAAAGATTGAAATATTTCAATTTTAGGCAACATTTATTCAATGTTACTTAAAAAAAGTAACTTTTATGCATTTTTTTTTTTTTTTTTTTTTTTTTTTTTATGTTTTCAAATGAACATAAAAAAAACAATCAGTTTTTGAAAGATGAGCTATCTTTTAAAATGTATATATTTAGAGTTATCATCATTCAAAATTTCATTCCTAATGTAAACAAACTTCTTTCAAAAGAACTGCATTGATTAGGATTTTTATAGTTCCAGAAAACCATGCTGAACAATATGCGCTTCATTCCTAGCAAGGAATAATAATGAAAAAAAACCTTCGATATCATTCGTCTTTGAACCAATGAAGTCTGGTTTTAATTTTAGAAAAGTGAAATTTTAAACTATTCAACTTGCTTTTTTGCATACGAATTTCTGTAAAGGAAAATCAGATAATTAAATTGTGAAATGGTGTTACTGGCTTGCTAGAAATTGCTGCAGCAAAAATGATTTTGAAATTTTTTGTCTTGCTGACAAATTTTGAAGCTGAGGCAATTAATTTGATTAGACATGCATTCTTAATGAAAATAAATAACTTTGTTATGATTACATTTAATGTTAAAAGATACTAAACTGTGGTACATTACTTCTTCTCTGCTACATGATTATTGGATAGGCTGTATTGAGATTTGCCATTTTTTTTTTAAATGCTTGCAAGTTCTGTACATAAAACAAAAAACTATTTTGTTGTTGTTGTTTAAAACATTTTGTAAAATTATTTTTTAACAAATTGGGGCAAATTTGTTAAAAGACATAACTTGCATGTTATGTAAATGTACTTCTTCAGTGTGACATAGTTTCTCATCACATGATGTAATAAGATTATGCCTTTAAAAAGGCATTCAAGTAATACAAGCTGTTTAAGAGTTACACCTAACAGTAGTGAATTCAGGAAGATGGGCCAGGGGGTTCTTTCTCTTCAGAGCTTCAAAATGTCCCCATCCTGAGATTTAAGATTTTTTATTTGGTTATCTAAATGTGCAAATCCCCCCCCCCCTCCCTCCCTTGTTAGAACTCAATATTGCCTCCCTGGAGTTGCAGAATTTCTGAAAATAAATGTCTGAATTCGACTCTGATGCAAAAGTAATATTTTTTTAAAATCATTTTTTACAACCATAATTGGTTTTATTAACATTTGTGTACACTAATGTATGTATAATTTCATATGCAAATAGATATTTATTAAAAACATCAACCTTTTTTGTATTATTTTCTGGAAGAATTTTTATTTTTACAGGGCAAGCCTGTAGGTACTATTCCATTCTTTTTTGTTATTTTATTTAGCAGTGAAAGCTTGGAGGTCCCTGACAGAAAATTTGTTTGGGGGATCATGAATAAAATAATTTTATTTTTGTATAATTTAGAAAAAGTATATTTTTATTTTCTGTTTGGATGTAAAATTTGCTTTTGGGGCACAAAATTAAACTTTGGTTGCAATGTTGCCAAAGACAATGGGATCTCCAAAATGACCGTCTAGATGGATGAAGCCTGGCTAATATATATTATCAACATAATGTGATTAGCGTAATTGTCTAACATTATGATCTATTAAATTTAATCCATTGCAGTTAAGATACATGTTTTGAGAGAGGGAAATGGGAAATCGTTATTTCATATATTTAGCTTCTTATATTGATAATTTGGTGATAAAAACAAGTCTTCATGATTATCTTGAAGTTTCATTTTAAAAAATTTAATCTATTATCTCATTTTTATTATATCTGAGAGGTTATTATATTGCACGTTACATTGTTAAGTGTTAATATTAATGGCAGCCCATTATACAGGATGTCCCAAAAGTCTCCATACAAGTTCAAAAATTGATTACAAAAAAAGTAATAGGCCTACAGCAAAAATGATTGCAAGAGTACATAGAGTAACTTAAAAAAAAATTTTCTACTACCATTGTATACTTCTACATGAGATCCTTTCGTTGCATACGATGTTTCCATGCGATGAAGCATTTCAACTGCAAATTTGAAGTGTTTCGCATAATCATCCGTTTGTAATGCCTGCAAAGCATTCATGACTGGTATGAGAAATTTATGACAATGGGAAATGTGAATGATAAAAAAAGAAGTGATAGCTGTAGCACTAGTGAAGAAAGTGTGGAACGAGTATGTGAAACTTTTTCTAAGAACCCTGTAAAATCAATTCGAAAAGCAGCGCAAGAGCTTATTATGTCAAAAAGCACAATACAGAGTGCTTCATAAACGATTACAACTTTCAGCCTACAAAATTCAGATTGGGCAGGCGTTACAAATGGATGATTATGCGAAATGCTTCGAATTTGCAGTTGAAGTGCTTCATCACATGGAAACATCGCATGCAACGAAAGGATCTCATGTAGAAGTATACTAAGGTAGTAGAAAAAACTTTTTAAGTTACTCTATGTACTGTTGTAATTATTTTTGCTGTAGGCCTTTTTTTCTTTTTTTTTTTTTTTTTTTTTTTAATAGATTTTTGAAGTTGTACGGAGACTTTTGGACACCCTGTATATTTAGTATATTGGCTATGAACTTGAGGAGCTCAGAATCAAAGATCATTGGTTTGATCTTGTGTAGCTCAAGATACATAAAATTTTCAGAGTTTCGTTGTATATAGTTGAAAAATAAATGTTTCTTAATATATTTTTTTTTCCTGTTAAGTATTGTTTATTAAAATAATAAAACTTTGTAAAAAATCACCATAAAATAAAACAATACACAGGATGCGTTTCGAGCTAAAAACATAACAGCTCGTCATCAGCTACAGCAAAACACGTGTCCGCAAGCGAACAAGGTCAAAAATGAACTGAAGGTAAAGAATGTTGCAAAGAATGCGACAGATGGCGCTAGCTGAAAGAGGCACATGTAGAAGAGAAGGGTGTTGCCAAAAAGATAGAAGAGAAATTGATAGGGAAAAAATGGAAATAAAAGAAATAAACAAAATTAAAATAAAATAAAAGAAGTAAATTAAAAAATATAAATAATAATAATAAATAAAGAAATATAAAAGAATAAAACAAGAAAAAACCAAAATAAACTTTTATTTTATTTATTTATTTATTTATTTTTTTAAACAAAAGAAAAAGAAAAGAAACAAGAGAAAAGGGAAAAGAATTACAAAAGTAATTTCCACGCTGGAGATAGGAAAAGAGATGATGGGAGATCATTGACAAGATTAGCAGAATTTTTAGAAATAAAATATGTTTCATGAAAATCCAAGTGAGAGGGAGAGGCAGAGGAAGAAATAATTTTAGCCATGGAGAAATTGAAACAATGACTGGAAGACCAACAGTGAGAAGCAATCGAAGATTTAGAGATTTCTTGATTTGTAATATACCTCTGATGCTCGCCTAATCTGAATTTTAAAGCTCTCTTTGTTTGGCCAATATAACCTAAATTACAAGAGCAAGGAATATAATAAACACCCCACCGGTTCTCAGTAGCAACAGGATCTTTTAGAGAAGAGAATTTAATTTTATTCATAGGTTTGAAGAAAACTTTAAAATTAAAACGAGAAAGGATTTTAGCAATTTTGAAACAGAGAAGAGAATAAAAGGGCAGAACTATTATAAAATTAAAATTAGGAGGATTATTTGAATCAGAAAAAAAACATTTAGGCTTATTAAATTTATACAAAGCTTTATCAATCAAAGAGGGATTATAACCACGAGCAAGGGCAAGAGATTTAAGATAATTAATTTCATTATTCAGAGCAGAAGAGTCAGAACAAATGCATAACGCCCTAAAAACAAAAGTATAATACTTTTGTTGAGAGGTTGTCTTCCTTTCCTTGACGTCTTGGTTTCAAAACACCCAGATCGGTTCTCTACCTCCGTTTATAGAAAATCTTTCCCTGTCTCTCTTCCTCCTCATATTCTTTCAAATCATCCTCCTCAACAAAAAGTGGCATCCTTTTATACTTTTGTTTTTAGGGCGTTACGCATTTGTTCTGACTCTTCTGCTCTGAATAATGAAATTAATTATCTTAAATCTCTTGCCCTTGCTCGTGGTTATAATCCCTCTTTGATTGATAAAGCTTTGTATAAATTTAATAAGCCTAAACGTCCTTTTTCTGATTCAAATAATCCTCCTAATTTTAATTCTATAATAGTTCTGCCCTTTTATTCTCTTTTCTGTTTCAAAATTGCTAAAATCCTTTCTCGTTTTAATTTTAAAGTTATCTTCAAACCTATGAATAAAATTAAATTCTCTTCTCTAAAAGTTCCTGTTCCTACTGAGAACCGGTGGGGTGTTTATTATATTCCTTGCTCTTGTAATTTAGGTTATATTGGTCAAACAAAGAGAGCTTTAAAATTCAGATTAGGCTAGCATCAGAGATATATTGCAAATCAAGAAATCTCTAAATCTTCGATTGCTTCTCACTGTTGGTCTTCCAGTCATTGTTTCAATTTCTCCATGGCCAAAATTATTTCTTCCCCTGCCTCTCCCTCTCACTTGGATTTTTATGAAGCATATTTTATTTCTAAAAATTCTGCTAATCTTGTCAATGATTTCCCATCATCTCCTTTCCTATCTCCAGCGTGGAAATTACTTTTGTAATTCTTTTCCCTTTTCTCTTGTTTCTTTTCTTTTTATTTTGTTTAAAAAAAAAAATAAAAAATAAATAAAAGTTTATTTTGGTTTTTTCTTGTTTTATTCTTTTATATTTCTTTATTTATTATTATTATTTATATTTTTTAATTTACTTCTTTTATTTTATTTTAATTTTGTTTATTTCTTTTATTTCCATTTTTTCCCTATTAATTTCTCTTCTATCTTTTTGGCAACACCTTTCTCTTCTACATGTGCCTCTTTCAGCTAGCGCCATCTGTCGCATTCTTTGCAACATTCTTTACCTTCAGTTCATTTTTTACCTTGTTCGCTTGCGGACACGTGTTTTGCTGTAGCTGATGACGAACTGTTATGTTTTTAGCTCGAAACGCGTCCTGTGTATTATTTTATTTTATGGTGACTTTTTACAAAGTTTTATTATTTTAATTGCTTCAAATTGCCAGTTTTCGGTGCTGTTTCGAAGTATTGTTTATAATAGTAAATATTCATTTATGTAGTGCAGTTTTATTTTTATTCTTTGAAATATTATTCATGCCTATTTTTTCACATTTAACACAATGTGTAGCAGAAAAAATGTTTGTGTTCAATCTATATTATATCAAAAAAAGTGTCCATCATTAACGCTGAGTTCAAAAATCACACTAGATGTTGGCAGGTATATGCACTATCAATTTTGCTTTGTCTGTTTATATCTTTGCACTTAAAAGTTGCATAATTTCAGCCTCTACTTCTTCAAATAGAACAAAAAATTCTTCATCAAACAGAATAAAATAATTCTTCTGGTATAAAGTAAATGATGCAATTTTTAAAGACTCCTATGTTGATTTAAGTATGGAATATTTGACATTGATGAAACAGTGTAATTACATTTTGTTTGTATATATTTTTAAGTATAAAGCATTTTTCTTTTCTTGATGAATTCTTAATGTAGTGCTTATTTGAAGTTCTTTAAGTTCCTGTAACATTTATGATTTCATTTCTTCATTTTTAGTGACACTTAATTTATTGACTCATGGTGAAACTTATGTTTTCACCTTTCCCTGTGCCTATTTACGTTGCATGCTCACTGTGCCTTGGATTGAATTAGGTGGTCGAGTTTCGATTGTTTGTACATCTACAGGCTACAATGCTTCTGTCACATTCCAAACTAAGGTGGGTCATGGTAATATATTTCAGAAAGTTTATCTCTAATTTCATTGCGTTAAAAACAGTATTTTTCTGAATTGTTGAAATCTTCCAAAATTCTTTGGCCTTTGATAAGCTTCTTTGTTTTGAAGATATTTAAGATTAAGTTATTATAATCTTTTCAATGTTTTAATTTTTCTTTGTATTTACAAAATTTCTCCTCATAATCCTGAAATTATTTATCACAGTTTTCTGAAAAATCTCCGAGATGCATTCTAACATTTTACATTGTATTTACTTGTTGCAGATAATCTTATTTTTGCACAATATATAAACGCACACAGATTTGTCCATAAGAAATTGCCCAAAAGAGAAAAATAATAATAATAAGAATAAATGTTTTTTATATATACTATATATTGCATGTGAGGTTAAAACTCAAATATCTAAATTTCTGTCTTAGATGCACATCATATAAGTATTTGTCACATAATGATTTTGTGCTTTTTCCCACCCAATAAAAAAGGTTATCTCAAAACCTATTTGAGATAATACACTCTCTTTATGTCTTTAATCAAAAAGTTTCTAAATTGTACATTGCTGAACATTTTGTTATTCCAGTCATAGTTTTAATTGGCAAATTCTAAAAGTATTTTTGATGCCAGTTGCTTTTCCTGATTAGATTTTATCAAAAATTAAGCTTTCTATCTCAATTGTGACATTAATGCTTTAATGAAAAGTCAGATTCCATTGTGCTCTCTGCAGTTTAAAATTTGTTCAGGTTAACTAAGTAACTTTTTTTTTTTTTCATTTCAAACATTTTTTAATTTTGTTTTTCCCTCTCCTTAACTAATCCAGAAACTTTTGATACACCCATGTATTTATGTACTTTCCTTTTGATTGTTATTATTAGTTTCCTTTTTTTTACATCTGTTTTGTGATCACATTGTAAAACAAAATGAGATTCTTTGTTTCGTAAAAGAATAATAGTCTTTATTTAAATGAAAGAGGGAAAGAAAAAAAATCTAATTCTTTTTATTGTGATTTTCTCTGCAAACGCCTTAAGAAGATGTGTCATTTCTGAACCAAGTAGTGAAAGATGATTGAAAAATAATTGTTTATCAAAATTCTTTACAAAAACAAGTTTTTCAGAAAAGTAAAGTAAAATATTATTCATTTTACTAAATGTCTACTATATCACTATATATGTTCTTCAATTCCAGAAAGTTATGTTCTTTTTTCAAATGAAGAAACAAGGAGAAATTCTGCATTGTAAGTTCTTGTATAATAACCACCGAGTACATTCAGACAAGTACTATTCACAATTAGCCAATTTAAAATCACAATGATAATAAATCTGAACTATGTTTAATTTTATCAGGACAATGATAGCTTTCATATATCTTCAATTGATAAACAAAAATGGTACTTTTGTGTTAAACGGATACCACTTTGTGGCAAGTAGAAATGTTGCCATGAAAGCTAACAAATACATCATTTGAAAATATTACAAGTGGTAAATGCAAAAGGTGACTTAGAAGACAAGAATGATAATATTAATGAGAAACATAGTTTAATGAGAAGTACAACTATTTTATTAAATGCAAAATATAGAGGAAATTCACAGTGAAGAAAAATAATTAATATTTCATTACATAGCCTATATAGCATAAAGTTCATGATTTCATTTAACATTGCTGAAAATATTTTTCTTTCTTTTGGTTGCTGGTGCTGTATAAATTCAGTTAAGTATGATTCACAGAAATCTATGGATGTACACCACAATTATATTTATTTGAATAGTATTTATTAAAAGAATGTGGGGATATTGAAACATTCCAATTGGCTCTTCCAGTTGTATGTAAAGTTCGGATAACACGAACTACTTTTAAAACGAACAAAAAAAGTTTCCCCTTGAGTGTTCGTGTTAGCGAGGTTCGACTGTACTTGTATCTTTGTTCTTTAGTCACAGTTCCATTTTGGTGCTTTGAAATCAAGAATATGTTATTTTATCGTATACTTTTATAAACAAACTCACAATATGAATTATACCTTTGCTTTGGAAGAATTCCATACAGAACATTCATCATTTGAGAATTGTGGAAAAAAACCATAGTAAAATATTTATGGGAGGAAAAAATCATCTATTCATAAAAAAAGAAAATCTTGAAGAAAAAAAAATTATATTTATTATCGAATTACTACACTTGTCAAAGAGAACTTAGCAGTTTACCACGTTTGCTGCTTTGCTACAAAACTGCAACTGATATCCGTCTAATGGAAAAATACCGCAAAAAATTGTTACATATTAAAAATTAGAAAACATAGTTTAATGAGAAGTACAACTATTTTATTAAATGCAAAATATAGAGGAAATTCACAGTGAAGAAAAATAATTAATATTTCATTACATAGCCTATATAGCGTAAAGTTCATGATTTCATTTAACATTGCTGAAAATATTTTTCTTTCTTTTGGTTGCTGGTGCTGTATAAATTCAGTTAAGTATGATTCACAGAAATCTATGGATGTACACCACAATTATATTTAATTGAATAGTATTTATTAAAAGAATGTGGGGATATTGAAACATTCCAATTGGCTCGTCCAGTTGTATGTAAAGTTCGGATAACACGAACTACTTTTAAAACGAACAAAAAAAGTTTCCCCTTGAGTGTTCGTGTTAACGAGGTTCGACTGTACTTGTATCTTCGTTCTTTAGTCACAGTTCCATTTTGGTGCTTTGAAATCAAGAATATGTTATTTTATCGTATACTTTTATAAACAAACTCACAATATGAATTATACCTTTGCTTTGGAAGAATTCCATACAGAACATTCATCATTTGAGAATTGTGGAAAAAAACCATAGTAAAATATTTATGGGGGGAAAAAATCATCTATTCATAAAAAAAGAAAATCTTGAAGGAAAAAAAAAATTATATTTATTATCGAATTACTACACTTGTCAAAGAGAACTTAGCAGTTTACCACATTTGCTGCTTTGCTACAAAACTGCAACTGGTATCCGTCTAATGGAAAAATACCGCAAAAAATTATTAGAACTTAGTTGTGATCTGCAGATGCATTTATTACATTCACAAAACATTATATCTTTAAGAGATTACAAAATATCATTGGTATGACTATTTGATGGACTTAAAGAGAAGAAATGGGATTAAACATTTTTGTGCTAAAAAACTAGATTTAGTCAAAAGAGTACAATTTTCAGCTTTAATGAAATAAAAAGCAGAGAAAAGTTGGGGAACAACTCTTCTTTATATAATTTGTAAAATCGTATTTATATAACAAAATCTGTAAAAATGAAATTGCAAGAGACTAGGAAATTTTTTTCTGTTTTAAAAAGTTGTTAGCAGGCATATCTGTACCTTTTTGAATTGTTCCTAAAAAATAAATTCAAACTTTTCGTGCAACTCAACAGTTACATTTTTCTTAAACGTTTCGTGTGAAATTTTGCAATTTACTTGTTGTATACAATGTTGCTATCTTTATTCTATATCCTTTTATTATTTTTTTGTTTATTGACACCTCTTTAAAAATATTTTACCTATACAATAGTTATTACAGTACTGCTAAATATATTAGGTGTACAAATAAGCATTTTAGCATGCATTTTAACATATATGCCCATTGAAATTGCATGCTAAAATAAAATGCTTAAAAACTTATTTGTATACCTAATGTTTATCATAAATTTAGATAGTTAGATAATGACTATTTGTCAAATTAAAATTATAAATAAAAGTATTAAAACAAAAATTATTATTGTACATTCACTTTCATAGTTATATGAACATTTTCATATAATTATGTATTTAGCTATGTAGAGTTGGGTTTTATTCATCATTCTACATTACAAGGAAATTTACTAATTTATATTAATTTGTGTTTCTGTCTTAATAGTCATCAAACGAAATTTTAGTAAACTTATCTTAATGTTCTCTTATGGTTTGATTTATTTTTTGGGTATTAATGTTTTATAATATTTGTAAAAAATAAAATATTTATAAATAAATGGAATAGAATACTTTCAATAAAGTATTTTGATTTTAGCCACAACAATCGGGAACACCTCACAAAGTATCTGGTGAAATCAAGCATGGTGATGATGTTGCCTATCGTATAAGTGGAGAGTGGAATAGTAACTTGCAGTTCATCTCTTCTGAAGTAAGTCTGTATTTATTTATTTTTTTCCGAAGAATATTTGTGTTATTGATTATATTATATTGATTATATGATATGATTTCTTAACCATATGAATGGTTAAGAAAATTTTTACTATATTTTTAAATAATAATGATTTTTTATGTATAAATATTGATTCATTTGTTTATGTTCAATGTTTTCAAATATATACAGGATTAACTATACGTTGAAAATTCTTAATTTTAATTGTTGTAAATTTTCATTACCTTCTTTTTTTTTTTCTTTTTTTTTTTTTTTTTTTTTTTGTATTTATTTATTTTTGTATATGTGTGAAGCACAAAGTAATTAAAAAGCTTTAAATTTTCTAGCCATAAAATTAATGCTCTAGTTTGGAATAATTATTTGCGTGACAGAGAATATTGAATGTGGTGAATATTGTAGAATAACCTTTTAGTGCAGTAAACTGATAACATTAACTTTCACATATGTGCTGCATATAAAAAAATTTGTTAGAAATCAATGAAAAGAATCTTTTTTTTTTGTTGTTGTTGTTCCAAAATGTCTTAAAAATATTTTCAAAACACTAAAAATAAATTTGTTGTCACACCTAATAGATGAATTTAGTGTAACATGTTATAGCTTAAATGTGTAGTGTAGCTACAGTTCCCTTGTATTTTATTCATGCTTTACTTCATAACCCGTCTTTGAGTCTGCCTAACTCTGTTATAGAGTTTTACACTGTGTTGGGTTACCTGCTTTTTAACTGTACCCAACCCAACCTGCAGTTCGGGGCAGCTTGGCACTGTAATTTTTTGTTGTGAGTCTGGTTGACTTCTACTCTTTTGCTGCAGGTTAGGTTGACTTTCATTGTTTCGGGTTTGGATCGGTTCCAGATTAGGTTTTGACACTTTCAGGTGGGGTTTTTGTTGACCAGATTTTTCAAAATAATGTCCAGAATATTTTTTCGAGTTAAAAATCTATATACAATAAGACCTCTTGTGATGAAAATAATTATAATGTGATAATAATTATTATTTTGGTGCATTTTTTAATTAAATCTTGAGAAATTGCATGGAGATCGTTACAGGACTACTGAAGAATTAAGAGAACATTCCAAAGAGCATTGTTATTTGCAAAAACATGCAGTAAAAAACTGACTGCGATGGGTCTTACTTTTAAAAAAGCTCAAATGTCGAAGATGTAATTTTGATAAACAAAATTAAGAAACAGGATGGGTGAATAAATACACATTTATTGACTTTCAGAATTGGAAGGAAGAAAAACACCAACTGGTCACTGCATTGTCGAATTGAAAATTTCCTTGACTTTAAATCTTGGAGAAAAAACTTTAAAATATTCTAAATGAAGGCAGCACAGGCAATTTAATAATTGAGACATTACAAAATGGTCCACATCTTTTTAAATCAATTAACAACTTAGCATATGAGAATAAGCATTTTTAGCAACATTCGAGTCGGTATCCAAAACCAGGGAAAAGCCTGCATTTCGCCAGACTTAAACTGCGCAAAATTTTTACATCTTGACAATAGCTCATTAAAAAGAATTCCGAAGTGAAAATCAATGAAATTTTAATCTAAACAAAATCCACAGGAGTAAAGAAGTAAAAAAACATAAAAATTTAAATTTATTAGTTAAATTAAATAATGACAAACCCATTAAAAAAATCAAATGAGAAATGTAATTAAAAAGGAAATTTTTGATTTGCAAAGCAAAACAATCACACCTCTTTGAAGGAAGACCCCAAGCGTTACGACTTCTCCTGTGAGAAAAGAGAATTGCTCCAAAAGGGCGCACATCACATAAAGTACGATGACCAGTGGTGCCAACTTTTGTAAAATATTGGGTGGGCTCAAAACATTTTTGAGTAAAATAACGCATACAATTGCCCCCCTTACTGCATGTGTTTGTGGAGACAGAAACAGGGAAGGATTGAATAACTAAAGATGATAATCGGAAGTTAAATTACGTTTTTATTTCTAAGAAGAATATAAAATTCTTATAATTTAATAAATAATTTTGTTAAATTGTATTCTTATAAATACATTAATATTCATTATAAGCAATATAAAAATTACTAACTGTTGAAAGTGCAAAAAACTAAATGCCAAGAAAAATACACAATTTAGCACATCTTTATCAATTCAAGACATTAAAACAGATGGCGAAATATGCAGGAAATTTGTTTTTGAGTGAAATGTAATTATACATCTGGTGAAGGGGCTTTTAGTGCTCCTGTAAGTCTAATTGATGTCCTTATACTATTTTTCAAACAAAATTATTTTGAGAACGTCAATAAAACCAAATTTCATTTCAGTGATTAAATAAATAATGAATTAAATCAAATGAAATAGGGTGGGCAGGGAGATCAAATTATTGGGTGGGCTTATGCCCCACAGACCCATATAAGTTGGCGCCACTGGCGATAACTTCAAAGGAGAAACGCTTCTCTGAAACGTCGTAGCAGGCAAAAGAAAAAAGCTCTGCTATCGGCATGGAAGGGAGGCCAATATTAGACTTAGAAACAGCATGCTTAACCTTTTCAAGGGCAGTGGTCAATGTTGAATTCAATCACTTTTCTCTGGGAGGTACATTATAGAGTTCCTGAGATAAAGTTTCACTTTTTGAACATTGATAACATAAAATCTCAAATCTTCCAGGAGGGATGTCTCCCCCACCACGGCTACCCCCTGAATTCACACTGGCCACCACATGCTCTAGCCACCTTATTTTAATTCCAAAGCTGACAAATAGCACCAAGAATATTTTAATAAAATTTTGCTTTTGTAATGAAAGTGCAAAATAGCGGATTTTTATTTTCTAAGAAATTCGTTTGAAAATTCTGGTGTCAGTCAATTTTATTTCATCATTTTACGAACAGAATTCTTCTGCCCTTGAAAGGGTTAAGGAACGAAATACACAACTGAAATCAGAAAATACCAATGCTAAAAGTTGAAAAAGGAATAAAAATACATAAAATATTGTGAAAATTTATCTTGCACCACCATAATGTACATTCCTGAAAAGCAGACACCTCTATTTAGCAAACACTTTTTCAATTCGTAACACTTATATATTTGTATGCTTATATCTCTGAATAGTGGACACCTCCCAATCTACACACACAACATGTGCATGTATGCATAAACTATCACAAATACAATATATGTATTTTTGTGTGTATCAAAAACGAATTGGTGATACTTTCCATATTCTGAGATTCTCATGTTTCTGTTTGTGAACTATGAATTATTAGACATTTGTGATGAAAACATGCAAAATCTGACTGATTGAGACAATGAACTTGGGAAAAACTCACAAGTTACTTCAAGTGAACCAAATGCTGTATTACATGCAGCAACAAAATACTTAATGAGATTTGATATGGATGAGCATTGTATAATGTTTTTTTAAATAATTGAGCAAGCTTTGTCACAGACTACTCTTAAAACAAAGCAGATGTCAAAAAAAAAAAAAAAGTAAAAAGTGTATATAATACAGCATAAGGGATACATGATTACATACTACTGGTTAGTTAGTAAAATTTTAAGAATTTAATAATCATATTTTATGCAGTTTTGACTTATGTGTTTCCTGATTTAACGATGATTTTCAAGAAACCCTTAACAATCGTTAAATCATGATTCCATTATATCAGTAAACAATATTTATTCAAATTTAAAATTTAACAGTAAAACAAGAGTGCAAGGTCAAACAATTGATATGCTGTTTTTAAAACTCTGCCCTGTGTATATGTCACTGTTATGCATGTGTAATTCCAGTACTAATGTTGCCAATGTTGTAAAAAAGTGTTATTTTATTAAATTATACTTCAATAAAATGTCTGTAACATTAATTAAGTTATGCATTTTATCACTTAAAATATTGTGATTTACAATTAAAATGCTTTACTGTATAAAAGATGATAAGGTCCAAAAAAGCCACTTATGGCCAAAAAAAAGCTGTACCAATAAATGGTTAAAACCAATAAAAGTCATTGGCCTAGCTTTTATAAGTTTTGCTAGCTATTTTGTAACTCTGTTGTTCTATGTATCTATAAAAATATCCACATTTTTTTATGTCATTTATTTCTACACAGTCTAAGTAGTTATTGAATATATACTTACTAAAATAATCTCACTCCATTTTGTAATAAAAAATCCATCATTTAATCAATATAAATTTCTAATTTTATTTTATTATATTTTCTATTTATGGCTTTTTAGGGTATTACAGAATCTATAAATGTACTTGAGCTAAAACTGTCTAAGAAGCATGTCAGACCATTAGACCAACAAGATGCACATGAGTCTCGAAAACTCTGGCAAAATGTTACAAAAGCTTTATTAGAAGAAAATTACAATCAAGCTACTTTAGAGAAACAAAAGGTATTTATTCTTAGTAAAAAATATATATGCTCCAGTATATAGATGTTAGAACATTCTTTGCTGCGTAACATTTTAAATAATTCTGAATTAAAATTTACCATAACCTTATTCTAATTTTTTTCAGTTAGTCAAAAAAAGCATAGAAAAATTTATATTAATTAATTAGTGTATTAAAAACTTTGTATTGATATCATATGAAGCTCAATATTAGGCCTTATATAATGTATGTACAAAGTTCTTGATACATTCATGACATTTCAGTCTTCTTGCCATTTTCTTACCTCCTTATTAATTTTCATTTCCATTATTTTCATATAGTCTTATTCACACTTCCATATACATTAATAATTTAGAAAGCTGATAATAATAAATGTCAATCTTTTGAAGTATTTTCTTCTATAATCTACTGTACTTTTATAAAATTCACTTAAAATGTTCCATTCTCATTGACAGTAAAATTTTTAGAGTAAAAGGCTAGATTCTTTTTTTTTTTTTTAGTCAAATTACTATATACTTTTCAGTGAAAATGAATGGTATGTTTAATGAATGAATGGATGTTATAACATTATTTTTCACTATTGAAATTTTCCCTCTGTAAGATTTGGTCCACTCAGATCATATGATATCAATACAAAGTTTTTAAGACACTAATTAATTAATATCGATTTCTGGATTTTTTTTTTTTTTTTTTTTTTTTTGACTAACTGAAAAAAAATTAAATTACAATAAGGTTATGGTAAATTTTAATCCAGAATTATTTAAAATGTGGAGCTTGAGGTGATGTTTGTGGTTTCAAAATCACCATCAGCTACTATGAGAACGATAATTTGGGTCACTTTCCCTTCAAAAGTCCTCTGCAAAATCATCCTTCTTATAACAATATGGCCAAAACTGGTTGATGCTTAATAAAATCCCATCCTCTCTCTGTAAAATCAGCAGTATCATATTTAATCATTTGTCAGTTCTAGAAGCTCTTTTGTGTATTTATATAATTTATTTCAAATGTTATACTTTTTTTAAAATATAATGTTGAGCTGAATTACTAGATTTATTCTTAAATTTACCGTAATTATTTATCGTTTTAAAATTGATAGTAGCTTTAAAAACAGAAATAAATATTTTATACAGTATATGCCGCTTGATCATATGCCATTAGGATCACACCAGGACCACGAGATTTTGATAACAATAAGCAATTATAAAAATATTTCTTAACATTTGGTATTACTAAGAAAATTATAACTAATCCTTGATAGAATAATGACTTTTTAAGGGGGTCAAAAACATTTATTGGAAGAATTATGTAATTTTTAATTGTTTTTAAATCTCTATTTAAAAATCAATAATAATTTATTCATACTCTTTTTTCTTTTTTCCAAAATTGTCAGAACAATGTTATATAGCCCTTTTCAAAAATTTTAAATTACTCTTCATTTCTAGGTGTTTTTTCAATTTGCTTTTATCTCTTTCTGACCACCATCATTACTTTGTATTTTTTCACAATTATTTTGGAAGTGTTGAATTTTTAAAGCCTTTGCAGCTATAAAAATGTGGTTGTTGATCTTTGTAAAGGTCTCATTTATGCGTTATCTAGGCCCAGAATGTTGTACTTTATCTCTCTTGGAAGCGTTTTGAATGAGCTTTATAACAAAATTTCCCTTTCAACTGCACATTTTTCAGTAACATGTTTGCTGATAAAGCGATAACATTAAACAAAAGACTGATCACACAAAGGGATTAATTTTAATGTAGAATTGAATGTGTGTGCAGATGGTTTCAATTGATTTAGATAACATTAGGTAATTAATAATAATCGTAATTACATTAAGCAGCATTTATTGTATATCATTTATTTTTGTGGTGATACTTTCAAATTTGATATTTTATCAAACTCAACATATTAATAAATTGCATTCTCACAAATAACCTTTGATTAGTTATAATATCTGGTTGATATTCTCCTTTTTCAATTAATGTCATGCATTTTAAAACTGTGTATGCTGTTCTAAAATTATTGAAATTAATTTGCTTTTGATAAAGATGAAATTTCGTATCTAATTTAGAAATAGCTATTGTGAATCTTGAAAGTGTTTGGATTCCATTTTATCTGATGAGCAACAAAACCCTTTGCCAAAATTCTAAATCCAAGTTTGCTATTACCAAGTTCGGCTATATAACATATGAAAATGATATATATTTTTTTTTATTTGAAAATATGTGCGTAATTTTCAGTTTTGAAATATTGTAATAAAGTTTATATTGATTATAAGTTACACTGAGTTAATATCTGCAATGTGTTCTTGGCAGAATACTTTGCAGATATTAAACTAAACTAATGTCAAATGGCAATTTCTAGGCTGCATCAAGAGCAGAAAATTATGACTAATTTTAAGAGAGCTCAGATCATAAAGAAGTTATTAATTATGGAATCAATTGAAATTCTGTGTTGAACTACTTATACATGTAATGATACATTATCATACACCATTACCAAGTTTGGTATAATTTACTAGGAATAATGTGAACTCCCTCCCCATATCATTTGAATTTTGGAATAGCCCATCAAGTATAAATGAATGAATTCAACCTCTCGTTTTTAATCATTTTAACCCAGTTCATGAGCATCTCAGATGGTCTAAAGTACTTGGTTTTAATATTTTAGTTGTATAATACATATTATTTTAATAAAACACCTTTAAGTAATTTTAAATACAATTTTTTGTTTTTACAAAATAATTTATATGACTTGTCACACAATAAGCAGTGATGGAACAGCTGCGCCAAATCGATAATGCTGTGCATTTTTTGTGCCAAAACGATAATTTTCCAACAAAATTGCGCCCAACTGCGCCAATTCGATAATTCTTGAGCCAAATTGATCATTTTCCACACGAATTTCGCGAAAAACATGCGATGTTTGTCAAATAATCACGGAAAAAAACATGAATTTTAACAAAGGATCGCTAATTTCGTCAAAAAACGAACAAAACACAGTCAAAAGATTGTGAAAAAACGCTACTTTCATTAAAATGTCGAGAAAAAAATCTTAAATTTCATCATAAGGTCGCAAAAAATATGCAAATTTTCTCAAACGAGCACGAAAAACACATGAATTTTGTCAAATGATCACCAAAAAAAACGTGAACTTTGTCAAATGAAAGCTAATTTCGTCAAAAAACGAACAAAACGGGGTCAAAAGGTTGTGTAAAAATGCAAATTTTGTTAAAACATCGCAAAAAAACGCAAATTTTGTCAAAAGGTCGCGAAAAACTGCAAATTTTGTCAAAAGATTTCGGAAAAACATGCTAATTTCGTCAAAAAATAGCGAAAAATACGCTTATTTCAACAAAGGGTATGAATAACACGCAAATTTTGTTAAAAGATTGCGAAAAACACTCAAATTTCGTCAAATGATTGCAAAAAAACACAAATTTTGTGAAAGAGTCACAGAAAAAACTCTAATTTCGTCAATGAATCGTGTGCAAAACACGAATTTCGTCAAAGAATCACAGGAAAAATGCAAATTTCGTCAAAGAATTGCAGTAAAAACACGAATTTCGTCAAAGAATACCAAAATGACATTTTGCTGCTCCAAAATAGTTATTCTACTCCAAAGTGGTTTTTTGCTGCTTCAAAATAGTTATTTTCTGCTCCAAAGTGGCTTTTTGCTGCTCCAAAATAGTTATTTTCTGCTCCAAAAGGAGCGCTTTTGCTGCTCCAAAATGGCTTTTTACTCTCTAAAATGAGGTCCATGCTGTTCCATCACTGAATAAGGTGAATTAAGGACTCAACAAACTTGATGTAATTTATATTACTTTCTTTTCCATTTTTATAGTTAGAAGAACAACAAAGAGAAGATGAAAAGAAGCGCTTATCTTCGAATTCAGACTATCCTGGGAAGGTATAGTAATAAAATACTTTTTGATATTAATTCATATGTATGCATGCATCTTTTTATTAAAATATACTCCTAATATCTTGAACTAAAAACAAAGTTTTTAAATTTATAAATGAATCAATATATTGTAGATGTGCTAATAATTATTAGAATTTGATCCTCCAATTTATTCGATGCTTAACAAAAATATAAAATAGCAACTGTATTTAAAATTTCTGCATTAATTTTAAATTAATAGTATGTGTTTTTAAGAAATTTTTGAAAAGTACTACAGTAAAATGCCAACTATCCAAACTCCAGTTATTCAGATTGCCAAATATCCAGTTTGATATTGGGAAATTAAAAAATTGTATTTTCAAAATAAATAAAAAAATATATTTTCATTAAAATTCAGATTTAAACCAACGTTAAAATGCATCTTATTTTAAATGTTCAAAATATATAACTATAAAATTCTAAGCCTGTATTTCATCAACTTCAAATCTACTGTATTTCTCCATTCCCATGTTCTAAGTCAAAAGAATTCACCCGTGTTTCAGAAATTGTAATAGAGCTTTTAAGCAAAAAGCATATAGTATTAAATATTGCTAAAAAGCATAGTAGGGGTGAGTAAGAAAATGATTGAGCAATCCCACTGCTTATATTCTTCTGAATGTGGTCATTCACCTTGAAGGTTCAACTTTTGCTTTTGTAACTCTTTTTGTTGTTTCATTTTAAGGTAATAAGAATTTTGCAACATAGATTAGGCCTACCTTTTTCTTTATAAAAGTTATTTTCAAAAAATCTTTATCCCACCGCATAATATATTACTAATGATCCCTGTGGCAGAATTTTTTTAACCTTTCTGTGACAAACTGCATTAATAGCAAAACTTTTTTGAAACGTGATATTTTTAGCAGTAGAAATGAATGACAAATTTATACATAACACAATTAGAAAAAACACTGAAGAACTAATATATCATAAACAATGTATTGTATGTTTTATATATATAATGGACTTATCTGTTTTTAAACTGCATGTAAAAAAAAAGCCAAAAACCTAAATTTTATTAATCAGCATTAGAAGAATTATTTGATGTATTTACAATAATTTATAATAAATTGTTCCAATCCTAATTGTACCACATTTGCTGATTGAGTGTGGGGTTAAATTTCTGCAATGTGTAGCAGCGCATCACAAATTTGAAAAGTATAACTAGATCAATTTACTGTGAGAAAATGGGAGGGAGGGGAAGAAGCAGTATACACACATGCTTATGTATTGCAAATAATTAAAATAAATTAATATGTATACATAAATGTCTAATTTTTCTTCTTGCTAAATGTTGAAGCTAATGTCATTTTTAAACTTGGTATAAATAAAATTCTAAACTTATCTCTTGTCACCAAGTTTATTTAAAGCCAATTTTTCAAAAGTGTATGTTATGTTTTCAAAGCATAATTATGTAACTAACAAAGTAAGGAGTTGTTTAGTTGTATAAAAAATTAGTCTTCTAGAAACTTCTAATAGAACTTTGCTAACTTTTATACATTTTACTTTAAATGAAAATAACAATTCTAAAAAGTAATATTTCTATCAGCTACGTTTAGCGGCTCGAGGATTAAAGAATAATCTTCATGTATTCCACGAAATTTCACGTTATCACAATTAAAGATATTTTTATTGGAAGAGCATAGTTGTAGAATTTACGATTCGTTTTAAATCATATTTGGGAGAGCTTATTAGAGGAAAACTTCACGATTCATGTAAAATCACATTAAAATAATAAAGCATATTTCACAACTGAAAGTGGCTCAGGTGTTGTTCAGTATAAGTAATCACAGGAAGATTAAAAACTTTGATTATTCTATTTACACTTTTAAATATTCCAGTTTTTACAATGAAAACATTTGGATAATATTTGTTATTCCTCGCTGGGAATCAAGATAAACATATTAAAATATCAGCAATTATTTTCTTCTAAAAAGAAGCCCAGAAAATAGCATGATTTAATATTCGAAAATAAATTTTCCTTTTCAAAATTAAACATGATTTCTTCTAATAGAAGACCACGAAAAAACCTATACGCAGCTTATTACCTGCTGCGTTCAAGATTCACATTCACAACAAACTAAACTAAAAAAGGAACAAGAAAGAAAAAATGTTTTTAAATATTAATTCTCTCGAAGGTCACGTGATCCTTCGCGGCGCCCGCCTGGCTAAAAGAGGCCCGCTCGAGAGTTGGAAAATATTCCACAAACTCCCCCCCCCCCCGATGAACAAGGGTTCATCAAAATGGGGATTCAAAATAATTAAAGTAGAAATAAAATTATTCTAAAAAATCATCAGTTACACTATACATAAATACAATACAAAATCAAAATATATACTTACATACTGGACTTCAATAAAATAAAACAATTTAAAAAATTTGCGTACAATTTTCTGCTACTAAAAATAGAAAGAACAGTTTAAATCTATACAACTTTTTCTAGAATATTCAACACAAAAAAAATTAAACTAAAAATTAGAAATATTATCAAACAAGAAACATTTTTTTTTTTTTTTTAAATGAAAAAATAAAAAGATTTTTTTTTAAAAGTCAATAAACAAAAAGAGTTCAAGATTTTTTTAAAAAGTCGAATGTCAATGAGAGTTTTTGAGTCTCTAATAATATCAAAGGTTTTTTTTTTTTTTTTTTTCAGTCAAATAAGAGTTTTTTGAGTCTATTAATAAAAAAGTTCAGAGGTTTTTTTCAGTTCTAAATTATACACAAAAATTAGTAGGTCTTTTAATGATGGAATTATTTGCCTTCAGTTCATAAGACCTCATTTTTTTTTTATCTCTGACCACAAATACCCAACTTCTAGAATGTTCTTGATACATGTTCATATGCATAAGAATCACATCATATATTTCAAAGTCCGAAGTCTTATTCTGGTCCGTGTAGTGAGCAGATTGTAAGTTGAGAAGGCACTCATTTTTCAAACGCTTCCAAAAATGATTCAGAAGAGTCTCACGCAAACGGAAGCGTTTCACTAAGGTTGCAGGTAAACACAAGATATGCTTTACTGTTGCTATAACTAGTTGACCAGGGCGAACGCTAAATTTCTTGGAGATTGCACGTTTGTTTAGGACTGATTTTATGCATTGTCTGCATCTTAAAATCCAAAACATTTCACGAGTTGGTACTAATGAACTGGACACTCCTGAATGAAAAACTTTTTCATGTGCATCTTTCACGCTTATTTCAGTAAGTTTATGCTTTGTAGTAATCTCAACAGGATGTTTTTCATAACATGGAGAATCAGACTTTTGTAGCCGTCCTCGTACCAACAGCAAATCTTCATCTGACAACATAGGATTTAACTGTAGAAGATTTGATTCTTTAGGGATACTCTTGTTACATTTCAAGCTTTTTATAACTTCGGGAAAACTTTCTTCCTGAGCTAGCTTAAACCAAAAATTTTCAGCATGTAACATTTTCTCAGCTGATAATTCTGAAAAATCTCTTTTTTCTACCTTCAATTTTAAATTAGAAATAAATCTAAATATCCAAGCAGTTACTCGATGCAATTTCTTTAGGGAGCTATACTTTTCAAGATTAAAAATGGGAATTTCATCATTTTTAATTGTTTGAACAGCACAGGAAATGGTTCTGCTTTTCGAGACTTTTCTTCAGAAACACCAGGTAATTGTGTTGCAGCAATTTTAACACTAGACCACTGATCTTCGGGCAAGGAAAGAAATTCAGGAACATACACATTAGCGTTAGCATCAGGAAAAATATGCAACTGGAGATGCTCCTTTTCCATGATCAGGTTGCTAAAATACTGCCAGGGAATATTCAAGTGAGCGAGAGCCGGGATTTCTGAAAGCCAATTTTGCCAATCATTTTCTAGTTCACCAGAAACAAAAGGGGCAATAAATCCGGCTGAATCAAAGAACATAGTTGCAATTTCAAAACATTGCGTGTAGAAGAAGAATCATTATTTAATTTTTCTAACAAGGATCGTAATTCTAGTGCAAATTTATCTTCTGTATTGTTCCAGATCAATCCTAAAATTTTCAAGTAAGTATTTGGGGGTTCGGGACTAGAAACAGGAATGTTTTCGTCAACCCATTTTTTCCTAAGTTCCTGAAAATTGCTTTCAAATTTTCTTAACTTCATCCCCCCTTCTTTCAAAATATCAACAGCTTCTTTAGTTAAATTAAAGGCTTTTAGAAACATCATTTTCTCCTGAAAATAAATCATCAACATAAAAAGAAGAATTTAGGATTTCAAATGTTTTATTATGAGAGCTTTTATATTTATTAATATGGTGCTTAATAGTACAAGCAAGGATAAAGGGACTGCAGGTGACACCAAAAGTAGCTCTGGTCATTCTATAGGGTACTATATTTTTATTCTTATCAAAATCTTCATAATATAAGAATCTAAGATAATCGCGATCTTCCTCGGCTACAGATATTTGCAGAAAAGCTTTTTCAATATCAGCCGAAAAGGCAATTTTATGTAAACGGAATTTCAAAATTATGTCTGAAACATTAGGATTTAAGTTAGGGCCGTGATTCAAACATTCGTTTAATGATAGAGAATCACCATATTTGAAAGAAGCATCATAGACTATGCACATTTTTGTTGTAGTTTTATCGTCACGGATAACAAGTCTGTGTGGCATGTAATAGGAATTATTAGAATGTTTCTCGTTGCACAATTCTATTACACCCTCATTAAACTGCTCTAGCAAAATGGAGTTATATTCGTTAAATAAAGAATCGCTTTTCAAGAATTTATTTTCTAAGCTAGAAAACTGCTTCTTTGCTACTTCAAGATTATTTCTAAGCAATTCACGAGAATTTTTCCACAATAATTTTGCTTCATAACGCCCATTTACAAATTTTAAATTTTCTTTAAATTCTTTTATTACCTCATGATCGGTAATGTTCTTTTCGTTGCTTTCAGCAATGCCAATTGATTCAAGATCCCAAAATGCTTTCAGCTGAGTATTCATATTTTCAACTGAAACACGCAAACAAGCTACTTCTTTTTTATTCGACTCTATCTGCCCTTGCACCGTATGGCCGAAAATAGTTTCTGCAACGTATAATTCTTTTGTCAATTTTCCCTCGATTCCCTTTAATATTTTCCACAAAAAGTCAGACCCTAGCAAAATATTTATTTCCTGTTCAAGATCTGTATCAGCAGGCTTAAAGCCTCTTGTTCTCATTATGTCTAGAAGTTCTGGTTCTAGGGTTTTCACAGAAGCTCCAGTTATATTATCAACCACAAGTGCTTCGATATTTATCGAGTTAATAGGTTGCACAACACTGGATAATTCAAGAGCAACTACTTCATAACAAGATTCATAAGGGCGTCTCCGCCCAAAAGGATAAACTAATAAATTTTCTCTTCGCAATGGCTTCAATTTTAATTTTTGTACTAGAGATCTCTTCACAAAGCATTTTTCTGAACCACTATCACATAAAACGCGAGCCAACAAGCATTGTTTACCAGCAGATACAGAAACTGTACAAGTCTGCAATAATGTTGCTTTATTTTGTTTATATTTTTGTTCGGACATCATAGATACAATTGCACCTTTCTTTTCTTTTTCAGGATTTTCTTTTGTTGTTTCTTTAAAACAAAACAAATGACTATGGGTAGTGTTACCACATTTGGAACAAGGATTAATTTTTGTTCTACAGTTAATTGATAAATGTGACTTGTAAAGGCATTTGTAACAGCGACCTTCTTTCTTTAATTTATATCGTTTTTGTTCATCAGTGAATTTCGAACAATTTAGTCCTACATGATCAGAAGACTTGCAAAATATGCAAAACTGTTTTGTAGATGTATTTAAAGCAGCAGCTGAAGGTATATTTTTCTTTTGAGGAAAATTTTGATATTTATATGAAGAATTTTCATATTTAGTTTTAGAATTTTCATAAGCCTTGCTTTGGGAATTATTTACTAAATTAGTAGCTTCACGACATCTTAATTCCGTTTTAATAAAATTTATTAAATTGGTGGTTCACAGTCCTTATCGGAGTCACGTTTTCGATGGAAATCTAGTATCAAATTTTCTGGTAATAACCTTAATAATATGGGTAGTAATAAATGACCGTAGGAGCCTGATGTCACTCCTAACGTATCAAGATTTCTCATACAAGTTTCGATATTATCATACAACTTTCTTAAAGAAATAACATTGTTAGAGGATTTTACTGGCTCAAGATTCAGAATTTTGTTCATGTAACAGTTTATTATATTTTCCCGCTTCCCATACCTTTCTTCTAACAACTTTAAGCAAGTTGAATAATTTTGATCTGTCAGTTCAAAACCAGCTACAATATTATATGCAGGTCCAGACAACAAAGATTTCAGGTATTAGAATTTTTCAATTTTTGATAACGATTCGTTTGAATCTATCGCACTAGTAAATAAATTAAAAAATTCTAAGAACTGGCTTGCATCACCAGAAAATTTTTCAATGTTAAATTTAGGAAGCTTCACTGCCGAAACTGGTTTACTTCCGATTTTTGAACCGTTACTTGAGTCTAGTAAACCTTTTGGTTCAGTTTCGATTTTACATTTTTTAAGCCTCATCTTAATTTTAAATTTCAAACTTGATACTTTTTCAGAATATTCTTCTACCGATTTTAGTTCTTTTTCATATTCAGTTTTTTCCTGAATTAGCTCATCTATTTCGAAATCTAATTTCTTTAGTAGAGCTTCCTTTTCATTTACGAGCTCTAACGATTCCATTAAAGAATCGCAATCAGTTTTATCAATATCAACAGATAATAATGTATCACATTTTGTAATTAATTTCGTAATGGCTGCGCGAACAGTAGCTCTTTTACTTTTAAGCTTATCAGGCTTATCCATGTTTAAAATTTATTTCAATTTTCAAAATAAATTATTATGAGAAAGCGTTATTTTCAATAAATCAAGAGTGAATAGTCATGCAGAATAATAAAGGTATTTCTTACCTTTTTTCCGGGTTGTTGAGGCACCAAAAAATAAAGAATAATCTTCATGTATTCCACGAAATTTCACGTTATCACAATTCAAGATATTTTTATTGGGAGAGCATAGTTGTAGAATTTATGATTCGTTTTAAATCATATTTGGGAGTGCTTATTAGAGGAAAACTTCACGATTCATGTAAAATCACATTAAAATAATAAAGCATATTTCACAACTGAAAGTGGCTCAGGTGTTGTTCAGTATAAGTAATCACAGGAAGATTAAAAACTTTGATTATTCTATTTGCACTTTTAAATATATACAGTTTTTACAATGAAAACATTTGGATAATATTTGTTATTCCTCGCTGGGAATCAAGATAAACATATTAAAATATCAGCAATTATGTTCTTCTAAAAAGAAGCCCAGAAAATAGCATGATTTAATATTCAAAAATAAATTTTCCTTTTCAAAATTAAACATAATTTCTTCTAATAGAAGACCACGAAAAAACCCATACGCACTTATTACCTGCTGCATTCAAGATTCACATTCACAACAAACTAAACTAAAAAAGGAACAAGAAAGAAAAAATGTTTTTTAATATTAATTCTCTCGAAGGTCGCGTGATCCTTCGTGGCACCCGCCTGGCTAAAAGAGGCCCGCTCGAGAGTTGCAAAATATTCCACAAGGATCAAAGTTTTCTGAAAGGGACCGTTCCTTTTCTGTGACAGTGTCGCTGTGTCGTGCCGTTTCGCCACAGGACTGGTGATTATCCCAATTATCCTGATTTCTACAAGTTCTGGGTTATGTTCAGAACGCATTAGTCTGGATAATTTGAGTTTCACTGTGTTTGGTAAAATTTGAATTATAACTCTTTCCATTGAGAATGCTATCACACTAGACAGTTTTAAAATTTTATTTTGTTTTAAACAATCATTCTTTCAATTACATGAGGTTTGTTTCTTCAGTTCTTCAAAAATTTCTCTAGCTTTATCTTGAATGATAGCCATACTGCTTACATCTCTTTTCCCTTTCTTTTATCCAAACTAAAAGCAATTTCTCCATTTTCTCATGAATGACACACCTTTGTTTCTCGCATGCAATTTTTCTTACCCCTTTAGCTGCTTGAGTATTCTTAATTATACATTTCTTAGCTAAGATTAAACCTACAGTAGACTTGTTCAAGCCATAATGCCTAGCAATATCAGACATTTTATACCTACTTTCTACTTTATCTATAATTTCTTGCTTAGTTTGTATGGTGAGGACATTTCTTGATTTTTTAAAACCCATAATATTATTTGTTTTTCTCTTTTAAATTACCAGTTCGGGACAGCATTAAAAAAAAATACCGAAAACAGAAATCACAAAGCACACAAAAAGATTGTAGCAAAAAATACTTTCTAAGATATCGGCGTTTATGCCATCTTTGATAAAATAACAAAATGTACGATCACTGTGTCACGCAACACAATCAATGTACTCTTTCTTGTCATTGCAAACAGAAGTCACGGCGCATAATGTATGGAAAATTGTTCGTAAGCTATTGCCATTTTCATCACTACTGGAAAAAAGTCAAAATACACCGGAGCGCCTCTATCACGTGACAGCTCTTCTCACACATTCTCTCCTCCTTGCAGATGGGGGTGCAGAAGAGAGTTTAATTATGTTTGAAAGAAAGTTTTTATTTTTGTCAAAAGCTTATTTTTCCTTTCTGGAGTTTTGAATCTTCCCTGTTTAATAAGGTTAGTATACGTCTGTATTTAATAGGGACAGATTGTTTTTGATGGCTTTGTCCATTTTGTGCCATACTTAAACAAAATAAATGACATGCCCTTTGTTAAAACTTTAAGAATCACATTCATAGACTGCAGCATTAAATCATATCAATTTATCCCTTTTACCTATCGGTTACTCCATTAGTTCTCTAAAGATCATGTTTATTGCAGGGCCCGATAAAGCTCAGGTGAAATGTAGAGCCTGTTAGTAATTTAGGAACTAAATTTCAATTAAAATAATTTCCAATTAAAAACATTTCTTTAAAAAGGGACACAAAGTATAAAAATTAATATTTTTAATCTGTTCATTCTAATTTGGGGGCCAGAGCCAAAACCCCTGGTAGCCCATGAATAGGCCTTAAGTATGTGACTGTTGAAACGTTTTCTAGTTCGATAGTAGATGCAATTAAATCTAGCAAATGTGAAACACAGAGTTCATTCATCTTTAGTGAAACAGCACCGAAAACTGGCGATTTGAAGCAATTAAAATAATAAAACTTTGTAAAAAATCACCATAAAATAAAACAATATACAGGATGCGTTTCAAGCTAAAAACATAACAGCTCGTCATCAGCTACAGCAAAACACATGTCCGCAAGCGAACAAGGTCAAAAATGAACTGAAGGTAAAGAATGTTGCAAAGAATGCGACAGATGGCGCTAGCTGAAAGAGGCACATGTAGAAGAGAAAGGTGTTGCCAAAAAGATAGAAGAGAAATTGATAGGGAAAAAATGGAAATAAAAGAAATAAACATAATTAAAATAAAATAAAAGAAGTAAATTAAAAAATATAAATAATAATAATAAATAAAGAAATATAAAAGAATAAAACAAAAAACCCCCCAAAAGATCCTTTTTTTTATAATAAAAAAAATAAAAAGAAAAGGGAAAAGAATTACAAAAGTAATTCCCACGCTGGAATTATTAAATTTATACATACAATTATTAAATTTATACATACAATTATTAAATTTATACATACATGTATAAATTTAATAAGCCTAAACGTCCTTTTTTTTATTCAAATAACCCTCCTAATTTTAATTCTATAATAGTTCTGCCCTTTTATTCTCTTCTCTTTTTCAAAATTGCTAAAATCCTTTCTCGTTTTAATTTTAAAGTTTTCAAAGCTATGAATAAAATTAAATTCTCTTCTCTAAAAGATCCTGTTCCTACTGAGAACTGGTGGGATGTTTATTTTATTCCTTGCTCTTGCAATTTAGGTTATATTGGTCAAACAAAGAGAGCTTTAAAATTCAGATTAGGCAAGCATCAGAGGTATATTGCAAATCAAGAAATCTCTAAATCTTCGATTGCTTCTCACTGTTGGTCTTCCAGTCATTGTTTCAATTTCTCCATGGTCAAAATTATTTCTTCCCCTGCCTCTCCCTCTCACTTGGATTTTCATGAAGCATATTTTATTTCTAAAAATTCTGCTAATCTTGTCAATGATCTCCCATCATCTCCTTTCCTATCTCCAGCATGGAAATTACTTTTGTAATTCTTTTCCCTTTTCTCTTTTCCCTTTTCTTTTTATTTTGTTTAAAAAAAAAAAAAAAAAAAAAAAAAAAAAGGGATCTTTTGGTTTTTTCTTGTTTTATTCTTTTATATTTCTTTATTTATTATTATTATTTATATTTTTTAATTTACTTCTTTTATTTTATTTTAATTTTGTTTATTTCTTTTATTTCCATTTTTTCTCTATCAATTTCTCTTCTATCTTTTTGGCAACACCTTTCTCTTCTGCCTGTTCCTCTTTCAGCTAGCGCCATCTGTCACATTCTTTGCAACATTCTTTACTTTCAGTTCATTTTTTACCTTGTTCGCTTGCAGACACGTGTTTGCTGTAGCTGATGACGAGCTGTTATGTTTTTAGCTCGAAACGCGTCCTGTATATTGTTTTATTTTATGGTGATTTTTTACAAAGTTTTATTATTTTAATTCATTCTTCTTTGTTTGTTATCCGAAACTGGTGTGTTTATTATCCGAACATAAAAATCTCTCGTGAAAGTGTTCGTTAACCGATCACCCTCTGTATATCATCTATTTGGCCATTATCAAATGAATGCTTAAAATGATTAATTTAACAATAAAATAAAATAAAATGTTAAATCTTTTTTTTTTTTTTTTTTTTTTTTTTTTTTTTTTTTTTTTTGAAGGAAAAACTCAAATTTTTTTCATAAATTTTAAAATATGTATGTTATAAGATCTGTGTCTGTCAATAACATTGATATCATGTTGGTACATCATTAGGCAGTAGTGTCATTCTGTTAAATTGGAAAATCTGAGAAATATAATAATCTGCTTTCTGGTATATACTTGTACATAAGTAATACTTGCGTGTATCTAGACATACTTTTACTCACACACATGCATACATGTACCAAATTTGGCAATATTTAGCAAAATAATACAAACTTTAGCATCAACAACATGGCAAACTTCTTGTTAAATAGCCAATTCGGTGAAATTCTCACTTATATGTAAAGTAACATTTGCATGATTATCTCACAAATTTGGCTGTAGAATTTTCTGTTTTTTTCTAAGTTTAGCTGTTACTGCCAGATAAAACACCAACTAAATATAAAAGAACTATAAGTATTGTAGGGGGGCGGGGGGGGGGGGGGGAGAGAAAGAAGGAAGGGGTTTTAATTTTTAAATAAAAGTGATTGTTAATTTTGAAAGGGAATTTAAATATTTAAATTTTGATAAGACAAAAATAGAAGAAAACTGATTTTAATAAAGGCCAGTGATCAAAACTAAATAAATGAGAAGGTACATTGTGTGTGAAGTAAAAAATGTATGTTTAAAGTCAGTTATGATAAAAATCCGCAAAATAAATAATTCATCTGAACCTGAGACCTCCAGCTCTGAAAACATATAAAATATTCAAGAAAGTAGAAGTACCAAATTTATATTTTAAAACATTCAATTTTAACAAAACAAAATTTATTGGGGTTATTTCGTGCAATAACATCTTTAATCTTGTTTCTCATTGTTTAAGTTCATATTTAACTAATAATGCATATATTTATTAATTCCGTGGAAAAAAATCTTATAATTCCTATATTATTCATATTATCAATTACAGTCGAGTGCCAGTTAACCGGATCGATCAAGGACCATATTTTTTTTCCCGCCTTTTCCAAAATTTTTGAAGTGAAACTTCTTTAGGCATGGTAAGTGATGTGGTAAGGGTAAATGCCCAGCGGGTAGGTGTTTATTTTTTGGGTATATACCTGAGTATTTACCCAAGGCCTGGCTAAATATCCAAAAACTGGGTATTTTCATATTTTGCTGTAAAATATCATAATCTTGAAAAAATACTTGAAATCATAGGTTAGAATGTTTCATATATGATAGCAGTATTCAGTTTAATTAAAGGAAAATGTCTGCATGTTGTCCGATTGAGTGGCCTTGCAAATCTTTTCTACTCAATATGTTCTGATATGTAATTTATATAGTGAGAAACATCAAACGAAGTGACCATTTACATGCAATGTGCAATCGAATTCAAAATGAACAAGGTAAAGAAAAAAATAATTCCTTGAAATTGTCAGGAAAACTAAATGGGGAAGTTATTTGCAGTTTTAAACATTTAATGCTCAACCTATTTTCAAGTTTGTTTTTAATTGAAATTATTTTTCTAAATATTTTTTTAACATAAAAAAAGATATTCTAAATTTTTGCCTCATAATAACAAAGAAAGACATTTCTTAAATACTTAGTAGAAAAGAAGATAATGCAATGCATTTCAAAAATTCTTCTTCATCAGTCACGAAAAGGCCATCCTACGAACCAGCACAAGAGCAGAAGAAAGTTTTCTTTCCATTCTTGTAGTGGTAGTATATAATACAAGTAGGATTTGCAAAATATAAATTGTAGCCCTTTGTAAGGGGACACAGCAATTTACTCCAAAAAGAGAGAAATTGTGGCCCTCATGCTCCAACAGTAGACAAAAAACTAGACTATATCATTATGCAGCAGTATTGAGAAATGAGTAGGAAAGCTAGGATAATTAATGGGCTCAACTGGCATTTTTTGACAAAGAAAACATTAGCATCTGCAAACAAGAAGTCTGCCCTAGGAACTAAAGTAAGCAAAGAGAGAATTACAATGCTACTATGCGCTAATGTAACTGGAAATCATAGACAGCCTTTGTTAGTACATCGGACACTCACAAAAGCCTTGGTGCTTCAAAACTGTGAAAATGCTGCCTGTTGTCTATAAAAATCAGCGTAAAATCTGGATGAACTGCCAAATATTAATTGAATGGTATGAAAAAACTATTTCTGAAGTAAAAAATCATCAAAAAGAAATAGGAAAATCAGGGATAGTTCTATTGGTCTTAGATAATGCACCTTCTCATCCAAGCACAGATGTACTTAAATGCAAAAATGGAATGTTTAAAGTCATTTTTCTGCCACTGAATGTAACTCCTTTTTTACAAACCATGGATCAAAGTGTAATTGAAACTGTGAAAAGGCTGTACAGGAAACTTTTATTAGACGAAGTTGACCACGCTACCACAATACAAATTGACTTGAAAGAATGTTGCATAATGGTTGCAGATGCTTGTAATCTTGTAAAAGTTTTCACATTAAAAATGAAGAATTTCACAGTGAAAGCTTTACATAAGTCTTGGAACATTTTGCATTCAATGCAGAAGATTTCCAACAATGGGTTGAAAGCGACGAGAATGATCCGTTTCCAAATTTTTAACGACAAAGAAATAATATTGAACATTCAGGATACGGCTAGTGGAGCACAATGCAAGGACAATGAAGGAAGTGAAGAATCTAGAGGGCCAACAAACACAGAAGCATTTAATGTGCTTGAAGTTGCGATGGAATGGCTACAATGGCACGATTCAGTGGATCCTGTTCAATTTCTGCATTTAAAAAGGTTAAGGGATATAGTTGCAGAATAAAGAATGTCCTCTATAAAGCAGAAGACTATGAGGAATTTCTTTTCCCTATCACAGTAATTTTTTACTTTCTTCTATCTTCAATAGAAGAAAGTATTGTAATCGAAATTTTTTTCGACTTCCGGTTTTCGACGGATTTGCATGTTTTAGGGGTCAGAGATTCCAAAAAACATGTTTATAGAAAATGTCTGTCTGTCTGTGTGTCCGTCCGTCCGTCTGTCCGTCCGTCCGTCTGTCCGTCTGTCTGTCGCCATTGTACCATCAAAAAGTGTATGAAGTTATGTATAGAATTAAACCAAAATTTTATTATAAGTTTTTGGCTATGGCAAGCAGGTCCTCCCGGAATTTGGAAAAAATTCGCCGGTAGGGGGCGCTGTAAATGTGTTTTTTGTGCGATTTTGAATATTGTACCATTGAAAAGTGTATGAAGTTATGCATAGAATTGAACCAAATTTTTATTTTAAGTTTTTGGCTATGGCATGCAGGTCCTCCCTGAATGTGGAAAAAATTCGCCGTTAGGGGGCGCTGTAATAGCGATTTTTGTGCGATTTTGAATATTGTACCGTCCAAAAGTGTATGAAGTTATGCATAGAATTAAACCAAATTTTTATTTTAAGTTTTTGGCTATGGCAAGCAGGTCCTCCCTGAATTTGGAAAAAAATCGCCGGTAGGGGGTGCTGTAATAGCGATTTTTGTGCGATTTTGAATATTGTACCGTCCAAAAGTGTATAAAGTTATGCATAGAATTAAACCAAATTTTTATTTTAAGTTTTTGGATATGGCAAGCAGGTCCTCCATGAATTTGCAAAAAAATTCGCCGTTAGGGGGCGCTGTAATAGCGATTTTTGTGCGATTTTGAATATTGCACCATCGAAAAGTGTATGAAGTTATCCATAGAATTGAACCAAAAAAAATTTTTAAGTTCTTGGCTATGGCAAGGAGGTCCTCCCTTAATTTGTAAAAAAATCGCTCGTAGAGGGCACTGTAATAGCGATTTTTGTACAATTTTTGTGCTATTTTGAATATTGTACCGCCGAAAAGTGTATGAAGTTATGCATAGAATTGAACCAAATTTTATGTGTTTATTTTTGGTCATGTCACGAAGGCCCTCCCTGAATTTGGAAAAATTCTGCCGGAAGGGGGCACTATAATTGCGATGTCTGTACCATTTTCATTATTGTATCATCGAAAAGTGTATGAAGTTATCCATATAATTGAACCAAATTTTTTGTGCATGTTTCTGTCTATGGCAAACAAGTCCTCCCTGAACTTGAAAAAATTCCGAAAGAAGGGGGAGCTATAATTCCGATCTCTGTGCCATTTTCATTATTGTACCATCGAACAGCGTATAAAATTATGCATACAATTGAACCAAAATGTTTGTGCTTGTTTTTGGCTTTGGCCAACAGGTTCTCCTTGAATTTGGAAATATTGTGCGGTAAAGGGGCTCCGTGCTAGCGATTTTTGTATACTTTTCTTGATTTTTCGTAGTTCTATTGTGCATCGGCGGCTCATGCAGCGGCGGGAACTCGCTTCCTGCTATGCCGGCTATTCGCAAACAGCTGATAACGACAGAATAAGGAAAAATTAATAATTTTAACAAATATCATGATATAGATTAACTCGTTTTTAGTCCGTTTAATTGAATTGAGCAGAAATTTAAGATGAAAATCAAAGTTGGTATAGTATTGAACTAATAATATTGAAGTATTAACATGTGTAACTAGGTTTTGAAATATTAAGATGTATAAGATAGAAGAAAGTTTTGGGATTGGCACATCCAACTAGTTTTTAATGTATATACTGTGCAGTATATGTATATATACATGTAGTAATTTTTATGTGTACTTCTATGTATAACTTTGTAACAATTTTATAAAAAATATAATTTTAAAAAAGTTTTAAAAATAACTTCTAAACATGCCATTTGTAATACGCTAATATGTGCATTACTACAATTGCCAGTCCTAAGCCTGGAGAAGTGTGAAGGGAAGTTACCTAAAAAACACTGCCATAGCTGTTTTTAAAGTTGTCCATTTATCCAGATTTTTCATTAACCGGATCGACCTCAGTCCTGACCAATCTGGATAATCGCTGCTCTACTGTATCACATTTCTGATTAAAAATTTTGTTTTATATTAACCTTTCCTTTTAATTCAAAACCTGATTCAAATTTCTTATTAAGGAAGGCACATAAATTTAAATCTACCCTATATATATAAAATCCTAATGAAACGAATATATAAAACACCTGAAATGTGTATCGATTCTTTGAATCGACTGATTAAACAACTGATTATGTTTCACGGCGATTTCTCCTAAAATATGGAATACTTTGCGATGAAATTAACACCAAAAATCCGTATTGATCCATAGATCTCAAAACTGGTAGTAGAATTTTTAAATTCGAATTAGTTTCGAAATATTAATTTTTTCCAATTTTAAATACTTTTTTCTTATGATGGCAACTCAAATTTCAATCATAGCAGATATTTTTTTTTCATAATTCAGAAAAGGTTACTATTTTAAATTAATTTAGCGACAAGTTTGGCCTCCTTTAAATCTATGCTAAGAACAATGCTTTTTTTGTATTTCGTTATCATTTTATTTAATACAAAACTTTCATTTAAAAATGAAACATTTAAATTGATGGCTTCCACTTCTTTCTTTATTTTAAAAAACAAAACGAAAGGAAAAGTATTAGGCACAGATGTCATATACGCACTGGGGTACCTAATTGGCACAAAAATGGCATTATTTTGGTTGACATGGTAACCCGGCTATTGTCGTTTATTTAATAATAAATGTTTATTTACTTTTATTTCTATTTTTAATTTGGTACTTCTTAGTTATCCCGTCGACCAAATTACTGACGCCAAATTGTAAGATTAAATGCCAATAATGGTTTGCCATTAATTAATTGTAAGATTAAATGCTAATAATGGCCAATAAAACCATTAATTCGACGTTTTATTTGTGTTTTAATTAATGTTTTATTAATTTATTTATTCTTTCGTTATTTAAAATAAAAATTCTGTCAATTTATATAATTTGGCGAGTGGTTTGGCGATTTATATAATTTGGCGAAATTGGTCGACGGGATAACTAAGAAGTACCTTTAATTTATATAAATTATTTTGTTCTATAGTTATTAATTATTTTTTTGCTATTTCCTTTTGAAAATAATAGAAAATAATTAAAAAATACGGTACAACGTAGTTATTCCTTCAACCAATTTTGCAAATTACATAAATCGCCAAATTGTACAGATTGACAAAATTTTTATTTTAAATAACGAAAGAACAAATAAATTAGTATAACATTAATAAATATAAAAATAAAACGTCGAATAAAAAATCACTTCATGACGTAAACATGTGTAACTTGCTAAAAGTCAAGTGAATGTGACATTTTCGATCAACTGTTATTGGCATTTAATCTTATAGTTCGCGATAGATTTTTGGTCGACGGGATAACTAAGTAGTACCAAAAATACATATGTAACTGGCATTCGAAAACGAGGTTTTCGATAAATTTTCGTAAAAAAAAAAAAAAAAAAATCATGACAAACATGTATATGACATCTGGCGAAATATTAAATTATGTAACAAACCATGACATTTAATTTCAACTTCAAATCAATGTTTTAATTTACCACTCGAAGAATAAAAAAATTCTAACTGGTGAGTTGCAAAAAAGATATTGGCGAGATTTGCACCCAGATTTTTTTTCTTTCGACACAGATGTCATATACGCCCCCATATTGGCGCAATTTTTTTCTGACGCCAATGTCATATACGCAACGGGTACTTAACTGGCACCAAAGTATCGTTATTTTGCTTGATATGGTAAGCCGGATGTTGTTGTTTATGCTGTTGATGCGTTCCCGAAATTGGCATTGGAAAAAAATCGTGCCAATATGGGGCCGTGACATTTGTGCCAAACCCTCATATGAAAGGCGAAGAGATCAGACAATATTTGTTTATGGCATTTGATAACTTGAACTATTATAATATAGATGAAATGATGGGGATAGAATAATATTTGGCGACTTATCACCTGTGCCTGGATAACATTAAAGTATCAAAATGGCACCTAGAGTATAAAAAACGAAGTGTTCCGCCAGGAACTATTGATGATAGTCACATGATTTAGGCTATTGTTATAGAGATTATTTTAAAATATCGGGAGACAAAGACTCTGAATACTTAATTCATTTTATTTTAGCCTCTTTTCAAATGTTTAACTGATCCTCTTTAATCAAAAACGAAAACAACCATTGGATGTCTTAACAGCAACTGATTCGCCCTTAAATTTTTGCAATCAAAGGGAATTGAATAGAAACCCGTTTACAGGGAGATCTGCACAGCTTTTTTCAGTATAATTTAATCTTCTCTAATATTTTTAAAACCCATCAGATTAGCATGTTTCTTGATTTTTAGATTCTGCAGTGTCTGAACGGGGGTTGGCGAGCGTAGCTTGCAGGGGGCAGAGCCCCCTAGTCAAATATATTTGTATAAAAAAGGAATAATGTATATAGGGAGACAGTAATAAAAAAATAAACATTATTTATTGAATGAATAGGATTAAACTTATTTTTAAATACTGTAACATGAATAAGAGTGTGTACACAACCCCTATCTTTAAAATAATATAATCTTCAATTTTAAATAAAGTATGGAAATATAATATTGCTATAAATATCATAGTAATTTCCATTAGAAACATATATTTTTCACCATTGCTGAAACGTATGGTCATTATTCAATAACTGGTTCCAATTGTTCACATCCTCACCATGTAAATTTCTCACTCCCAATAATCAGTTTTGTAGCTTATTGATCTTTTCACTTATAAAAATTTGTTTGTAGAGGAATGTTCAAACGTGAAACTCGGAAAAGAGAGTCGTTCTCTTGTTATATTCAGTGAGTAACAAGATTGTTAAATCATCTCTTTATTGGGGCAATAAAGAATAAAAGTACACTGGTGTCCAAAATTAAGGACCAATCACAAAATGCTAATTTTCAAGTACGCGAATACTCAAAAGGAAATAATATAATTCGAATAATTACTATCTCTACAGCACAGCTAGTCCATATAACATCTCATTCATGTCACACATGGTCACAAGAGTCACAGTCACTACGGTGAAGCCAAAAAATAGGAAATTCCATATATCTCATTATGAATCTCAAATGATCACTATATGTGACTCCACTGAGACGTCACTCTGACTGCTACTTTGTGACGTGTCACCAGATGACTTTACAATGTAGTTACATTGTGACTCTCATGTGACTGTCATCTGTAGACTCAATTTCAAAGTCATCATGAACACTGCATTGTGATAAGTTACCAAATAATGTCACATTAAAGTGACATGATGACTTTCAGGTGACAGAGAGACTACTGTTAAGTCACCATTGTGCTCTTTTGTGAAAAGTCACCATGTGACTATGTGACTATAATGTGATATTATTTGGTGACTTATCATAATGCAACGTTCATGATGACTTTGAAATTAAGTCGAAAAATGACAGTCACATGAGAGTCACAATGTAACTATATTGTAAAGTCACCTGGTGACTCGTCACAAAGCAGCAGTCACATTGACGTCTCAGTGGAGTCACGTATAGTGATCATTTGAGACTCATAATGAGACATGTGGAATTTCCTATTTTTTGTTTCACTGTAGTGACTGTGACACTTGTGACATGAGTGAGATGCTCTATGGACTAGCTGTGCTGTAGAGATAGTAATTATTTGAATTATATTATTTCCTTTTGAGTATTCGCTTACTGAAAAATTAGCATTTTGTGACTGGTCCTTAATTTTGTACACCAGTGTATTTATACTACCTATTACAGCAGTTGATTATCATACGTTACATGAAATCATCCAAGTACAGTAATATAATGAAGCACCAAAACTTCTGCACTTTCACTTTTCACAAAGATTAATTTGTTTGACTTAACCATGGCAGTCATATGAATAATTACTCTTTGAATATCACCTACAATAGTGATGGGCGATAACGAGATGTTTTTCTCGATTTTCTCGATTGTATGGACATCTCGATATTTTTCGATTGTATAAATTTTTTCTCGATGACTACAGTTTGCAAATTTCTTTTATAAATCATATATTATGTATTATATACGTCATACATTTATCAAGAATAGTCTGCGGGTGAACTGGAATGAGTCGATGTTAATAAAGACTAGGTGACTTCGACCGCTAGCGGGCCCCTCCTTTAATTGGGGCCCCTAATTTATACGTAATCTTGTAATATGAAATCACGAACAGGTTACCCGCTATATACGGCACTGATATATGATAGCAGGCGGGTGTGGTGTGCACGCACTAGAAAATCTTGTAAAAAATATAATATCGAAACGAATGAACGTCGGACCAGATCTCTTGGGGCAGGGGTCAAAGCGAGCGGAGGGGCACAGCAGCTGCATAATATGATTAAGTCGTCACAGGTCTTTAGGCCTTTCCAACCATATGTCACATGAGAAGTCTGGATCTGAATTTATAAAAATGCCCTCCCCCGTGGGGGGAAAGAGGGGGAGGGGTGCGGGAGGTGGATAACATGAGTAAGTGGTCATAAGCCTTTCCAACAATATGTCACATGAGGGGTCTCGACTAAATTTAAAAAAACACCCCTGTGGGGAAAAGTGGGGAGGGGGGGCGGTCACCGGAGGTGCATTACATCAATAAGTAGTCACAGACCTTTCCAACGATATCTCACATGTGGGGTCTTGGCTAAATTTGGAAAAGTGTCCCCCGGGGGGGTTCAAAATGGGGGGATGGACACCGGAGGAGCATAACATCAATAAGTAGTCACAGACCTTTCCAACGATATTTCACATGAGGGGTCTTGCCTAAATTTGAAAAAGTGTCCCCCGGGAGGGGCAAATTGGGGGAGACTGTCACCGGAGGTGCATAACATCAATAAATAGTCACAGACCTTTCCAACGATATCTCACATGAGGGGTCTTGGCTAAATTTGGAAGAGTGCCCCCGGGGGGGGGGGGGGGCAAAGTGGTGGTGGGGACATTGTAGGTACATAACATCAATAAATAGTCACAGACCTTTCCAACGATATCTCACACGAGGGGTCTTGACTAAATTTGAAAAAATGTCCTTCGGGTGGGGGTAAAGAGTGGGGGGACTGTCACCGGAAGTGCATAACATCAATAAGTAGTCACAGACCTTTTCAACGATATCTCATAAGAGGGGTACTGACTAAATTTGGAAAAGTGTCCTCCGGGGTGTGGGCAAAGTGGGGGGGCGGCCATCGGAAGTGCATAGCACTAATAAGTAGTCACAAATCTTTCTAACGATATGTCACATGAGGGGTCTTGGCTAAATTTGGAAAAGTGTCCTGAAATTTCATATATTATAAATAATATTTAGCGGAGGGCTCCATAAAAAAATCCGATCTAAAATGATAAAAGCGGAAAAAACTACCCTCGCAGTGGGGGCCAAATTGGGGAGGGGAGGAAGAAAGTCTCATAATATGAAAGAGTCATCCGAGAGCTTACCGATGACATATCACATGACTGGTCCAAAAAAAGTTTGAAAATTGCTCCCCCTCTCTCCCCCCGTGGGCCCACTCTTTCACCCCGGAATTCACACAGCCGCCACTTTAAAATTTTTATGTTCAATAAATAACATTTACCGGAAGACTGCATAAAAAACCCATATTTAAAGTGATATTTAAATTTATTATAGAAATCGGCTACGGTTTTAAAAATTTGTTCGCCCCATCCCACCCCCCTTTGGGCGAAGAAAGGTTCATAATATGAAAGAGTGGTCAAAGGGCTTTTCGATTATATGCCACAGGAAGGGTTCGGTAAAATTTTTTAAATTACACCCCATGAGTCCACTCTCACGTCCTCCTCCCTCGAAATCACCCGACCCACCTTCCTCTTTGAAAATTTTATATTTAATAAATAATTTTTATCGGAGGGTTCCAGGTATGTGACATCTTGGTAGGGCTAAAATAAGAGAAACTTTGAAAATTAGAGCTTCATTTCACAGCTCATTGTCATGCCTTTTTCTCTATCTCGTCCCTTGGTACTCTCGATAAATTTTCTTACTTTTCTTCTCTGCCGAGGACGAGAGAAATCCTCGAAAAGCTTCTCATAGCGAAATGATGAAAAGCGCGAGAGAAATCCTGGAAAGGCTTTTCATTGGGAGATTTCGAAAAGGACGAGAGTAACAAGCGAGAGGCTTCCAATCGGGAAAGGTTGAAAAGGGCGAGAGGAAACTCTCGAGAGACTTCCCATCCCGAAAGGTTTAAAACCGCGAGAGAACCAACCATCGAGCAGATTCCCATCTGGAAGCGTCGAAATGCTGGAAAAATCATCGAGATGAGATTTGCCGAAATGCGAGATGGAAATGAAGCTTTCAAAGTCAAACTTACCGCATTTCTGGTTTAAGTCATAATTTCTCAAAGGAGTCAATCTGCTTATCCAATCTCTTTTTAGCTCACAGGCTATCTAAGCCTGAGAGCTAATGTACCCGTCGGTTCTGTGTGTATGTATGTACTGTACGTACGTATGTATGTACGTAACGCGATAACTCTTGATTAAAATGTACGATTTGCTTCAATTTTTTTTATATTCATTCTGATAAGGCGTTCCGCTGTTTAGTTTTGACGGTTCATTGGTTAAGGATAAAGGGAGAGAAGGGGGGCTGGTCCCCCCCCCTCCTTAATTTAGATAAATAGGTTTTTCATGCAGAATTCTTCGATTTGCTCCAAATTTCGTATACCGGTTTATTATGTTAAGGAGCTTCCCTGATTAAACTTGGAGGTTCATTAGTTAAGTATGAAGGGGGGAAAGGGGGGTAGACACCCTCCTTAATTTAGATAAATGGGTTTTTCATGCAGAATTATTCAATTTGCTCCAAATTTGGTATACCGGTTCATTATGTTAAGAAGTTGCCTTGATTAGATTTGGAGGTTTATGGGTTAAGTAGAAAGGGGGAGAAGGGGGCTAGACATTCCCCCCTTAATTTAGATAAATGGGCTTTTCATGCAGAATTATTTGATTTGCTCATAATTTGGTATACCGGTTTATTATGTTAAGGAGCTTCCCTGATTAAACTTGGAAGTTTATTGATTAAGGATAAAGGGGGAGAAGGAGGGGCTGGTCCGCTCCCCTTAATTTAGATAAATGGGTTTTTCATGCAGAATTATTCGATTTGTTCCAAATTTGGTATACCGGTTTGTTACGTTAAGAAGTTGCCTTGATTAGATTTGGAGGTTTACGGGTTAAGTATAAAGGGGGAGAAGGGGGGCTGGTCCCCCCTTAATTTAGATAAATGGGCTTTTCATGCAGAATTATTCGATTTGTTCCAAATTTGGTATACCGGTTTATTACGTTAAGAAGTTGCCTTGATTAGATTTGGAGGTTTACGGGTGAAGTATAAAGGTGGAGAAGGGGGGCTGGTCCCCCCTTAATTTAGATAAATGGGCTTTTCATGCAGAATTATTTGATTTGCTCCAAATTTGGTATACCGGTTTATTATGTTAAGGAGCTTCCCTGATTAAACTTGGAAGTTCATTGGTTAAGGATAAAGGGGGAGAAGGGGGGCTGGTCCCCCACTTAATTTAGATAAATGGGTTTTTCATGCAGAATTACTCGATTTGTTCCAAATTTGGTATACCGGTTTATTATGTTAAGGAGCTTCCCTGATTAAACTTGGAGATTCATTAGTTAAGTATAAAGGGGGGAAAGGGGGTAGACCCCCTCCTTAATTTAGATAAATGTGTTTTTCATGCAGAATTATTCGATTTGCTCCAAATTTGGGATACCGGTTTATTATGTTAAGAAGCTGCCTTGATTAGATTTGGAGGTTTATTGGTTAAGTATAAAGGGGAGGGGCTAGTCTCCCCTTAATTTAGATAAAAGTGTTTTTCATGCAGAATTATTGGATTTGCTTCAAATTTAATATACCGATTTATTCCGATATGGTGCTTCCTTCATTAGATTTGGAGGTTCATTGGTTAAGTATACAAGGGCGAAAAGGGGGCAAGTCCCCTCCCCTTAATTTAGATAAATGGATTTTCATGGAGAATTATTCAATTTACTTTAATTTTTTTTTCTATGTTTGTTCTGATAAGGAGCTTTCCTGATTAGATTTGAAGGTTCATTAGTTAAGTATAAAAGGGTTAAAGGGGTTAGACCACCCTTAATTTAGCGATATGTTTCTTTTTTTCATGCAGAATTATCTGATTTGCTTCAAATTTGATATACTGATTTATTATAGTTAAGGAGTTTCCCTGATTAGATTTGGAGGTTTATTGGTTAAGTATAAAAGGGGCAAACGGGGGATATTTCCCTTCATTTATTTTTTGAGGGACATTATTCTTTGAAATAAGAGTATAATATACAGTTAGTGTTAATAACCTGTGAGTTCAATGCCATCAGTTTAACTGGCACTTATCATTTTATTGCTATTAACCGATGTGGGTTATGAAGCATAGTGGTTTATGTATTCAGTTCTGTATAGTCCTAGTTTCAAACTTTACTGTTAAATTTAGTGTCATTTTGCCCCGAATTTTCAATGTTTCTCTTATTTTAGCTCTGCCAAGCTGCCCCATACCTGGAGACTCAGATAAATACTATTTATTAAATATAAAAAGTTCAAAGAGGAAGGGGAGTGAATTCTGGGGTGCGCGAGAGTGCACAAAGGGAGGGGGGGGGGCGGGTAATTTTCAAACTTTTACCAAACCTCTCCTTGACATATCATCGGAAAGTCCTTTCACCACTCTTTCATATTATGAACATTTCTCCTCCCAGAGTTGAATTCCGGAAGGGGTGGGGGGGTGAGCGGTGCGGGGGTGACTTTTTTTTTTAATTGTAGAGATTTCTACAATAAATATCATTAAATGAGGTTTTTTAATGGAGCTCTCCGATAAATATTATTTATTAAATATAAAATTTTAAAAGTGGGGCTGCGTGATTTCCGGGTATATTCTAGGATAAAAGAGGGAACCCACGTGGGAGGGGTAGATTTCAAACTTTTTTTGGACCAGTCATTTGATCTATCATCGGAAAGTTTTCGGTTATCATCGCAAAGTTACTCTTTCATATTATGAACCTTTCTTCTTCCTTCCTTAGTTTGGCGCCCCGAGAGAGGCACTTTTCGAACTTTTTTGAAATCGTAGCGTTTTTAAACATTTTAGATCGGATTTTTTTTACGGAGCCCTCCGATAAATAATTTTTAATATATGAAAATTTCAAAGAGAAGGATCGGCAGGGTATATTTCGGGGGGGGGGGGGGGCACGATAATTGGAATCCTGGGAGTTGGGACTCTTTTCTATCTTTTGCTGACACCCCTCATATGATATATCATTGGAAAGCTCTGTGACTACTATTTTATTTTATATATCGCCCGCGCCCCTCCCCTTACTTTGCCCTCGAGCTTTACTAAATTTAGCCGACACCCCTCATGTGCCATATCGTTGGAAAGTCCTGTGACCACTTATTCATATTATGCACTTTCCTTGCCCCTCCCTCCTACTTTGCTCCCCGCGGGAGTTCGTTTAATGTATTCCAGTCGAAGACTTTATAAAAATGGGGAAATTAAAGATCCAATCTCAAATGACGTAGAAAAATCCATAAAAAATTTTGATCCCTTTTATCATCCTTTAGTTCATATTTCTGCCACTAGGGGGTGCTTTTGATTTTTATTTCTTTGGCCATTTTGGTACTAATTGCCGAAAAATTCTAATTTTTGATACTTAAACTCCCCTTACCGCTTCATAGCTACTCGCGTTTTTTCAGCTTTTTTCAACCAGGGGGCACCCTTACAAGACTTTTCCAGTCTTATGGCTCCTTTATAGTTTCCCTTTGGTTTGTTGTTTTTTTATTCCATCTGTTTTCAGTTACCCTATATTTAATAAAATCTGCCTTATATATATGTAAAAACAATGATTTCAATAATCGATTCTAGAACATCTCCTTTGTAGATTCTCGAAAGTAATCGATGACTGTATCGATTGTGTATTTTACGATAACGCTTTTTTTCGATTGGTAAATTTTCGAGAATCGCCCATCACTAAGCCCTATCACTACTATGAAATTGTCGGCCAGAATAATAGCTAAGTTTTCCAATAACTGTTTTTAGCTTTTCTCGTTATAATCGATTGTAAAACATCTCGATTGTAGATTCTATGAATTAATCGATGGCTGTATCGATTGTGATTTTTTACGATGACGATTTTTCTCGATTGTCGAATTCTCGAGAATCGCCCATCACTAACCTACAATATGCACTTGAGCAATCAGTATTGAACAACAGTTACAATTACAACAATTATATGATTTAAAATCATTGAAGGACATCTTCAATCAGTAGGATGAAGAACTCTCACAGCTTGAATACAACTTTTCTTTTTCTAATGGAATATCTTCATTAAGAATTTAAATATTTTTTTATCATTTTATATGATTTTATTATAATTTTATTATCAGTTCTTCATTTGCTGTTAAATAAATTTAAACTGATCAGAAACGACTGAAAGTTGAAGCAGCTGACGCTGTAACAATGGCCAACTCGCCAATTATTGTCCAGAAGGACAAAGTGCATCTTCACATCATGAAATCTGGCAGAAGAGAGGGGGAAAAAGCTTAACATCACCTCAAGTTTGTCATATTTTGACAGGAGAATCCATTAGAACATTGGCAAGTGCCACTTACGAAAATTATGGGTTGTGGTATGCAAGTGTAAAACGGGCAATCACAACCCACATGAAAGAAAATCGGTGACTTAGATTTCTGAAATCAGCAATTGGCAACAAAATTTTGAAATAACTGTAAACAGTCGAAGATCGTTAGGACAAAGGAATTTGAAATTAATTTAATGAAATAACATGAAAAAATTAGAATTTTGAGGAGTATATATATATTTAAAGTTATTTAATAAAGATATTTATTTTATTTGTGATTTATGATGATTGTTTTTAAGGAATAAAAGACAACTTTTTTTTTATTAAAGATATATTATTTATATTCATCTTATACCAATATTTCAGGCATTATTATTGTAGTAGCCATTAGAGTATAGACATTTTTCTTATCTGTTATTACATTAATATATAAAAGATATAAAAAAAATCATGAGACCTCTTTTTTATTTTAAAAATTCTTTACTTGTTTCTATACATATTAAATTCAATTTCCGTTACTTTTTCATAAAAACCTTATGACATCTTTCCTTATTTTATTTAAAAACATGTATTTCAGCAGACTTTAAAAATATATTATATACCAATTAATGCATCGTCTAATACCTTTTTGGCTTCTTTCTCAAAAATGTTTTCATCCCTCTTTCGAAGACGTCCTCAGTTTCAAATGGTGTTGTTTCGCAGTTTCACACGAGATCTTGTAACTTCCCTCTTTTTCGTTTTTCCCTTCTTTCCAGCATTCCCTGCCAACGAGTGTCAATATTTGAATGTGTAATGTCGTTGCATATATTATCTCTGTCAAGGTTGATCTCTATGGCTTCTCTCATTAGTGTGTTATGGAGGTTTTCGTACTTGGCTATTTTTTCTATTTTAATTGATTGTGGTTTCAAGGGTTTTTTTTAATTTTCTCTAATTCTTTAATGTATTTAAAGCAGCACTTGCTTCTGAAATATTTATAGCATCAGGAACACTGCTCTCATCTTCATCATCCTCCTCGCTCATATCTTCATTATTTATAAACACTTTAAAATAGTGAAAGGATAAAGGTATGAAAACGTGAATGATTCGTGAGTTAGAAATGTAAAATCGCCTGAACCGTTTAACGTGTCGTATAACTGAGAAAAGTTTAGCATTATTTGCCATAAAGCATGGACAGGACTAAGAGAATTCGGTGTATAAAAGAGAGTGTTGTATAACTGAGAGTCGTATATGTGATAGGTCACTGTATTTAAATTAAGAAATCACCATTACATAACAAGTATAAAATGTGTAAAAATGTTTTACATATTTATTTAAAAAAAATAGTTAAAATGTGTTGCTAATCATAATTTGTAATGTTGTGGAAAGGGAAAATAATCAGTTAAACTTATATATATATTTCGAGCAGTATTTCATATTCAAGAAAGAAGACAGATTCGGTTTTCCATTGGATTCTAGTTTTTATTATTATTTCTGCACATACTTATAAAACAAGCAAAGCTTTTAAGTTTCAAGAAATAACGTATCCCCAACCACCAAACACATACTTTTTCATTGAAATTATGTTATTATATATACATTTTTATATGTCAGATTGTAATTAGTTCGTGTCACTTAAATGTTTACTTTCTGTGTATTTTTTTCCAGTTATTTTTTAAAGAAAATGATGTATGGAAATATAAATATCCTCTGCCGTAACCATTAAAGATACTTGGATGAAGTGGATTCATCATCATCATCTAGTCCTACATTTAAACCAAACATTAACATTCTAATCAATCAAAAATATTTTAAATACTTTTCATATATTTATTTTTCAATTATTTTTTGCTCATTAATTTATATTATGGACTTCTGTTGCATTCAAACTCTGTTTAAATGCATTTAGTTATCTATTTTTTATACTTATTTTTAGCTAGCCTACTTAATCATAATTGTTTGCAGCTATTGTGTTTAATTTTGAAATACTAAAGCTTAAGAGCAGCTTTTCAATTTGCATGCTTTATGAATCATTACATTTGTTTGAAATACATTTTCTCACATGTATTTAAAAATATATAATAATAATTATAGTATTTTTTGCTTCAAAAATCAAACTAGTATCTAAAGAGTAATAATTAAAAACTATATTACTAAAAAAGTAAAACATCTTTATGCAATATATGAAAATACAAAATCTGATAATGTGAAAAGGTAGCCTGTTAGAAAAATTGTAACAATGATAACTGAATTTCAAATGACGCTATTTTCAGTGAAAAATATTTTGAGATATATCCTTCCTATAAAAAAAAAAAAAAAAAAAAAAAAAAAAAAAAAAAAAAAAAAGAGTTGTTGCTTTAACCTATGCATTTCCCCGCCATTGTTTTTAAAATATATTTTTTATTAATTTGTTGCTGACTGCTGTTTTTAGCTTTTAAGAATATTGTTAAAATAGAGTTTTGGCTTTTATTTAAAAGAGAAAGACTAAATCATATATTTTCATGTCTGAATTCCATTTTTTTTAAAATAATTATAATAATTATTTTACCACTTCACCAGCGACAGGTATAGGGAAACGGTGCTTTTACCCCTGAGTTATCTTGGGGCAAACGGTGAAGTGGTTAAAGGTACACATATATTAATTAAGACAGGCTTTAAACACAATTAATACAATAAACCCAACTGGTGTGAAAATTTTAGTACATTTTAGGCTAATAAAAATAAATGTGTATATATGTGTGTGCGTGCATATATATATAAATATGTATAATAAAACTTTTTGCAATTCATATAATTATTAAATTGTAAGTTAATCTCAACACAATATAAATTTACAAATAATAATAAGAAGAAGAAGAATACAATAGGAAGTATACATCCAATATTGTTAAAATGCACTGATATATATATATACAGTCGGACCTTGATATCTCCAACCTCCTTATCTCAAAAACTTTGAAATCTTGAAAAAAGAAATTTCACGTGCTTTTCCATCTAAATTCTTATGCATTTTCCATAGTTATCTCAAAATATATTTTTCAAACCCCTTGATATATCGAAATATTTCCACAGAAATTAATTTGACTTTTTTTTTTTTTTGGCTATTATCAGCTGTAGAAACAGTTTGATCTGGATGCTACTTTCATATGCTTTTATCCCTTTGTTGATACAAAAAACTTAAAGGGTAAGAATAGAAGGCTATTGGAACTGTAACTAATGAAACAGTGAAAATAGCTATGCTGTAAAGCACGCTGAAATGAGATATCCAATCACACACTTGCTTCATTGCATCTGCCAATTCGGTAAATTCATTTAAGGTAAACCAAACAAATTGACCAAATTGCCCTCATTCCCTGGAAAGTTTAAAAGGACACTCGTTTGACCAAAGATCATTTGTGCGATCGACTAATGATTTCGTACGATTCTATGTATGGAAACAATATTGAGTCCAGAGAGATTACAGAGATTTAACACTGTGTGGAAGGTTTCACTCAAAACTAAAACATAAAACTGGAACTTACTTCTAACTGATTATCTGTAACAGTTGACTTTCTTCCGAGCTTACCGTATTGTATAACCTTTGACCAAACTTCCACTCCCTCTCATGAAAGAGGAAACAAACAAACAAAACATACACTGTTTAAGCGTGGACAGCATCCCTTCACATTTTGTTCATTATCGCTACTGGGGCTCGCACAGGAAGTGTGTGTATGGAGGGAGATGGTATTTCCTTGTCACTGGCTACAAGGAGCATTCCTTGCACCATTCTTCTGTTTTGAAACAGGTACACTTTTACGATAGGACACCTGTTTCTTCATTTCATAACCGACCAGTGGAGAGCAAAAAATGTTTTCTTGAACATTTGTAGATTTATTTAGCTGATCTCTGGAGAATGGCTGGTGAAGAGCATAAGTTGAATGCGTTATCGATTGAAGATAAAATTTAAATCTTGGAGTTTGTGGATGGAAACAAAGTAAAAAACAAAATTGCTACTTATTTTAAAATTCTTTGCAGCACTCTTTCAACAATAATAAAAAAAAATGTGAAACCATAAAAAAACTATGATTGCTTAAATAGGAAAAAAATGAAAATTCAGAATTCAGCCTATCCTGAAGTTGAAAAATGTGTTCAAAAATGGTTTGTCCAATACAGTTATAAAAACATCCCTTGAATGGATTGATGTTGCAGCAAAAAACTTGGAATTTTTTTTTCTCTTCCCCAGATATTCAAGATGTCTAAGTTGTACTGTACATACACAAGAAATAACCCAGACGGACCTTTTGCTCATAACTCTTCTAATAACCACCAAAGTCAAAATCAGATTGATAATAGGCAGAGTATAGATCTATGACTTACAGAAAAACTATAATTTTCCCAAATGGCAACTTTTTGCTTTTATGTTGAAGTAAAATCTTTTTAAAAAATTTTCAGCAACATACCACTACTCATTCCTTAAGATTTTATCTCATTTCCATTTGACCAGAAGGCCCCACCCAGTGGTCGAGAGGTTCTGCTCTCAAAGCTGGTAGACGGGAGGTGCTGGGTTCGTACCCAATTGCGCCTGTCGGCCTAATCGTTTGGAGTTTTCCGTGGTTTTCTTCGAACCTTGGATTTCCTTGCATTAATATGAGTTAGGTTCCCTTAGAAAACCCCCCATAGAGGGCGCTCACTCCCTTTAGGGCCTATATCCCTCGTGTTGATAATTGGTCGTCATAAACACAACCAACCATTTGGCCAGAAAGATTTTTTCTGGGACTCCAAGCTTCTGTAGGGTTAAGGACAAACTCTTATATGTTAGGTAATCATGCAAAACAACTCATCTGGTTGAGATATAGAAAGTTGAGCTCTTAAGAAGTTTGACTGATGACTTGCACCATTCTTTTTTGTCTGTTCTGTGTGCTGAAGCAGAACCTTGGTGGCACAGGCAGTCCATTTTCCATTTCTCAAGTTCTCTTGATAGCAGAAGAACAAAACACTCTCCAAAATGTTTTAATAGTATTTTTGATAGCTGGCTTTTTGATACCTTCATAGTGCTGACTCTAACAAAAGAGCTGCCAGGCATGAATTTAGTAAAAAAGGGCACATTGTTCTAAAAAAGACATTGTTATCAAAAAGGGCACTCTAGTGCCATGTTAAAAAAACATATTTTGGACTGGTTTATTAGTGCCCTTTTATCAGTAGAATTTTATGTTTTCTCGAACAACTGGCAAATTTTGCAACATATTCCCTCAACCAATTGACAAATTTCACAATAATTTCCTGTGACCGAACAACGAATTTCACAATTTTTTTTCCACACAATTGGCAACACAGCGAGTTTCCAGATATGTCCCCATGACTTATTGGGAAAACTTGTAATTTTTTTTATTTTTATGAAATCTGTTATGAGATTGTACATTTCACTACTTTCAATAATTAAAATTAATTATCCATTGATTAATTTATTATTTATTTATCTAAATTAAAACTTCTTTCAAAACATAAATAATAATCTAAAATTTCATATAAAACATATATACTCTATTAATCATTCAAACTTAATATTTATTTATAAAAATATTAAATTATTTCTGCAGCGTAAACAAAATAGAGTATACATAAAAAAAAATTCTGAAAAATGTCAGCTATCATTTTCTAAATACAAAATATCGCATTCTGAATTTTATTAAATATTATTTTCATTTAAAAATATGTTTATTGAATTTAAATACTTATTTCTATTCAACAGCCAAAATTTCATCAAATTTTGATCAAAACTCCGACAGTTATGTGAAAAACAATATTTTCTCATTTCTCCAACTTCTAAATTCCGTGCTTAGCATAATCCCGTTGCTTGTAAATGCCCACCTTTTTTATCTTTTCCCTCATTGAAATCAACATCTTTAGATCAAGTTATCTGTTGTTGTACTCCATTTTGTATCAGACGAAATGCTTATATACTTTGAAGGTTAACGATCACTAGGAGGAAAGTTTGAACATTTTGTATTTGGATGTAATCATTGCCACTTTGGCTAAGTATTAGTATGGTTGCTAGGCCGGCTGCTAGAGTCACTCAGGCAACATTTTCTTCAACTCAGCAATCGCTAGCCATGCTAAATCAGAGTGCAATAGTTCGAGTTGATTGGCTCTTTCGTACAACATGTCCCTTGCAAGGAATTTATCCATGCGGATCTTTTCACTATGCAGCTAGATAGTGAAGACACTTTGGAAGAGGGGCCTGAAGTCCACCTCATTCCTTTTTGAACATTAGATTCTTCAAGATGCCATCAACCGAATAAGGAGTTAATATATTTTATATCGCCTAAAAAGCTTTTCAACAGCCTTTGAATATATTCCTTTTTTTTATTTAATCCTTCGAGCTTTCAGCTCACCTGAAAAAAATTTTCAACAGCCGTGGAATATGTTATGAGATTTCATTCGAATTTAAGTCTTCAACATCCTTCAATCCGTATGTATTGTCAATTACCTCTTAATTTCTGAAATTTTTAAGTAATAATTATTCATAATTTCGTTTTTCTAATATTTTTGCAACTATCTGCTGCAGTGTTGTGACTGTCAGAGGGAAGTCCAATTTTGGAGAAATTAAGCAACGTTTTTGCAATTTTCCAGCAGAGACATCATCAAATAAATTTTTTTTACCCTTTTTGTCAAATGAAGATTAGGAAATTTTACTAATTTGGACTTAGCCTCCATATCCTATAGCTGAACAATTTCGCCATTTATGCAAATGGAAAGGAAATAACTTTGAACTTATTGAACTTAAGATCAGTAATTTACGGTTGAATAATGCAGTGAATTCAGGAATCTTTTCTTTTAACTAAAAATTCTATAGTATTACTGTAACAATTCGATCTTCATCATAAAATAATAATAGATGATCAACATGTTACTATCAAGAAATGTATGTAAAAAATAATTAACTACAATTCTTCTGAATTCTACATAATTAGTGTGTTTTGTCACTACAATATTCTAAGTTTTTTTACTTAGTCAAGTATTTTGATCAGTGTTATTTTTCTACAAAATAAATAATTTAGTGCTATTTATGTCTGGATTATTATTTTACATCTCTGGGTGAGCTGCATTTTCACATTATCTTATTTATTTTAGTTATCCACTTTTGATAACTTTAAATTAATGTTTTGATATATCTTAAATGTTTAAATTAATATTAGTTTGAAAATTATTTCTTTTAATCAACTTTAATTTAGTAAATTACTAAAACTAAAACTCATTCATTACAGTTGCCATGTAGTCATATTATACACTATACATCACAGCCAAGCCACAGTGTAATGACGGAATTATATTTTGAGTACTATTTTCCAAATTTAATTAATTGTATTTAATTTTCCAATAATTAATATATTTATACAGTTCTTTGGTGCTTTATCTATAATTCCAACACTGCATTATAAAACTGCTGGGCAAATTTTCTAATCTTTTTTTTCACACAGCTGATTAACAAATTTTGTGATATTTTTCCCACAATCAACTGAAAATTTTTGCTTTTTTTTTTTTTTTTTTTTTTTCATGATGGATAGATGAATTTTCAGATTTTTTTTTTGTATGGAAGTCAGTCAGAGAATTTAATATTTTTTTCTTGCAGACAAATCAACAAAGTCCTTGCCTCCCCCCGACCAATCGACAAACTGCACATGATGCGATTGCCATTCATATATCTTTTTCTTTTCTTTGTATGTTCATTTAAAATATATGGATAAATTAAGTGTATTTTTAAGAGTATGTGGTTCATATAAACATGCAAATTGGAATTTTTTTTAAAGTTGAGAGGTATGCTCTTTGTTTTATTACATTGGTGTTACAGATGAAACAGAGTTGACTTGAGTTTGGTCAACATAAGTTCAGGCTCAGTAGTTAACATCAGTTTTCAGGTTGAAACTGGCTTAGATTTAACTTGATATTTAAAATATTTTAGTGCCTGTGTCTAAGAACCAAATAATGAAGATAGTAATGAGGATATCTTTTGGGAGCTGCAACACATTATTTTAATCAAAAATGAATTTCTATATTATTGTCTTTGTAGGGGAAAAGGAAAGAATATATATACAGGGCTTCAATTTTAAGGCGGGATTCGCACCCAAAATTTTGAAATCCTGCCCAAAAGAATATCATGGGCAGGAAGCTCACATCCAAAAATTTCACCATTTTCTGGAAAATTTTGCATTTTGAAACTGCAATCAACTCCCATGAATGTCTTGCGAATTTCGTGATATTTTTGCACAACCGATTGACACATTTTACTAGTTTTTTACCATGAAAGATCATTAAAATTCATGATTTTTTTCCCGCGACTGATAGACCAATTTTGCTATTCTTTTTCATTCAGGAGAGGGTCATGACCCCTATGACATCCCGTTGAGTGCACCTGTTTAAGTTATTTCATTCAATGGCAAATGTAGATTAAGAGCCTGGACTTATTTCTAATGAATGTATTTAAAGATAAAATGGCAGCATGTTGTTAATATGCAGTATTAGCCAATGAAATAATTGTTTTGAAACAAGGTCTGTGTAGAGTTTAAAAAACTCATTAATATTTTCTTTACACATGATTAATTATTCAAATATATTTTAGTCTGTATTGTTAATTTCATCCTTTTAAAATTTTTAAATTTATTACTGTGTGGTTTTAATTAATTTTTGTAAAGTCAAATGTATAAAAACATGTATTTTTATGTATGGACATTTAGAAAATTGTTCTAGGCATAAGAATAATACAATTACTCCTGTCTGTGATAATTCATGTTTATATTGTAGATAAAATTGACTTTTAACACCATATGAAATGTCTGTACAATATTTATAAATTATTCATTTTTAATTCAACTAATTCATTATTCATTTCAAAGATGCTTTACAAAAGTTATTGCACTTAATATTATATGTGTCGAAAATACTCTTCATCTACTAAGAATACTTAAAATAGCTCTTATGTTCCTTCCTACTCATATTGCTAGTACAAGGATCCCTAATTCTAAAAATTATTTGTTAGATTACTGTTTAAGACATAGGTAAATATCATGGCCTTTTGGCTTGATTGCGGATGATGTAGCTAGGTGCAACATTCCTTCCAGCACATTAAGTAATTGAGTAAGTTTTATTTATTTCTTTTCCTTTCTTTTTTTAATAATCCAACAGGTAGGCGAGTCATCTGACAAAAATTCCCTCTATTATTGCCCAGATTTACTGGAATACAAACAATATCAGCTAAAGATCAATTTAGGTAAAAGGCAAAGAATTCAAAATGTCCATTGATAATCTGATACACATTAATACTCTATGTAATATTTAACTCTTATTCCTCTTCTTTTATTTTTGAAATTTGGAGAAACTCCAATTATTTTACTAGCTCTTCTTGAAACTAGTTTGATTTATTTATTTAAATTCAGTTTCTTCATGCAAGCACTTTTCAATAACCCTGTGCACTTTCTGGAGGAAGGTTGTTTCTTAAATTACAGTATGGAACCATTTATCCAGAAACCAGTTAACTGGAAAACCATAATGGCACAACAACATATATTCTACAAAACTTAGCAAATGGATGCTGCTTTAATGCCCAACCAGTTCACCGGAAAAACCAGTTATCCGGAATACATCTGACCCCAACCATTCTGGATAAATGGTTCTGTACTGTATTCCATACTTAACTCTTCAACAAATATATCAGAAAGAAAAGCAATGCAAAACACCCATGCATCAAATTCCCTGTTATGTTTCAAAAAAATTCTGCCTAAAAATGTCATGTATATTTATTTGAAAATTAAATTCTGTGGAAAAAAAAAAGAGGAAAAGTGCAACTAAATCAGCTTAGGAGCATAATAGCTTATGACGCCTACACTATATTTTCTGGCAAGACTGTTTTAGTAAGAAGAATCTGTTCTTCCTATGTAAATCAAGCAAGTTGTTAATAACCCTTGAGTATGAGCACCAGCATGATTAACACCTGTAGCACTTTAGATATGCTATTTTTTTTTATTTCATTTATATTATTATTTCCTTATTTATAATAGCAATCTTTGCATAATATGGGCTTGATAGCCTTTCAAAATGCAATCTAATGATATCGCCTTCAGCCTTTATCTTTGGAATATGGCCTTCTGATTGAAGAAGGTTCTCATCTTTAATTTAAGGAATACCATGTATTGATTGAATCACATAGGGCTTATATATAGTGGACTCTCATTAATGCATCTCCGCTTAAGACGTACCTCCTGTTAATGAGGTCAATTTCATTTTCCCCATCGTTTTCTATTTGCAATTAATGTTAAAGAAATTGCTAATATTCAATGCAGACAATTTTTTCATAAATTGACAGAGCAGAATCAAGTCTGCTTTTATACATTATTTCTTCAAAAGCAACCTTTGTGTAACTTTGGTTATTGAGAGACCAAGATGTTTTCAGTGATAGTGAGATAGTGATGAAGAAAAGGAAAACTTTCTACCACCAAAAAAGTAAGAGGTTCAAAAATTGCTAATGGCTGTTCACTGATATTACCAATCACAATGTGATATAACAGACCAATTTTTTTAATATGAAGAAAAACTGGAAAATGGTGTGGTAAAAAGATAATTTAAGTATAACAAAGATAAGTGAGAAATTACTTTCATTAAAGTTAATTTTTTAAGTACAGCAAATGCTTTACATATTTTGTTTGTCGTAAGTGATTTTTTTTTTCTTTTTATATTAAGAAATTGTTATTAACTTGATTTTTAACTAAAGTTATTGATTAAAGAAAAAGTTGTTTATTTTAGCATTAAGTTGGTGACCTATTTAATTTGCATTAAAAATTGAATTTGTTCAACGAAAGGAGTTATTTTACATCATTCAATTGTTTAGATCTTTTAATGCAGACCTCTTGTAGTTCAGGCAAAAAATGGTCTTTCTTGGAAATTCTCACTAATGGGAGATCACTGTAATTTCAATATTCGTTTCGTTTTTTTGTTCGCTATAGTCATTAATAAAAGTATAACACTTTTTGCTCTGTGGAAATTTATGTTGCTAAAATATAAGTTTAAAAATGTGCATTTTTATTGGGGATCTTTTTATTTTATAAAATTTCTTTTTCTACTAAATTTTTAATTCTGTTATCACTTGTAAATATTACTTTGAAAACTATGGCAAATGTAAATTTAATTTTTAATTCATGCAGCTTTTAAATCGTATATACTTTTTAAATGTTTTGAAATGTATCGGAATTGGTAATATTTAAAAGATATTTTTATGGTCTTTTTTGTGCATCTGTATGACACCCCCCCCCCCCCCCAAAAAAAAAAAAAAAAAAAAAAAAAAAAAAAACTCATTTGAAATAAAAGTGAAATGCTTTTTAATAAGTTATTTATAATATTTAAATCTTCAGTTTTTGTTAGAAACACAAAGTTTATAGAAAGTGTATGCAATTAAGAGTATAAATGATTTGTTTTTAAGTTAAAATAAACAAAAAAAAAAAAAAAGAAAGAAAGAGGAAAGTATACTTTTAAAATAGATTGTCGAATTCTCTATTCATGTTCTCTTTTATAGTGTCTTTATCTTTAATGTGTTTGTGAGTATAAAAAATCATTGAGATGAATCCTGTCAGAATCTGTTTTGTTCTAGGTAATCCAACCTTTGTAAAAATTTAGATGCAGGCTACATTATAAAGATTATTAATATGCCACTAATAATAAATAAAAATTGAATGGTAATTGCATGTTCTTATAATAATTTCACTAAAGAATCGCTATTAAAAAGAATAATAAATAATGACTTAAATGTTTAATTTACTTATGTACAAATGTGTCTTGGAATAGTATTGTTTTCTAAAATATTTTTATAAAAATTTCTTTTTATACTTTGCTTAAATTATTTAAAAAGAACGTTATTAAGGTTTGCCTAAGTAATTATATGATATATTGTTCTTTTTCTTTATTTTATTTATTCATAAAAAAGTAAATTTTTTTAAATTAGAATTTCTTGGTTCATTATGAATGATTTTTGTAATAAATATCCTTGTTAAATTATTTAGATGTTTAATTGTAGATATTTTGATTCTAAAGCATATAAAGTAGCATTTGTTGCTGTTCTCTTTCATGAATCTATTGCTAGAAACAAAAAATAATGCCCTTTATCTATGCAAATGTTTAAAATGTTATGTATTTAGTTATGTAGATATTTAATTGTAGATATTTTGATTCCAAAGCATATAAAGTAGCATTTGTTATTATTCTTTTTTATAAATCCATTGCTAGAAACAAAAAATAATGCCTTTACCTATGCAAATAGTCAAAATGTTATGCATTTAGTAAAAAAATAATTAATCCTACTATGCAACTTTTTTATATTTGTTGAATGCTTGAATCTTGTATCATTTCGTGAATCTAAATACCAGAATTTTAACAGAAAAAGTATCGAAGTTAAATCTTATTGATGATAGTTAGTTAATCTGCATTTTATTCAGTATTAGTAATTTTTCACTAGTATTTCCAGCCTCTTTTTGTCATTGCATACAAAATTTCACATCTTTCTCTTCACAATTTTTTTAATTTGTAATTTCTTTTTCTCTCCTCATTAAATTACTGGAATCATATTTTTATTTTGGTTTTGTTGATATTATAATGCTTATGCAACACCAAAATTAGGTAATTGCATGTTCTTATAAAAAATTGACAAAAGAATCACTATTAAAAGGGATAAATAATTACTTAAACATATAATTTGTTCATGTACAAATGTTTCTTGGAATAGTAGTATTTTCTAAAATATAAAAATGTTTTTATCAAAGTTTCTTTTTATACTTTATTTAAATTTTTTTAAAAATGTTATACTGCTGAATTCTTGAGATAACTGGTTATTTCATTTCATCTACTGTAAGCACTTATAGATTAAGGTTTGCCTAAGTAATTATATGATATTGTTCTTTATTTTATTTATTCATAAAAAGGTAAATTTTTTTAATTAGAATTTCTTGTTTCATTATGAATGATTTTTGTAGTATAAAAATCCTTGTTATATTATTTGGATATTTAATTGTAGATGTTTTGATTCCAAAGCATATAAAGTAGCCTTTGTTGCTGTTCTTTTTAATTCATTGCTAGAAGCAAAAAATGATGCAAACCTATGCAAATAGTTAAAACGTTATGCATTTAGTAAAAAAAACTTGAATCCTGTATCATTGTGTGAATCTAAATGCCAGAATTTTAACAGAAAAATTATTGGAGTTAGATAGTTAATCTGCGTTTTATTCAGTATTTCCAGTCTCTTTTTGTCATTTGCATGCAAAATTACACTTTTTTTCTCTTCACGAATTTTTTTATATGTAAATTTTTTTTTCCTCGTTAAACTACTGGAATCATTTATTTTTATTTTCTTTTTTAATGTTATAATGCTTTTGCAACACCAAAATTAGAACTTTATAGTAACTAATTATGCATAAATAACACGAATCTGAGTTTAAATTTAGGGCAAAAAGTGCATTCAAAATGTAAAAAAATATAGTAGTTGAAGTTGGTCCTATATTTTAAAAAACAATTATTTATTCCATTGTAATTTTTGGCATTTTTTAATACATTTGTAAAAATTATATTATTAACCTAATTCCCATGTAACTTGCATTAATTTGAATTTTCAGTTACCAGCAGTTTTTACGCTGAAGTATATTTTAAATAAAACCACACCTTTATTATAGAATTAGCTTGTACATCACCAAATATGTGTCACTTTATTTTTTATTTTTATAATAAACTGAGGAAATAAAAGTACAGCCAGCTTAGGGGATCATCTTGCTTCTGAAATCGTACTAAAATTTTTAATATGAAAACCTAATTTTGACATAAATTTTCATACAAATGCATAATTTTGACATACCACATATGAAGTCATTCGATCAAATAGTTTAGGAATTATGAATGTTTAAAGTTTGAAACTCTTAATGTTAACTTCATTTGTAATTATTGCAAAATAGTCTGCAATGCTGGTAATTTTTTAAACATAATTCAAAAACTACTTGGTGTAATGAGCTGTAATTTTGGATTCCCATATTTGAAACTTCTAGAAATCTATTTTTGTTAAAAAATTCATAAATTGCAATTCATAGTTTTTTCGAAAATTTATATTTTTTTGAAAAAATCAATAAGTGTAACCTATGAATTTTTTAATAGAAATGGATTTCTAGGATCTTCAAATCTAAAATTACAAGTCATTACTCCAAATGGTTCTTGAAGTTAAGCTTAAAAAACTACTCACATTTCAATATAATTTGCAACAATTACAAATGAATTGAAAATTTAGGTGTACATTTTATTTAACTTAAACATTTTTAATCCCGAAACTACTTCACAGAATGGCTTTCTGTTTGGTATTCTAAGAAAAAAATTACCAAAATATCCAAATATGATGTCTAAGTTAGGTATTGAAAATTGAGTATGGTACAATTTCAGTATGAAGACAATACCTTCGTCTTTTTAAATACAAATTGAAAAAATACCTAAATTCCAGTTGTATAGCTATTGCTTTTCTTTTTTTTTTTCTGTGATAATATGTATGGGAGTGTTCTCTCTTTTTTTTCTTCTTCCGAACGTACCTTGTAGTGTTGATAAGTATTAGCACATTATCATTTTTTTTTACACAACTTTTGTTCATTCTTATGTGGTATATATTATAACATATATATATATATATATATATGTGAATTATATGACGTGTTTATAAATAAAATTTTTGTTAATAAGTGGAAAGGAGATAATTTTATCTGAAAATTTTTTATGAAATGTTGATTAGTTTTATTTGTTTATTTTTAATTCAAAAAAAATCTTTTGAAAGGCAATTTTGTTCTTATTAGTTGTTTTTATTGTATTATCTACATTAATTATATCTTACCTGTGGTATGAAATAAAATAATCAAAGGAAAATGTTTTAAAATTAAGGGCAAGTACAGAAAATATGTTCTAAGTTCTTACATTTCATGGAATTAATATGAATTATAAAAAGGTGTTTGTGTAATAGTTTTAAAACATAATGAGGTGAAATTTTTGAATTGAGCAATTTTTGTTTATTATTCTGTTCACAACACCTTTAGTTTAACGATAAAAGTTTTGAAAATTTATCTATGCAAATCATCACATTTGTAAATCGTCGCATTTTATTGCCTTAATTTATTGATTTTATTCTTTGTATTTTGTTTAATTATGAGAAAATTGCTTAAATAAATAATTAATAATGCTAATAAGTAGGAAGAATTTTGTTATTCATTATAAATTAATAAATAACTATGATCATTTTGGATGTAAAGTTACCCAGACCACTACCAGGTTGACAAAAACATCACATGGCACATGCTCTTTGTGATACAAGAAAAACATGTTGCACAAATTTCCTCACGTTTTTCTGAACTTTATGAAAGATTGGGTTGTTTTTCAGGCAGAAATTATCATGGTTATTTTTGTTTTGATTATATTTACCTAACAATGTTTTTATCACTAATTGCTTTCCCTTGATATTTTTATTTGTTTAACTGATATGCTAATGTTTTTTCTTATGAAGGGATACAAATCTGTAAAAAATCAATTAAAATATTACTTTGATGGGTGTAAAATTATTAAACTGTCACCTTGGTTTAAAAATTGTCGAATTACTACTATAATTATTACCTAATTGAAAAACACAAAAATAAAATTAGGTGAGACTTCTAATGAAATTTGTTGCAAAATCAAGGAAACCTTAAAATTAGGCACCATCATCCAAATTTTTTGTGTATTAGGTTTATCTTTAGTTTATTTAGGTTTCATTGCTATATGTAAAATTTTAGAAACCATTTTTAAAAAATTTTAACATAGATTTTTTTTTAAATCAATTTTATGTAAACCTTGTAATTTTACATAAGGCCAAATATAATTTGGTTATAGTAATTTAGTTATGTCTGATTCTCTTTTATTGAATTATTTCATTCATTTTTATGAATTAAATGATTAAAGGTTAAGTTATTTAAATGTATAATATTCAAAATCAGTCAACATTTTCAGTATAATTCATTATTCATCAAGTCAGTAATTTTTTTAAATATCTACAGCATAACTTCTTTAATCCAGAAACATCTCTTATTTAGACACTTCAAAAAGTTTCCTTTTCAATAAAAGATCACAGATGATGAACATACGAGAATGTGTTTCAGAAAACTTCATTTAAAACAACCATTTTCTCTATTTAAGAATTAATTTTAATAACTTTCTGAGTTATATATGTAATTTACATAGATATCCCTTTTTTATATTAAGTAGTATAAATTCAGAATTAGTAATAACTTTTATCATTATCTTATTTTCTTTCTCCAAAGTCACATCAGATGGTGCCAAAATAATGAGACACTTTTTTCCCTCTTTCGTACAAGTTTTTAATTTGTCTGAATATTGAATTCGATATTTCTAAGTATTATTTAATTTACTTTTCATAATAGTAGACTTGTTAAAATAACTTACCATTGTTAAATTGTTAACATAATAATAATAAAATATTCTTTGATTCAATATTCATTGAATTTTGCTACATCTTTTCTATTTATATAATATTAGCCTTGTATACTACTATTGTTAAATATGTTAATGTATTAGTAATAATGAAAATAATAAAATCTTGATTCAGTAATGTATTGCAGTATAGCCTCGAAAATCCGGCATTGTCAGGAACAAGACCAAGCCTAAAATTCCAGATTTCGAAGAAATATCAAAAGTACTTTCAATATTCTTAATGGTGCCTTTAATCATAATTTAATTCATAGTCAAGTGATATTTGTGTGAGTAAAAGAAAAAAAATTCAATATTTAAAAAAAAAAAAAAAAAAAAAAAAAAAAAAAACTTGATATTTTTTATGTTACAAATAAAAAAAAAAATTAATAAAAAGTGAAGTCATTTGTTCTCATATAATTTCTGAAACATCAATGTCAATTTTATTTGTTTCAATGTTTTCGGCCATCCTTTAACAAGTTTTTCTTGGATTTTGTACAAGTGCAGAATATTCATTTCAGAAAGACAGTCTTGTTACTCTAAAGCGGCTTTTAATTTTCCAATCAAATGTATGCCCAGTGACACCTTTTTCTCTGTCAGCTCCTCACCCTCGTTTCTCTAAGCTGCTACCAGTGTTATTGGCAGTTCTATTTAGCACAGCGTCAGCGAGCTCGCTATGCATTATTCCATCACTTTCGATTTCGAAGTTTTTCATTCTTAAACAATCGCTGGGATTCTTCTTCGTCTCTTGAGTTGGAAGTGTAAAAAAAAAAGGTGGAGGGAGAAGATTACCTTGATGCCATATTTTTGAAGTTACCAGATTTCTGAATGCCGGTTTTTTGAGGTTACACTGTACTACATTTTTCCAATTTTAAACCTGTAATAATAAGGGTTTTATATGTAACTTTAATAATTTTCTGTGATTTATATGTAATTTGTATGCAAACTTTTTTTTTTTTTTTTTTGGTTAAGTAATGTAAATTTATAAGTAATAATTACTTTATATCATTTCATTATTTTCTTTCTCCACATTAAGACAGATGGCGTCAAAACAACATAATGAAGTCGATATTTCTAAGTACTATATATTTAATTTTTCATAACATTAGCCTTATGTAGGTATTATTTATCATTGTAAATATGTTTGTGTAATAATAAAGATTTTTTTAAAGTAATTTGTCTTATTTAAATTTCTTATTATAACAATTTGCTTCATAAAAAAAATCATTTGTAATATTTTCCATCTGTCATTTTTGTGATTTATTTATAATTCAGTATTTATAAATCAGAAATTGCGATTAAAAAAAAAATCCTACCGTTATTGTTTTCCGTGATGTACAACAGATGGCGACACCACGTAAAATATGTTATTTTTAAAAAACATTTTGGAAGCTTTTGGGGAATAGTAATTTCTTATATTTCATTCAAAATTAAGAGAGAATTTAAATAAACAAAAGGTTTGTTAATTTACACCTTGGAGTTTTAATTTTGCACTTTCCTTTTTGGAACAACTTGCGAATACGCCCGGAGCCCGCCATCTTGTTTCTTTGTTGATAATTTATAACCAGTTTATGCTTAATTTAACAACATAAACAACAACAACAAACATAAACAACAACAAAAATAAATAACAACAAAAATAAATAAATCCAAATAAAGAAATTTAAAATCGGCGATGATCAACAAAGAAACAAGATGGCGGACTCCGGGCGTATTCGCAAGTTGTTCCCTTTGGAACTTTGCGTTGGAACTTTTGTTTACTTTGCAATTTTTTAAATTATTAATTTTTTTTTTTTTTTTTTTTTTTCAAAAAAGGAAAAAGAAAAAATTCCTGCACAAATATTTTATTTTTTTAATTGAACTAAGCAAAATACCGATTACATTTGAATTTATACATTAATTACACAAATTAATTATTTATGTTGACAAATTATATTATTTTTTATGTAAAGCAACATACTTTGTCAACAGTCAAAGCTTGGTTAGCATTAATTTTAGCCAAAGCATTACAGCAGCTTCCAATTTGCACATACTTTTATTTGTTGTTTTCTCTCTTAATTTTGATTAGACTATAGTGTTATTTCCTCACTTTAAATTATCAAGTTGCTTGCATTTTTTTATTGCAGTATTAATGATTGATATTAGTATTATTATTTATTGCATTCAAGTTTCAAAATTTCTGTAATCTGTGAGGATTTTAGGTTAAAGAAGATATACTGTAATTTGTTATGTATTCAGCATTTTAATGATCGAATTTCCTAATATGCAGAATTAAAAAAATTATATATAATGTAATGTACTATGTGCCTTTAAAATAGAAAAAAAAAAATTGTAATTTACGAGGTTTTTTGTACTTAGCTGTATTTATTGAATAAAAAAAGGGTAAAATGTTATTAGTGTTAGAAATTTCTTTAAAAAATTATTTCTTCTCAGAAATTTATCTAGAAATGAATATTTTCCCTTTATTCTTTTTGTTACATGCATTAACTGTAAATACAAATATTGTGTAACTGTTTTTATTTATGTGTATAATATATATTTTTTATATTATGATTATAAATAATTGAAAAACGTTTGATATCATTTTCCAATTTAACATTATTTCTTCAATATTGTAACATACCTAATTTCTTTGTTATTATATTTGATGTTTATGTATTTTCACAAACTATGTCATTTGAATCACATAGCTTGAATAACCGACTTCTAATTTTAAACCATTATTCAAATCAAATTCATTCATACCACATGAATTGTCTCTAATAATACTCATCATATCACTCAGTATTATGTTATCAGAGCAATAACTGTATATAATATATATATTCTGGGTGCGTCGATCTTTGATATTTATTTATACCTACCTTTAGGTTAAATTTTGTGTACAAAAAAAAGACTTACTACAACTGTTCACCAATCTTTTTTCTTTTATTAATAAAAAAAGCTTTATTAATATTATGTTGGAGTTGATTGTTGTGTGAATTTTTATTTATTTCATATGTATTGCATTATTATTATTATTTTTTTTTTTCTTGGCTCACTTATAACAAAACTAGGACGTAAAGAAAAAAATCTGATCTTAACATTGGAATTTTTTTTATTTAAATCGGATTTGTCCGATCTTTTTTATTGCATTACGGTATTGAGGATGTACTAGGGATGTAGTGGAGAGTATACAGTGGTATATGCCATGTACCTTCTGGGTAACTCCATGTATCCTCTGTAGCTGTAACCTATACTCTCTGGTGTATATCCTCTGCCTAAGCATATACCTTCTGGTACTAAATCACTGATGGCTACCAAGAACTCTAGGTTTCCAAAACAATTAAATTAATTAGATGTTATTAAAAACATAATTTCCATATTTATAATTAAAAACATAATTAGTAATTATAGAAATAATAAAATCAACAAATTAATAATTTCATTAGTAGCACAAATAATAAATCAAACAAATATCATGGCAGCTCTTCTTATACTTGTACTTTGTAAAGTAACTATAATCACATAAGTCTAAAATTACACACATGTACTTGTACGTTAACCGAAAATACCATGAAAATTAGTTACATGCATATTTATATTAATATTCAATTAATTATTCATGTATATACACAGAGTAATTATAAAAATGTTCAGCCATATCTGTAATCCACATTAATTTATCAAAATAATAAATATTAGCATTATTACCTACACAGAGAGCGTTGTTGCATTTAGAATTTTTTTAAAGCTTCTTTCATTTAATTAATAACCAAAATATCTTAAGAAACATTGCAAATTATATTCCTCTTACATTTTAATGCATCATTAAAAAAAAAAAGATTTTAATCAATGATTTTTTTTTTTAAAACATCTGATTAAAATTGTTGACACCCTGCTTAAAGAAAACCAAAAGGAAGCAGTTGGAAATTATTCTAGAAATTACAAAAAGACAAATAACAAAAAACGTCTGCAAAGGACCGGAAGAAATTAATTCATAGTTTACAAAGAAAATTGGGAAATATAACTATACAAGAAAAATAGAAGAATTTGAAAAAATATATATATATATATATATGCAAATTATCAGTAATTTTAATTTTAGAAATTCCCTTATCAGTTACATATAGGGTTCTTGCTACCAATCGCCATTACACCAAATCGCAACAAAAAATTTCATTTGGCAAGAAAACTAAGACTGAAATTACCAAATTCCGAGAAATTAAGCGGGCCTGCCGGCTCGCTATAAAAACTTAATCGAAGCCGATGAAATATGAGCCATTTTCAATGAAGGTGACTTTCGCGAGAATAAGTATAAATGCGCTTCACGAGCCGATGCTAGTTTGAATACAGAAATGTAACATGTCCAGCGTAGAGATCAGCATCGGACAGTTAAATGGTGTCTGAGACCGGTCTTAATTTTTTCAGCAGACTCATGCCGGGCTGAGATCAGGCTTGTATTTTTTTTTTTTTTTTTTTTTCTACATAGTTGAGCAAGTCCGTAACTGGACTTAATTGTTCTCAGGATGTGTAGGAAATGCAATATGTTTTGTAAAAATATTAATACCGATAACGAAGTTCTATTAACGGAATCTTTGGAAATACAACTTAAGTTCAAAGCGATATAAGTAAGCGTACAAAGTCAATACTGGAATCTGGAGTATATTGACACAGCTGTGCCATCTGGTGGACGGGGTGAATAATGCAAATACGCGGGTTTTCAGTATGACAGAATACAAAGCGATATAAGTAAGCGTACAAAGTCAATATTGGAATCTGGAGTATAATGACACATCTGCGCCATCTAGTGGACGGAGTGAATAATGCAAATACGCGGGTTTTCAGTATGACGTCATATATGACAGAATTTCTACTATCTGCGCATCTCTTGAGCATATTTTCTGATTCTTTACTCACTTATGGAAGATGAATCTTGTTTCCCAGTTTTATTGCAAAGTATTTTTATTACAGTTTGTTTTGATAAAATTATGCACATTAAAAAAAATAATAATAATCGCAATATCATTTCAATTTCGGGAGAAAAGCACTAATGCTACGAAAGCATTACTGCCTTTAGTCCTTAAACTAAAATGACATTGCGACTTTTTTTAAATACACATATTTTTATCAAAACAAGCTGTAACAAAAATATTTTGCAATATATCTGGCAAACAAGATTCATCTTCTGTGAGTAAGTAACAATCTGAAATTCGTAATAGAATTTTTAACAGGGATTCTCTAAATGGCTTTGTCTGCTTCAAATGAAAAAAAAAAAATCTAATCTGGTGATTTTAGGAAAATTTTTGCAGTTATTGTCTGGACTCGCAAAATATTTAAACTAATACTAAATTAACAATACTTGCTCGTTTAATAGTACAACATTTAATGCATGCATTTTAAATTAAAGTTATTCTGAATATCAAATAAAATGAATTTTAAATTAAATAAATGAACTATTTGTAATTTAAATAACATGGATACACTACGATCAAAAGAATATTGGAATAAGTTTTCAATGTATCGTCTGCACTTGATAAACGAAGAAAAGGACTTAAAATTGAATGTTTTATTTATTATTAAATTCTATACATATTCTAAACCTTGATAAACATTCTATTTTCATCTGGAATAGAACCGTGTATATCATTTTTTATAACTTTAGTACATCAAGAATTGAGTAAAAAATAAGACTACAAAATTCAATCTTTACATGCACATTAACTACTTACTAATTTTTATGCATCATTTTTCATTTCATTAAAAGAAAATAATTAAAATCGAGCGTATTTAAATCAACAACATTTTATAATATATATCAAATAATATATATATATTTTAATAAATTAAAGTTGAAATACGTAACTAACTTGTTTTGCTCTTTGGAAAAGGACATATGAATTCTATAAGAAAAAGAATTTTCTTACAATTTCGAAAACTAGAGTTATTCGATTGCCAACATTTTGCCATTTTAACAAATAATATTAGTTCTTAAAAAAGAACTGTTTTTACTTAAATAATTAACTATAATAAATAAGTCAAAAACTACGAATAAGAATTAATAGAACATTATATTACTATCAGAATATAAATGCTACAAACAAATGAAAACACGGTGTTGGCGCTTGTGCAGTTATTTCATAGATGTGCAATTAATAGATTATCCATAAAGAAGAAAACAGTTAGGCATCTTTCTGTTGTTCACTCCGTCCGCTACGTGGTGTGCGACCTTGATTGATGTGACCTCTCCCATTTAAGATAAGACGCTTACCTATATCGCTTTGGACAGAATATCTACTATCTGTGCATCTCTTGCGCATATTTTCTGATTCTTTACTAACTTATGGAAGATGAATCTTGTTTCCCAGTTTTATTGCAAAATATTTTTATTACGGTTTGCTTTGATAAAATTATGTACATTTAAAAAAATAATCGCAATATCATTTTAATTTCGGGAGAAAAGCACTAATGCTACGAAAGCATTACTGCCTTTAGCCCTTAAACTAAAATGACATTGCGACTTTTTTTAAAATACACATATTTTTATCAAAACAAGCTGTAACAAAAATATTTTGCAATATATCTGGCAAACAAGATTCATCTTCTGTGAGTAAGTAACAATCTGAAATTCGTAATAAAATTTTTAACAGGGATTCTCTAAATGGCTTTGTCTGCTTCAAAAAAAAAAAAATAATAATAATAATCTAATCTGGCGATTTTAGGAAAATTTTTGCAGTTATTGTCTGTACTAGCAAAATATTTAAACAAATACTAAATTAACAATACTTGCTCGTTTAATAGTACAACATTTAATGCATGCATTTTAAATTAAAGTGATTCTGAATATAAAATAAAATGAATTTTAAATTAAATAAATGAACTATTTGTAATTTAAATAACATGAATACAATACGATCAAAAGAATATTGGAATAAGTTTTCGATGTATCGTCTGCACTTGATAAACGAAGAAAAGGACTTAAAATTGAAAATTTTATTTATTATTAAATTCTATACATATTATAAACCTTGATAAACATTGTATTTTCATCTGGAATAGAACCGTGTATATCATTTTTATTCACTTTAGCACATCAAGAATTGAGTAAAAAATGAGACTACAAAATTGAATCTTTACACATTAACTACTTACTAATTTTTATGCGTCATTTTTCATTTCTTTAAAAGAAAATAATTAAAAACGAGCGTATTTAAATCAACAACATTTTATAATATACTATATTAAAGATTTTTTTTTTTTTTATAAACTAAAGTTAAAATACGCAACTAACTTATCTTGCTCTTTGGAAAAGGACATATGAATTCTTTTGGAAAAGGACATATGAATTCTATAAGAAAAAGAATTTTCTTACAATTTCGAAAACTAGAGTTATTCGATGGCCAACATTTTGCCATTTTAACAAATAATATTAGTTCTAAAAAAGAACTGTTTTTATTTAAATAATTAACTATAATAAATAAGTAAAAAAACACGAATAAAAATTAATAGAGCATTCTATTACTGTCAGCATAAGCGCAGTTATTTCATAGATGTGCAATTAATAGATTATCCATATAAAAGAAAACAGTTAGGCATCTTTCTGTAGTTCACCCCGTCCGCTACGTGGCGTGCGACCTTGATTGATGGGACCTCGCTTTTAATCTTCTTGCGGTTACCTCTCCCATTTAAGATAAGACGCTTACTTATATCGCTTTGCCTTAAGGTGATTCTCAAATTCACTGCTCAACAATGAGAAATTTTCTGACTCATTTTTAACTGTAAAGGCCTGAAATTGACATGCCTGACTATTGAAGGGATTTGGAACCGAACAGCGTTTCCCATTTTTTATAAGTAAACTCCGTATCGAGATATAAGAGATTCTTGTCACGTGACTGCATGTTTTTCTCCTTTCCCGTGGTATCGTTTCTGGAAATTCAATTCAAAACTTTAAATTTGACAATATTTTCTCAAAGGTATATTGCCTTTATCAAAAAATGGATAACGCTATTCGATTACATAGTTTCTGAATAAGAACTAAAACACCTGCCAATCTTATGCGTTTCCGAAAAGAAATAAATTAAAAAATGTATCAGAAAGTATCTCCTTTGGATTTGAGAAAAGCTTTATTAAATGGCAGAGAAATATTTTTTACAAATCTGCTTTTTATTATACATAGCTTCAAAAGTTATGTTTTTTAACCCTCCTTTTTTTACTTTTTTTCTAAACTACATTAATTTTTTAATGAATCCTTATTTGAATTTTGAAACGTCTAAGACTCTAAGTAATCATTAATGTTGCTATTGTGTATTTTCTGTCTTGTGAACACATAGTAATTTTAAAAAAGTCCTTCCGGCCAGTGCCGGGAGGAAGAGGTAGCTTTCAAATGCCTTATTTTAAAAAAGCCAACTTATATTATTCAAACACACGAAGCTCAATTTAGTGGAAACCGAATATAGGAGATTCAATACTAATTTTTATCAATACTTAATCATTATGAATGAGAATTTCGCGAAATTAGTCAGCTTTATCTAAGCTGCTTTTCTTTAAAGTAACTTATATTTGGCTGAGATGTTGATGTATACTATCCACATGCCTTCTTACATGGAAATAGGCGAATACGTGTGTTATCGCGTGACAAATACAAGATCGTTTCAAAATGTTAGTCATACTAGAAATTCAAAGTGCTATAATACAGCCATTTTTTAAGATATAAACAAAAGAACAAATTTTCAGAAACAAAATCTGCTCCGGAATCTTTGTATCAAGGCCAAACACATAAAAAAATCTTTTTCATTTTCCAATTTTTTAATACCTCATTTTAAATTTTAAATTTAATTTTTTTTTAATGGCAACCCTTTTGAAACAAGATGGCGAATGAAGCTGGCCAACGAACTCGGTCGAGACATTGGTATGTACTATGTACAGACCAAGTAACATCCAAATCCGTTCATAAATATGCTTGTTATCGCGTGACAAAAATCAGGTCGTTTTAAAATGTCAGCCACAATAGAAATTCAAAATGCTATAACTCAGCCATTTTTTTAGATATAGACGAAACAAAAACTGTTCCGGAATCTTTGTATTAAGGTCAAACACATACAAAAATAATCTTTTTCATTTCCCAAATTTTTGGTATCTCATTTTAAATTTTTTAATTTTCTTTAAATGGCCGCCAATTTGAAACAAGATGGCGGATGGAGCTGGCCAACGAACTCGGTCGAGATATTTGTATGTACTATGTACACACCAAGGTACATTCAAATCGGTTCATAAATACGCCTGTTATCACGTGACAAATATCAGGACGTTTCAAAATGTCAGCCACGCTAGAAATTCAAAATGCTATAACTCAGCCATTTTTTAAGGTATAGACGAAACAAAAACTGCTCCGGAATCTTTGTATAAAGGTCAAATGCATAAGAAAAAAATATTTTTGTATTTTCAATTCTTTGGTACCACACTTCAAATTTAAAATTTTTAAAAAAATTTTAAATGGCCACCATTTTGAAACAAAATGGCGGATGAAGCTGGCCAACGAACTCGGTCGAGACATTGGTATGTACTATGTACATACCGAATTACATCCAAATCGGTTCATAAATTCGAGAGTTACAGTATGACAAAGGTCAGATATATATATATATATATATGGATATATATATATATATATATATATATCAACTTTTGAACGGAGGGTGGTTTCGGGGTCTGGGGGTCAAGATCGATGAAAATATACCAAAATTTTTTGAAATCGCTTTCCTCCGAACGGCTGCAATAGGTAGCTTTTTGTAATGAAAGCTACCTAATATATTGTAAAATTATCCCATAAATATGTATGCAGTATTATTCTTTAAAATACTCTTAATTGTGTGTTTAGAAAAACCTGATTTTTTTTTGTTGAAAATGAGTCGGGGCTCATTTAATCGATTTTCCACGGGCCGGGCCGAACTTTTAATTTTTTCATCGGGGCGGGCCTTGAAATTCCGGTCCGTGAAGACCTCTACCCTCCATCAGGGATCTTTTTTGTGATGCAGATATTTTAACTATGTTTTTTTTTTATAAATTCTACATTAAATTTCCTTGAATTTGATAAACATTTGTATTGAAGTGTAATTTATTATGTACATTCTTCAAGCACACAAAGTTATAAAAAATGAAAATTTCCAAAAAATGTCCACAATTTTCGCCACCACTGTATATATTATAGCCTTTCCTTGTCTGATGTATGATTTTTATATTTGCTAAAAGATTAAAAAGAAAAACTAAAATTACTTTCCAAACTGTTGAACGCAGGCATTTTTCTCGCAGAGGGAAGTCGCACTCGGGTCACCACCGCCTGAATTCATCACAGCTTAAATACTATATGATCAATTTCAAGAGCATTTTAAAAGATTGCAGAAATTGCTTTTCCTATATAAAGAAATAAAAAAAAATTAACTTAAGAATCTCTTTATTATTTCAAACATTTATTAAGTTATTAACTAACTGTCATATGTATTTTTTATATACAAGAATTAATCTCTTTAAAATGTCATATGCCTTAGACTAGAGACTTCTTTCTTTTTGTTTTGAAAAATTAGATGTAGATTAAAATCATTAAACTGTTGTCTAGTGTATTATTTGATAATTCCAAATTATTTTTTGAGTACTAAAATAATTTGCAAGTCACAAAGTTAATATTGAATACAGAATAATATATAAAAATAGTCTTCTACTTAGTAATATAGGTATGTAAAAATATTTTATAAGAAGTTTTATAAAACTAAACGTAATTTTTCTTATAATGTATATATAGACTGAGTTTCATAACGATATGAACACCTAGTAATCTTGTGATATCCTGGCAAAAATACATAAATAATTATCAGTAAACTCCATTGTTGAGACAAATACAGTAATTTTGCATAATGCATAGCTGTAAAAGAAATATTAAACTTTAAATTCATTGAAAATATGAATTATCTAAAAAAATGGTGTTGCAAATTGATATGAACATTGATCGAAATTATCACTAAACGAGCATGGAAACTGTACAAGAATACTGAATGCCACTCCGAGAAGAAGAAACCGAAATATGCAAATTAGTTTGGCATATAAATATACTTCGCAGACTGGGAAATTTCCAAACCTGATCGCAAAGTGAGTTCTAGAAGTACGGGTCGTAAAAGTGCTTTAAGTGGTTTTGAGAAAGGGAAAATTGTGGCTTTTGAGGATCAAGGACTTTCAACCAGAACTATCAAAAAAAAAAAAATTGAAAAGATCTCCAGGTGTAATATTAGATTTTCTTCGATTAAAAGAGGATTATAGAGCAAAGAAGTCTCCGGGACGTCCGTCAAAGCTGTCCAAAACGGGAAAAAGAGCCATTATAAAAATAATCAGCAATGGGAAAACAACTTTAGGCGAACTTTCAAGAGATCCACTGATAGCAGTGTCAAAAAATACCTTGTCAAGAGCTCTGAGATCATGAGGTACAAGAAAAGAAATCCCCAACCATGTATGACTAAAATGCATCAGCAGAATCGCCTGGATTGGGCAAAAGATCACATGTCCTGGAAGTTAGAATATGAAAGAGTGATATTTTCCGATGAAAATATTTTCAATTTGATGGTTCGAACGGTTTTTCTTATTATTGGCACGAACTGCGCAAGAAACCAGAAACGTTTTCAAAACTGCAGCAGGCTGGAGGTTCACTCATGGTTTAGGCTGCGTTTGGATTTCATGGTAAGATCAACGTTGCGTTTCCCTCTGGCAGAATGAGTGCATCAACCTACCAAGAATCTACTTGAAGAAAACTTGGTGCCATTTGCTGAGGAAACTGGCGGACCTTTCTGGATGTTCCAAAAAGACAATGCATCCATCCACACGGCAAACAGCACTTGGGAATGGTTTCTTAATAATGCTGTACATGTAATTCCATGGCCATCTGTTTCTCCTGATTTAAATCCAATGGAAAATGTTCGGAGCCTACTGGTTAGAGCTGTTTAAGCAAATGGAAAACAATATGCCACAATTTCAGAATTAAAAGCTGCTATCACCTTCTACTGGAATGAAATTAATCAAAATGTATTAAAAAGCTTGGTTCACTCCATACTTGATCGCGATTTTACATTAATTAAAAGATCTGGTGCATACACTAGCTATTAATCTATATTTCTGGCCAATGTTCATATCATTATGAAACACCTCAAAATGGAAAAATATAGTTTATTTTATGTATAAATCGCTGTTTTAATTATATTTTGTTATAAAATAAAACGATTTGTTCTATTTCTAATATTGATCAGACTTCAGTTTGTTTTGTAGCATTTTCTTCTTTTTTATGCTTGAAAAACCGGGTGTTCATATCATTTTGAAACCCTGTGTATATTTAGTTACAAATAGAACTGCAACTTTCACCTTTTCCTGTTTCATGCTGTGATGTTTAAAATTTGGGATGCAATTCTAATATTTTGAAAAACGGAGTTTTTCAGTTCAAATTTCTGTATTTATAATTTCAGTTTACATAATCTCTTTGTTTCAGTCATGTGTTTGGTGGGAAAAAATCAAAGAATAATACTTTTTTGATTAACAAAATGAAAGAATCATAAAATGTTGCATCTTGGTGCTTTTTGAAGTTAAAAAAATATTTTTTAATGCACAATTTCCATGACTAAATTTTACCAGAAAGAATAGATAATTTGTTTCTTACTATGGACTTAAAAAGAAAAACAAAACCTATATCTTTTTGAACCAGAAGTTTTTCTTATTTTAGTTCTTTTTTTTTTTTTTTTTTTACTTGATCATGTGGCAAATTTTTTTGAATCCGTGATGCCTGATGTGCTTTTTGCCGGATTTTAATGGATAAACGTAAACTAAATTCAATTATTTGGTGCTGCCATCTGTAATCAAACGTTAAAACTAAATCTAAATGACAGATCACTTGATGCTTATTTTGGGAACTCTAGCGCCATGAACCGACTGCTATTTAGACCTATGTTCTGTCTCTGTGCTTCAAAGCCTGACTTCATAGTTCTCCCTCTACTTTCTATTTTCATGCTATTTATGCACTGTCGATTTTTCCTAAACGAATCGCGAATATTTAAAACCTCGATTCATATTTTTTTTTTAATTGAAAATGAATCTTTGCAATAGGTCGCGGCTGACTTTTAGGCAGCATAAACCGGACGTGCTACGCCACGCCGTATGGTTCAAACAAACCTCTCCGGACAAAATCTGTTACTTCCACATGCATTCCACCGTCAGGGGGGCGCACTCCTTTCTAAACAAACCTATATCCGAACGAAACTCCGTTATTCAACCTATCGGTAGATATAATAATCGAAGTGGTGGAGACTTAAAGAAGAGAAAAACCCCTGGGGGGAAATTTGTGAGAGGCAACGGGAGGTGCATAATATGAAATAGTGGTCAAAGGGCTGTCCAATAATATATCACATGAAGGGGTCGGAAAAAATTAGAAATGTACCCCGGGGGGGGGGAATTTTGGGGGAGGGAGACGGGAAGAAGGGTCGTCCAATGATATATCACATAAGGGGTCAGAAAAAGTTTAAAAAGTGCCAATTATCAATTGATGAATTCAATGAAAATGTAATTATATTTTTAATTTTATTTTAAAATCTTTAAATTAAAACGAATTACAGATGCCTCATAAACTGCAATACTCTAAAAGAGAAATAATAAAATTGTAAGCATACTATATAGATTTTTATAAAAGGTACTATCCAGCAAATTTGTTTTCTAATAGAGTAAAAACTGTTTATAACGGAATCCTGCTGTAAACGAAAAAGAAATAATGTTCCAGCTCAAAAAATATTATACAATTGTATCTTCTAAAATAGAAACAACCTGTGTAAAACGGAATTTTCAATGGTGGATTGCGTCTCTGTCTAAGCAGGTTTTATTGCATGATACTTATGGTAGGGGGCCCGCGGTTATTTGTACGGCCTTGCGTATATACCAAAAACTGCAACAAATATCATAAATAATTTTTCATGACTTGCTCGCGCAAGGTGGAACTTTCGTACCTTAACTAAATTTTTAAGTGGGATTTAAGTATTAAGAAGTGCAACATGTTGTATGTAAACATTCACTTGTTAACGACGCTCTCAATAAACACTTTGCATTTCCTTTCATGTTTAATTTCCTGTGTTCGCGCCACTTACGCCCATACATTCCTATACAATAAATGATGTTACAGTGTCCTATACCAACCCTTCACTTTCGCTTTCGAAACCGGTTCCGAAAGGGAAAGTGCCTTCATTAGAAAAATCTACAACCGAAATCGAAAAAGTAAAAAATAGCTGTAATAGAGATCAATCTCAGCTATCCTACGCAAAAAAAAAAAAAAAAAAAAAAAAATCGTTTAAAAATATTTAAATTTAAACAACATGCCCATAGTAGGGTGGGCCGAAAAAAACTTTTTTTTGATTTTCGATGATGGGTAGTGCGGAAAAGTGGCCACTAGTGGCACCAAGTTCACACAAAAAAATTGAGATTTTTAGGACAATTCCTATATTTGCCGCTTTTGGCTTGAAGTTTTGCTAAAATGCTGATTTTTGAACTTTTTTAGCAAAAATTTTAAAAATGTTAAATTAAACTTATTTTAATCGTATTTACTTGAAAAGGCATATTTAATGTTCCAAATGTATAAATAAGCTCTGATTATGTATTATTTAATTGCTATGTGTATTTTAAATTAGATGATTTTTATAGCCTTTTCGTGTTTAAGTGAGCAAAAGTTGCAAGTATTGTTTGAATCTTTCAACGGTTTCTCTCTTTTGTCTTGTTTATGTCCCTTGGTCTTCCTTATTTTTTCGATGCTTTAAGGGTCATATATTTGGGTGACGGACAGCAGAATCCCTCAGAAACAGATCTGGAAGGAGAGAAGGGGGTGAGGCGAGAACTTAAACGAACGCAGTGACTCATCGCGATGTTGAGGAAGTGAAGGAGGAAATACAAGAGGGGAGAAAGTGCGATAAGGGATGCTTATTATTTTCAGTGCTCAGTTTCCCTGAGACATGGCGGACGCTGTATGAGACAGGAATATGCGTTTAGGAGTGTTTGGCTTTGAAGGGCATGGTTCAAATTCAGATTCAGTCGAACTGCTTGCTTGAAAGCTCCCACTACTTGAATCTTCCAACAGTATAACTGTCTTCCATCTGGATCTAACTCCACCCGTTGAAGGCTTTGTCCAGAACCACTATTCCTCGTTGAAATTGTATCCCTTTTCATTTTCCGCGATATTTTCTTTGCAAGACTTTTGCTTGTTTTTAAATCAATATTTCCGATAAACATTTTTCGAACAGTTCTTTGATCCTTCAAGAAGGTTACCTCCCGATGTGGAATTTTATGTCTGATGTCGCAGCTACAATTGTTCAAGCCTCTACACTTACAAGCTGCAATGTCAAAGAGAGAGGTTTCCGCATTTCGTACGAAATCTTCGCGGAACGCCTTGACTTTAACGATCGTATGGTTACAAGATTTCTCCAATGATCTACACTCATTGTAATAGTTTTTAATCTTTCCGTTAATTGTTCGTTAGGAAACCACTGGTATGGAAGATTTTATCCAGATTTCGGAAACTTTTTCACCTACCCTTTTAATAATACCATCCACTGGTTGAAGATAAATATTTCGATTTTCTTCTATATCGCTTCGCAACCAACAGTAGTGGCGCATGATGTCAGCAATAGTTGGCGATTGCAAGTCTTTCAATTTGCACGGTGCCCCAAAATGGCTACTTTTCAGGCTATCACATGTCTTTACATGATAATGAACTTTCGCACTAGCTATTTCTAAACTCATCGTAATAAAATGCACAAAACACAGTAAAGGCACGTTAAATGATCCAAAAAGCAATGTATTGCACGAGAAAAAGGTTTTACTTTTACACTGAACAAATGTCACAGGGAAACCGAGCACTGAAAAATAATAAGCATCCCTTATCACACTTTCTCCCCTCTTGTATTTCCTCCTTCCCTCCCCCAACATCGCGATGAGTCACTGCGTTCACTTAAGTTCTCGCCTCACCCCCTTCTCTCCATCCAGATCTCTTTCTGAGGGATTCTGCTGTCCGTCACCCAAATATATGACCCTTAAAGCATCGAAAAAAAAATAAGGAAGACCAAGGGACATAAACAAGACAAAAGAAAGAAACCGTTGAAAGATTCAAACAATACATGCAACTTTTGCTCACTTAAACGCGAAAAGGCTATAAAAATCATCTAATTTAAAATACACATAGCAATTAAATAATACATTATCAGAGCTTATTTATACATTTGGAACATTAAATATGCCTTTTCAAGTAAATACGATTAAAATAAGTTTAATTTAACATTTTTAAAATTTTTGCTAAAAAAGTTCAAAAATCAGCATTTTAGCAAAACTTCAAGCCAAAAGCGGCAAATATAGGAATTGTCCTAAAAATCTCAAATTTTTTGTGTGAACTTGGTGCCACTAGTGGCCACTTTTCCGCACTACCCATCATCGAAAATCAAAAAAAAGTTTTTTTCGGCCCACCCTAGCCCATAGGTTACGTGTGTTTAGAACATTAGAGAACGTGTGTTTTGTTTTCAAGTGAGTAAAGAATCCTCTTAAATTTTGTACCATAAGTTCTGGATCACCTTGTATGTTTTTTTTTTTTTTTTTTTTTTTTTTTTTTTTGCGTGTGTGTGTGTGTATGTGTGTGTGTATGTGTATGTGGGATAATTATGAATTTAAAATAGTTATTAATGTATAGCTATTTACCATAAGGCCGTAACATTTTAAAAATGAACGAATTTTTCTTGGTGATTAAAAACAAGTTCAAACATGACTTTCCCGCATTCGCTATATTATTGCAGTAAAAGTAGTTTTACAGGAATTTGTGAATAACTAAAACAGAGTGTTAGACGAAATAGAGGTCAACCTTGGTGACAGCCCTATCAACAAACTTGGTGGTTTTGGTGTCAAAGTTTGACATCAAACACTTAGGCAAGTAATTCATTTTGCTCCATAGTTGTTATTACATATATAAAACATTCAGTTAAAAAAAAACAGTGGCACTCCGGGAGTGCCAATAGAAGTGAAAACTTCAACAATTACGTGTGTGTTTTTTTAATCGTCAGGAAATGTTTTATTGTGTAGAAAATACTTTTAAATGTAGTGTTTTTTTATTCATTATTATACACTATTACTACCTAAACTATATTACAATTTTCATAGTAATATAATTTAACTATAAATTACATATAAATAAACATTAATAATTTGTAATATCTATTATTATATTAAATTATATTATTAAATTATACATGTACATATAAATAAACAAATTTTCGTACAAAAATTCTCGTATTGCATTTAAAGATTTATCCGGTGAAATATAAACGGCAACCATTACAATTCAATACTATCCAAATATTGAAATCCATACTCCAATTCAATACTATCCAAAAGTATTTTTATTAATGAATACAATACCACAATTATATTGCGCTTGGCGCGCTAGTGTCTATGTGCCAAAATGCTAGCATGTCGGTTACGTAACAGTGTCTCCAAATCAGTGGTTTTTCCCCATCTCAAAAAAAGCTCAACGCGCCTAAAGAAGTTTTCGAAAACTGATAATGTGTGTGTGTGTGTGTGTGTGTGTTCCTGTGTGAACGCCGGGAGAAAAAGTGAGTTTTAGCTTCGTTCTTCTTTTGCGGATTGAGCTGAAGAGGAAAAAGTTCCTGTCATTCACCGCTTGGCGCGCTAATGTCTATGTGCCAAAATGCTAGCATGTCGGTTACGTAACAGTGTCTCCAAATCAGTGGTTTTTCTCCATCTCAAAAAAAGCTCAACGCGCCTAAAGAAGTTTTCACTTCAAAAAATTCTAATTCTAAAAATTATTCGTTTATTTTTTTTAACTTCTACTTCTGAGTATTTAAATCGTATGGCATTTTTAAATTCAACTTTAAAGCAAGAATTTACCAGAATTACTAAATTGCAAGAACAAAAGAAAAAATCTGCAATTAATTGTACGGTTAGACATTAGAAATTAAATAAATTCTCAGCATATTCTGATGCAAGATATCTTTAAAACCCAGTGGTTTCTAAAATGGGCAATTGTTTTGGGTGCGATTTTATATATTTTTTGGCGATAACCTCTTTTATTTATTTATTTTTAAACACATATACCTTTATATATACATATAAGAGATATATATATAAGTGAACGAAAAGCTATGAGAGTATTAAAGAAGAATCATAAGTGATATTCATGCCATTCAACAATTAGTAACCGAAAATTTTTTTATAAAAAGATTAAAATATAAAATAAATTAAATTTACTTAAAAAACTATTTATGTATAACTTTGTGATTACTTTCAAAGGTTTTATATTTTCTGTCGATTGAAATAACGGAAGAAGACAGCTTTAACCCGCCAAAAAGTAAAATTTCCCTATATCTGGAAAATTAGAAATAAGCTCTAAATACACAAAGCCATGTTTTTGACGAGCCTGATTCTTTTTATGAAAAAATTAATGTAGGTAACAATTCATACATATACTGTAAATGAAGAATATCTGTGAAAGTAACGTTGACGTCATATCGACGGTGGCAACGATCTAAGTAATTAATTTCCTCTTTTTCCTCAAATTTAATTATTTATAAACACTGCATAATTTTAATTTTTACACCTGCTAATAGGTGTTAAAAATATACTTTTAAATACAATTTGTTTGAAAGCTGTATCTCAATTTACTGATTTTTCATGGTTTTAAAATTAATTTTCAAGCATGAAGTTTTTCAGGATTCCCTTTTTCAAACGTGCTACTCGATTACGGAAGATTAACCCGTTTGCACAAGCATGGGTGTCGTTCTGGCATGGCAATCTTAAAAGCCCGCCGAACAAAACAAACACCAAGAACCAAACACCAGACTGCTTACTGCTTACAATAGAGAACTTCTCAATGTTAATTGGACCAAACAATATCAACGTAAACTATCGGGCTTCAAAGGAACCAAGCATAGTAAAAAAATAAAACGAAAAGTAAACGAATCTAATGAAGAAATCCTGTAATGTGAGAAGAAACTCATCGCATATCATAAGTGAACTATCAATTTAGATACAAAATTTGTACAATATTTTGTCTTTTTCGCAATTTAATTTTTAAAACACCTTAGAGAAATAATGTATTGTAAAAAGTACGGATTGAATTTTTGGATAAGTAACTACTTACGCTTATCTGGATTGAACGTGAGCAATAAGTTGTTATACCTGTGTTAAAGATTGCTATCAATCACATTGATATGGCATAATTCGATGTCCTGTTTAGAAACCTCTCAGATAATTGAACATTACAAATATAACAACTAGATTACTACAGATATATACTCTATAGCATTTTCAGGCAGGGAACATAAAGGAAGAAAAGCACTTAAAGTGGTTCTCAAATCCCATGCCCAACAATGCGAAACTTTCGGACACTTTTAAACGCAAAGGCAAGCGAATTGGCAAGCCTGACTATTGAAGCGATTTGGAATCGAAATGCATTTTCTATTTTTTGATAAATAAATTACGGGGCTCCCAAATGGTCCCCTTTCCCCCCTCAAAGCCCCCTTTTTGGAAAATGTTCCCCTTTAGTCTCCTTTTATGCATTTTGGTCCCCTTAGTCTAAGGTTATTAGACATATAAGGTTGGCTCGTCACTATGGACTCCGTCCCGCCCACTCTCGTTGCTAGGCAGAATCATACGTCACAAGAATCCAAGAATCCTTATTTTCCTGTCGGCCGTAACCCGTGTTTGCTATGTTTATGTTTGTTCGTCTAAAATATTTTTCTTTTTAGATTTAAAGTCAAATACATAAAAACTTGAATTTGAAGCTCTCTTTTAATATTTTATTTCATAAAGAGACATTCAATGAAAAGAAAGATATTTTAAAGAAAACTGTTGAATATATATAATCAAACACATCCAATTTAAATATCGACAGTATGTTAATAACTTCTTTTTCTAAATTACGAATCTTTATCCGCGTAAAATATTTAAATGCTAAGTCAGAAGAGATGAAATCATCATTAAAAAGAAAATTAAAATTTAGCACTAGGGATTGTGTAGAAAAAAAAAAATGAGAAAAACTATTGTATAGTTGTTTTATTTTTCATTAGTATTTTCTTTATTATATAAAATCTAATGCTTTAAATTGTAAATAATATGTGAACAGTTGAACTGTTGTAAATATTATTATTTTTTAATTATTGATATATTAAATATAAAAAATTGATGGTGTTAATTATTGTGAGGGCTAATTTCTCCACTACTCCCTCCCCCCTTCCCCTTCCTTTGTATCAGCCTCTGGAAATAACCAATACTTGGTTAAAAAAACCTGTAGGAAGATACTATTTGTTTTATATACAGTACAAAGTCTCAAATCCGGACGTCCGAAATCCGGAATTCTCCAAAATTCGGACATTTTCGTAAGTGGCGTTTTTATTTTAGCGAAAAGTAAAATAAACCGCTAATAATCGCATAAAACAATATTATATTAAGCTAAAAGTTTGAAACCGAATCCCTTTTACGAATGCCAAAAAAATCTCTAAATATCACACGGAAAAAAATCTTTAAAAATTAAAAATCACTGCAAGAATTCTGAATAAACTTTATTAAAAAGAGGCCATTTATAATACTGAACTAAAAGATTAAAACCGGATTCCTTTTACTAATGCGGAAAAATCGCCGCGAAACGTAAAGGCAGAAAAAATAGCAAACTTTAAGCGTCTGAAGTTTGCAGAGAACATAATTTACTATAGTGAACAATACCATTGTAACTGGAATTCCTTCATGAATGCCAAAATAATTGCCTCGAAACGCAAAAATTCGCATTGCAAATCGCCCAAATTTCAAAAATTGTGTAGGATAAAATGTACTATATTGAATTAAAAGATTGAAAATGAATTCCTTTTACGAATGTCAAAAAATTGCCTCTAAAAATCTAAAATTCACATAAAAAATTCGCGAAAATTTCAAGAAACGCTGTACGAATTCCAAATAAACATTATTAAAAAGAGGACAACATTTACCATATTAAGCTAAAAGACTAAAACCAGATACCTTTTAATGATTTGGGAAAAGTGCCACACGCGCGAAAAAAGAAGGAAAAAAATTTTTTTTTTAATTTAAAAATCGCAAACAACAAAATTTATTGTAGATAAATTTATTGTCTAAGACATTGTAACCAGAATGCTTTTGTGAATCGCAAAATAACGCATTCAAAATCCCTAAAAAGTCATTAATCACGGGGCTAAAACTTTGAAATCGAATTACTTTTACGAATGTCAAAAAATCGCCGTATAACGAAAACAAAAACTCTTAAAATCGCTTAAAAAATGCGATACATTGAAAAGTCGATGTAGGATTTCCAAATAAACTTCACTGAAAAGAGGTCAAAGTTTATTATACTGAATTAGAATATTGTAATCAGAATCCTGTTAGTAAAGTAAAATTTTTTTCGCAAAATTCATAAAAACGATAAAAACCACGTAAAAAATTAAATTAAAAAAAATTGTTGTAATTGAGATAGTTTTTACTTTTTGAAAAACACATATTCCCCAATTAAAATATCCCTTTAGTATTATTTTAATTTATTTTCTTTTAATTATTAATTAATTGTTTTCTTTTTAGTATTAAAATGCTTTCCAATGCGTAAATAATTCACCGGTGAAAGTGGATAAAGTTTTCATTTTTTTTTTTTAATTATGCAAATGAACAAAAATTCGGAAAAGTCCAATCGACGAGTTCTGGACGATTCCGAATTTTTGACTTTGTACTTTACTAATATATGCTTTAAAAGAATCATAATTGCATATGTTTAAGTCTTTTTTACTGTTTTTTACAACTTACAAACATTTTAAAACTTATTAGTCTTTATAAACGTAATTCAGAGAAGTTATTTTGTTTTTCTAATTTGTAGAAATTCCATACTAAAACGTACATTTTAATTAAATGAATTCAAGTTGCAACCCACTATTTTACTAATTTAATAAATATATATATATATAAAAATAAGAAATTGTCAACTAGTAAGTAAAAAATATATATCATAATAACAAAATAAGGGAGAAAGAGAGAGAGAATATAGAGCAGCTGTAACTGTTTTTTCTCTTTTTTTTCAAAAATGTTTAATTTTTCACCCCCGTGTCACTGTAAAGATTTTAAAACTTATTAATTTTCTTCTATGTAGTTTTAAAACTAAGGTCTCTTATTTCTTTACACGTAAAAAAAAAGTATTAAAAAATTTTTCCCCTTAAAATTGCGTAACAATTCAACTGTATATAACGCTATTAGCACAGGAGGGATTCCGACTGTGGATTCTTGTGACGTAGCAGAGAAAGACCCCTCCGATTGGGTGAAAAGTTACGAGCCAACCTTTATAGTCTAATAACCTTGCCCTTAGTCCCCTTTCTGTTGCTTACTAATGTGGAAAAATCGCCAAAAAATTCTAAAAATCACAAAAGTTCAAATATTGCATTTTACTATAGTATGCTAAAACAGTGTAACTGGAATTCTTTCATGGACGTCAAAAAATTGCCTCACAATGTGAAAATATGTTAAAATATGCATTGAAAATCTCATTAAAAATCACTAAAAATCGAAAAGTTACAGAGGACCAAATTTTACTACATTAAGCTTGAAGTTTGAAATCAAATTTAAAAAAATCAGTACAAAATGTTAAAAAGAAAAAAAAAATCAAAAATTGCTGTTCGAATTCCGAATAAGCTTTATTGAAAAGAGCACAACATTTACTAAATTGGGCTAAAAAATTGAAACTATATCCCATTTACTAGTGTGAAAAGTCACTGCATAAAAATCGCTAAAAATTCAGAAAATCAGAGAAGTCAAAATAGTACTATAGTAGGGCTAAAACATTGTATCCGGAATTTTTTCGCAAATGGGGAAAAAAATACTTGTAGGATGTGATTTTTTTTTTTTTTTTTTAAATCCGTAACAATTCAAACCAGAGGATGCAATCGTGGAAAGACAAAATTTACTACATTAGGGTTAAAAGTTTAAAACCGAATTCCTTTTATAAATGTCAACAAATCACTGCAAAATGCTAAAAAAAAAACACTGTAATAATTGCGAAAAATTTAAAAATCACTGTGTACAAATTCCAAATAAACTTTATTGTAAAGAGGACAAAATTTACTACATTCTACTAAAAAATTTAAACCAGATTCCTTTTTACAAATTAGAAAAATTGCCATAAAGCACGAAAAAAGGCTAAAAATTACATTTAAAAAAACTAATTAAAAAAGTCCAAAAATTAGCTTTGATGTGCATATAGACATACCTATAGCTACCTTCCTGCCAAATCTTGTAGCTCTATGCGCAGCGATCTCGTCAGCACAAAGACACATAGACAAACTTCTATCTTTTTTATATTAATTTTTAATACAATTATTCAGTTGGTAAATAAATCATATCAGTTGTAAATTTCCAAATGGGGGGGGGGAAAGTCCGGGCCAGGATTTGAACCAGGGATGTCTTGGCTGGAGTCGCCAGTGCTCTACCTACTGAGCCATCCCGGACGAATCTGAAAGACTAAGTCACTCAGCTAACCCTAATATTGCCATACTATGCTTTTTCCGATGAACGTTATAGCTTATTTCAGCTTTTATTGGGTAGTACAAATGAACTAAATTTTATGTTTGAGATTAATAAGTAACAATATCTAGTCAATAGTTAATCTAATTTTAATACTCAACTGGAGTGCTATTATGCTGTGCTTTTTTATTCACTAATCACTGTTACTCCTTGTTAGATTCGAAGAAATGCACTATACTTTGTAATTGCTAATGTGCAACTCTGTTAACAATTGATTTGATATTTTCTTAGATGTATTAATTTTTAGTGTATATTTTATTGCAAATCAATTTTTGTTGTTATAAATATTAAGGGGAGACATTCTTTGAAAAAATTTATGTTTTTTACTGGCTTAAAATTTTGTTTAACCTTCCTGAATCCATTGGTATGCCCAGTTTTTTTTTCCTGACTATTAGAAATAATTGTAAAAATTCAAGGGAAGACAAGACTGGGATGCCACGCCTACTCACATTAAGGGAAGATACGACTGAGATGCCACGCCCACTCACATTAATTTTACTCTAGCATTTTATACTCATTTATTATATGCAACTGAACTTTATCCAAGTGTTTATACCGGGTGTCCTAAAAAGGACTGACTGATTTTAAAATTCAATAACTTGCAAACGGTGACAGATATTTAAAAATTTCTTACAGGAGGTTTATGCATAAGGTCAAAAGTTTTATTACAGTGATTTTCGATTTTAGTTCGAATTACAAACAATAGACGGCGCTGTAAGCAATAGTCGCCAGGGGCGTATTTAAGCAGAATTCATTAGGGGGGCGTATATGACGATTTTGCCGACTGACTTAAAAATATATATATATACCTTTAAAAGTAGGTTTCTGTGTCTGTATATATGTATCTACCCGGAATCCTAAAATGGACTGACTGATTTTAAAATTCATTAACTTGGAAATGGTGACAGCTATAAAATTAAATTCTTGCAGGAGTGTTATGTAAGATGTTAGGAATTTTTTTACTACGATTGTCGTTTTTAGTTTAAAGTAGTGGCGGTAGATGACGCTGCTTGAAATAGGCGCTAAATCGGGGCCAGATTCTGGCCTCTCTCTTATCTCAATATTGATGTGGAAGAAGGAGATTAAATATATGCAGTGGGATTCTAGGAACAAAATTTCATTGGCGACTGAGAGCCATTTCATATATTTAATCTCCTTCGTTCGCATCAATACTGAGAGATAAGAGAAACAAAACATCAGGTCCCGATTTAGCACCTATTGCTAGCAGCGCCATGTATCGCTGCTATTTTAAACTAAAATCGAGAATAGCTGTAAAAAACTCCTGGCATCTTACATAACCCTCCTGCAAGAATTTTTTTAAATAGCTGCCACCGTTTGCAAGTTATTGAATTTTAAATCAATCAATCCATTTTAGGACACCCGGTATGTTCTATATAAAATTGAACATTATTAACCCATCGAGATAAAATTTTTCACTTTAGAACGTCGAATACTTTTCACTTTAGAATATTGAGGAGAATATAAGGTAGATTTAAAGATGGATACACCACCCCTTCACTTTCGTTACATTGTTGCAAATGTTCCAGTAAAGTATTTGATATTTTTTCCTGAATGTGCAGATGAAAATCTGCAATTCGGATTAATTACACAAGTTGAAGTTTTTAGTAAGATGCTACGTGGAACTTATACAGAATCATCTTATTTATATTTACATTAAAAAGGATGAAATCAAAACTTATTTTAATTACATTTTTGTTCATCCATTGCATAACATGCATTTTAACTCACTATTTTTTTAGACGAGCCCATCTATTCACGACGGTGCCCAAATCTAAGTATTTCGAAATATCCTCCTAACATCATGAGTGTATTCAAAAGTGGATCGGTCATTTTTGTTCTTAGATATTTTTTCACAATTTTTAATTTACAACGTCCTTTCATTCGAGGCAACTGTGGCTGGAGAAGTTAGAGCCAGATGACTGACATTGTTTGCAAGTGGCAGAATGTATCTCAAAGATTCTGTTTTCATGTAAATATCGTCCATTCTTTCAGCCTCTGCGCAGAAGTATTACAAAATTTTCAGCTCTGCGTGTAATGCTTCCATATCAGAAATTGTCACTGTTTCACGAAAGACATTTATTTACCGCTTTCTTAACCAGATTTAGTGTTTATTTCTTTCTTGCAATGAGAGGATACATATTTTATCCAGTAATGAGATTATGCTGATGCAAGAATTAAGACTTTCAGCTATCACAACTGTAGAGTATCCAATACGTTCTGAAACTCCATGCGTTAGAACATTAGAAATTCGGGAACAAAGAGAATGTTTCAATTACCGTCTAACTTCTTTGCTGCCAATCTTCGTGGATATTGCATAGCAAATTCATTTAATGGATCAACACCTTACTTTCTTTAAAAGAGAAACTGCACACTATATCTGCCTATTCACATTTTCATTGTCATTGTTGACTGTTTCCAATGATTTGGTACAAATCTTCAGTATTTTCGTAGCGTCTATTTTAAGAGTCTTCGTCTTCATTTTTTCAGTAACTAACTTGCACTTGTACTGAACGTTCTTGAGAAACATCATAGTGAAGCAATGAAGTCGAGCGATAACGTTTTCTTTCTTAAACCTCGTGGCTTGGTCATTGTTTTGCTAACAGGAGTAGAGGAATAAACTTTTTCGAAATTTGTAGGATACATTCATATAAGATCCAGACCGCTTTCAATGATTCCGCTCGAGCAGTCCATGTCGCCTTATAAAGATTCCGCAGCAGAAGAGCATTTTCTATTTCTTGGAGCTTGTCTACTAATGGCTTCTTTGATTTAGTACTTGCTGTGAAAAACACAAATATCTTCCAGCACGTCGAACACATCACCTATAATACTGCTGGCATTGCATATATGGGGCATTCTCACAATCTTTTGACTTTTGGGGGAAAAAATCTGGCGAAATTAAACTTGCTAAAATAACATTTTAATCTGATAGACGAATGCCTTAATGATTCAAAATAAAGAAAAAAAGGTCAGCAGCGAAAATTTTTTTATTTAACTGAGATTTAGGTTAAACTCGCGAGTTTAATTTTTCTTACCATTTTACCCCTATAACTTTTTATTTTCTTCTAAATTTTTACTTATAATGAATTTGCATAGTACCCACAGGACATTCAAATAAGAAATAATACAAATGTAGTACTTTTAATACAGAATTTTTGTATAACATTGTCTTAAAGGGGTGTTAAAGAAGGGACGGTAAGGTAAAAAAAGGGATGAAATGGTAAAAAAAGAGGCGGTAAGGATGGAACGGTAACGAAAATTAACACCTATTTTTAGGAAAATCATGCTAAGACTAAGTGATAGCCACAATGTTCATTGATTTTTAGAAACAGTTGTTAACACTGGATTAAATTAATTTTTTTTTTTAAATTTACCTCGAAAAGTGCAGGAATAAACCTTGGGGACGGTCAGACTACCAATAAAGCCACGGTGCTTGAAATTGATATTTAAATGCTGATTTATATTCTGCAGTAAATTTCCTGTCAAAGAATTTTAGATATTCTTTCTCCAGCATACTTCTGAATGAGCAAAAACTTGAAAAAAAATCTGTGGCTGCATCTGAAATGATTTTCTGTATAATTTTAGAAGAGGGATGATAAAAAATCTAAAACCCAGGACAGAGTTCAAAAAATAATATCAACCCTAAAAATGTGTGCAGGTTAATTTTTAGCTACATATTTGTATAAAACAATAGTTCCAGTTTCAGAAAAAAATTAAATTGAAATATTTTTATTGAAACAATTTTATCCAGACAGCTCCAGACTTCAAAATCAGCATCAGGGACACGGGACGGTAGATGAGTTTTCCATGTGTTTGGACCCCCAACATCGTCCAAAACTTATTTATCTCGTTAATATTGTTGTGCAATCATGGAATGGGATGTTCCCAAGTATATGAAATAAAAAAAACACAAAAAATTGTATTAAATAAAAAATTATTATTCAGAGACATGAAAGTTAAAAGATTGTGAGAATGCCCCATATGTGAAAGGAAAGTGTTGAGTCTGTGACATTGACGAGGAATAGTATAGGGCATAATTCGACCCACGATTTCTGAAAACGTCTCCTAAGTGCCGTTGAATTCTCCAGACATGCTGCTTGTAAAATCGGATGACTGGAAACTGCCTGTTCTATTTCGAGCTCATTCTTTGTAAAGATGTGTGATATCTAGCATACAAGATCGACAATGGTGTTGACGACTTCTTTTAAAACTTCCAAAAGCCGATCGGAGTTTTTCCATCTTTGTCGGCAAATTTCAGCCCAACAGCTGATCGATCCTGGTGCGAAGCATCTGGTGGCGTATCTGCCATAATTCCATAAAATTATGCTTCTTGAAATCCTTTACTATCATTTTGCGCACTGCTGTAGCAAAAAATTCAATCATCTCGTTTTGGGATGAAGCGGAAAGGTAAGTTATATGGTAAGGGCTGAAACGTATGTCCTCAAACATTTCTTCAATTGTGGGTTATGTCTGGAAATTAATTTCACAGTTTTTCAAAAGCTTCCATTTACTCAGCATTCGCGTAATGTCCATTAAGATTGCTACAATTTCTGTGCTGAATGCAAGATGTTGCTATTGCTCTTCCACAATAATCTGTTTGCGCTTGCTCTCGTCGAGTAAGTGATTACCATCATCATGAACTGACAAAATAGGAAACAGTAAATTTGATGGGTGTTGGAAAAGCAACGTTGTGCGAACTTTCTGTTCTTTTCTTTTCCTTAAGCTTTTCATTTTGTGTCCTTTGCTTACACCACTCTCAAATGAAGCATTTTGTATTTTTTTCTCTCCTCGGTCCTTCATGAAACACGCAAAAAATTAGTATTGAGTTCTGTACTATAACGTATTTGTCCAAAAACATATGCTCTTTTCTACCAAGCTCTGTTGAAATGTCACTGTCTATCTTGCGTGGTGGAATCAGTTATCGGATATGCGCTGAGTTTTGGCTGATACGGACCTAAACTGATCAAATATGTCTCTGATTGTCTGACTTAATTTTAGACCTTTTCCCCGGGTCATGTTCAATGATGGAATCGTTCCCACTTTCCGTAATGCTAACCTCTCCACGGTTCTTCTCGATTTCTTTCGCGATCTTACTATAAATATTTGACACAGACGAACAATTTTATTTTTCCCTGTCAATTATATCTATTGTCTCCTTAAGGAACAAGAAAACACGTAATTCATCAGATGGGGTCTAATAATTGGCTTGCAATTATTTAAACAATCGACTAAATGATTCAATTGTCGAGCACATTCCAATACACCACGAGTAATATGAATGCCTTCATCGAAGTCTTCATCATCTTCAGTGCTAGTCTATCATCTAGATGTTTAGAACCCTACTAATCCGGTGCAGACTCTAAGAAAGATCCCTTTAAATATCGAAAAACTAGTTTCTCCTAGTTCTTTCTCAATTTATTTTCAGAAGTCACGCAAAAGTCGAAGAAAGGAGAGGAAAACTTCGGATTTTTGAAAGAAATTAAGACAAATTGGTGTTTTTTTAGTGTATGTTTTAAGAAAAAACGTAGAAAATTGGGAAAAAAATCGTTTGTTTCAGAGTTGTATTGATCGATACTGACTACCTAGAATTTGCCGACTGTAATCAAAATTGCCGACATTGGGGGGGCGAGACGCCCCCCCAGTAGCTTCGCCCCTGATAGTCGCTAAATACAGGCTTGATTTTTGGTCCTTTCTCTTGTTTCATGCGGAAAAAGGAGATGGAAATGTATTATCCGGGCCACGAAGTACCAAAAATCGAGCCTGAATTTAGCGTCTATTGATCGCAGCGCCATCTATTGTTTGTAATTCGAACTAAAATTGAAAATCACTGTAAAAAAAACTTTTGACCTTATGCATAACCCTCCTGCAAGAATTTTTTAAATATCTGTCACCGTTTACAAGTTATTGAATTTTAAAATCAGTCAGTCCTTTTTGGGACACCCGGTATATACTTTAATTCATGCGTTTGATAAAACTGTGCAAGAACTTCACACAAGTTAGAAGTGTCTAAGTTTTGTAGCTTTTCGAAAAGTTTTACTTTTCAGCTAAAAACCTCATTAACTCCTAAAGTACTTGAGCGATTTCGATCAAAAATTTTTTGTTTGTAGAGTATAAATATAAGATCATATGTGGCAGACAGTTTTAAAAAAATTTAATTAGTTTAAGAAAAAAAATTTCTGAAAAATTGCCATTGCTCTAAAATAAGAAGTTTTAGTCGCAGAAAAAAAAAAACTGTCTGCTATAAGTCTTGAGCATTATCCAGTGAATAAAGATTCAAAATTTCATCAAAATCGGTCTGGTAGTTTCCGAGGAAGCAGGTATTAAAGCTTGCATTTTTCCTCTATGATAGCACCCATTCTTGTCTTCCCTCAAAAACACTTTTCGGCTTTGTTCATTTTGTAGCACAAAGTGCAAGTTAAAAAAATACAAGTCACAGTTCAACACAAAACAAAATACAAAAAGTTGACGTCATTTGATTGAACAATAAGAAAGTTTTAAAAAGGTGTACAAACATTTGACTGACTATCGACACTCCCAATGTCTGTTCTGTCGATACGTAATCAGAAAGCTCAATCTGTCATTCGCAAAGAGCAGGAATTGTGCTGAATATCTATGTTTTATGGATCTCCTGAAAAATCGTACTTTTCACGTAAAAATCCCATTATCTCATAAAGTACTCAAGCGATTTTGATATATATATATATATATATTTATTTATTTATTTTTTTTTTGTGGTTGAGTATAAATATAAGATGACAGCATACATATGTGGCAGACAGTTTTTAAAAAATTTAATAAAATTTCTGAAAAATTGCCATTGCTCTAAAATTTAACGTTTTAGTCTCAGAAAAAAACTGTCTGCCATAAGTTTTGAGCATAATCCAGTGAATAAGGATTCCAAATTTCATCAAAATCGGTCGGGTAGTTTCCGAGAAAACAGGTCTTAAAGCTCGCATATTTCCCATAGGATTGCTTCCAGTCTTGTCTTCCCTTAATAAAGTATCAATTTAAATTAAAAGCTCCTTTAAGGAGAATTATCTATGTGAGTCTTGAATATTAGAATACTTTCTATCTTCTTGCAGTAGAATATTTAGCTGAGTATACTTTTCAGTGACCTATCTGTATAAAGAGAACCAACTAACATATTTTTGGGGTAATTTTAAAAAATTTGCTTGCATATTTATGAAAACTCGGTGAAGTATTTTTAGACATGGTCCCCCAAAGTTCCCTTTTAAAATAAAAAAAAGTCCCCTTTCCCACTTTTGGGAGACTAAAATGTGTTGGGTGCCCTTAAATTATTTATCGAGTTACAGTCGAACCTCTATTTAACGAAGTCGCTAAATCACGGAAAAAAGTTCGTTATACGGAAAATTCGTTAAATAGAGATTCATCTTTTAAAATACTTTAAACTACATAAAACAGATTTTAAATTCATAAATACTACTATTTTTACTAAAAGTAATTAATCACATTTTTTTTAATAAATTATATCGATATGTTTTATTTATTTTACCTACCAATATCCATCATCAATTTATTTTTTCTATGTGTTTAAATCTTTGAAATCTGCAAGGAAAACAAAACATTGTCCGGGAATACACTGTATTTTCTGTTTAAAGTAAATAGTTTTACATTAAAATTAACGAATTTTAATGACATTATCGTATTTATTATTATAACAAATAATTTTAACCATACATTAAAATATGCGTCCTTAAATTTAATTTCTGAAAAACTGTTAATTTTGCCTGAGTTTTTTATTTAAAAAAGTGCTTTCTCTCATAATACGTCTCGCATCTTTGCAATGCGTATTTTATTCTAACTATAATCCGCGTCGGATTGTTTCAAATGATTTTAGCTTTTAATCATGCGAAGTTTTCTTAATTCCTGCATCATGATCATTTCCATCATCATCATATTCGTCTTCATCGCAATTCATTGCTGTATTGTTTTTATATTTTACACTGTCAAAAATATCCAATTCGGATAGTGTTTCCGAGGTCTCAATTTCAGAATTAAGTGAAATACAATCATCAATCAGCACATCATGGTTAATTTCTTCTTTTTTTCTCACTATATCCACATTTTTTTAAAGTTACTCTAAGGGATTATCGTCTTCGTCCGCCTTACTTACACTGCTGACAAAGAAAGCGCCTGGTAAAACCAGTTGTTCAAGGCCATTGAACATCATAAAATGTGTTTAAAGAAAGCATAAGTTCGAAATGTCCAGAAATATTTTGAGAAATGGGGAGGAAAAAAAAATTTATCACAAGAAAAAGTTCGTTAAATAGAGAATATACTTCGCTATTTGGAGGTTATTTTACGAAGAAATTCGCAAAATGTTCTTGGTTCCAAGGAAAAGTTCTCAAAATAGAGAAATTCGCAAAATAGAGGTTCGTTAAATAGAGGTCCGACTGTATAAGCAACTGTGGTCACGTGACGACCGGTATTTCTCCTTTCTCGCGGTGGGAAATTCGGTTCAAACGTTGATTTTGAAGGTATTTTCTGAAAGATCTTCTGCCTTTACTAGAAAATCGAAAACGTCTTTCGATTATATAGTTTTTGAATAAGAACATCTTTCAATTTCATGCGCTTCTGAATAAAAATGAATTAAGAAATGTGCCAGAAATTAGCTTCTTTGGATTTGAGAACAGCCTTAAATGGTAAAAACTAGGGCTATGACGGTGCACGGACATGATTTGTCTGTCTCCATGGGCACATTGTTTATATGAAAAGGGATATTTTTCACTATCTAATTATTTACATGGATTTTTCATTTATACCACACCACATTTCCAATATAACATATTTTCAATTTCAATTACTTTTTTAATAAATATTCTGTGACATCATTTTGTACGCTTCTAGGAGAATGGCCTATACAGGGTGTCCACTCTCAACGGTGTCCAATGACTAATTCCTAAACCGTTACTCATATACACGTAGTTCCAATTACAAAAATGTTTTAAATAAGGTAAAGAAGTATTTTAAAATCGATTTGGGTCAATAAAAATATTTGTGGTGAGTTGCGTAGTAAAAGATGATGTAAAATGTTCATTTACTTGAATGAAGACTCCAGTTAATCAACAACAACAATTTAATAAATAAAAATTAACAACAAGAATGCCGATCCTTTGTTGCACGGCTTACAGTATAGCAGACGCAGGTTACAGCAGCGCCACACTTCTGAATCATAACAGAAGGCCAGAAGTGGAAGTAGAAGTGTTTTAGAAGTGTTTTTACTGTGCTTGTAGTGCCATTTGTTGAACACACCAGAGAGGATGGACACATCACCATAGAGTATCCCCCCAGTGAACAAGGTGAACGATAAAATACAAAATAGTAATACAATATATGAAATATTATAAATGCTTGATAGCTTAGTGGTTAGGGGGTTGAATTCGGAATTAATTAGGGGAAAGCTGGAAATTGTTCTAATCCCTTCTGTTTAGGTCTAGAATGAATATGCTATGTTTTCCCCCTCGTACTAGGTGAGCGTTAGGAATTATGTATAGAATTATAGTCAAAAAACACGTTTTTTTTGCATACCATAACAATATCTCAAAACAGCTAACTCTGTCAAAAACGTTGTCAATACAAATGTTGTAGAGCTTTAAAGTCTGAGTAAAATGAATACCTACACTCAATACTTATGTTGAATATTAAGGTCACAATTCTACTTCAAAGTTTTAGACCCATCATCGGGATGATGACCTCAGAATTAATTAGAAGAAAACTGAAAATTGTTTTAATCCCGTCGGTATAGGTCTTAAGGGGGTCCGGGACACATTTTCAAAAAAATTTTATTTATTGAGTTGAAATTTTGAAATTTTTTGTGATGGTTAACCATATCATTTGTAAACAAAATCGCATGATAAAACTTCTCATTTTTTTTTTAATTTGAATTTTAAATTTTGTTAAAAAAGTGGGGTAGTTTAAAATCGTTATAACTCGAAATATTATTTATAGAATTTCAATTTTTTTTCATTTAAATAAACAGAAATATATAAATTTTAATTTAGAGCCAGCATTTTAAAAAATATTAATTTAAAAAAAAATTAAAAATATTTAACAAAAAAATTACAAAAAAAGTGGTGCAACTTTTTAAAAAAAATCATATTTTCAAAAGTAAATATTTTTTTCAAATATGCTGACTCAAAAGTAAAGTAAAATAATTGAAAAAGATATGTTCCGAGTTTCGACCCTGTATCTTTAACGGTTCTCGAGTTATAAGAATTTAAATATGAGAAATGGTGAAAAAACCTATCATGAAGAATAACGCAATTTCACAAGAACTCGTTTCCTAGACAACAATAGCTTGAAAGGCAGACTTTGAAAACAAACCAAAACGAAAAATTAATATTTCCTGTTCTAATTAAGATAGAAACATGATTTAAACATCATTTTAAGCAGAAAACGGCAGAGAAATTTTTAATCCAATAAACAAAAAAAAAAAAAAAAAAAAAAAAAAAATGAAAATTTGAAGATTTTTGTGTCCCGGACCCCCTTAAATGAACGTACTATGTTTTCTTCCTCGTACTTGGGTGAATGTTAGAAAATATGTACATATTTATTTCGAATAACACGTTTCTTTTAGTTTCCTTAACAATGTCTCAAAATAGCTAACTCTATAAAAAACATTATCAATACAAATGTTGTAGAGCTTAAAATTCTGAATAAAGTGCGTACCATCATTAATATTTTTTTTCAACATTAAGGTCGCAATTCTATTTCAAAAATTTTCAAATCAAGAGCTTGAAGCCAGGAGAGACCAAGTTAACTTAACAATATCTCAAATTGCGGCCTTAATATTGAACAAAAATATTAAGTGTAGGTACTCATTTTACTCAGAATTTTAGGCTCTATAACTTTTGTACTAACAATGTTTTTGATAGAGTTAGCTATTTTGGGATATTGTTAAGTTAACTTGGTCTCTCCTGGCTTCAAGCTATTGATTAGCGATTAAAGCAAAATTTTGAAATAGAATTGCGACCTTAATGTTGAACAAAAATATTAATGGTGGTACTCATTTTATTCAGAATTTTAAGCTCTACAACATTTGTATTTACAATGTTTTTTTTATAGAGTTAGCTGTTTTGAGATGTTGTTAAGGAAACTAAAAAAAACTTGTTTTTCGAAAATAAATATGTACATATTTTCTAACATTCACCCAAGTACGAGGAAGAAAACATAGTACGTTCATTTTAGGCCTAAACTGAAGGGATTAAAACGATGTCCAGCTTTCTCCTAATTAATTCTGAGGTCATCCCCCTGATGATGGGTCTAAAACTTTGAAGTAGAATTGTGACCTTAATATTCAACATAAGTATTGAGTGTAGGTACTCATTTTACTCAGAATGTTAAGCTCTACAACATTTGTATTGACAATGTTTTTGACAGAGTTAGCTGTTTTGAGATATTGTTATGGTATGCAAAAAAACGTGTTTTTTTTACTATAATTCTATACATATTTCCTAACGCTCACCTAGTACGAGGGTGAAAACATAGCATATTCATTCTAGACCTAAACAGATGGGATTAAAACAATTTCCAGCTTTCCCCTAATTAATTCCGAACTCGGCCTTTTTTTGCCACCCTACCACTGGGCTATGATACAATGTAATAATAATAATAATATAGAAATAATACAAAACAGAAATAGAAAATACAATATTCAATACAATAATAGGAACTATATAAAATATTATGTACAAATGTGTTATATTACATATTCAGTAACCAAATGTTTAGGAAAGGTGGCTTTTAGTCCAGAACGAGTAGTAGGTTGTTTATCAATGGGTGTCGGCTCAGTTGGTACCACTGGAACAGGAACAGAATTATCTGTAACAACAGTGTCTGACAATCGATAGGCGGGTTTCACGCGATCAATCGAAACTGTTGTTTTCCTGCCATTAATGTCAATAATAAGGTTTTTGGGATTTCTATTTATGACAAGGTGAGGTCCAGGTGGTGTTAGAGGGCGAAGTATTTTGTCTGATCTTAAAAATACGTGTGTGCAAGCTGACAATGAGGGATTTACAAAAATTTTTGAAGTGCCATGTAAGGAAGTGGCAGTGGGATTTAATCGCCGCATTGTTTCGACTAAGTTAGACACATAGTTGGGATCAATTGGTTGGTCAATTTGTTCTTTTTCTGTTATGAGATCAGAGGGTAATCTTAATGTTGTACCATATACTAATTGCGCAGGCGTTGCATTAATGTCATTTTTGAGAGCTGAGCGTAAACCTAGGAGAACAATTGGAAGAATGTCAGTCCATTTAGTGTTATTGTGTGCCTTAAGGGCATCTTTTAAATGTCTGTGATAACGTTCCAAAATTCCATTTGCTTGGGGATGATATGGCGAAGTTCGAATCCGGTTGCAACCTATGATGCGCAGAAGTTCCTGAAGCAAGGTGGATTCAAAATTACGACCTTGATCTGTGGTGATAGTGACTGGGCATCCAAATCTGGAGATCCAACCTTTTAATAGAGCGCGAGCAGTTGTTTCCGCAGTCATATCAATTGTCGGAATGACTTCAGGCCACCTGGTAAATCGATCAATGATAGTTAAACAATATTGATTACCATCAGATGGAGAAAAGGACCAATGAAGTCTAGATGAATGTGGGCAAAACGGGCATCAGGTACACTGTTAAAAATCTGCAGCATTTGCTGCATAGTCACTCCACCGCTTGTATAGAAAACGGTTACTTGACTACATTATGGAGCATTCTCATTCGTCAGAATAGATATATTCTATAATAGTGGCGGAGTGACTATGCAGCAAATGCTGCAGATTTTTAACAGTGTAGGGTGAATGTACCAATAGGAGATTTTGTGTGCTGTGTTATTTTGACTCTTTGGCAATTATATCACAGCTACGAACCATGGATTTAATATCCTTATGCATGCCAGGCCATACGAATCTTTTAGAAATTAAGTTAATAGAAGCTGACATACCGGGATGTGAGAAGAAATGCAAATTGTCAAAAACAAGTTGTCGCATACTTTGAGGAACAAATGGACGGGGATGTTCTTGAGACATGTCACAGTATAAAGAGATATCCTCAAGAGGAAAATAATGTTTTTCTAATTTTAAGGATGTAGTATTAGATTGCAAAAGTTTCTGAAGTTCCTCATCAGTTGATTGAGCTGAAACAAGTTCTTTAAAATCAAGTACAACCGGAGAAAATTGATTAATTTCGATGCGAGATAGTGCATCGGCAACATGATTTTCTGAACCTTCTGTATACCGGATATCGGTAGAAAATTGCGATATATAATCTAGGTGACGTAGTTGTCGAGGACTGTATTTTTCAGGATTTTGTTTAAAGGCATAAATTAAGGGTTTCTGATCAGTATAAATTATGAAATTTCTGCCTTCAAGCAAGTGTCGAAATTTTCTTATACTGAAATATATGGCACATAATTCGCGGTCATAGGTCGATCAATTTTTCTAAGACTTATTTAGTTTGCCTGAATAAAATGCTATAGGTTCCCATTGATTGTCAGACATTTGCATGTCAGAGCCACCAACTGCGACATTTGATGCATCAACCCATAAACTTAATTGAGCACCGGGAATAGGATGTCGTAGAAGCGTTGCCTGGGAAATCGCTTCTTTAGACGCCGTAAATGCAAGATCTGCTTCCTCGTCCCATTGTAGTTGGTCATTTGAAACCTTGGAACGAGGATGTTTCTTTTTATTTCTGTGCCCTTCAAGGAATTTGACAAGGGGTGCTAAAATGTCAGCAGCTCTGGGAATGAATCGCCTATAAAAGTTGAATATGCCTAAGTATCTATGCAGCTGGGTAAGAGTTGCAGGTCTTGGAAATTTTAAAATGGCTTCAACACGATCAGAAACTGGTGAAAGACAATCTTAAGATACTTTAAAGCCTAAAAATTCCAATGTGGGAACGCCAAATGTGCATTTAGATGGCTTAATCGTAAGACCATAACTATCAAGTCTAGAAAATAGAGCCGTTGTTCAATGTGCTCTTCAAGAGATTTTGATGCAATTAAAATATCATCAACAAAAGCATACACACCTGGTAAATTCCGAATTACTTCATCAATAAATCTCTGAAATGTGTTCGAAGCGTTGCACAAACTAAATTGCATCCTAGTGCTCTCGAAGAGTCCGAAAGGTGTACAGATAGCCGTTTTATGAATATCCTCGGGAGCAATCGGAATTTGATGAAAAGCTTTAACCAAATCTAAATGGGAAAATATTGTGGTTCCATGCAATTCACTAGTAAAGTCAACGATGCTGGGAATGGGATATTTATCTTTTTTAGTTTGGGCATTTAGTGCTCTAAAGTCGCCAACTGGACGCCAGTCATCGCTGTTTTTCTTTGGAACCATGTGCAGAGGCGAAGCGTAATTGCTGTTGGATGGGCGCATGTGTCCTAAATCCAACATGTGCTGGAATTCCATTTTTGCTATTTTTAGGCAATTAGGAGCAAGACGACGTGGTTTAGCATATACCGGAGGGCCAAAATTATCAATATGATGCATAACTGAATGTTTAACAATTTGGTTTGGGCAAGGAGATTTAATGATGTTTGGGTATGCACTTAAAATTTTAGAAAATATATCATCATTTATAATAAATTTAACAGAAAATATATCAGAAGTATGTACAACACAATGCGAATTTAAAGCACCATTGTTATCAAATAAAGAATGTTTTCTGGCTTTAAGTTAAAATAATGTAAAAAATCAACACCTATAATGGGGGTGGAAACATTACACACATAAAAGGGATAAACAAATTGCTTCCTTAAACCCAGATCTATAGATAATAACTTACGCTTGTACACATTAATTAATGTGCCCTTTGCAGCAACAAACGTCTGAATTGGCGGAGTCATTTTGTCTGGTTTCGTTGCTGGTATTAAAGAACAATCACTTCCAGTGTTCACTAAAAATCGTAAATTACTTTTGCGGTCGAGCACAAATAGACGACGAGAAGTGGTAGGCGAGGGGTATGTCGCCGCTACGACTGGCCGTTCTCGTTTCCAGACGAAAAGGTACATGGTGGTACACACTTTTTGGCTTTTGAGTCGAATTTCTTATGATACCAGCAAAAGTTTTTAAAAACGGGGCTTTTCTGCCGATAATGAGGTCGAGGTCGGGATCGTGATTGACTCCGTGAACATCGCAAAGAACTCACCTCTTCACGTAAAAGTTTCAGTTCCTTTAACGATTCTGAATCTACTTGAGAGGGGCTGGCTGTAACACTGCTTACCTGTACAGGGGCTGAGATATCCAGAACTTTGTCAGCAATTTCTGCAGCTTTTATTGGCGTAAGCTCTTGAACGGATGCTAAAATAAACTGCGCATTAGAAGGCAATTGTGACAAAAACAATTTCAACAAAAGTATGTCGGACACATTGTGGTTTTCAGTTCTACGTTGCATAACGCGAAGAAGCTCAGAAGGTTTGCGATCGCCAAGTTGCTCCCCAGCTAATAGTCGGCGAATTTCTTGCGATTTAGTTTCACCACAACGCAATATGATTTCATCTTTTAGATTCTTGAAAGGATCAGTAGCATCGGGAGAGATGATGACGTCACGAACTATCATCGCTATGTCTGCTGGTAGATGTGAAACACAATAATTATATTTGGTTTTCGAATCTGTTATTGGTTTCGGCACTGCTAGTTCAAATGTGGATTCAACCATAGTAAACCACAAAGCAGGATCTGTTAGAATAAAAATAGGGATTTTTACCGCAGCTACTTCAGCCATGATGAATCGAAACTGGAAACTGGAAACAAAGGAAAACGAAACTACAAGTTCTTGTCCGATAGTCACCAATGTGGTGAGTTGCGTAGTAAAAGATGATGTAAAATGTTCATTTACTTGAATGAAGACTCCAATTAACCAACAACAACAATTTAAAAATACGTATACAAAATAAATAAAAATTAACGAAAAGAATGCCGATCCTTTGTTGCATGACTTACAGTATAGCAGACGCAGGTTACAGCAGCGCCACACTTCTGAATCATAACAGAGGGCCAGAAGTGGAAGTAGAAGTGTTTTAGAAGTGTTTTTACTGTGCTTGTAGCGCCATTTGTTGAACACACCAGGGAGGATGGACACATCATTATGAAATTTAATTTTATATACGGTCCCCCGGTCCTATAAGTGATATTTAGTAAAAATTCCCTGTTACACTAAAAAGAAATACAAAAAAGTCACGTTCATCTAAGACTAAAATTGACCGAGTTATGAAACTTTTAAATTCCTAACTCATACCACTTTTCTGCACCTGAATACAGATGAGTTCGACCGTATTTCGAGGGGTCGTATTCAAAGCGCTTAAAGTATTCGAAAGAATTATTTCAAGTGCATCTTCGCTTTGAAAGAACGTGTAACAAGTATTACGATAGAGTTAACTTTTATTAATTAAGTTTTAGATTCTTTAAAGTAATTTTATTTTAACATATGTTTCATTTCGTAGGGATTTGAGGCTATTTCTTTTCGTGATTTCTTTTAACAAAAATTATGTTATTTTAAAAGTTAGTATTTAACTTGAAACGATCGTATGGAAGAGCAGTTATTGAAAAAAAAAATTCTCATTATCCCATACCTCGAAACCTACTATACTCCATTTCCTTAAAATAGGCATCTAAAGGTAAAATTTTTCCTCCTATAACCAGGAGGTATGATAATATGGCTGTATCATATCTGATGATACAGCCATACTATATGTTCAAATCGTTTTTGGCCGCAGCTACGTATGCTCATTCTTTGTTGGGAACAGGAATCTAAACGAAACAAAAGATCGTTGAACTATGCTATTTTGGAAACAGGCTAAAACAGAGATTTAATAAATGACCTTGACTAGCTTTTTAAAAATAAACAGACTATAACTTGTGAAGTTTCTTGTTTTTTGTACTGATAGAATACCAGATATGAAACGGAACATGCAGAAAGTTATGATCCTCTAGAACAGGGATGTCAAACTGTGGCCCCGCCGGATATACTACCAAAATTTTATAGTAGTAATAATTGCCTTAACCATCGAATCTCTGCGATTTAAGAAGCTACTATTCCTTTAAGAATTAGTGGCATCCGGCGGGCCGCAGTTTGACACCCCTGTTCTAGAAAATGTGGAGATAGCAAGTAATGGGCTGGGTATTCCAAGTACAGTCGTGGAAAAAAAAAAGTAAACACCCCCTACTAACTCCTCAACAAATCATCGTGTAAGGAAGTTACTGGTACCGAACAACTGGAAATAAAGTTTACTTTTAAATGATGCATATAAAATTTGTTTAGGGGGCCATCTACATATTAAAACAAATCCAAACTTCATTTTTTTCAATGGCATTGGCAATACCCAATTTTAACAAGATATTTCAAATCTTTGGTTCAAACTATGCTTAGACACCAAATTTCATTTGAATGATAAGTTTTTGAATTATAAACATTCAAAATTTAGTGCTTCTAATGTTAAATTACATTTTCATATTTTTATTAATATCTCTTGAAATTATACTCCTGATGTGCTAATTTTTTGTGTAGCAATAATACTAAAATACCCAAACATAAATACGTTGATTTTGCAATTTTTATATTTTTATGATATGAATTATGAAATTAATATTCGAAAAAATTATGAATTGCAACTTACAATTTTTTTGATGGATTTGGATTTATTAAGTTCTGCTTTGTAGAAATCCAAAATTTCATATTTTTCTTCCAAGTAGTTTTCAAATTATGGTAAAAAACGGTAAAATGATGGTTTAAGGGGCCTACCGAACTTCAATTTGGATACAGCCCCTAAAATAGGCTCGTTTTAAAATAATTAATTTCTCGGAAACTTATCGTACAAATTGCATAAAAATTTGTTTTTAGGCTAATTGAAAGGTGTAGAGTTCATTTATGCTGTCAGAATTGTGTACTGCTATTGAAAAAAAAAAACAAAGTTATGGTTCGTTTTAATATGTAGATGGCCCCCTAAGCAAATTTTATATACATCATTTAAAAGTAGACTTTATTACCAATCGTGTGGTAACAGTAACTTTCTTCTACGATAATTCTTTGCAGAGTTAGTAAAGGGGTGTTTACTTTTTTTTCCCCCCACGATTGTACACGTACAGTAGAGTCCCGATTATCCGAGTTAATATGGACCAAGCTCACCTAAGATAAGCAAACAACTCGGTTAAACCGGATTCACATAAATCGTCACCAACTAAGGAGATGAAATATAAATTTTCACTTAATTCATTCATTTTTATGGTACTAGTAACATTTCTTTGATCTGCATTACCGTTACTGTTAAGAAAAACATGGAATGAATTTATTTATTTGAAAAAGCCCTTGATAGTTTTTTGTTTGTTGAATGTCAATTTTGCTGCAGTTTTTTTGCTGCACTATTACGCTACTGCATAGTTACTAATTTCTAAGATTTTTTTCTTACCACTAGAACTTACCAGTAAATTTTGCTTAATTCAATCGCCGAAATCTAACAGTTGTCAGCGATTAAATATGGAAAACATCTGTATTAAATTTTAGAGTGAATAAAACCGTACAAGTTGGCAGCTATGTGATTCTATTAGTGTCATGAAAATTTCAGGTGTAACCTCTTATTTCTGCTCAAAGTATTAAATAGTTTTTTTTTTCAATCGAACTTATACCTTTGGAATGGATCATTTTCTTTTGAGGGACTGATGGCTTCCATTATTATGAAATAGCCATTATAAATGAAGTGTTAGGTGAAGATGAAAGAGCAGCCGTAAAAGTTAGAACTCTGACTTACTTTCTGGTTAAAAAAATTATGGCCATTTTTTTCCCCATTCTGACCAGAAAATCAGAGTTCTAACTTTTTACGGCTGCTATTTCATCTTCATATAACACTTCATTTATAATGACTGTTTAATAATAATGGAATCCATCAGTCCATCAGAAGAAAATAACCCGGTTAAGCGGGGCTCGGATCTCGGATAATCGGTACTCTACTGTACCTAAATAAGTCAAGCATCCCATAGCTTTGGTTAAATAATAATGATGATATGACTGAATAATAAATATGAATTCCAATAAGCGACCACTGGATTAGTAGCACTGATGAGTTTCCATATGTGTAGAATTTAGGCAACTTTCCTCGAATGAAAGAAGTGGTCTTGACAGAAAACACAAATATGGAAAATGGAATCATCAGAAATATTGTCTGTTACAAAATATGATACCGAGTTGGTCAATTATAAATGTTGTGGAATAAATCTAGTGGGAAGGAAGTTATGGGAAACATCTAGTAAATATTAAATATAGATTCATGTGAAAAGCCGTCTCGAGACATTCGAAAGCCCGAGCTCTGTTTTATCTACACTGCTCAAAAAAATTAGGAGAGCAAGCAAAAAAGTGAAGAGAACAGTGCAAGACTGCCATGTATGGGCATAAAATGGATAGTAGACGTGTATCAATGCGCAATACAGGAAAAAAAATTAAGGGAGATTTTATTCGTTGAAAAGATGGAAAGAACATAAAAAGATGGTTTAGAGCAACAATTTGGTTACATGTAAATGATAAAAAAAGGTATTGTTTAGAAATGATGCAAGATTTTTAATAAGGCCTGTGGTCTCCTCGAACAGCTAAGACTGCTGTACGTTTTCCATGGATGCGATGCGGTTATCAGTAAGGCTTTGGGAAATACCGTTCCACTCCTCAAGAATTGCAATCTCCAAGTCCCGGACCGTAAAAGAAAACCTTGGTCTCGCAGCAATGCGTCGTCTGAGTATGTCCCAAACATGCTCGATTGGATTCAGGTCAGGAGAGCATACTGGTCATTCCATACTCTGTATTGTTTCAGCTTCAAGCATGTTTTCCACAAGACGAGCTCTATGAAGTCTGGCATTATCATGCATGGAAAAAAAGAAATCACTAATTGCTGCGACATAAAATACGACATGATGTCTCCGTATCTCGTCCGTATAACTTCGGACCGTTAAAGTGCCATTCCGAATGATATGCAGGCCCGTACGTCCACCTATGCTGAGTCCAGACCATAGCATCAACCCACCTCAAATGTAATGTGATCTTTCACGAACGAATGTGGGATTATTTTGAGTGCCTCTTTCTCCCCATGCCAAAACACATCAGATGTCACATCCAGACTGAATCGGGACTCGTCTCTAAACAGAATTTGACTCGAACAACTTTGCCTCCAAACTCGATGTTCAATTGCCCACCTTCTATGGGCCACACAGTTGCTTGAGATCAACGGAATACAGACCACTGGCTTGCGTGCATAAAGACCACCCTGATGAAGCCTATTTCGGATTGTTTGGCTGGACACCCTTCGTCCTGTGTCCAAGTACAACTGTGGTTGCAGTAGAGTAGCATTGCCCATTCCGTCTGGACGAGCTGTTAACAGGATATATTGGTCATTAGTTCCTGTGGTAACACATGGCCGACCTTTCCATTGTCGATGTCTACCATTCCATGTGTCTTGAAATCGATTCCAAAACCTTCCATTGACACTTCTTGCGACCCCAACAGCGTCCGCTACACTTCGTTGTGTTTCAGGGCCGTAACCAGCGAGTCCAGTCAGAGGGGGCTCTGAATTTTTTTGGTGGGGCTAACATCTTTTAACAATCCATATCTTAAGCAAACTAAATATAGTAAAACTGATAAAATGGACCTGTCTATAAAGGAACCCGTCTAAAGCGTAATTTCTCTATAACGGAACTTCCTATAATGAAATTCTTAAACGAAAAATACTTCATGGTAATCGGAAAATGAATATAAAACAATTAGGGGCGGTGTACCTCTTAAGAAAACCTACCTAAAATAGAGCTTTTCTCTATCTCGTGTGATTTAGTCTTAGGTCTTATTGTATTTAATGGGAAACAAATAGATAGCATCCGACACCTCATAGAAAAATGACTTTATTTAAATTTTAATAAGGAAAACTAATGGATTGTACACTGTATTCTATTCCCATTGCAATTTTTGCATTATTAAGCATATTGCTTCTTTTGTTCCTTGGTGTCTTCGGGAAAGGGACCCCCCCCCCCCTCTCAGTTCGTGTTTGTTCGTTCAGTGTGTGCATATATACACGCAATAATTTCTATGTGTATTTCTATGTATAACTTTGTACCAATTTTGTGGAAAATAAAATTTTCAAAAAGTTAAAAAAATAATTTCTAAACAGGCCATTTGTAATATGCTAAAATGTGCACCACTACAATTGCCAGTCCTAAGCCTGGAAAAAGTGTGAAGGGAAGTTACCTGAAAAACACTGCCATAGCCGTTTTTTAAAGTTGTCCAATTATCTGGATTTTTCAATAACCGGGTCGGCATCGGCCCCGATTTGTCCGGATTATCAGCGCTCTACTCTATTGAACATTGATTATATATATGCATATTTGAACCGCTGATTAATCAAATCAGTCTTTCTGTTGAATAAATTAGTATAATTTATCATGCTAGCATTCTGACAGAAAAGTACATCTTTATTTACAAAAACACCGATTCATACAACAAACATAGAAATCTTCAACTGCCCAGCATGACAATTTTTTTAAAGATGCTTTTTGAAAAAACTGAGAAAAAGGAATCTGTTGGTATAGAAGTCTGCACGGGCCGGAATTTCCAGGCGCGGGCCCGGCCCGAACGAAAGCTATCTTGACCCGGCCCGTTCATATTTTCACAGTTCACGGCCGTATAAAAATCAGTGAAAACAGACCCGGCCAGTGGAAAAATCAATTAAATCAGGCCCGATCCGACCCGACTCAATTTCTACAAAAAATTCAGATTTTTTTCTTAACCCCCTAACCGCCGAGCAAAAGAGCAAATTTTTAATGTTGTTTTCTCTGTATTTCTTTTTTTTTTTTTTTTTTTTAATTCTAAGAAAAGGTATTTTTTTAAACATGATATAAAAAATTTCATTATGTGTAAGAATATAACCCTTGAGAGTATTAATCATAAATTAATCTGTTGAAACTGGATTATATCTGTAGAATTATATTAATTTAAAAAATAATTCTATTGCAGTGAAACCTACAACTTAGAAAACGGATATATCAGTTCACGGCGGTGAGAAGGTTAACATACAATTAAGATTCTTTTAAAGAATATTACATACATATTTATTGGGTAATTTTACAGCATATTTTAAATTTGCGATGTGTTCGCAAGACAGAAAATACACAATAGCAACATTAATGATTTACTTAGAGTCTTAGACGTTTCAACATTCAAATAAGGATTCATTAAAAAATTCATATTGTTTAGAATAAAAGAAAAACGGGAAGGTTAAAAACATGATGATAACTTTTGAGGGTATGTTATAAAAAGTAGATTTGCGAAAATATTTCTGTTATTCATTAAGGCTTTTCTCAAATCCAAAGAAGCTACTTTCTGACACACTTCTAAATTCATTTCTTTTCGAAAACGTCAATATATTTTTGAGAAAATACTGTCCAAGTTAGCGTTTTGAATCGAATATCCGGAGACGATAGCACGGAAAAGGAGAAAAACCTGCAGTCACGTGACAAAAATATCTTATATCTCATATAAGTAATTTATTTATTAAAAATGGGAAACGCTATTCAATTCTAAATCCCTTCAATAGACAGGCTTGTCAATTTTATATCTTTACAGTTAAAAATGTGTCAGAAAGTTTTTCGTTTTTGAGCTGTGAATTTGAGAACCACCTTCAAGTATATATCCAAAAATTCCGTTAACAGAAGTTCATTATCGCTATTAATATTTTTACAAAACAATTGCCTGCCCTAAACATCCTGAGAACAATTAAGTCCATTTCTGGCTATGTTGGAAAAAAAATGCAGGCCTGATCTCGGTCCGGCACGAGTCTGCTGAAAGAATTAAGTCCGGGCTCAAACGCCATGTAACTGTCCGATGCCGATCTCTACGCTGGAAAATGTTATATTTCGATATTGATGCTGGCAAACTAGTATCGGCTCGTAACGCACATTTATACTTGTTCTCGTGAAACTCATATTCATTGAAAATGATTCATATTTTCTCGTCTGCGTTTAAATATTTATATCAGGCCGACAGACCCGCTTAATTTCTTTTATTGGCCCGGTCCAGCCCGGCAGGCACGTCCAAATTTTGCCGGCCCGGCCCGTTTGAAACTTCGCCTTCATGGTCTAGTACAGGCTTCTAGCCATGCCCGGGATCGTGCAGACCTCTACTGTAGGATACAGTTCTTTTCACATATTTTTTCTTTAAATTGAAGACATTGCATAGATTTAAATATCATATTCTGTTCAATTTTTTAATATATAGAAAAAAGAACGAAAATTTGAGATTTTTGCAAATGTTTTTGCGTTATGCATAGATGCCAACAACACTTATCCGGAGTCTGTTACAAGACGAAAATATTTTCAACAGGAAATTTCATTTAATCAAAAATTTCAAACTGAAATCTAAAATGTACCTTATCGAAAAAAGACACAATTCCTTATATATTTTTTCCAGTTTAAAACATGCTTGTTTTGGAACAGACTCCGGAATAATTAAGAGATGTTGGCATCTGTGGTTATGTGTCCTATATTTATTAATTTGAATAATTCACAAACTTACTATTATCATTTAAAAAATATTTTAATATTTTAATTCCATACGTTTAATATTTATAATTAATAGCTATTTGTAATTTATTTAATTTTATTAATATTTTGGTTTCTACTGAATTATTAGGTCATTTTAAAATCACGGTTGTTTGTATACGATTTAATTTAGTGATGATATTGTTTCTCTTTAAAACGAGCGTTACCTAACTTATTTTATTAACAATATGATTTATAAAATTAACCATTTAACAATTCGCAATAATAATTAAATTTAAAATTCTGCATATGATTATATCATTTTAAATATGAATCAATTATTACAAATATATATTAATTACATTTTTTTAAAACATACCTGGACTTAATAATAAAAAAAAGTGATTGTAATTTTAATATTATATACCATGCTTTTTTTTTTTTCAAAGAAAACAACTTAGATTTAATTCATTTAAATAGCGATAACATAGATTTTTTTTTGCATATGTTTTACCCGTGTTTCATGAAATTTGTTCAATCTCATTTAGAAAAAAAAAAAAAAAAAAAAAAGGGCATGAACGCCCTTTTCGAACAGTTTTCATTAAACGTAGGCGACTAATTTATTATACGTTTCCCCCATTTCTAAAGATCTTTAAAAATATTCTTTTTTCACTCAATAACGAAAATTTTTCTGATGCAGTTAAGAAGTAATTTTCTTTCCCTTTGCCTAAAATTTTCAGATTTCTCTCATTTATGCGCCTGAGAATTGAATGCCGTTTCCCATTTTCTTATAAATGCCATGATTATAAATAACATGATTTATAATCTCTACATCGCACCCTTTTTATTTCTCGATTTTGGTTGAAGATATTTTTTAGAATGACACTTTCATTTTCAGAATCGGTTCGGTTTTGAAAGTGAAAGTAACTTTATAAGAAATATCTGAGACCAAAATCGAAAAAGTAAGAAAGATGCGCTGTAGAGACGGACCGCGGCTATCCAATGAAAAAAAAAAAAAATTACTTAAAAATGTCAAAATGGGAGCGAGATATTAGAAAAATCCCTCCTCATAGGATTAGCATTAGCTGATGAGTGCCTTCGCAGGCAGGGACAGGAGCCTTAATGTTTTTTATTGTTATATGACAAATAGAAAAAAAAAGTGTTTAGCAAATTCATGGAACACAAGAAAAAAAAATTAGACGAAAGTTCAAAAAGCAAAAAAAAAAAAAAAAAAAAAAAAAAATGCCCTACCCCTGCTTTCCTACTGCCTACCTACACCCATAGCATGAAACAATTTTTGGCTTTCAAGCAATTATTTTTCTTATTCCATTTGTATAAAATGACATTTTGTTATCTTTCTAATTTCCTTCAACAAACATTCTAGTTAGCTTCCAGGTGATATTTCATCATTAACTAAATCTGCTGTCAAATACATAATGTCAACAGGCAAATCATTAACATTTAGAAACAGGTCTTTTTTATGGCTACGTTTTAGTGAAGACGTTTAACCATTGCTTAACTAATTATCGCTTATCTTGAGCAGCATATGTCTATTTCCATTCATCCCGTATACGATCATTGCTTTTAAAATGTCAAGATGTACGAAAACATGTGGTGGCTATAAGTTAGTTAGTATTAGTTAGTGCACCTGAACTTAATTTTTTGGGGAGAAAGAAATGTTCCTACTTAGAACGCGTCTCCAGAATTGTATCGCAAACAAGATAATATAAAACAACTAATCTAATAGGTTCTGAACGCAAAATGTTTAGCATATTCCATTGCATTTTAGCAATTAAATGATCTAAATGGTTTTTTTTTTTTTTTTTTTTTTTTTTTTTTTAAGAAAGTTAAAACGTACATTTTGTTGAAAAAATAAAAAGTACGGAAATCGTTAGAGGGGGCTCTAGAGGAAGCTAGGGGGGGGGGGGGGGCTCAGCCCCCATCGTCCCCATCTGGTTACGGGCCTGTATGTGTTTCCCATATTCAACTGTCCAATTAACACACCAAGCCATGGATTCCATTAAATCACATTGTTGTGACATTTTCAAGTCACCTTTTCTCAAAACACAAGCTGAGCAATTGAATTTTACAACTGAGACAGTGAAACAGACGTTTCTGCAAAATCCCAACTTCTACACTTATCTCCCTTTTCTAGTTTTTGACGTCATAAACTTTAATTTGCGCGTGAAGTTTTTTTCTTTTATCTGTTTTCTATTACCCTTTAAATTATGGATGTTTTATTTTACGTTATTTATCGGTGTAAATATATGCGTAATTTTGTTAAAACCATGTGCTCCCCTAATTGTTTTGAGCAGTGTATTTATTTATTTGGTGGTGGGGGGGGGGGGCGCTTTTACAACATTATTTACTAATCAATTTTTCTTAGAAATTATATTCAGCCGTACTGGAAAGGTATACTGTGTGGTAAAAGTATTTGTAAAGCTGATCTATTTATGCTCATACTTCTTAATAATTTTTATTGACATATAGCAAAATTATCAATAAATGCATCAGTTTTCACTATTCTATGATAAAAATTTATGCTACTTAATCCTGGAAATCTACCCTATATATATAAAATCCTAATGAAACGAATTTATGAAACGGAAGTATGAATCGACTGATTAAACAACTGATTATGTTCCACGGCGATTTCTCCTAAAATATGGAATACTTTGCGATGAAATTAACACCAAAAATCAATATTGATCAGCAGATTTCAAAACTGATATTAGAATTTTTAAATTCGAATTAGTTTTCGAAATATTAATTTTTTTCTAATTTTATATACATTTTTCTAATGATGGCAACTCAAATTTTAATCAAACAGATATTTTTTTTAAAATATATATTTCAGAAAAGGTTGACATGGTAACACGGCTATTGTTGTTTATTTGATAATAAATGCTTATCTACCCTATCTATATTATAAAGGACAAACATATCTGTGCGTAACGCATACGTCATTTTGCGAATGGCAACACTTTGAAAATTGAAATGAAATTTTGGTTTTGCAATTTTCTTTACTGCAAAATTTTAAACTTCTAAACATCGCACATTTTTAATTTTTACACCGTCGTATAAGGAAAAAAATGTACTTTTTAATGCAATTTGTTTGAAAGTTGTATCTCAATTTAATTTTGAGATATTAATTTTTTTGTAGTTTTTAATACATTTTTTGTAATTGTGGCAACTGAAGTACCTACTCAATTTCTGTTGAAAGTAATGGAGGGTTAAATCGTTAAATGTAGAGGGAAGATAATCACGGAGGAAAGAAAATAACATATTACTGTACCTATTGTAGCCATTTTCTCATAAAAACTGAAACAAAAATTGAAATTATAATGTCAGCGATTTTTTAAGTTTCCAAATATCGCACATTTTCAATTTTTACACCGTCAAATAGATAAAAAAAAAATCTACTTTCAAATGCAACTTGTTTGAAAATTGTATCTTAATTGACTGAGTTATTACGGTTTTTAAAATAACTAGCCGCCCGTGGCGACCAGTTTGGTCTCCCTTAAATGTATGCTAGGCATTGTATCATGTTACTTTTATTCATAATGTAATTTACTTGCTCAATCCTTCGCCAAATCGGAAGATTCTGATAGAGAAATCAAGAACTCGGTATTTTTATGTTAGTTGGCCACAGGTGATAAATTGCCAAATATTGTACCCGTCTTTTTTTTTTCCATGTTTAATTAATTTAGATTAAAATATAATCCTTTCACTCATTTTAAAATGGATAACTTTAATTTAAAACCGAAACATTTCAAATTCATGAATTTCACTTAAAACAAATTCTTTAAAAAAAGAAAAAGAAAATAAAATAATAAATACCATAAACCATTTAATTTCAACATCAAAGTGTTGAATATGTTGAATTGTTTTAATTTACCCCTCGAAAAATAAAAAATGCTGCTGGCGAGTTTAAAAATGCGAGTGGCGAGAATTGCGCCCAGCTAACATAAAAGTACAAACTTTTTGCGATCATAGCAACTTTTATGTAGTTTTATTTGAAAAAAAAATATATTTTGATGAAATAGGTTGCCAGAAAATACGTTGCCAAATTTCTTTTCTCGCCATGGACCTTTTCTCTATTTCGCCAAGTACCTATACTGCAAAAATACCTTTATTTATTTATTGTATTTTAAATGAGATGAATAAAAGACGGCACAGATGTCATATACGCACCACGTTGGCGCGATTTTTTTTCTGACGCCAATGTCATATACGCACCGGGGTACTTAACTGGCGCCAAAGTGTCGTTATTTTGCTTGATATGGTTACCCGGATGTTGTTGTTTATTTATTAATAAATTGTTTATTTACTTTTTTTTTATTATATAAATTGTTTTGTTCTATAGTTATTAATTATAACCTTTTTTTTAATTTATTGTTATTCCCTTTTTAAAAATATTACATAATAACCAATGAGATGCGTTTCATTCAGGTGTTGCCATTAAACAATTAACAAATAATCGCGATCTCTGTGCCACGTACGATAGCATAATATATATAGATTTTCAAGCATGAATTATTTTTTAATTTATCTATCACGTGTAGCTCGATTACGAAAGATTAATCCTCTTGCCCTTAAAACAATGTAAAAAGTTTAGCATTTGTTTCCGTCTAATGTTCCATAGCAAAATTAAAACTTCCTCTATAGAAAAATAAATAAAATAATGTAAATAAGAAACAAATTTAACAGGCATGTGATTGAACCATGCGCTCAAAGCACTGAAATGATCGGAAAGACTGCCGTAAGCAGTGGTGTAGTCGTAAAAAAAAAACAGAGGACATACACTCTAAGCATAGGGTTATACGCTCAAGGAAGAGGGTATACCCTACAGTGTATATACTATAGCTTTTTTGAGAAACAGAGGGTATACGGCATTCCTCAAAAAAATCCAGAAGGTATACGGCGTATACCCTCCTCTACATCCCTGTGGCCGTAAGTCTCTAAATGTTGGGCTAATAACTCCTGTAATGCGGTGACATGTGAAAGTATCGCTTTTAATAAATTTTAAAACTTTATTTGCTTGCATAATTGATATTTTTCACGTAAAAATTCTTTTTGATGTTAGTGGGCAATCTAAAATATATATTACATGTAAAAAAATAATTACAATAAAAAAAAGAATGATTTTCCCCTATACTTTGTAACCCGAGGAGCTCGAGTTCGATCCCCTAGTATATATAAAATACTAATGAAACGAATTTATGAAACGGAAGTATGAAACGGAAGTATGAATCGACTTATTAAACAACTGATTATGTTTCACGGTGATTTCTCCTAAAATATGGAATACTTTGCGATGAAATTAACACCAAAAATCAATATAGATCCGCAGACTTCAAAACTGGTATTAGAATTTTTAAATTCGAATTAGTTTTCGAAATATTAATTTTTTTTCTAATTTTATATACATTTTTCTAATGATGGGAACTCAAATTTTAATCAAACAGGTATTTTTTTTTTATATATATTTCAGAAAAGGTTGGCATGGTAACCCGGCTATTGTTGTTTATTTGATAATAAGTGTTTATTTACTTTTATTTCTTTTTACAAATTATATAAATTATTTTGTTCTATGATTATTAATTTTTTTTTTTTTTTTTTTTTTATTTCCTTTAGAAAATAATAGAAAATAATTAAGAAATACAGTACTACTTAGTTATTCCGTCGGCCAATTTCGCAAAATTATATAAATCGCCAAATTATACAAATTGACATAATTTTTATTTTAAATAACAAAAGAACAAATAAATTAGTATAACATTAATAAATATACGAATAAAACGTTGAAATAAAAATCACTTGATGACGTAAACACGTGTAACTTGCTTAAAGTCAAGTGAATGTGACATTTACGATCAACCATTATTGGCATTTAATCTTATAGTTTGGCGATAGATTTTTGGTCGTCGGGATATCTAAGGAATACCAAAAATGCATATGTAACTTGCATTTGAAAACGAGGTTTTCGCCAAATTTTCGTAAAAAAATAAAAATCACGCCAAACCTGCGGTACGTATCTGGCCAAATGTTACCACTCGAAAAAAAAAAAGAAATGCTAACTGGCGAGTTGAAAAAAAGCTATTGGCGAGATTTGCATCCTGCTAGCGTAACAGTACCTAGAATTCTTTGCGACCATGGCAACTTTTATGTAGTTTTATTCGAAGAAAAATTTTTGATTTTTTAATCAAAATGAAAAACTTACGGTCCCATATTGGCGCGATTTTTTTCTGACGCCAATGTCATATACGGAACGGGTACATAACTGGCGCCAAAGTATCGTTATTTTGCTTGATATGATAAGCCGGATGTTGCTGTTTATGCTGTTGATGCGTTCCCCAAATTGGCGTCGTTAAAAAATCACGCCAATATGGGACGTATAATGACATCTTTGCCAAACTTTCATATGAACGGCGAAGGGATCAGACCGTATTTGTTTGTGGCAGTTGACGACTTGAACTATTATAATATAGATGAAATGATGGCGATAGAATATTTGATGACTTATCACCTGTGCCTGGCTAACATTAAAGTACCAAAATGGCACCTAGAGTATAAAAAGCGAAGTGGTCCGCCTGGAACTGTTGATGATAGTCACATGACTTAGGCTATTGTTATAGAGATTCTCTCTATTCTAAAAAAAAGTAACTACCGCTGTCACCGCCGCCGCCGCCGCCGGTTTTGAATTTTTTGTGACCGGAGGTCTTTCTTCGTTAATATTAAGAAACATAATGCATACAAAAATATGAAAATCGCTGGTTTTATACAGAAGGGTTTGATAAACATGCTGATGCAGACAGTTTTCAAATCGAAGAATTATTTTAAGAGATATTTAATGCTGAAGTTGGACAAAATCGTTCCACTAAAAAAGTTTTATAGCAGCAAAAACTATGCATGGCAGAGTAATCATTTTTAGATCATTTTATGCGTTAGAATTTGCAGGAGTGCAGATTGCATTAATTTTTTTATTTTGACTCATTTTTTCAGGTTTTATTTCTATTTTAAATTCAAATTTTCAGCATTTCTAGAGATATTTTTTACAGATTTCAGAAAATTGTATTAATTTAAACTGTTGCCAACAGTATAAAAAGCGCAAGCAATAATATTTGCTTCAAATTAAAAATTTATTTACACGTGACTATTGTAAACAGGAAAAAAACTTTCAAATTAAAATTAAATAATTACGTATAAAAAGCAGGAATGTATTAAAAATTATGTCATAAAAAGTACACACGTGAATTTTAAAAGAGAAAGGATATTGTAAAATAATAAGTTCATTAACATGCGTTAGAAGTCGTAGGAGAAATTACGTCATATTTACGTCACATTATAGTTATTACATAAAATGAACACAAAATAATATTGCAAAAAAGTTTAAATTTAGAAATTGCGCTAGACATTTATTTAATATTTTGAGAGGATCTTTTCAACTATTTTTGTTAGGAAAGCGCAAATAATATTTCATTTCTAACAAAAGTATTTTCCGTGAATATTTAAAAGAGAAAGAATAGCTTGGTAAAAATTACGTCAGATTAAAAACGATTAATTTAAAATGCCTCATTTAAAAGAACTTTCTTTTCGCTTTGTTAAAAAATACCAGGAGACAAAGACTGTTTAATTCCTTTTATATTAGCTTATTTTGAAATGTTGTTACACGTATCTACGTCATCAAGTTATTTTTATTCGACGTTTTATTTGTATTTTTATTAATGTTGTACGAATTTATTTGTTCTATTGTTATTTAAAATAAAAAATTATGTCAATTTGTATAATTTGGCGAGTGGTTTGGCGATTTATATAATTTGGCGAAATTGGTCGACGAGATAATCAAGCAGTACCGCAGCGGATTTGGCGTTAAAATTCCCCAATCATAGACAAATGAATAGAAATTAGTTTATAGGGAGATCGCCACTGCTTTTTACACTATAATTCAGTCTTTCGAAATCTTTTTAAAGCCGATCAAATTAGCGTGCATTTAGAGTCTGCGGTGTCTGGGCGGGGGTTGGCGAGCGTAGCTCGTAGGGGGCCGAGCCCCCTAGTGTTTTAAAATACCGGGAGACAAAGACTCTTATACTTAATTTATTTTATTTTAGTTTCTTTTTAAATGTTTAACTGATCCTCTTTAATCAAAAACGAAAACAACCATTGGATGTCTTAACAGCAACTGATTCGCCTTTAAATTTTTGCAATCAAAGGGAATTGAATGGAAACCCGTTTACAGGGAGATCTGCACAGCTTTTTTCAGTATAATTCAATCTTCTCTAATATTTTTAAAAACCATCAGATTAGCGTGTTTTTAGATTCTGCGGTGTTTGAACGGGGGTTGGCGAGCGTAGCTTGCAGGGGGCAGAGCCCCCTAGTAACTGTATAAAGTTTTTTGAAAGTTTCAGTTCCTGCATTTGATTATGATTCCACTTATTGTTATTATTATTTTTTTAAATGGAATATTAAAAGTCTCTCTATTCTAAAAAAAAGTAACTACCGCTGTCACCGCTGCCGCCGGTTTTGAATTTTTTGTGACCGAAGGCCTTTTTTCGTTAATATTAAGAAAAATAATGCATACAAAAATATGAAAATCGGTAGTATTACACAGAAATGTTTGATAAACACGCTGATGCAGACAGTTTTCAAATCGAAGAATTATTTTAAGAGATATTTAATGCCAAAGTTGGACAAAATCGTTCGACTAAAAAAGTTTTATAGGAGCAAAAACTATACATCGGAATTTAATAATTTTTAGATCATTTTATACGTTATAATTTATCGGTGTGCAGAATTCATTAATTTTTTTTTAATTTGACTCATTTTTCGAGGTTTCATTTCTATTTTAAATTCAAATTTTCAGCATTTCGAGAGATATTTTTTTACTTATTTTGGAAAATTGTACTAATTTAACCTGTTGCCAACTGTATAAACAATGGAAACAATAATGTTTGTTTCAAATTAAAAATTTATTTACACGTGACTATTATAAACAGAAAAGATACTTTCAAATTAAAATTAAATAATTGCGTATAAAAAGCAGGAACCTATTGAAGATTACTTCATAAAAAGTATACACGTGAATTTTAAAAGAGGAAGGATATTGTAAAATAATAAATTCATTAACATGCGTTAGAAGTCTTAAATAGGAGAAATTACGTTATATTTACGTCACATTACAGTTATTACATAAAATGAAAACAAAATATTGAAAAAGAAAATAAATTAAGAAATTGCGCTAGACATTTATTTGATATTTTGAGAGGATCTTTTCAACTATTTTTGTTAGGAAAGCGCAAATAATATTTAATTTCCAACAAAAGTATTTTCTCGTGAATATTTAAAAGAGAAAGAATAGCTTGGTCAAAATTACGTCAGATTAAAAACTATTAATTTAAAATGGTCTCATTTAAAAGAACTTTCTTTTCGCTTTGATAAAAAATACCAAGAGACAAAGACTGTTTACTTAATTCCTTTTATATTAGCTTATTTTGAAGTGTTGTTACACGTGTCTACGTCATCAAGTTATTTTTATTAATGCTGTACTAATTTATTTGTTCTTTCGTTATTTAAAATAAAAATTATGTCAATTTGTATAATTTGGCGATTTATATAATTTGGCGAAATTGGTCGACGGGACAATCAAGTAGTACCGCAGCGGATTTGGCGTTAAAATCCCCAATCAAAGAATAATGAATAGAAGTCCGTTTATAGGGAGATCGCCACTGTTTTTTAAATTATAATTCAATCTTTCGAAATCTTTTTAAAGCCGATCAAATTAGAGTGAATTTAGAGTCTGCGGTGTCTGAACGGGGGTTGGCGAGCGTAGCTCGTAGGGGGCCGAGCCCCCTAGTTTATTTGAAAATCTAGACTTCTCTAATCCGGGACCCTGATCTGACAGAGTTGGGTTCCTGCGACCGGCCGAACTATGAATACTGAACAGTAATTTAAATAATATGTGTGTCGTATGGCATTAGATTGCCTGGCCTGGTTTTGAATTCAAAATATGAAAGTTTTCGTAAAGATTTTTTTTAAATAATGTTTTTCTAAATCAGTTAAAAAATAAAATCATTTTTTAAAGCTGAAATACGGAATTTATTATCATTACTATTTTATTATTAAATTTCAAAAACAGAAAAGGAGCAGCAGAAAAAAGTATAAAAACCTAATTCCCACCTTCTATATCAAGCAATTTTAATTCCTCTGAATAATGTACCTTAAAACTACTGAATTTGCTTATAAACATTATTCCAACTATTTTTTTTTATAAGTAATATTTAAACTGCGATGGTCATTTTTGAAATCATACACAGTTACCATGTGCTATGTAGCCAAAACCGAGTTTTTTACTTGAAGTAGTAAATTATGATTAATCATAATTGAAAGTTTTGAAAGAAGTATAGGCATTTCAGTCGACGGGGAAAACCCATCTATCACGTTCCATTTCGCATGTTATTGTTATTGTCGTTATCAACGCTGTTGCAAGACCAAGGGTACCTGACGCACCTAGACAAAGAAAAATTTATACGCCCCTTATCAATAAGTAACGTACTCTAATCACTTGCATAGCCAAACATACCACCATATTCAGATATAAACAGATTTAATTAAATATATTAATTAAACATTTTTAAAATTGTACAAGAAAAAGAAAAAAATCACAAATTTTCCTTAAAAAGTATTTTATTTTAAACATCAGTGACGAACAAACAGCATGAACAAACAAACGACATATTTGATAGACTGGTGACCCTAGACGGTCTCCTAACTGTAAAAAAAAAACTAGTTCTGGCCCTGACCACTATTGGTTATATTTTTCAGCGATTTCAAATTTCATACGGTCATTCTTCACATTTTATTTCTATGGTTTATTCACAGATGGCAGCACCATTCAAAAATAATTTGTTCATAATAGTAGGCACACAATGGAAAGTAACAACACAAAAGCAAAAGCCTGTAATCCGGATCAAGGGAGGCGATTGTGCGTCTGCGGCCGAGCACACACACACACATAAAAAAAAGAAAAGCCTCGCGAATTTTTTTGTTGAGTGTTCTTTTCTTTGTGTGTTTCCCCGACTCTTTTGTTGGCGTTGCACTTCTGTTCGTCTGAGCGTTGCTCGCCAATTGTGGAGAGCTCTGTTGGGAGTTTGTGGTGCTGCCAAGGTGGATGGAAGGGTCTGCAGGTGGCCTAAGAGCCACAAAGTGCATCAGTTTCTCTTGTGATGCTGAAGAGAAGGGTTTTTATAGAGTGGGTTTATAGCTCTGGCACAGTGCAACTGGATCATAAAAATTGTTCATGACTGACCCCTTATTCAATAATGTATATTATAAGCTTAGTTCCTTTTCTGTTATACTCCCTTTGCCTGGTGCAGAGGGAACTAACTATAATGAATTTGACATCCTTTACGATGAGAATGCTTTCCATTCACTTCTGAATTATTCAGTTTAATTGGATTCGTTTGTTTGTTAATTAACTTTAGTTCTCCTTTAGCCTTTTAGTGCGCGATTGCAAGCGTCGTACAATGACGAATTTCTCCGAAATCGTGGCTAAAAATCCAATCACTTTCAGCTTTTAAGAATCTTCTTTGAGAACCTCCCCCCCCCCCCCCCGAAAAATCATGCATCAGGCATAAATTATGATACACTTTCCAACAGAGTTGGGCAAATTTGTAATTTCAGTTATTTGCAATGTAATTACAATTTAATTGTATGTAATTAATTATAGTTAAAATTACATGCCGTAAAAAATTCTTGCAGTACTGTAGCCGAAACCGCCCCCTTCCCATTATTTGACGAAATTTCTGCGTTTAAATGTGTTTAACTATACTTAATTACATGCAATTAACTTGTAATTATATTGCGGATAATTGAAATTACAAATTGGCCCAACTCTGCTTTCCAACACTACAGGATGTTAAGAAATTTCATTTTTTCTTTTTTTCTAGAATGAAATGAGATATGAAAATTAAGCAAGCAACTTAAAAAATACAAAACTGAGTAAAAATCCATTTTCAGCGATTGCTGTCCATATCCAATAACTTGAGCGAAGTTTTTCGTGTAACTTTGTAAGTGATATATAGAATTTATACACACCACATTTATACACTCAAAATTAGATTAGTTTAAAATTTCGTGCTCTTAACCAGGCCTTAATGACAATGCGCCGTCACTGCGAGACTCGAGATGGTAGTTGTGATATTTTGCACTCATTCGAAAAATAACTCGATATTTACTCCTTTAAAATTCCACTTAAACAAACCACTTTAAATGATTTTTTTTAAGGCTGTTCTCAAATCCAAAAGGGCAACTTTCTGACATAAGTTTTAATTTATTTTTGTTCGAAAATGCATGAAACTAGCTGGTGTTGTTATCCAGAAACTATGTCATTGAGCTGTTTTCTCCATTTTTTTGCAAACGCAATAGATTTTTCAGAAAAGAGAGTCAAAGTAGGCGTTTTGAACCGAATTTCCGCACGAAGGGAGAAAGAGCACTCAAGAGCGGGCGAAAAACTGGTTTGTCACGTGATGGAATTCGCTTATAACTCAATTGGTAATTGATTGATCAAAAAATGGAAAAAATAGTTCAATTCCAAATCGCTTCCATAGCCAGGCTTTCCAATTTTATATCTTTCTGTTAAAAAATGAATTTGTAAATGTGTAAAAACGTTTTGTTCTTGTTGAGCAAAGCAGCGTAAATTAGAAGTAGCAAAGTTTTGACCAAATTCAAATGAGCTGCATTAAGTGTGATGTAAACCATATAAATGTATGTACTAACATTAAATTAATACGCATTTACTTTATATTAGCATTTGTATTTATTTTATTTTAGTTTATGTTATTCTACTAACGATTTATTATGCTGTTAATAAAATATACCGTAGATGGTTATTTTCCGTTTTTATCACGCATTAAATATTACAGTTATGATTCCCCGTTTAATCAAATATCCCGCTTAATCGAATATTATTTCTGGAACCGTCAATATTCGTTTAAACGGGAACGACTGTAATACTAAGGATGTTTTTAAATAGAGATTGGCTATTTTCTGACATATTTCCCAATTCATTTGTCATCCTAAGTGCACGAAAATCGCAGGTGTTCAGAACTCAAGAAATTTCCATAAAAAAAAAAAAAAAAAAAAAAAAAAATTAAATGATTTTTCAGAACATGCTGTCAAAGACTTTTAAACTGATTTTTGACATGCATCATGTTTTAGTCCTTTAAGTTTTAGTTTGTAGTCATATTCATAGTATAATAGTAAATACTAGCCGCCCTTGGCGACCCGTTTGGTCTCCCTTAAAATTTTGACATGCATCATGTTTTAGTCCTTTAAGTTTTAGTTTGTTGTCATATTCATAGTATAATAGTAAATACTAGCCGCCCTTGGCGACCCGTTTGGTCTCCCTTAAAATTTTTGACATGCATCATGTTTTAGTCCTTTAAGTTTTAGTTTGTAGTCAAATTCATATATGTTACGGCCAAAACCCGAAATTGGCCAATTCCCGAACTGGCCAGCAACGTTTTAAACTGACTGGCCAATTCGGGAATTGGCCGGCCAAAACCCGAACCGACCAGATGCAATCGGCCAGTTTGCGAAGTGGCCATACACTATCGGCCAATTCGCGAAATTGGTATATAGAAACCGATTTTTACATTTTATCATTTTCTAACATAGTTGAAAGTGTTTATGAATTCAATTTGTCTGGCCGTATGCATGCCCGTGCTCTAACTCGGGTAAAGACTCGGATTGACTTGTAATTGTTATAATATTTAGTTTTATAAATACATTTTGGTATTACTAGTGAAGCTGTACTATTTTTGGTTAATTTGCAGGAACACACAAAAGTATTTCATTACAATATCATCAATGGTTTTTTTCAGTGCATTTTAATGCTGTTACATTGTCTCAATTATAATAAAATAGGTATGCTTCATTAAGATGGACGACAAACTGTAATCTAAAGGCTATGAAATAAGTAGCAATTATAGTTTGTCTACAGAAACACTCAAAAGTATTTCGTTTCATTGCAGTGAATGGTGAAAGATCATTTCTATTGCACTTAATTGATGTTACACTATTTCAAATATAATAAAATTTACATGCCTAGCAATATGTTTTTTTTTTTTTTTTTTTTTTTTTTTTTTAATAGAGTATTGATTAAGTAGCCATTATAGTTCGTTTATGGGACTCCCAAAAGAATTCAGATAAAGAATTATGATATATGTGAAAAAATCGTTTATAGGGTATTTTAATTATGTTACACTACTTCAAATGTAACGAAACTGTTATATATCAGAGCATATTTTAAGGAATTTTCACTGGGCGACAAACGGTTTAGTCTGTTGTTCCGAATAAATGTTCATAAATCAACCCCTACCCCTGATAACAGCAAACCAAATACTAAGAATATCGATTGACTGATAAACTTTTATATCTTATTAGTTATGTCTATTGTACTTCTCCCGTTGCTGGTTAGTAAACTACAAAATCATCATTGAAACATCTAAACCACCTTATTTACAGTTAGGTAAAATTAAAGAGGCTACATTGTCGTTTCATACAAATTTTTAATTGTTATGTTAGTAGAGGACCAAACATAACACCTAACCTACCAAATTCGTATGCCTAATTAAAACTTTATATAAGAAAATTATCATTTAAATTCCCGTTAAAATATTGTTTACCTTTTCTTAGATTGTACACTTTGCTTTTGTTCATAACCATAATATATCAGACTAATTAGGTAACTGGAGCCTAGAATATATTCAGAAATTCAAAAATAAATTTGGCTTGCATCGTTAAATAGTTCGTGAAACAGTACCTTAACTATAGTTTTAGACCCAATGTTGAACTAATCAAGAAAATATACTTCCCTCTTGATGGATGAAAATCATCAAATTTAAAAATAATATAAAATTACTATGTTAAATTTTATAAAATGTTTCCAAAACGTAAAATGAATAATAATTGTAGTGGTTAAACATATTTTGACTTTTACAAGTATTTTGCAAAGACTGGAACAAGGAATCAGATTTTACTCTTTATGTTTTAAAAAATCAAACTGTGTCAATAAAATATTTCCAAAATGCTACAATAACAGTTACAGTGGTTTAAAATTTTAATACTAAGGACTGTCCAGAGTTGTATAATATAGACGCACGCCGTGCACGGACGGTTTTCCGCGATTTTAGAAAGAAAACTGTAATTTTTTTTCTTGTAACTTTTTTTTTTAAATATCGAAATATAAAAAAATATTTCCCAATTTTATGTACGATTTATTTATTGTCTGGCAGGGGCGATTCTGTTCCGAAAATTTAAGCCATTCGGTTAAAATTTTAAAAAAGTCCTTCCGGCCAGTGCCGGGAGGAAGAGGTAGCTTTCAAATTCCTTATTTTAAAAAAGCCAACTTATATTATTCAAACACACGAAGCTCAATTATTGGAAACCGAATATAGGAGATTCAATACTAATTTTTATCAATAGTAAATCATTATGAATGAGAATTTCGCGAAATTAGTCAGCTTTATCGAAGCTGCTTTTATTTAAAGTAACTTATATTTGGATGAGATGTTGATGTATACTATCTACATGCCTTCTTACATGAAAATAGGCGAATACATGTGTTATCGCGTGACAAATACAAGATCGTTTCAAAATGTTAGCCATACCAGAAATTCAAAGTGCTATAATTCAACCATTTTTTAAGATATAAACAAAAGAACAAATTTTCAGAAACAAAATCTGCTCCGGAATCTTTGTATCAAGGACAAACACATAAAAAATCTTTTTCATTTTCCAATTTTTTAATACCTCATTTTAAATTTTAAACTTAATTTTTTTAAATGGCAACCCTTTTGAAACAAGTTAGCGAATGAAGCTGGCCAACGAACTCGGTCGAGACATTGGTATGTACTATGTACAGACCAAGTAACATCCAAATCGGTTCATAAATACGCTTGTTATCGCGTGACAAATATCAGGTCGTTTTAAAATGTCAGCCACAATAGAAATTCAAAATGATATAACTCAGCCATTTTTTTAGATATAGACGAAACAAAAACTGTTCCGGAATCTTTGTATTAAGGTCAAACACATACGAAAAAATCTTTTTCATTTTCCAATTTTTTGGTATCTCATTTTAAATTTTAAATTTTTTAAATTTTTTTTAATGGCCGCCATTTTGAAACAAGATGGCGGATGAAGCTGGCCAACGAACTCGGTCGAGACATTGGTATGTACTATGCACACACCACGGTACATCCAAATCGGTTCATAAATACGCCTGTTATCACGTGACAAATATCAGGACGTTTCAAAATGTCAGCCACGCTAGAAATTCAAAATGCTATAACTCAGCCATTTTTTAAGATATAGACGAAACAAAAACTGCTCCCGAATCTTTGTATCAAGGTCAAATACATAAGAAAAAAAATATTTTTTCATTTTCAATTCTTTGGTACCAAATTTCAAATTTCAAATTTTAAAGAAAACTTTAAATGGCCGCCATTTTGAAACAAAATGGCGGATGAAGCTGGCCAACGAACTCGGTCGAGACATTGGTATGTACTATGTACATACCGAATTACATCCAAATCGGTTCATACATTCGAGAGTTACAGTATGACAAAGGTCAGATATATATATATATATATGGATATATATATATATATATATATATATATATATATATATATATCAACTTTTGAATGGAGGGTGGTTTCGGGGTCTGGGGGTCATGATCGATGAAAATATACCAAAATTTTTTGAAATCGCTTTCCTCCGAACGGCTGCAATAGGTAGCTTTTTGTAATGAAAGCTACCTAAAATCAGACATAAGTCCGAAAATTCAGACATAAAAAAATATCACTAGAAAATATTGGGAATTTCAACAAATGGTCGTCGAAAGAAAAACCAATTTCGTCAATCGTTCGCAGAAATATAATCACCAATTTCGTCAAAGCATTACGAAAAAAAGCAAATTTCGTCAAAGGATTGTAAAAAAAGATAATTTCATCAAAGAATAGCAAAATTTTATGCATGATTTATTTATTGTTTGTCAGGGGAGATTCTGTTCCAAAAATTTAAGGCGTTCGGTTCCGAAAATTTAAAAAAAAAAATTGGCCATCAATACGAAAATTCAGACATAAAAAATATCACTGAAAAATATTGCGAATTTCAACAAATAACAGTCCAAAAAAAAAAAAAAAAAATTCGTCAATTGTTCGCAGAAAAAATCACCGATTTCGTCAAAGCATCGCGAAAAAAACGCGAATTTCGTCAAAGGACCGCTCTTCAAAGAATCGTAAAAAAAGATAATTTCGTCAAAGGATTGCAGAAAAAAACGCAAATTTCGTGAAATTTAATGCAGGAAAAAAACAAATTTCGTAAAAGCGTAGCGGTTTCGTCAGAGGGCCGCGGAAAAAGCGAGAATTTCGTTAAAGGATTGCGGGAAAAAACGGATTTCGTCAAAGGACCGCAGAAAAAATGCAAATTCCGTCAAAGGATCGCGGAAAAAACGGGAATTTCGTCAAAGGGTCGCGGTAAAAACTCATCGGTCTCTTTAATGATAATACCTATGAATGAACGTCTCCCTACAAAATGTGATTCAGTTGTTTCAGAAGCAATGTCAGATTATTTCTGTGAACAGAGTGACTGGCATTTTGTGCGAAGAGGTCACAATATTAAAGATTGGACTGTTTCCAAAAGCACTGACAAAATAATTGATAGGAATTCACCCTTCTTACCATGGATTTTTAAGTTTATAATTTTTCAATCAAAATAATTATTCTTTAATTAACATTAATTATTTTTTTATTTTTTAAAACTACTGATTTTAAGTCATATCGTCAAAATAATAAAACACGTTACTTTATTAAACGTTAAATTAATTTGCAGAAAGTTTTTGACCCAATATTTATGTTCGCAGAAAGTTTTTGGTTTTATACAAGTCTGGGACTGTCTTATGAAAATAGTAGAATTAAGCAGGTAGAGAGAACGATTTTCTTCGTGTTTTAAATTTTTTTAACTTTATTAATTATTTATAATGTTTGCAAAATCCTACAATAATAATTATATTCGTTAAGTTATTTTACAGGTAACTGTCTTTAGCAAAACATTTTTTGACAAACTCGTGTTTCTCATAGGATTCTTTATCTGGAAATGTTCTACTTTTTACTTTGTTCTCTAGGAACATTGTAATAACAGGTCTTGGATCATAAAAAGTTGTTCCAATTCCATTAAGAGTAATGAACATCCTTAAGTTTAAGGCTTCTCTTTATACTAGTTCCGACTGTTTTTTGGATTTAAGCGTTGTATCTATGGACACAACTCTATGTGCCAACAACTTTATGTGCCAACATTGTGAGGAGTCAAAGTAACCTATGACAGCACCAATTTGTTTAAAACAGAGTGGGGTTGAGACGCCTTAAAGTAGAAATAGTCTTGCTGTCAATGAGAAGGACGCAAATTTTCAGCTGCGCAACAAAGTCATCACATCATCATTTAAATAGGCGACGTCTTCTTTACCGAAAAAGTTCTCAACATCAAGGTGGGCTGCACTAGCAACCTCTGTTGGTCTTCGTGCATTTAACAAAGCATCTATCCTGTAGGAGATACTCACTTTATCCTCTTCCAATCTTTGAGAAACAAATTCTTTACAACTCAATATAATTTCTTTTCTCACTGCAGACCAGCATCTCTTGGTAGAAACTAACGAGTTGTTTTTATATCTCTGAGGATTTTCTTCAATTTACTAATCACTTTCAGATTTCTAAGTGCCTTTATTTATTTCCATCAACTGTTCTTCGTATCCCTCAGGACTTGCCCATTTTTGATAAGCGTCAAAGAATTTGTAAAAAATTTTCTTTGACAAATTCTATATCAATTATTTATCAGGCAGTGTAATGAAAGACCTTTGACTGTCTGTCTCAAGGTTTTCAAAGTGTATCGGAACATCTAGCATTAAGCAAGCCAGATGTCGTTCACTTTTTAAAAATCTATTTATAATCGAATAAACCCGCGAGCAGAAGTTTGTTCAGCTTTTCATGAGTAGGGTTGATGGTTCACAATGTTTTCTCAATGTTTTTGCATGAGAGAAAAATTGTGCCGTACTGCTTTTGCTAAGTTTTTTAAGTGTTTCACGAACTGTACTTCAAAATACGCAGATAAACAAAAGGCACTTTGATTTTCTGTTCCAGATATTTCTTCAAGCACTTTATAACGCTTAGAGAAGAAACTCGATAAAATGTTGCTTGATGATTCCAACTCCGACACAGTTAAGTCAGACTTGAGCAAATCATCAAGCACAAAGTTAGTCTTTACCAAATACTGTTTCATAAGAGCACAGAGACCGCTGCTTTTGCCTGTATTTTCCTTTACCCACTTATAGTTAAGCCTGTCAACTTATTTTTTGCGATATTCTCAGTGCACAAATTATCAAATACAACCTTGACAAAATCCACGAAGCCTTCTGCTTCTCGCTTTCAGGGTCGTACTGGCCCACCGGGCAACGAGGCAAATGCCCGGTGCGCCCCCCGTCGGTTTTTTTTTTTTTTTTTTTTTTTTTTTTTTTCTGAGCGGCAAAAAGAAAATTATTTGACGTTTTAAAAACGTATCTACGAATGATACTTTCTAAGGAAACTAATAAGTATTAATCACGTTTCATATGATATATTTACAGTATGTGCTTCCTTTAAGAATTTGCGTCTCGAACTGTTGCCCCCTATTAAGGTATTTCTACACATTGGGTAAGTCAACGACGAAAGAGGTAGAATGTGATCGCAAGAAAAACAAATTTTCATTTTTATTGGACCCATTTTGACACGAGGCGTCTTTTTGTAGTCATAGGTCATGGCGCCCTGGGACCAATTTTTTTCAGCGCCTCTATGAATGATGTCTTGTACGGAAACTGATATTAAGAATTAATCGCGTATTTAGCATATTTTCTGCATTTAAGTATTTGGCGCCTCGTATGGTTGCCCGGTATTTTGGAATTTCTACCTATTGAGCTAATCCAAACGATGAAACAGGATTGAATGGCTTAAAAATCGTTTTAATTCAGCTTATTGACAGAAGTGGCTTTGGTAGTCATGGCGCCCGTGCCATTTTTTTTTTTTTCAGCGCCTCTACGAATTATATCTTGTAAGGAAACTCATATTAAGAATTAATCACGCATTTAGCTAATTTTCTGCCTTTAAGCATTTGGCGCCTCGTATGACTGCCCGGTATTTTGAAATTTCTACCTACTGAGCTAATGCGAACAATGAGACAGGATTGAATGCTTTAAAAATCATTTTAATTCGACCTATTGACAGAAGTGGTTTTGGCAGTCATGGCGCCCCGTGCTAATTTTTTTTCTTCAGCGCCTCTACGAATAATGTCTTTTAAGGAAACTGATATTAAGAATTAATCACGTATTTAGCATATTTTCCGCATTTAAGTATTTGGCGCCTCGTATGGTTGCCCGGTATTTTGGAATTTCTACCTATTGAGGTAATGCAAACGATGAAACACGATTGATTGCCTTAAAAGTCATTTTAATTCGACCTATTGACAGAGGGGGCTTTAATAGTCATGACGCCTCGTGCCAAATTTTTTCAGCGGTGCTACGAATGGCGATTTCCGAAGAAACTAATCTTAAGGGTCCTGTTCCTGCAAGCGAAGATACTTCCCATCTAATGCTAAACCTTTTGGGAGGTTATTTTCTAATATCTCGTTTGCATTTCGAGATTTTTAAAGAATTTTTTTTGCATTGGATAGCCGAAGTACATCTCTACATCGCAGTTTTTTACTTTTTAGATTTTGGTTGCAGATATTTTTTAAAAAGTTACTTTCGCTTTCAAAACCGGTTCCGAAAATGAAAGTGTCATTCTAAAAAATATCAGAAGTGAGAAAGGAGCAACGTAGAGATTGACCTCGACTATCCAATTCAAAAAGAAATTATTTAAAAATAACGAAATGCAAAAGAGATATCAGAAAATACCCCGCCCCCCCGCTATAAGTTTAGCATTAGCTCGCGAGTGTATTCGTCTGCAGGGACAGGAGCCTCCAGTATTAATCCCATTTTACGTATTTTGCGACCTGTGCAACTTCCGGATATTTTGGTATTTCTGCATTTTGTGTAAATACAAACGGTAAAAAAAGATTGAAGGTCAGTTTAAGAAAAGAATATTTTAATTTTAAATGGTCACTTTGGCAGAGGTGGCGATCGTAATCATGGTGCCCAGAGGCATATTTTTGCAGCATCTAATACAAATGATGACTCGAAACAAAAATTCAGTGTTAAGCATTTCTTGTATTTTCTACTTTTGAGAATTTGGGGCCTCGGTGGTTACACAGTATTTTGACATTTATAATTTTCGTGCAAGTGCAAACTAAGAAGGAGATGGAGTGTCAATTAAAAAAGAAAAAAAACGGATTTTCATTTTAATTATTCTTAAGTACAGTGCTGTCTTTGGTACACGGCACTCTAAGAAAAACTTTTTCATTGGATCCACTGGTGGTGTAAAAAATTATTAATTAAAAAATCCATCTTTATTTCCAAATAGTAATATTCAGCTTTATTTAATTTGTCATTAGATAAGACGAAAACAGTGGTAATTTTTTTAATTAAAAAGTGCCAATGGTGGTCTAGCGTCAGATTTCTTTTAAAGCTGTTCTCAACTGCCCTGCTCAACAAGCGCAAAACCTTTTGACACATTTACAAATTCATTTTTTAACGGAAAGATATAAAATTGGAAGTCCTGACTATGGAAACGATTTAGAATCGAACTGTGTTATCCAGTTTTGATAAATAAATTACCTGTTGAGTAATAAGCGATTTTGATCACGTGACAAAGACGTTTTTCACCATTCCTTGAGTGGTTATTCTTCTTTCGCGCGGAAATTCGGTTCAAAACGCAAACTTTCACAATATTTTCTGAAACATCTATTGTGTTTGCAAAACAGTTCCGTTACATTGTTTCTGAACAACAATGGCTTCTAGTTTCATGCATTTCCGAACAAAAATGAATTAAAACTTATGTCATAAAATTGCCCTTTTGGATTTGAGAACAGCCTTAAGTGCAATGTTTTTAGATTCGAAATTTCTTTATAGCTTGTTTGTATGTAGTCGAAATTTATAAATTTTGATAATATATATATATATGTATATATATATATATATATATATATATATATATATATATATATATATATATATATATATATATAACCATTAATTAAACATTACCGACCATCATCAAAAACCTCAATATTGTGAATAATTGACAACAAAATGCGCCATAGAACTGTATGTATAAAATAAAGTACCTTATATCTAATTACAAGAATTAACATGGAAGAAAAAAAAGAAGAATATGGATTCCGAAAAATTGAAAAACTTATATATTGAATTACGTTTTCAAGAGTACAGGATTCAATGATATAAGCAAATCGGTTGTTTTCTGTGAGAAAAAAGCTATGAGCTAAAAAAAATTTTCCCCTGTACTCAAACAACCAAGATAACCAAAAGAATAGTTTCAAGATGAAAACAGAACATAATCAAATGACATGAAATGGAAAAAAAATCTACAACCCGTTAAATATTTAATTTATAGCAATAGAAATCTTACAAAACATACCGAATTAATTCCCAGTAGATTTTCAAAATATATTCCTGCACATGGAATCCAAAAAGCATGATAAGATTAAGGTGAATAAAACAGTTAAGTTAACACAGAAATTAAAACCTATGGAGTCAGTTAATTCATGTTGAAATACCGTGATAAATATAATTAATATAATACAAATGAAAAATAATTACACTATTTATAATACCTAAAAAACAATTTTAAATTGTTTAATAGCAATTTTACAGCAATGCCAGTTTTCAGCGTTAATTACCACCTGGTGTAAAAAATTAAAATTATTACTTTATTAGAAGCTTTAAAAATACAAAATTTATGGTGCTGCCGTCTATTATTTTATTTTAAAACAATTATTATTATACAAATGTCACCAAAAGAAGAACTTAATACATGCTAATGAAAGTAAAATATATCAACTGCATTCCTACACACATCCTAATATAAACAATATCATACTGTATATCATTATTCAAAAAAAAATTAAATAAATTAAATGTTAATAAAAAAAATGCTTACAATATATTCTATTACCATACCATTAAATCTACACTGAGAAATTAAAAATTTTTTTAACTTGATAATATATAGAATATAGCTATATGCTATAAAATAAAATAAATTATATACAGTCGAACCTCTATTTAACGAAGTCGCTAAATCCCGGGAAAATGTTCGTTATATGGAAAATTCGTTAAATAGAGATTCACCTTTTAAAATACTTTAAACTACATAAAACAGATTTTAAATTCATAAACAATAAATATTTTTACTAAAAGTAATTAATCACATTTTTTAAAATAAATTATATCGATTTGTTTTATTTATTTTACCCACCAATATCCTTTATCAATTCATTATTTCTATGTGTTTAAATCTTTGAAATCTGCAAGGAAAACAAAACATTGTCCGGGAATACACTGCATTTTCTGTTTAAAGTAAATAGTTTTACATTAAAATTAACGAATTTTAATGACATTATCGTATTTATTATTATTATAACAAATAATTTTAACCATATATTAACATATGCGTCCTTAATTTTAATTTATGAAAAACTCTGTTAATTTTGCCTGAGTTTTTTATTTAAAAAAGTGCTTTCTCTCATAATACGTCTCGCATCTTTGCAATGCACCAAAAACCACTTCATGCATATTTTCTTCTAACTATAATTCGCGTCGGATTTTTTCAAATGATTTTAGCATTTCACCATACGAAGTTTTGTTAATTCCTGCATAATGACCATTTCCATCACCATCATATTCGTCTTCATCGCAATTCATTGCTGTATTGTTTTTATTTTTCACACAGTCGAAAATATCCAACTCGGATAGTGTTTCCGAGGTCTCAATTTCAGAATTAAGTGAAATACAATCATCAATCAGCACATCATGGTTAATTTCTTCTTTTTTTCTCACTGTATCCCCATTTTTAAAAGTTACTCTAAGGGATCGTCCTCCGTAAGTCTTCGTCCTCCGTAATTACCGAATTTTCACTGCTGACAAATAAGGCGCCTGGTAAAACCAGTTCAAGGCCTTTGAACATCATAAAATGTGTTTAAAGAAAGATTAAGTTTGAAATGTCCAGAAATATTTTGAGAAATGCGGAGAAAAAAAATTTTTGATCACAAGAAAAAGTTCGTTAAATAGAGAAAGCACTTCGCTATTTGGAGGTTATTTTACGAAGAAATTCGCAAAATATTCTTGGTTCCAAGGAAAAGTTCGCAAAATAGAGAAATTCGCAAAATAGAGGTTCGTTAAATAGAGGTTCGACTGTATTATACAAATCTATAAAAGTCTTAATATTTACCATTACATATAAAAAATGAACAGGAAAGAAAAAAAATATTAATTATAAAATAAATATATTAATTATAAAATAAATAAATAAAAAATGGATGTTTATATAAGATTGTCAGATTCTAAAATTCCCAATCGCCTAAAGATCACAAATATAGTGTGTGAATTATCCTTATATTAGCCATAAAAAAGCTAAAAAAATATGATTGTGACAATTAAACATATAAACCGATAATTAATCATGGAATACAAAGTTGAAAATAAAACAATATTAAATAGTATAGAGGAATAATAATAAAAACTATTTACCCAATTTTAATGCATACAGTATAACATTAGTTATATCAAATAAACCTATATGCATAATAATCACTAAAAAGATGGTATACTATTATTAATTAATATGATATTGTCCTGATATATATATATATGTAGAGGAAAAGGCCCAAATACCGGCTACCACTTTTGTTTTCAATCTAGGTCATACAATTTTCAAAATTAATAAAATAAAAAGTGACAGCAGGGTACCTTGACACGTCTTACACCTGTTTAGAGAAAAAAAAATTAGTTTAAAAGGCGTTTTCTGTTTATAAGAAGCAAAATTCCGAAAGTCTTCAAATTTTGAGTTTTTAAAATGGGGTCTAAATACCGGCTACCTAAGTTTTTTTCCAAAAGATCACACAAATAGAGCTAATGACAATTATTAAGCAATAAGAATATTATTTTAATAAATTGTATTGATTAATAACATTCTTATGCACAGAAAAAATGCGCAATTTTTAATAAATAAGTATTTTTGTCAAATTTCTAAAATTCTTTACGATTATCCCTCACAGTCTTCCCATTATGTTTCTAATTTTGTTTTTTAACGTGTAAAACAAAAAAAAGCTTGCTGATTGAAATGAGAATTATTTTATCTGAAAAAATCAAAAGCATAATACCACTCCCTGCGTCGGTATAGTCGATATCAACCTACATATCGCATTCTTAACATTGAATCCAGAATCCCTTCCCCCATTCTTGTCCACAGAAAAAGCACCCAAGCAGAAGACACAAATTTATCATCTTCCTCTGTTGGATATTTTCCTTTTTCAGTTTTTTAGCCCTCTCGCTGCGTAATTGTTTTATCAAAATAGCTTCAAAAATTGCGTATTTAACCCCTTCGCGACGAGCGTCTTTTAAGAATTTTTATTCTTTTGTCACCGGTTTTTCAAAACAAAAGTTTTTGTTTAATTTAACCGGGAAAATGCTCCGATTAAATAAGGCATAATTTACAATAAAAAATTAACTGGTGGGAATAATTAAGGGGGATTAATTAGACGGAAAAAAATGCATCCCCGAGGAAATCTCGGGTTGCGCAAACTTTGCTACTTTCCCGATGCCCAAGGAAATCTCGGGTTGCGCAGCCAGAGGGTTAAAATCAAATTTCTGCCTCTTTCGCCTGGTTTACTCCGTCATTTTTTTTCTTTCTCTTCACATTTATTACAGGCAATTATGTAGTGTCGAACATCTCTTTTTACGAAAGTGATCCGTCGGTCCTGAAAAATTACGGCCATGGTTGCTTTTTTCATATTGCGAAATGGGACGGGGACTATTTCTGAACAATTCAAATTAATTTATTAATTATGGAACTATTTAAATTAATTTATTTTCCTCCCCTTCAAGCAGAGAAGCCGAGAGAGGTCCAAATACCGGCTAGCCGGTATTTAGACCACTCTAGTTAGCCGGTATTCGGACCACTGCTATGTTTAAGTTAAAACCGGTATTCGGACCACTGCTATGTTTAAGTTAAAACCGGTATTACTCATTCATATAATAAAATACCAATACTGTGCGCGCGGCTATTGAGAGCTAAATATGTCTAGAAAATAACTTAATCAACAATTCAAGCCAATATACGATCAGTATATTTTAAAAAAATGAGAAACACATATCTGAAAAACTCTTGATGTACCAGATTACGTAGATTCGACACTTTTGCGTTTACTATTTGTAAATGACACAGACTTCAGCGACTCACTTTTCGTAACTTTCTTCTCTCAGTGAAAGTTACAAACTCTGCCTATCACCGCTAGGCTGCGCTGCGCTGAGTTCTCAGAACACCTAGTAGCCGGTATTTGGACCTTTTCCTCTCTCTCTCTATATATATATTATTTATTCGTACATCAAAATATTATTTGAAATTTCTGTTTATTGAGTTTTATGTATATCTTTAAAAATATTAGTTTTACGAATTATTTACTAAAATTGAATAATTTTCTTACTGCTGTCAAATTTTTAAATCTATTGTTTATATTTTTTTACCGACTTCCAACAAAAGAGTTCGTGAAATGCCCCCTCTCCCTTTTTATTTACAAGAGGGACTCGAAGGGACGCAGACCTTTCTAGTTTATTAAATGTTTAAAAGAACAAGCACATTAATAAATTCAATTTTATGAAGTAAGGGCACTGATTTTTAAAGTATTTTAGGCTTTAAATGCATTTAAAAACAAATTGAAAAGAACTGCAGAAAAAGTGATGTTTACTTGCTGTTTCATTTTAATTCCCACTAATGAGATACAGCTGTACCATTAGATTCTTCAGATCCATGCATTAGTTTTACTTGGAATACTCTTATCGAAAACTGTTATTACCCTTCCTACGACCAGCTGAAAGACCGACCTCCCGAAAAGATCTTTGTATACCACATGGAACAACAGCAGTTAGTCATTAGTGATTTAAAAGAGTCCGTTTTAAACACATTTGGAGTAAACAAGAGGGACCATCAATATCAATCGAAACCGACAACTGCTTGTCGTGCAAGAATCTTCCTATTACTATCCTCCCACTACCTAAGAATATCGTTTATCATTCACATGGACAATTATTTCCGGATTAGTTCAGAGGACAAAAAAAAAAGTGTTTTAGACTGAATTCGAACAAGTATATTTTACTCTGGAGTATCTCTTTATTGAATTCTGATTTTTTATTTTTTGAAGACTAAAAAAAATAACAATATTAAAACATATACTACCAGGTTTGGAGATCAAACGTCCGATTCAAGAGACTTGTAAGTAATTTTAAATTATTAAGTTTTGACTAATAATATGCTGTTAATTAATTATATGGTATGTTATGTCATGAATTTTTGATAATGAGTGTTCGATATTTTCCAAATATCAATATGCTTTGGATATAAAACTGTGCCTTTTGTAGAAAGGGATGAAACATGGGCGCCAGCAATGGGCGAGGGGAGGGAAATAAGAAGAGGGCAATTGTCCCTCTCTGAATTTTCGAATTTAATTAAATCTTTTTCTCTCATGATTTTGAAAAAGTAATAGATTGGTCCTCTTAAATGATTTATAATAAATGAATATTAAGAAAAAAAAATTAACCAAGGATTAATCGTCAGAGGTAATAGTCTGTCCCCTTGAAGCCCCCATAAAAGACCAATTTTAGTTCTGTTTTTCTTCTGCGTTTATGCATTAAAAATTATTTCAAATTGCGGTTCAGGAAAAAATATATAAATTGGGAGAAAAAAGAATAATAAACTATTTCAATTTTTCATTTATAAAGAAGCAGGTAGAAGTTTGATTTTTTATTTACATCTTGTTACATTTCTGTATTTTTTTAATGGTAGTATGTTTCGAAATTGTTTTAAGTAGGGTTCTTGCCAAAGATAAAAAAAGTAAGTTTTGGCAGTGTAGTACAAGCACATATCTGTTCCAAAATCTTCCCCTCCTTGGATTTTGTTCTGTGGGTGCCCATGGGATGAAACCAAACTTATACGAGTTTTTCGGGATTTTTTTCTTTCCTCTCTAGTTAAGATACTTATTTTACTGAATAACGGCAATATTGTTTAAATATGTGTTTAATTTTTATAAAATTTGCTCCAACATCAATAAAAAATTACAAATTTAAAATTCAACATATTAACACTTTCCAAAATAGTTGAAAAGTGTGTATGGCTTCGGTTAGTCAGTCCGTAAACATAAATAAATTCACATTGTCACGCCACTTATGTGTATGATTTACTATAGGAGGTTCCTTAATGAAAATGGAGTGTGTAGCACTTATAGTTCGTTTACAGAAGCACACAAAAATATTCCGTTGCATTATGTCCTACGGGAAAAATTGTTAGCAGTGTATTTTAATGATGTTACAGTACTTCAAACATAGTTAAATTGAAATTTATCAATTTGATACACTACATGGAATACAAATTGAATAATTTTTATCGTTTATTTACAGGGACACACAAAATAATCTAATTGTATTATTATTCTCAGTCTCAGCATAAAGTAATTGTTTGAAATAGCTTTTTAAATTGATACAAGTGACTTTTGCGAAATTGTTTTTTTTTTCCAGCGTCTACAACATTGTATATATCCATATATTATAAAATGGACACCGAAAACAAGTATACTGTAGACACGAAACCCTTGAGCAGATGGTTTGATTTTTAGACTTTTTTTCTGGGGGTGAGGGACGTTCTGTCTTTATAAATGGACATCTTTTAATATCATTAAGTTGTCTGTTTTCACGTCTCTGTCTCTCTTTCCTTTCTTTTTTTTATATTCTAGGCTTTAATTTATATAAAAATTGACCAATTTTCACGAAATATTAATATGCTGTTAAGGCAATTCTCGAAAAAATATTTTTTTTCGTTCAACAATGCGAATCTTTTTGACACATTCCCGGAGCCATGAATATCAAAATGATTTGTAATAAATTTTTTTTCTTTCCTTTTTCCGATATATAAATGCCATCTTGAGTTATAAGTGATTGTTCTCTCGTGGTGGCAGATTTTTTTCTTTTCCCGCGCTGTCGCATCCGGAAATTCGGTTCAAAACTCCCTTGTTTGACACTAAACTTCCACTCCATAAAAGAGTCTCTCAAAATACCACTAAAACAACACCTCTAAAACCGGGCCATAGATCTGATGCAGAAAAACATAAGGTACCAATAGTTAAATCCAGTGTCTCATCTGATAATCCAACCAAAAAGAAAAAAACAAAACCTCCCAAAATAAAACCCATCCAAAGCAGAATGATAAAATGGAGGAGGATGATGCCGTAGCTCTTCACCCAGAACCGGATGAAGAATTCAACGATGGAGATGGTATGTCTACTATCTCCGGATAATCGGACGCAGATAATTTTATCCAAAAAACAACAACAAAATAATGACTAATATTATCTCTTGGAACTGCCGTGGATATCACAACAAACATTACGAAATCCGCAATATTCTCTCTGACCATCAACCATTATGTTTAGCTCTACAGGAAACTCATTTAAAACCCAATGACAAAGCAAAATTACGAAATTATGCTAGCTACCGAAAAGATTTTACTGGTAATGAAAGGGCCACTGGTGGAGTGGCTCTTTTCATCTCTCGCAATTTACCCCATACGCATATTAATTTAAACACAAACTTACAAGCTGTTGCAGTCCGTGTACATATAAAACAACTCATAACAATATGTAATATTTATTTACCTCCGAACAAAAATATTCTATCTGCAGATCTGGATAATCTCCTTCTCCATTTCCCCACTCCATATATCATTCTTGGAGATTTTAATGCACATAGCCAACTCTGAGGAAACAGTGATTCTAATCACCGCGGTGATATTATCGAAAAAATTATTTCTGACAACGGCTCATGCCTTCTCAATAACGGTGATCATACCTATTTTCATGAGCCAACACGTACATTCCATGCAATAGATCTTATAATCTGCACACCATCACTCTATCCCTTTTGGAACTTCCGGGTTTCAAATAACTTACACGGCAGTGACCACTTTCCAACTTTTATTTCTATGACTTCTCCTGATAGAGATTGTAATAATTTTCCCAAAAGGTATATATATGACAGAGCCGATTGGCCAACTTTTACTGCACATGCAAACATTACAGTTAGCATGATAGAGGGAAATATTGACAAAGCAGTTGATAATGTAACTCAGTGTATTATCACTGCTGCTGATGCTAACATTCCTAAAACTTCATCTGATCTGATCATAAACATAAAAAACCATGGTGGAATAGTGACTGCCAAGTAGCAAAGAAAAAACAACAGAAGGCTTGGGGTCTATTTCGCAGGTACCCATATAATAATAACTATATTGCATATAAAAAGGCAAAGGCAGTAGCTAGAAGAGTGCGACGTAAAAGCCAACGTGAATCCTGGGTTAAATATGTCTCGAGCATAAATTCTAACACATCAAGTAAAGAGCTCTGGCATAAAGTAAAAAAATGTATGGGCCTGTACTCTGAAAGTCATATTTCCATTTTAAAGCATAACGGTCATACGATCACTTCTCCTAAAAACATTGCTGAGACAATAGGTAGTACCCTAGTATCAATTTCAAAATCAGACGCATATCCAGAACCGTTTTTAACTTACAAAAGACAAACTGAATTGACCAGGATTAATTTTAATACTCATAATTCATTTTCATATTATCTACCATTCACTATATCAGAGCTGATAGAGTGTTTGCGAGACAGTCACTTATCTGCCCCAGGTCACGATGGCATCACATACATCATGCTCAAGCACCTCTCTCCACTCTCTCTTAACCATCTCCTTTCCCTTTTCAACAGGATTTGGGTGGAACATATTTTCCCCCGTGCTTGGAGCAGAGCTATTGTTATTCCTTTACCTAAACCAGGTAAAGATGCCAGCAATCCGAATAATTACAGGCCGATCGCACTTCTAGCTGCCTTTGCAAACTTCTAGAAAAAATGGTCAATTGCCGCATCGTGCATATTTTAGAGACTAACAATTGCCTTGCCGCATTTCAATGTGGGTTCCGACGTGGTAGGTCAACTATCGATAACCTGATGCACCTTGAACATTACATTCGCACAGCATTTCTTAAACGCAACCACTTGGTGTCAGTATTTTTTGACATGGCGAAAGTTTATGACAGAACATGGCGTTATAGGATTCTGCGTGATCTTTTTAACCTGGACTTTCGTGGGAACCTCCCAATTTTTATTAAAAACTTCCTTGCCATTCGAACATTTCAAGTTCGAATTGGGGTTATTTTATCCATTTTCTATGTGCAAGAAGAGGGTGTACCTCAGGGTAGTGTCCTGAGTGTCACCCTCTTAGCTATTAAAATAAATGACATTCTTAATCAATTACCGCCTTCTGTCAAGGGAGATTTATATGGTGACGACTTCAGGATTATGTGTATGGGACTGGATATGTGTTTTATTGAGAAACAACTGCAAATAGCAATAAATAGTATTCTTAGCTGGACTAACAAAAATGGTTTTTTAATTTCTATTGACAAAACTTCTTGTGTGCATTTCTGTAGACGAAGGGATCTGCATCCAGATCCTGAAATTTTTATCGCTTCATCTCAAATTCCTGTTGTGGACAACGTTCGTTATCTAGGCCTATTCTTTGACAAAAAACTTACTTTTTTACCACACGTTTTACAATTACGGACAAAATGTGAAAAATCGCTTAACTTACTTAAAGTACTTTCAAATACATCTTGGGGAGCAGACCGCACTTCTCTCCTTATAATCTATAGAGCTGTAATTCGTACTAAAATCAACTATGCCTGCCAGGTCTATGGTTCTGCCCGTAATTCTGTTCTTAAAAAATTGGACACAGTGCACCATAGCGCACTCCGTGTTTGCTCTGGTGCATTTCGTACATCTCCAATTTTAAGTCTTTATGTTGACTGTATTGAACTAGCATTACACCATACTCGTGAAAAGCTTTCATTAGAATTGTATTATCGTGTCCTTTCTCATCCTGGCTATCCTCTTCACACTTATATTTTAAACAGCAACAATGATATTCTTTATCAGCATCGACCATCTTGCATCCCATGTTTTGGAGCTAGAATGAGAAACATTATTTATAATGGCCCTCTGAATAATATCGAGGTGAGTCCATGTCCCTCACATGTGCTACCTCCTTGGAATCCTCCTAATATTACCTCTCTCCACCCTTTTAAAGGATATGATCAAAACAACTTGGCTCCTGTTATTTTCAACAGTTATTCGCTTCACATCGAGCAAATTTTAATAACTATACTGAGATTTATACAGATGGCTCTAAAAGAGGTGAAATTGTTGGTTGTGGGATTTTTTGTGAGAACAATTCTTTAAGCTATCGCCTTCATTCTTGTACTCCAGTCTTTACAGCCGAACTAATTGCAATAGAGAGAGCCATGTTCCACATATCTCATCACCATAGCTCATCGTTCATCATTTATACTGACTCAAATAGTTCTATTGACGCAATTAAATCCTTTAAAAAGCATCCTTATGTCTCATCCATCCTTGATTTTTATAATAAATTGACAAGACGTGGTTATAATATTTTATTTTGCTGGGTACCTGGACACATGGGTATTCCCGGAAATGAGAAAGCAGATGAGGCGGCAAAACGTGCTCTTAACCCCTTATACCATAAAATTCCATTCTCAGACGTTAAACTACTTATAAAACACTTTATTCATAATAACTGGCAAGAAAGTTGGGATTTGGAACATGATAATAAACTGCACCATGTTAAACCAAGATTCATGATCTGGCCTCCGAACTATCCAAGGAAAACAGATGTTCTCCTAACTCGTCTGAGAATTGGACATTCTAGGATAACTCATAAACATCTTTTGCTTCGGGAGGTAGCACCCATGTGTCCACATTGTCATTTTGATTACCTGACTGTTCATCATGTTTTTACTGACTGCCCCGGTCTCCGGCACTTATACATAATTTATTTTAAATCATCATCACCAATCTTGACAAACCTCATTGGGGATACACCTCATGGGGCACTCTTCACTTTTTTAAAACATGCTGGATTTTATTTTGAAATATAATTTTTATATCTTTCTTTGGTTTAACTACAACTTGAAATGTTTTATACACTTTTCTGACATCTGGATGGGAGCCCATCTAGACTGCACTTTTGCACTTTTTAGTTAAAATTTTTTATACTCTGATAATTTAGCTTTTAAATTTCCTTATTCATCTATACTTATCTGACTGCATCTGGATGGGCCCCTTTTCTCATTGCTCTTCAATTTTTTTATGTTTTTATTCTATTCTTTTTTTGGCGCAGCATGTTCCTTAAGGGATTTTGTGCCATTAAACATCCTTCAACCAACCAACCAACCCACTTTGACACATTTTCTGAAAATTTTCCTACTTTTATCAAGAAACGAAAAAATTCTTACTTACATGGTTCTAAATAAGACCACCTGTCAATTTCATGCGTCTGAAAACAAAAATGAATAATAATAAAAAAAAAAATTGTCAAAAAATATTCAGTTTGGATTTAAAAAGAAAATTAAGGCACACAGTACCATTTTATGTTTATAAAATACTCGTCGTTTCATGTATATATATATATATAATTACAAAAAGTCTGATTATATATGTATATAAGTCGGCCCCGCTTAATCGCATACAGTTGGTTCCACTGAATTGTATGCATTTAAGCGGGGTATGTGTTTAAGCGAGGACAGCAATTAATGTTATCATTATACGTTATCATTTGATTATATACCACAGATATGATAAATATTAATGGGCATAATTTACCTAATAATTTAAAAAATATTCTTTTAATAATTTAGATTTTAATTATTAATTTTAACTAATTTATTATTACTCTATATATAACAATATATCGAATAAGGTATAATGTATTATTACACTATTTAAGTTACATGGTTTAATTTTTCATTATAATTTATGTAAAATTTAATTGAAAGTAAAATTAAAAAAAATTGTTTTAAATCATACCTTTGAAAATAAATTAATTCTGCATAAATACATTTTATTTTTTAATTATTTGTCAATTTATCACTTTTTTTGTTGTTGCCTACGCAAAAAATCCTTTAGGGAAATTTGTTTTTTCCTGCCTCGGACACTACATTTCTCAATTTCCGGCGCTAAATATTGTTCCTTTATTCTCTTGACCGTACCGATTGTATTTTTCCCCCGATTTCAGGATTTTCCAAAAAGTACCCCCAGCATCTTGAGTCAATGTATGTACGACAAGCTTTAAAAGACAAGAAAAACATAATTGCCCAAATTCAACCCTCCTATGCGTTTCCTAGAATTAAGATAATAAAGTCTTCTTTCACGACGGTTTCTGTTCTTCGATCGCAGATATAACAAACCATTGTTACAACAACAACAAAAAAAGTTCTTCTTTTCTTCCCATTCATCACTATAACAGAAATTCATAAAATGCGGATTACTAGATTGGAGATATTTATGCAATTAACCGGGGATTGTTATGCGATAAAACGAGTGCATAACCTTAACCTTATGGGGAGCGTTTTTGTTCCACGGCATTCTATGCATATAAGCGGGGTATGCAATTATCCGTTACCCGAAAAAGTGGGGCCGACTATATATTTACAGGTACACCTCAGAAAGTTTATTTGTGTCATCGTCTACTTCATATCATAATAAGCAATATTGATACTAAACCATGTGATTTACAATTAATGCGGATTACAATCCTGCATTAGGTCAGTTTACCCGACTACACCCGCGATTTAGATCTGATCGGTTCGGATAGGCAATATTTTTTTCGTTGCGCGTTGGGTTGACTCTAATTGTTTAGGGTTTGTTTAGGGTTCATGCATATCGCAAGTTTATAGCAATAGCAAGACAAGTTTACGGCCAATAAGCCAACCTTCTTGGGAGTAAATTACACATGAGAGGGAGGGGGGGTAAAAAGAGGTTTCAGGGCGAAACTGACAATTTCGTAAGTCCGAGTCCGTTTAAGTTAGATTTCTAATGCATTTAGCCTCCAAATAAAGGATACTCCATTTGAAGAAAAGGAATTATCTCATTCAAAATATATAAAATAATCTTGTAGCTGTTATCTTAACTTTTCAAAAAAAAAAAATGTTTAAAATACTTTTAAATTGTAATCGGTGCCCTTTTGATTAGGAGTTGGCGCCCTTTTTATCCAAGTTGCCACCGCCCTTTTTGTTATGCCAGTACGGGCATAACACGGGCATAACAGTAGGGGTACAGTATACCCCTGCGCTTACTGAATTAACATTGTCCTAGAAAAATTCGTTCTATGTCCTGTTCTTTTGAAAAAAAATCGTGCTCTAACAAATTTGGTATCAACTCCATATTTCTCAACAGAACCATCTACTTGGGCAGCAAAACAAACAGCATTTTGTAACTGTGATACGGTGTTTTCTTTTACTGCTATGATATCTGTTGCCATTCTTATCATCTCCTGAGTGAAAGAGTCAGCTTATATTACCCAGCAAAGAGGAAATATCTGGCCAGCAGCAAGATAGGTGCTGGCAATGATGGAGAAGTGTTGGCTAATGTGTTACCACTGCATGACCACTGCTGGACAGTTTCAGTCAAATTTGCTGTTGGAAATCATCAGATAAAATTCTGGTGGGCTTCCGTTTTATCTCATGCGCTGGCCCACCACTACATGGAAGTGCACGAACTTTTGCAGTATTATTGCTGGGAACCCTTACGCTAGGTGGCGTTGCGAATATCGAACACATTGAGTATTTGAACACAAATCTGAAATGAATATCTTAACACAATTTAAGCTGTGAAGCTATTTTTTTTTTTGAAAATGTAAATAATATAGCAGCATTTCCAAAAATAAAATAAATAAGTAAATGAATAAATAAATAAATTCTTTATTTCAACGCACTTTTTTTCTCTCCTTAAGGGTGTATTTCAATCCAAACTGCTTATTTTCTGATTTATTTTTTAATTCATTTTTGCTTTCAAACGCACCAAATTGGCAAATTCTCTTATTCAGAAACTACATAATGTGCCGTGCTTGTCGACTTTTTGCTAAATGCAGAAAATATTGCAAAAAGTGCTGTAAAAGTTGACGTTTTGAACCGAATTTTCCGAAGCGAGAGATCTGGGAATGAAAAAAATGGTCATGCTGAGAAAATAATTGTTTAAAAATCAAATTCTATTGAATTGAGCGAAAAATAAAATCACACGGCCTCTAATATATCGCTTCAAAAATCACCCCAGCAAGTTTCATGTTTTTACTTTTAAAAATGAGTCTGAAAATGTCTCAGAAAATTTCGAGCTGTTGAGGGTGGAAAAATATTTTTTCGAATACACCCTTAAATCTGCTTTTACTAAGTTACAAATGATTTCGGTTTTCATAATTTACACAGTTCAGAATCAATAATAATAAAAGAAGCGTATAAAATATATAGGGGGGGCGGGGATTTCTATACAGTACAATAATTTCTATACCAGTTTAATGATTGGGAAAGTAAATCACAAAAGAACAAACTTGAAATAGTGTAATGAGAATTTAGAAGCTACGAGCGGTGATAGCATACGCTGAAAGTACTTGTTCATGTCCGATCACGAAAACCAAACAGCATCGAGCGCGGTTAGTACTTGGGAGGGTGACCACACGGAAACCGCTGCAAGTTCAAATATTTCGATACACACTTCTACAGATATTTCTATAGCTCTTGGTGAAACTAGCTTATAGAAAAAAGAGCCATAATACTTATATATATATATATATATATATAGAATTCTATAAGAAATTTTTGTAAGGGAAAGTGCTGAGCCAGCAAAAGAATAGCAGTGGAATATGTGCTAGCACTGGAGGAAAAGTGTCGGATTGAAGTAATGTGATGGCATACCATTGCTGGCCTGCTGTTGGCCATCACTGATGGGCCAGCTGCATCCCGCACGGACACTTTTCTACAGGTTTAAGTAATGGCACCATTGCACTTTACCGCTGATGGCAGTGCTGGCTGCCATCTTTTTTCCAGCTGATGGCCCACTGTTTCTTTCTTTGCTGGGTATTCACCTGTTTTAAAAAAAAAGTTGCCGGCACCATACCCTATCACTGGGCGACAATATCGTGGTACTAGGCGACACTAGTGTCGCCTACTTTATATGTTATTTTATGCTCTGTTATATATTACTAATATGCTCTACAATATTTTTCTATAGTTTATTGCTTAGGTAAAATTTGTCGTTTATTTACAGAGTCCCTCAAATAATTTGTTTATTGGATTGGACAATGAATCCGATGCATCGATATTTGTCACAGAGGACAGAAATCTTCAGCAGATTAGAATATAATGCTCACAATAAACCCAATTTATCGAAATATATCAAACAGCCGGGAAATTGTCCAACATATCAGAATATAATAGTCACAGCATAGAACGTTCTTTCCTAACAAGTGTGCACATCATTGCCACCTACCGGGTAGCCTTGAATCCCCACTTCGTATATTGGCCAAGGCTTCCCGGCCAGTTCGCGAATTGGCCGGCCTAAACCCGAAATACGCTGTTCATTTCACATATTTCGGGTTTTGGCCAGGAATCTCGGCCAGTTCCCGAATTGGCCGGCCAATTCGCGAACTGGACAAGCTCCGGGTTTTGGCCGTAACATATATAATAGTAAATACTAGCCGCCCTTGGCGACCCGTTTGGTCTCCCTTAAAATTTATGTTTGGGAAAGCATGCTAAGCATTGTATCCCGTGACTTTTATTCATAATTTAATTTACTTGGACTCCCTTAAATATAACTAATATAATCCCTTAAGCTAATATTAGTTTTTGTTGCATTAAAATAGTATCTCAATTTGTTGATTTTCTGTAAGCAAGTAAACCCTATTGGTTTACAATGGAAGTCTATGGGTTTGGCGAAATATTAGAGACATCACCAAGTTGGCGACTAATTTTGGTAGCCAAATTTAGCTATATACATGAACATAGAATAGAGAAGGACTTCTCACGAAATAGGTTTTAGAAGAAGAAAACCGTTCCTTGAAAATTTGTCTAATAGATGGCGCTATGTCGCACGGTTGTACGCGGTTTCGTCTGCTTCAATTTGCTCTACCAATAACTTCTTTGATCAATGAGATCCAGCCAATGAACGTTGTCCGCTAGAGGCGCTGGTATGTACACGGTTGTATTCTAACCGTTGCCATCCCTTCATTCAAGACCAAAATCGCGACACGATATTCACACTATTTCGTGTGAAGTCCTTCTCTATTCTATGTTCATGCTATATATCGTCAAGTTGGCGATAAAATTGGCAGCATTTGGGGACAGAACGGAGTCCCCCCTATTGTAACACACTTGAAGAGAATGAACATATCTGAAAGTGACAAGTGTACGTGTGGGAAGAGAGGCGACGTCGAGCATTATTTATTTGACTCATGCCCGGTTTCGACGGAATATTTTGATTACATAAGAAACAGATCTGATTCTTGGAACATTGGAAGAGTTCTGGCGTGCCGGGGAAATTACAGTAAACTTCGCTGCATTTACAATAAATTAATTAATAATTTTTCGTTTTTCAAATATACATTCTAATATATTATGTATAATATATTTTTCTTCACAAGTTAGTGATTATTCTTCTGCCTTTCGGTGATAGTTTTTAAGACTCTTTTTTTTAAAAATAATTCTTCTGGACAATTTTATTCTCAGTGTTTTCAGGTGGTTCTTGGTATTGTACAATGTAGGTCACTATTCTCGGACCATTTTAAAGATTTTTAAAAACAGTTATTCTTGAACATTTTTATTTTGATATTTTCAAGTTCAAGTGAAGTAACAATTGTGTCTTCGATATTAAGTTCATATGGCCCACCTGGGATATAATAAATATCAGGGCCCGACTTATGCAGGGGCATGCGGGGCAGCTGCCCCGGGCCCCCTATTTTATGGGGCCCCCATGAGAGTAATCAGGATTTTCGTTAAAAGATGCCAAATTATTAAAATTAGCCAAAAATAACCAAAATTCATATATTTTCAAACATTTAGGAAAATGGAGTGCGGTCTCCCTTCCCCTCTCTGCTTTCAGTACCCCCTCCCCCCTGCAAAAAACAAACTATACCATTAGGAAACTAATGGTTAAAATTTTATTATAACAATTTAGTATTGTATTGTCTTAAGGAATTATTTATTAACGTATTCCTCATAACGTGGCAAGTTAAAACCATTAATTTTGTCCAATTTGAGGCACTTTCTTTTAGACATCTTATAACATACGTAGATAAAAAAATGGAAAGTTTGCCAAAAAATACACTCGTGTCAATGAAGCTATCATTTTTTTCCCTCTATTATCCTAAAGTTGTGACCATCTTTTTGTGATACCTTGTATACAGATGTGAGCAGTACTGGGTACAAAATTTATGCATACATACAATATGTATGAAGTTTAGTACTAGCCACTTCCACATTATTCAGAATTTTTTTATGGATAAATAGAAGCCCCCCCCCCCCCCCCTAGAATGACGCTTGCCCCGCGGTCCTCCATAGCCTAAGTCGGGCCCTGATAAATATACATCGTGACCGAATTTGTATATTTTTCTTTCTCACAATATCCTCCTGCCCCTTTTGGGGATATTTTAAAACTCTTTTAAAAAACATTTCTTCTGGACAGTTATATCACAGTGCCATTAGGTGGTTCTTCAGTTTTTCTACAAGTTGTAGTGTTATTATTTTTGGATTATTTTACGGCTTTTATAAACAGTTATTCTTGGAACTTTTATTTCTGACACATTTACGATCAAGTGATGTATTAAACATGTCTTCGACATTAAGGTCATCTTTCCCACCTGTGACGTTCATGTGAAAAGTCTGTGGTTCTTCATGCTTTACCGAAATGGTTTCTTTTGTCCAGAACTATTTTTGAAGTTATTGGGTAATTCTTGAGTTATGTACATAGTGCTGAGTTACTGCAAATGGACAATTTTGCAATTTCCAAAAGCAGTTTTCAAGGACATTTTATCTGGACATTATTACTTCGTAGCAGTGACTTGTTACATATGACTAATGTGATAAACATAGTTTTCCAGTGACTGATAACATGATATTCACGAATAGTTTGGTTAAGTTTCGTTCATACTGTAGATGACTTTTTCTTCAAGTGTTTGAGCTTGATCGTCTGTAAATTTACGTAATTTTTTGGTACACTGTCGGTGTTTTACAAGAAGTGTTCTTTTTTTTTTTTTTTTTTTTTTTTTTTTTGGTACTAATAATCTATGTAATTGTTGTATGTAGATATTTTTCGTTCTAGTGAGATTTTCACTATAGTTTGCTTCAATTAACCCTGTTTTTCTGTCTTTTCTGGGACTGTTATCTTGTATGTGGTTTTTGTAGTTGGTGGTGGGGGTTTTCCGCCGGAGCGTTGAACCTATGCCAAATTTGGTGGGTGCTCCGGTTGGGTGATCCTATTGTAACACACTTTATAGGTATGGAGGTGCATTAAATGCTGTTCAATAACCAATGAGATGCGTTTCATTAGGGCGTTGTCATTAAACAATTAACAAATAATTGCGATTTCTGTGCCTCGTACGATAGCGTAATATATATATATAGATAGATTAGAGTCCATAAAATGAAGGCCTCATATGAGAACATAATTTAATATCACAACTTTATATTCTACTAGGGGGCTCTGCCCCCTGCAAGTTAGGCTCGCCAACCCCCGTTCAGACACCGCAGAATCTAAAAGCACGCTAATTTGATCGGTATTAAAAAGGTTAGAGAAGATTGTATTATAATGAAAAAACCTATAGCGATCTTCCTGTAAACGGGTTTCCATTGAATTCCCTTAGATTGCGAAAATTTAAGGCCGAATCAGTTGCTGTTAAGACATCCAATGGTTGTTTTCGTCTTTGATTAAAGAAGACCAGTTAAACATTTGAAAGGAAGCTAAAATAAAATGAATTAAGCAGTGACCCGGAGCCGAACAATTTTTGATGCTCCAGCTCCAGCTCCGCTCCTAGAGAAAATACTGTGGCTCCACCTCCGGCTCCGGCTCCAACTCGGCTCCGACTTCGCGCTTTTAAGTTGCAGATTTTAATTTACGCGTTTAATTTTTTGCTCACAAATACTTTCTATCTTCATTAAAGATCTGACAAAATGCATTTTTCTTCTCATCAAACTTGAAATGCTTGTTTAAAAAATATGACATCTTTTAGATTTTGCTTTTAAAATAGAAAGTTTGGTAGAATTTTAAACACAAAAATCTTAAATTTCTTCTACACTTTTCGAACAGCCAAAATTGTACGACTACACATGTAAACAACAGGCGGCCATATTTGTTTTCAAATAGTGTTGTCACTTAGTTCAAGTAGAAAGTAGAAGTAAAGTAGTGTTGTCATTTTTTGAGAAGTTTTCCTTCCCTAATAATAATAATAATAACAATAATAATAAAATCCTAAAAAATGATATAATTAAAATACTGAATAATGATGTAATTAAAATATTTTAAGCCTAGAAATTTAAAAGACTGAAAAAAAAAAAAGATTTAAAAGAATATTAAAAACTGAAGGAGCCCTGGAGCTGGGGAAAATTTAGAGCTCCAGCTCCAGGAAAAACACAGCTCCGGAGCACTCCAGCTCCAGCTCCAGCTCCGGGTCCCTGGAATTAAGTAAACAGAGTCTTTGCCTCCCGGCATTTTTTAACTGCGTTATAAAACGATTGACATAATACAATTTACTGCTTTAGCCCCTTAAAAGGCGATGGTTTATTTTTGGACCACTTAATTTTAATTCTTAAATGCCACATTGGCACCAGAATATTGGAATGAAAATTTTCCTTTTATTAAGTAAGTGAAGAAAAGCATTTTCGTATTTCGAAATTTTGTTTGTAAATTTTGGTGCCATTCACTGATTTCAACATTTTACGAATAGAAGTACCTTGCCCCTGAAAGGGTTAAACGCATATTAATGTATTTATTACTTTAAAGTTTCCTTTCTCTTTTAATATTCACGTGTAAATACAATTTTCAAGAAATAATTTTCAATATTTTCCTGCTTTTAACACTTACTCATTTAATAGTAATTTTGAAGGAGTGTTTTTTTTTTTTTTTTGTTTTTAATAGTCACGTGTAAATAAATTTTTAATCGTTGGGAAATATTATTCTTTGCGCTGTTTTTAGAATTGAAAATAATCTCTATAATAATAGCCTAAGTCATGTGACTATTATCAACAGTTCCGGGAGGATCCCTTCGCTTTTTATATTCCACGCGGCCATTTTAATACTTTAATGTTAGTCAGCTACAGGCGATAAGTCGCCAAATATTATTCTATCGCCATCATTTCACTTATATTATAATAGTCCAAGTCATGTAACTGCCACAAACAATTACAACCCTTCGCTTTTCATAAGAAAGTTTTCCATTTTGATTAAAGAATCAAAGTTATTTTTCCGAATAAAACTACATAAAAGTTGCCATGATCGCAAAGAATTCTTGGTACTTTTATGTTAGCCGGGTGCAAATCTCGCCAATAGCTTTTTTTTTTTTTAACTCGCCAGTTAGCATTTTTTTTATTTTTCGAGTGGTAAATTAAAACGGTACTACTTGGTTATCCCATCGACCAAAAATCTATCGCCAGACTATAAGATTAAAGGCCAATAATGGTTGATCGTAAATGTCACATTCACTTGACTGTAAGGAAGTTACACGTGTTTACGCCATCAAGTGATTTTTATTTCGACGTTTTATTTTTATTTTTATTAATGTCATACTAATTTATTTGTTCTTTCGTTATTTAAAATAAAAATTACGTCAATTCGTATAATTTGGTGAGTGGTTTGGCGATTCATATAATTTGGCGAAATTGGTCGACAGGATAACTAAGTAGTAACATTAAAACATTACTTTGAGTTTGAAATTAAATGTCAGGATTTGTTGCATTATTTTATCGGGTTTGGCGTGATTTTTTTTAACGACAATTTGGCGAAAACCTCGTTTTCGAATACCAGTTACATATGTATTTTTAAATTATTTTCTATTATTTTTAAATGAAATAACAATAAATAAAAAAAAATTAATTAATAACTATAGAACAAAACAATTTATAACATTTTTTTTTAAATAAAAAATAAAATAAATGTAAATAAACATTTATTAATAAATAAACAACAATAGCCGGTTTACCATGTCAGTCAAAATAACGCCATTTTGGCGCCATTTAGGTATCCCGGTGCGTATATAACATCTGCGCCTAATATTTTTCTTTTCGTTTCGTTTAAAAAAAGAAAGAAGTGAAAGCCATTAATTTTAAACTTTTCAGTTTTAAATGAAAGTTTTGTATTAAATAAAATGATAATGAAATAATACAAAAAAAAAAAAAAAAGCATTGTTCTTAGCATACATTTTAGGGAGGCCAAACTGGTCGCCAAATTAGTTTAAAATAATAACCTTTACTAAAATATGAAAAAAAAATATCTGTTATGATTAAAATTTGAGTTGCCATCATTAGGAAAAAGTATTTAAAATTAGAAAAAAATTAATATTTCGAATTTAAAAATTCTAATAGCAGTTTTGAGATCTGCTGATCAATACCGATTTTTGGTGTTAATTTCATCGCAAAGTATTCCATATTTTAGGAGAAATCGCCGCGAAACATAATCAGTTGTTTAATCAGTCATTTCATTGAATCGTTTCATAAATTCGTTTCATTTCAGTCGTTTTATATATCCGTTTCATAAATTCGTTTCATTAGGATTTTATATATATAGGGTAGATTTAAAAAAAAATTCTAACTTCACTATCTCAACTTTCCGATCTATCTCCTTATCTTCAAAGAAAACAAAATGCCCATGTCATTTTATGCTAAAATGATTGAGCCCACCCAATATTCTTCAATGGCTGGCGCCATTCTTTGTGTGTCCCTGTAAACGAAATATAAATGCTACACACTTCATTTTCAATACCGAACATTCTATAGTAAACCTCAAAAACATATAAAACTTTTATGGCAATCTGACAAGGAACACTAATCAAAAGGTTCACTCCGATTTCGAAGAAACTTTCATTATAGAAAGTACTCATGTTATGATGAAGATACCAATTTTATCGGCCATCGTCAAGGCTCAGTATTTTTAAAATATTTGTAAAGTATCTGTTGCACTCTTCCTTAGTCCACACGCTGATGAATTCTCCTGGATCCACAATCACCACTCGGACAGACTTCGAAAAAATGTTATTTTATTTTATATGCTGCAACCACCGATATAAATACGTGATATCGAACGCGATGTGAGAAGGATTATAAAAAAATGCTAAACTTATTCAATTAAAATTACAGAACAATTTATTTTGCAAATTATTTACAGAGAAAGAAAGTGTTATTTACATTTAAGGGCTCGGATATAGACGATCCAGCAAGTACTTTTTGCGCTCTGGGTCAACTCATTAAAATACATTATTTCCTTCTCACCCTACGATATCTCATCAGGTTTATAGGAGGACCACACAGGACCCCACATTGCATCTGCTCTCCGCTCAGGACTTAAGGCTCCTGTCCCTGCTTGTGAAGACACTCACGAGCTAATGCTAATCCTATGGGGAGGGATTTTTCTAATATCTCGTTTGCATTTCGACATTTTTAAATAATTTTTTTTGCATTGGATAGACGAGGCCCGTCTCTACATCGCACCTTTTTTACTTTTTCGCTTTTGGTTGCAGATATTTTTTATAAAGTTACTTTTACTTTCAAAACCGGTTCTGAAAATGAAAGTGTTATTCTAAAAAATGTCTGCAACCAAAATAGAAAAAGTAAAAAAGGTGCGATGTAGAGACGGACCTCGGCTATCAAATGCAAAAAAAATTATTTAAAAATGTCGAAATGCAAACGAGATATTAGAAAAATCCCTCCCCATAGGATTAGCATTAGCTCGTGAGTGTTTTCACAAGCAGGGACAGGAGCCTTAAGCCTTTTTTCTACTCCAGAACTCTTTTGTTTCTCTCTCAACCCTTCCTCCTAAAACCAGCATATGGAGATTTCATCCTTCCAATAGGGACCCCTTTTCTTATCTAAAAACTACCTCCTCCCCGATATTTCACCACTCTCTAGATTGTCGCGGAACTTCTTTGTTTGCCTTATCTATGGTATGCGTTCTTGAATAGAAAGGGAAGCTGGAATTCATTGATACAATGAAGCTTGTTCATACAATAATATCTAACTATATCAGCTCGGATCATCTTCAAGATAAGGAAAAATATTACTTTAACCCCAGTACGCAGAAATTGATACATATGAAATGCAATAAATAAGTAAAAAAGATAATAGTAATCTTATTTAGTTACATGTTCATTACCGCCAGAAACCTGACAGTATCTATAGTGAAACTAACAAAAATCACTTAACGTTTTATTAAAAAAAGTATTCCTATGATTTCAAACAACGTAATCGGCACAGAAATGATAATCCCAACAAAAAGTTTTTTGTATATATATATATATATATATATAAAGCGCCAAGTTCTCTGGCCAGTTCTCTGGTTCTCCAAGCGCTTCGGCCAAGAAAAAGTAGTGATATCTGAAGTTCACACAAGTTAAAAGCGAAACATCCCAAATCTTTCATTGAAAATGGCTTCCCGCGACTTGGCTGTTAATGCCTTCTATAGCATTTCCAAATTAATGACTGGAAATTACGCATTTATGAATTATTTAAATAATAAAAGTAATATTAGAATGCAAAGAGGCAAATTCACATGAAGACATTACAGTAAAAGATTTCTGATAAATACCATTAAGTTTCAACAAACATTAGATTTGATTACAAATAATTAAGTCCACTGATGGTTTAATTTTCTAAGGTCATTTGTTGTCATTTTGTACGGTCTAAACCTAACGTGATTAACATAAAACCCAAGAAATAAAACAAAATTTACTTTCTTTAAATCTCACAATGTGTTACATTATTTGGTACTACTTAGTTATCCCATAGACAAAAAATCTATCGCCAAACTATAAAATTAAATGCCAATAATGGTTGATCGTAAATGTCACATTCACTTGACTGTAAGCAAGTTACACGTGTCACTGCTTTCGTTAGTTTCCCCATAGATACTGTCACACGTGATAGTATCTATGGTGAAACTAACGAAAATCGCTTAACGTTTTATTAAAAATATATTACTATGATTTCAACCAACGTAATCGTCACAGAAATGATAATTAGTATAGAAAAGAGAAAAATACAATGAGTTTTTACACCATCCATATAATTTTAAAATGAAATTTTTTCACATTCATGACTTATGCAGATATCTTGAAGAAAGGTATTGCCAGAATCCGGTTGATTTTTGTTTCACAAGTAATGGAGCCGAATGTCATGAAAGTGAAAAATTTCATTTTATAATTTGTGGATGGTGTAAAAATTCATTCTGTTTTACTCTACCATACAATTTACGTTACCATACTAATTATCATTTCTGCGACGATTAGGGGAGAGTGGGGATGAAAGGGACATTTTGTCTTTATAAGCTTATAAAATAATGGCATTAAAAGATATCACTTTCAAATTTGAGCCTAATTTTCGTCTGAAACCTTTGCATTTATATTACCAAAATTTCTTATCCCCAAGTACAGTAGTTTAAACCATATACGAATTTTTATAAATTAGGAGAAATGTCCCTTTTAACCCCATTGTAGGGGATGAAAGGGACGCACAAAAATAAAACATTTTTATGAATTTTTTTCTTTTAATTTGCGAATACATTATTCAAAAATAAAAGATAATTATACAGGAATAAAAATAAAATATATTGTAACATATGATAAAATAAAAACAAGAAAAATAACATGTTTAGACCTACTTGACATAAAACAACTTTAAATCAGTCAAAAATTTTAAGAAAGATTTGGTTCTAGCTCTCTCACCACCAGTTACGGGTTTAAGTAACTCCACCACAATATGATGAATATTCACGTCATTCATGTCAATAGTATCAGTAAATATAAAATGGTTTTATTCTGTTTTTTTTTTTTTTTTTTTTTTTTTTTTTTTTTTTTCTGAAAAAATGTACCTTAAATTCATTACGAGCACTTTTCAGGAGTTTGTGGCTACAGTGCGACAGGAATATCACCATAACTATTCCATTACTTTTCGCAAATTTTATTGTTTTAATATTTATATTGATTTCATAATTATCGAATAAGATAAGCGCAAGATCAGTTTTGGAACATCTCAGAATATTTAGCTAATGCGCAATTGCTTTAAAAAACTTCTGCGCCCATTGACCAACTTTGATGAACAAGTCCAAGTTTTTGGGATGGAGTTCCTCCGAGCATGATCTTCTTAAAATTCTTCCTTGGGAAAACGAATACTGTTAAGCAGAGTTACCTGATGCAGAAACAAACCTAAGGTTTTTAAAGTGATATGTCCCTTTCAACCCCTCAGTTTCTGTCCTTTTCAACCCCATAACCACCTAGCGAAATTAAAAATGTATTCATGCATGAGAGTATTTTAGCTAACGAAATATACTGATATTCACATAAAGTGCATACTTTACAGTGCTAAATAATATAAGTATTATATTGCTAAACAGAATATTACTTTTTTAGAGAAAAAAAGTAAAGTAACATCAAAATTTACTTTTTTACATCGAAAACAGGTTTTGCTTTCATCACCTGCAACGCTACAATTGCTAATGCTAGTTACACTATGACGCAAAAGTTTAGACAATGAAGAAATTCTTACATACTTTGAAAAATATTTATTCAATTTTCAAATCACTGCTTGAAATTAATGTGCTGTACATATAAACAATATTTATAACAAAGAAAAGTGGAATTGTGCATATTGCAATAAATTAAATGGTAACAAAAATAAACTGCTGTCTCAAAAGTTTAGACACAAATTAAATAAAATCGAAATAAACAATTTTTAAAACCTGGTTGCGCATCCATGCTTATGTATTACGTCATATACACGAGATTGCATGGAAGAAACTAAATCTTGCATAGTTTGTGGATCGATATCGTACCATGCATTCTCAATAGATGTCTTAAGTTCCTTTTCAGAAGAGTATTGTCTAGCGTTGCTATAAACTTTGCGACACATGATGTTCCAAAGGTTTTCTATAGGGTTAAGATCTGGGCTACATGCTGGCCAGTCGAGAACTCTTATATTATGGGAATTAAACCAAGATTTTGAATGTTTTGCAGTGTGAATTGAAGCATTGTCTTGCTAAAATTCCCACTGAGGACCCCCTAGAATCTCAGCAAATGGCAGTAGGTTTTCTTCTAATGTCTGTGTATAATGCTGTGAAGTTTGACGACCACTGGTGAAGGTCAGAGATACTTGTCCATTATAGCAAAAGGCTGCCCAAACCATCACCGAGCCCCCTCCTTGTCTGCGACTAAAAAAACGTCGAGGTTCCTTCCGCAAGTCATGCCAATACGATAAACAACCATCTGGACCATCCAGATTCCACTTTTTTTCATCGCTAAATATGACTGACTGCCATTTCTCTCCATATGACATATGCTTTCGAGCCCACATAAGTCTTTGTAACTTATGATATGGTTTCAGAGCTGGTTTCTTCTGCATTTTGCTATAAACGATTGTTCCTTTTTCCAAAATTCGTCTACGAATCGTATCCTTTGATACAGAGAGTCCCGATGAGCTTTGAACTCCACGTACGCTCATTTGTTGAGTACTCGCTAGTCTTTGTATCAGGCGATCCTCTCGTACATTTGTCACACGTGGCCTCCCAGACCGACATTTTGCTTTATATTCGGAACCACTCGATAAAACTCGATAAATAGATTTTTTTGACCTATTAATAATAGCAGAAATTTCAGAAACGCTCTTCCCTTCACCTTTCAACTGCCAAATCCTTGAAACCTCATTCACTTGAATTTCTTTAGCTCTCGGCATGTCGACTATGAAGCGCAATCGTTTGCAGAACTTAAGTACTCCAAATTTGTGACATCATCGATTCTAAATTTGCATATGCCAGCGAATATTCAAAGAAATTTAGAATAGTGTCTAAACTTTTGCGACAAGCACATTTGAATTTTTATGAAAAAAATTAGTATTATAGCAAATAAAACGACTGTCTTTTGTACATAGCATTTTAAATCAGTTTTTGAATATATTTACAGGTTTTTGTAATTCTGACGTCATAATTCTACATTTTAAAGCTGAATGACGTCATTGTCTAAACTTTTGCGTCATAGTGTATAAGGATTATTAAGACAGAACAAGTAACGTCATCGATTGAGCCAAAGTTGAAACTTTGTACATTTTATTTTCTTCCTGAAATTTTGAGTTTCCCTTTCATCCCCACTCTCCCCTACGTTGTTTGAAATTATATAGTCCGGAAGCCGGTGAAAGCGAAAGTCCCGTCATCGAGGAATTGAATTTTTTTTTATGTGAATCGATAGTAAAAAGTCATCTGAACAAAATGAGTTATGACTAGGTTTGACAAGCCGAAAGTAGGTTTAATTAAATTAATTATTATTAAAAAACTGTAATAACTTACCGTTTTCGCAGAAAGCCGACACTTGGCGAGCGTCCAGGCGTAAAATAAAGTAGCCGCCGGTAAAAATTCAAAGCAAAATAAACTTGAAATTTTATCACCGGCCGCCTCCTTAAAATGGGTATGACAGACTTTTCCGGCAGAATAAAGTTTGTCATACCTGTTAACTCATATTAAATACTCACAAATACACAAAATAACAAAACTGCAGTGCACTGTTTTTTTATTAAATAATATCACAAGAGCCGCTCATGGCTACCTCTCTCACAACAAAACATTCTATGAACTCACATAAACAAACGCAGACGATAAAAGTTATTGCCAAAAATGCAAAGCATAAAAACGGCCGAACATACCGGCCCCCGTTGAATGATTTTCATTCAACCACAATTATAATACATTATTACACTTTGAATTTTAAACAAATAATACAGCATGTACTAGTAAACAATAAATTGACAAATTACAAAAGATAATCATTTTTCCATAGGTAACAGACAAATTTTTGAACTCTTGAAAACACAAAGAGGTGTTTTAATGTTTACTACTCTAAAATTCTGCATGCATTATGTAATGATGTACACTCATGACATCTAACACTCAAATGAAATTTGTTTTAAATGCTGCAAGAATTTATTTCTTTTCTCATATTTTATCTCAAATAATAGCTCAGAAATACTTTATTTTAAAGTATTTAAAGGTTAACGCACTCGATTTTATCAAAATAAAACTCAAACCTTCAGGATAAAATAAATGTCATTTAAACAACTCGAATAATATATATCTCATATGAATAATCTCTCTATATAAATAATATAACTCAAATTATATATACACTCTCAATACACATTTTGTATGAATATTTTCTTTGATAAACACATAATACATTAAATCAAGCAGAAATTAGCTTAATTTCATATGTACACTCATAAATCTTATAAAACCTATTGCATTAAGAAAATATAAAAACTTTATACAATATTTATAACACGAAACATGCAACAATTATGAATTGTTTTTCTACATATTGCACGACCATTTAAAGGCCAAAACTTCTGCCTTAACTGAAAAAGTAAAGCTTGTGGACCTAAATGTAAATACCGTTTATGAAAGTATTCTACTATCATTTGAGTAAGTTTACTTTTATTATGTAGTAAAATTGGAAATTTTTGGTTGGCATTTAAGTTACTGTTCGCTAATCTACCTCCTACTCTTAGAAGACCTTTTTTAACAAAAACTTTCTGCTTTGTTGAGCTCTTCGAGATCCAGAGGACCCTCTTTTTTTTCTTTTTTACAATTACTAAGGAACCTGAAAATAAATCCTAAAATACGAATTATTTTACAATAGTTATTACTTAAATCAATTATATCATGCACAAAAGAATTAATAGAAACTGTAAAAACAGATATGCTTTTAAAGTCACTTATATTAATATTTTTCAGTTCGTTTGAAAAGTCATTGGAATTAACTGCTGCAGGAATATTTGTATTGGGATAGTCGTTTTCCTTTAGGAACAATGGACCACTCCACCATAACTCATTTGAGAATAGCTTATCAGGGCTAACTCCTTTCGTTAGAAGGTCAGCAGGGTTATGCTGAGATGGAACATGTCGCCCTGCATCCCTTGAGTTAGTTCTTGTATTGTAGAAATCCTATTCGCAACAAAAGTTTTTAGAACGTATGGTTCTTTTTTAATCCAGGATAATACTATCATGGAATCGGACCACAAGAAGATTTTGTTTACACTAATTTTGAGCGAAGAAATCACTCGTTTCATAAGCTTTGTCAATAAAACTGCTGCACAAAGCTCAAGTTTTGGAACAGTTGATTGCTTTAAGGGAGAAACTCTAGATTTACTTGTCACTAATTTTACAGACACTTGACCTGATTCTGTCACTGATTTGCTTTAAATTACCGCACCATAGGCTGCTTCAGACGCGTCGCTGAAACCATGTAACTCGATCATTATTGCATCTTTCAATAAAATACACCTACTAATCTCAAATTTATTAATTAATTGTAGGGTATCAGAAAACTCTCTCCATTCCTTAGCCTCTTTCTCGGTTAGCAAATCATCCCAATTTAATTGTAATAACCATAACTTCTGCATAAATATTTTTGCTTTAATTATAACAGGAGATACTAAACCTAAGGGATCGAATATACTTGATATAGTTGATAACACTTGTCTCTTAGTGACATTTACATCATTATGGATTTTAACATTGAAACTTAAACAATCTTTCTTCGATTTCCACAAAACACCTAACGCTTTAGATTCTTCTGAATCACCAAAGGGGTATATTTCGTCATTTGTTTGACAAAGTTGTGGAGCATTACTGCACCATTTATGTAATAACATTCCGGCACTGTTTAAAATTTCTATTAATTGATTTTGGAGTTCCAATGCAGAACTTAAAGAATCAGCTCCAGATAGAATATCATCCATATACATGTCTTCTCTCAGTACGGGTGCTGCTAAAGGAAACTTGCTTCCTTCATCCTTAGACAACTGAAGTAGTGTTCTCATGGCCAAAAAAGGTGCGCTAACAGTACCATAAGTAACTGTCGTTAATTCAAAATTTTTAATTGGCTCGTTAAGACCTTCCTTCCATAAGACTTTTTGCAGCTTCCTCTGATCTGGATGAATAGAGATTGCTCTATACATTTTTTGAATGTCTGTAGTGAAAGCGACGATATATTTTCTAAATCTCAACATAATTGAGAATAAATCATCTTGTATTACACCTCCGTTATATTGAATAGAATTAAGTGAGTTTCCCTTAGTTGTTAAGGAAGACGCGTTAAATACAACTCTCAAAGGCGTTGATATACTTTTTTCTATTCCTCTATACACTCCAAGATGGGGAATGTAATAGGATCCACTTTCTTCCTCGCTTTCGTTAACTTCAACCATATGGCCTAACTGTTGATATTCTTTTAAGAAATCTGAATATAATCTTAAGTACTCAGGATCTTTTGCTAGACGATTCCATAAAGAATTTAATTTTTTCGTAGCGATTTGTTTTGAGTTTCCTAAAATAGCTGGATCCTCTTTTAAGGGCATTTTAACAACATATTTACCGCTTTTGTCTCGTGTATAATTTTCTACGAAATGTTTCTCACAAATTAAAGTCTCTTTACTTTTTGGTTTTTCAACCTCGATATTTTCTATCTCCCAGAATTTCCTAAGTGCCTTGTCTAGGTTGGTTTCTTTCTTAATAAACCCACAATGAACTTTGTTTTCATTCTCTGACGGAAAACTTCCCGATACAACAAAACCGAAAACTGTGTCTTGCAAAATAAGATCAGAATTATTAACACGAATTTGTCCCGGTCTCAAAAGCTCATAAAAAATTCCTGCTCCTAAGAGCATGTCTACATGTTCTGGGATATTGAAACTAGCATCTGCTAATTTTACATTAGGTAAATCTTGTATTGAGATTTCAATTGGACGTGAAGGCGTTAAATCTGCAGTTATTTTCGGAACTACCAAGAAATCTAAATTTTTCACAAAACTTTCATCTCTATTGCATATTGATGCATTAACTTTATGATTTATTACTAAGGTAGCATCATTTAGACCTGACACTAAGATGTTTGTTCTCTCTTTTTTTAAATGCATTAGCTCTATTAAATGGCGGGATAAAAAATTAGACTCACTGCCTGCATCTAATAAACACTTTACTCTATGTTTACATCCCGATTCATCAATTAGAAAACATATAACAGTTGAAAGTAAAACTTTGCTCTTTTTATTCGAATAGTTACTAATAAAGGTTTTCTGAACGAACTCTTCTGCATTAGCGTTCAAGACTGATGTGCCACGATTTGTTGGCCTAGAATCTGAACATTCTTCCACATTTACCTTTCCTTGTTTATTTTGTTCCGATGAAACATATTCTTTCACATATGTATTGTTAGTTGTTTTTGGAAAATGTATGGTTTTATGATGACGTTTTTTACAAAAGCACGTGTACTTTGATGGACAATTTGCAACTGAATGTGAATTTAAACAATTAAAGCATAACTTGTTACTTTTTATAAGTTCCACCCTTTCATTGACAGATAATTTTAAATAATGCGGGCATTTTGAAAGAGTGTGATTTTCGTGACAAAAAATACAACTTAATGTTTTAACATCCGATAAGAATACTTTAGATACACTTTTGGAGTTAGTATATTTACGATTAACACTAAAATTCTCAGTAAGAGATTTTCCGCGTGATGTGAAATATAAATCAATCTCTCGTCCCAACTCTTCTGGTAAAAACCATTTATCACCTTGTCTCACACTAATGTGGGAAGCTGTTTCTCTATCTAATGTTTGATATAATTTATCCGATACTATAAGTTGTTTTAGACTCTCGAAATTGGAGACATTTCTTAAATTTAAATAATATTCCCAGTTTGTCATTAGACGTGAAGCAAACTGTACATCCGTCTCATTTGGTTGTTTAACAGCTTTTCTAAATTGCTCTAAGCAAAAATAAGGTGTAGGTTGAAATTCTTTTAATACTAATTCTTTTATTTTTGCATAATTATCGATATCACTATCATGTAAGTAAGTTAATATGTTAGATGCTTTATCCCCTAATAAATTTAACAGAATTTCTGCTTTATATTGTTCTGGAACATTTTTAGTCTTAAAAGCTCGTTCTAAAGAAGAAAAGAAAAACCCCCATCCTTCACGACGTATAGGTATTTTTACAGTCAAAGTTCGAATACTTTTTATCAATTGATCTAACGATTCTATTTTTATTTCACTTTCACTAATATTAGATTTAGCTTCAGATTTAATTTTAGCTAGTTCTACTTCATTTTTTGATCTTTCAAGTTTCATTTTTTCCAGATCAAATTGCTTTTGCTCCTCATCAATTCGCCTTTGCGCTTCATGTTTACGATTTTCAATTATATCGTTTGCTATATCTTTCACAAAATCTGGTTTATTTTTATATATTTCACTGTCTTCAATAATAACGCTTAAATCAGCAATTGTCATTTTTTCAAAAACATTTAGATTTATTTCAGTGGCTATAAGCCTTAAATCTTCTTTTTTTGCACCTTCAAACATTGTTTAATATATGTATAACAGTAAAGATAAGAAAAATCACATTCACTTACTTTTCGAATAAGCTTTTGATGAATTTCGTAGCACGGAATTCTTAGCACTTATCATTCATGTCGGCGTTTCACTCAACTTAAAATTTGATTTATGAAGCTATTTGGATTTAATCCTAGGCTGTTTCTTCGTTGCTCGGCGGACCATTATGTTAACTCATATTAAATACTCACAAATACACAAAATAACAAAACTGCAGTGCACTGTTTTTTTATTAAATAATATCAGAAGAGCCGCTCATGGCTACCTCTCTCACAACAAAACATTCTATGAACTCACATAAACAAACGCAGACGATAAAAGTTATTGCCAAAAATGCAAAGCATAAAAACGACCGAACAATACCAAGTTTTTCAGAAAGAGCACACAATTTTCTATAAAATGCTCTAAAAGTGTTCAATATCCGCGATGACGGTAAAACATTATAAATTTTTAATAATATTTAATTTAATTAAACATATTTTCGGCTTGTCAAGTCTAGTCATATCTACTCCTTTTGTTCGTATATTTTACTATCGATTTGCATAACCAAATTTTCAATTCCGCGATGACTGGGCTTTCGAAGTCATCGGCTCTCGGGCTAATAGGAATATTTTTGAATAAAACATTTAGCGATTTTCATTGTTTGCACCCTAGATAATTTACAAATATTTTAAAAATACTAAACCTTGACGATGGCCGATAAAATTGGTACCAAACTTCATCATATCATGAGTACTTCCTAAGTTTGATGGAAATCGAGTGTACCTTTTGGGTAGTATTTCTTATGAGTACTATTTAAAGCATGGACAGACACACAAATCGGATTCTTAATTTTTTAAAAACTTTGTTGTTAAGTGTTAAAAAGGCCAACAGCGAGAATGAAGAGTTACGCTACTAATAACTGGAGCGTTTTGAAACATCGAGTTACAAGTTAAAGTAATTTTATAAATATCGGTGCAAAATCAAAGTCATTTCATGCATTTATTAAGTGAAATAAATAATAAAACAACAAAAGAGCATCCTTTTTCTCAAAGAAGGAAAAAGTATCAATTAAAACTAATCATGTTGCAAAGATTAAGATTACGAATTATTTCTATCATTTATCAATTCGGCTGCTTTCTGTAGGATCTTACGATTTTTTCATAAAGATTATATATATACTAGAAAGGTAGCCCGTCAAAAATGATGGAAATTTAGATATAAAGATAAATACAACTCATATGCAAGAATATGAGTTTCCTCGCTTGTTCCGTAGTGATAGATGAAAATAACACATTTTAAGAACGAAACACATTTACGAAAAACTGTGTGCAGTAGAAGACCTCTAATCCGCACAGTTTGGTTCCCAGTTTTGTGCACATTTGAGGCTTTTTGCGGTCATGTCTATTCAATCTTTGTTTACATTTTTTTTAAATTCATGTATTGGACAATTTGGATTGTTAAGCCTTAAAAATAAATAAATTACACACTTGAAGTAAGGTAAAAACAATTAAATTATCGTATACGATTTCATGAAATGGTATTATATGGTATTATATGTGTGTGCTTCACGATCTTTGTTACGACGTTGGCGAAATTGGCTGCAACTTGTCATAATCCTAATAGTGTGGGCACTATAACAAAAAAGGGTACTTTTCGGTTAGCCGGGCGCCAGTGTTTTATATACATACATATATGTAAATATACATATATATTTACATATATATATGTGTGTATATATACAATATTTGTATATGTAAATATATGTATATTTACATATATGTATGTATATAAATATGTATATAAAACACTGGCGCCCGGCTAACCGAAAAGTACCCAAAAAAGTAACCAGTTTTTAATAAAATTTCTGATAAAAAGTAGTTTTCAAAAACTTGTGTAAAATTGCAGGCTGTTCTCATGTCATGTCAGTCCTAGGAATAATATTTGCAACACTGAAGAGTTTCCATGTATATGTGGAATTTAGAAAAGCTTCTCCAAAATAAAGGTCCTGAAATGACATTGTAATTCCTCTAACTTCAAATTTTAATCGGGCCCTGATGTTATTTACCGAAATCTAATAAATAAAGTTATTTTGAATATTACAACAGAATTGAACAGTTAAACTTATTTAATTTAAACCCGCTGTTACTTCCCGATGTTATTTTTTAATATTAAGAAAGAAAATTATTTAAATTTTTCAAATCATGCATTTATAATTTTTTTCCGTCTTTAATAACTAAATATTGAAAAAATATGCTTTTGTTCTGAGCTCATAAATATGACAATAAAATAATGTAACTAAGAGACATTGCAAAATTAAATCTTTGTGAATTCAAACCATAAACAAACGATACCGCCACCATTTTACCTACTATGACGTCATAAGAATATTGTCCATTGATTGTTGGAGAACTTACTTTGTGAATGATTACCTCAATGATTTAATATTTTTTTTACATTTCACGATGAATGAATCACTTGTTTTTGTTTAGTTTTATGGAATGAGATATTTCAACTGAAGTTATCCAAGGATATATGTATTTTTAATCGAAATTAAAAACAATGCTTTGATCTCGAAATAAAAAGGACACAGATGTCATATTCGCCCCATATTGGCGCGATTTTTTTCTGACGCCAATGTCATATACGCAACGGATACTTAACTGGCGCCAAAGTGTCGTTATTTTGCTTGATGTGGTAACCGGATTATGTTGTTTATGCTGTTGATGTTTTCGCCAAATTGGCAATCCAAAAAAAATCGCGCCAATATGGGGCGAATATGACATCTGTGCCATAAAAAGTTTTAGTTTGTATCATTGGTTATTCCTATTAATTATTTAGGTACTTTTCGGTTAGCCGGGAGCCAGTGTTATATTTACATACATATATATACACATATATGTACACACATATATACATATGTATGCCTATGTTTATGTGTGTGTGTGTACATATATATATGTACATATATGTGCTTATATATGTATATATGTATGTAAATCTAACACTGGAACCCGGCTAATCAAAAAGTACCATTATTTATTTAGGTACTTTTCTATTATAGCGCATTTAAAAAAAAAAAGCTTGGCGCAATTCGGGCATTAGAAAATGAGATGTGTTGCCAAAATATATAAACAGCTGTGAAAACAAATCTAATGAACTTTTGTTTTTGTTTATATATGCACTTATATACATAGAAAAATCGTTTTTAAATATATATAATATTTTTTTATATACAAATTACGGCACAGATTTCAGATATGCACCGGGATCCCTAATTGGCGTTAAAATGGTGTTATTTTGCCTGCTATGGTAACCCGGCTATTGTTTTTTATTTATTAATAAATTGTTTATTTACTTTTTTATTATTATTATATAAACTGTTTTGTTCTACAGTTATTAATCAAACTTTTATTTATGTATAGTTATTTCCTTTTCAAAATGATAGCAAATAATTAAAAAACATATAACTGGTATTCGAAAGAACTGGAACAAAAATTGGCGTCAGAGAAAAATCACGCCAACGCCGATGCGTATATGACATCTGTGCAAAAATTACTTCCGTTTCTTTATAAAAATGGGTAAATAGCTTTTTATATATTAAATAAATTGTATACATATATAAAAATTTGCTTGTGAGTATGAAGCAGTAAGTAGGTTGTCAGAAAATACGTTGGCAAACTTCTTTCTCGCCAAGAAACCTTTCTCCGAAGAATTGTACATAAGCGATGATTGCTGGAAATGCATTTTTAATTATGATATGTGCTTTTATGTTTCACTACATTTATGCATACTATACTGTGTGTTAAATGCAGGTTCATATGCAGGGCTACACAAAAGAATTCGTAAGGGTTACTGAATATGAGAGTAAATTGCTTAAAGGTGGTTTTTAAAGTAGTTATGCATTTTTACGCTGAACTGCATTTAGTTTACTAAGAAATGTTTGTAGAAAATAGATAAAATGATAGACAGGGTCACGCAAAGAATTGGATACATAACCGTCTATGGATGATAATATCTGGAAATGTGATTTCAGTAGTTTTAAGAGTTGTTTAAATTAAATTTTAGCTAAATAGTGGCATGTAATAACGGCACTATTGGCTAAGGACGGTAACTGCTGAAATCAATTTTTAAAATTTTTTATGTGTTTTCTAAAATGTTTACTTAGTTATCTTATTTACCTTATTTCCTTAAATAACGAAGTTTTGTTAAAGCATTCAGGATGTGTTGGAAAGTGTTTCATATTTTATGCTTAACGCATGATTTTTCTTTCTTGTTTAGTCTTATTTTGCATTTATTTTATTCTTAATTTTTTAGTCTTATACTGCTTTATATACATTTTGGCACAGATGTCATATACGACCCATATTGGCGCGATTTTTTTCCGACGCCAATTTGGCGAAAATATCAACAGCATAAACAACAACATCCGGGTTACCATATCAAGCAAAATAACGACACTTTGGCGCCAGTTAAGTACCCGTTGTGTATATGACATTGGCGTAAGAAAAAAATCACGCCAATATATGACATCTGTGCCGAAACGTTAATATTTAATGTTTAAACACTTCGCTCCCCCCCCCCCTTGCATATAATACAAACTATGACACAAATAGCGCTAAATAATAGACAGTTTGGTACTTTTCCACTGTAGGGGCTTTGGCGTTTTTTAAAAAAGCTTGGTGTAATTCGGGCATCAGAAAGTGAGATTTGGGTACTTTTCCGTTATACTGACACCATTATCGCCAAGCGTAATAGTTGGCGCAAAATGAAAATCACGGGAATTGGAACATTTGAGAAATAAAAGAAAAAACATTGTCGATTGTAAAGTGAGCATTTGAAAAATATAACATTTGAAAATTACAGACTTTTACGAACTATTTCATTAAATCACAAATATATACTTAAAATAAGTGAACAAATAACTGTTATAAAATAAAGTAATAAAATAAAACTCATATTAAACTGCTGGCATAAAATTACAAATATCTTTTAGCATTTTGAAATAATTGGCACATTAGCATACATTTTGGCATCGTGTCCGTATAACGGAAAAGTATCGAGACTTTTTGTCAAATCATATAAACAGCTATGAAAACAAACTTGATGAGCGTTTTTGTTTGTGTTATATATTTATTTAATATGTATATTATTGATGTTTTTTATGTACAAATTACATCTGTTTCTGTAAAAAATTAGAGAAACGGCTTTTTAATGTTAAATAAATCGTATTAATATCGAAAAAAAATGCGTATGTATATAAAATGAAACAATGGATAGGTTCCCGGAAAATATGTTGCCAAATTTCCTTTTTCGCCAAGGCAGCTATACTGGAAAAGTACCTAAAGCACTTTAAAATCGCGCAGTTAGGAGGTCACACAGTACAGCGTCGTCTATTGGCGGTTATTTTATTAGTAGCATCGGGAGGAAGATGTAAAGATGTACTTTAAATTCTCACCCATAGATTTTGAAAAAATATTTTAAAAGAGCGGAGTTTAAATTAAATTTCAGTGACCTCTTTTATCAAAGAATAATGGTTTTAAATGGGAATTTCGCCAAATTAGCCAGCTATCGCCAAGTTAGCTAACATTGGGCGCTACTGTGGTAACCCTGCATTAGTATTTTTCAACAATTGCTCATTTCAATGAGGCGGTCCTACCGGAATCGTGAGGGACACACAGAGACTTGGATTTTATATAAATAGAAGATGTGTGTGTGTTAAGAAAACATGAAAATGCTCATTCCGTAGTGTTTTTATTTTCATAAATTCGTATATGCTTATAGTCCAGGCAATAGGGAATTTTACCTAGCAAAATTAATGATAGTTCTGGAAATCGGCTTACTTTATGTTTTTTGGGTCGCTGAATACGAATTTGTAACTTCCCACCAAAATTTCCTCCGGCAACCCCCCAAATTTTGGTAAAAAGCCCCCCAAAAAGGTTTTTATTAAAAAAAATAAAGGAAGGGGGATCTGCCTCGGAACATGCGCTCGGTGCTGAATGGACTAAGTTGCGCAATTCCACTTAACCACTCACACGTTTACATTTGCCCTCCCATCTCCCCTCCGAACTTTCCTTATAAGGTTTACTTTAAGTTTTTTGGGTCGCTGAATCCGAATTTTTAACTTACCCCCAAAATCCCCCCCCCCCGAAAAAACCTCAAAATAGTTGTTATTAACTTAAATTTCTTATTGTTTTAGGGGAAAAGCATTACGAAATTCAGAAACTAGACAAAATTTGCAACAAATTGGATACATGACATTATGACGTAGGATAAACGGGGAGAGAGGGGGCTGCCTCGGAACATTCCCCGCACGCTTTTCTCAAAACCAATTTTTTTCAAAAAATCATTTTTTGGGGGGGTTGCTGGGTGAAATTTTGGTGGGAAGTTACAAATTCGGATTCAGCGACCCAAAAAACATAAAGGGAGTCGAAATCCAGAACTAGTATTAATTTTTCCAGGTAAAATCCCCTATTGGCTGGACTTCATAACTTAGCGCCGCAGTGCATGTTCAGAGGCAGCCCTCCCCCTCCCCGTTCATTCTACGTCATAATGTCATGTATCCTATTTGTTGCAAATTTTGTCTAGTTTCTGAATTTCGTAATGCTTTTCCCCTAAAACAATAAGAAATTTAAGTTAAAAACAACTATTTGGGGGGAAGTTAAAAATTCGGATTCAGCGACCCAAAAAACTTAAAGTAAACCTTATAGAGAAAGTTCGGAGGGGAGATGGGAGGGCGAATGTAAACGTATGAGTGGTTAAGTGGAATTGCGCAACTTAGTTCACGCAGCACTGCGCGCATGTTCCGAGGTAGATTCCTCCTTCCCCTTCATCCTAAGTCATAATGTCATATATCAAATTTGTTGCAAATTTTGTCCACTTTTTGAATTTTTAGATACTTTTCCCCTAAAACGATTTAAAAAAAATTATTTTTTTAATAAAAACCTTTTTTGGGGGGCATTTTACCAAAATTTTGGGAGGTTGCCGGGGGAAATTGTGGTGGGAAGTTAAAAATTCGGATTCAGCGACTCAAAAAACATATAGTAGACCCTTATACTACTAGGCTTATACTACTAGACCCTTATACTACTAGTACCTTATATAACTAGGTAGACCCTTATACGGTCTCTATTGCCTGGACTATTAAGGATATATTAAAGTCCAAACTGCTTATTTTCTGATTAATTTTTAAATTCATTTTTGTTCTGAAATGCATCAAATTGGCATATTCTCTTATTCAGAAACTATATAATGTGCCGTGCTTGTCAATTTATTGATAAAGGTAGAATATATTGCGAAAAACGCTGTCAAATTTGGCGTTTTGAACCGAATTTTACGAAGCGAGAGAGCTGGGAACAAAAAAAAAGGTCATACTGAGAAAATAATTTTTTATAATTGAGCGAAAAATGAAAACACACTCTTATACATCTCTTCAAAAATCACGTCAGCAAGTTTCCTGTTTTTATTTTTAAAAATGAGTCTGAAAATGTGTCAGAAAATTTCGAGCTGTTGAGGGTGGCACAATATTTTTTTGAGTACACTAAGGTAGTAATAAAAGGAATCCTGTTTCAACTTTTTATTCCAATATAATAAATTTTGTTCTCTTTTCAATAAAGTTTATTCTGAATTCATACAGCGATTTTTTGAAATTTTCGTGATTTTTAGTGTTTTTTAGGGTTTCGTTCATCTGACGAAACCTTATTCGTCTCGCTCCTCTGTCTGTCTGTCCGTCACAGAGCCCGTTCTCAGAAACTATACATGTTGGAGGCTTGAAATTTTGCATACTTATAGCTGGTTACCTCAGATCAAACGACAAATCATAAAATTTTGAAAAAGTCGTACATTTAACCCTTTGGGTTCCCACATGTGTATTTTAAACAATTCTTTCTATGTGAGCCTCTAATTAGGTTCGGAGCGTGAAATTTTACATACTTATAGCTGAACACCTCACATCAAACGACAAATCATAAAATTTTGAAAAAGTTGTAAATTTAACCCTTTAGGGTCTCACATGTGTATTTTAAACAATTCTTTCTAAGTGAGCCCTAATTAGGTTGGAGGCGTAAAATTTTGTATACTTATAGCTGAACACCTCACATCAAATGACAAACCATAAAATTTTGAAAAAGTCGTGCCTTTAACCCTTTGGGCTCCACACATGTGTATTTTAAACAATTCTTTTTAAGTGAGCCCCTAATTAGGTTGGAGGCGTGAAATTTTGTATACTTATAGCTGAACACCTCACATGAAATGACAAACGATAAAATTTTGAAAAAGTCGCACATTTATCCCTTTGGGCTCCACACATGTGTACAGTCAGACCTCTATTTAACGAACCTCTATTTTGCGAATTTCTCTATTTTGCGAACTTTTCCTTGGAACGAAGAATATTTTGCGAATTTCTTCGTAAAATAACCTCCAAATAGCGAAGTGCATTCTCTATTTAACGAACTTTGTTTTGTGATCTAATTTTTTTTTCTCCCCATTTCTCAAAATATTTCTGGACATTTCAAACTTATTCTTTCTTTAAACAGATTTTATGATGTTCAAAGGCCTTGAATTGGTTTTACAAGTCGCCTTCTTTGTTAGCAGTGAGAATTCGGTAAGTACGGAGGACGAAGACGATAATCCCTTAGAGTAACTTAAAAAATGTGGATACAGGTGAGAAGAAAAAGAAGAAATTAACCATGATGTGCTGGTTGATGATTGTATTTCACTTAATTCTGAAATTGAGACCTCGGAAATACTATCCGAATTGGATATTTTCGACTGTGTGAAAAATAGAAACAATACAGCAATGAATTGCGATGAAGACGAATATGATGATGGTGGAAATGATCATTATGCAGGAATTAACAAAACTTCGTATGATGAAATGCTAAAATCATTTGAAACAATCCGACGCAGATTGTAGTTAGAAGAAAATACGCATGAAGGGGTTTTGGTGCATTGCAAAGATGCGAGACGTATTATGAGACAAAGCACTTTTTAAATAAAAAACTCAGGCAAAATTAACAGAGTTTTTCAGAAATTAAATTTAAGGACGCATATGTGTATATATAATGTATGGTAAAAATTATTTGTTATAATAATAATAAATACGATAATGTCATTAAAATTCGTTAATTTTAATGTATAACTATTTACTTTAAACAGAAAATACAGTCTATTCCCGGACAATGTTTTGTTTTCCTTGCAGATTTCAAAGATTTAAACACATGGGAAAAATGAATTGAGGATGGATATTGGTGGGTAAAATAAATAAAACAAATCACTATAATTTATTTTAAAAAATGTGATTAGTTACTTTTAGTAAAAATATTTAGTGTTTATGAATTTAAAATCTGTTTTATGTAGTTTAAAGTATTCTAAAAGGCGAATCTCTATTTAACGAATTTTCCATTTTTTTCCGTGATTTAGCGACTTCGTTAAATAGAGGTTCGACTGTATTTCAAACAATTCTTTTTAAGTGAGCCCCTAATTAGGTTGGAGGCGTGAAATTTTGTATACTTATAGCTGAACACCTCACATCAAATGACAAACCATAAAATTTTGAAAAAGTCGTGCATTTAACCCTTTGGGCTCCCACATGTGTATTTTAAACAATTATTTCTCTAAGTGAGACCCTATTTAGGTTGGAGGCGTGAAATTTTGCATACTTATAGCTGAACACCCTCATGCGACAAATCATAAAATTTTAAAAAAGTCGTACATTTAACCCTTTGGGCTCCCACATGCGTATTTTAAGTAATTCTTTCTAACTGAGCCCCTTATTAAATTGGAGATTTGAAATCTTGCATACTTATAGCAGAACACATGAGGCCAGGCGACAAATCATAAAACCTTGAAAAAGGTCTTACGTTTAACCCTTTGAGCTACCACATATGTATTTTAAGCAATTCTTTCTAAGAGAGCCCCTAATTAAATTGGAAACAAGAATTTTTGCATACGTATAGCTGAATACCTCAGACCACACGACAAATCATAAAATTTTCAAAAAGTCTTACATTATTTACTCCTCCGGGCTCTAACTTGTGTATTTTAAGCAATTTTTCTAACCTCCGCCCTTTTCACCGGAGGAGCACTTTTCCAACTTTTGCCGACACCCCTTTGACCATTCTTCCATATTATGCACCATAGCCTTACATATTTTTGTTCCACTTTTTACCGCCAGGGGTGCCTACTTATCTCGGGTGCTATGGGCCCAATCCTCTCGACTAATATATCTACGGATAGTATGTAAAACGGAGTTTCGTTTGGATAGAGGTTTGTTTAGAATAGAGTGCGCCCCTGGTTGCGAAATGTGGAAGTAACAGATTTTTCAAAAGGATAAAGTGTTTTGAAAGGAATATTAAACGAAACCTTCTGTGCGATTTGTGATCACACTTACCCACTTGTTGCATTTTCATGGCGATCTTTTGACATTCGTAAACGAAATTTGATTTCAAACTGTTAGCCTTTATAGTAAATTTTGTCCACAGCCATTTTCGAACTTTTAGCGATTTTTAGCGATTTTTAGCGTTTTTTCGCGTTCTACGGCGATTTTTTTTACCTTCTTGAAAGTGTTCTAAGTTACAATGCAATGTTTTAGTCCAATGTAGTAAATTTTATTCTCTGCAATTTTTTAATTACAGATTTTTAGCTGTTTTTTGCCTTTTTGCGGCTATTTTTTCACATTAGTAAAAGGAATCCGGTGTTAAGTTGTTAGCCCAAAGTGGTAAATGTTGTCCTCTCTTTAATAAAGTTTACTCTGAACTCGTACAGCGATTTTTGAATTTTTCGCGATTTTTTATGCGATGTTTTTCACGTTCTGCGGCGAGTTTTTCACATTCGTAAAAAGTAATCGGTTTCAATCTTTTAGCCTAATTATGTAGTAAATTTTTTCCTCCATAATTTTTGGATTTTTAGTTTTTTTTTCGCATTTCCTAGCGATTTTGACATTCGTGAAAGGATCCCAGATACAATGTTTTAGCCGACTAAGACTATTGCAAATTTTGTACTTCGCATTTATTAAATCTTTAGCGATTTTTTTGCGTTTCGCGACGATTCTTCCACATTGGTAAAATGAATTTGATTTTAATCTTTCAGCCCAATATAGTAAACGTTGTCCTCCTTTGAATAAAGTTTATTTTGGGATTCGTACAGAGATTTTTGAATTTTTCGCAAATATTTTTTATGCGATTTTTAGCGTTTTCACGTTCCGCATCCATTTTTGGACATTCCTAAAAGAAATTCAGTTTCAAACTTTTAGCCTAATACAGTACACTTTGGCCTCAGCGATTTTTGAATTTTTAGCGTTTTTCCGCGTTTTGTGACGATTTTTTGACATCCGCGAAAGAATTCCGGTTACAATGTTTTAGCTAACAGCACGGTAAATTTTGTCATCTACGATTTTTGAATTTTTAGCGAGATTTTATGCGATTTTTAGCAAGGTTATTTTGCGTTTCGCAGCGATTTTTCCAAATTACTAAAAGGGACCCGATTTTAATCTTTTAGCTCAATATAGTAAATAATATCCTTTTTACTTTCTTCTATCTTCCATAGAAGAAAGTATTGTAATCAAAAAATTTTTCGACTTCTGGTTTTTGACGGATTTACACGTTTTAGGGGTCAGAGATCCCAAAAAACATGTTTATAGAAATGTCTGTCTGCCCGTGGGTCTGTCGCCATTGTACCATCAAAAAGTGTATGAAGTTATGCATAGAATTGAACCATTTTTTTTTTTAAGTTTTTGGCTATGGCGAGCAGGTCTTTCCTTAATTTTGAAAAATATCCGCCTTGAAAGGGGCGCTGTAATAGCTATTTTTGCGCGATTTTGAATATTGTATCATCGAAAAGTGTATGAAGTTATGTATAGAATTGAACCAAAATTTTTGTGTATGTTTTTCGCCAAGGCAAGAAGGTCCTCCCTGCATTTGAAAAAATTCCGCCGAAAGGGGGCGTTGTAATAGTTATTTTTGTGCCATTTTCAATATTGTACCATCGAAAAGTGTATGAAGTTATGCATAGAATTGAACCAAATTTTTAGGCCTCCCTGAATTAGGAAATATTCCGCCGAAAGGGGGCACTATAGTTTCTTTTTTTTAAATGAAGAATATAATTATGAAAGAAGCTAAACTATATGAAATTCTCTCAGAATCCCGGTAAAAGACAATCTTTAAACATATTAAGGTAAAAACAATACAAAAATTTAAATATTTAAAAGTATTTTACCAATATTTTACAAAATAAAAAAAATAAATAGTCCGATTTTCTGCAGATAGCGAGTGTTTGGTGTGCGACTATGAAGGCTAACTCACAGTAATTCCACACCTAGCTTTTTGACCCCATGGGTATGTAGAAAAAAAAGATATTATGACTGTCTTATCTGCAGCATTTTCTTTTTAAAACACAATGTTTTTTAAAGTAATATTAATTCAAGGTTATGTTTACATCATATTTGATTCTCAAAATAAATTTTTATATAATAATATTAATAATAATAATAATAATAACAATAATAATAATAAAACTTATGTGCAATATGATTCCATTTTTATTTACATTTCTATATTAGTAACTCATAGTAATACACTAATGCAGTTTTTGTAAACATTCTTTGTAAAAACCTGATTAGCACTCACGATATGTTCGTTTTCGAGGGCCTAAAACCTTGACGATCAGGCCCTGATTATTTGATTATCTAGAGGAGGTAGTTTCATCATAATCGCAAGCTATGGTGTAGACCCTATTTGCCTCCCCCCCTTGGAAATTCCCTGACACACAGGGGACTCATTTGGAAAAACCCAGTCCAGCCAAACCGAAAAATCCAAACCAAGCCCTCTCCATGGCTGGTACGTACAACCCCGAACGTTTATTTAGAACTATGTAAAGTAACAAACTAAAGTCCTAAGACTTATATTGTCAAGGAACTCGACAAGGGGCAATGAAAGAAACAACAAGAGGCACAAAATATGGCCATAGCCAGCCTGCCAGGGTAGCGAGCATTGGGCAGTAGCAATATATAAAAATTCAACTGCATACTCGTCCCTTTAATTTTTGTTCAATGTTCGTGGCACAGTACCATTATTGTGGGTGCCACATGTGAGCAAAAAATGGATGTTACGATGATAGCACGGTCTTGTTGTTTTTTTAATTTATTTGATAAAGAAGAGATGCAATAAGGATTAATACAAAGATGCCACTTAGGAAGTCAAAGAAGTGAGAACATAACACATAGGACATGTTCAAAGCAATTAACGTCCAGATCCCAGAGCCAGAGCACGCATTATTACGAAGAAAAACGCAGATAATGATGATAAAATGAAGAATATTGGTGATGATATTAGATATATGTAATAATACACAGGTGATTAAAATGACTGAAATCAAACACAGTACGTATATGGAATGAACGTGACGATGACAAATAGAAGATAAAGTTGTTTGAGGAATACTTGCATATAATAATCAATTAAAAAGATCATATGAATGTAAAGATAGTATTAAGAACAAATTGATTTCCGAACAGTTTTTTTTCCAGCTCGAAGGTGGGTATAGATGTGCAATATAAAACAAAAACAGAACCATGAATATAGCAATGATACTTTTGTGAAATTGGTGTTTCAAGGCGGATTTGGATTTCCATGAGGACTGAGCTTTTAGACTTAGCATTTAAAAAAAAAATATATATGTATAGATAATGGAAACTTCTCAATGCGGTACTTTTTTTCAGAATCGCAGATTATGAAACACTTTCCAACACATTCAAAATAATGTAACAAAATTCACGGATTAATATTGTGAACGATGATGTCCAATTAAACAGATTATAAAACGCATAATTCAACTGAAAACACAATTTAAAGAATTCCCATCTACAGTCGGAAACTTACACGAAATCTTTTGTCCAACCCTGTTTATGATAGATAGATATGTATACAACTTTATAGTTAGTTCAGATAAGAGACACATAACCCCGTTGAAATTTCTCCTTCAGCAATTTCCGGCAATAAAAAGAAATGTACTGGAACTTTTTTGTGCACACCTGCATTTGATCTGTCGAATTTATACACATCGAATTACATACAAAATATTAGTTAAGTTTAAAAACACATAAGCAAAATTGTAAACTCGCTTTCAGTAATTATTGCTCAAAGACAGTACTGTAAACGAATTATTTTGTGCGTCCCTGTAAACAAACGATAAATTCGATGGAAAGAATATTCTATATCAAGCCTCTTATAGTGAACATTTATGATGTATACGAATTTCAATATATTTGGAATAGTGTAACACCATTAAAAAACATTGCAAACGATTTTTCTCCATTGACCATAATGTAACGGAATTCTTTTGGGTGTCCCTGTAAACGAAATATTAATGCTGTATACACTTCATTTTCAATATAGAACATGCGATAGTAAACCTTAATAACATATAGGAATTACGTATGGCAATCCGAGTATATTTACACGAGTTAGAGCGCGGCCAGACAAACCTAATTCATTACTTTTCAACTTCGTTCGAAAGTGTTAAAAGTTACCATTTGCTTCAAGAGCAAGAGATAGCATACTGAACAGTGTCATATAATAGATCAGCGTGCATTTTTAATTAAACCCTAAAACGATGAATGTTTACTTAATCATTTTAGTGCTAAAGAAACACGAATAGGTAAAAGTTCATAATTATAGCCACTTTTCCGATGATAGCACGGAATATCTTCGACAAAATTTCCACGCATGGCTTGCATATCTCAGCAGCTGTTCCGAGAAATCAAATGATGTAGAAAAACTTAACACCAAGAGCCAGTCATTAGTCGAAAATTCTGGAATAAAATAATATAAATCTTCTGATACATTGTAATTTTTTTTTCCATCTAAGATGGAAAGTTCCGCAACACAGTTGCCAAATATTCTACGTAATTTAACATAATTTTCGTGGAAATACGCATTTTGGCGAATTTCCTTTTATTTTCAACTTAGATAGCAGAATATCTGGTTATTTTCAGCTTAACTAGGAGATTTTCGGGTTATTTTTTAATGGATTTCGTCCTGACTGTGTCCATGGTGTGCAAAAAAAGATTTAATACAATTTTGCTGAGTGTTTTTGATCTAATGAAAGTTTCTCAAATCTTAACCTGCAACAAGTTTTTGTACATCCTGTAACTTCGCCAAGCAGCTGCTGAGAGAGATGCGTGTAAAACTTGACGAAAGTATACACCGTGCAATTATTATAAAAACTACAACACAGATGTTACACGGTTCGTGCCTTGTTCGTAGAATTATAGTTAAGAAACTCGTAAAAGGGCAGGATCCCTAGTGATTATTCAAGGGAATCTTACAATCGGTGACGTTGGGAGGTATTCTGATAAAATATAAATTTCAGCCTTATGCACATTTTATTTACTTTATTTAAATAGAAACTATAATTATGAAATAAGCTAAACTAAGAACTTTTGGTCAGAATCTTAAAAGATAATCATTAAAAATAATCTTGAAAGACAATCATTAAACTTATCAATATAAAAAAACAACATAAAAATGAACTAATAAGAAATATTGAATGTTCAAAAATAAATTTCCACCAGCATTTTTAACAAAATGGAAAATTGAAACAGTTCATTCATTTTTTTTTTCATCAAGGGGGCTCTGGCCCCTAAATCTGAACCCCCATTTATGATAAATTTGAAACCTATGAATGTTAAAAAAAAAAAAAAAAAAAAAAAAAAAAACAGAATCAAAAATTATCTTCCATGAAGGTTCAGGGGATGGAAGATCCACCCTGGCGAAAGTTTTAGTTTGTTTTTCTCTTAGAGTTTTATTATGTTAAAATCACTTGGGAAAAATATTTATTTTAATTTTCTAATAAGAAGAAATAAATTAATTTAAAAATCCAAGGATTGGCAATGCCTACCCTGTCTACCCTTGCCTTGCCATTACCTATACTAAATGAGTATACCAATGATGTACCAATGCCTTCCACACTCTCTTGTATAAAAAAATCCTGCATACTCCCATGAAAACTTTATCGACACTTTTCAGATTTTATCTCCAAATTCGTCTTCATACTACCCAGTGGCGTAGCCAGGATTTCGTTTCGGGGGGGGGTCCAAAATTTTTCCTTCAGGTTATATATATAATAAAACCTGTCAAGATGAAATCGTAAATATTGCTGGAAAATTCCGTATTACACAGGTTTTCGTGTTATCAGGTGTATTTGTATAGTATTCTTTTCCGTAGCACTATGGAACATTTCTGTTTAAGACAGAATTCCGTTATAGGCAGGTTCCACTTTTACAAGTTTTGTGTACTTATATAAATATACATATTTATGTCATATGAATAGAATAAAACTTGTCAAAATAGTAATTGTCTATAACAGAATCCTGTCTTTAACAGAAGCGTTACATGGTCTTAATATGAATTGCGATACAATTAAATTTGCTGAAAACCTGTCTGAAAGGGGATTTTCATCGTTCTTTAGTGAAACATAGTGAAGCCTGTGAAAGCAGAATCTTTCTATAACGGAATCCTGTCTCGAACGGAAGAGTTTCAGAATCCCTGCGAAACGAACAATAGATCTTATTGAAGTAGTGTACCTTAGAAGTATAATTAATCACACTTCTTTCTATGGAAGCCTGTCTAAAATGGAGCTTTTTACCAGTCCCTTGCAATCTTGTCTTGACTGTGTATGTATAATAGAAGTATTTCGAGTAACTTTAAGAATTTAGGTATATCCTTATTTAATTTCTTAATTTAAAAAAAAAAAGCATGGATAAGAAATGTAAGGCCAATCTCTATAACTGCAACTAATAATACATTGAAGTTACATTAATATTTACCAATGAAAAATATTCACTATGATGTAAAAAGCTGAGCGCATTCTGAAGAGTTAAATTTAATTAATCCATTAGCTGTCATCCACGAGTATACTCGTGGCTTTAATTTATTAATTACTTTGTCACCACAATTTTAGAATTAAAAAATTTGCCTCATTTATTGCCAGAAATTTCACTGTATTAGTAAAGCGAAATTTACCTTTCTGAATTTGTGGTAGCAAACGACTTTTAACAAAAAATTTGAAAAGTCTTACTTTATAGTTTTGGCAGCGAATGGGTTAAATCAACTTTCATATTACATAACATTTGCCTACAATAAAGTTAGGATCAAGTGGTTAAGTTTAAAACAGCAATTTCCATGTTTAATTTCTTGCCATTGAATTAAGAACTTTTGCTGTAATAGATATTCGATAATGATTTCACATAAGTGTCATATGCATGAGCCGTTCATGCGATACGCCGCGCTGCCTATGGGAGTTTTTGAGATAACCCAGATAGCATGAACATTAGCAGCAAAAACTTTTACCTAAAATTTGGAAAGAGATGCTATGTAATTTTAATAACAATAGTAAAAATTAATCCACTCTCGCAAATAGCCAAGATAATTTTATTTTTATTTTATGTTTTACAGTATTTTCCATTATGCATGTTGTCTCGTGATATTGTTTACCATGTTATTGTTTTGTTAAATTATATAAAAATTAATCCACGCTCACAAATAACTAATTTAATTTTATGCTTGCAATGTTTTTCATTATGCATCATGTCTCGTGACATTGTTTACTATATTTATTGTTTTTAAATTATGTGAAAATATTTTCTATCGTGAATGATTTTGAAAATGTCGCCGTTGGTGCGATGAAACGATTGTCAATCTTAATAAAGATATTTTATCACTTTTTATAGCATTATTTTACTTAATCCATTAGCAGCAAGTTTGATTTTTTCTGATATTATCGTGCCGTGACAAATTTGAATTGAGAAATTCGCAGCAAATCTCCCGCAAGGTATACCATCACCCACTTGCATGAGTAGTTTGTTCTGAAACTGATGCAAGACTGTCTTTACGAACGAAAGTGACAAAAGCAAAAAATTAATCTGTTGAGATAATAGACAATCATCACATACGCAGAAATTTTATTCCGTAGGCATCACCCCTTTTTTCTAAACGCTATACTTATTAAATACCAAAAAATGCTCGAAATGAAAAGTACAAATATTACCTAAATTTGTTTATGGTGATAAAACCGTTGCATGCACCTTCTGACGGCGCTTTCGCATCAATAGACTTCATCAGGTCTATGGACCCCTTCGAAGGGATTAAACTTATAGTGGACATGGAAAGATTACTACTTTGCAGTAAGTTTGCAATATTTTTGATTACTTGTTTGTCGTTAGTTTGCAATAAATTTGATACAGTTATGAATTTAACTTGCACGACAAGTTAGCTGCAAGTTCAAAGTGTGGTGACTTCGGCGTTTGTGTTATCTTGCTGCAGTCTTGTTATGAACTTTCAGTCTTTACATGCTGAGCTTACTGCAACTTCGCAGGTTTCCAAAGCAAGACTGTTGCAAATTTTCTGCAAACTAAAAATGCTATGTGGGAAGGTTTTAACTTTAAGAAAAATATCTTGCATTTTCAGCTACAGAAACTAGTAATTTAAGAAGCAAACACATCAAATATAGTTCGGGCTGGAAAAAGCAGTTTTGTTACAATTGTCTTATTCAGCCATAATCTTTTGGGTTTCCATGTTTCATGTCTCGCCCCTTTTGACACCATATTCGATCTAATAGTTGCTTCCGATATCTGGTCGTCTTTAAGGAAGTTAAATTTTTGTAATAAGTTTATTTGTGATAGATTAGCACTTTTTTGGAAGTATTAGAATGTGTAAAAATGGTTCATGGTGATTTCTGTTTTTGTACTTCTCAGCCATTTTATTTTAGATGGTTCGAAACTGTTTTAGAACTTTCTCCAAGTTCAGCAGCAAGCTTCGGACGAGTCGGATTTATGCAGGGACACTTAGGAGTTCCGTGGAAGGTGGTAGCTCCATTCTAAACCATTAATAATCCTAAAATTCCGAATATTCCGATTGCACCCTTAAACAACTTGACAGGATGATCAAGAACTTCATCTCTGTATATTTCAGCATTCACAGTTGCACTGGTAAAAATATGTCGGTCACTGCGGCCATTCAAAATGATGTCCCTCCATACCATGATTCCACGACCTTTGTATTGATGCCTTTCACGGATGTTTCCAGCCTTATTGCGTGTGATTTTCTCCCTCCATATGGTAACACATCTGCAGTAACTCTCTCAACAAAATCGGGATTCATCGGTAAAGAGAACTCGGCTCCAGTCCATGGTACTCCAATGACGATGATCTCTGCACCACTTTAACCGGGCGCATTTCGCTACCGGAGTTAGTGAGACACAAATCATGGGTTTCCTTGCATGCAGCCTGTCACTCACAGTAAACCAGGATAGTCGAGTTCTTGTTGCTGCAGCAAACTCCCTACAATCTGAATTGACGTCAATCTGAATTGACGTCAGTTGCCTATTTCTTTTAGCAATCGTTGGCAAATTATAGTCCTGAGAGCCTATTGTGGTGCGTTTTCTACCACGACCTGGTTGTTTGTGGACATTATACCAGTGTCTTTAAACCGTTTCCGGATTCTTGACATGACGCTTTTGGCTATTTTTAAGTCTTTACAGAACCCTAAGAGTGTCTGTCCTGCTTCCATTCTCCCTATCGCACGCATTTTCTCAAAATCGGTCAAATATCTTCTGGACAACATATTCCACCTACTAGAAGTTAAAGTTTTACCTAATTACATGTACAATCCTTAAAAATAGACTTCAAATTACCCACGTGCGCTCCTTTTCACACGTGAACCGAAAGAACGGGCTGAGGCTGAAAAATTTGCATATATTTCTGTAGCGAATGTTAATCCCATTGGACTTCGTGATAACGTTGACATTGAGTTACCTTTCTGGAAGTTCCCTTAATAGAATTAACATAAAGCGCCTTTTTATGGTTATTCTATTAATTTTTCTCGCCTGTATATTTTGAAAGTGGTAACAAATAACCAGTCCAAAAATTAAAGTTACTTTTATTAATTGCAGGCAGCAGATTTAAAGTAATTGTTAATATTGTCCGCTATAAAGTGAACAAAGGCAAGGGTCACGAAACTCAACCAATGTACCGTTATTGCGTTCGTATAAACTCGTTCTTTTCCAAAAGTGTCGACAACAGAACCCCATCGAAGTCCAAGATAAAGAAGTTTTACGTTTAATCTAGTTACAGTAAATTTGTGTAAACGGAATAGCAGGTATACTTGCATAGTTATCCTTTCGTCTCGGGACAATAAAATATTTTTGTTTATGAGAGGATTCCGTGTTTTCAGAAAACCTGCCAAGAAGGATTCATAATTGGAACAAGTTTCATTTCAGATAGGTTTCAAACGTTAGCAAGCACAAATACATAGTGTTGTTTTCGTCGAACCTTGAATTGTTTTCCTTTGAGATAGGTGATCTTCACATAGATTTATGCTCTTCAGAGGTTGTGTTATAGCAGCGATTTCCAACCTGGGGTAGCGTACCCCTGGGGGTACGTGACGGGTCTGCTGGGGGTATGTGAAAATATTATCGGTAATGGCGGAAGTCGCAAAAATGTTAGGAATATCAATGTAATTTGCATCGATTTATTATATGGTTGTGATAAGAAGATTACTAATGAAAATAAGCATGTTTACGTTATCTCCTTGAGTGGAGGGGGGAGGGGGCGTGTTTATGAGAAAGGGGGGTACTCCGAAATGAAAAACCTAAGAAAGGGGTACTTGAAAGAAAAAAGTTTGGGAAGTGCGTACGTTTTAGCAGTTTTAAGGGATACTGTGAAAACGGAAAGTATTTGTAACGGAAACCTGCCTAAAACGGAAAAGTTCATAGTCCCGAAGAAAGACATATCTTTGAATTATACCTTCTAAGACGAACACCTCTCTAAAGCGGAATTTTTATACATCCTTTGTGATTCTGTCTTAGCAGGTATCCATGATTCAGTAAACCAGGTCTACTTTCGGGGGGGGGGGGGTCCGGACCCCCTGGATCCCCCCCCCCCCTTGGCTACGCCACTGATACTACCAAAAGACTGTAAAACTTGTGGAGTGAAACCGCTAGGCTTCAGAAAAAAATTCAAAATAGGAATTGAAATGGTACAATTAGAATCTCTTTCATCCGAAATTCTCGATTAACCGAAATACATTTTAAAAGCTTTTTTTTTTTCTACCGTGTTCCTTGTGTGCAAGTGGTCCTTTCCGAACTAGGAGTACATATAAATATTTTCGATCCCCTTTCTTAGAGTTCCTTTGAATTTAACTTGAGCTCCCGTAAGATGAGAAGCGGAACGAAGAAAACGAACAGATTAGCAATGCTGAAGCTTTTGAATGTTTTGCAAAAGGTTTGGCATGGCTGGAGCAGCAGAAAAACTGTGATACTGGTGAACTAATAATATTAAAAAACTCCGTTTCAAAGCAAAGGCAATCGAAACTGCGATAAACAAAACATTTTTTCAAACCCTTGTGATATATGTAAAATGTTCTTACCTTCAAAATTAAAATGCAGGTAATTTATTCTTGTTTCTATTTTGCTATTGCTTTATTTTTATTAAGCACTTGTTATCATAATACGAAACATTGCATACATTTCTCCTTAATCCTACAATTGAAGCATTTTCGATTAACCGAAAATTTCGATTTTCCGAAAGAGGGTCGGTCCCAATTACTTCGGATAATCGAGGTTCCACTGTACTTTCATTTATTTATTTCATCAAATGGCTCTTCCCCTCGAAACACCTCGTTTAAGATAAATTTAAAACACAGGAACTTTAAAGAACCGAGAGAAGACGCAGGCCTTGTGTGGATAATGTGACGAAAGTATACCCCATGCAATTATTAGAAAACCTACAACACGGATGTTACATGATTCATGCCTTCTATCTATGTTATAGTAAGCTCGTAAAAGTGAAAGATCCTTAATGATTATCTTGAGGGGATCTGATAATCGGTGACGTATTCTAGGAAAGTATAAATAAAGCGGCCACGCTTTTTTCTTTTTTTTTAATGTAGAATATAATCATGAAATAAGTTAAATAATGACTTTTTGTCAGAATCACCTGCGAAAGACAATTTTTAAACATATTAGACAACTTTAGATTAGGGTTAAACATATTAACCCCTTGAGGAGCGGTGGGATATCACCTTATTTTAAATCCAGATTTGCACCAGAAAAGTTTAATGAAATTTTACTTTTATAACTTTGGTAGAAAAAAAAGTAGTAAAATTGCTTTTGTTTATTTTGAAATAAATTTTTTCGAAACTTCCGGTGAGAATTCAACATTACATAAACGCAGTTACTTGGCCCTGAAAGAGTTAATGTGAGGTTAAGATGATAAGTCAACTTTATCACAACTAGGATCAATATGTAGACAAACACAGACGTTTAATGGGACATAAAATACAGGGTGATTCAATAAAACGTTCACAAACTGACATGGCAAATCAGGCATACAGCAAGGATAAAAAATCATGCAGGAACATAGAATCGCAAACCACTTATTGAGTCGAAAATACAGAGTGTTTCATCCTCACTGAACCCGGGTTGACGGTCATAATTTCGAGAAAAATAAAAACATTGTAATGAAAATGCAACGATATGTACTCTGTTTTGTGTGAAATGTGATAACATCACGAAAAGATCTGGAAAAATAGGGTGCTCAAGCCATCGATGATACTATATGAATTGATCATCACAGTCCAAACTGTGGGACGTCAAGTACATACTGCTGGCGCGTATAATGCAAACTTCTACCATTTTTGTTTGGTGTTATCACATTTACAACAACGATGATAAAGTATGTTAAATGTTTTATTGTAATATACTTCAGTTTCTGAAAGTTATTACCGTCAACACAAATGGAGTTTGGATAAAACACCCTGTATTTGTGACTCAAGAAGTGATTTGCGACCCTATGTGATTTTTCATCCTTGTTGTATGCGTGATTTGCCATGTCATTTTGTAAACTTTTTTTTTTTTAATCACCCTGTATACAAATCGGAGATTAATACCTAAACAGATTATTACCAAAGAATATTAGTGGCCTTTTGACTATTCAATAAAGAACAAATGAAGAGAGTACTTTTGCTTCTCTTTTCTGCAACTAAACTTTGCAAGCTTTTAAGCCTTGCGTTTCATCTTTTACCAACCGATCCCTATCAATGTCCTTTTACTATAATGATCCGATTCTCGTGAAGTCATATTAGCTCATGAATTTATCACAGCCCATGGACAGTTACATTTCATTGAGTAGATATTTCTCCTATGAACGCAGAGCCCGATCAAGCTGAAGGTGGGCCCAGGGCCTGTTTAAAAGTTGGGACTCCCTACCTCCTCATTCCCAAAACTTTCAGACACTTTCAGAAAAAAAAAAGTAGGTTTATTTGATGAGTTGACAAAGTTGTTTGGGTAAACGTTTCAAGTTTACAAAAAAAAAAAAAAAAAATTAACTTACAAGAATAATCAAGAAAATGAATTACCGTCCACTTTCTCAAATAAGCATTTGTATAATTCACAAACATCTATGATCCACAGTTTATGTTGCAGAATAAATGAGGACGTCTTTTTCAAAACTCGCCTTATTCAAAATCATAAAAATTGTGTTTTCCCTAACAGTCTAGTAATCATTTTATAATTCTGACACTGTAAAATCCTCCTTTATATTGAAACCAAAAGACAGAGTATGCAGTTTTTGGCATTTTCTCCAAATTTGATTTTCTGGATACGGCAAGTTTTGAAAATTATAGGTACTCTCAAATTGAAAAGGACTTTTACAGAAAAATTAAATATGGAGGGTTTTTATTACAGTAAACCTTTGTTTTTACGTCAGGGACAAAAATATAAAATGTAAACAGTGGAAAAACTTAACTTGTGAGAAAATACACGCAAATTTGTGGGCCCCTGAAATGGGTGGGTCCAAGGCCGAGGCCCCGGAGGACCATGCATTAATCAGGCCCTGTATGAACGTTGCTGTTCGTCCCTATTCCAACATTCGTACAAAAAAGGCGGAAATTGTACGTCAAACGTGGCAAATGAGGTGCGTTCGTACTATAACTAGTTTTATAAATATTCAGATCTTGGTACAATAGCTGTTGCACTCTTATGCAAAAATGCATGAATACAAATATTAAATTCAGTAATACGGAAATAATAGGACTCCATCATAAATAGAACGTCATCATAATGCCAACCTAGAATCGTTACCTATCACGGGATAGCATTGAATTAATGCCATATGATAGGATTTGATAGAATGAAGAAAACTTTTATTAATATATTCTTTAAGTTTTGAATCGATTTCCATAAAATTTGAAATGACTCAACAAAATACTTCAACGATTATATGTATTAAATTTCGAACCATTCGGTGGGGTAGTTTTTGCGCTGTTATATGCGGACAGACAGACAGACGGGCGGAACAGACGACGTCTATAGGTGCTATATATACTTACAAACGCATCTAAAAGGATACAAAAATTAAAAATCAAGGAATATTAAATTTTTAAAAATATATGTTTTTACCACTGTTTCTCAAAATTGAAATAGTACTTTATCATTTTATTATTTTATTTTTTTCCAAGGGCTTACCTCCCCACTGAATCCCCGTTTCAGATAAATTTAAAACACCTGAATTTAAAAAGAAAAACGCAGACAAGAGAGATGCAGCCCTTGCGTAGAAATTTTGACGAAAGTTATAGACTGTGTAATTATTACAAAAACTGCAATACTTTAGATATTACACGATTCATGCCTTCTATAGTATGGTTAGGAAGATCGTAAAAGTGCAAGATCCCTGGTGATTATCTGAGGGGATCTCATAAATCGGTTACGTGTTCTAGGAAAATATAAATAAAGTGACCACACTATTTTTTTTTTCCTGGTATAGAATATAATCATGAAATAAGCTAAATAATAACTTTTTTGTCAGAATTAATTTTTATTTGCGGAAGACAATTTTTAAGCATTAATAATAATAATAATAATAATAATAATAATAATAATAATAAATAAAAAAAAACCCGGAATATTAAATATTCAAAAATAAGTTCTTACCATTGTTTTTCAAAACAGAGAATTGAATAGTACTTTATCATTTTTTTTTTTTTCAAGGGCCCCCATGAATCCCCGTTTCAGCTAAAGTTAAAACACCTGATTTTAAAAAGAAAAACACAACCAAGAGAGATGCAGCCCTTGCGTAGAAAATTTGACGAAAGTTATAGACTGTGCAATTATTAGAAAAACTGCAATACAGATGTTACATGATTCATGCCTTCTATAGTATGGTTAGGAAGCTCGTAAAAGTGCAAGATCCCTGGTGATTATCTGAGGGGATCTGATAAATCGGTGACGTGGGGAGGTATTCTAGCGAAGTATGAATCTCACTTATTCCCTCCGACAGTAATTTTCACGGAGGAATTCAAATTCTCTCGCTGCTGGATTCGAGCGTGTTTTGTCTAGAATTTGAGAATAATAGGACTACATCCATCTTTACAGTCAGTGGCTCCCCCTAAAAGGGTTTATGGGATTATAACGCCGCTGAAAATGGTTGTAATTTTGATTTCAGATTAAATCTTTTGCGATTGTGTTCAGGGAAGATAAAGGGTGTAGTGTAAGTGTATGAGGGAAAAAATAAAGAATATGCACTTTTTTTGTGTGCATTAAAAGTAAAAATTAGAGGTTGCCAAATGCTACGTGGCAACCTTTAATCATGAAAAAAAAGGGGGGGGGGGCATTAACATGTCTTCCGTGTGTCGCCATTTTGTAATTCGCCACTCGCTCCGTGTGTATGTGTGTGTGTGGGGGGGGGGGGGGCAGGGCCGTAGCAAGGTCTTCAGAGGCCCCCCCCCCCCAAACATATTTTTCGGGGGCCCCCTCTAAGATTTTAGAGAAATATCTATATTTAATTTTCCACCCGAGTTCCATTTTATAACAATACCAGCGCAGTTTCGCTGGTCGAATTTTCCAAAACGAACTTCCCACTGAACGAATTTGTAGTTGGGCTGCACTGCCTTCGGCAGCGTACACCCATAGGGGCTATGTCCGCTCCGATCTTGAATCATACGAACCTTGAATCATTGTAATTTTTTTATTTAGATCCAGATTAAATTCAAATTTTCAACATTTCGTTCACGTTGCTACAGGAACAGATTTGATATTCTTACAACGTGAATTTAATCAAAGGACTTGCAAAATTTAACTGAGAATTCTTTCATTTAGGAAAAAATGTCAAAAAAATCGCCGAAGAACGCGAAAGAACGCCAAAAATTGCATAAAAATTTTCAAAGTTCATAGAGATCTTTACTTATATTGGGCTAAAAGATTGAAACCGGGTTTTTTTGTTGTTTTTTTTTTACGAATATTAAAAAATCTACCAGAAAAGTGAAAAAGCTAAAAATCACATAAAAATTCTCGAAAATTTTAAAAACAGCAGAGGACAAAATTTGGCAAAAAAGTTTGAAACTGAATTCCTTTTACAAATGTTATACATTGCTAAGTATTGCTCATAAACAAAATAAATAAATAAACTAGTATGTTGTGGCCATCACAAAACTTTCTTCTATATAAATCACGTCAATTAAGTCATTTAAATAGTACAAGAAATTACATCAATTTAGCACCAATTCATATCAAAGTGCATCTGAATTTGAAGTTTGATAAAAATTCGTGCCTTAGTTCTTGAGATAGAGCTATAGCGGAAATTCTGAAAAATGTAGCTTAGCAGCGCCACCAGTTGAGTGATTTACACCAATACATAAACAGGAATAATTGATATCCAAGTATACATGGATCTGAAGTTCGTTGAAAATCTAAGCATTAGTTCTTGAGATAGAGCTATTGCGGAAATCACAAAAAGCATAGCAGCGCCACCTATTGAGCGATTTACACCAAACTGTATAAAATGTCAATTCATGTCAAGGACTAACTAATTCTAAAATTTGATGAAAATTCGTGCATTAGTTCTTGAGATACATCTATAGTGGAAATTCTGAAAAATATAGCATAGCAGCGCCACCTGTTGAGAGATTTACACCAAAATGTACAATATGTCAATTCATGTCAAGGATTAACTGATTCTGAAGTTTGGTGAAAATTATTGCATTAGATCTTGAGATACAGCTATAATGGAAATTCTGAAAAGTGCAGCATAGCAGCGCCACCTGTTCAGCGATTTGCACCAAAACACAAGCTGCACTAATTCATATCAAAGTATACTTGAATCTGAAGTTTCATGAAAATCCAAGCATTAGTTGTTGAGATAGAGCTATTGCGGAAATCGTAAAAAATGCAGTATAGCAGCGCCACCTGTTGAGCGATTTACATCAAAATGTACAAAACTTCAATTCATGTCAAGGACTAACTGAATCTGAAGTTTTATGAAAATCTGTGCATTATTTGTGGAGATTGAGCTATTGCGGAAATCGTGAAAAAGGCTGCATAGCAGCGCCACCTGTTGAGCGATGTACACTAAAAACTAATCAGCACCAATTTATATCAGGGGCTAACTGAATATAATTTTTTATTAAAATGTCAATATTTCAAAATTCACTATCTCAGTGCCAAATTAAATGGCAATCTTTGTTCATCATGATAATTCTAAAAATATGAAATTCCGTGCATTAGTTCTCGAGGTATGACTGTCACTGAAATTGTGTAAATCCAGCAAAATGCAGCATAGCACCGCCACCTATTGGGTTATTTACACCAGAACATAATTATCACCAACTTATGTCAACATCTAACTGGATATGAAGTTTGAGGAAAATTCGTGCATTAGTTCTTGAGATAGAGGTATTGCGCAAATCATGACAAATGCAGCATAGAAGCGCCACCTGTTGAGCGATTTGCAACAATACGTAATCAGCAGCAGTATTAATCAAGTTATACTTAAATCTGAAGTTTGATGAAAATTCGTGCATTAGTTCTTGAGATAGAGCTATTGAGGAAATAGTTCAAAATGCAGCACAGCAGCGCCACCTATTGGGTGATTAACACTAACACGTAGTCAGCATCCTTTCATATGAAGGACTAACTAAATCCGAAGTTTGATGAAAATGTGTGCATTAGTTCTTGATATAGAGCTACTGCGAAAATAGTGTAAATCCTGCAAAATGCAGCATAGCAGCGCCACCTGTTGGGCGATTTACACCAAAACCTAAACAGCATCTATTCATGTCAAGCACTAACGGAATCTGAAGTTTTATAAAAATCCGTGCATTAGTTCTTGGGATAGAGCTTTTGCGGAAATCCTGCAAAATGCTGCGTAGCAGCGCCACCTGTTGAGCGATTTACAACAAAAACTAATCAGCACCAATTTATATCAGGGTCTAACTGAATATCATTTTTTATTAAATTCCGTGCATTAGTTCTTGAGATAGAGCGCCCACAAAATTTGTGTCACATACAGACAGACAGACGGACAGACAGACAGACAGACAGACGGACAGACAGACAGACAGACAGACTCACAGACAGACATTTTGTAAAAACATGTTTTTCGGAATCTCTGACCCCTAAAACATGTAAATCCGTCGAAAACTGGAATTCGAAAATTTTCACGAAACCAATACTTTCTTCTTGTAAAGATAGAAGAAAGTAAAAATATGGAAGTCGTTTTCGTATTTTCAATTTTCTCTTTAGTTTGACAATGCCATCCGCGTGGCCCAGAAAGATTTTTTTTAGGCAGAAAACATTCACTTATAACAATTTTTTTCCCGCTCGGATTGGTGCCTTTTATTAAATACATATATATGTACGGATTTACTAATTAAAAAAAAAAATACTTTTGGAATGTTGTTATCATACATTCTGGTTTTCTCCAGTTTAAAATTGTCACCCAAGTTAAATTTAAGAAGAAAAAAAAATACCTTCGGATAGAAGGTACCTTTCTTTGAGCATGGTTGACGGGTTTCCTAGTAGCTAATAATAAAGACAGACGTTTGTCTGTCCAGAGTTTTTCTTTGTCTGACCAGATGTTTTTCTGTTCCGTACAAAATTTGACAGGAAGGTTACCTATATGCCTAAGTTGCTCGAAACAGGTTTTTAAATTTTTTGATTCGAATTTTTTCATTTAATTTTTTACGATATTTTTTGTATTTTTTCGAGTTTCGTGCTTTTTTCCCCACATTCATAAAAAGAATCTATTTTCAATCCATCTTTCCATTTTAGCCGAATATAATAAAGTAGTCTTCTTCGATTTTTAAATATTTCGCGAATTTTTTATGTGATTTTTAACTTTTTTTCGCGTATTTTTTTTTTACATTAGTAAAAGAATCAGGTTTCAATCTTTTAGCCCGATGTACTAAATTTCGTCCTTTTTGCGATTTTTGAATTTTTCACGAACGTTTTTTTTTTTTTTTTCCTTTTTAAGATGTGATTAGAAGAGATTTTATCTCACATTTGAAGAAACTTTCGTCTTTAGAAAGGAAAATTTCTAGAAAGTTTGATGTTTGATTCGCGACTTCTTCGTGTTATGAAGGAAAAAAGTCATACGTTCAGTTTCTAATCATCAAGTTCAGTTTCTAATAGGGAAAAGTACAATGCAGAAAAGTTGGCGGAACACTCCTTTGATTTGATTTGGCAAAAATGCATCTTCATATTTAGTAAGGATGTTAGGTAATTTTTATGTTAGATTGGTGAGTTTTCTATATTTTCGCGGAAAATGAGAAAATGAAATCAAAGCTTTTTTGTGTGTGTGTGTGTTTGAATGAAAGAAAAAGTTACGGAAAAAATCCTCAATTTACTGATTCCTTTCTTTTTTTTCTTTTTTTTTTTTTTTTTTTTTTTCTTTTTTTGGAGAGAGAGTGTAAAAGGAACCCAGTTTCTATCTTTTATCCCAATATAGTAAAAATTTTGCCATCTGTGGCACAGATTTTTGACATCCCTAAAAGGAATCAGGTTTCAGTCTTTTAGCTCAATATAGAAAATATGTCCATAGAAATTTCTGAATTTTTTACGAACGTTTTATGTGATTTTTAGCGTATTTTTGTCTTTCACGGCGATTTTTTCACATTCCAGTTACAATCTTTTGGCTCGATATAATCAATTTTCTCTCAGCGATTTTTTAATTTTTGCCCAATTTTTTATAAGATTTTTACACTTTTTTTTTCGCGTTTTGCGGAGTTTTCTTGACATTTTTTTTTCAGAAACCGAAGAATTATCCAGTAGGTTTTGCTGCTGTCATAATTAAGCTGAAGTGGAAAAATAACAAATTTGTTCCTGTAGCAACGTGAGCTACGATGCTGGAAAATTTTACTTTTATCTGGACACTATCACTTTTATCGAAAAAAATCATCGAAATTCGAAAAATATCGAAAAATTCAATGATTGTTTGATTCAAGATCGGAGCGGGAATATCCGGAACAGGTTTACGCTGCGGAAGGCAGTGAAAGCCCCCAATGGAGAACTCCAAAAAATAGGTTATTTTTTTTAAAAAGCAATTAGCGAAGCTCTGCTAGTAGATTAAATAAATACACAATGTAATTTATGTATAAAGAGAAATGAAATGTTCAAAACGAAACAGGTCGAACATAAGGGGATAGGCGGCATATGCAATGCACATAGATGCCCGCTTATTGGGGTCCCCAACGAGATTAAGAAGCATACATTTTTTGAACATTTGAAAAAAAAAATGAGGTTTAAAAGTTTTGAATCTTGAGTTCCGAATTTTGCTCACTTTTAAGAGCGGCCCCAAAAAAGAAAATTTATAAAGTATTTAGAGCCTTCGAAACTTCTTTCATCTGGGCACCTTTAAAAAGAATGGTAGCTATAGAAAAAAAGGGCATATCTGTTTTCGTTAAAAGAAGTAATAGTATTAAGAAAGTTTTTAACCTTATTGGGGCCCCAACAAGATTAAAAAGCATATTTTTAAAACATTTGAATAATAAAAATTGGGCCTAAAAGTTTTGACTCTTGAGTTCCAACTTTACCTCACTTTTATAGGCCGCCCCAAAAAAGTCAATTAAAAAAGCATTTTGAGCCTGCAAAATTTCTTTCATCTGGGAACCTTTAAAGAGAATGCTGGCTATAGAAAAAAAGTGCATATCTGTTTTGGTCAAAAGAAGTAATAGTATTAAGAAAGTTTTGAACCTTGTTGGGGCCCCCAACGAGATTAAAAAGCATATTTTTAAAACATTTGAATAAAAAGATGGGGCATAAAAATTTTGAATCTTAGCTTCCAACTTTTCCTCACCTTTATAGGGGGCCCCCAAAAAGACAAAAGAATTTAGAGCCTGCAAAATTTCTTTCATCTGGGAACCTTTAAAGAGAATGCTGGCTATAGAAAGAAAGTGCATATCTGTTTTGGTCAAAAGAAGTAATAGTATTAAGAAAGCTTTGAACCTTGTTGGAGCCCCCAACGATATTAAAAAGCACATTTTTAAAACATTTGAATAATAAAAATTGGGCCTAAAAGTTTTGAATCTTGAGTTCCAACTTTTCCTCACTTTTATAGGGGGCCCCAAAAAAGTTAATTAAAAAAGTATTTAGAGCCTGAAAAATTTCTTTATCTGTGCACCTTTAAAGAGACTGCTGGCTATAGAAAGAAAGCACATATCTGTTTTGGTCAAAAGAAGTAATAGTATTAAGGAAGCTTTGAACCTTATTGAGGCCGCCCAACGAGATTAAAAAGCATATTTTTAAAACATATGAAAAAAAACATGGGGGCCTAAAAGTTTTGAATTTTTGGCTGCAATTTTTCCCACCTTTATAGGGGGCCCTAAAAAAGACAAAAAAGAATTTAGAGCCTGCAAAATTTCTTTCATCTGGGAACCTTTAAAGAGAATGTTGGTTATAGAAAGAAAGCACATTTGTTTGAAGGAACTGATAGTATTAAGGAAGTTTTGAAACTTATTGGGACTCCCAACGAGTTTAAAAAGCATGTTTTTTAAGCATTTGAATAAAAAAGTGAGGCCTAAAAGTTTTTAATCTTGGGCTCCAACTTTTCCTCCCGTTTATAGGGTGCCCTAAAAAAGAAATTAGAGCCTTCAAAATTTCTTTCATCTGGGAACCTTTAAAGAGAATACTGGCTATAGAAAGAAAGCGCATGTCTGTTTTGGTCAAAAGAAGTAATAGTATTAAGAAAGTTTTGAAGCTTGTTGGGGCCCCCAATGATATTAAGAAGCATATTTTTTAAACATTTGAATAATAAAAATGGGGCCTAAAAGTTTTGAATCTTGAGTTCCAACTTTTCCTCACTTTTATTGGGGGCCCCCAAAAAGACAATTTAAAAAGTATTAACAGCGTGCAAAATTTCTTTCATCTGGGCACCTTTAAAAAGAATAATGACTATAGAAAGGAAGCACATTTGGTTGAAGGAAGTAATAGTATAACGAAGTTTTGAAACTTATTGGATTCCTAAGTGAGATTTAAAAGCATATTTTTTAAAAATTTGAATAAAAAAATGGGCTTAAAAGTTTTGAATCTTGGGTTCCAACTTTTTCGCTCTTATACACTGTAAAAAAAAATCTGTGAATTTACTAAAGTTTTTCTAGGAAACTGGGATTCCTTGAACTTTTCATGTAACGGCAACAACAAAATTTCATGTAACAGACACACTTTTGCGCCGAAAATCAAAAAATCTGTAAGGTTACTAAGAATTTTTTTGGAAACTGGGATTCCGAGAACTTTTCATGTAACTGCAGCCAGGGTTACAATTAAAAGTTTAGTAAGATTACTGAAATTTTAGCAGATTCATTTGTAAAGTTACAGATTTTTGTAGCTTTACAAAAACTAGTTTTGTAGATTTGCAGCTTTTTTCGTACAGTTACAGTTGAAAGTTTAGTAAGCATGTAACTTTACATCTGTAGACCTACAGATTTTTTTTTACAGTGTATAGGGGGCCCTAAAAAAGACAATTCAAACAGAATCTAGAGCCTGCAAAATTTCTTTCATCTGGGCCCCTTTAAAAAAATGGTTCTTGTAGAAAAAAAAGCGCATATCTGTTTTGTTTGATGGAAGTAATAGTATTAAAGAAGTTTTGAACCTTTGGTTTCACCTTTTTCGCCAATTGATAGGTGCACCCCAAAAATACTAAAGTGTCATTTATTTTTTAAGTAGAACTTACAGCCTTCAAAAACTTTTATAAAGAATGGTGGATATAGAAGAAAAGCACATATCTGTTTTCTATTTCTAAATCTGATCAAGATCTTTGACAAAAAAAAAAAAAAAAAAAAAAAAAAAAAAAACGAATTTCGATAAAACAAAATAAAATGTTATTAAAATACATAAAAAAATTATTTAAAAAGTAAAAAAAAAAAATTCGGCTGAAAGATACAATAGCTCACTACTGGGCCCCTGACTTTGCTCAGCCCCCCCCCCCAGATGGGGGGTATGGGGGTCGGTCGCTACGGCCCTGGGGGAGGGGGTGTCTCCCACGGTCCCAAATTTGTTTTTTTCAATAGCAGTACACAATTCTGACAGCATAAACGAACTCTACACCCTTCAATTAGCCTAAAAACAAATTTTTATGCAATTCGTACCATAAGTTTCCGAGAAATTAATTATTTTAAAAAGAGCGTATTTTAAGGGCTGTATCCAAATTGAAGTTCGGTACTCGACTGTTAACCGAGAGAGCTCCCTTCTTGATCAAGGCACCTTAAGCAGTCAATGAAGCCTGTTAGATTACAGGATAGCATAAGGAATTTCAAAATATTTAGTCACTTCTATCATAGACGGTCCCTAAAACCATCATTTTGCCTTTTTTAAGCATAATTTGAAAACTACTTGGAAGAAAAATGTGAAATTTTGGATTTCCATAAATCAGGACTTAATAAATCTGAATCCATCAAAAAAATTGTAGATTGCAATTCATAATTTTTTTATATTAATTTCAAAATTCATAATTCATATCAGAAAATTATAAAAATTGCAAATTCAACGTATTTATATTTGGGTATATTAGTATTATTGCTACACAAAAAATCAAAACATTAGAATAATAATTTCAGAAACTATAAATAAAAATATGAAAATGTAATTTAACATTAGAAGCACTCAATTTTGAATGTTTATAATTCAAAAACTTATCATTCATATGACTTGAAATTTCATGTCTAGGCATAGTTTGAACCAAAGATTTGTAATATCACGTTAAAATTGGGTATTGTCATTGAAAAAAATGAAGTTTGGATTCGTTTTAACATGTAGATAGCACCCTAAGCAAATTTTATATACATCATTTAAAAGTAGACTTTATTCCCAATCGTTCGGTACCAGTAACTTTCGTCTACGATAATTTGTTGAGGAGTTAGTAGGGGGTGTTTACTTTTTTTTTTCCATGACTGTACTTATTTTTAATAGTTTCTGTAGCGGATAGTCGACTTTCTATTTTATAAACAATTACAAAAAAAAAAAAAAAAAAAAGGTTATTTTAGAATATATTGAAAAAAAGGGGATACAATAAGAGGTTAAAGATAGATTTTTCAGTCTATTTTGCTAATATTTTTTTTCATTTGGCTACTATTTTTTATTTCTTATTCGCCAAATCGCTAATGTTGGTCAAAAGCCAGCGAGAACCCTGATTAAAATGGACCGCAAACGATATTTCCCCATAGGCGTAATGTAACGGAATTCTTTTGAGTGTCCCTGTAAATGAACCGTAAACGTTACGCACTTCATTTTCAATACTGAACATGCCATAGTAAACGCCAATAACATACATTAATTTCATGACAGTCTGACTCTATTTACGCGAGTTAGAGCACGGACAGATAGACAAACCGAATTCATAAACACTTTTCAATGTTGGGAAGTGTTAAAAAGTCTTAATTTGAAGAAGATTTTTCAGAAAATTTTGCGCTGAAAATGTCTGTTTCAAGGGAAAATGAGCCATATATAATACGGGAGTGTCACTAATTATTTCTTTCTTGATATTTGCCGTTGATCAAGTTTCAAACGGGATAGCTGCAGAGATTTACATAAAAAAATACACTATTGTTGCATGTTTGTCCATATATACATATTGAATTATTTACAGTGCTTAGTAAATTATTCCCCATTATGAACAATTCTTTAGCAAACGAAAAATTCAGAATGCTGTATGAAATTGGCATAACTTTTATATTCAAATAAAAGGTTAACATCAATTATTAGAACATATTACAAATCAAAATTAATTTAAACAAGTTGGAAATTGCTCGTCCAACGTGGAAAATGAGGTGCGTTCGTACTATAACTAGTTTTACAATTATTTTTTGCGCCCCATATTGTACTGAATGTATATTTTTTAGCGCTTCATAAGTGCATAGTCTGGTAACATCATTAAAATGCACTTGCAATATTTTTTTTTCCATTCCCCGTAATGTAACGGAAAAGTTTTGACTGTCACTGCAATTAAACTATGCATCCGATTTTTATAAAATTTGAAACGGCTCGACAAAATTTTGCAACAATTATGTATTTAAAATTTCAGACCATTCGGAAGGCTGTAACATCATTAAAATGCACTTGCTTTTCCCATTGGCCGTAATGTGAAGAAAAACTTTTGACTGTCCCTGTAATTAAAGTATACATCCGATTTTCATAAAATTTGAAATGGCTCGACAAAATTTTGCATCAATCTAATATTTAAAATTTCAGACCATTCGGTTGGGTAGTTTTTGCTCTGTTATCTGTATGCAGACGGACAGACGGACTGAACGACAACTATATAGGTGCTACCTATTTATATAATTACGTACGCACCTAAAAATCATTCGCGGCCTGTGGCATAAAGTAATATTTTTCATTTAACCCTTTATTTACGGAATTATTTATCAAGAAATTGCTTCTTCTCAATAATGATCTTCTTTAATATCTGAAGATATACTGGAATTTTTAAATAATAATAATGTGAAATTCAGATAAGTTTTTTCATTAAAACTGATTAAATAAATCGGTAGTTATAAGTCTTTTTTGGAAAATATTTACAAGAATAATCAGATTAATTAACCAAAAATAATCTTATGGAAATATCACAGTTCTTATAAAAACAATGTATTTAAATGTATTATGATCCTCCCTGTAAATGGAAAGGCTTTTGCATTTGAAAATTTTTCATATAACTTTTATAGAAAAAGAAAAGCTATATCTATGTAAATGATTAAGATAATCACCACTTTTTGAAAATATTTAACTTCGACTGTTTCTCTACGCTTTCTAAATTTGATCGAGCAGAGTATTTTCTGTGGAAAGAAAAATATACTTTCATTAATAGACAGAATAAATAAATTTTATATTAAATTTCCTTCAATGGTACTTAAAAGTACCGTCAGTGCATAAAGGCTTAAGCGCCAGCCTGTAATTTTAAAATTGAACTCTTTGGAAATAAATTATCTTTTTTTTTTATTATTCATTATGTATTTTTATTTAAAAAAATTTTAATTTCAATTAATTTAATAAAATAGACACTTGAATAAAAACATTTAATTATAATTTCCACACAAAGTTTCATTTCGAATAGCATAGCAGCCAACTTGTACGGATTTTTCTCACCACTAAAATTTAATAGCAAATTATATGTAAAACAATCGCTAAAATCCAATGTTTTCTTACATGAAACAAGACAAAAACTTTTTTTAATTTTTAGTGGCAACAACAAGTAAAAATTAAATTTAAAAATAAAAAAACCCGACTGCGTAAAAAGCGAACTAATTAATTATTTCTCGTCAATGTGAAACTATTTTTTATAACTTACCTATTTTTTTTTTTATTTACTTGTATTGATGATTTTTAAGTTGTGTTTAATTGTTAGTTCCTATCTATAAACACTGTTTTGATGAGGCCTATAGATGTCTATGAAGGTTAGAGTTGCAGTAAAGCTAGAGATCCTACCTACACAACTTCCAGGTTGTGTAATATTTAAACGGAGCTTCTGACTGTACAATAGTCAATGAAACACCGTCTTCATTTTGAAAAACCTATCCAATGATATGCCATTCAATAGGGTGCGTAATTTTTTTCGTCTCTACCGCCATTTTGAATTTATCAAAACAAAATTTAGCCTATAACCACCGGACGGTTAAGACGAATCGATAGAGAGCTCATTCAGTAAAATCCATCCAGCCGTTGGGATGTTTCGAGGGTATAAAGAAATCCACATACCCAGGTACGCGTCAAACACATAACCCTTCTTGGGAGTCGGGTAAAAAACCGTACAAGTTGCAAGCTATAAAATAGTTAGGTATCACTTATCCGATGGTGTTCTACAAATAAACATTATCATTATGACAATAAGAACAACAACAAAATAAATAAAGAATGATATTACATAATTTAAATGTAAACCCTTTCATGCGTGATGATTTTCCATTCACGGGCATATCTTCTTTTGGTTTTTAGTATTAAAATTAAAGTATTTAATTTATTTTCGATTTCTTTACAATAAACAATTCAAGAACAATAATGTAGAATATGGATTCTTTAAAAATGAGGAAGCCCTCAGTACTAAAAAAAAAAAAAAAAAAAGAAAGAAAGAAAGAAAGAAAGAAAAGAAAAGAAAGAAAGAAAAAGCGATGAACATTGTGATTGTAGTCTACGCACAGCTGTTTGAATAAGATAAAAAGGAGTTTTTATCTTTTTTTTATCTTACTTTTTTTTCTGTTTTGATTTCATAAGTGTGTTTTGACACGAAAAGAAAACGAAAACTAGTTAACTGTGCATAATGTATAAGTGGAATTTCAGTAGGGAAAGATTTGATGCGATAAAGATAACCAGTAGAATAATGTACTAAACTCTCCTTATATTCGAGGTGTAAATAAAGAATAATAAAAGGCTTTTAAAGTTAAACGAGTTTATTCTGTCAATAGCTTATCAGTAGTCTCAAGTCGACATTCACAAGCTAATGTTAAACCTATGTTCTTTACAAATTTGTCGTTTGCATGCCAATATTTTTGAATTATTCTTTTAGCATATAAGATATCTGGAGGTCGATGTCTTAAGAGCCGAAACTAGCCTTTTTTGCAACGGGGGCAAACATGGATTTTGTCGCCCCCCCCCCCTTCTTCCGCAAAGTATATGTACAAAGAGAGTTTTACTAATTTTCTAGTAGGGGGCTGTTCAAATATTACGTAAGCATGTTTTTGACAATTTTTGGCATGTTTTTGACAATTTTTGACCCCCCTCTTCCCTTGTCAGCAAAAATAAGCAAATCGCAAACCCCCCCTTAATAATCACGTAAGAAAATTGCAACCCCCCCCCCCCTCCACTTAAAAAAAAATTAGGATGCAATGCAAATTTTAAAAAAACTCTACTCGGCTTTAAAAAATAATAATAAATGCTTGTTTTATTTCCTTACAATTCTATTTACGAAAATTTCTTAGATCACAATTTTAGAAGAAATTAGCCATTTGAAAAAATTTAAATTTGAACATGCCCATATCTATTCCGATGCTGACCACGGCTGCTCAAGCCATTTTTCCATATCTGTTATGACATTGGTTTCCAGTTTTACTTGATTATCTTCATCGCTTTCTTTTCGGATGCAATCTTGATCAACTTCATCTTCCTTGATACACTCAACATCTTCTGTATCTTTCAAGAATTTTACGAAGCACATAAGTTCATTTGCTCGACGAGCAGCAATTTTCAATGGTCATATAAGGCAGGCCTTCTCGCTTTTTTCACTGTGCTGAATTTTTTTGTGTCTGTTTGCTGACTTCTGAGATGCATGATATTGGCCACAACTTCCACAAGTTCTTGGGGATAATTGCAATTTTATTGAAGGACAAAAATAATCATACAGCATCTTTAAAAGTCCCTTTGCTGTAATATTGAGATTTAAGGCCAGACGGAGGCTTAAATCTATAAATTCCCCCTCCTCACTTGTAATGATGTCATTTGACGATTGTATCATTTTAATTGGAGGAGGAATGAATCGTCCTTTTAATATACGAAATAATCCACTACGTGCAGGAGAGCAACAATTCTTTTCTTCGCATTTTATAATTTGCAGCAAGTATGGATTTTCTTGTAAGTGCTTCGAAAACCAATCCAAGTCATAACCAAGAGAGTCTGGCTCGCCTGAATCAACATATGTGGCAGTAACAGGATAACCGTCAATGTTTAATGAGTTCCAGATATCTGCGAGAGTTTTACCAGCATATGCAAAGTTATTTTGCTCTATTTTTTCATCAATAGTGCTACCGTTCTCATCGAGATGGGAACCATAATGGTCATAAGGGTGTATAAGACCAGACAGTTCGCGACTGAGTGGTGCCATTCGCCTTTCTACTCAGTTATATGCACTTCTTCCAGGAGCATTGCACGCAATGAAATTTCCATCCAAATCATGCTTTTTGAAATGGTTAATAGCAAACGATATAGCTTTTTGGTAGCGGGGATTCTCGTCTGGAGCTCCATCAACCGTAACTATGATTACAGGTTTGATAAAACCCTCGTCTGTTTTCACTAATTTTTCAAAGTCTTTGAGTATTAATAGAGTTTCAAGATCCTGAACATGAGTATTTGCTGTGGAAGAACTGTGTTTCCCACTTCTTACGTTGGACCAGAAAAACCTATGGCTTTACTTTGACCTGCCATGCCAGGAGCAATCACAATACCAGAATAAATAGATGGGATAAGTTTGTGGGGTTCAGCGATGACCCACTCGTGGTCGGGTAAGGATACATGATACTCCATATGCGTCAGTATCGGGGACTGTTTATTGGCTGCTGTAATTCCCAAAGGTACACGCACTATGTCATCCCTTGAAAGAAGAAACACTTGCATGGGTCCAAGAATTGAAGCTAAAGTTTCTAAATAGCGGATGGATGTTACTGCAAATTGGTTATCAATGTGAGATCGGTAATAATCAGTCTGAACCCAAGAAAGTTTTATCGGCACTGTAGTGACATGTCTTCGACCCTCGATGGTTGAGGAATTTTTTGGAAGCAAACGAAGATATGTTCCACTCATGCTTATTGCAAAAACCAACCTTTTTCAGTTCTACAGTCAAGTTATCGAGAGTTTTGACACTTCGTATTGACTCGCTTCTTCTTTTTGCATCTGCAGCGCTTCCAATAATAGATATGTCTGTTATTGCCTTAAGCAATAATGGTTAATCTACATTTAAACTTGGTCTTCCTAATCAATCCCTCAAAGCTATTTTTTTTTTTTTTAAATGTCTGGATTATCATGGCAGATTTCTTCAAGCTTTGTCCGTTTGGTGGTTCGATGTCTTCTTTGGTATTCATAATTTTGTCGTTTCCTTTTTAAGGATTGTTTTTCTTTTTTTAGATCACTGGAAACCTTATTTATCTGTTTTTGAATTTGAGATACAATGGTTTCAATTAAAATGGATTACATTTCATTTTTAGTAAGGTACAAAATTTGAAAACAGTTAGAAGATTATCTGCTACAAAACTTACGTATTTTTTAATTTTTTCCCCCCTGGATACATTAATTTTCGAGTTATTTGAAAAGAAAAAATAAGGTTTAGCTTGGCTACGCCATATTTAAAAAGTAATAACTCATTTTTTGACATTTCTTTGGTCTTTATTTATTCCCATTCTGACCATGTTTCGCCAAGCCTACACGGTCATTTTATCTTATCTAACTTTTTTCCAATTTTTACAAGTAATAATGTAAACTAAAAGTTACGATAAAATATATTTAAAATTTTAAGAATAAATTGATTATAATTACCTTTATAAAATAATCAAGAAAGACTGATTTCTTTTTGGTTGCCTTACGCAGTTCGTCCTCAATTATTTTTAGCACCAATACCTCTAACTCTTTGTCAGTTTTAGAAGACTTTTTGTACTGCCGCCACACATCATTAGTTTTACATTGGATATCCTTCAAAGGTTTATCTGATGCAGACTTTTTGAAACTTTCAAAAGGTTTTTTATAAAAGATTTCTCGAAATGAAGACATATTTCTGATTTTATTTATTTTAAACACCACTACACTACAGTACTGAGAGGTTTTCAAAACTCAAGAGAGACCAGACAGTAGAGCAGTCGGTCATTATGGTTATGGGGTTCAACCCCTTGACAGAGTAGGGGTGGAAACAAAAAAGATGGAATTTTACTTACGTTTTGGAAGCTTTCCCGGAAGACTCATATTGTTACAATACAACATATCGCATCCGTCTATTAAATTCTATTCTATTCTATTCTCACAATTGGAAATAGTAGTAAGTTCTCAGAGATAATAAGCCCTCATGCACAGGGCTTAATTTGCACCGGAGCCGACCGGATCTCAGCTCCGGTACTTCTCCGTTCTTAGTAAATATTTAAATATTGGTCAGAATTCAGCGGAGCTCATAAATACAGGGCTCTGGAGCCCAGTGTAGCAAAGCTTCCGAAAAAACGAAGCCTAAATTACCCTTTCATTCCTTCCCATCTCCAAGTTTTGCATTCTTTTTTACCAAAACAATTATGTGACGTAATGTGTCGCACACGTAGGAGATGGAGATGAAACGGATTCAATTTTTATATCAGTTTGTGGTCTTGGCTAGAAAGCAGTCGAGCAGGGTTTCCTCTTTTCCTATAAAAGCATCGAATCTTTCCAATAACGGTGTTAAATTTTTAATTTAATCTGATTTTCAGGGGCTCACCACAAAAGATCGTTATACGGAAGGAATCGATTGTAGTTTAAGATATGCACCTTTTATAGGAAATTGAAAAACGTTGTTCCAGTCTTCAGCATATAAATATAAATCTCTGTAAATTTGATTCATTTTTTCATAAAAATGCTTAGCTGCGAACTATTCCTCTTTGGTGTTAAGAGGCTACTTCAGTCAAATGGAAAGACGCATTCGCTAATGCTAATCCTATGGAAGAAATTTATAAAGATACCTCGGCAGCATTTCAATATTTTTAAATGATTTCTTTTGCATTGTATAGCTGAGATCGATGTGTACAAAGGCCGTTGTGTACTTTTTCGATTTTGTTTACAGGTATTTCTTATGAGGACACTTTCATTTTCGGAACCGGTTTCGAAAGTAAAAGCATCCCCATAAAAAATATCTGCAATCAAAATCTAAAAAGTAAAAAACGGCCTGCATACAGATCAATCTCAGCTATACAATGCAAAAGAAATTATTTAAAAATATTGAAATGCGACCGAGATATCTTTATAAATTTCTTCCATAGGATTAGCATTAGCGAATGCGTCTTTCCATTTGACTGAAGTAGCCTCTTAACTCTATTTCCGAATCATAATCCTTACCACATTTAATCGCAGAATTCTGCAATTAACAACATTAAAATTAGGCAAAGAATTCTATTCGGAAAGAGTGATAGCTAAAAAGTGGAATAGTTGTAGTTCACAACTAAGTATATGCTGATAGATACATTTAAATATTTTATTTTTCTATAGAAGAAAAATGCTTTACATTTTGGCAATAATGTATGAAATATAAATATGCAGATTGCAGTGGCAGGAGGGGAGGGGAGGGCGACGGTATGGCTGTTAGTAACGGTACCGCAGAATAGTAGGGCTCGGCTCCGGTACTTTTTTTGTTAGAAATTAAGCCCTGCTCATGCATCAAACATGAACAGTCACCTCTAGATAAAAGAGATTGTTTGTGTTTTCCTTGTGCGGTCAAAATAGCTGACATCAGAACTTCAAGTTAAGTATTCTTTTGCTATTTCTTTTTTTCAATTTGAAATATTTAATAGTTTTTTTTTATTTTTTTTTACAAGTTAAGAGATTTTGAAAATGTCTTACGTAAGCATCATTCAAACTCCCCCTCCCCCCTTGTCAGCAAAAATAAGCAAATCGCTACCCCCCTCCCCCTCCCCCTTAGGTGCTTACGAAATATTTGAACGACCCCTAGCCGAATTATTTTAAAATTTAAAATGTGTAATCATAAAATATGTAGTACTGAACTACGTAATCTACAATGGTGGATCCAAGGGGGAGGTCACGGTGGTCATGACCCCCTTCTGAACACCAACAAAAAAGTCTAAGGATCATTTTAAAAATGAAATATACAGTAGAGTCTCGATTACCCGAGTCCCGCTTAACCGAGTTTCCACTTTAACCGAGTTATTTTCTTCCGATGGACTGATGGCTTCCATTTGAAACTTCCACTCTGATTTTTTGGAAAAAAAAAAATATGGCCATTTTTTTCCCCCATTCTGACCAGAAAATCAGAGTTCTAACTTTACGGCTGCTCTTTCATCTTCACCTAACACTTCATTTATAATGGCTGTTTCATAATAATGGAAGCCATCATTCCATCGGAAGAAAATGATCCATTCCAAAGGTATAATCCTTCATTTGGCGTCCCTTCGTTCTGGCGCCCGGGGCACATGCCCCCTCTGCCCCCCCCCCTTAGTTTCGGCCCAGTGTCTTACATTGTACCTTTTTACGTTTTCGATTTTGACTGCAGTTACATTCTAAGGACACTCTCACGTTTGGAACAAACCAACCAATTCTTTTCCGAAATTTAAACCTTAGAATGAATCTGCAATCAAAATCGAAAACGTACAAAGGTACAGTCGTGGGGAAAAAAAGTAAACATCCCCTACTAATTCTGCAACAAATTATTGTAGAAGAAAGTTACTAGTAGGGATGCACCGAATATTCGGTATATATTCGGTATTCGGCCTATTCGGTCATGTTACCCAATATTCGGTTTTGCCGAATAGCAAACTATTCGGCATGCAAAATATTCGGTTTGACCGAATATCGAAATAGTCGATATTTATATTAGATTTTTCCAGCATAAAGTTTACTTGAAAAAGCTCTTGTTTATTAGAATAAAAGTTTCTGTTTTAAATATTATGTAAAATTGTTTTAAAATTTAACATTTTAATGCCTTTAAACTTTGAAATATAAAAGCATTTCGACAAGCCGAATATTTGGTATTCGGCCTAGCAGTTAATATTCGTCTAGCCGAGTATTCGGTATTCGGTTCACCTGTTTGCCGAATATTCGGTATTCGGCCAAAATCACTATTTGGTGCATCCCTAGTTACTAGTACCAAACGATTGGGAATAAAGTCTTCTTTTAAACGATGTAGTGATATTTCACGTGTAGCCTAAAAGCTATGCTTTATTATACTAGATTAAATTGTTATTTTATGTTTATTATATTTATTTTTATTTGTCACATGTTTTTCTCAAAACGATGACATAGTCATTTAATGCAGTTAAAATATGATTTTTAATTTTTCTCGCGCGTGATGCCTTTTGCTATCTTCGATCATTTATTATATAACTTTGATGGAATACATGATATGATATTTTGGTTTGACAAATGGTTTTTGCAAATGTTTTTAATCCTTTTTTTTTTTTAAAGTTTAAACTTGCATCTAAAAATTATTAGATATTTCTTAAAAATATATTAGATTGAAGTGCGATGCTCTCGCATGGGTCCTCTGATCTATACAGGGTGTATCTAAACTCTTGGGCATAACTTTAAGGGGTGATAGTAGACATAAAGACAAACAATATTAAATAGAAAACTAAGGGTCCCAAACGTCTTCCGAATGAGATAGGCGCCATTAAAGTTTAGGGTCCAAAATTTCAAATGATTAAAAAAAAAAACTGAAAAATTGGTCGCTTCGTTTGCGGTTTTCGCTAAAACTATTCTTTATTATTCTTATTAGTATTCTTATTAGTATTTTCTTGAAAATAAAATTTAAAGATAAAGTTAAAAAAATAACGATAGAGGGCGCTTTAGACTTTGGAATAACGAACAACTATTTTTTATCTTTGCTTTTTGTATCTCATTAAATGCTTTCAAAAGCTTAGATTTAAACTTAAATTTTGGGCTCAAAATCTGAATCGTTGGGAGTGGTTAAGTAGCGCAAACTGAACTGTGTTCAGGAATTGAAATTTGAACTCCCCCCCCCCTCCCCTCCTGAACATAGTTCAGTTTGCGCTACTTAACCACTCCCAACGATTCAGATTTTGAGCTCAAAATTTAAGTTTAAGTAAGTTTTTGAAAACATTTGATGAGATACAAAAAATAACGGTAAAGAATAGTTGTTCGTTACTCCACTAAAGCGACCTCTATCGGCATTTTTTGAACCTTATCTTTAAATTTTATTTAGAAGAAAATACTGACATAAAGGATAGTTTTATTGAAAACCGCAAACGAATGGACCAATTTTTCCGTTTTTTATAATCATTTGAAATTTTGGACCTAAAACTTTAATGGCGCCTATCTCCTTCGGAAGACATTTGGGACCCTTAGTTTTCTATTTAATATTGTTTGTCTTGATGTGTACTATCACCCCTTAAAGTTTTGCCCAAGAGTTTAGATACACCCTGTATATTATTTCCTATGTAAACTTCCCTTTTTCTATGAACATACAAAAAGTACAACAAAGAATGTGGTATCATACGACAAATTTTTTAACAGTTTTTTGACTAGCACATTCAAATTTCGTCAAAACACGTTGATAAAGAAAAAAAAACTTCCGTTAATTAAAAATTAATGAAAAAAGCATTAAAAAAAATTAAAGAATTCACTGTTTTTCATTTTATATTGAACATAATATCAAATTAAATTAAACTAATTTTCATACATTAGACGACTTGACTACATTAAACAGAGAAATTAAATTACACAAAAATATATAAAAACATTTAATTAAAAACAAAAATATATACAAAAATTAGACGTTTCGCTGTGTAACGCACAGCCTCATCAGTACACATATCAGCAACAGCAGAATATCAAAACATGTCATGTACGCAATCAAAGTTAATTTTTGTATATATTTTTGTATATATTTTTGTTTTTAATTAAATGTTTATATATATATATATTTTTTAATTTAATTTCTCTGTTTAATGTAGTCAAGTCTGTCTAGTGTATGAAAATTAGTTTAAAATAAAGATTTTAATTCAGACGTTAAAAATGTATGTGTATCTTAAAAAGTTTTTAAAATTAAATTGAACACAACGCTGCATCAGAATATGCACCGAGTTGTAATTAAATTTTGATTTTTTTAATTTCTAACTGTACGTTTATTTTTTATTATATTGTTCTGTTTATTTATTTTCGAAGTATTGTACCCCTTGAAAACGTAC